>CM061532.1:73758821-75163821 GCA_030545055.2 Neoaliturus tenellus | reverse complement strand
CATACAACTTGAAAGGTATTTAATAACAACAAAGGTTGAAAAATTACTTCCATGTCTATACTGTTCTTTTGATGTTACTAAGGTTTGGCTTTGATTTTAGCTCCTTTCGTTAATTCTCATTTGGCTTGCTATCCGGATTGATCAACAAAGTTTTCATTGTTAAAGCACCGTAATTTAAAATGCAATAACTATATGCTCAACAAAATTTTTTTAACTATATTTTCATTCATTGGTGGAACAGATGATTGCTGCTCTTTTGAGAATAAATTTAGATTTGAGATAAAAATAATCTTTTACATTTCGACCAATCTCATCTGTTGTGTATAACTGATTCTAACGCCACTTACAGGTGTGACAAGGCAAGAAGACTGCCGAAAATATTCTGGTTTTAAGGCTATATGGTGGTTGAACTTGACTCTGTGTGAAAAGCGTCACTGTAGAAATGAAAATACATGCTAAAAATTATATAAATGAATGCTTATATTTTTTATGTATATTTTTTCTTTTTATATGGTTCAAATAACATAATTAATGACTTTCGCCGAGTTGATAAATATCATTTCATATTTTACATACATATATATATATATATATATATATATATATATATATATATATATATATATATATATATATATATATATATATATATAGGTATATATATATATATATATATATATATATATATATACCTATGTAATGCCAAAAGGATCATTTTAGTGATGGTCATTTTTTAGAGGGTTTTAGAATGGAAACGGTTCTCTTGCGAAGAATTACAACAACAAAACGAAAATTCATTTATTGATTTTTAATATACTTTAAATAACCAATAGTGTTTTCTTTTTTTGTTTTAAATAGTTCACTTGGAACACTAAAAAGATATATTTTGACGGGTAATCTAATTATCTTATTAATAAATTACTTCTAAATTGTTACTGTTGTTGTACTACTCAAGTATTTTTAAATTGGTTTTAGGTCTTATTTTTTTATGTACAGCGTTGATAATAGCTGTTAATTTTGTAGTAAAACTTGTCTGTTAATGAGCTACCATTGTTTGTATCACTACACAATACTCTGCATTAATTGTTAAGATTAAATTTTCTATTATTAATGGAGAAAAAATTATTTTTATAGCATAGTAATTATACTATGAAGTGATGTGTATACATAACAATATTCATTAATAAATAAAATTAGTATAGAAAAAACAAACAAAAACAAAATTTATCCTGCTGTTGTGAATCAGGTGTGAGGACACAGCGAAGGTGAGGAGTCTATAGAGCACGTGGAGAAACACTTTACAAGATGATTGCTATTCTGTTGATTCCCATCTGGCCATAAATCCAGAGCCATCTCTCGGGAAATGTTCCGCTTTAACCGTTCAATTCTCAGCTATTTTTCAATTGAAAATGTGATTTTCTTTAAGACAAATAATTAAATTACAACATGAAAACTTATTCAACTTCAGGTGTCCTGATTTCATCTGACGGTGTAGAATGCTGACTGTCCAGTGTATTCGGTAGGAGAAAATGTTCACTGCAGATTAGGATAGTTGGTAGTTTAATGAGAAAAAATTTGAATCGTAAACAAACACGAAAAATTTACTTTTTTAAAAACTTTACTCGTGTCACATAATTGCAAAAAACATTTTATTTACAAACTGTTGGTATTAATATGTTTAAAATGTTGATTTCATGTAAGTCCTGAAGTTATGTATATGTATATAAAATATTTCTAAAATTGTCATAAATTGTAGAATACATATAGTAAACATGGTCGCAATTTGATGGTAGACAATATGAAGGAATGTGGCAGACGTTCAAAAGTTAGATTACCATCAAAACTTTAAAATTCAATAAGTTCCGACATATTAGACCTATTGGAGTTTTTAAAATGTATTATGTGAAAGTTTTCTCCTTAGTTCTTGTTTTAAACTACATTATATATTATATTTGAGTCGTCTTCAACCCTGTGCCAGTAGCCCATTGTTGCGCAGTCGGCATTGTTACCATACGGCTTTTCATGCAAAACATGGTATTTATTCCCCTGTTTCGGACGCCGTTTTTCAACCAATTTTTCTTTTTATCTTGGTGTTTAGTTCGATAGTTATATTATTATCCTCATACCTCGAAATTTTGAAAATTTACCAAATAATACTAAGGAAAATCGAGTTACTTTGGAACGTCACAGAGAGAAATATTTGTTAAAATTTCAAAATTTCGAAGTATGAGGGGCTTAATTTAACTATTCAACTAAACACTTACCAAGTTTAAGGAAAAGCGGTTGAAAAACGGAGTCCGAAACAGGGGAATAAAATACCATGTTTTGCATTAAAAGCCGTATGGTTAGCATTGCCGACTGCGCAACAATGGGCTACTGGCCCAGGGGTGAAGATGACTTTTCTGTTAATATTTAGCTGGTTCCAGAGGTTATAAGTAAGAGAGGATCATGTGGTCATAATTTTCACCTCAATAAAGAAGAACTTTCTTTCATTTCATGTAAAACGTGTTTCAAGGGTAGAATTATAAGCATATTAAAGCATCTACAAAGATAATCCCATTATTTTAGGCATGTTCCCCAATGGGTATTTCAGGGCTAATGTGAGAGGTAGGGCATCATGACATAGAACAAATTTCATCGATCCTGCCCAATTTTTATTTTATTTTTTTTTCCAGAGAGACCTTGCTTTAGTATGTTAGTGGCAATTTCCAATACCATTGCCAGTTTTCAAACCCCACACTCAGGTATCGTATTCGCTGACTAGATTAAGTTCGCATGTTTGTCGTACGTCCACGATGATGTCTGGCTACACAATCGGTGTAATGTGGTACGGTCGTGCCTGCAGCATAAGGCAGGTTAATTACCATCAAACAGTGACATATGCAAAGTTGTCGAAGGGACAGAATTTTTTTCGTACTTAACACAATATTCATTCACATTTCAAGTAAGTTTTTCTATATCCAATTTATTAAATAAAATTATATTGTGAATTTAAAAAGAAAACAAAACATAGTGTAGTAAAAGTACTATACTAGACATTAATTAAAAATAAACTTTTCTTAGCTAATCATTCTTCGGAGAGGAAATTAAGTAAATACTATGTATTTTATTTTATTTAGTAATTATTAACGTGTTATTGGCGGACCAAACATGAGATGAGTTTATTTTTATTTCACTCATATATTGAGATATAGCAGTGATACATTAACCATTTTTACTGTAACAAGCTAAGTATGTCCTTGAACATTA
Organism: Neoaliturus tenellus; assembly: GCA_030545055.2. Taxonomy (NCBI): domain Eukaryota; kingdom Metazoa; phylum Arthropoda; class Insecta; order Hemiptera; family Cicadellidae; genus Neoaliturus; species Neoaliturus tenellus. Next base: position 75,160,572 of record CM061532.1, on the reverse strand, counting down.
GTCGATTGAGGCCTAGAAAAACTAACCAAGGTAGTTTTTTTTATGACTGAGGTTACTTACGATTGCTTGTAATTAAATCAACTACTGTATACTAAAAGCGCATTAATAGCAAAATGTCATAGTAGCTAATTAGTATTTTATCAATATTTAATAGAAAAATTATTTAATATTAATAAATTTATAAATTTGTCTATTATTTTTGGATTTTTGTACCGCACAACTGGTTTCACATACCAGGTTCACATGTGAAAAAGTAAAACTGCCTATGCGATATAGGTGTTAGTTTCGATAATATTGAACGAGTTGTTGATACAAACAAAACTTTTATAAATAAGGAAAAGTTGTATAGTTCAGACAAACAGATACAAGATATTCTGTAGTCAAATGCAGGTGCAAAACGCGGCCAAAGGGCGGAGTTAACGTGACAGGTAGCGAAACACTTTGTAATATGATCTCTGTTCTGGTTGACTCCAGGTCGTAAATAAATCCAAAAACATACATCGGGAATTGTTTCCCTTTATCGGCTAGGTCAATAGTTTAACATTTAGAGAGTTTTTAATCTTAAATAAGTAGTGGGGTTTGGTTACTTTCAAAACGGAAGTCGTGCCAATTGCCAGCCGCTGCCGGCCAGCTGCCATCGGCCAGATGGCAAATCAGTTGCTGCCGCCATATGCCATGCCATATAGCTTCCGGTGGGGGAGGAGATGTTATTTGAAATTTGAAATTCAACTTGAGAATTAGGTTATGGAAAGTATGTCAAGGTCATCCAGAGTAAGTTTTAAAAAACCCTATCCCGCTACCACCGGAGTAATAGTTTGGAGAGTGGAACTAACTCTGGTGATAGCGGGATAGGTATAGAATTAGGTTTGTGAATTTTATTTGTGAAAAACATACAATCAATGTGTGACAGCAGTGTTTAAACAGGTTGAAGTTTTGTTATGAACTACAGAGTTGTAAACACAAACACCGACGACGATGAGAAGGTAAACGCAGAGTCCCCAGATGATGTATTTAAAAAGTTTGAACAAACGTAACATCTCGAGTTGGTTTTCCCGTTCCATTTCAAATCGTTTGATTTCCAATTTCAATTTATCCTCTTCCATCCTTGTTACAAATGGAACTTCATCCATCATATCCATCATGTTTGTGTTTTTTTTGAAATTTTGAAACAAGCGATGTTGATAGTCGAAGAGGCGATGATGGAATGAGAATGGAAAGAGGTAAATGTCGGTTAAATAAAGAAGTGGTGGGGGGAAAGAGCGTTGTTACATAGAAGTGGTGGGGGAAAGATGCTGCTCATCATTTGCCTCAGAAGTTGTGTCTGACTGTAGAGGGGTAAGAGGAGTAAGATTTAGTAAACTGTCTTCATCAGAACTTTCAACCTTATCACAAATAGGACAAGCGTAAGTTATTTCCAAATTCATTGTAATAGTGTTAAATTTATCTATAAGTTCATTTAAAGTATTAAATATTTCTTGTAAATCTTCTTTTGAATTTATTTCATAACTAGCATTCATTCGTGCCGATGGAGAGGTGTTCATGGTTAGAAAGTTGGCAATCGAATGAGGATAAGCGCCTAGGGAGGGGGCTTATATAATGGTGACCTTGAGCAGGCGTCTAGGGAGGGGGGCTGTCTAGGGAGGGGGCTTCTATATAGGGGACCTTGAGCTTATGATTGAATAAAACGTTTAGTTCTTCTTCTTCGTCTTTTAATTCAATTATTTGAACCGAAGTAGTTGTTTCATCTTCTTCACTCGATGAAGAAAACAATTCGCCAGGATTTAAATATTGAACTACAATTCTGAACCATCTTATAGGATATTCGTCAATGACAGAAAGTAAGTTTTGAAACAATTCTTCCATCTCCTCCCTGTCAGTTATTATATGTTCAAACTTGATAAATTTTCCTTCCAGGTTGTTAGTTAGAGTGTTGGAAGTGGAATGATTTAATATTATATAAAAATTAGAACTAGTGGTGGTGGAAATCTCAAGGTCATCCAATTGAAGTTTTAAAAAAGAGTGTAAAACTGAAATTAGACATTTGATGGTTCTACAGGATCGGAATACCAATCTGATCTGTATTTACATCTTTTTATCATATGTGTACAAAAATCATCTTGATGAGACTTGGTGCGTTGACAATGAGCAAGATCTAGAGGGTGAAATTTGAAACATCTTTGAGGACAACATGTATGAAAATATCTTGATTTGTAAAATTTGAAAGTTCGCAATTCCGGTGGCGGTAGTTGTTTTGTTTTACATTTGCAATAACAAGATCCAAAGAATTCACATTTAGTACAAGCTAACCCATCCACCATCATTGGTCCTAAATCTGTACACTGTTGTTCACAACAGTAACGAGGTTTGTACTTGTATTTTTGCTCTTCCATGTTGACGCTGCGGAGTCTAGTGAAAGAATAAGATTGTATAGTGATGAATAGCGAGTTTTATGTACTATGAAAAGTGGTAGGGGTAATTTCAAGGTCATCCAAATGGAGTTTTAAAAAATTATACCTTACAAGTGTAAGGATTATTGAAATTTAGGAAGTTTGTTTCTGTTTGTTTTCTTCAGACTTTTTTTCTCTCTCTGCCTTAGCCATAGCAATAAGTTCTTCTGTTGATAGTGGATGTACTTCAGGAAATTTTAAAATTAATTTAGCTTGATATCCTTCTTTAGTTAATACATCTAAATCTTGAGTCATTTGTTCAACAGTGTTATAATCTTTTCCATAGATTGTCCCATCAAGTTCAATCATCATTCTGTATAACATTTTGTAGAATAGATCTTGTCGTGGCGAGAGCTGAGAAGCGAATGATTATTTATCAAAGTGTTACATCTTTTTTATGAACTTGACATTGATCACGTGATTCCTTAGTTGTAATTTTATTTATTAAAAGTTATTCAACATTGGTAATACTTCTGGAACTTGACGTTATGTTGACCAGCTGGCGATGAAGAAGTTGTAGGTTGTGTAGAAAAAAATATTTCATCATCGCAATATTTTGTTTTAGTGAACATCCTTGTATTAGTAGCACTAACATCAACAGTTAAGTGATAACCACCAGTAAGTAAAACTCGCATTTCATTAGTTAAATCTTCAAGTTGTTCAAAAGTAGTTATGGTGTTGGTATCATAAGATGCACACTTAACCTTTAGGGACATGTTGAAGTTTTGTATTTAGTTATAGAGAGCGAGATGTGTACGGTACGAAAGGTAGTCGTAGACTGATGAATTTCACAAGTTGATTTTCACTTTTATTATCACACAAAATTGGGTCAAGGTCATCCCATGGAATTTTTAAAAAAAGCAACATATTGTAATGTATAAACACATTACAATATGTTGCTTTTCTTTTTTTTTTTTTTTTTTTTTTTTAGGTTTATATCATATTTATTGAGAAACAATTACAAAGAAATATTTACAATTTTATGTACAAACTAATCAGTAGTAGGTGTTACATGAATTGTAAGTTCAGTAGAGTTGTTTCCACTTGGTCCATGTGATACCAAATAGAGTGCGCCGGGTTGAATTATACGAAGATCTTCATTTTGTAGTAGTTGTACGAAGCGCTTTGGTAGGAAGATTTGAAATTTTGCTTCATCACCAATTGTATAAGGTGCCTCGCTCAATGTGCAATTTATAGCATCACCTACTGAAGTTTCCATCTTCTTTATTGTATGAATGATGTAGTGTTTTTCTTCTTTTAGCTCGGAACATTTCTTCGTAGGTAGGATTGTTGATTTTGAATGAGCGTTGAATTGTTCAACTAAATTTTGAAGTAAGTTGCCATCTTAATGTTTTTGCTGATGCTAATCTTCTTGTTAATAAGAATATCCGTTGGAGATGTTGTCTCTTCGGAGGTTCGAGTAATACTCATGCTGTGTCATGGTAGCGCTCTCACTTTTATTATCGAGATTCCCCCCACCACTGACACTACCCCCACCACTTTGTTGAAGGAAATTATTCAAGCGGTAGGCATTCTTCAAAGCACACTGTGACCTTCGATGTTTAAAACTTTTTGATGAAATACAAAGTTCATTAAAGTAGCATTGGAAATCTCTATCTATTATTGCATTTATCACTTCATTGCTTGTAAATGATTGTATCCAATTTGCTTTTTCCAATCCTCTTGTGTAGATAGTTTTAAACTCTTTACAATAATGATTCATAATATGCGGCATCATGTTATAATGAATAAAACCTTCATCCCATTTTAAGTTGTGAAAATGTTTGTTTAACCATTTGTTTGTAACTTTCGCTTTAGTTGTTAGTTTATTGAATGGAAATGGAGGTTTGAACAAGTAATGATAAATTACAGATGTGTTCATATCCAAAATTACTAATTCTTTAATAATGAAATTTCCATCATTCCCTCGAAAAGCTTGAAATTCAATTATACCTCTTTTAACTTCCATTAACTGTGATGCAGTAGAAAACGAAACCCGTTTGTTCATGATGAAGTCTCATCCACAACTGACTGTTATTACAAACACGATTGTTCTTCTTTTATTTCTTGTGTTTCTTCGTTTATATTAAAATTGGTGTGATAGTTGTTTAATTGTCTCCACATATCCACTTCTTGAGGTATTCGATTAAAAATTGAAGTATCTACAGGACCATATAAAATTGGAATAAATGGTTGTCTGTCCAATGTATCAATTAGATAATCTTTAATTATTGTACTTGAAAATACTAGTTGTTTTAAGTATCTAGTGACAGGACCGGTAGTACAACTTAAAGTGTAAAATTCTTCTTTAGTGAAATGTAATTTTACATCATGTCTAGTTAAATCTTTGAAGCGAACAACTTGTCCTCCACGATGTTTGATTATATCAACTTCAATATTTGATTCTAATAAACTTAATCTTGTTCTTTTTCCAAATGTGTTGTTAGTTAAACAACATTCCAAAAGATGTAAATGTTTCATTAGAGAATCCCAAGAAGTTTCAGTAAAGATAACCATTTTACTTCCTTGATTTAACATAACAATTGGTGAATAATCCAATGATTTTACAATTCCAACCGATATACTTTTTGTCATGCATGAAGAAATAGGGTAGAAAATTCGAAGAAATACTTCTGTTAAAATATTTGTTGTAATGTTAACTTCAACCTTTTTTCTTTTTACTTCTTTTTCAGCTTCTCCTTCTTCTTCTCTCTTCTTATGTTTGTTAAACTTGAGGAATTCATCCATTTCTTGTTCAACTTGTTTTTCTATATCAGAACTATTTTCATCCATTAGAGGTGTATTTTCTTCTCCGTTAGTAGAATTCATCTTGCGAACGATGTTTCCCATACGACGGTTGAAGATAGAATGAAGTTTCTACTAATTATTTTCTTGCTTTTATATTTTTTTTGTAAAATCCTTGAAATTTATATAATTACAAAAATTGTTTATTTTCAACTTGTCTTTTAGAAACAAAATTCTAACCTTAACAATAAAGGAAGATAATTCTAACCTCAATATTTTGCAGTAGTTATACTAATTCTTCTTAAAGTACATTCTTCACTATTCCGGTCAGAGGTGTGTAAGTAACTATTTTATCATGTAGAATTAGACAGTATGCCGAAGTTCCATCCGCTACTGGTTCTTCAAATTCCATTTCAATTTTTATATCAACACTTGATGATTTTACTGATTCATTTTGTTTTGAACAATCGATTACAATTATTGGAGCTTTGGAATAATATTGATCAGGTGATAATAGTGGTGTATTAGTCTTTCCATAATATGATGATTGAAATCTTGCGTACATATCATATAAAATGGAAAAACTTTTTTTACTAAACATGACATTTAAATTGTCATATGGAAAAAATTGAGAGTTTAGGAAAACTTTACAATTCTTTATTTTACAATGATCAAATTGACCAGCATTTGCAGTAATAACATCTTTTCGCTTAGTTTGGAAACCGAGTATTATGTACCTTGCACGTTCCAAGTAAGTTGATGTCTTGACGGTCCATGTTTGTCGTTCTGTTTGAGGTAATGTAGGGTATTCATGAAATTCCCAACTTCGGAATGGCATCACAATGTCACGGTCAGATTTTAACTTTTTTAACAATACTATTCTATGTTCATCAGCCAATCTTACATGAGGTACTCTCCAAACAACTTTATCCAATTGTAGTTGCCATTCCAATTTATCTTCCGTAGTTGCAGGGTCTGCAAGTATTAAGTCCTTATTAGTTGAAGATCTGAGTAATACTAATTCTTGTTTAACATTTATTATAACCCTTTTGTAATCTTCAGCAAATCCCAAAAGCAATCGTAAAGGTACATGAAAATCAAAATGACCGTTGGAAGCAGGTGTTATAGTGTCTTTATCGGGAGCAACCCATCCGGCGGTGACTATTGAATTCTTCTCATGTGGTGTTAATGATGTTAATCCTTTTAATGTAGTTGTTATACCAACCTTTTTTGTTGAATCAACTGTCACCCCTGATATCTCATATCTTATTTCATCAAAAAGATATGCCATTGGGTTATTTATAAAAGGAACTGTTGAAGCAGTTTTTCCATCCAATTTTAATACCCTTCCTTCGATGTACAAATAACTTTCACATGGTAATGTGTAAATATCTTGTTGTTGAATGGGAATTCTTATTTCATCATTATTGTTTAATTTTGATGAAGTGTAAGGGTTGTGTGTGTGATATTCCTTCTCCCATAGTGTTTCGTCGAATGTCGGTCCTTGAGATATATCCAGGATATCCATCGTTGTTAAGTTTCAATCCAATCTTTTGTAGAAAACGAATGTTGTCTGATGTTAACTCTTCCAATGTCGAGGAGCTACTGAGCTCCCGACTCTTCCGTTGTGGTTTAAATGATAATCCCATGTTGATTTTTATGTCGCCGCTCTGATGTGTATTCGTATAGTAATTGTTTCTCCTCTAAAGTCAACACTATGACCGTCTTGATCCAATATGTTCAGTACGATGTCTGAAATGAAACTGGTGTTTAATGGTAGGTATATCAAGTTTTGTGGCTTCTCAACAATTTTAAAACCTGGAGCAACTGTTGGATAAAATGTATGTAAGATATGCTGATTTACTCCTTCTCTATATGATCCATGTATAATATTACATGTTACATCAATACTATTTACTTTTAATATTGTAACAGTTGTATTACCTGAATGAGTAGTTCTAGGAGTTAAGATTTTCTTTTTTGTATCTGTAAATCCAAGTAAACTGCCAATAGAGTTTTTCATTCCGACATCTATATAATATTTTGAAGTTATTTCTGCTTTTAAAGTATTATTGTTTCCTTTGATTGTGATATTATCTTCTCCGAGTTTTTTCTGTAATAATTGGTTTATATCATCAATTTCATAAGCTCCAGTAGGAAATGTAATTATTTTCAATTCTGAGTATTTTCCTGCAGCATCCTTAGTTTCATAATAATGTAGTAAATTGTTTTTTCCTTCTGTAACATTAGGAATTGAATTGTAGGTAGTCAAATCAAGTAATGCCGCTTCCCATAATCTTTCCTTGGATAAACGCAATGCTGGGAATAGAGTACTTTTTAACGTGGATGAATTTCCACTCAGTGACACTGTATACGATGACATCTTAAAGGTGACTGACACTTTTCGCTAGAAACTCCAAACATAAATGTCCACATATTTCAGTATTGTTAGGTTGTTCTCTTTTGTAATTGTAAAAAATGTTTTTGGAGTTTTGAAAATAATGTTGAAGTTCTTTCGGCGGTGGTAGATTTCCAAAACTGTCAAAGTAGTAAACGGTTTGTCCGAGCTTTTTATAGCATACCCAATGAGTGCCTGGACCATAGGTGGAATCCAAATTTACTATTCCAGTTTCATTTTTCCATATTTTAGTTGGTAATGCATCTTTCATAAAAACTCCTCGAAAGAATGGTATTTTCAAACATTTTACATAATCATTTAACTGATGATTAGTTAAGGCTTTATTTGGAATTATCAATTGATTCTTTTTATTTAGTACACACGGTACGGTCTTAGGTATAAACCTGCTCCGTTTTTTACCATTGACCAAACAGAAGCCTTTTTTACTTTTGCTTTACGAGTTCTACGACGTCTCTTTCTAATATTTCCACCTTTTTTGGGAGCTCTTCTTTTTGCAGGTCTTCCTCTGCGACGTCGTCTTCCACCACCAAACTTAGCTTTTGTCTTCATGGCTGTTGTTACTGCCCAAGCCGCTGCTTTTTCTGCAATACTTGCGTCACTTGATTTTACTCTTTGCCAAGCTTTTTCTGCTAGAATTTTATCTGCTATTGATCTATTTGTTGAATCTTTAAACTTTGAATATGCTATATCGTGTTGTTTGCAAGCTTGATCTAATTTATTAATTCCAGGATCTCCTCTTGCTAAACGTTTTGCCAACTTAGTTCCAGGTCCACAATATTGATAACCTCCAGGAATATGTAATTCGTATGGTAGAGCGTCTATCGCTCGATTTACAATAGCACCAACAGGTATCCGTTTAAGCAGGGATAACGCAGCTGAAGTTATACCACGTCCTCTCTTGTTGCTGTCTTGATGATGACTGAGTGATACAGCCTTCATTATGTAGTCTTATATAAACTGGCGTGTTTACTCCACAAGATACTTTACATAAATGAATAAGTTAGGTATAATTTTATATATTTAAACACTTAGTTATTCAAATTAATGATATACTGATTTATAATTCTATTTTTAATCCAAGCTTCCCGTTCATCGGGTTGAATTATCACATGACTCGTTGTACTAGCTATATGATTATGGGTATCAATAAGTAAATTGCCCACTATTCTTATTAAACAATCTAAATTTACAGCATCTTTTGGATGTTGAGGATCATGTAATTGCATAATACGTTTATCATTACATGTGTAAGCTGTTGAATCACTTTTTGATGTTTTTATGACTTGTCCAATAGTAGCAGCATCATTTGAATCTTCACCTGGTAAAATATTAATTATTTTCTTCATCTTTGCATCATATTGGGTCCCAAAGTGTTTATCCCAAGTTATTGTTTGTTTCATTGTAACACAATCATTTTCTTCGTAACCAGGATAAATATCTTTTATTCTTCTATTACGACCATTGTATGTACCTAATGTACCACCACTCGCAATTAATGTTTGCACCATTAGAGGTACATCTGTATCTTTTATACCAAATCTTCCATTTGTTATTGTTTTATGTCCTGCATCCCATTCATCATTATTTCCTTGCATTAAATTAAACTTTTCATTTCCATGTATAAATTTATCTCCCCGCTTTAACACGGCATCTTCATGTTTTACAAAATTGGATGTTTCCTTTTTTAATTCTTTAGATAATTGTTCCATAGTAACAGCATCTTTTGGTTGAGAACCAAACTTTACATTTGTCAATGTTTTACCATGACAATCGATTTCATTAACATCTTGTAAAATACAGTTGTCCTTGATGTATTTTAGGTTTACAGCATCACCGTCTTCCTTTGGGTATCCAATGTCATTTATAATAAATTTATAAAAAGAATATCCATGTTTAGTTTTTTCCGGTATTATAGAATGTAAATATTCTTTATTAACTGAATCTTTATCATTTTTGGGATTTCCCACGTTGGTTATTCTATAATTTCCAGCATCATATGTTTGTCCATCTTTTAAGTTGTTACCCCATTGCAATTTTAAAGTATTTGAAAGTTCAGATGATAAGTACTCTTTAGTAATTGCATCAGAACCTTCAGTTGGTTTACCAACATTAATTAATCTATGTGATTTAACATCATAAGTATTCTTATGTAATTTCAATGATGTTGAAGTAGCTTCTTTTACTGTCTTTAAATTTGCTCCATCAGTATCTTCTTCTGGATCTTTAACTAATTTTAAACGTTTATTACTTATGTTATAGTCATCTTTAGGTGTTTGCGGTAATCCGCTTCTTTTTCTGTCTTCTCCAACTTGCACTCCTAATGCGGAGTAGCGTCCGAACTTGTCGACGCTCATGTTAGAACTGATACATCTTATACTTGTAACTTCTTTATATTTGCGGACAATTATACAATTATGCCACGATTTTTAAGTTCATCAACTAGAGCCACCCATTCATTATTTAAACCAGTATGACCGGCTTCCATAGCTTCATGCAATAGTCTCATTTTGTCAACTAATTTATTGATGTCGTTGTAATAGATAACATTTGTATTGTATAGATTTTTCATTAATCCTTTACCAGATGTTGAAGTATCTCCTTTACTCTTTTTACCATGTTGTTCAAGAAGTGATAAATCCATAAGTGATAAAGATTTTCTTTTTAAAGGTTGTCTCACAGCCGGTGTGGTACGTAATGTTGGTAATTTTCGTGGGGGAAACAATTTTTTTATAACAATACTATATTTTGTTGCACGTGAACGATTAATCATTGCATCCTTTGAGTAGTTTCTTTTATGAGCGTTAGTATTTTGTAAAATTTCTTTAAAAGTATTTAAATCTTTTGCTGAATATTTTATTGGTATATTTTTAAAAATTAATTCATATAATCCTTTTGTTTCTTAATATCTATGATCACCAATAATGATATAATCGTCTTGAGTTACTTCAAGCTTAGAGTTACCAATTTTCAATTCATTTCCATCAATTCTTGCTCCATATACATGTGATTTACTTAAATTTGGATTTGATTTCATGTCATGTAGCCTTTTCATTATATATTTTCGTCCAAGAGGTCCATGTTGTAATATATCACTACTCAATTGAGTTAAATTTGGAATAGATTGTTCTGCTTCAGGTATTGGCTGTTCTTCCCTTTCAACAATTGATTCTTCTTCATTTTTTGTTTCTTCTTGTTCACTAGCACTTGTATATGAATCATCATCATCATCTTCTTTTTTTAATGCTTGTACTTCTTGTTTAGAAACTGGTAGTAAAACATCTCCTTCATAACGAGGTTTACCAATAGTTTCTGATATCTGTTTTAAAGGTTCCGTGATAGGTTTAAATGTATTCTCTAAAAATTCTTCTCTTTCACTTAAACCCATCCTTAATGCACGATTCTTTATCCTAATAGAATCACTGAGTGATTTTATTTCTTTTAATAGTTTTTCTTGATTTACCATGTTTACACTGTGAAGTTCAACGTGTTACTAGATGTAGCATAGGTAGTTCAACGTATTAATACAAATTTATCCAATCCTATACGATATCTACCATTTTTAATATCTTCTTCTTTCATAATAACGAGAAATCCATATTTTTCATTCCATGCTTTACCACACATTTCTTTAAATTTATCAAATGGCATATCCGCATTAACATGATCATTATATATATGCTTTAAATTTGTCTCATCTTGCTTAAAGATGATCAACATATTTGCATTGTCTCTTATAAGTTGTTTTGGAATTTTACTGTATGTTTGACCAATATAAATGCTATCAATATTATTATGTCTTCCCATAGCAAAATAATTTCTTATAGTATCATGATTTTCACAAGAAACATCGTCAAATATAAAAATGGAAAATGGTTTTGCTTCACTTGGTTGCATTATTGTTTCACTAGCATTAAACTTGTAGAAATTCACTTCAGGTACACTTGCAAGTATTTTATCTAATAATTGATATTTTGGTTGTTGCAATGATTTTGAAAAAATATATATATTGTTAAAGCGTAAACCTTTAGGATTAGTTATAAGGTTAAAGACAACATTAGTTTTTCCACAATTTGAAGGACCAGTTATTAAACATCTTATAGTATTTGGTAGTAATTCACCATGTTTACCATGATTTAACTTATTATTGTCAACTGTCAATTCATCAATATTATTAATATTAAATCGATCTTTTTGTTGTACAATCTCCATCTTGTTTAAAGGTTAAACACATAATGAGCTATTTAATAACTATACCAAGTCTTTTGAAGGAATCCAAGAGTCTTCACTTTTATCAAATCCTAACCACCTAACTTTAACCATATCCTTTTTCCTTTGTAAAACCTTTTCAACAAGATATACATCACCATCTGTTGATTTTAACAACTCATGTCCATAGAATCCACCTTGAAGTAATTCACCCTTATTATCCTTTAAAATGTAAGTTTCAGGTATAGTTGGTTGCACTTTATAAATTGTAAATACTTCATTAGTCCAATTTGGCAGATATCTTTTACTAAATACACCTTTGTATTTGCTTATACGAACTTTATCATTAACCTTAAACTTTTTTGGTTGTAACTTTTCTATTTTTGGTGTTGTATTATTTTTGATGCGTTGTAATACAATTTTAGCATTAGCACTGTTTACTTGGATAGGTTTCATTCCAATGGTGCGATGATATTTGTTGTTATACTCTTTTATAAGTTGTGGTAATATGTCATACCACACATATGATCCTCGTTTTGAAAATTGTTTATACATAGCTCCTTTTAATGTTCTATTAAATCTTTCAATTATTGAAGCTTTAACTTCAGAATTTGTAGAATAATGATTTATTTTATATTTTTTCATCAAAGCTCCAAAATCTTTATTAAAATATTCTTTTCCATCATCCGTTTGTAAATGTTTAATTTTAAATTTATTTCTTTGTATTGTTGTCTCCATAGCTTTGGTAACACTTTTACCAGTCTTGTCCTTCAACGGTAAAGCATCAGCTATTTTAGTAAAACAGTCTATAATTGTTAAAATATATTTAAATCCTTTGTTTAATTTACTGTGTGGTATCATTTCAATAAGATCAGCTTGGTAAAGATCATTCATTCCTTTAATGATTGTACTTCTTCTTGGAAATCTTCTTCTTGCTGGTTTATGTAGTTCATTTACAATCTTATCCTTTACACTTTCCATCTTAAAGTGTTGCTTGCACACTGTTTGTAGAAATACTGATCCATACAATGGTTTATTCTCTTATATATATATATAGTTGAAATATGGGTCAAGGTCATTTAATATTAGTGTAAAAAAGAGGGAACATGGCATTGGGCTTGCCATGTCCCCTCTTTTTTACGGAAAGGAAAAAGGAAGAAGGTAAAGGACGAAGAATAGGTTTACTGGTCGATAGGGTTTAAGGAATAGTGGCCAAATGGTAGAGTATTAATTTTATCTTCTAAAATATATCGCTTGTCGTCTTTGTAGCTTAATGCCCACTTTGTTTGTTTGACACTAAAAAGTTGGTGGTTATAACTTCTAATAGTGTTGAATGTTGCAGTTGTTTCAACATTTTCAAACAAACATCTTTTATAATGTTGAAACTGTACATTCTTCTTTAGGAAAGATGTCTTTATTCCTTTGGCTTTCTTCGTGACTTGATGTTCGTTCCTTTCATTTATGTACAGTTGAAACGAATACAGTTTGGACATCAATGCTACAATTTCCATCATTGGCACACCATTTGTTTCATCTTTAAATTTTCCCAATACTTTTTTGTTTTTGTCATAGTCATAATTTGGATGGTCCTTAGGATAATCGGAAAAATCAAAATCATCTTTATATACAAAGGTTCGTAAATCCTCATACATGTCATTTGTTTTAATCCAGTAAATAAGTGCATCTGTATCCATATATGCAATACCAATGTTATCTCTTCCATAATGATTAACCATCTTCTTATAATGAAACTCGTACATGTGTGTTTTAGAAATATCTAATATTGACATTCCAAGATATAAAGGACGATCCAATAGAACTGATTTTTTGTTCATAGAAATGACGACAAGATTTTCATTTATAATTACGGATGAACCAAAGTTTGGTTGTTGCACTAGTTTCTGTAATTTTACTGGATCAGTTACTAATTTGATATTCTTATGTTTCCTTTTGTTTTCTAAAGTTTTGCCAAATATTGCATTGTTCATCAGTTTGAAGAAATCCTTTTGAAAACTTGACGTAGCGGCAGCTCTTCTTCTTGTGTTGTTGTCAATGTATGGTTTCAACCAACAAGATTGAGAGAATTGTAGTATTCGATTAATTTTTGTAATTTTTAATCCCAAGTCTAAAGCCTGTTGTATCATCCAATAATGTCCAACATACCTAGACTTATTGTTTAAAGTCATTAATAATTTCGGCCATCTTCCAGTAGGGGAAATTTCAGTCTTTGGAAGAAGTGGTAAATCGTAATGATGATCGTGAAGATGTTCAGGATATTCAAAATCAACATCAAAAATGTAACCAGTTTCACCATGCTTTGGTATATCCATAATGTTTCCAATCGATTCTGGATCTATCCATTTAAAATTATCATATGGAAGGGGATTTGACATTGCCCATCCATATAAGTTATTTGCATCGAAATAACCTAGGAATGTCGTTGGTTTTGATGCATCATAATCGGGCAGATACTTGTTATTCGCCTTAACATGTCTGGTTACACTTTGTGTCAATCCCCCTCGAACTCCTGATTCTAACATCAAAACCATATCTATATCAGTAAGAAGTTGTAATTTACAATTTGTTTCTTTCAACATGGCTTGCCATGCTAGTCCAGGTGAAGTGTATGAATGAAGAGGGTCCAATCCATATGCTGCAAAACACGTATTTCTAAATTCTTCCATTATATCACATAATAAAGTTACATCTAATTTAACATAAAAATCTGAATATTCTCCCAATGTTGTAAATCCTAATTCATTCCATACTTTACATGCATGATCATAATCCTCTTGAGATATGTCCATGTCGTATAGTTTACTTTTAAATTCTTCTTTTGGCGGAAGTGATGTTTCATTAAACTTTTCTAAACTGTCTATATAATCATATGGGAAAACACCTTTCCGAAGTACGAGATCCAGTTTGTCATTACTTACAATCTTCTTTGTTTCAATAAAATCTTGTTTCCTTAAATTTTCAGAAAGTTTAGACAAACTCGACGGCATAAATCGGTAGGAGTCTAAGAATCTTAATTTGACATTTCCAACTGTTTTAGAGAAACTTATAAATTTTTCTGAAGTTTCAGCCAACACATCTATCGAACCATCGTCTCTTCCTAATTCAGGTATTATAAAATGAGCATCATACCCACTGAGGTTATGCAGAACCACAGGAATAAATAGTGGTAAACGATAGCTCAAATTACATTTATTACAAGCAGCACCCCTGTAATAACCTGTAAGGTGGTCATGATCTTTAACTTTATAATTGTCAATGGTAAATTCATTTTTACATAAGAAACAATGAGTTGCATTTTCATGTTGAATTTCCTCTTCTTCCTCCATCGGTTTCATTGGTATGATATTTGTATATAATCTTTGTACATTTTCAGCTATTAAATATAAATGGTCAAGAAATATTGTTTCCACATTTTCACCACGATATACTAGAGGTTCTGAAGTTAATCCATATTGGTTTAAATGTTCTTCTGATAATGTTGATTTAACCATTAAACAAAAACTATTTGGTTTATGCATTTGATATTTGACACTTTTTCTAGCTTCACAATTTTCATCTTCTATAGGAATTAGTGTTGATTCAAAATCAGCATATACAACTATAGGGATACGATATTGATGATGAACTTTTTGAAATGTAACAAATGCTCTGCTTTCTGAAGGTAAAATAATTTTTGCTTCATAATTATTGTTACATAATCTTTTGTGCTCTTGTAACCATTCCATTCCTTGTCTTCCTTCTCGTTGGAAATTAAAACATCTTTTGCAGATCAGCTTTTTGTTTCGATTTTTTGAAAGTTGTTTATTAACAAGAGAGTCAAATTTCTTTATATACACATAATGAGATACATCTCCTTGTGTTAGTAGTAGTAAATCTGTATGATCTGCTAGCTCTTCTTTAGAAATACGTAAAGGATAAACTTTATTTGAACTATCTAATCCAAAAACATTAATAGATGTGCCGGGATTTTTCTTCTCAAATTTTGATATATCTTTTAGTGATACAGGATAACTAATTCCTTGAAAGTTATATCTATATCTTTGATTTTCATAGTGCTGGTTTGGTTCATTGCAATGATTTGGTACAAATTTACATGTCATCGCATATCTAAAACATTCGTTATCTTGATTTTTCACATTAACACATGATCTTGTATCCTCAATTATTTTTGGTAAACGAATATAACTAGATCCCATTAGTCCATATCCATGTTTATGAACTCTTATATTTAATCCTTCAATACTTATAAGACTCCACCCTGATCCTCGTCCTTCATGTTCCTGAATTTTAGTTAATATTTCTTCTATACATTTTTCAACTATTGAATCAATGTCTGAACTTCCTATGATAGTTTGATTTTTAGTTATAAATCCTCTTGGTGATAATTCTTCTTGTACATTTATAAACATAGCTTCTAGTAGTAATCCAAATTTGAGAAAATTTAATCTTTTTAATTCTTCTTTTAAAGTTCTACTGATAATTGGTTTTGCTTCTCTAATAAATTCTTCTAAGTGTAAATCTTCATTTTGAATCTTATGATGCATTACTACCTTTCCGGGTAAAGCTGATACTTGTAAATTTGGTAAAGTTGTTGTAGGTCTTGCTGTTATTTCATTTTGTTCTTCTTGTTCTTCTTGTTCTTCTTGTTCTTCTTGTTCTTCTTGTTCTTCTATGTTGTTGTGAATTAGTTCCTTATGTATTTCTAACAGAATATCATCATTAAACGATTCCAAACATTTATCGCAATGATACATGTTTGGTGGTGTTCACTCTTCAAAATTTCGCCAAGAAATGAAATGAGCTCTCCCTTTCCTTCTTTTATAATAGTTCCCCCACTACTATTTCATCTTCTTCTTCTTCACTTTCAGAAGAAAACAAACGTCTTGGACAAAATATTAATCTTCTACAAACAGATTCTTCATTAGTATTCTCTATATGAATTGGAGTTTCAATATGTATTTCTTCATATTCAAATGATGACGAAGACTCTGATATTACTACATCCATATCCAAATTTTCATTCTCCACATCATTGGCATTTTCTTCTTCTGATGTTGTTACATCCACATCCATATCATTTATAGTTTCTACTTCTGAAGTTTCGCTATTATTTTCATCTTCTTCCATATTTAAATCCTCTAATTGAATTTTATACAATATTTCAATCATAGATTTCCTTGGATAATCGGTGTTGTCCACAGGAGCCATTTCCAGTAAATGAGGAATAACTGTTTTTGATCCGGCTTATATGATATTTTGCTAAGTATGTCAAGGTCATTTTTGATTAAGCGAGAACTGGGAATAGATCACTAAGCAGCATGATGATTCATTACTACAAAGTGATCTATTCCCCATTCTCTAAGAAGTGTCCAATCAATAACCAAAGTCCAAGTTCATTTTTTTTTGTTTTGTTTAATTTAAGTCTTTTACATCTTCTTCTTTTATTACACAATTTATAGGTTCACTGTTCGATGTTTCAATATGTTGTTTTATCTTGTGCTCCAGCTCTTCTATTCTTGCTTCCTTTATCATTAATTTCGATTGTAAGTAACTGATGTAATCAGCCGCCATGTCTACCGTTCTTGATCTTATTTCTCCTAACTTAACACCAGGAATCAATCTCTGTAGTTTGTAAAATCTCAACCTTATTCTTGACTCTCTTACTTTAGCCATTTCTCGAAATCTTTGTTTTCTATCTTCTTCTTTGCTTGTGGTCAAGTCCATACTTCTGACAAGTTTACTTTTAGAGTGATTCCTCTATAGTAGGCTTCTCCTTTATACACTTTCCCCCACCATTTTCAATTTCCCCCACCCTACTAATGTAGGTCAAGGTCATCCAATATAACGCGAGAACGAGGAATAGAGCACTAAGTGGCATGTTAGTCCATTACCACAAAGTGATCTATTCCTCGCTCTCTATTCTACATCTACTTTTTTTCATTTTACTATTTTATTATTTTTTTTTGTTTTTCTTGGGGGGAATGAGTGTTTACTTTTTACAATGTTCATTCTTCTTCTCCAACTTTTCAATTCTTTCTAACAATTCCAACAAATATGCATTGGTTGCTTGCAAAGTTTGTATTCTAGTACATCCCACTTTAATAGAGGGAACTGTTAACTGTAATTTTGTAAATTCTATCCTTTCTTTCTTGCACCTTTCTCTCATGTATGTGTTTTTCCTGATTCTTCCTGATTGAGCTGATATTAACTTATTACAATCTGTATGGGGCTTTGATACTTTAAATACTGATGTACAAAAATGAGTTGATGTTGTCGGCTGTTGATTTTCATACAAATTTTGTGTTGAAGTAGTAATTTGTTGATTTTCATACCAATTTACACTTGAAGTGGCAGGTTGCTGATTTTCATACCAAATTGAACTTGAAGTACTAGGTAGCTGATTTTCATACCAATTTGAAGTACTAGGCTTCTGATTTTCATAACAATTTAAACTTAAAGTATTTGGTTGATGCCAATCCTCAGATGCCAATACAGGTGTTGTGGAAGGATGCTCCATCGTTGTATAGAGTGAATTCTGTTCTACAATTTTGCCGGTTTTATCTCATTTCCCCCACCACTAACTTGTACATTTCCCCCCACCACAATAATTTTCTTCTTTTCACATTTCAAATTTTGTACCAGACTTCTAATGTTACATCTGCATCTTCTTCCTTCACATACTTAATAAATTCTGGGCTTCTTGAAGTAGTATTTGGAGTATTGAGGTAGTTCATCACCTTCACATGGCTT
Organism: Neoaliturus tenellus; assembly: GCA_030545055.2. NCBI lineage: Eukaryota > Metazoa > Arthropoda > Insecta > Hemiptera > Cicadellidae > Neoaliturus > Neoaliturus tenellus. The sequence continues at coordinate 75,141,987 of CM061532.1, read as the reverse complement.
TCTTCATTATGGGTGTAACAAACTACTTGAACTAACATGTTACTATCTTCTTTCGATTTGATAAATTCTGCAACTGAGGTCCATTCCTCGTATTTAATTTTGAAATGCTGAACTTCAAACTGCATGTTGTTTGAACAAATGCTGCAACAATATTAAAAGTCTCTTCAAACAACCTGCATTTATACATGTTCCCCCACCACTTTATAATCTCCACTCCTTTCCCCCACCTTCTTCATATGTAGAAGGGGTATTATGATTTCAATGCACTATACTTAATAAATTCAAACAAATTTTGTGCACAAATGTTACATTTTTTCTTAACTGTTTCAAATTTCATCACTTGGCCTTTTACAAGGTGAACTAATTTACCTCCATCGTCTTCAAATTGTTCAAAATCTAAAACAGATGCTTTTCCACAATCATGACACATTTGTGTTCCATCTTCAAAAATATAAGCAAGATAAATACCAAATCCACAATTGTCCTTCTTAAATTTGATGAGCATTTCACGAATTGGTTGAGGTATTTCACATTTATTTGTTCTTATTATATGATGGTAAAGAAACCCATTATTAATAATTTGTTGTAAACACAAAACTAACAAGCTGTCCATAGTATTAGACTTGTACTGAAAGTTATATCCATAACTATCTCTTTATATGCTCTTACCCCCACCACTTTTATGTAGGTCAAGGTCATCGGATATTAAGCGAGAACTGGGAATAGATCACTAAGCGGCATGTTATTACATTACCACAAAGTGATCTATTCCCTATTCTCTATAAGGGGTGCTGATAATTTAGATTCCTAAAATTTCTTTTCCTTCTTCTTCACCTTCTTGAACAGTTGTATTACCAGACATGTGTGATATTAATTTCTTCAATTCTCGATTTTCCATTTCTAATCTTTTCAATTTTAGATCTCTTGCTTCAACTTGCACTTTCAAAAATTTGATATAACTTCCAGCCCAGTGGAGAGTTTTCAATCTTGGTGCTCCAAGTTCAATTCCTGGTATTTGAAATTGTAGTCTATTGAATTCCATCTTCATATCTTCTCGGTCTTGTCTTTCTTTTTCTAGTCGTTTTAATCTTTGTTTTTCCCTGAAGGAAGAAGTCGGTACATGATGAAACATTTTGATCAACAATTTCTTGAAGAGTGAGCTTCTACACAGATAGTCAACACATTTATCCACATTCCCCCACCAAATTTAAGTCAGTAGTGGGGAGATGCCAATGGTGGGGAGACGTCAATGGTGGGGAGAGTTATACTAATGTAATGGTTATTTCTACCGTTACACTCGCTCCATTCTCGAAAAGATATTTGTAATATGGTTCTGGATATTGTTCTCTTTCAGATCCTGCATGTTCTTGAATAAAGTCGAAAGCCAATCTTTTTGAATAATCATTATGAAACACTTCTCTAACACAAACAAGAATTTTTTCTTCCAAAAATTTTACTTGAACTAATGGTATTTTGCTTACATCGTCCTTGTCCATGATGGGTAGCTTGTAGGTAAAAGTATTAGGTGGTAGTTTTTGTGGTTTATCGAGTAGAGAACAAAATTTTCTGTACAATTTCTCCTCAATGTCTGGAAAACGATGTATATCAAACAGATTGTAGTATGAAGGATCAAAAGGTATTTTACGAAACATCTTCAGTCACTAGTCTCCCTAAGACTGATCTCCTGCACAAATATTTAACACATTTATAAACATTCCCCCACCAACTTTTAACTTGTGGGAGGGATATTTTTCCCCCACTACTTCTTCAAAATGGTGGGGGTACCTTAGTCCAATTCAGATTCAGATTCAGAAGACAGTAAAGGTGATATGGGTGATTCCAACGATGAATCCAATATAAATATTTCAATAGCTTCCTTAATTATATCTTCATCACTATCGTTTATCATTTCTTCAAATATTTCTTGTTCAATCTGTACCATTTCTTCCTCTTCCATCGTAGAATCATTATTAGTTTCATTATAATTTTCCTCTATGTTTTCTTCCTGTATTTCATTTGTGCTTTCAAAAACATCTTTAACTTCAAAATAATTAATAAATGGAGTATCTTTAGACAACATGTTTATTTACTACTTCTTTTACTTCAAACAACAAACTATGTATCGCTTACTTAGTCTTATATATACTCCTACCCCCACTATTTTTGCAAAACAAAGGAATGGGAGGGGGGTTAGTATCTATTCTTCTCTATCTAGGTTATATTTCATTGCTGTCACATCTACTATAATTTTCTGCTCTTCAATTTTATTGCGAATAAATATTGTCCAAGGAAATAGTTCATTAATATTATTAATTGTTACTTTTATACTATACAAAATTTCAAAATGTTCTACTAATGAAACAAAAACAATAACTCCTAGCTCATTGTTTGCCATAATTTTTTCTTCAATTTTTATCCGTAAGTTTGTTATTAAACTCCATATATTAATATCATTGGCTATGAAACCATCAAGTCTGGTAAGCATCTTCATGCCGCAAGGTTTGGGTACAGACTAGAAACTTGGAGGTTCATAGCCTGCCTTTTTATCAATTTTAAAAATGGGGAGGGGGAAGGAATAAGGATTGGGAAGGGATAGGGTGTAGGGTGGGGGAAAGGTAATTTTGTTATTACACTACTTGTGCAAGAAAATAGCCACCAGTGTCCACACCTTGTTCATAGCACTCCATCATAGATTGTGCCCACTGCAACATGCGGTCTCTGTCATTTGGTGTGACAAGGAAAGAATGACTATCACCATACAATATAAAAGAGTCAATTCGTATATAACATCCTAAATTTAACCATTTATTAGCTTCAACCAAAAATTGTTCTATTGTATCAAATGGAAATTGTGGATCAATTGCTATAACTTTACGTTCTTCACTAAGTTCAACACTATAATCATCATCGTCTTCACTCTCACTCTCACTATCATTATTTAAAATGTCTTCAGGTTGTAGAAAAACATCGGAAATTTCAGAAGAATTAAAATGGTAATTCACATTAGGAGGCATATTTGCTGTGATGTACTTGACAGCACCAAGTGCAAGTACAGACTAAAAACCTGAAGGTTCATAGCCCGCCTTTTATAAATTTTAAATATGGGGAGGGGGAAGGAATAAGGATTGGGAAGGGATAGGGTGGAGGTTGGGAAAGGGTAATGTGGTTATTAAGCCACTTTCCAACTATGAATCCAATATAAATATTTCATTAGCTTCCTTACTTCAAATAACTAACTATGTATTGCTTACATGATAAAATTTCAATTTCATTAATTTCATTTTCACTGTCATCTTCACTGTCATCTTCACTGCTACTATCCATATTTTCTATCACATTTTCTTCATGTTCAATCTCATCTTCACTGTCATTTTCTTCTTGTTGTTGGAAATCATCTACTACATCATCTTCAGGTGGTTGAAAAACATCAGCATTTTCAGAAGGATTAAAGTTTTCATTAGGGTAAGGAAGCATTTAAAAAAATAAAAATATTAAGACTGGCAGAAACAAAGCAACAAGAGCGGTGGAAGAAACCAGAATGAAACACTAGCCATAGCCGGCTCAGCTTTTATAACGGTATGCAAATGAGAGGGGTTACCAGCCGGTCATGACCGGTCATTGGTCCAGGAGGTGGGGGAAGGGGGGGGCTCCATTTTTTCGGGGGGGGCTCCATTTTTTCAGGGGGGGGGGTCATTGACCTTTCAGGTCCGGTCATTGACCCTAAGGAGTGGGGACAGACACAGAACCCTCCTTTGCTTACTACTACACGGATCAAACTAGCCATGTAGCAGAACTTATTTCTGCTAAGTCGCATGTAAGCTAAATAGCTTACATCCCTAAATTTAAGTCTTAGGTGGCCCTGAAAAGGGCCGTTTGGCTGGGTTTGGTGGACTGCTATGGAGCTTAAGCCATAAAAAATAAGGGACTTCACTGTTGTTTTCTAAATGGATTTCAGCAGGATCGGCTTGTATAAACTTGTACAAATTAAGTGCGCAAATATCGCATTTTTCTTCTTCTGGGATGATAAACTTGTATGACAAGTAAGATTTGTATTCATAAATTCCACCATCTATTATAAAATCCAATAATCCATTTCCTATTGCAGCCGAACCGCATTCTGGACACATATTTGTTCCATCCATAAATTTATACTGAAGGTAATGAAAAACTCCAAAATTTTCTTTATAAAAAGAATACACTTCTTGACGTAGTGTTAGTGGAAGGTTTGCATCTTGAAATGCAAGTTCCACCAACACTATATTTGAAATTATCTGTCGCAAACATAATTCTAATAGAGTAGGCATATTGCAGTGGTGGCCGCACGGATTGGAATGAAGACTCTGGAGTAGCTAGTGTAACGGTTAGATGTAGGTAGACAACCGGTCATGACCGGCCTAGAGAGAGGTAGGGGAAGAATTAGTGGAAGAAGTAAAGAAAAGGGTGAAAGGGGGTGAAACCTTCCAGAACCCCAGAAACCCAGAAGGGGTGCACCCTTCTGGGTGAAGGGTGCTCCACCCTTCACCCAGAGGAGTGGTAGGGGAAGGAGTGGTGGGGGAAGGAGTGGTGGGGGAAGGGGGGGGCTCCATTTTTTCGGGGGGGGGCTCCATTTTTTCGGGGGGGGGGTCATTGACCTTTCAGGTCCGGTCATTGACCCTAAGGAATGCAGACAGACACAGAACCATCCTTTACTCACTACTCACATGAAAGTAGGTCACGAGACTTAGAGTGTTAAAAAATAATGGGGGAGAAACACAACGCTATAACGCGTTGTGTTTCTCCCCCAGTATTTTTTTAAGCAATAATTTGGAAAAAGCTATGTGAATTTACTTGCTACGCCCCCACCTTGTAATACCATCCAGTTTGTGTCTGAGGAGATAGTCTTTAGAGTCTAACTCATAAACAGATTTCTCTTTGCGCAAGGATTCAATCACTTTAATATTATATTTTACGCCGTTACAAGTTGCCAAAATGTGTTCGTTGTCAATAACACTTTCAAAAAAATAGACACAACCTCTCTTAAGCCTATTTCCTTTTACACCAATAATTTTGGATTGGTATTCAACAGTGGGGGTTTCTGTCACTTGTGGTTCAGAAATGTGTTTTACGACATGTACACGGCAAAAACTTTCGTTTTTTACACATTTCCTCCCACAAGGTGATCGTTTCTTAATTCCCCTAGTAAGCATTTCAGGGCAAGTAGTGGGACGGCTAAATGCCCTACGACGCTGTTCTTGTAATAATTGAAATTGCTCTGAAGGAGCAGGTTTAGGAGTAGGTTTAGGAGTAAGTTTAGGAGCTGGTTTAGGAGCTGATTTAGGAGCTGATTTAGGAGATGATTTAGTAGCAGGTTGAGAGGATTCAGTTTTGTGATAGGTATGATCTTCAGGTGTACTAAGTGGTGGGGTAGGAGGCAATGGTGATAGTGGGATAATGGGTGTGCTAAAACGATGAACAATGGTTTCAACGGAAGGGGTATTAGGATGGTGGTGAACTGGCTTCTGCGGTGGCGGCATAGTAGTTGATGGTGTGCGGAGTCCTTTGAAGGCGAAGGCGAAGGCGGTGAAAAAATACTACGAAGTCTAGAAGTGTTGGTTGGCGGAAGAATAGCTCCAGAAGTTGAAGGTTGAAATGCAAGTCGGTTCTTGTAGCAATCAGGAAGGTTTTTGAGGCGAAGAGTTTTCTTAGGTGCAGGAACAGCCGTAGTAGAAATAGAAGTCGAAGTAGAAGTAGTAGAAATAGTAGTTGGTTGAGAAGACATGGTTATAACTCCAAGTTCGCGGCGTAAAGTCTGGAATCAGAATGAAACACTGGCCGCGGCTGGCTCGGCTTTTATAACGGTATGCAAATGAGAGGGGTTAGCAGCCGGTCATGACCGGTCATTGGCCCGGGAGGTGGGGGAAGGAGTGGGGGAAGGAGTGGGGGAAAGGGGGGGGGCTCCATTTTTTCGGGGGGGGGGTCATTGACCCTTCCAAAAGTGGGTCAAGGTCATTCAAGATTTATAATGATCCAAGGTGATGGGAACAGTAATACTGTTCCCACCACCCTGTTTGCCTAGCGGTTCCCACTCCCAACCCACTAGTTACGTTCTGCAAGGGAGGTCCCTGGGCCGTCCGCATCAAAGCGTAACTTCCCGTCCGCATCAAAGCGTAACCATTAATTTCAGGGAAACTGGAACAGTTAATGCAGAAACGCAACTCTAACCCCACCCAAACTAATCCCACCCATCATATTCCTAAACAAAATGCAAAAAAAAGTCCGGCTTGCGGATGTCCCACCCATTTTAAATGAAGTTCAACTGAACTTCTGAATTTACAGTTAATCTACCCCCTAACATCTAGCTGTAAGGCAAAACAAATGCACAAAACAAACATAAATTATTAGTACCAACACATCATTATTAAAAACCAAATAATTCAACACAACCAAATACCATCATTATTCTTAAAATTAATACACCTTAAAATTAATACACCTTAATGCTAAACCCAACTTATAACTAACATCGCAATGCGCAAATTCTTTCTTAAATTAAATGCAACTTACAACTAAAACACACACACACACACATACTACATTAAAAAACGCAACACAGTTTAAGAAGTTCAAATATATATAGGCCTACTATATATTTGAAACCTTTTGCTGAATCGCCAACAACCTTTCGCTATGAAAGTTTGTTGGCGACTGACGCAAGAATTGGGCTCCTATCCCTCCTCCGTTCTTGAGTAGTGGGAGAAGTTGTTTCACTCCAGTACAGTATTCAATCCAGTCCAGTTGACACCAGTGTAAAAGTAAACCAGAAGAGTGGGGAGCGGCGCATGCGCAGCGACTCAAAAACCAAGGTTTGAGGTTAGAATTATCCAAGTGAGGTTAGAATTATCCATGGTAGCTGCCATGTTTAGTTCGGTGACCGGGTGACCGGTCATTGGCCTGAAGGAGTGGGGGAAGGGGGAAGGGGTAAGGGGGGGGGCTCCATTTTTTCGGGGGGGGGCTCCATTTTTTCGGGGGGGGCTCCATTTTTTCGGGGGGGGGGGGGTCATTGACCTTTCCGGTCGGTCATTGACCCGAAGGAGTAGGGATGGACACGGAACCTTACTTCTCTTACTACTCAGGTGAAAGTCGGTCGACCAGTCATTTGCTCACCATCTGCCGCCATCTGCCGCCATCTGGCTGGAGTTATTGCCTCTATAAAAGTGGGTAGTTTATCGAGCCACAAACATTCATTGCCTTGCATCCGCTCAGTCATCATCTCTCATTAGTTTTACGTTATGACTACTTCGGTAACTAGGTTTGAGGTTAGAATTATCCATGGAATAAACTTCGTTACTTTTAGCATTCATATTGTAGGTTAATTCTAACCTACAAAATTACTACTCCGGCATTTTCTTTTAATTTCTTTTACACTTCATTTTATATCTCAGTCTTCTTTTAACTTCTAAATGTAACACATCGGTTACAATGAATACACAATGTTTAAAATTAAAGCTTTTGCGAACACAACACATATTACGAAGTACTTCTAAACCTTCAATTTCAAAGTGTAAAACTAATTTAAATAGAGTTAGGAAGAAGTACAGTTTTAACCCATTATACTGTTCGACAACTTCTCAGGTTAATGTTGATGATAGTGTTATTTACGACATTTTACGTTCTATGTTACACTTCAATAACTTTGAACTTGTTACACCTATCGACTGTGTTCAACAAGTTTTTTTATTTTACCCCCACCATTCCCTATATAAGGGCCCCGACAATAATTCCTACTTCATTATCTTCTATGCTCTTCAGCTAACAACATCTCCACTCTAATTTACACTACAATAATAATGGAAACCAACCAAGAAAATGTTCAAGTTCATGAAATATCATCAACAACTCATCCAAGGGAAAATCCTTCTAGAAATTCAACTTCAACAACTCCTCAGAACCCTGTACAAGTTCCAGATGTATCTTCTACAACAATAAATTATGTAGAAGCTATTCTTCAGTCCCTTGTCGGTTTCGACTGACCTGTATGACGATCAATGATAAACTGAACTCTTAGAGTTCAGTCTTTTTTAAAACCCCCTCCATATGACCTTGAAGCAATTATCCCCTCTCCTTTATACACTAACTCCTACTTCAAAAATTAACACCATCTGCTCACCCCTTCTCCACCCCTTCATTTAATTTAGCCTCTCCCCACCTGAAGCTATATGGCATGGCATATGGCGGCAGCAACTGATTTGCCATCTGGCCGATGGCAGCTGGCCGGCAGCGGCTGGAAAATGGCACGACTTCCGTTTTGAAAGTAACCAAACCCCACTACTTAAATACTATTTTTAACAAAATATCTAATTACTAAACAAATGTAATCTTCAATACATTAATACAGGTATTGTAATTTTATCCAAGCGTTAGCATAGGATGAGGTGTGCACAGTGCATTCTGGAACATAAAATGGCAAGATTCAAATTATTTGTTATTTATCGCATCGGTTTTATACAGGATGGAAATTAGATCGTAGGATATGGGGATATTGGGTACATTTGTTTAGAAAACAAATAGGGGATATTAATGGGTCTTATACGAGTAATTTTCACAATTTTCCACATTGAATGACTAAATTTTCACATGATTTTTCTAGTTTTTCAGATATTTTTCATTCTATAAATAATTATGTCTAATGTTCTAGTAAAGCGTATTCAAGAGAACATATTTAAGAATAAGATTCAAGATATAAAAAAATATACAGATTTTATACAGTATATTTATACCAGAATGAAGTAAACCTTTTCGGATTAAAGTTTACATAAGAACCACTCGCTAAATATCTTTTGTCTGCATTTTCATATTCCAAACATTACGCTCCTCTCCTACTCTTGGCACACAAAAACAAGAAAAAACTAAGCCAAGATCATCTATTTGAAACTATAACTGGTTTTATGTTCAAAAATAAAATCTTTAATTTAATAACAAGACATTTATTTTATTTTTCTTATTATAAAAAATTGAGGATTATTACTTTTAACCAGTAGGCCTACAACAATGAGAACATTTTTGGTTTTATCTATATGTTGCTTCAGGACGAAAAGTCAAACAGATTATCTGTTTGTGAACGCTATCATCAGATACTGTCGTGCCTGATTGTATTTGATTCGCATGTTTGTCACATATCCACGATGTTGTCGAGCCAAACAATTAGTGTAATATTGCACGGTCATGCCTATGGAATTAAACCTATTCGATTGCAATAAAACATTGCCATATAAAAAGGTTGCAAAACATTCATACATTATTTCAATCAACAGGACTCTTTTAATTGTTATTAATCATGTTTTATTCATGTAAATAAAAAATTTTTATAGAAAAAAATTAATTTATTATTTATTAATATAAAAAACAAATACTTATTTAATCTTTGGAAGAAATTGATTTATGTACTTTTTATTTATTTATCATAGTAAACGTTACATATTAACGTTTGTATTAAATTTATCGTGTTGTTTATAAGGATATCTGACCTTAAATATATAATATATAACTTTTAACACTTTTCGACAAAATGTTCTTTGGCTATCGGCAATTTAAAGTAAACTCTAGCCATCGTGTTTGTCGCTCCAAGGCGACAAATGTGTCTCCGAACTAACGTATGTTGCCAGGGTTACCTTAATGCCCGACATTTGTTACACTTTTCTGACCTACAGTTTTCCAATGAAATGTGAATAGCATTTAACACAAAACTGATACTTGGAGAGCAAAATTATATAGCCTATTAATACTTTCACAAATCTTAAATTTAACATATTTGTTGTTTACTTCTCCAAAAGTGGCTATTTTCGATACAATTGTTAAGGGTCTAAAAATAACTCAATTTCTCCCTGGTGAAAAAAGAATGAGGGTATTTGCGAGGTCAGCTATAGATATATAGTATAGATATATAGTACAATATAGTAAATCTGCAGCAGCAATTGGCAATCAGCTGATTTTGTGATAGTGACTATAAGATCGATTAAGTATTTCTGGACAAGTTGTAATACTGTATTTCATGTAGTTTGTAAAAAGAATAAGCATTACGACAAACTGTACAGGATGTTCTCAAAGTCCCAGGACTACTTCATAATTTTTTTCTATTTGCTTTTTAAACTGGACCTTCTTTGATTTAGCATGGGCCCAAATGACCAGTAATCTTTGTTGTAGCTGACGTTTTGTTATCTTGTCAGTATCTGAAATTAACAACAGACTGGTGTTAGTCTTTTGGCATAAATGTTCATATATGGTTAGTTTAGATTAATAGGTTATATAATTTTGTTATTAATGAAAATAAGCCAACGAAACATTGAAATATTTTTTTTTGTATTGTGTTTCATAATTTGCCATAACGTGAATTGAGTAAGTCCATGCAAAGTTTCATTAAAATAATAGGTAAAATGCTAAAACAAGAACTATTTCTGTTGTGGCTTCTATTTCTATTCTGGTTTGAAATGCATGTTAATATTATTAGAGTCAAATATCGCGTAATGTTGTTATCGAAATTATTTTATTTTTTATATTTGATTTTGTGTTTATCTACACCATTGGCATTTTTAACGTTTTGACGGGAAACGGTCCAAAACGACAGCCTTGTTACTATCAAAGATTTTTAATTTATTAATTAGTTATCAAACGAATGGTTCTCCTTCCAACTCTGCAAAATGACGTGTTTATATTTCCTTTTACCAAACTTCAAAGAACCGTAGTTAAATGTTATCAAAAGAACTTAGTTAATAAAAATATTACGGTAGAAAAGTAATATTATTGAGTTATTGTAAAGGACCAAAGAGAATGTCACTTTTGTGAGTTTCAAAGATATGACCGAAAGGCACTGTTGGCTGAAAAGACTCTCACGCTTTTTATTTTTTGTCAGCCAACCTCTTGAAGTCATCTTAATCGAGAGTGGTTCGCGACATTTTCAGTCCAAGCTCCAATCGTGTCTCACAGAGCAGAAACATTTCCACCACAATCTCTCAAGCACAGCAAAGTCTGGATCCTTCTGTTTTCAAAAATTCGCAATAAAAGTATTAAGAAATCATTTATAGTATCTGAGCTCGCCACATAGATCCATTATAAAGCCTTTTTAAAGCAATTCATTGGTCATTAATCTATATAATTAATGACTCTATCCAAAATAGCAAATTAACATTAGTAACAAAACCTGTTTTTGCCTATCCTTAAAAAAAAATAGGGTCTTGAATATATATACTCTACGAAATAAAAAAAGGAACACACTTTAATAAACCCAAACCAATTAAAAGTGCCTTCATTTATCAATAAAATAAATCCAAATAGAAATTTTGAATGGACAGAGTGAACGTGACTATAGATTTGAGATATGAATATGATTAGGAAACGCAATCATTATATACTTATGATTTTGTTAAAAGTAAGGATAATGAAGAATGTTTCTCTGTTTTACATGACTGAATAGTCCACGTAAATTCTGTCTAGAATGATGATGAAACTGGTAAACTAAAGAACATAATATAGTTCGTAAAATGACTCAAGCACAACGGACAGTCAAAGATAAATGTTCATTACGTTGATCATTCCTTGAATAACAAGGGGATATTTGATTAAGCTATAGAAAAATAATACATGATATAAAAATATGATAAATTATATCGTAAATACATGATATTCAAAAATGTTTCCAAAAATACGCTGGGCTATCTTTTATTGATGGACTAAATAGTGTATGCAGAAGTGACAAAGTTGTTCTTTCCTTTTAGTTCTCTATAATAAATTAATAGACTTAATAATATGATTTTTTGATTGATTTGCAAATGCTGGATTTATTTATACCTCTACAATGTATTTTACATTAAAAAGAACTGAAGGATTGATCATAATGTTATTTAAATAATTCTCATTGTATTTTTTAACAACTAAAGTAGCCGAGTGGCGTCACTCGCTCGGGCTGCCAGTCACGGCAAGATGCAGTGAGGAAACTGCATTGTTTACCCCCACAGACAGTCGCTGCCCTGCATTGTAAACGGCGACAACCCCCCCCCCCCCCTCCACCCACGCCACGTCGCGACCCTACATAGGCTACACAACACCCACATGCCCTTCCCAGGTGAATGTCAGAAGATAGAACTTTTATATAATCTACTATATTTTTGTTTATAAAATTAGAAAAACATTTCGAATTTTTTTTTCAATAAGCAAAGATTAGTGAAGTTTTAACATAATAAAGTTTGAAAGATTTACTATGAACAGTGTTTATGTCTTTGTCCCTCATAAGGATGATTAATAGGAGAGTTACATTACGTTATTTTTATGTTTTACTACAATACCACGAAAAATTATACGAGTAGGGTTATGATTACCTGATTATTATGTATCATCAAAATAAAAATAAATCATATTAAAATTAGTACTGTATAAGCTTTTAATTAATTGTTTTTTAGCGAATTTCCCATAGTGAATAAGATATTACCGTAGGTCTCATGGTAAGACCTAAGCCCGGGACCATGTTACTTTTTTGTTTTTAGGTGCCCAGAGACCAAAAATAATAGTCATTAAAATTTATATATATATATATATATATATATATATATATATATATGTGTGTGTGTGTGTGTGTCCCTAGACACGATAACTCTCGTAAAAATGGTCCTATCGACACCAAATTTTTTCGAGATGTGTAATCCTACGTTTATTCGGATGAGTTCGTAAACCAGACATATCGACCTATCGGAAGGGGTAGTTTTAGGGGGTTTTGTACCCCAAAAATGTTTTTTTTTTGCATTTTTCATATGTAATTTTTTAAAATTTCAAATTTTTATTTTGACCATTGGATTTAGCTCAAAAAACACACAATTTAGCATTTTGAAGCTTTGCTCTATCTCCATTGGTTACTGAGATATTACAAAGTCTAAAGACAGTACGTTGTATTTTGAGGCTCCAATGTTAATCTTATGGAGAATAAGGATGTGTTAATATTTCACTTATTAACCAATTTTTTTATGAAACTTGGTATTCAGCTTCATTTGGTCGAGATTCATCCATTTATGGTAAAAAATCTTGGTTTTTTGTGCCTATCATGGCAGCAAACCTGCATACTCTTTTCCCATGTTAATCATATGAAGAATAGGCAAACTCCTTTGGCAATGGAATTGATGAAATTTAATGTATGGCTTCATATGGTCAAAATAATTTTTTTATGCTAAAAACCTACTTTTAGTATTCCCCATGGCAGCATACCTGCATACTCTTTCCCTACATTTATCCTAAGGAGATAAACATTTATTTCCCTATTTATGAGCTTCTGATGATTTTTGGTTTACAGGTTTATCTGGTCATAATTAATACTACTAATTTGGAAATTCGCTAAGTACGCAGGTCTGCTGCGACGGGGGTATTTTTTATATATATAATTTTTTACTACAATAACGTAGCCTAATTTGCAACAAGACGGCATAAAATAAATTTGGAATGTAAAGAAAATCCAAGTTAAAATAAAATAGCATAATTTGTACGGTTTCATTGATTCAGTAGTCAGTTTTCTTCTTTGAAATCATAGTATGTTTGTTGATACGTGAACGGATCTTGTTATTCATTGGGACCGTCGCAACGGATCAAGTGTGCAGTGTACACCATCAGAGTAATATTGCGGGATATAGAATGGGGAGAACTCAATTGATCGCTGAGTGATATCTCTTTATACCAGTCAGAAAGCGGTTTGGTTTTGAGCGATGTTCTGATACCAGAGCAAGGTTTGCAACGATTGAGGATTAGATTGATGGAAAAGGGGAGAAAATCTTTCAACAAAAAATAACTAAATAATAAATCTTGTCCCTGACTGAAGCATATTCATCTTCATTATTTATTACACGCTAAATATAAAAGATTAAGCAAGACAATTATTTCATGTCAACAAAATTATTTTCATTTCTTTTTCAGAACTATCTATATAAGTTAAAATAAAATAGTGCAATTAACACTTTAACACTTTTTTCCTATCTGTTTATTTTAAACATGGTTTTTAATCATGGATCTGAAAACATCTTAGTAAAATAACGTGATATCCTAGTTTAAATTCTAATCATGAAAAATCCATAAATAGTTAAAGAAAAGGTCGATTCACATTTGAAGTAAGAAGTAAAAGATAAACCATTGGAAGAGCAGCGAGTATGTATATTGCATTTTAATACACACAATTTTTATGTGTAAAGCTGATTTCAAAAAATATTGTTTGAATTATGTATTATAATTTAAGCTGAATAAAGCAAATTGTTGAAAATGAATTAATTGCATCATATTTCAAAGCAATTATTGGAGCTCATGAACAAAACAGAATAGGCTGTTTTAAAGGGTTCATTAAAATAAAAATTAAATAGATTCTTTTGTCGCTCTCTCGCTTTGATCCTTCATTTCTTGGAGCAACTACAATACACATAAACCAATCTCTGTCTTGTAAGAGGGTTTAGTCTTGTTAGCTGTCTAATTATAATGATTTAATTTGGTAATTTTTCCTCGCCCATTGTGGGGACGATGCACCTCGTACCGCTGTTAACTCAGGAATTTCGGGGGAGTTCGGCCACGAGAATAGGATACCGCCCTGTCGCATCATTGCCAAAAGGGCACGGCTGGAGGATGTGTGGGTGGCCAAGGGTTGGACACCCGGGCAGCTACTGAGATCAGTCACCTTCCCATCCATCAGGTTCTTTTATTACTAAAATAAATGATATTTCCATGGTCCATATGGTGTGAGCTGTCTACCAGGGACTAAAAGGTCGGGAACACGTTGTGAGAAAAATAATAATATTCAATTATTATTTATGTAGGCTATTAAATGCACCCTATTACAATAATATTCTGTTACTAAAATAAACTACACGTTAACTAAATTTGGAAGATTTGTGACATTTTTGGTCTTGTAACAGTTAACTGACCTGACCCAAACGTTACTGCAACGACTAGTGTTACTTGGTAACTGGAGTTTACCAACACTTTTGAAAAAAAACAATAGGAAAATAAAACTCGTTACCAACAAATTTATAGGTGTAAGTTTCTGAAAAAAATTCTAGTTTTAGCAAGTCTCAATAAAATGCATATTTTGATTAAATTTCAGGAAAACGCTCAAATGGAAAGATTTTCATTCATAATACATATCTTATGTACATATCATTACACTTATGTACTTACTATGTACTTATGTACTTATGTCATTACTTATGTAATGGGGGGTGATGGGGGGTGGGGGGTGTTGGGGGGTGATGTTGTTCGCGTCCGCAGTATTCCATTAAAGTTGCACGTACTCCCCGGGTGGTGCTAAACGAACAACAACTTTGGCAGCTGAACTGTCACACACAGTGATCTCTCAGCTATGCCAGCTGCCAGACAGAATCCAAACGGCCCTTTCCAGGGCCAATTTAGAAATTTAGGCTGTGTTTTAAATGTTTGTCATTTTAACGTAGAGGGTCTGAGCAAATCTAAAAGTGACTGCCTCAGCAAGGTGCTGCTGGAAAATGAGGTCGATGTCCTCGCACTGCAAGAAACACATGCAGAAGACTTAGAAAACAGTGCGAGGGGCAACATCCCAGGATATAAGCTTGTGGAAGAAATAGGTCACAGGGTCTACGGAGTGGCGACGTACGTTAGACAGGACATAGACGACGTATCAGTCTCCCACAAAAGTTGTGATAACAACACATTTGTTGTTGCTGTTAAGGTGTCTGCGACTACTATTGTAAAAGTATACAAACCACCAAATACCCAGTGGTCAGACACAGTTCTCCCAACTTTTGAACATCCTGTGGTATATGTAGGTGACTTCAACAGTCATCATACCCAGTGGGGATACTTGTCCGATGATGACAACGACACTCGTCTTTCAAGCTGGGCTGAAAATAACGACCTTTTCCTGGTATATAATGCCAAGGACCCACACACCTTCCATTCAGCCCGATGGCGTCGTGGGTACTCTCCAGACTTGTGCTTTTGCTCCCGTGAACCATCAGCAAATCCCGTGCCTACTTCCAGGATGGTCCTTGGTGCATTCCCCCACTCTCAGCACAGGCCTGTAATAATATCAGTAGGAATGCAAATTCCTCTCGTAAGATCTTTTCCTCGGCCTAGGTGGAACTTTAATAAAGCTGAGTGGGAGGCCTTCTCATCAAGGCTTGATAGCGGCATCAGGTTCATCCCCTCTAAAATAAAAAACTATGATCGGTTCACTCGCCTTGTCCTGTCTTCCGCTAAGGCGACAATCCCAAGAGGTTTTAGAAAAGAATACATACCAGGATGGAGCAGAGAGTGCGAAGATCTTTACAATGAGTTTACAGACACTGCTGACAGAGATGTAGCTGACCAACTCCTTAACTCTCTCGACAACTCCAGGAGAGAGAAGTGGGTGAAAACTGTTGAGAACCTGAACTTCACCAAAAGTAGTCGGAAAGCTTGGTCTCTGCTCAGGAAACTCTCCACTGGTAAATCAAGTGAAAAACACGATGCCTCACAGCCTAGCCCTCGTGAAATTGCAAAACGCCTCTCCGTACTTTCAAAACCTGTGCGTACGTCTGCAGACAGAAAAATTAATTTCAAGCTTAATGAGATAAAGGAGAGTCGGCAAGCACCCTTGGAAGTCTCTAGACCCTTCACTTACGACGAGCTGGAAGTGGCGATTGATGCGATGCCAATTGGCAGAGCAGCAGGTTTGGATGACATTTTCCCGGAGTTTATAAAACACTCGGGTAACAAGGCTAGACAGTGGCTTCTGGAAGTTTTTAACACCACTCTAAAAACCGGCGACATGCCTGGGATATTTAGAAAATCCAAGATCATAGCTATCCTGAAGCCCGGAAAGGATCCAAAACTGCCTGAAAGTTATCGGCCTATAGCTCTTTTAAGTGTTTGTTATAAGCTGCTAGAGAGGTTGATTTATAACAGAATCCTCCCTATTCTCAATGCCAGCATCCCTGTCGAACAAGCTGGATTTAGGCCTGGTCGCAACTGTTGTGACCAGGTTTTAGCTCTGACTTCTTTCATTGAGGATGGGTTTGAGCGAAGACTGAAAACCTCTGTGGCTTTTTTAGATCTGACTGCAGCATATGACACTGTCTGGAGAAAAGGCCTCCTAGTTAAATTTTACGACCTTATTCCTTGCCCTTTCTTGTTGCGTCTCCTCAACTCAATGCTCTCCAATAGGATGATAAAAGTATATCTGGGACGCAGAGAAAGTACGTTTAGACAACTAAAGGATGGCCTGCCACAAGGGTCAGTGCTCGCCCCACTACTCTTTAATGTGTATACTGCCGACATTCCTGTAACTCGGTCCTTAAAGTTTATATATGCAGATGATATTGCATTGGCATATCAACACCAGCATTTTCGACAAGCTGAGGAAACACTAACAAATGACCGCACGACCCTCGGTGAATATTTTGAAGCCTGGAAGCTAAATCCAAACCCTGCAATTGTACACACACTGCCGGTCTATGTTGTTGCGATGCGATAGTTCGTATCGTTTCTTACTTGAAGGGGATCGCCATGTTGGCTGCTCTTAACGTTAGAAAAGTGTTTGTTTATGATGAAAAATATATTAGAATAATGGATATACTTAATAAAAGATTTGATAAATATTATTCTGTCTCTTGATTAGTAGTGGTGTTTATATATATCTATCTGTTTTTATCTGTATCGTGCTATTTCCAGGTCAACTTGATGGGTAAGCTAATCTAGGCTAATATGCTATCTAGGCCTATGAAATAATAAGACTATTTTGTTACAACAATTTAAATGTATTACCTATCTGAAATACAATTCTAATTTAAATTTATGCTTGATTATTTATAAATTATAATGGATACAAAATGATGTGGGTAATTTCAGTCCTTATATCTCTTGCTTCACAATTATAGTTAAATGTCTATCAGCTGGGTTTAACAATGGAATACATTCAGACTCTTTCTCAGGGAGGGGAACTCGTGCTGACAAGCAAACTCAATTTTTATATTCAATTTAGAAATAGAAATTAATATCATGGATAAATTTTGAATCTTTAAAAGAATGTTAATTGTTCACAAATGTTAGGGATAAATACAGTTCAAGTCTATTGTCTTCTTGTCACTATCTTGGGTATTGATGGATGTATGGGTGGATCTTACCAAATCTGCTCCAATGATTCTTCGCCCAGTACTATATATTTGGGAATAAATAAATTTAAAATGGGATTGAATTTAAATTGGTACTGTTTGGGCAATGTCCCTATTATTTGGAACTAGGATAAAGCTCTAGTCCAGACTGGGGAATTTATTAAAATGGAGGAACTGTGTCCTTATAAAATTTAGATGCTAACACTAGGGAAGCTGGATCAAGAAGAAAGGTCAGTGGTGTCTCTCTGGGGTTCACACATGTTCTTCATTGTTGACTGTTAGGGGTTCACACATCTTGAAGCACAAACACTTAGCACAACACTGGGTAATGTGATTTTGATTAATTGGTAAATTTGGTTTTGAATATATATATATATATATATATATATATTATATAAAATGTTTTAATTTGTATTGCAACTCTTTTACACAATAAATAACTACTTAGGCTAGTGGGCATTTTATTGGGATATTTCTTTAATTTAAAATTATTTGATTATATTTTAAATGTATTTCGGATAAAATAATAAATTATTGGTATTATGATAATTATGTCCTAAGGGGTGATAAGGTGGGATATTCTTGTATACTAATATTAGCAAACAAAGTGATAACGCATAAAATCATTTTGGTTTAATACTAAATTACCATCTGGTCTCCATTAGCTACTCATTGAATTAAATCTAATAACGATATTAAACAAATAACACATAACTTATACTAAAATAATGGATGTGGCGAATGAAACATTACAATTATCCCCTCAGAAATTTGTATGGAATGAAATGACAGACAAATTTCGATTAATGTTGAATGAGACACATGAAATATTTAGTATGAATGATTCTTATAGCTAGTATGATATACATTAAATGTGTGAAAATTTGGTGATATGATACTTAAATTCTACGTTAACACATGAAAACAAATTGTTACTAATTGAATGTACTAAACTACCATTGTCTATATTAAACTCGTAGATTCATTCTAATTTGCACTCACTGTAAAGGTTTTTTATAGTTTGTGGCATTTATTTATTTCTTGATCCCCTCGATTTCTCATGAGTTGGATATAATCGTTCATAATATATTGTCTATTACACAAATCTTTCGTCACTTATGTTGGTGTTGGAGCGTTGTCAATGTCCTCGTCGGGTGTTGATTCCTCTTCATCAATATCTTGTTGTGGTTCTAAATATTTCCTCAATGCTGAAATGTGGTATGGGCCGTATAAGTTTTCTTCATTTAAATCACTAATGTGATAGGTTGATTTTCCTAGGATTTCTTTAATGAGAAAAGGTCCATCGTATACCTCAAATAATTTGGCTGTTTCTCCATGAATGGCTTTAGAAAGGGGGTGAGTTCGTACTAATACTTTGTCATCAATTTTCAATGATTGTGGTTTTATGTTTTTATTTGCTCTCTTAGCTCGTTTTTCCCTCTTTTCTTCAAGTCTTCTACGGGCAATTAATATTTTCTGGTCAAATGGTATTTCCGTTCTAAATGGATTAGGTACGTATCTTTCCCAGAATCTAATATCTCTAGTGCCAAATTGTAATTCGTTTGGTGTGAAACCTGTTGACTCGTGATATACTTCGTTTAAACAGTCATTTATGTCTGGAATATATTTTACCCATTTCGTGTGTTGTTTAGAGCAGTAGGTCCTTAAACACCGTTTTATTTCTCTGATAGGTCTTTCGGCTAAATTGTAGCATGGATAGTATACAGGGTTATATATTGGTTGAATGTTATGTGCTTCTAATCTCCTTGTCCATTCTTCACTTTTAAATTGTGTGCCGTTGTCTGTCTGAATGCTTCTAGGGTATCCATATGTTGGGAAGTGTGTATTGAATAGTTTATTTAATATAATTCTGGTTGTGGCTCTTTGCATTGGATATAAACGGACAAATTTTGTGAAAATGTCGATGACAATGAGTAAATACTTTACATTTCCAACGCTGGTAGGAAGTGGACCAATTATGTCGACTGCCAGTTGATCATTCTTGCTACGGCATTTTACTCCTTTAGCGATTCCCACTAACGGTCGATTGCTAACTTTACATCTCTGGCAAGCATCACATGTAGCCAGGTATTTCTTTATTGTGCGGTGCATGTTTCTGAATATAAAATATTCCTGTAGCAGCTGAAAACATTTCTTAGTTCCGCAATGCAGATAATATGTGTGGCATTCCCATATTAAGCGTCTAATCATTACTTCAGGTACGACAATTAACCATTTTTCACCCAATCGTTGATACAAAATGTTGTTGTGTACTTGATAATTCTGCGACAATTTTTGAGCATCTTGTGTGTCAGGTTGATCTGTTATGGTTTCTATAATAGGCCGTAACTTTGGGTCATCTATCTGAAGTTGAGATATATTTCGAAGTTCGTGTTGTAATTGTGGGTCTGGTACTCTTTCAATATAGTTAATTATGAGTTCTGTGGTGTTGTCGAATGATTCGGGTGTTGAGTTTAAATTGATGCGGCTGAGTGTATCTGCAGTGATATTTTCAGTTCCTTTGCAATGAATTATCTTGAAGTTGTATTCTTGAATTGTTAATATCCATCGAGCTAAACGGGTGTTCAAAAGGCGGCAAGTTTTCAAAAAGGTTAAGGCATGATTATCTGTTATTATTGTCAACTTGGTTCCTAGAATAGTGTATCTTGATTTCTGCAGACAATATATTATAGCAAGCAACTCTTTTTCTGTGGTTGTATATCTTTGTTCAGCGGGTTGTAAGGTTCTAGACATGAACATGATTGCTGCTTTTTCACCATTATCTTTAATCTGGAATAAGTGTCCGCCGATAGTGAATTCTGATGCATCGGTTTGTAAAAAGAATTCCTTTGATAAATCTGGATGGCTTAAGACGTTTGTTTTAATGAAAAGTTGTTTGACTTTGGCAAAGGTGATATCATCTTCTTGGGTCCAACGGAATTTATTTTTCTTTGATGTAAGCCGGAGTAGTGGTTGTATCGTGGAAGAGAATTTATCTATGAACTTATTATAATAATTTATGCATCCTAGAAATGCCTTGAGTTGAGTTCGATTCTTGGGTGTTGGGAAATTTAAAATAGGGTCGACTTTGCTTTGATCCATTGTTATTCCTTCATTAGTTAGAGTGTATCCTAGGAATGGTACAGAGTCCTGGCAAAATTGTGATTTATTAAATTTAATTGTCATGTTGGCAGCCTCTAATTTTCTAAAAATGTATTCTAGGTGTTCGAGATGCGTCTCAAAATCTGGTGATATTATGCAGATATCGTCCACATATATTGCCGTGAAATCCTCTACTTTAGCGTCGAATACTTTGTCTAATGCTCTAACTAGCGCAGCTTGCGATGTTGAAATTCCGAAGGGTGTAACTCGGTACTGGTAGGTCTTCCCACGGAACTGAAATGCTGTGTATTGTCGTGAATCTTGAGTGAGTGGTATTTGCCAATAAGATGCTGTTAGATCAATACTACTTATGAATTTTGCATTTTTACATTTGCTTAAAATTTCGTTTACGCTGCGGTTACATTCAAAATCTGGAACTATAATAGCATTGGCTTTCCGAGCGTCCAAACATAATCTTATCTCGCCCGTTTTCTTTATGACTGGGATAATAGGATTAATGTAGGTACTAGTACTACGTTCAATAATGTTTAATTCTTCCATTCTATTAATTTCTTGTTGTACGGCATTCTGATAATTCTGTGGTACGGGATATGTAGTTGATTTAAAACTTTGTGGGTTTTCTACTTTTAATTCGTGTGTGTATTTATTACATAAGCCTGGCTTTTCCGAAAATATGTGGTTGTATTTTAGCAACAAATTACTTAATAACTCCTTCTCATTACTGCTGATGTATGTGTTAGAGGTTAATGCGTTATTAATTTCTTCTTTCGTCAAAAGTGTCTCTTCTCCCGTTGTATCGTGTTTAGTCTCATCAAAGCTGCCTATGTCGTAATATTCATCACAAGTTGCATAATCATTACTGTCACTCGACATCAGATCATTATAATTATTATTTAGCCTTTGGCAATCATCAATTGTAATCTGACATAATTGTCCTTCGTTAATACTCATGCTGAACTTCAATGTTATTTTATTATTATTTATCATCATATTTAATTCACTATCATTAAAATTTATCTCCATCTTCGTAGCAACTAGTGTATCTATTCCGAAAATTACGGGTTTGATGAGGTTAGGCACAATAAGGAACTGTATTTGTATAGTGTGTCCTTCAATAGTTACGGGAATATAAATTATTCTTGAAACACGTTTTGATTTGTCTCCTGTAGCAGTCTTTATTACTGTGTTGGTAAGGGGAAATTCTTCATAAGGTTTAAGTAATTGTTGGTTTTCTTTGAGCCAATTTTCTGATAAGCAGGTGATAGAAGAACCGGAGTCAATTAATGCGTTAGTTTTAATGTTATTGATGGTTATATTTATTTCTGGACAATTTATTTGAGTTGGTGTTAAATTTATTTCATTATTGTTTGATGATTCATCTAACAAGAATTCTTTATCACACATGATATTATTTACATGAAAATTATAAATAAGGTCTGTTGAATTTATTCCGAGGATATGAGGATCTAGCGCTGTAGTTGCAATATTATCTTTTGTTGCGGTCGCTCCTCGGTGGGCAATTACAGCGGGGTGCCGTTTCCCTGGTTGTCTTGGGATGGGCCGCTATTGTTTGTAGGGTGTTGGTTTTGAGTAGGGTAGTGTGTATTATTATCAGTCTGTCTTATCATAGTGCATACTTGGGATTGTTCTTTCGTTGGATACGATCGGTCGTTTCTGTAGTGATTGTTCTGCCTGGATTGGTATGTGTCTCGATCGTATGGCTTGTATTCATGGCGTGGCCTATTGTTGTTGTACTTGTATGGTGGTTGATTAGGTTGATTCTGGTTATGCGTCCCTTGATATCGAGTGTTTTGATATGGTTGGTTTGTGTATGGGGCCTTTGGTTGGTACGCATGATGGTTTATGTTTGGAGCATGTGAATTTTGACGATGATTGTGGTTGTTGGGACTGTTGGGTCGAGTGTTGGAATTTTGTACCTGGTTGTTATTTTGTCTTGACCACTTTGGTCCATCTCTTATGTCTTCTCGTTGTAATAGTTGTTCAAAACCCTTGATTGAGGTGATATTTTGTACAACACGACTGTCTTGGGTTATCTGGTCAAAATTTTCGGCTAATATAGTGACGATTTCTTCTTCTGTTAATGGCGGTGTGATTGATTGCAATAATAATACACGCTCGGTAAAGTATTCTGCTCTACTTAGTGTCCCGTTGCTTCGGTATTTCTCTGCTTCGATCTTTGTCCGAATGCCTCGCTGTACTTCACGACTCCAGTATTTATTAGTAAATTCTTCTGCAAATTGTCCCCAACTTTTGATGTTATCTTTGATTAATTGTAGCCATCGTGATGCTGGTCCCTCAAAACTAATCTCCAAAGTGTCCTTTAGATGCTCGATCGGGTCATTGTTCGGTTGTCTTTGTAAACTCTTCTCATAATACCTTTTTAATCTCTTGAGAAACTCGTTAGGGTTTCCTGCTCGTCCACTAAATTTTGGTATATGGCGTTCTGTCCATTCGCTCCCGTTACAGACTATGTGAATAGGTCCGCTCAAGTTGGTCTGATTCTGTGTG
This sequence comes from Neoaliturus tenellus, assembly GCA_030545055.2. Taxonomy (NCBI): domain Eukaryota; kingdom Metazoa; phylum Arthropoda; class Insecta; order Hemiptera; family Cicadellidae; genus Neoaliturus; species Neoaliturus tenellus. The sequence continues at coordinate 75,118,219 of CM061532.1, read as the reverse complement.
GCTGATTTAAGGTTCTTTACATCGCTCTCACATTTGTTGATGGTGTCGGATAGTGATTTTATATCTTGTCCTACCGTAAACTCATGCTGTTCTAATTTTTTATTTACATTATCCAAAATATTCTTTTGTTGTTTGGCGACCTCGCTATCAATTGACATTTTATGTTTGGTTAGGTTGGTGTCCACGAAATTTTCGATTTCCCGTCGTGAATTATCGATCTGGTCAATGACATTTGTTTGAAATTGTACAATGCTGTTGGTTTGTTCCAATTGAGTCGATTTTAATTCGTCTAATTCGTGGCGAAATTCATTTTGAGTGGTTCTAATATCTTGGATTTGGTTTTGGAGCATGTTGTAGCAAGTTTTAATTTCGTTACTTAGTTTGGCATCCGTCTCATCCAATTTTGCATTAGTCTCTTCGAACTTTGCATTTAGTTCAAATCTAGTTTCGTCCATTTTGTTATTTAACTCTGCTTTAGTCTCGGTAATCTGGTGATTTAGTTCAAGTTTAGTTTCGTCCATTTTGGATTTAGTTTCTTCCATTTTATTATTTAATTCTGATTTAGTTTCGTCCATTTTTAAATTCAATTGTTGTAGGTAGGTGAGGATGGTGTTGAAATCAGGTTGTGTATTAGTGTCATGATTTATTTGTTCTGTCTGTGTTTTACTGTTTTGTGAGGGAGATGAAATATTATGGTCGCTTGTGTCGCTCGATGTGGCGTGTGTGTTTGCTGTGCGTGCCGGTGTCATGTTGAATTCGACGTTCTCGTCGGGTCCGCTCGGTTTCTCTGACTGATTTGCGTCCGCGGGAAATCCATTTTTGTTGGGTTGGCACACTTGCAGCGTGTCGATCGACAGCTGATTGTCGACACAGGAGTCTGAAGGAACGGTCGTCGTTGATTGGCTGGTAGGAGTGACGTCACGGCTAGTTTCTGTCGCTATGCAACGGTGATCATCCGGTCGATCTATCGAACTCATCGTAATCGGATAACGTTTAGGCTTACGTAAATTATAAGAGTTTTGCATTAATTATTTACTAATTTGGGGAATAAAAATTGTTGTGGAATGTGGATTTCTTAATGACTAATATTCTTACTTAGATTACTTAAGCTAACCTACTTATTTAAGAGTTGCAATATCTATTTTAATTGAGGTTGCTTGCCAGTACGTTGGGCGCCATTTTGCAATTGTACACACACTGCCGGTCTATGTTGTTGCGATGCGATAGTTCGTATCGTTTCTTACTTGAAGGGGATCGCCATGTTGGCTGCTCTTAACGTTAGAAAAGTGTTTGTTTATGATGAAAAATATATTAGAATAATGGATATACTTAATAAAAGATTTGATAAATATTATTCTGTCTCTTGATTAGTAGTGGTGTTTATATATATCTATCTGTTTTTATCTGTATCGTGCTATTTCCAGGTCAACTTGATGGGTAAGCTAATCTAGGCTAATATGCTATCTAGGCCTATGAAATAATAAGACTATTTTGTTACAACAATTTAAATTTATTACCTATCTGAAATACAATTCTAATTTAAATTTATGCTTGATTATTTATAAATTATAATGGATACAAAATGATGTGGGTAATTTCAGTCCTTATATCTCTTGCTTCACAATTATAGTTAAATGTCTATCAGCTGGGTTTAACAATGGAATACATTCAGACTCTTTCTCAGGGAGGGGAACTCGTGCTGACAAGCAAACTCAATTTTTATATTCAATTTAGAAATAGAAATTAATATCATGGATAAATTTTGAATCTTTAAAAGAATGTTAATTGTTCACAAATGTTAGGGATAAATACAGTTCAAGTCTATTGTCTTCTTGTCACTATCTTGGGTATTGATGGATGTATGGGTGGATCTTACCAAATCTGCTCCAATGATTCTTCGCCCAGTACTATATATTTGGGAATAAATAAATTTAAAATGGGATTGAATTTAAATTGGTACTGTTTGGGCAATGTCCCTATTATTTGGAACTAGGATAAAGCTCTAGTCCAGACTGGGGAATTTATTAAAATGGAGGAACTGTGTCCTTATAAAATTTAGATGCTAACACTAGGGAAGCTGGATCAAGAAGAAAGGTCAGTGGTGTCTCTCTGGGGTTCACACATGTTCTTCATTGTTGACTGTTAGGGGTTCACACATCTTGAAGCACAAACACTTAGCACAACACTGGGTAATGTGATTTTGATTAATTGGTAAATTTGGTTTTGAATATATATATATATATATATTATATAAAATGTTTTAATTTGTATTGCAACTCTTTTACACAATAAATAACTACTTAGGCTAGTGGGCATTTTATTGGGATATTTCTTTAATTTAAAATTATTTGATTATATTTTAAATGTATTTCGGATAAAATAATAAATTATTGGTATTATGATAATTATGTCCTAAGGGGTGATAAGGTGGGATATTCTTGTATACTAATATTAGCAAACAAAGTGATAACGCATAAAATCATTTTGGTTTAATACTAAATTACCATCTGGTCTCCATTAGCTACTCATTGAATTAAATCTAATAACGATATTAAACAAATAACACATAACTTATACTAAAATAATGGATGTGGCGAATGAAACATTACAACCCAACAAAAACTGAGGTTGCTTGCTTCCACTTGAATAATAGACTGGCCAACCAAAAGCTTAAAATCGTATTCAACGGTGTTGAGTTGAAACATAATGACCACCCACAGTATCTGGGAGTCACTTTAGATCGGTCTCTCACGTTTAAAAGCCACTTACAAAAAACGGCAGCTAAGGTGAGAACCAGGACTAACATTGTCCATCACCTTGCTGGCTCCACATGGGGAGCTAACGCACAAGTTCTGCGAACAACTGCTCTATCATTAGTATATTCAACTGCTGAGTACTGTGCTCCCGTGTGGTTAAATAGTGTGCACGTTAGAGAGATCGACGTCCAGCTAAACAGGACCATGAGAGCCATTAGTGGTACACTCATGGCAACTCCTGTACCCTGGCTCCCGGTGCTGTGTAATATCGCTCCTCCTGAAATAAGACGAAGGGATGCACTTATTAGGGAATACACAAAGATCTTATCTGCTCCACAGCTGCCCATCCATGATTACCTACCCCAGAATGCGGGCCGATTGAGGTCCCGAAAACCACCTCTACGAACAGCCTCCCAGTTGATGGACTCGAACTTCACCATCCATACAAACTGGACTTCCTCCTGGGACGCTTTTCAAGGTCGGAACCACTTCTTGATAGATGACCCGACCGTAGCGGTAGGTGGTATGAATCTTCCTCGGAAGCAGTGGACTATACTCAATCGTTTCCGCACTGGAGTGGGAAGATGCAATTATTGGAAGCACAAATGGGGAATGACACAAGACCAGTCATGCGACTGCGGAGCAGAGTATCAAACTATGGAACACATAGTCGAAGAGTGCCCACTGAGTGCCTTCCCCGAAGGATTGGCCGGTCTGCATAGCTCAAGTGAAGCTGGGCTGCAATGGCTTAGCGCCCTGGATTTAGCTCTATAAAGAGAAATCTAATTTTATTTTATTTTTTTTATTTTTGTGTTTAGATTTTTACTTATACTGACTCAGGTGCTCTGCACCGCAGAATTTATTTTATTATTCTTAAACCATGGTGGCTGGCTGAATGAGCCATACGATATATATATTACTTATGTACATGTTCATTATTAGTACATATCTTGGATTTGTTGGATTGCTTGGTTAATATAGAATATTGATGTGTTACATAAAAAGACAAACATTGTGCTAAGCCCCGGACGGGGTAAATGGTGCAGCGTGAGTAACTAAAATGCATTGATTTGCTAACGCCGGGTCCTAGACATACGGAGACGAATTTCGCCATTGTCACCTAGGGCGAAATCGGAACTTTCTGACGGGCCTGTACTTCTGACGGATAACAACCCTCCTCCCGGCCGGCAAAAGTGACCGCGGTACGAGGTGCACTACGCCCTTCACGGTACATCTTAAATTACAGTTTACTTTACTTTCTTGTCATAAGTGTTTACAAAGTTCTTAAAAGATGAACTTGCAGAATAATAATTTACCAATCATGCTTAAAATTGAGCTTGCTAAAAAAAATTCAGATTCTTAAAACAGCATTATATTAGGACTATATTATGCTGTTAAATGCACATGTCATCAAATAAAATATTCATTCTTATTTGTAGACAATATTCGTTGTTAACAAACTTAGACGTAATAAAATTCTTCCTAATGTTATGATTGATTCCTAATGTAATTCCCAAAATACTTCTGAGTTTTCATTAAAAAAATAAAAAATTTTTAGATTATCATTATTATGAATATATATAATTATTATAAGGTATTAGTTTTAAAAGCAATATCTCAGAGCTGTCCTGCTGTCCCACAGTTAAAATATAAATTAAAATTTAAAAAAATAGTCATTGAAAAGTGAAATTGTGTTAAAATTATTTTATTTCCATGTATGCCATATAAATATAAATGCTTAATGATTTGTTTTGGTAAAGATATTTTCTTAACATTAATAGCTGTGGAATGCAATCAAAGTTTCAGTGTGTCTGTTTACCAGAAACCCCTCACAGCAATATCCTTCAACCTATCCGTTCAATCAGTGGCTTTTGATATCGGGATCAACTGGTCTAACTCACCTCACTTAGCTCAAGTAATTTCGAACTCATCAATTTTACAACCCCTAACCCCTCCTCTTTCGCCTAAAAATTTTCATCCAAGCATATATCAGAGATGATTTTTAAAACTATACCAACTACTGTATATGCCTTTTTATTAGTTTAATTATTTCAAAGATATCTGTAAATACACTTATCTGCAATCATTTTTACTGACACAAACTTAAACTTTTCTTTAATATTTAAGTTAAAATAATTAAATAATATTTCCCTAACTTAGAAATGTTACTTTAATTTATGAGACTAATTATACTAACTCACCTTTACTGTGGCTTTGGCCAAGAGTACTTTATTTCTTAGGTAATAAACATTAGGTCCTACATTTTAGTGACAATAGGAACTAAAATTTCAAAATAATTTACATATAAGTTTAAATAAAAATTTTATAAAGTAAATTTTCATATGATATAAACCTTATTTTGAGTGATTAAAAACTTTCATCAACACATTAAACAATTTATCTAACATTGCTCATAAAATCATACTGGCTCAGGAAAGAATTTAACAAAGGATGATTCAAGGAAAATTATTTGTTTTTATTCATAGTTGCTCTACTAGATTACTCACACGCAACGTGCTCACCAATCCGCTGTATGACCACGCCTGCGATGCACTCATTCCATATCCAGATGGGTACAATCACTTATTCTTTACCTTCTAGTACAATTAACTTGGAACTTTATCGTCAATAGTTTTATAACTACCTACACTACCAATCTACTCCATAATTACCTTAAGTATCTTAGATTATGTAATTTTATGTATGCCCTCATTGCCAAGTTTAATGTAAGACGGTGAAGATTTAAGTACAAAAAGAGTATTCCTATTATACAATAAAGATAACAATAGTACTATGATCGTATTATCCCATTCAATAAAAGAGTACATTTTAGTGTCTAGAGGAAAAACTACTGATTAGATCGTGGCCATTTACGCGTAAAGTTACTCATGGTCCCTAAATGATGGATAAATATGCAATCTCTGTAAAAAAACTTAAAAAATTATCTGGTTAAATTAATTATAGTTTTACAGTACTTACTACTTCTAAATATATATATATATATATATATATATATATATATATATATATATATATATATATATATATATATATATATATATATATATATATATATATATATATATATATATATGGGGAAAATTCAACACAATCGTTAAGCACATCATTCTATTTATTACATAAGCACCCGTTTAATTAAAACAAGATAAACTGTTTGTCAAATTTGAAACGAGCTAAGAGCTTCATCTTGCACAGTACTACTGTTGTATTATCCACTGCAGCTACGGTTAAAGTAAAGTTATTATAAAGTAAATTAAATATCTCGCTATGTTTGAGAGATGGATGGTCTCAAATATGAACAATTGTCTTCCTTCTTGGAAGGGAAATAAGTCATAATTGAAACACCACTTCGTGATGCAGAACTATACGAGGTTTATCTGCCATACATTTCCTGTTTAAAATATGTATATTAAAGCCGTGTCCGCACTGGCCGAACATTCGTGGCGAACTTGTTCGGCGAACTCAAAAAAATAAACAAACAGTCCCACCGAACAATCACTGGCCATATAATTTACATTCTGAAAGCAAGGAATAAACAAAAGTTCGGAAGAACTTTGTTCGGCGAACATGTTCGGTCAGTGCGAACGCGGCTTACTTACTTTGCAACACTTAATAAAGAATTTTTGATATTTTTATGTATTTTTAAAACTAAACACCTTTTATCCAATTAATAGACAGTTTTGCAACTGTTTAGATTACTTTAAAAATCTTATACAATTGACAAATTAATATCTAACTAACTTTTATTAATATCCTTCTTTATTTGTGCTTAAAATTTCCTATCTCTTTTATATCTATCACAGCTATTTACATATAAATTTGTTGTTAACACATCTCCCAAAAAACACAAGTATATCTTTTGATAACGGTAAGCGTAACAAGTGAAGGCGTACAGTGCGGGGCCGCCCCCCTCCACACAGAGGCTGGCAGTCTAGCCGAGTTAATTATTGTGGTGGTTTAATTATCCTTTGTGCCCTAAACTGTAACATACTCAGAGTTAGTTCTCTATATAACTCTGACACTACTGTAACTGACCTCAAATACAATGGATAGTTATAATTACCTGTAGTTATGGCATTTAAGAAATTAAAAAACTAATTTAAAATCTACACTAAGGGCATTTTTATTAAGAACGCGAATATTTTTACAAATTGTTTGGGGGAAAAATAGGTAAAAACCGAAAAATGAATTTTAGACATTACGGGAATTAAATATATTATATTTATTTTTGAAAATATTATTGAAGATGGCAACGTTCATAATGGCAATATAAATGAAATTAAATACTGCAATACAATAATTACACACTTAATATGTATTTTTTGTGAAATGACAAATACTGTATTTCACGTGGTATCAAAGAGAGCTTGAAATAGTTTTAAAATCCTCACTCTATGCCTGACTCAGAGACGTTGGTTGAAACAAACAACTCTTTCACATCCTCCAATGCATTTCTTACGATACATCCAATTGCTGTGCATTAGTTTATTCGTTCACAGAATAACTTCAGTAACAAACTTGAACCTACAAACTACACATTAAATCTACCTCGAAAATTTGAAGTCAATCTGAGGCTTCCTTCAAAAGTTATCGTCGGAAATTGAAATCGTGGTATCAATACACTGAGGCACTAGCAACCATGTATGAGGATTTCACTCCTATTCAATCCGATCATAAAATTATTAACTAAAACATGGTAAAATTAATAGAATTTTTTTAGGAGATAAAATTTGAGTAAAACTAAATGTCACTTCCCGTTTGAGTTTACTTCCTGCATACATTTGGAATTCTACGAAATAAAGATGTTTATATCTAAATGCATTGACCATATAAATGTTATTAACAACTATAAGTTAATCTTTATATTACTTCTTTGATTGAGGGATCAGCTGGAGTAAGCTGGAGGGATCACATCTTCCGTTCGGTGGACAAGGCCGCTAAGGTAGTAACGTATCTTAGTAGGCTGATGGCCAATGTCAGGGGTCTTCGATCCAGCAGAAGACGTCTATTAATGTCCGCGGTGCAGTCCGTGCTTTTTTATGGAGCAGAGGTGTTGGCAGACGTAACTCTAGATAAAGAGTTACAAAGGTTACGACTCGCCCGGACATTTTTCCTGCCTCTCCCAAAAAAAATTATTACTCGAAACCTGTAACTTACTTCAAAATTTTATGAATTACAAAAGTTAATACTTATAAAAACGTATTAAAAATGAAGATTTCATTTGATAACAAATCAATCCTGATTATAAATATAAATACAGAAGAGTAATATCAGTTTTACAATTAACCGTCATAAAATGATTTCCTTTGATTCAAACAACCTACTTAAAACTTAAATGAATTGCTAAAACTGAGTTTTCATCTTGGCCAATGCAAAATCATAACTTTGGAACCACTCAATAATTGTCTTCGCAGCCTCTTCGAGCGTCTAGTTGAACGAGAAGTTTTCCTTCTTTGAAGTATTAGCAATTGACTTATCGTCTTAAACAAGCAAATTATGTTAAATATTTTAAGTTTAAGGTTGATTATTCTCATTAACTAACTTACATAAAGGTATAGTTTTTTGTTCAGTTATGGTGCATAAAGAAGGTAACATAGCATACGGTATTTCCAAATTGTGAATAAATTGTATAATTTTTAATGTTTGACATTACACTAACTAAAGATTAAAAATTTTGTTTAATTAAAAATATTGAAAATAGACATGTATTACAGTAAAGATTGCATTAAAAATCATTACTATGGTAAATTGCACATAAACAGTCAGAAGAGATTTCATGAACTGTTGCCAAATTCACCCAGAAATGTTTTTTTACTGTATTAGGGCCTACACATGGTAAACATAACTATAAATGATGACATTGGTGGGTTTGAGAGGGTGAGAGGGGAGCCAATTGTTACAATTTACATTGGACTGATTTCATACAATTTACTATAAATAAATTGGCAAACCGTGGTCTGAAAATTGAAAGCTCGATAGAAGACGCATAAATAATATCACAAGATTAAGATTTGGCCATACATAAAATGATGTTCTGTTATTTCAAATTAAATTGGTAGTCTCACCGTTAAGACCAAATTGTAATCGTGAAAACGAGACTATAGACCATATAATTTTCAAGTGTCCTGTACATCATCAACAAATGTTGAAATTTTTAAGTAAATGGAAAAAGAAAAATTGACGATTCCGCTGACAGTACGAGAAATTTTAAAGATAGAAAACATTCATTTTTGGGAGCATCTTCAAACTTATATTTTCAGTGTGAAGAAACGTTTACCTTTTCTCTTGAAGACGTGATGCACTCATATATTTAAATTTTAACTTAGTAACATTTTACCTCAAGTATTTTTAAATCAGGTGTCATGACAATTGTCAAGCCTTAATGAAAAAAAATACCATAAATAAATATAAACAAGTCATACTAATATTACACAATACAATACAATAACAATTCAAATAAAAAAGTTTTTTTGTTTGTTACTCAACTAAACTAAACCAACCGAGATTAAATTATTTCAAAAAAATTATCAGAGTTGTTTTAGGCTTTTTTGGTATTGAAAATACATCATGGTTTTAGTTCTCAAATTTCCGGGAGTGAGGTCATCCCGGTAGTAAAGAGTGGAGTTTATTATTGTACATATGTACATAATACGAGCTCGTTTGTTACTTGTTGAAGCTTGTTTTTGTTGTTTGAATAACAATTCGTTAAGGGCGTATAAACGCCCCCCTAATAAGTATAGATGTAATATGAAGTTTATTATTTTACCAAGAACATCCGCTTGGCAGAAAATCGGAAGGTGACAGGCGAAAACAGTCCAGGGAGTCATCATTTGGGAGGATCCGACAGGGAGAATAAGTTGCGGAGGACTTGAGAAAAGCTTGGGGAGAACGGTAGACGCAACAGACCGCCGGCGCCGCACCGGCCGCACCGGGGCGTGTGGGGGCAATGTAATGGCGGAGATCCGTCTGGGGTTATTGAGTATTGTAAATGTTTTCTATTTCATTTAAAGTTGCAAAGTATAAGATGTTTAAATCTAAGATGTTGTCAAAAAATCTGAGTGTGTGATTTGTGTGAGTACGAGTTCATCCCAGGAGTGTGGAGTACAGGTCTACAAACATGGGACTCAGTTGTATGATTTATCGGTTTTTCTTCGCAATTAATTTGTCCCAGTTCTTGACTATTTCAGCGACTAATGTATTTTTATCATGAAATGTGTCGTTTGGAATTATAAAAATAATGTGACCTGTGTTAATTAATACACAGTGTTACAGAAAATTCCTTGTATGCAGAACTTCATTTAATTATAGTGTTGCGTTGTGTACTGTATGTACAACCATTGGTTTTGTGAATACCGTCATTGTCAGATGTTTCAGGAGTAGGGAACTAGCCACACTGGCAATACCGTAGTAGTTCGCGTAAGCCCCACCTTCACATTAGCAGATGACAAACGATGGGTCCGATTTAACTGTTCTCATGTTGATGGTGTATTTTGGCTCCCCAAAACTGTATTGTGATTTCTTTTCTTTTAAAGAGTCCAAATTCATCTGACAGTGTACTGTGAGAATTTTTATAAATATTGCTCGAAAACAGAGCTATTAAACACAAGACTGACATGCGGAGTAAGAACGAAAAGGGATGACAATTGAGTAAAAATTATAAATTGAAAATGAGAAATATTAAGCTTTGTTGGGACATTGGTAAAGTTCTTTCCGATCTTTTTAATTAATTTTAATGTACATTTGAGTCTTTAGATGGTTATCTGTAATATAAAAATATTTCACAGCATTATTTCATTTGCATTATTCAGATAAAAAAAATTAACTTTACAAATATTTTTTTCAACAGTACGTCTCTTAATTAATTTTATAAATTCAAACTATATTGAAAAGCAAAAGAACGTGATGAAGTATATTTAAGTTAATATTTTGAAAGGTCTTAGCAAAATTACATCATTATCAAAATATTGCGAGATTAAGACGTAAAAATAAGGTGAGTATAAAGAATCACAGCCGAGAAAGGGCGTTTAACCTCCTCTTATTTGGTTTCTGGAGGAAGTAATTTTGTCAGGGTATTTCCCCAGAGTAATTGGATTTCATCGTTGAACTTTACTTGTGATGTAAATTATTTATTTGCTTAAATAAAAATCTCAGATTTATTAGTATTATAAAATATAAAATTAAGGATATTTTTAAAAGATTGAAATAAAATAAATATCGTTTTCATTTCCATTTAAATATCAAATACGAAAAAAATAATGTCCTGTAATTACTTTGATTTGAAAATAATTAATTTTATGGCGTTAGTCCTAGATGTAAACATTTTTTGTGTTATTATTATCTTTTTATTATTATTCTATTTTCTTTATATTATTACCGGGGCCCGTACACAAATTGCTTATTTTGTAATATATTTCTTCGGTTTGTGAGACTTCACTTACAGTACAATTCTAAGGAACTAAAACTCTAAGTTATTATAAATTTAGGTTTTCGTGCAATAAAATCATCTGAAGGTAATCAGCTGTTGAAGTAACAATTCACATTTACAAATTGTATAATGAAAGTCGGTCAACTTTTTAAAGCACCCTCGAGAAATAAATTAAATGCTAGGTGGGCGTAGACCGAAACGAAATTCAATGCTCTCAAAGCAACATCTTGTTGAGGGTCAAAATCTTTTCAATCACATGAAGATCATGTTTAATAATAATATTGGTTTATTCCGTTTTAGAACAAAGACTTAGCTTATTTATAAGTACTAGAGATCGCCCACTGAAAAAGGAGGAAAAGAAACCTGTTTGCCTATTAGATATATCATCCATAGATCCATAGATATATTAGGACTACCATCGAGATTATAGTAAAGACAATTGATTAAAAAGTTTTCTATTTTGATTGAATATGTCATATTACAGTAATTTATGTAAATCATTAACATGGAAGGAATATGGAGGATCATTATTTTTATGGAAGCACTAATTTGAACTGATTCATAAACTACATTCACAGCAATAGTTGTTGGTAGATAAATTGCAGGAATATAAGTAAACAATTAGCAAGTAAAATAATAATACTTTTAAAATTTTTCGTACCGCAAATGTATTTCTACTACAAAGTTTAAAAATTAAATCTGTTGTTTGAAAAGAGTGTAATTTAATCATGAATATCCGCATACCTAATTTGTCCTAAACAGTGATAGCCATGAAAATTAAAAATATCATTGGCTTCACTTTAGAAGTTCAATTAGTATCACATTACATTCATTGGCTGCGTTTATTATTAGATCAATGGACAGTGTCTGACAAACAATCGTTATTTGAATATAAATTCAAATCAGTATTAATTATATTAAATACAATGTTGTACAATTAGTCCGGAACGGTTTTATAAATTTATACCGATAGAGAAAAGGTATTGAAATTCAATACTAGGCCCTATACATACCTACTTATTCAGTCGTGTGTGAGCTATTTACTTCTTCAGAGTTGTAGTTTTAACGAGTTAGAAGTGTTTTTATGTTTAATTTGATGTGATTTCTACATTAAATTGATTTAAAATGATTGCAAACTCAGCTTTAAAACCCAATATTTGAGCTTGAACCCATTCACCCTTGAAATATCTATCCGTTTAATACCCATAAAGAATATTTTGTAGGTATATACACTAGGCCTACCATTAAATAATTACTATTGTCCCCTTGGCAATTTTGATAATCTTTTATTCATTTACTAAAGATTTTAAATTGTAAATAGGACAAAAGCCTCAACTTCCTAAGTTGAATAATTGAATTTTTTACCTCTATGGAACATAGAGTATAGAATTCTTTTAGACCGACTTTAAATTTCTCTTAGGCAAATTCTCTAGCCAAAAGGCTTTTTTATTACTAATTTGATTTCAATGAAATTCTCAGGTTAGATTTTAAGTATTTTAAACTAGGTAATAAACTATAATCGAGCAATTATTTTCAAGTATTAAAAAAGCTTATTTTCCGGAATTTTTGACAGAACTTTAGTTGTTTAGGCTACATGGTTTGACTAATGTAGTTGCTATGATCAGTTTATTTCCCCCCATCGCAGCTGAGTTGTCGATGTATGCTGAAAACAACATAACATAACCTTTTCTTGTTTATATTTGCTCGCCGTTATGTTACGTTTTTAAATTAAATAAAATTTAATTGATATTTTGACAGACATATTTGTTAAATTAAATAGATCAACACTGATGTTTACTTATTGAAGTTATAAATTATAGTCTACCAAAAGATAGGCATGTTGATGTGGAATGAATTGGTGTCGTACGGAATTATGCGATTAACTAATTTATGGGATACAACTAATATCTATTTGGGAGAAAGATTTAAATTGAACAACTAATTAGAATGTGTTGTGCCATTGTAGCCTATGTCTCAGGTAACAAAATATGCATTAAGTGTTAAGTAAGCGTAATTCTACAATACTTACATTACTTGATTTTTATTAATTTGCAATCATGGATTTTAAATTGCATTGTTTTTTCGCTCTACAATCTATTTTTCTTTAATTTATAAGCATAATTATTATTAAAAGTTACTTGCTTATTTTGAGGTCTTAGCTAAAATCATAGTTTGTATGTATTTATTTGTAGGCTAGGCCTAGGATGTACGCCGGTTGACTTCGGACGGTTAGATGACGTTCCACTCTTCACATTCGAGGAGATGGAAACCTCCGTTCTCTCCCTAAAGAGCAACAAGGCTCCTGACCCGGACGGATTCCCAGCGAGGCTTTAAAGAAAGTATTTTCAATTAATGCTGACTTGTTGAGAATATGTACAACGCCTGTTTGGTAGAAGGGGTGTTTCCGGCTCCCTGGAAAACCACCAGACTTGTACTCATCAGCAAGGGCAAAGGTGATCCCGAGCTGCCGTCGTCCCACAGGCCTTTTTGCATGTTGGACACGGCTGGGAAGCTGTCCAAGAAGCTGATCCGTTCCCGCCTGACGTCTGCCGTGGAAGCTGCCTGGTACTTATGCCTCCGTCAGTACGGCTTCAGAAAGGGACGGTCAACGATTGACGCTATCACCGAAGTCCAGAGAGCTGTGAAGAGAGCCGAGAGCCACAACCATTTCTCTCGCTGAGTAGTGCTTCTTGTTACGCTTATGTCAAGAATGCCTTTAACTCGGCGAGGTGGGTCGATATGCTGGATGCGCTTCGCAACACCTTTCGCGTTCCTGCATATCTGTTGCGACTCATCTTGTTGCGGATTATTTCCGCTCCCGAAGCCTGATTTACGACACAAGGGACGGAACGTGGACGATGGAAGTCACTTCTGGTGCCGCGCCAGATTCAATACTCGGCCAGGATCTCTGGAACGTTGCCTATGACAGCCTCCTGAGGTCGGAGATGCCTGAGGAAACCACTTTGGTTGGGTACGCCGATGATGTCGCAGCTCTCATTGTTGCACGCAACGTTGAGCTGACCCAACTAAAGTTGAACCGAGTCATGCGTGTAGTCAACACATGGATGTCCGATCACGGTATCTCGCTTGCTCTCCGTAAGACGGAGATTGTGATCCTTACGAAGAAGAGGATGGTCACCGTCGTTCCGTTCCAAGTGGGAAGGGAGGTGGTCCAATCAACTCGTGCTGCTAAGTACTTCGGGATTATGGTGGACACCAAGTTAAGCTGGAGGGATCAGATATTCCGTACGGCGGACAAGGCCGCTAAGGTATTGTTATATCTTTGGCTAATATTATAATCAGCTGTTCATTTTTGTTTTTATTTTTGTTGTTGTTGTGGACATTCATTGTAAGTTTACACTGGATTAAATTATGTTATAATTATTATAAGTCTTGTTTTTATAGTGGCGACGAGAATAAAACATGTCACGTAGGAAAAATAAAGGAACTGATGAGGTTCCAATAAAAGATAAACCATCTAAGAGTTGGTGTAATATTAACTTTGAACGATACAATGAAGATCATGAATCATGGGACTCGTACATAGGCCGCCTGGAGAACTATTTTGCGATCTTAGGTGTAGAAGAAGATAATGAAGTAAGAAAAACGCAATTGTTGATTCACACAATGGGAGTGGTTACTTACCAGAAATTGTGCGACTACCTGAGCCCGGAGACACCCGCGGAGAAGAACTATGAGTCGATCGCAAGGTATGAGCAAGGTTTTGAAGAAACTTGGAAATGTCATGTATTTGGTAGAAACCGACGAAGGCATGCGGATGAGAAGACACATTGACCAGCTAAGGCTCTGCTGCAAGTAATACAGAGTTTAGCGGGGAGGATTGTTATATCTTTGGCTAATATTATAATCAGCTGTTCATTTTTGTTTTTATTTTTGTTGTTGTTGTGGACATTCATTGTAAGTTTACACTGGATTAAATTATGTTATAATTATTATAAGTCTTGTTTTTATAGGTAGTCACGTACCTTAGTAGTATCACCGCCGTGGTCAGTGGGAGCTAGTTCTTGAAGTTCTTGAAGACAGTGGGTCAGGAGTGGTGTTTTCTCAATAAAAAGAAATCGAGTATTTAACAACAAAAGTTAGCGATTTATTTGCGTTAAAACAAAAGAATGAATTCACTTTACAATACTTTAAAAAAACACAAGTTTAGACTAAATTAAATTTGGACAACCGAATGAGTATTTCTTTAGAAAGAGGAGAGGAGTACGCCTAACTTGGCGACGCGACGACCGGATAGTGACTGCGCCGAGATCGCCATCCCCGCCACGCAAACTTGAGGCTCTCGGCCAATCAGCGTACAGCACTTGATCGAGTCGAGCCCCGACCAGTGCTGCCGCCAACGATCACTTTGGTCATTAAAAACAAAACTAACTCGGTTCTTGGCTGGGAACTGCGCGTACATGGTTGTCACATGCGCGAACATTGCTGATAGCGCGCATTCCTCAGCGTCACACACATGCACGTGTGGTGAGAAACACCGGCTTTGCTGACGGCAATGAGGATTCGAATGCATATACAGCGTGTGACAAAAGGCCTGCACCTTTGCCTCTGGCGTTGACACTCATAATTCCTGATGTTAATGAATACTTTTAAAATTGGTATTAATGTTGAGATGTATATCTGTTATCCAGATTATTAACTGCAGACAACTGTGATTAAAATAATCAATTAATCAATGGTCGATCGTTGAGTCCTGAGTACTTTAACTCAGTGTAGAATATTATTAAAGTTTATTCCTGGGGTATGAACGCCGGAGTGTTACACTCCCCCCACCTGTAGATCATGCTGCCCTCAGCATGCGGTACTCAAGGAGCACCGTGAGATACTGTCCTCCTGCATGAGTGAGCCAGGGCGTTCCTGCGTCAAATTAAATTTTACGACACACGAGTGGATGCATTCGAATCACTGGGTCTAATTTGGAAACAAAAATAAAATTTTTTTTTTTTTTGTGTTTTTACTGAAATTGAGAAAACCGAGCCGATCCTGAATTTAAATTTGCAAACTTCCATTTAACCGAATTAACCGTCCTCTCCCCTTTTACATGACATGACTTAAACAACAAGCATTACAACAAACTTACACTGAACAGAATTCTCATACAAAAAAAAAAGAACATAGAAACATTATGGCAGCAACATTACCTACTCAGCAAAGAGGAAATGTACATTACAAGTAAAAGAATGCAAGATCAATCGGACCAGCAACATGACTCATTAAGACTATACTAAATCTACGGTTAATAACATGGAATAAAAGAAGACAACGATTACCTTTGGTAGCCCACAATGCGACAAACCCTTAACGTACATGACGAACCCGAATAAGGGCCAATTCATTCAACAACCGTCAGTTAGACTGATAGACTTGCCAGTTAGTTTGGGATATTTAATCTTGACAAATAAATTTAGTATACTTGCACCGAAGGTTCTACAAATATTTAGTACAATTTTCAATATATAAGAAAAAAATATATTTTTCGGCGCATTTAGATTTCGAACGCTACTTGCTCGCTCTGGTGAAGCCGCACGAGCTTTCACTTGGGGCCGCCGTAGGTCAGTCACCCCTCAGTGTGGCTAGTCTATCCGTCTCCCTAATACTGGCCCAACACGGCCCTTAAACAATAACAAATTAGCTTCAATAACAATTAACAACAAACAACCAATTAGCTTTCAATAACATGTTATGGAACTACAGCCTACATTCTAAAATTACAAAATGGTACCAAAACGTCATAACAAGTCACAAGCAACACTACTACCCCTCCTATTAATACCAAAGAAAATTAAAAAAAATCACCTTGAATTATCTACAACACTATCTACTGACCTAAACAAACAAAACTTCCTCTACATTGGGTTCACTGGCCCACACGTTACTTACATTGAAGTGAAAACAAACAAAACAAAAAAAGAAAACAATATCTTTGTTGGCATACATCAGTCTATATAAGTATGTAACCCTATGTCGGGACTGAGGTGCTTACACATACACAAAAAAAAATGCTCCAAAGGTTTATGAATTGGAAGAAGTCAACAAAGTTGAATTTTGGGGGTGGATAGCCCGCCCACCGCTAGGGGCTCAGACGCCAAAAGACTGCCCTTACGCCTAGTGATGCTTGGGAGCCGTTACACGGTAAATGCGGTGGCCCTTTTCGTGATCAGTCCGCTGACCGTCCTGAGACTTGCTCAACAGGCACGGGGGACATAAAGTGCATAAAGTACGCAAATACATGAAGTATTGTCACCCTGATAGTAGGGTGGGTGTCACATGGACATATGAACCTTAAAACTAAACACAACCAATTACTTAAAACTAGGGCTCACGACCACCGCTTGGTTTTAAGGAGCGTGCGTTAAAAATCGCCTCGCCTATCCCTGGTTGCGAGATAGGCCCACCAAAAAAAAACATACTCTGGCACCTCAGCCCAACTACATTAACATATTTAGTAGCCCTGGTAATGACACTTCTACTGTCTTGCTGGTGGGGTCCGGAAAATCCCCCAGCAAGGCATTCCTACAGTACACATCTGACTGTTCACTACTATATATCTTTAAATTTAAAAAACAAAAAAATCTGTCGAGCTGGCACCCAAGTATCCACAGTCCAGTTAGGGAGTCGATGGGAAGGGTTGTTTAGGGGTGGGGGATTGCCGGCTTTACCTTCCTGTGGACACCAGGTTGGCTCAAAAAACTACTTCCCTGAAATTTTTTTTGTTTTTTCAGGATTTACAACTACTTATTACTGAATGACAACAAAAAGAATAGACTCTGTCATTACCAGTCTACTTCACTGCACAATCATAAAAAGACAAAACAATACATTGAAGTACAACTCTTGACTAAATAGTCAGGGGATCCCCAGTCCTTTCGCCTTCACGTTCCCACGATGAAAAGTTCGTAAATACTTCTGTAAGCACCATTCGGGTCGACTTCAGATTGTCTACAAACGACGCACACCACTTACGGAACGCGGTCAAGTCATTATTCTTGCACGGATTGATTGGTCTAGCACTTACTGAGTGTCCAGGGCCCAAAGTAGATCTCCGTTGAATTGTTGAATTACCGTACGGTTAGTTTGACGTCAGCTGCAGCTCGTGGGGCTGGCACGCTCCCACTCGATTCTCGTTCAGTCTCGGCTGTCTCAGGGTCTGGGCGGTCTACAGTCTCTCCGAGGTTCTGGAGTGGCGACGCTGTCTGAGCAGTCTGTGGCCGCCGCACGCCACCCCTCAGGCAGGCACAGGGCAGGTCGGCTACTCGCATCCTCCACCTTAACACAAGAACGACAATTGTTACCACTACAATCAGAGACGTACCACCAAATACTGTATATCTAACAACCATCCGTCTGTGATAGTGGGACCTAAGCACGTGGATTGTGCCCTCTATAGTCAACACAAAATCTTAATTTAGGTGTGCCATCAGGAGATTTCTTGGGCACCAACACTACAGGCGAGGCCCAGGCGCTCTGACTTGGGACAATGATCCCTTTGTCCAGTTGGTCTTGGATTAGCTCGTCGAGGACAGCCTTTTGGTGGTGTGGTACTCGGTAGGATTTCTTGTAGATGGGAGCAGCGTCTCCAGTTCGGATCACATGTTTGACTGCAGAAGTGCAACCAAGGGGTTGGTTGTCACTGTGAGCCAGTACATGCTGGAACTCCATTAGAGTAGATTTTACCTGAGCTCTCTCTTCCTGGGGAAGATGAGCCAGTTTTGCATCAATACAAGCCTCGAACTCCGCCTCATCCCATTGCTCGATCCTACCGATCCTCGCCTCTACCCCCCTACACTCAACTAGAACATTTTCCTTTAGAATTTGGGCCAAATTTAGCTTTCCCGCCTCATTTAAATGCAAGCCGTGTTTCGTGTACCAATTTCGGTTCAGTTTCCCCTTCAGGTCCAGGTATTCAACCCTTCCTCGATTCTGTTTTGATAAATTTTGGACGATGGCCTTGAGGAGGCCATTCGCTTCGTTCAATTCGGACTTAAGGTCTACGTCATGCCGATCGAAGATGGAGCACACTATCACCTTAGCCTTCCATTCTGCAGGCAAGGCTGCAAAAGCTTGTTGCAAAGTCAAAGGGTAAGGTGCGGACTTGTCAATGTCGTTTGTCCCACCTATGATAACTAAAGAGTCGCTGGTGGTTAGTCCACCCAACAAACCGGCCAATCTCGATGTTACATGCTTCAACTTCCCGTTAGGCAGGAAGAAGACTTCAACTTCAATTTCTCCCGGTAGTCTCTCAGATAGAATGGCTTGCAAGCCTCGCCCGTGGCTATCGGCCAGAATCACTAGTTTTCGACGACTTGGGACTACTGGTCCCTCTTCGATGGGTGCTACGTCACCGTCAATCGCCCCCAATTTCAGATTTTTAGTCAATGTGACTTCTTCGACACTTACGTTTACGGTCTTGACCCAGCAACGGTTTTTCTCTACCTTTGTGAGTGTTCGAGCAATGTAAACGCCGTGCATGACAAATTCACCGGGCTCAATAATCACTTCCGCACCTTCTAATTCGTCCGATTCAGACGCGAAGCGACTGATCTTCACACGTATAATCTTCTCGCATCGGGGCGGAATTTTGACGTCACTACAGCAATACACGTATCGCTGCGGCTTAGGCGGTTCGCTACTAGTGGGACGGCGGTTTGGGTCTGGCACAGTTTCGCCTTTTCGTATGCGGTTCAGCCAAATGTCCTTGCCAAACAAGCGGAGCACTCCCCGTTTCACGCTAATCTCCCCGTTTCCCTGTCCGAGAATGTCACAACCTAGCACTGCTAAATATCCCTTAGGTAGGTTTCCCACCACGAAATCCCCTCGTATTTGAATTCCCGGTTTCAAGTTCAAAGTTATGTGTTGCCGTCCGTATGTCTTAAGTGTTTTTCCAGATATGCCTTTTAGGATGATATCTGATTTCAATAGAGCCGAGGAGGAGGCTCCCCGTTTCAATAGGGACACCTGCGCTCCTGTGTCGATTAATACTTTACCCTCCGCGTTTTCAGTCTGTCCTATTGCTACTAACTCGTCGACCAACTCGCGGACTACGGGTACCGTCCGTACTTCTTTCTCGGTAGCAATGTCTTTCTTAGTGTTAAGTCGTATTGTTTGTGTCGCCGGCTGAGGTTGCTGAGAAGCAGCTTCCTCTACTTGCAGGGTGTCGCGGCGGCGGATCCACTTACCCCGGCCTCGTTTCCCGAACGAGGGCCTCTAGGGTTGAGTCGGACCCGACAGTCCCGTTGTATGTGGCCTGTCTTGTTGCAGCGCCAGCATATCAATCGATCCGAGGAGGGATTCCTGCGATTTTTGCACTCCCGAGACATATGTCCCTTCTCATGACAATTATAACACGTGATACTAGATTCCTCCCGAGCCGTCTGAAAAACTTTCCGATCTGGGTGGGTGTGTGTCGCGTTACGAGTAGGCCTGCGCTGCATGGGGGTATAGGCCAGGCCTGGCTCCAATACCTCGGGGTCCTTGAGGGAACTGCGTGGTTCGATCGACCGAAAGCGTCCCGCTTCCGCCTTGCGGCCTAATCGTCGCAGTTGCTCTATTGAGGTGACGTCAAATAGAGCTAACCGGTCCTGAAGTTGTGGGTTCAGGTTATGGTAGATTTGTCTTAACCTAGTTTCCTCTGGCACGTTGGTAGCCAAACGCCCGTACAAACCCTCCATTGCTGCTATGAAGAGGTCAATGGACTCGGCATCTCCCTGTACCCTATTAAAAATTTCCTGTTGCAATCGGATGTCATGGTTGGGGGGCTGGAAGACTACTTCCATGTCCTGACACAGTTCAGGCCAACTTTTGATACGGCCTATGGTAGACCTGTACCATACTAGGGCTGGTCCCTCAAACAGATCAACGGCCGAGTTATAAAGTTCAGCAGGGGTCATGCCCCTGGCCCTGCGTAGCTCATCTACGCGCTGGAGGAACGCGCCTACACTCTGCGACCTCCCATCAAATTTCAATCCCCATTTGTAAACAGGTATGGCTCTAGCGCGCTGGTAAGAATCATGCGACAACGGCGGCATAACACTCGGGTTGCCTCGCGGTGTGCGCAGGTCAACCAGAGCTGCGTCCGGAGCCGGTGGTTCATGTTGAACTGTCGCGGGACTCGGAGGCACAGTAGACACATGGTCGGGATTCGTAGTACCCTCGAAACCCTTTGCCCGCCCTCCCTTTTCTGCGGCTACATCAATGAGTTCTTTAGCCTTGTCAAGCATGACTTGTTGCTGTTGTGCCAATGCATCATCTCTCGTCGCGCCTATTGGAATACGTTGGATACGCAAATAGTTATGCCACAACCGGGCCTGAATTCGCTGACCCTCCAGATCAGTATAATCCCCCTCATATTCTTTCGCGAGCTCCGTCAGGCTTTGTAATTTTTCTTCGCAAGTCTTAAGTTCATCCTCCGCGTCTAAGGAAGCCAGAGCCGCTGGGTCAATAGGCGTGCCTGCCTTGACGCAACTAGACAACCGTTTCCGCAGGGCATCTGCGTTACCCGCGGTCGACTGTCCACGGATTTTTAACTCGTAAATGTTTTCCTCCTTTTTCAGAAAATAAACGTTCATGGTTACTGCGGAGACTAGATTCCAAAGAGCAAACGAACAATGCATCCACCAGATTAATCACAGGGTACGAAGTAATCTTAACCCCGCAAAATTATTTTGAATTTCGATTCAAAATTCTGTATCCGTTACAGCGAAGCTCGTCAGAGGCGCTCGCGCCTAAGTCCACATACGGTTTAGTTTCAGCAAAATTTTTCAAAAGATCCAAAGGCCCCAATTAAATAAAGTGTGTTCTCAAATTTCCATACGCAGTGTCACTAAGTCCAAAAGTGCCGATTTATCTAATAAAAAAAATCATTTATTAATTCGCCCAATTGATCACGAGTCACTTGGAGTAGCCAACGGAAGTTTGGAAAATCCGGCTAAGTCCTTAGCTAGAAATTTACATAAAATTCAAAAAAATCTATGTCAAACACCCATTCCCCAACTACTAACAAGGTCCTGGTCAGATATTTTTAAGTTCAAATTGATTCTAATGTCGCAAAATCCGCTTTTCTCCACTACTCGGGCATTAATTTTATATAACTGCTGATTATTTTCAACGACTTAATGTCTACAGTGAATCAAATGTGCTGGTGTCCTTTGACCAGACAGGATAAATTGGCCAGTTAAAATCAACACTGTTTATTTAGTGTTGCAATATTTAATTACTTTAAAATTTTGTTTATTTTCAATCAATTGCCAATCAATAAGGTACAATTATTGACCAATTTTCACTGACGCCCAGACATCATTCCAACACATTTACAATTCACTCTTATATTTAACAATGATCTGAGGTTAAACTCACATGCAAGTAATATTAGGTTAATTTAGAAAGCATCTATTATGTTAGTATGTTAATAAATCCTAAACACTCGTGATACGGATAGGCTATCAGATCACTAATCAAAAACAAACTAATCTCTTCGTTTACTCAGTGACACAATGTCTAAGTGTGGACTCAGGTTGTCTGCTATCATCAGCTGTTGCCAACGTCACCGACAACACAAACTCTGACGTCAATATAGTGACGCCTCCCCTACTGCTTCACAACGCAGACGCTGGCCGCCATCTCGCCATAAAATAGTCCAAAACAAAAATCAATTATTTAATTAAATGTCGCGTCGCCTCAATAAATTTAGTTATTCACTTAATATTATTTCTTTCAGTTATTACTAATGTTTAATTATCTCCCCTCTCCTCCTCTTAATTTACTTCTCAATCAATAATTGTTAGCTACAATCGGCAGTTAGTTACAAGTTAAATTCAAGATGGCGGATAACCAAGCGTCTTCTTCACACACCAAGCACTACAAGGCGGTGGTGGGGGAACCCACGCTAAGCGCTAACAGCATGGTCACAAACATGGCGTCTTCAACTTATCTTCGTATTATTCTCAATTACTTTAAAATTCTCTAATAAATCGAAAAATTGATGTATTGTTACCGGGTTTTCACAAAAAGCTTTGTTTTATTGAGTTACTGTTATTTTTAGTGAAACCTCTCCTCAAAAGACTATATTTAAACTTGTAAGAAAAGTAAGGCCCAAAAATATTTAAACTTAAAGCTGAATTTTTACCACTCACCTCCTAATGTCATTGTGACGTGGTCGCAGTCACAACCCCGCGCCGACACCAAATATCACCGCCGTGGTCAGTGGGAGCTAGTTCTTGAAGTTCTTGAAGACAGTGGGTCAGGAGTGGTGTTTTCTCAATAAAAAGAAATCGAGTATTTAACAACAAAAGTTAGCGATTTATTTGCGTTAAAACAAAAGAATGAATTCACTTTACAATACTTTAAAAAAACACAAGTTTAGACTAAATTAAATTTGGACAACCGAATGAGTATTTCTTTAGAAAGAGGAGAGGAGTACGCCTAACTTGGCGACGCGACGACCGGATAGTGACTGCGCCGAGATCGCCATCCCCGCCACGCAAACTTGAGGCTCTCGGCCAATCAGCGTACAGCACCTGATCGAGTCGAGCCCCGACCAGTGCTGCCGCCAACGATCACTTTGGTCATTAAAAACAAAACTAACTCGGTTCTTGGCTGGGAACTGCGCGTACATGGTTGTCACATGCGCGAACATTGCTGATAGCGCGCATTCCTCAGCGTCACACACATGCACGTGTGGTGAGAAACACCGGCTTTGCTGACGGCAATGAGGATTCGAATGCATATACAGCGTGTGACAAAAGGCCTGCACCTTTGCCTCTGGCGTTGACACTCATAATTCCTGATGTTAATGAATACTTTTAAAATTGGTATTAATGTTGAGATGTATATCTGTTATCCAGATTATTAACTGCAGACAACTGTGATTAAAATAATCAATTAATCAATGGTCGATCGTTGAGTCCTGAGTACTTTAACTCAGTGTAGAATATTATTAAAGTTTATTCCTGGGGTATGAACGCCGGAGTGTTACACTCCCCCCACCTGTAGATCATGCTGCCCTCAGCATGCGGTACTCAAGGAGCACCGTGAGATACTGTCTTCCTGCATGAGTGAGCCAGGGCGTTCCTGCGTCAAATTAAATTTTACGACACACGAGTGGATGCATTCGAATCACTGGGTCTAATTTGGAAACAAAAATAATTTTTTTTTTTTGTGTTTTTACTGAAATTGAGAAAACCGAGCCGATCCTGAATTTAAATTTGCAAACTTCCATTTAACCGAATTAACCGTCCTCTCCCCTTTTACATGACATGACTTAAACAACAAGCATTACAACAAACTTACACTGAACAGAATTCTCATACAAAAAAAAAAGAACATAGAAACATTATGGCAGCAACATTACCTACTCAGCAAAGAGGAAATGTACATTACAAGTAAAAGAATGCAAGATCAATCGGACCAGCAACATGACTCATTAAGACTATACTAAATCTACGGTTAATAACATGGAATAAAAGAAGACAACGATTACCTTTGGTAGCCCACAATGCGACAAACCCTTAACGTACATGACGAACCCGAATAAGGGCCAATTCATTCAACAACCGTCAGTTAGACTGATAGACTTGCCAGTTAGTTTGGGATATTTAATCTTGACAAATAAATTTAGTATACTTGCACCGAAGGTTCTACAAATATTTAGTACAATTTTCAATATATAAGAAAAAAATATATTTTTCGGCGCATTTAGATTTCGAACGCTACTTGCTCGCTCTGGTGAAGCCGCACGAGCTTTCACTTGGGGCCGCCGTAGGTCAGTCACCCCTCAGTGTGGCTAGTCTATCCGTCTCCCTAATACTGGCCCAACACGGCCCTTAAACAATAACAAATTAGCTTCAATAACAATTAACAACAAACAACCAATTAGCTTTCAATAACATGTTATGGAACTACAGCCTACATTCTAAAATTACAAAATGGTACCAAAACGTCATAACAAGTCACAAGCAACACTACTACCCCTCCTATTAATACCAAAGAAAATTAAAAAAAATCACCTTGAATTATCTACAACACTATCTACTGACCTAAACAAACAAAACTTCCTCTACATTGGGTTCACTGGCCCACACGTTACTTACATTGAAGTGAAAACAAACAAAACAAAAAAAGAAAACAATATCTTTGTTGGCATACATCAGTCTATATAAGTATGTAACCCAAAGCGTCACCTAATAACTCAAAAAGTGAGTAAAAAATTCTTGTACGGGACGGACATCGGAGCGTATTCCTAGTATTCAAAATAAACAGTATCAGTTAACTGACACATACTTTCTCCCAACTATATAGAAAAGGTGTTAAAAGCTCCAAACATTAATGTCTTGATGACTCAGTCGGATAGCTACCAGCTGAGCAGCGCTCGTTTGACCCCACGCGCGTCTGTGACTTTTAACAACGTACTGCGTTTACCGCTAAACGAAAAATTGAATTTTCTCCGCAACCACTTGACGTAGAGCAATAATTCAAAATACTGGATTATTTAGTTTTTTGAGTTTGATTTAATGGTGATAAGTAAAATTTATTTTGAGGCAACAGCTATTTTGAAAATTCAAAAAATTGATTTTTTAAACACTTTTTACTTCATAACTTTTGAACGCGTATTTTCTCGGAGATGCGGGTGGTGTTATTTTATTCACCATTTTAAGCTTAATAAACCACAAAATTTTAATCAAAATCGTTAGAGCCGTTTTTGAGAAATTGTGATTTTTGACAATTTTTGAGGGTTTTTGGGGGTAAACTACCCTTAAAAATCAAAAATTCAAAAAAATGAAATAAACGCCTGGAATTATCGTGGGTTTGGACCTACATACCAAATTTCACCAAAATCGGACCATTGGGGCATTCTCTAGCTCTGTTTACATCCTGACACACACACACACACACACACACACACACACACACACACACACACACACACACACACACACACACACACACACACACACACACACACACACACACACACACACACACAGAAATCACTCCGAAAACCACTTTTTTGGACTCAGGGGGAACCAAAATGGATAAATCCACCAACTCAAATTCGAAAATTTTGACGAAAACAATACTTTCTCCATATACTATGGTATAGGGGGGAGAAAGTAATTAAGCCGTCAATTAGTCTATTGAACTGAAAAAACTTAATTGAATTGGTGGACTGTTTATATATATACAGTCTATATAATAAAAATATCTATCTATAACTATTCTTATATTTTCTTATATATATTCTTATAACTGTTCTTATCTATAACTATAATTACAGTCTATATATATATAGACTGTAAAAACTTATATATACATATAAGTATATATTTATATATACTTATATGTATATATAAATATATATAAAATTATATATATATATATATATATATATATATATATATATATATATATATATATATATATAATAAAAACACGTCCACTGTTTAAATTACATTTCGCAGTGTGTTCTTTACAGTTTACAGGTAATCAAATGGTACTACATATTCTTCTAGGCCTCACATATAGAGTTTTATTTCTTGATCATATGTTAAAATTCGATTAGATTTCATGTGAATAGTAATATTTATGATAATTATGATTATCACTAAAAACAAAACATAAAATTTTAGGTAACCTAAAACCTTATGTACAAATCAATCTAATAGACAAAAAATATTGTTATCGAATTGTCTAATGCAATGTTGATAAAGGTTGAATGAATAAATTAATGTAGTGGCAAGTAGAATAGCATCATTTCGACGCAGAGCGAGTTTACAAAACTCCAGTTGTAGTTAAAGTTGTGACGGTGGCCACCAGGGCGGGACACTGTCGCTGGTGTTCCGGCTGTTGGTCGTGAAGAATGACACCGGAGTTGTGTCTAACTGTTCCAACTCCAAGACGATAATCTATACTGGGGGTTACGTGAACCATGGAAGTAATACCTACAGCGGTTCCACCGTGTGACTCCTTGAAATTGGAATACAGCAGGGAAAGAACTTGGTTACAATAATGAGGTTTGGTGGTTAAATCTTATAAATAGTTGCCTTGAAATAAATCGTTATTCAAAATGATGGAGTGATTTCAATTAATGTATGTACCGCATCAAAAATAATTACCGTATTTAATACAGACTATTTATACTGATGAGGCTATGAAATTTCAATGGGTTTTATGGGTCATGTACATGGATAATAATAATAATGCTTTATTAACATGTATCATAAAACATACATATAAATATTTAATATACATTAAATTATTTAACATACTATTACTTAATACATATTAAATATTTATTATATAGTTTAGTTAATATACATATTAAATATTTTAGTTTTAACTATGATATCCAATAGTAGTTTTCATCACTAGGAGCAAAAGTGGGTCTTTTTGGTGCGCAATCGTGTTTTAAAAACGAGGCACAGCCGAGTTTAAAAACGATTAAGCATCAAAAAGACACTTTTGCTCCGAGTGATGAACAACGTTTTTTATCATAATGCGAAATTAGACTTTTGATCATTAAAAATATTAACTATAAAGATGTATTTTCGAGGTTATATTTACAAAGTTAGTAATATGCAGTGTTTACATTTCTGTTATTTACAAACAATGCTCTTTATAACGTTTGAATTTCAAAATCTGCTCCTCAACATTAATAAATTTAATGACATAGCAAACAGCTGACTTTTCAGTACTAGGACCTAAAAAATTCTCCAGATGATTTTTCAGTCCTAGGACAGAAAAGAATCGGTTTTGGTACAGTTGAGACAACAAAAAACAGGCTGTGTTTTGTTTTTTTCTCTCTCTTTATTATGGCTCGAGCATCAACCCAAGAAGCCATCAAACATTACAAGTTATAACAGAACAAACAGTTACAAAGAACAAAAACACATACAAAAGAAAGTCATTGTAAATAGCACATTAAATCTACTCTTGCATTTCCACTATAAATTTAGAACTTTTGAATATTAAATTTTCTTTAAATTTGGAACAAAAAATCAACTATATGAGGCCAAAAAACATGTCTCTCAACATTTAGAATCACTCTTAAATCTGCAGGAACTGGTAATTTTGCTTTATTGTACAACTGTAATAAATAAGCCCTCTCTTCAGAAAATTGAGGGCAGTCCATGACAATATGTTGAATCGTTTCCAATACATCTTGATCACAAAAACGACACTGCGGAGATTCAATCCTTTTAATTTGGAACAACTTAGTGGCTGTAAATACATGACCAAATCGTAAACGACACATCAAGGAAGTTTGGTAGCTGTTCATATGAATGAGGTAAAACCAGGGAAATTTTGATGGTACGCTTTGAACAAATTTGTACCAAGCCCCTTTATTACATTGGTCAAATTCAGTTTCGGATATTTGAAGGATGTTTTTCTTAATTACGTAGACAAAGTCCGATTTTAGGATATAGCGTCTTTTAACTTCAGTCAGCGTATAATTAGTAGTGGCTTCTTTGGCAGTTTTATCAACTCTTTCATTTCCCAAAATCCCGATATGTCCTGGAATCCACTGTAAGATAATTTCTTTAGAGTTTTTCAAGGCAATCAATCTTTCAATAATACTTAAAACCAAAAATTCGTCAGATTTTCCTTGAAGGGCATTTAATATAATTTGTATAGAGGATTTTGAATTAGTCAGAATTATAAATTTAGTACTTGCATATTCTGAAATGTAATTTAGAGCCTCGAAAATTGCATATAATTCCGCCGACATGTTAGATGCATAATATGGAAGTCGAAAACTTAAGGACAGATTGAGTTTCGAAACAAAAACTCCAGAACCAACCCCTGAACAATTTTTCGCTCCGTCTGTGAAAATTGGAGAATATGATTTTGCCAATGAATCTTGAATAATTCTTAGAGACATCTGCTTTAAAACTAAAGAGATGGTTTCCTTTTTTGATGGAGTATATTCTTCAAGTTCGCATTTGAGAGCAGCATCCAGATCAATTAATTGCAGAGGGAAAGGTAAGTCAAATCTTGATTTTGGGCACAGGACCCCGTCAAAGCAGTCACCACGCAAATCTTGAATCCTTTGGAAGGCGGAGACAAGGCCAGGCATGGTCTTTTTGGACCAGTAAGGGTGGTGGGGACATAACATACCCAGTTCTGATAGATTGAGAAACGCCGGGTGTTCTGTAGAAATCTTCAGCGTCATTTTCTCAGTTAATTGTTTTACCCGTAGATGAATCGGCAATGTAGCGGTTTCTCTCTCCAAAACATTGATTGGTGTTGTTTTAATAGCACCCAAACATATCCTAAGTGCAGCATTTTGAATAACAGAAATTTTATTTAAGGCACTATTGTTCAAATCACCGTAGATAAAACTACAGTAGTCAATTTTCGAAAGAATTAGAGATTTGTAAATTTTTAAAAGAAATTTTGGGTGAGCTCCTTTACGTTTACATGATAAAGATTTCAAAATATCCAAACGTTTCCAGCAGTCTTTAGTGATTGTATCTAATTGAACGTTAAATTTTAATTTATTATCAAATGTTATGCCCAAAATAGTGTGACTATTCACTGTTGGTAATTTCTTACCGTAGATAAAAAAGTCATAATGACTTAGATTTCTCTTTCTTGAAAACAGCATTACCCTGCATTTGTCAGAATTAAAGATCAAACCCAATTTTAAGAGTGATGTTGATAAACTCTCTAAGGACAGTTGAAGATTTTCACATGCTACAAGGTCAGACTTAGAAGATGAACATACAAGTATATCGTCCGCATACTGGAGAGATAGGCAGTCACTGCTAATACAGCTGTTAATGTCAGCGATGTACAAGGCAAATAGAATTGGACTCAAAACACAGCCTTGAGGAAGACCTCTATACACTCGCTTTTCAATACTCTTAGGTGCAGAATAGCTGTGAAAGGAAACCGTTCGATTATGTAGCCAATTAAAACAAAACTTAATAATTGAAGTAGGAATTCCGCACATGAACATCTTCTGAACTATAACTGGAATAAGAACATTGTCATATGCTTGTGAAAGATCAAGGGAAGCCAAGGTCATGGTTTTATTCCTTGTTTTGGACACATAGATCTCAGACAGGAGTATAGCTATATGATCCGAGCATCCACGACCCCTTCTGAAACCAAACTGAGTTGAGGATAAAATATTGTTATGCTCAACAAACCATTCCAAACGATTCTGCACCATAGAATTAAGAAATTTTGCTAAACAGGACATTAACGAAATCGGTCTGTATGAGCTTTCCTCATTAGCATCTTTATTTGGCTTAAGAATTGGAACAATACGAATACACTTCCAATTTGGTGGAAGAGTTGCTCCGTTTGACAACCATATGTCATTAAAAAAGTTAAGTAGAAGTTGATGAGCCACAGATGGTAGATGCTTAATCATAGAATAAGTTACCTTGTCAAGCTCAGTTGATGAATCTTTCTTCTTAGAATGAAGGACTGCGTTATATTCTTTTGGCGAGAAAGGTTCATTGAAAGTCGTGTCAGTAGTATGGAAAGTTGGACATGAAAGCTCTGAAAGTTGAGGGACATAATCTGGAGCTATTATATTCATAAACCTCTCTGCAATGCCTTCATCGTCGTGTATGGGAGATTTCGTGTGATTCACCAGTTTTCCTTTAAAGACCTTACGATCTTCCCAGACTGAGTGATATTTTTACCCCCTAAGTCACCACACAAATTTTCCCACGCTTTACACTTAGCTTCATTAATTATTTGTGAGGCCAAACGTTCTTTTTCTTTAAACAAATTGTAGTTCTCAGGGGTCATGTTTAACCTAAATTTCTTGAAATATAATCTACGTAAAGCCACAGCTTCCGAACATTGAGGAGACCACCATACTTTCGGCCTAAAACCGCCCTTGGAATTCTTCTTACTACACTTCGTAAAGGGAATACTATTCGTAGCAGCATGATCTATAATCCCCAACAAACTCTCCAGTGTTACAATGTCATTTTTCAATAGCGCCTCTGAGCATTTTGATTCAATAAGAGCAGAGTATTTCTTCCAATTAGCAAATTTCACATTCCTCGTAGAAAGAAAGGAGCTTCGAAATGGAGAACTTGAAAGGAGGTTACGTTGAAGAGTAATTATAATAGGAAAATGATCACTTCCTGCCAAATCATTTGAAACTTCCCAAGAGAGAATGTGATCATGAAAGTTTGCAGAAACTAAACTCAGATCTATCGCACTTGGTTTTTGACCTGGGAGAGGGCTAGTTGTTTACCGACCATCATTTAAAAGTATGAGATCAGAGTTAGAGATAGCAGAAAATATACTCCTTCCTCTTGGGCAAATATTATCACACCCCCATTGAGTATGATGTGCATTGAAATCCCCACATATAATTTTACTCGCACCCTCATCATTAGAGAAAATTTGTGGCCAAAAAACAGGATCAGCTCTGTTCTGGTTAACGTAATAATTGTAAATCAATATAGAATTGTTTGTATCGATATTAACTCTAATGGCAAGGCCTTCGATAGGCAGACCACAACCTGGAGCTATAATTTCCGACCACTTGAGAGAATGATGGATGAAAAAGGCAACACCCCCCCATCCATCGTCCCTGTCTCTTCTTAAAATGTCATAGCACTGAAGTTTGATATTTTGATGTTTTTTTAGCCAAGTCTCCTGAACCAAAGCAATGTGAATTTGATTCTTATGAAGAAGATGGCCAAATTCTGCCCATTTTTTAATAAGAGATCGGGCGTTCCATTGTATAATCCTAAGAGACGTCAATAGTAGACATGTCCTCCATCGATGAAAGATCCTTACAATAGAAAAAAATTCCTGCAGGAGAGGGATCATAGAAGTCAAAGAATCCGAGTCATTTTGTGGACATTCCTTTAAATTGGATATCACCCTTTTTGACCACTCCCTATACTTTAATTTGAACTTAGCGTCTTCGAACAACTCCTTTACACAGCATTCAGCATTTTGAGAAAATTTTTGGGTTTTTACTGGTCGTACTTCATCAGAGGAAGCAGGAGATTGTGAAAAATGTGTTTTGTTAGCAAATGACGGTTTGAAAAGAGGGAAAGACTTGTTACTTGGTTTACCCTGAGGTTTCCTGATTTTGGGATACGACCACACAGACTCGACCCTACCAATATTGTTTTCTGAATCCATATGAGACCGGTCAGATCTCAAAACACTGAACCGATTAGGTGACTCAACGGAACTAGATGGCAACGTAACTTTAGACGACACAAAATTACTGTTCCCCGACCATTGGGAAACAGACGCATGTGCATAGCTGGCCGGCCTTCCAACATTTTCTTGCTGTAGATATGTTTTGGGAACAAATTTACTAGCTGTGATAAAGTTTTCTCTCATGTAATACATCCGTTCCTTAATCACTTGTTGTCTTTTATATTCCGGGCAATTTCTACTTGCACTATCATGGGCCCCTTTACAATGAAAGCACACTGGCACAGCT
Source organism: Neoaliturus tenellus (assembly GCA_030545055.2). Taxonomy (NCBI): domain Eukaryota; kingdom Metazoa; phylum Arthropoda; class Insecta; order Hemiptera; family Cicadellidae; genus Neoaliturus; species Neoaliturus tenellus. Next base: position 75,085,566 of record CM061532.1, on the reverse strand, counting down.
TTGCATTCATTGCCGTGAAAATCCTTCAAACATACCTTACACAACCTAGAGCCACGACAGTTTTTTTAAGAATGCCCAAATTTATAGCAGTTATAGCACTGTTGTACTGGGTGTACATATTCTTTCACTGGAAGGATAACATAATTCCATTTCACTTCTTTAGGAATTTTATCACCAAGGAAAGTAACTTTAACCCAGTGAGTCCTCACTTGGCCATTGGGTGTGTGTTTCACCAATCTGTACGCATCGACTATATTCAAAGAACTTACAGTTTCTTCAACAATTTCTTCAACTTCAATTTCAGGGTCAATGTTAATAAGACCGACTACCTCAACCCGATATGATGGAATAAACAGATTGAAATTCGGAAAATGCGGGGAGGTGACAAGTCTATTTGCTGCTAAATAAGATTTACAATTGACAATCAAATTCTTCCCGGCTCTTGTGATATTTATAATGTCTGAATGATGCCTGTCCATAATCTTGCCTACCCTGAAAGGATTAATCTTTTCTCCGTGTTTAGAAGCTACCACAACCTCATAAGGACCAGAGTTAAATACATCATACAAACGGATACTGTTAGACTTTTCCCTTTTATTTGGGGGAGCTCTATATGCGATAGATTCAGATTCTGATGCTAAATGAGCATTACTGATTTTACTACTAAGAGTGGTTTCACCACGCAAACGTTTTCGAACAACTTTAATAGACCTAGATTCATTCAAAGTGGTGCCTTGTGTCTCTAGAGGGTGGACATCATTATCATCACCACCACTAGGAGTCGTCCCAATCAGATTTGGTAAACTAGGGAATTGAACCTCAGAATTTATGGAGATATTTGGAGGCTGAAGACCAGATGGGCTACACTGAGAATAGTTGTGATCAAAAGTACTACAACCCCTGTCAAAGTCCACGTTAACTTCAGGATCGTCCGAAGCCATGAGGCTTCAGAACAATAAAAACCTGATAGAGAAACTGAGTCTAAGTCTTAAAAAAGATCAAATGAACGCTGATAAACACTGAACTGTAAACAAACACACAAAAAGTTTTATTAGAAGCCACTAAGCAAAATAGCTTACATAGTCCAAACGACTTTACACAGGTAATTGCTTAGCTTAACATGACTTACTGGAAACTGTAATCCTCTAAATCAAAAACTTTTAAATTATAAAAAGTAATCAATAAAAATCACACAAAAATAATCTAGCTTTCTAGCACAAAACACTCAGCTGATCCCAAACAGGCTGATTTCATGAAGAATGATAAAAAAATCTTTAGAAGACAATCTTCAACATTGTACGGTGATTTTTATGTAGTTGGTGCATAACTATTTTCGTGAATTGCTTGGGAATAGTATAAACTAAATACTTTAGTTTCATAAAATCATTTTTGTGTGAATTTGCATGTAGACATGTTTTTAGTTTGTATCATCTGTGTATTTGAAATAGAATATTGAGGAAGAATGAAGAATTTCTTTTCTAAAATTAAAAACTATTTGTAAAATTAACATGGTCAGCAATGCACATAATAACCGATTGTTGAAAAAGTGGATTATAGTGAAAGCAGAACAATAATAAACGTTTGGCAAATGGAATTAATGACTGGATTTATACAATTTGTTTAAATATACTACGCAGTACACACTACCGTACGAAGAACTGATAAACAGCTAGTATTAAAATAAAATAAGAGTAATATAATTCTTTTTTGGCCCCTGAACTGTATAGGTACGTCAAAACAGTTCATGCGTGTTTTATTATACTACGACTAGTTTCGTTGCAACGGCAGCATCTTCAGATGGTTATCACACAAATTTCATACAAGAAGACCTCGTCACATATAACTTTCAGTCACAAAACACAACACAGCCCTTGAACGACATTTATTGCATACGAATATTCCGGGTAGGCCTACCGCATAACCTTCAACTTCATAACCGCAAGATCAATTTTAAATAAATGTCGTTCGTGCTGTGTTGTGTTTTGTAACTTTCAATTTTATGTTTATGGACTAAGCCTTCTTGGATGACATTTGTGTGATAACCACCTGAAGATGCTGACGTTGCAACGAAACTAGTCGTGGTATAATAAAACACGCATAAACTGTTTTGACGAAGGTAATTATCCATTTAAGTCTGACTTAAATGCAAACTTTAATTAAGTTAGAAAAACTTGGTTTATGTTTTGGCTTGATGAGTCCAAGCAATATTCGGTAGCAATTGTTACCATCATCGGACCTCATAGACCATGGGCCGACAATATGAAACCCTCCCCCCCCCCGTGGGAATTTATGACTTATACTTTTTTTTGTTGGTATTGCCTACTAGATTAAGAATTCGGTTGTTTGCCTTTTTTAAATTACAGCATATTCCAGAAAACCAAGAAAAGACGGCCTATGAGGAGTCAGACAAAATTTTTAATCAGCAGCATAGGTCGAGTTTGGTATCAAATTAAAGGTCTTACATAGCAGAGTACAATGCCGCAAACTAGACTTCAAAAGGATGATCGAAACGGAAATGGCAGGCAAACAAAGTTTCCATTAAAATATATGGGTAAAACTTTAAAATGCAATAACTTTCTTTATACCCAACCTTTTAACGTCGGGTTTGCGGCATTGTACTCTACTAATTGGGACCTTTAATTTGATACCAAACATGACCTATGCTGCTATTTAAGAATTTTGTCTGACTCCTCATGGGCCATCCCCCTTAAGGGGTAAAAAAGTGTTAATGCCTTAAAAGAGTAGACATTTATGGCCATTATTGATATACCAAGTCTTGTAACTTTATCTATATTGGTAAAAAATATATTTCACCGTTCCGGGACTTTTCAACCACACTGTATATAAAACTAGTTATTTCACTTTTTCACCATAAATCTAAAAAAAATTCATAATTATTTGGAAATATTTAAGTAGAGAGCTTTATAACGACCCATTAATTAATAAAATTGGCCAAGAAAACTGTTAGTATATTCGGTCAAAAGATTTTTGAAACTGAATCATTTTAATGATGATAGTAAATTTTATATTTTTCATGGTTTTTTCGTATTTTTCGGGATATGCTGTAATTTCAAAGTGGCAAACACCTAAAACCATAAAGTACATGTCAATACAAACACAAAAATGTATATGTCGAAAATTCCCACGGGGGGGGGGGGGAGCATATGTTCACATCAGCCTTTGCTCTATCATTGCTACGGTCATCGTACCTTAAGGTATAATTTTGTACATATTGCTATACTTTCCTTATAATTACATTATATTATTTAAAAAAGAATTTCTCAACTATTCCTGAAATTTTGAAAAAGATATTGGCTTTATGTTTTGTTGGTATAATGGAAGCCTAAAGTTCGTGTTTCCTTTTCAAACATTTCACTGCACACTTCTAAACAATAATACTAAGCCATAAAATTATAGTAATTTGTTAGCAAAAATTGTTAAAAGTTAACAGTTTCTGGATTAGAACACTTAAGCTAAATGATATGTTGTATTTGTCTAATGCTAGTATATTCGTCTGCTGTTACAGTTTTGTTTCTCGATAGAGCTCGCTACATCATGCATCACTTTATCGCATTCACAGCCCAATAGTACTCGTAGTTGTTTGAATTCCATAAATACACTAAGTTTTAGTTTTAATTTGGGACATTTTTGTGTGGTATCTGTATGAACTCTATTGTTGTATGCAAATTATTGTTTGTGTATTTGATAATAACTCAAACTTGGTTAATGTCGATAGTTCAAAATTTCTTGTTTTATGATTACGGTAGTAGGTTTCCTAATTTGTACTATAATTGTATTTTTACTCAATTTATGAACAAATCATTGATACGCCAAAAAATTAGCTCTGTAGATTTTTTGTGATTTAATAAATCTTTGTTTATTATCAACATTCAGTAGGCGTATTATGATATAAGTAGCAAACAATTCCATAATGATAATTTGTGTAAGTTTACCAAAATTTTCATGAGCTAAAATTATGATAGGATTTTCGATGTTAAGTTTCAGTTAACTAGGAATACGCTCCGATGTCCGTCCCGTACAAGAATTTTTTACTCACTTTTTGAGTTATTAGGTGACACTTTTTATGTTTTTTTTTTTTTTTTTTTTTTTTGAGGGAGAGGTAAGAAAAATGCATTACGCACACAGGTGGCAAGCCTGTAGTGTGGGACTCCCCTAAAAACGGGTTTACCCACTAAAAAACCTCGCCTCTACTCTTTAGGATTCTAACCTGGAGTTGTTTATCACATTACGTAGGGCTAGGCCTAAATTTGGCTTATGCCCGTGGGGTTCACTCCTTATCCAGCCACTCGATCAAGGGATCTGGGCCACTTCGCGGTCCAGATCATGTTTCTTTTCCAGGAGGATGCCCCGCACGAACTGTGATAAACAATCCCAGTTGCCCTCATCCTCCAAGCATGGGCAGCGAAAAATGTATGTTCCGCATCGTCGGGAACGCCCGAGCAATAAATAAAGAATTGGCGGCCGTTCCACCCATGGTTGGACGTGCTTGATAAGTCGCGCAGTCCATCGTCCTCGGGTGTCGTGCTCCCAGCTGTGTTGCCACTGCTGGAAGGTTCGGGAGCGCTCTGCTGTTCTTGCCGTGTCCTTGCCAATCTCGACTTGTCTCTGATAAATTGCCTTCCTCTCTCCTGCCAAGAGCTTGACAGGGATAACTCCGGCGACCACCAGGACGGCAGGCTCGGACACTGTCCGGTAGGCGGAACACACCCCGAGCGCCGCTCAACGTTGAACCCGGGCGAGTCGCAACCTGTACTACTCTTTATCGAGAGCGTCTGCCCACGCCTCTGCTCCATAAAGAAGCACGAACTAAACCGCGGACATCAACAGACGTCTTCTGCTGGATCGTGGAACCCCGACACTGGCCATCAGCCTACTAAGGTAAGTGACTACCTTAGCGGCCTTGTCCGCCGTACGGAATATCTGATTCCTCCAGCTTAACTTGGTGTCCACCATAATCCCGAAGTACTTAGCAGCATGAATTGATTGGACCACCTCCCTTCCTACTCGGAACAGAATGACGGTGTCTATCCTCTTCTTCGTAAATATCACAATCTCCGTCTTACGGAGAGCAAGCGAGAGACCGTAATCGGACATCCATGTGTTGACCACACGCATGACTCGGTTCAACTTTAGTTGGGCCAGCTCAACGTTGCGTGCAGCAATGAGAGCTGCGATATCATTGGCGTACCCAACCAAAGAGGTTTCCTCAGGCATCTCCGACCTCAGGAGGCTGTCATAGGCAACATTCCAGAGATCCTGGCCGAGTATTGAATCTTGCGCGGCACCAGAAGTGACTTCCATCGTCCACGTTCTGTCCCTTGTGTCGTAAATAAGGCTTTGAGAGCGGAGATAATCCTCAATGAGTCGCAACAGATATGCAGGAACGCGAAAGGTGTTGCGAAGCGCATCCAACATATCGACCCACCTCGCCGAGTTAAAGGCATTCTTGTCATAAGCGTAACAAGAAGCACTACTCAGCGAGAGAAATGGTTGTGGCTCTCGACTCTCTTCACAGCTCTCCATGGACTTCGGTGATAGCGTCAATCGTTGTCAACAACAAGTCAGCATTAATTGAAAATACTTTCTTTAAAGCCTCGCTGGGAATCCGTCCGGGTCAGGAGCCTTGTTGCTATTTAGGGAGAGAACGGAGGTTTCCATCTCCTCGAATGTGAAGAGTGGAACGTCATCTAACCGTCCAAAGTCAACCGGCGTACATCCTAGGCATAGCCTACAAATAAATACATACAAAGAATGATTTTAGCTAAGAATGATTTTAGCTAAAACAAGCAAGTAACTTAATAATAATTATGCTTACAACATTAAAGGTAAATAAATTGTAGAGCGAAAAAACAATACAATTTAAAATCCATAATTGCAAATTAATAAAAATCAAGTAATGTAAGTATTGTAGAATTACGCTTACTTAACACTTAATGCATATTTTGTTACCTGAGACATAGGCTACAATGGCACAACACATTCTAATTAGTTGTTCAATTTAAATCTTTCTCCCAAATAGATATTAGTTGTATCCCATAAATTAGTTAATTGCATAATTCCGTACGACAGCAATTCATTCCACATCAACATGCCTATCTTTTGGTATAATTTATAACTTCAACAAGTAAACATCAGTGTTGATCTATTTAATTTAAGAACAAGGTCTGTCAAAATATCAATTAAATTTTATTTAAAAACGTAACATAACGGCGAGCAGATATAAACAAGGAAAGGTTATGTTGTTTTCAGCATACAGCGACAACTCAGCTGCGATGGGGGAAAATAAACTGATCATAGCAACTACATTAGTCAAATCATGTAGCCTAAACAACTAAAGTTCTGTCAAAATTTTCGGAAAATAAGCTATTTTAATACTTGAAAATAATTGCTCGATTATAGTTTATTACCTAGTTTAAAATACTTAAAATCTAATCTGAGAATTTCATTGAAATCAAATTAGTAATAAAAAAGCCTTTTGGGGGTCTAAAATTCGCCTAAGTGAAATTTAAACTTGATCGTATAGAATTTTATACTCTATGTTCCATAGAGTAAAAATTCAATTACGGACATGCCGATAGTTTTCCCTCGTGCATGGCACCAAGACCTTTAATTTGAGACCCCTCCCATCTTCCTGCAATTTGTATAACGCTCACAATTTTGCTCAAGAAATTTCGCTTACAGAATTATATATATAGATTGTTTACAAGACGGTAAATATATATATATATATATAAGATATTTTAATGGCGATACACACGGTCCTTGGAAAATAATGTGGGATACTTTAGCTATTATAATAAATGGAATTTATCAAAGAAAAATCGATCGAGATGAATAATGTTTAGTTATTCATCGGAAATATATCTTATATAATAAAAGAGTGCATTTAAGAGTCTAGAGAGAGAATTACTGAACGGATCAAGGCCGTTTTGGTGTCAATGGATTTCTTATGACTCCTAGATGATAGGAAAAATATGGTATCCCTCGAAAAATGCCTTATAAAGCCGCAAAATGAAAATTAGACCTTATTTAGACCAAACTAAGACGTGATTTTGTCGATTTGTTTAGTGCTCCAGGTGATCCATATCTTACATTGAAATTTGAAAGCACTGCTGCTTTACAAAGTGTTTTTGTAAACAAAACAGACAACTTTTCAATTCTATGATAATTGACAGATAAATTAAATCAAGGACACTTAATGTTGCAGTGGTTTTTAAAGCTGTAAAATAAATATTTAACATTAACAGCTGATGCTTTATACTATAAAGAGAGTTTATTTAATATAGATTATTGAATTTATGTGTTTAAACTTACGAGTTATTTATACATATGTTTTTATAACTATAAACTAATGAGTTTTAGGTTTTAAAATATAAAAACATATAGTATTACTATATGTATAAACATATAGTAATACATATAGTTAAACATATAGTATTAACATATAGTATTACATATAGTATGTTTTACTAATTTTATCACCATGACAACTTTTAGTTTTAGTGACTGGGACAACCTTTTATTGAATCATTTGACAAACCACAATGTAATAGGGGCCTAATACATTGGATTATGTGGTAGTTGCATACTTTAGACCTGAAGATGTTCTAAGGAACGAAACATGTTGTCTTTTGATAACCAGTGACTGGATAAGGTAATTCTATTTCATTATAAAAACATAATCTTTTGATTGTACACTTCTCCCAACCGCATTTTAATCCATTATTTTTTGTCATAACTAAGTCATTTAACATCCTTATATTGTTATTTTTTATCTTGTAGGCTTTCATGTTTAACAGTTGGTTTACTGGTCCCACTGATATAAACAATGGAGTGCAAACATTGAAAATGCGGAACTATGAACTGGAAGAAACAAGTCTTAAAATTTAAAAGAACAAATACCAAGAATGAGGAAAGGAGATGGAAATAAAGTGGAAACAAAAGACAGAGAATAAACATTTTGAATAGTGTTTTAGTGAAGGTAGAAAACCTACAACACGATTGACTTAGAGGACAAAGCGGCAACACTTAGTACACCTAGGAATGTACTTATATACCATTGTGTGTAAAATTCAAGTCAGAACTTGAAAGCAAGGTTCAATTAGATGCATAAACACTGTGAAAGAGCTCACAGAATGGTGCTCAGCTATGGTGAAGATGCCAAAACCTAATGGGGACGTTAGACTCTGCGTGGATCTAACAATATTAAACAAGAACGTTAAGGTGGCAAAAATGCCAGAGGTTGAAGACACACTTAATCAGACTGGTAAAATTCGAGTGTTTAACAAATAAGTTACAAATTCCGAATTCTGGCATATTAAATGGACTCGGAGTCAGCGAAATTATACCAATAAGTTAATTAGCCATACAACTGGAATGGATTTACGGTTAAAAAAACCTTTAATCATTATCTTTTTTGTTAAGTCTCATAGGCCTACTATATTGTAAAACCATATGATAGTAAGTATTACAAACTATTTAAACCTATATATAAACTATTAATGATATACTAGAGATCGCCTCCTGGTCGAAATTAAACCAAAATTTTAGTTGATCTGGATCCAAGAAGTTTAAAAACATTTTGTAACTGAAACATCTGTTCTTCCTATTTTAGCAGTTGTTTTTACAACAGCTGTCTAATGATTCAATTAATTCTCCTTCCTCCAAAAGATTAACATTGAAACTTTGAAAGCCTGTGGGGCGTAGCCCTGGAGTCCAGCGTGACTTAGAATAGAATTCTACTCTTAGACAGGACTATACCTTTTTAACGGTATGCGCGGATTTATACTAAAATGCACATGAGCTGAGAAAAAAGGAGGAAAAACATGCTTGCCTATTATAGAATACTAGAAAATCGCCCACTGGTCGAAATTTGACCAAACATTTAGTCCTACACTCATCTCTCATTCATACTTGGCTTTAAAATACCTATTGAGTTAGGTCGCCATTTCAATACAGGTATTAAATGTATTAAAGGTGATCTTGAGCTAATTAGTAAAGAAAATTATAGATAAAACATACTGTTCTTCCTGATTTGCTATAATTAGTTATTACAACAGCTGTTTCATGATCAATCAATTATCCTATACTCCCATATTAACATTGAATTTTTCAAAGCCTATATAGGTCATAGCCTCGGGGAGTCGATGTGAATTAAAATGCCATTCTGCTCATCTAGAAGACACTACCTTTCAAACGGTATGCTCGGGTTTCTTTTACGTTGCTCACAAGCTAAGAAAAAAGGATGAAAAGAAACATGCTTGCCTATTAATATTTAGAAGATAACCGTTCACATTGAGAAATAAATGGGAAAATGTTTACTGTGTTGTCTGTGTATTAATAAATTCTGTAACCATTTTCGAACGAGAACATAAAATTCATGAATAATCATGGTGAAAATTACCCGTCATTTTTGACGGGCTGTTTGCTAGTTTCTATTTAAAATTCGTCAGAGTTAAAAATAAACCCACTTAAATGATCGGCTATTTGGAAGTAAACTCTTGCCATCGTGTTTGTCGCTTTAAGGCGACAAATGTTTCTCCGAACCGAGCGGTGTTGCCTGGCTACCGTAATGCCCGACATTTGTTACTCCTTCCCGACCTGCAGTTCCCCGAGTGTTAAACTGAGTTAAAAGTACGGAAATTTATACAAATTTCGTTTTTAAAAGGAACATTTAGGCTAAGCGGACCGAGAGGAAATTTTATAATGGTGTGCTCCAGTCTATGACCAGTTTAAATTGTTTTCTTGTTATTTTGTTATCTAAAGACTGCTATATAACTTCTTTGATTACAATTTTAACAAATTTAATCAAGGATTCGGCTATCATATAGTTTATGGTAACTTCTATGATTTTCATAATACATTATTTGTAATAGCATTACTCAAAATCATTGATTAAAGTATGCGATAAATTATATTAATTCTAGAGCTTTAAACAAAGCCGGTTGACTTTTTATAGCTTTTAAGGCTCACTTGGAATTTAATTGTTTTCATATACAAGCAATATCGGCCAAGTCAATCGAGGGAACGAGCCAAAAGAATGTGCTGTTGAATATGGTTTAGCTTTATTGACCGGGACCAAATACTTCCCAACAAAGTAAATTGCGTTATAAACCAGAAGGCGCGGTTTATCTTTGTTTTCAAAAATTGAATTTGTTGTTTGTCGACAGTTATTGGTAAATGATTGATAACAATAAGTTACTTAATACACTTCGTTTCATTGACCACGACTGCGGGTCAGTACATGTAAAAACATTTGACACAGAAAAAATAAAAATAAAAAACTTTAAATAACTATTGCGACAGTTTATAATATCGCTCCAGCATAATATATGTATATTATATTATACTTTTATTAATACACAGGGTGTTTCAGAACTCCTTACCAATATTTTAGGCATTGTTCCTGGGCTAGAAAAAAATTCTAAATATCATATTTGAACTGTCCGGAAGTCTTTAGTTACTCACACAGGCGCCATTTTTTTCAAATAATAATTTTTATTTCCATAACAGATGGTTGTAGCCAGTTCATATTCGGTATTAATCTTTATCACACCAATGTGCATTTACAGGAAAAAAATATTATTTGACACTCAATATTTTCAAAAATGGCGGCCATTTTAGATTTCCAAATTCAAATATCTCAAAATCAGTAAATTTTATAAAAATTTTAAGACACAAAAAAGTTGACAAATTATATTATCTAAACAATGGTACCACTTTTGCAATGATATGACAGGAAAAACGGAGTTATTGCGATTTTTATTCATAAAAACATTAATTTTGCATTAAAATTAATGCAAATTAACAGCAAAATCAATGTCTTTATATAGAAAAATTTAAATAACTCCGTTATTTGTTGTAAGATCTTTACGAACTTGGTACCATTGGTTAAATAATTGAATTTGCCAAGGTTTTTGTGTCTTGTAAAATTTTTATAAAATTGACTGATTTTGAGATATTTGAATTTGAAAATTTAAATTGTATGCCATTTTGAAAATGTAACGAGAGAAATTTGACTTTTTCTGAAAATGTTCATTGGTATGATAAAGATAAATGCCAAATATGAACTAACTACAACCATCCCGTACGGAAATAAACATTATTATGTGAAAAAACAAAATGGGGGCTGTGTGAGTAACTAAAGACTTCCTTACAATTTAAACATGATATTTAGATATGTTTCTAACCCAGGAACAAAATATTGGAACCCAGGAACCCTAAAATATTGGTAGGGAGTTCTGAAACACCCTGTATATTATAATATCGACTATGTAATATTATTACATAGTCTGCAACCAAACTTTTGACTCCTTTTTACATCTAAAATAAATAAACAATTTAAAACATAATTTTACAGGTAAGAGAACTGTCCCTAAACTCTTGTCTTCGGCAGTCTGTAGCTCTTTCCGCAACTTACCGGCCAGAATTCTCTGTAGAAATGATTTTTCACTTCCCCCCTAAATACATAATTATAATTTTAAATAAAGTCACATAAAAATGAAATAATTATACATTTACAGTAGTTTGCAATGAAATATAATAACAAATGCATAAACGTCATTGGCCCATAAGGGATACGCGAATAAACACATTTGGTTTATTTTACTTGCAAATTATTAAAACCAAATCTCAACGAGTAAAACTGATATATTGTTTGTATTTCATTACACTAACACTGATTTGCATTTTGATTGGGCCGAATAAAATATTCCGTTTCGTCCATGTGATATTTAATTCCAAGCAAACTAAACAAATAAAACCTTTACCTTATACAAATAAATTATACACACAGTAGATGGTAAATTGAAAAATATTGGTTAAAGAAAGTTGATAATAAAAGTGGAAAGATCAAAATATTGAAGAATAAATTAAACAATAATTGTACCTTCATGATAACATGATAGGGTGTTTTGACAGTCTTTCTAACAGGTGTCTATTCCAAATTTTAACACAGCATTAAAATATAAATTATGGATAGTGAAAGGGTCAAAGAGTAGGAAGGTACTTATTGTAGGTAGATCACATCTTTTTTAGAGGTTTTTAGTTCTTATAATATTAAAAAATATTCAAGTACACATAAGTTTTCACCTTGTAAAATTCGATTAACTTCGGACATAAAAACTTAAACACCCTTTGATTATTGCAATAGAAAAATGTTAAATTGATTTATACTCTCAAAACTAAAAATATTTCTTTAATTCTTTGTGTCAATTAAAGGTAAAGAGCTGCATGCAAGTGCATAGTTTAATTTTAATTACATTCCGCTATAAAAAAGTATTTACCATATGTTAATTTCATGTCGGTTACTGAACCACTTTGAACAATCACATACTACTACTCAAATTTTCTATCGATGATGAACTATTTGACATAAAACCTGTACATTTTACCTTTTTTATCGCACTGATAATTTTTTAGGACACATTTTTAAATAGTAATTTCACTCAATGCAACTAAAAAATATCGTGTCGGGGTTATAAAAGATGTTTTTGAAGTAGTCAAACATAATGGTTATCGGTTTTCTACTACTTTTAGGTTGTTTAGCGATCTCTTTGAACTTGAAACGAACTTTCATGTTATCAAATATTCTATAAAAGTTTCCTTATATTGGAATTTTTCCTTTGCACTGTAAACATTGATGATATACATGAAACATGCTTTATATTTGCTATTCTGGAGCATTTTTACATAAAATGTTAAATGCATATTTCTCAAATAAACCTCTGCAGAAACCTACTGACCAAGTGAGCTCCAGCAAAATTATTTATTAAGACTGTGTTTTAATATGTCAAGGTGTTGTCTCTTTTAAAGAGTTTAAAACTTCAGTGATTTAAAGGCATTTAAAATGGGGGAAAATAAAGCATAATATAAAGCATAATTAAACCTATTAAATTAAACTAGGATCGCCTCATGATCGAAATTCGATCAAAGTTTCAGTTGATCTGGCCCTAAGAAGCTTAAAAACATTTTAGAACTAAAACATCTGTTCTTCCTAATTTTCTAGCACTTGTTTTTACAACAGCTGTCTAATGATTCATTCAATTCTTCTTTCTCCATAAGATTAACATTGGAACTTTGAAAGCCTGTGGGGCGTAGCCCTGGAGTCCGATGTGAATTAGAATGTGATTCTGCTTATCTACAGGACTATACCTTTCTAATGGTGTGCTTGGTTTTATCCTACGATGCACACGAGCTGAGAAAAAAGGAGGAAATGAAACATGCTTGCGTATTAATATATAGATTCTACTAGGTACTGTCTTTAGCAATTAATTCTTCAAGCACATATTTTAATTAAGAAAATGTTTTAATTGAATTTTTTACTATATGGAACATAGAGTATAAAATTCTTTTAGATCGACTTTAAATTTCTCTTAGGCGAATTTTTGACCCCCAAAAGGCTTTTTTATTACTAATTTGATTTCAATGAAATTCTCAGGTTAGATTTTAAGTATTTTAAACTAGGTAATAAACTATAATCGAACAATTATTTTCAAGTATTAAAAAAGCTTATTTTACGTAATTTTTGACAGAACTTTAGTTGTTTAGGCTACATGGTTTGACTAATGTAGTTGCTATGATCAGTTTATTTTCCCCCATCGCAGCTGAGTTGTCGCTGTATGCTGAAAACAACATAACATAACCTTTTCCAGTTTATATTTGCTTGCCGTTATGTTACGTTTTTAAATAAAATTTAATTGATATTTTGACAGACCTTTTTGTTAAATCAAATAGATCAACACTGGTGTTTACTTGTTGAAGTTATAAATTATAGTCTACCAAAAGATAGGCATGTTGATGTGGAATGAATTGGTGTCGTACGGAATTATGCGATTAACTAATTTATGGGATACAACTAATATCTATTTGGGAGAAAGATTTAAATTGAACAACTAATTAGAATGTGCTGTGCCATATGTCTCAGGTAACAAAATATGCATTAAGTGTTAAGTAAGCTTAATTCTACAATACTTAAATTACTTGATTTTTAATAATTTTGATTATTAATCATGGATTTTAGATTGTATTGTTTTTTCGCTCTACAATCTATTTACCTTTAATATTGTAAGCATTATTATTATTAAGTTACTTGCTTGTTTTGAGGTTTTAGCTAAAATCACTCTTTGTGTGTATTTATTTGTAGGCTAGGCCTAGGATGTACGCCGGTTGACTTCGGACGGTTAGATGACGTTCCACTCTTCACATTCGAGGAAATGGAAACCTCCGTTCTCTCCCTAAAGAGCAACAAGGCTCCTGACCCGGACGGGATTCCCAGCGAGGCTTTAAAGAAAGTATTTTCAATTAATGCTGGCTTGTTGTTGAGAATGTACAACGCCTGTTTGGTAGAAAGGGTGTTTCCGGCTCCCTATGGAAAACCGCAAGACTTGTACTGATCAGCAAGGGCAAAGGTGATCCCGAGCTGTCGTCGTCCCACAGGCCTTTCTACACGTTGGACACGGCTGGGAAGCTGTTCGAGAAGCTGATCCGTTCCCGCGCTCTGCCGTGGAAGCTGCCGGGGACTCGTGCCCCCGTCAGTATGGCTTCAGAAAGGGACGGTCAACGATTGACGCTATCACCGAAGTCCATGGAGAGCTGTGAAGAGAGCCGAGAGCCACAACCATTTCCCTCGCTGAATAGTGCTTCTTGTTACGCTTGTGTCAAGAATGCCTTTAGCTCGGCGAGGTGGGTCGATATGTTGGATGCGCTTCGCAACACCTTTCGCGTTCCTGCATATCTGTTGCGACTCATCGAGGATTATCTCCGCTCTCAAAGCCTTATTTACGACACAAGGGACAGAACGTGGACGATGGAAGTCACTTCTGGTGCCGCGCAAGATTCAATACTCGGCCAGGATCTCTGGAACTTTGCCTATGACAGCCTCCTGAGGTCCGGAGATGCCTGAGGAAACCACTTTGGTTGGGTACTCCGATGATGTCGCAGCTCTCATTGTTGAGCTGGCCCAACTAAAGTTGAACCGAGTCATGCGTGTGGTCAACACATGGATGTCCGATCACGGTCTCTCGCTTGCTCTCCGTAAAACGGAGATTGTGATCCTTACGAAGAAGAGGAGAGAAACCGTCGTTCTGTTCCGAGTGGGAAGGGAGGTGGTCCAATCAACTCGTGCTGCTAAGTACTTCGGGATTATGGCGGACACCAAGTTAAGCTGGAGGGATCAGAGGCGGTGGACAAGGCCGCTAAGCCCGGGGACACACGGCACGGCGAAACCGCCGTGACGGCAAAACTGCCGTACGGCAATATCGCCGTGAATGTAGAGATACGTTGGAGTAAATTGGGCAGCACACACGGCGCCGGACGGCGAAAACGCCGTCCACGGCGAGAGAAACGGACGGCGAAACCGCCGTGTATTCTCTACTCTGCCGTACGGCAGTTTCGCCGTGACTTTCGTAGTAGGGCATTGCACTTATGGAGCAGGGCACACGGCACGGTGAAACTGCCGTGAGGTCATGCTATCAGCCCTACTATAGTGTTAAATACGAGATTGTTAATAATTTAAAAACTTATTTAATAGCTATTAAATTATGATTATAGTTCATATCTAAGTTAAGAAAATAATTTTCTAGTTTTATTACCGGCCTTTAGGTGTTTTAAACTACAATATTCTGAAAATGTATTCGTAATTATAGCCTAATTGCAATCGTTAAAATCACCATGTAAGAGTTTTTATATTAAACAAAGGAACGACCAATGGTCAGGGGTGGAAGGGTGGGGGGGGGCAGCCGACCAGTCGGTGAATCCCTCCGTGTCACACCTCTGCCCTTAGTAGGTTTTCAATCCTAGTACGGGAAGGTTGTGGTGCCATGGCTAGAATTTGCCCAGCATTTCTCCTGGGGAGAAATGCAGTCCCTCATGATTGTTGATTTACGTTAGATGACGCGTTTGGTTTTATTAAAAATCTCATCAAATGTTTTTGTGGACATCCGAAAATAATTGAAAACTTATTTTCATCCTGACGAAGTAAAATACTCCATACAGTGTTCTTCCTAGCAAAATGGGGTGAATCCATTCACTCCGAAAACCCATAAGGCCAAGCAAAGCAATCTTCTTACGTCTTGACAACACCATTTTCAACCATGACTGAATCCGAATCGGGCGTCAGCCGTCAGAAGCTCTGCCGCACGGCAGTTCTGCCGTGCCGTGTGTTCTGCACCCAATTTAAGCCACGGCGAAACCGCTTACCTTAGGAGGCTGATGGCCAATGTCGGGGGTCCACGATCCAGCAGAAGACGTCTGTTCATGTCCGCGGTTCAGTTCGTGCTTCTTTATGGAGGTGTGGGCAGACGCTCTCGATAAAGAGTAGTACAGGTTGCGACTCGCCCGAGTTCAACGTCGAGCGGCGCTCGGGGTGTGTTCCCCCTACCGGACAGTGTCCGAGCCTGCCGCCCTGGTAGTCGTCGGAGTTATCCCTGTCAAGCTCTTGGCAGGAGAGAGGAAGGCAATTTATCAGAGACAAGGCGAGATTGGCAAGAACACGGCAAGAACAGAAGAGCGTTCCCGAACCTTCCAGCAGTGGCAACACAGCTGGGAGCACGACACCCGAGGACGATGGACTGCACGACTTATCAAGCACGTACAACCATATGTGGAACGGCGGCCAATTTTGGACAATTCACGGCTATTTTCGGTCGTACCTGAACCGGATGTGCAAGACCGGTTCACCGGACTGCATTTATTGCCCGGGCCTTCCCGACGATGCGGAACACACATTCTTCCGCTGCCCCCGTTGGGAAGGGTCCCGCCTGAAGGCCACATTAATTTTTTGTGCATTTTCGGTGGACTCGGTCTGCCAAAAGATCTTGGAGGATGAGGGCAACTGGGATTGTTTATCACAGTTCGTCCGGGGCATCCTCCTGGAAAATAATCCCGATCTGGACCGCGAAGTGGCCCAGATTCCTTGATCGAGTGGCTGGATAAGGAGTGAGCCCCACCGGCGTTAGCCAAATTTAGGCCTAGCCAGACGTAATGTGATAAACAATTCCAGGTTAGAATCCTAAAGAGTAGAGGAGGTTTTTTAGTGGGTAAACCTGTTTTTAGGGGAGCCCCACACTACAGGCTTGCCACCTGAGTGCGTAATACATTTTCTCACCTCTCCCTCAAAAAAAAAAAAAAAAAAAAAAAAAAAAAATCATAAAAAGCGTCACCTAATAACTTAAAAAGTGAGTCAAAATTTTCGTACGGGACGGACATCGGAGCGTATTCCTAGTGTTACCAAGAAATGAGGAATAACGTAAAACGTCCTCCATAAGAATAGCATGGGGATTCACAAAACGTCTGCTTTGTGTACATTAGAACATATGTTTTGGTTTATTTAAAAAAGAAAGCCAAGTGGAATACAATGAGTGAAGATGGTCTTATATTATACTAATCACCTAAAGTGGCAATACTATAATAAAATTGTTTTTTCCCCTTCGAATGACTATAAAATTTACTAGGAGTGTTTCTTTAATCTTACAAATTATTGAAAATTTACAGCTGATTTTTACATCAACATTTAAATGAAAGAAAACCTTATAATCCAGCGTGTGTATGCAAGTAAATGGTGAAATAAAATTTGATCTTGAGACGGAAACAATGAGAAATGAGTTATGGTTCAAGAAAAGGTTTTTTGTTTACATTAAAGTATGTGTTTAGATTGATTTTAAAAAGAGAATAAACTAAACCCACAGAATTCAAATTAAATAAATATTAATTCAAACTTAGTGTGGCAGCCAACAAAGTGTTGGTATTCTGTAAAATTACACAAGACATAATATATTTTTTTGTGTTTTACAAATTGTAGAATGATAGGATCGATAGAGTTTCAATTAAAGACGTTTGTTCCAAAGACTAGGAAAAATAGGAACATGCCAAAAATCTTTCAAATAAATTAGAAAGAACGGGGAAATTGCGCCATAAAATTTACATGGATTAAAACAGGCTTACTTTTTTACGAAAATAAGTTACGTGTAACTATTAGGAGAGCAGAATTTTGTACAGTGAGTGAAGAAGACACTGTACTTTAAGGGAGAGTGTTCAAATTTTGTGATCGTAAAAATTAAAACAGGAGGGAAAATACTATTTCAGCTCATGGAAAAACAAGGTAAATGGTTGAATAAAGTATGGTGTATGATAAACACCATTGAAAGTTTATTTATCCTGAAATGGGTGCTGAGCATCCGTCACGGTTTTTAATCACTACCCCTTTTCTAAGAATGGGAAAATACTCCATAAGATTTATAGGGATTAATAAAAGTTTACTTTGTTTTTACGAAAATAAGTTAGGCCTACGTGTATTTATTAGGAGAGCCGAAAATTGTACAGTGAGTGAAGACAGTCTACTATAACGGAGTGTGTTAACATTTTGTGACCCTAAAAAATAAAACAGAAGATAAAATACTATTTCAACTAATGGAAAAACAAGATACAGTATTCAAATGATTGAAAAAAGGATGGTGAATGATGTACACTATTGAAAGTGTATTTATCCTGAAATGGGTGCTGAGCATCCACACGGTTTTTAATCATTGCCCATTTTATAATCTTATCTTTTGTATAATGCCCATTGTGTTAATCTTTTTCTTAGCTCAAGGATTATGATTTAATAAAAAACCCATTTTTAAAATCGATTTACGTTTTAACCATAGACAAAATTAAGCATTCATTCATTACGGGTATCTCAAGTTTGTAAAGAGTATGCTTTAGAAGCGGATAACTGCCTTAGGTCATTGGGCTATTAATTAATGATCCTGAATAATGAAACAGCTTCAGTAACAAAAAGGCACACCTCATCTGATCCATCACAATCATCACACTTACCCTTCAGTCACACCAATGAATACAAATACGTTTTTGTATTCATTGGTCATACTCACCTTAAAATACGCACCACAGAGTGCGTCGGTGTTTAAAATAAGTATCAAAGTCTTTGCAAACAATATTGCTAAAATATTATCGATAAATAACTAATCTTCTGACAGCTTTCTTTTTAAAACATTTTCTTGGTAATCCACTAAGATCTACATTATTATAGTTAGGGGCTTTTGCCCCTATAAGCCACTAGTTACAGTATAAGTGTAAATATATCGAGTAGTGTTGGAAGACGTTTTATTATTTCAACCTGAATAGTTTTCTTCGTAAACAACTACAGACCAGAAGCCTTATTCAACGACTCCAGAAACTTGGAAATCGGTTGGAAATTGTATAGAAGTTCTCTTAATAAGAAACCCCATAGCGTATTTATTAGAGTACCAGGTTAACCGAGCCTTGCTCGTTGGTTTTAATTCAGTTTTGATATAGTGTCATTAGAGCTATTAAATTTCCCCCAACAACCAACTATACCTCTTCACAGTTAACAGCTGTTTCAAAAAGTCTGCTTAATATTAATGTTCCTAACGACTCCAGAAACTTGGAAATCGGTTGGAAATTGTATAGAAGTTCTCTTAATAAGAAACCCCATAGCGTATTTATTAGATTAATTAATAATCAGCTGTCCTATGAAAACTAACAGGTAACGTGCGCTCGATGATTTTTAAAGTGCCCCTCTCCACCTCGCTCCTTATCCCAGTTGCTTTTGGCCATTCGTCAACTTATGTGGCAAGACTTACACAATTAGCATACTCGAGAGAACAGCAGAGACTACGGTCCTACTTTTCACACTACGAGCTGGGGATATGAGAGTGTAAAAGCCTCTCGTTTAAGAAAGAAATATATACCAAATATTATGCAGTTGATCATAACATATAGGTAACTTAAGTACATAACATATTTAAGTATGTAATTTAAGTACGTAATACATCTTTTGTTCAGGATTAAACAACCGGGTGGTTTTTTATTAGCCTCATACTTTTATCAGTGGTGTCAAGGGTTTTTTGAATAAATGGAGTTCATGGAGTTTCTAAAGTTACTAACCTTACCTAGCACCTGCTACCGACTTAGCACCAATTTATGCAATTTTTCTGGCTTGTTGAACTTTACTAAGTGCAATCAATCTAATATTTTGCCAGTATTGACTGATTCAATTAATAATGAAGATTTTATGAATTAAAGATTTCTTTCCCTTTAAATACTTTTAAATTTATATTGTTTGTTTATTTTTTTTAAATTGAGTAATTAGGCCCTATGCTATAGCCTATTTATTTATTTGTTTTTAAAGAGTTAGTAAAACAAATACATTGATATTAACTTTTGAATTATTCGTTGTAAAAAATCAATAATTTTATTTGTTTGTGAAAAAACCTGAACAGCGTCAGTTCAAGTTTTAGTTTTTATCATTAACTATTTAATTTTTAATCAATAATATTTTGACAAGGCCGAGATTGTTACCTGGCTTTCGAGAAATTTTGAGGGTTTTTCATAATAAACATTTTATCTAGGGGCCGTCCATAAATTACGTCATCTAAAAATAGGGGGGGGGGGAGGGTCCAGATTGAAAATGACGGTAAGGTGATGTGCAAGGGGGGGGTTGGCTTTGATATGACGTCATTTTAAATATGATGTTTTAAATCAAATTTTAACAGTAAAACAATGATAAATTCTAACACAACTCAACTATTATAAAATAATTATCTATAAAATACATTAGACTATTTTAAGGCGTTGTTTTATCGTTTATTTTTCCATTGAGAAAGTCATTTTGGCTTTGTTTCTGAAGGTAAATTCCTAAGATTTTATTGGTCAATTTTTTTAGTTTATCATGTAGCGTTTAACAAGCATTATTTTTACTTAAAACGGAGGTTTGTTAAAAATGACGTCATTTTTCCGAGAGGGGGGAGGGGGGGTTCAGACAAATTATGATGGTAGAATGATTTTAGGGAGGGGGGGGGTCCAAAAATGGCCAAAAACGATGACGTAATTTATGGACATCCCCCTACTGTACAATCTTCCCCAACAATAATCATTTGCTACACTTGAAAAAAAAACCAAAAATATTTTTTCTTCTACATGATTTAGAAGTGTTTAGTGTGATTCAATGGACTCTATTTACTGATTATGAGGCCATGATTGTGCCCAGCCAGTGAGTCATGTTACGGCACGCCCGACTGAGTAGCAAAACAAGTGTTACTGGTGACCAACACAACACACCATTTGGCTCAAGCTCAGTGTGCATTGTCATCTATTCCTCATTGTTGGTCAGGTTTCAATTTTTCCACAGTTTGTCAAATTCAAATCGAGATCTAAAAAGGTTAATATTTTCAACTATTTTCATCCACACGCAAAGTTTTTTTCCCCAATATTAACGCCCAAAACCCTTCGTCTACATCAACCATAAACAATGAACAGTACTTTAAATACCATATAAATTAATACAAAAATTCATTAAATAGTTTTCAACACGTTATTTTTTTCTACTTTATCAACAAATTGTTATGGCCTCATTTTATAATAATTATTTGTTGTTGCTAAAACATCAAACCTAACAGTTGACAGTTAAAAGCGTTTGTCTGTTTTTTTCTGAGCTAGTGTGAACTAATAAACCTCAATTAAAATTACAAGAACTTCCAATGATTCTGCTAAATCCATAAACTTTGGCCTACATAGCAAATAAAATTGACTATCCCATTATGTTCTAAAGCACTGCAAATTCCTCTCTTTCAATTCTCCTGATTCTCCTATTGAAGCTGTGAATCAGTTAGTCAACAACTTTTGTGACATGTTTCAAACCCTACAGCCGGAACAACAGCGACAGTGTCTTGCCCTCGTGGCCTACATCAAAACTACAACTGGAGTTTTGTAAACTACTGTTGTGTTTAGTTGAAGAGACATTAAAATTCTAAGGCTCACCGTACCAAAATAAACTGCTCGTTTCGTTTGAGTGTTATGAGATATATAAAATGTTCAAGCATTGTTAATTTTCTACTCTTTCAACATTCTTTAGTTATTAACAGACTCGCGGATTCTCCAAAATTAATCTTGTTCAGGGAAAGTTATTATGTGGACAAGTGAAATAAAAACCAAATACATCATTTGACGGACGGTGATTAGTAACAACAGGTGAGTAAGATTTTAGGTTTATTTAAAACCTGTGCTGCTGTATCTTTTTTAAACTGGTGTACTAATGACATGCTTTATAGTTATGAACAAATTTAATGCTATATTTAAATGGTACATGGGGTTCAAACTAAAAATGTAATACCGCGTAGTAGTGATTTATTTTCAATATATAATAAATACCGAACGTCAGCTTGAACAATGTAGACTAAAATTTAATTGGAATTTAATTTAGTTAATTGGTTAGCCTGATTCAGATTAAAAAGCAAATCATGCAATATTGTAATGCGAGTCTGAAACATATTATAAACATCTGCGCCAGCTTGAACCCACCTGACCATTAGGCTAAATTGTTTTTTTACATTTTCCAATGAAAAAATGTATTTAAATATGGATGTAAATATCACACGACGGGCTCCGTAGCTCACCCATAGCAATGATTATTAATGTTAAAAAACAACCTTTGGCAATACCTAAGAGCTACAGTAATTAATATTGTTTTAGTTCCTTAATTTTTAAATCTAAATCTATTTAGAACGTTTAAACTAACAGGATATTATTATTTCATGTCAACAATGTGTTGCATTATTATATACTAGAGATCGCCCACTGGTCGACATTCGACCAAAATTACTGTTGCTCTGGAACCAACTTAGTTTTAAAAATATTTGCGTTCGTTTTCGGGGCGTATTTACCTTACTGTTTTGCTAGAATTTGTTACAACAGCTGTCTAATAATTTAATCAAATTACAATTCTTCCATAAATTAACATTGGAACTTTGAAAGCCTGTGGGGCGTAGCCCTGGGAATCGATCTGAATTATAGTGGGATTCTGCTCATCTACAAGACAATACATTTCTAACGGTATGCACGAATTTGCCCTATGATGCACACAAGCTGAGAAAAAAGGAGGAAAAGAAACGTGCTTAATATATAGATTGTGGGAAGAATAATGATCCCACTTGTACACATCCATCCTTAAACGTAATATTACTGTATCGAATGAATATACACTGATGTACAGTGTATTTTTTTTTTTTTTTTACTAGAAGCGGTCAATATTATGTAGACTATTTTTCACAATGAACGTATTTTGTCCGTAATCATATCGTGTTCATACGTATTAAATGTTCAATAAAAAGAAACAAATTGTCAATGTAATTGTTTATATGTTTTGGCGTTAAAAATATTGTATATGATTAACTTTTTTTAATAATGTAGCAAAGCTATTTAGTTAGTGCATATTTAATATGTTTCAAGATTTTTAATTTTTTTTTTATTTTTATTTAAGCTTTTTAGTCTTAAATAATAAATACCTGTTAATATTATTCAGTTGTCATTTATTTATTTTTAGTAATATTTGTGTAATGAAAAATGTGAGATCATTTAATTTGACGAATTAAGGCAATTCGTTAAATGCATTGAGGATTCATGTTAAATGTAAACGCATTTTTATTATTATTTATTTATAATTAATTAATTAGCCCAGCAATCCATCAACCGTTATTGAGTCATATTTCCTGATACTATTAACTTAATAATTGAATTTTTTACTTTATGGAACATAGAGTATAAAATTCTTTACGATCGACTTTAAATTTCTCTTAGGCAAATTTTAGACCCCCAAAAGGCTTTTTTATTACTAATTTGATTTCAATGAAATTCTCAGGTTAGATTTTAAGTATTTTAAACTAGGTAATAAACTATAATCGAGCAATTATTTTCAAGTATTAAAAAAGCTTATTTTCCGGAATTTTTGACAGAACTTTATTTGTTTAGGCTACATGATTTGACTAATGTACAGTAGTTGCTATGATCAGTTTATATTCCCCCATCGCAGCTCAGTTGTTGCTGTGTTTGCTGAAAACAACATTCAACATATTAACATAACCTTTTCTTGTTTATATCTGCTCGCCGTTATGTTACGTTTTTAAATAAAATTTAATTGATATTTTGACAGACCTATTTGTTAAATTAAATAGATCAACACTTATGTTTACTTGTTGAAGTTATAAATTATACAAAAAGATAGGCATGTTGATGTGGAATGAATTGCTGTCGTAAGGAATTATGCGATTAACTAATTTATGGGATACAACAAATATCTATTTGGGAGAAAGATTTAAATTGAACAACTAATTAGAATGTGTTGTGCCATTGTAGCCTATGTCTCAGGTAACAAAATATGCATTAAGTGTTAAGTAAGCGTAATTCTACAATACTTACATTACTTGATTTTTATTAATTTGCAATCATGGATTTTAAATTGTATTGTTTTTTTGCTCTACAATCTATTTACCTTTAATATTATAAGCATAATTATTATTAAGTTACTTGCTTGTTTTGAGGTCTTAGCTAAAATCATTGTTTGTATTTGTAGGCTAGGCCTAGGATGTACGCCGGTTGACTTTGGACGGTTAGATGACGTTCCACTCTTCGAATTCGAGGAAATGGAAACCTCCGTTCTCTCCCTAAAGAGCAACAAGGCTCCTGACCCGGACGGATTCCCAGCGAGGCTTTAAAGAAAGTATATTCAATTAATGCTGATTTGTTGTTGAGAATGTACAACGCCTGTTTGGTAGAAAGGGTATTTCCGGCTCCCTGGAAAACCGCCAGACTTGTACTCATCAGCAAGGGCAAAGGTGATCCCGAGCTGCCGTCGTCCCACAGGCCTTTTTGCATGTTGGACACGGCTGGGAAGCTGCCCGAGAAGCTGATCCGTTCCCGCCTGACGTCTGCCGTGGAAGCTGTTGGGTACTTATGCCCCCGTCAGTACGGCTTCAGAAAGGGACGGTCAATGATTGACGCTATCACCGAAGTCCAGAGAGCTGTGAAGAGAGCCGAGAGCCATGACCATTTCTCTCGCTAAGTAGTGCTTCTTTGTTACGCTTATGTCAAGAATGCCTTTAACTCGGCGAGGTGGGTCGATATGCTGGATGCGCTTCGCAACACCTTTCGCGTTCCTGCATATCTGTTGCGACTCATCTTGTTACGGATTATCTCCGCTCTCGAAGCCTGATTTACGACACAAGGGACGGAACGTGGACGATGGAAGTCACTTCTCGTGCCGTGCAAGATTCAATACTTGGCCTGGATCTCTGGAACGTTGCCTATGACAGCCTCCTGAGGTTGGAGATGCCTGAGGAAACCACTTTGGTTGGGTACGCCAATTATATTGCAGCTCTCATTGTCGCACGCAACGTTGAGCTGGCCCAACTAAAGTTGAACCGAGTCATGCGTGTGGTCAACACATGGATGTTCGATCACGCTCTCTCGCGTACTCTCCGTAAGACGGAGATTGTGATCCTTACGAAGAAGAGGATGGAGACCGTCGTTCCGTTCCGAGTGGGGATTAAGGTGGTCCAATCAACTCGTGCTGCTAAGTACTTCGGGATTATGGTGGACACCAAGTTAAGCTGGAGGGATCAGATATTCCGTACGGCGGACTAGGCCGCTAAGGTAGTCACTTACCTTAGTAGGCTGATGGCCAATGTCAGGGTTCCACGATCCAGCAGAAGACGTCTGTTGATGTCCGCGGTTTAGTCCGTGCTTTTTTATGGAGCAGAGGTGTGAGCAGACGCTCTCGATAAAGAGTAGTACAGGTTGCGACTCGCCCGGGTTCAACGTCGAGCGGCGCTCGGGGTGTGTTCCGCCTACCGGACAGTGTCCGAGCCTGCCGTCCTGGTGGTCGCCGAAGTTATCCCTGTCAAGCTCTTGGCAGGAGAAAGGAAGGCAATTTATCAGAGACAAGGCGAGATTAAAAGGACACAGCAAGAACAGAAGAGCGCTCCAGAACCTTCCAGCAGTGGCAACACAGCTGGGAGCACGACACCCAAGGACGATGGACTGCGCGACTTATCAAGCACGTCTAACCATGGTTGGAACGGCAGCCAATTCTTGACAATTCACGGCTATCTCGGTCGTACCTGAACCGGATGGGCAAGACGGGTTCACCGGACTGCATTTATTGCTCGGGCGTTCCCGACGATGCGGAACACACATTCTTCCGCTGCCCCCGTTGGGAAGGGCCCCGCCTGAAGGCCACACAATTTTTTTGGTGCATTTTCGGTGGACTCGGTCTGCCAAAAGATTTTGGAGGATGAGGAAAACTGGGATTGTTTATCACAGTTCGTCCGGGGCATCCTCCTGGAAAAGAAACCGATCTGGACCGCGAAGTGGCCCAGATCCCTTGATCGAGTGGCTGGATAAGGAGTAAGCCCCACCGGCGTTAGCCAAATTTAGGCCTAGCCTGACGTAATGTGATAAACAATTCCAGGTTAGAATCCTAAAGAGTATAGGAGGTTTTTTAGTGGGTAAACCCATTTTTAGGGGAGCCCCACACTACAGATTTGCCACCTGTGTGCGTAATGCATTTTTCTTACCTCTCCCTAAAAAACCCATAAAAAGCGTCACTTAATAACTCAAAAAGTGAGTAAAAAATTCTTGTACGGGACGGACATCGGAGCGTATTCCTAGTAACTAACTATAGATCGCCTCCTGATCGAAATTAGATCAAAATTTCCGTTGATCCGGACATAAGAAGTTTAAACATTTTAGAACTGAAACATCTGTTTCCTTCCTAATTTTCTAGCAGTTGTTTTTACAACAGCTGTCTAATGATTCATTCAATTATTCTCCTTTCTCCATAAGATTAACATTGGAATTTTGAAAGCCTGTGGGGCGTAGCCCTGCAGTCCGATGTGAATTAGAATGTGTTTCTGCTCATCTACAGGACTATGCCTTTCTAACGGTATGCGCGAATTTATCCTACGATGCTCACGAGCTGAGAAAAAAGGAGGAAACGAAACATGCTTGCCTATTAATATATAGATTAAAAAATGAATCTAGGTTAATTATTATAATTCAAGATTATAGTATAGGTATCATTTCACTACTTAATTTTTAGGAATTAATGTAACAAAGCGTAGTCAATCATAAATAGGCCACAAGGTTATTTTTTTCTTTCTAGGTTTACATTTTTTTGTGCACAGCCTGTTAGCGCTAAATTTGTCTTGTATATTACTCGCTGGATAGCTTCAATGTTTCATTAACTAAGGGTAAAATATTATGTTTAAAAATAACGATTTTATTCAGTCCCCTATTAAAGAGTGTGAGCAGTACGAAGATTTTTATACAATAAGTGAAGTGTTCAGTAGTAATAGTAAATGCATGAATTTTAGAGTAATACATCAGAATGTCCGGAGTATTTACAAGAATTTAGATGAAGTTCTCACTTTATTACAAGGTACAAATATCAAATTTAATTAATTCCATTATTCTGTCTGAAGCCTGGTTGACAGACACGGAGCCAGAGGTGGTTCCGGGGTACAGCAACATGTTCAGATCCCACGGCAACCTGAATCAGAGCGACGGTGTAGTAGTGTATTTAGACAGTTCGCTATCAGCAGTCTGCAATCAGCTGTATTTAGGTGGAGTAGCCACTGCCTTATCTTTGACCTTCAAATGGGATGGCAAACCTTGTGAAATTTTAACCGTATATAGAAGTCCAAACACTAATCTTAACCGTTTTATTGAAGGCATAAATAATTATTTTCAAACTGATACAAAATCGTTTTATTTTCGAATTTTTGCTGGTGACACCAATTGCAAATCCGGCATTAAATTCTATTGAAGAAAAATTCATTTACACAATGCATGACAATGGTCTCATTCCATGCATTGACAAAATTACCCGTTTCGAAAGCAAAAGTTGTATAGATCATTTTTTTCTTAAAATAAAATCTTTCGCAGATGTCACTCCTCTTGTTTTACACTCTCAAATAACAGATCATTATGCAATTGCACTTGAAATCTCTAAAGTTGCGAATATCAGTCAATTCACCGACGATAATAGTATAAATAAAATCGATTGGAATAAAATTGAAAATGCCCTTTCAAATAAAAATTGGCTTGACCTTTTAGAATGCACTGATGTAAATGAATGCTCATTAAAATTTATAGACTTCTTGCAGACAACCTTGAGTAATGCGACGACCAGAGTTAAAATAAATTCAAAAAATACGAAGTTGAAACCTTGGATAACTGTGGGATTGTTAACATCTATTAGGAAACGAGATCGCTTGCCTAATAGAATTAAAAAGAGCCGTACAACTTGACATTACGCAGTCGTTATCTCCGCTATAGAAATATGCTTCATTCATTCATTAAAATTGCTAAGGTTGCCCCAATATTTAAAAGTGGTTTGAAGACTTCCATGAATAACTTCAGACCGATCTAGTTACTATTGGCAATAGATAAAATACTTGAGAAATGTGTCAAAATTCAACTTGTTAATTACCTAAATAAGGAAAAAATTATTTCTGATTGTCAATATGGTTTTAAAAAAGGTAGAAATACCTCAGACGCACTCTTTGATATCACAAAACTTATAATGAATAAAGTGAATGAAAAGCAAAAGGTTTTGATTTCCTTTCTTGATCTAGCAAAAACATTTGATTCAGTCAACAGAGAGATTTTGTTAAGAAAATTAGAATTATTTGGCGTTAAAAACAACTCTTTATATTGGTTCTCTAATTATTTTGTCAGAGAGTGCTTAGGATCCACTCCTGTGGCGATCCGCGGTCGGTGAGCTGTGGCTGTGGCAAGATTGAGCATGTGACTAAGGCCGGTTCCTACGTGGGCGACAGATGCGACGCGACGAGAGCGACTGGAGCGACACCAGCGACAAACTTGCATCGCCATAACGTTATACATTGTAAATTGTTGTCGCTCTTGTCGCCCACTAAGAACGCTCCAATGCTTATACATTTGTTTGAAATTTTGTCGCTCCCGTCGCGTCGCATCTGTCGCCCACATAGGAACCGGCCTAAGTATAAGTATCTTGAAGTGATCATTGATAATAAGATGTCGTGGGAGGCCGCATGTTCAATTTGTCAAACAAAGGGTTAGAACAATGATTTATGCTTTCAGACAACTGAGGCAGGTTCTGCCCGTGGATCGCTGCAGGGGTGTTTATTACGCGTATGTCCAGTCTGTTCTACAGTATGGCATACTGGCGTGGGGGGGGGGGGGGGTGCCTCTGCCTCAGTGCTGGAACCATTGTCAATCACACAAAGATCCATCATTAAAGTTATTCTAAAAAAGGGTCAGAGGTATCCTTCGGGGTTGTTGTATGAGGCTTTTCCGGTTCTAAATATAAGACAAATCTATTTAAAAACCTTATTAGTTTACGTCAAAGAAAACAAAAACCAATTTTTTCAGTAACTGATCACAAATATGAGACAAGGAGCAAAATTAGATTTGGCTATGAGATTCCAAAATTAAAATACAAAGCAGATCTCCATAATTCATTTTATTTAGCTCATCGAATTTACTGCAACCTGCCAATAGAAATTAGGCTGTTGGAGGGAGGCAGTGCCGCCGTTTACAAACGAGGGGTTGAGGATTGGCTGCTCCGCCTTGGTATTGGTAGGGAAGCCGTGGAGGCTCTGATATGTTCGCCTTACACCTGATTTTAGTTCTATATTTCAATTTCTTTTGTTACATCCGGGCATTCATCAACCAATATTAGTTAAAATACTATGTACCCTTTTTATCATTACTGAATTGTATTAGTATTAGTTTCTTTTCCAGGATAGTTTTTAGCGAATTTCCCATAGGGAATAAGCTATTACCGTAGGTCTCATGGTAAGACCTAAGCCCGGGACCATGTTAATTTTTCGTTTTGAGGTGCCCAGAGACCAAAAATAATAGTCATTAAAATTTATATATATATATATATATATAAATATATGTATATATATATATATATATATATATATATATATATATATATATATATATATATATATATATATATATATATATATGTATGTGTCCCTAGACACGATAACTCTCGTAAAAATGGTCCGATCGACACCAAATTTGGTAGAGATGTGTAATCCTACGTTTATTCGGATGAGTTCGAAAACCACACATTATATCGACCTACCGGAAGGGGTAGTTTTGGGGGGTTTTGTACCCCAAAAATGGGTTTTTTGTTCATATGTAAATTTTAAAAATTTTAAACTTTTGTCTTGACCATTGGATTTAGCTCAAAAAAACACACAATTTAGTATTTTAAAGCTTTGCTTTATCTTTATCGGTTACCGAGATATTACAAAGTCTAAAGACAGTACATTGTCTTTTGGGGCTCCAATGTTAATCTTATGGAGGATAAGTATGTGTTAATATTTCACTTATTAACGAATATTTTTGGATAAAACTTGGTATTTAGCTTCATTTTGTTGAGATTCATCCATTTAAGGTAAAAAATCTTGGTTTTTTGTACTTATCATGGCAGCAAACCTGCATACTCTTTTCCCATGTTAATCATATGGAGAATAGGCAAACTCTTTTATTTATGGACAGATATTGATGAAACTTACTATATGGCTTTATATGGTCGAAATAAATTTTTTCTATGCTAAAAACCTACTTTTAGTGTCCCCTATGGCAGCATACCTGCATACTCTTTCCCTATATTTATCTTAAGGAGAATAGACATGTATTCCCTATTTATGAGCACGTGATGAAATTTTGTCTACAAGTTTAGCTGGTCAAAAATTAATATTACTAATTTGGAAATTCGCTGAGTACGCAGGTCTGCTGCGACGGGGGGTATTTATGTTTTGTTTTTGGACATTTATATCGGGAGACAATGACGCTCTTCTCCACGCACAGACGTACAGTCTTGTGGAGAATAATTTCCATTGTTTTGTATTGTCATGTAATATTTTATGTATGTTATAATTGGAAAGAAATATATTGTATTGTATTGTATTGTATTGTATTGTAACTGTACATGCATGATTATACTACAAATAAATAAGGTAAGTGTCAAGACCACAGGTAGTCTTGACCACTTCTAGTTTAAAAGAATTTACCTGTACGTTACACGCTAGGGTTCATTGTGAAAAAAGTAAAAAAAAAATCCTGCTAACTAAAACATACTTTTAAAGCTGAAATCAAAATTTTTAAGTAAGATCCTAATTGTTGTCAAATTTAATAAGAGTAAATAAAGGTCTGTTTAAAAGTATATACCAGCATAATCATAGCCAACTCAAAAATATTAAGAATCATAAATTTACGTTACATTTAAAACAATGTAGAATGCACGAACATATTTTATACAAAATATTATAGTTAACGTAGATCCAGTGCTGTAGGCATCACGATAATGCAACATTACACAAATCATGTAGCCGGACAACATGGTGGATGTGTGACAAAAAAGCGAATCAAACACAATCAGCGAGGACAATATCTGATGATAGGCTGACTGATAATGGAATCGACATTTTATCCGGAATTAATATTTGTGAAATCAAAGCCAATTACTGAATGACATATTTTAATGGCGAAAAATATGGACACAAACTTATTTGATCTGTATACTAGATGCCATTCTTTATAGCATATGAATAAAACTGCTGTAGAGTTTGATTGAAACATAAACCAAGATCAGGGAAAATATAATCTTTGTCTGGACCAACCAAAACTATTTAAAAGAAGAGTAAGAGAAATTCCAAGAAAGCTTCTTTTGTATATTTTGACATCTCGCAAAATTGATCAGTCATGTTTTTCTAAAGATTTTTTCGGAACAAAAGACAAACGGAATTGCAAATATAAAGAGGAATCTCAGAAACTATACCTTTCTCTTGACACATTTTTTGTTGAATGTTTTATTATTATTATTACTTAAACGTTGTATATGTAACCTATTCAAGTCAAACAATAATAAATTATAAAATATGGTAATTAATTACATAAATGTTTAAATTACTGACACATCATACAAGTGATAAAACAATAAAAATGAAGTAAGTGCAAAATTCGATTTTTTCATAAAACGACTCGATATATTCATCCGCTTGCAAGTCCCACGTTAAATTGTTTAGTACCTTTCTATTTCAACAGTTAGCTGAGCATTACAAGTGTGCACCATCACACACCGACGACGTGCCGCATGTCGGTGTCATGGTGCACGGCTGACGCCGGGAGACTACATACATTCAAGCCAGTCAAGGTCACCACCCGTTACCATTGTCACGGTCGGCTCCCACTGTTGTGTTCAGTAGAAAAATAGCTATTTGTGTATTAAGAGCGTAAAGTACGTAATTTTCATTCGATAATTAATTGTAGATGGCCGCACGAAGCGTCAGCTGAGTGCAGCCAAACAATTCGAGATCGGCAATGACTATATGTGCTCGTAAAACACAAAAGATTTTTCCTCCTAACTTAATTACGACAAGTTTTATTGTATACAAAATGTCATTTAGATTATGTTTGATTGGTTTCTGTTGGAACATATTTTTAACTATCAAACATAACATCAAACTAAAAAAGAAGCAATTACTAAACGACAACAATGACCAAAAGCTGGGGCATTGTTTGTAATAACAGCTGACTTTAAATTTCTGTTTGATTTAGCGTGCGGTAAAGAACATTGCCACTCTAGAGCGAAAAAAACGGAAACCGGAAATGCACTTTTTTTCGTAGGGTTTACAGGTGTAGCAAAAAATATTAAAATTAACTCAAGATTATCAAATAAAAAATTTAACTGAAAATGATATTAAATTTATTTTCAACATTTGACAATTTGATCATTTTCATGCAGTGGAAGGAAAAATATTTTCTGTAGTTAATCAATTTGTTTTAACTTATTCCATAAGCAAATAGTCGTTAATCTCAGCAGTGTAGAATAAAAATTTTAAAAATTGAAATTTTATAAATGGAAAATTTTATAATAAATAGGTTTCTATTTTAAATTATTTTGTGTTTGCAGGTCGCCTGTTTCGTAAAAGTACCAGGTTAACCGAGCCTTGCTCGTTGGTTTTTATAGTGTCAAGGTAAAAAAGCAATTAAATTTCCACCAACAACCAACTATACCTCTTCACAGTTAACAGCTGTTTCAAAAAGTCTGCTTAACATTAATGTTTCTTTTTGTTTACATTTCGTTGTTATTTCGTTACCAAAATAGCAACCCATAAGACTAATGTTAAAAATTACAATTTTAAAACTTAGTTTTAGACCAAATTAGATTTTTCCTGGGGTTGAGGCTGTTTCTAAACTTATTTTTGGACCAAAACACTCTTTAATGCAAACTTTAAGCAAAATCTAACAGCTAGATTTCGAGATCGTGGAACACACATACCTTCAGATATTCCTCGTCCTGGGGTTGAGGCTGTTTCTAAACTTATTTTTGGACCAAAACACTCTTTAATGCAAACTTTAAGCAAAATCTAACAGCTAGATTTCGAGATCGTGGAACACACATACCTTCAGATATTCCTCGTATTATAGTATAGGATTCATCTAAATAAAATTATTAAAACTTTAAATCATAATGACAATTGATAGATAACTAATTGCAACTTCAATATTGCTTTAAATGTTTATGAATAAAACCGATGGCACTTTGATGTGTGGTGGCCTTGCGTTAATAATTCTGTGGTTCAACTGGCTGATCATTGGATTTAGTTTACTGAAATTACTCCAACTTCGTTTCAGTAATTGTTTTCAATTCCTCACGTCTTTGCTGAGCCATTTACTCTGATACCTATTAGCTCCAGTTCTACCTGATACTTTTTCCAATGAGTTTTACCTAAACCCTATTATTATATGAAATACCAAAATTTAAAATTTTTAACTTTGTACCACACTGTAGACTATACATGGCTAGCAACTTTAAATATATTATCATTTGCTACATTAAAATTATACCTATTGTTTTCAGTAAGGAACAACAAAAATGACCGCTGTTCCATTTGAAAATTTATTGAATTAATTTTTAACTACAAAGTAAAAACGACTACAAGGTTATTTCAAGATCTGCCGTGAGAAAGGAGTCAAAAATACAGTATTATGTAAAGTCCAAAAAATGTTAGTTGTTTATGAGACTCAATTACGAATCCAAAGGTTTTTACCTATGATAATTTAAGTTGTAATGTTTTAAAAATTAGAAAACATGCTGTGGGTATATCAGAATTATCCTACTTAAATTTCAAAACCACAGAATATTTACTCACAACTCAAAATGTCCTTTAGAAATAATGTCCGTAGGTTTATCTTTGATTGACTATGTAGTAAGCCGAGTTTCCTACCTCATTATCCTAAGGTTGGCAGTTAAATTCCCAAGCTGTCGATTGTGAACCCAGTTGCCATTTGTCATTGGACTATCAGTTCGATGTTAGATAATAACAAGATCACGGCTTGGAACGTTACGTATCAATACTTTAAAATGCGTCAATAGAGTAAACACATCAATTAAGAAAATATGAACGCAGTAAATTTTAACACTAATTTTAAATAGTCATTTATTACTAGGCAACTAAGCAAATATGAAATAATAAAAATATGTTTCCAGGTTTTCTCTTTTGAAATTTATATATGCCAAGGCAACCGTTTACTATGTGCAAGAAGACCCTGCAAGATATAAAAATTAATTGTTACAGTTTGAAATTTATTTATTTCATGTATTGTTCAGGTGGTTTTGTGTCGGTGTTTGTTTAGCTTATCAGGTTCTATGTTCGGTGCTGGTTAAGTGCTAAAGTGGTTCTGGTTCAAAAAAAGTTCATCGAGCGTTGAGGTATGACTTGGGCTACTGGAATTCTTGCAGATTAACTTCTTTTATTATGAACGGATGTTGTCAAATGTCAAATCTTGGTTCCCACAAGTCCTTGGCAATTTTTCCAGTTTCGACAGATTATGATCTTGTCAGCATTTTTCTTAGTGGGTTTTCTCAGTCCATTGTAAGATATTAATTAGTCCATCCTAACCTGTCTGTTCTCTACACACATGTGGGGATGTAGACACAATGATTCACAATGATTCAATCAATTATCCGTATCCAATGACATTAACATTGAAACTTTGAAAGCCTGTAGGGCGTGGCCCCGGGTACCGATGTGAATTATACTACGATTCTGCTCATCTACAGCACAATACCTTTATAACGGCATATTTCGATTTTCCCTCCAATGCACATAAGATGAGAAAAAAGGAGGAAAAGAAACATGCTTGCCTATTAATATATACGAGATACCTAACCTCGTAGATACCTAACTTATAAACTAATTTATGGGGCTGTAAATGGATTAATCGATGTAGCCCTGAAGCTTCACTCAGAGACTTTTGAACTCTTTATCCACCCTCAGGCATTGCCTATATGTAGAAATAATTTAATGGAATTTTGTTTTGTTTTTTTGTGCTCTGTATTTTTACTGGGTAAATGCATTCCATTCCATTTTAAAATTATTAAGAACATGAATGCCCTATGGGCAGTATTATTTGTTAAGATAATTGATGAAAAAAGCTTAGGTTGAACGCGATAGAATTCAAAGTTAATGGAAATCAGAGTAAATGACTCAGAAGAGACGTGAAGAATTGAAAACAATTCCAGACTGCTTGAGTAATTTTTATTCAAGTTACGCTAAATTGGTTACTCTTATTCTAGTTGATTCAGTGAAAATATCCAAAATTGCCATATTTCTACTTTACTTTATTCTTATTATGCCTCCATATATACTTCAATATTATGATTTATATTTTTTTCCGTAAAAAAACTAGCAGTTCCCTAAGAGTTTTCACACGTACGGTAATTTACTGATTAAAATAATATCATTTAATATATTAAATGGAGTATACTTTAATGACATAAATTATATCCAGACTAAAAATTTGTGTTTTATAATCTTTAACCAAACGGACCAAAATTAAATTATCTTATGATAACCATTATTAATCTATTTTCAAATTTTTATTTACTATTGTTGTAAGAGTTTATCATCATACTGTAGGCTATACCCGGGGCCTACTACCTTGTGTTATGAATCAAATTAAAACTTTTTTAATGTAGACTAAGCAGAAAATTGTTAAGTTCAGATTCTCATTTACTACTTGCTCCTATCTTTCTCACGAGTTATAAAATCAAATCAAGACCTCTAACTTAAGCGCTTTCTCTTCAAAATGTGACTCGCGAAATGCCCATAATTTTTAAGAAGGCATTTCTCTTTCAGAATCAAAAAAGTTATCATTTATATTGTATGTTTAACTTCCTAAATAAATAAGATCCAGATTCTGTACGTGTTAAATTTCAATCATTCCTTTGATAATATATAGATTAATATTATATAGCTATTGAAATTAAATATGTTTTTAAATTTAGAATTTAGAGAATTGAGATTCAATTAGTGAACTAGAACTGCTCTAAAAAGAAGCAATCAATTGATCCCACAAATTGAATTCCTCAATCAACCTCTTTGCATATTAATCTTCTCAACATGAGGCGTCTTCTAAAAGCGTGCAGAACTATCGGTGGAATTCGAGTGACTTGGTTTATTAGCATTCTGCATCTCATCATACATGTAAAGAGAAAATGAGGAGAGAACATCCATTTAATGAACTATAATCCTCATTATTTTAGTAAAGTGGGAATATCTGTGATTTTACAGTTGTTTGATAATTTTTTTCAGATGTTGTAAACCACGAATGATTAAAATTATACCTACAGATATTTTTAATGTACTTTGAAGTTGTAGGCCCTACTTAAAATAAGGTGGTTCGAATCACTGGGACTAAAAAACTTAATCATTGTAAAACTTCAATTGTCAAAACTTGTTTTCTGTCTGTTATAAATATGTCTATAGGTATCTATTTTAGTTACAAAAATTCTCCAAGTTATGATGAAGAGGGAAATTGTTTCAAATTTTTCTATAAGGAATTGTCTACTAATCTATAGATATACAGGGTTCCAATGTAAAAAAAAACTAATTACCACACTTTTTAGGTGTTAAATTAATGTTCAACCTGTTTCCTGAAAACTTTTGTAAGGCAACTTTCACACTATCGACAATTACAGCTGATCGCCGGGTATAGTGGTCGCGCGTTTTGAAAAAGCATGGAAAAATGAGCGTAACGAACGAGCTAAACCTGACGGGGAGTGAGTGCAGCGAACGAGCTAAACCTGACGGGGAGTGAGTGTAGCAAACAAGCTAAACCTGACGGTGAGTGAGTGCAGCGAACAAGCTAAACCTGACGGGGAGTGAGCGTAGGGAATGAGCTAAACCTGACGGGGAGTGAGTGTAGCAAACAAGCTAAACCTGACGGTTAGTGAGTGCAGCGAACAAGCTAAACCTGACGGTGAGTGAGTGCAGCGAACAAGCTAAACCTGACGGGGAGTGAGCGTAGGGAATGAGCTAAACCTGACGGGGAGTGAGTGTAGCAAACAAGCTAAACCTGACGGGAAGTAAGCGCAGCAAACGAGCTAAACCTGACGGCAAGTGAACGTAGAGAACGAGCTCACCTGAAGGGAAAAAAATTTATCAAGTTGGCATTGCGAAGCATGCCAGGTAAGCTAGTGATGAATAAAAAAATTGATGGAATAAACAGTTTAATTTAGTTTAATTTAATATTTTAACATATATTTTATGTGTATTTGATGCGGTATTGAAATGGTAATTTTTTTTAAATAATTGTTCTTGGCGCTGAAGGAGTATTACCTCAACCGGATAGCCATGGGTTGGCGGGTTGGCGTGCTCTAGGGGTAGGTGCACCATGGTGTGATTGTAGAATGAATGTTTTGTAAAATTTGATTTATTTTTATTATTAGTATTATAATTATTTAAAGAAAGCTAAAGTGTATATTTTTTGTTTTGAAGCACATTATAATATATTTTATTTTATTTAACATTATTTTTTTAGAGGTTAACTGTAAGAGAGGACCATGTGGTCCTAATGTTCGCCTCAATAAAGAAGCATTTTCATTTCATTTAATTTCTTTCAAAATATTTAAGATATTTTTTTCAAATGTTGTAGGCCTGTTGTGTAACTTAGTGACAATATTGACAATATCTACGTTAAATACTTATCAACCTGTGAAGGATTACTATACTTCAAAAATTAATAGAAAATCTGCAAATGATAGAGACGTTAAACAAGCGATAAAATGGTTTAGATTAAAATCTCCAATGTTGAGGTGGAAGAAGTCAACTTTTACTGATTGATTTCCTTTGCCTTTGACAGTTTCTCTCCGCTTTTGCGAACGTTTAATTTGCCATTTCTGCAGCATCTGATAATTAAAACATTCAGGAATCATTTGAAGAGAGAAAATAAAATAGTCAAACATAAAGGTTAATTTATTTTTCAATTATAACCCAATTTCACCGGTTGAAGGCATATTTTCAAACACCTTTAAACCTAATTTTAATTTATTTACTATAAAACTGTTAACTTTGGTTTAAACTTTAGTCAAAACCAGCTGAATAAAAGGCTTCATTTTTTGTATTTTAACAATTTAAATATACTACATACTGTGCTGATGTTTTAATTTTATTTTGATATATCATTCATGTCATAAATTGTCTACATAAAATTCAACGGAGGATTGAAATTCCTCGGGCTGCGCTTCAGAATGTGATACAGTAATCTGGGTGTGTACGGTATTGTACCGATGGTACAGAAGCGTTCGCATTCTCCCAATGTACATTCCGACATAGCCATAACTCTAACTAACTGCATCGTATGATGGATTAACATGATGTTGTTTTCAGATGATTTACTCAACCATAGGTTTACTCGCACAACTATTTGAAGCACACATTTGAAATATGTGTAGCTACTGTGGTTACGGTTTCATTCTACTAGTTATGAAATGGTAAATTAAAAACGATATTAAGGGTTAAAAAAAAGTAAATAAGATAAACTATAAAAAAGAAATAGTAAACACTAACTTTGACATTCAAAGTAGAGATTAGGCCTACCTTGCTTAAAATGGGGTAGTGGGTCTCTCCTATACATTATTTTATGATAGTACTTAGATACTAAATCCAATTTTTCGACCTCAGTGTTATTCCATACCACCATCAAAAAGCATAAAAACCACTGTAAATTTGCACTTTTTTACTTTCAGCCAACTTCGACTCTGAAGAAAATTTTGTTTCGCAGAAACTATAATTATATTTTAAAAGTAAAAGAAATATCCTACACCTTAAGACCAGTGGTTATATGTTTGATAGTTTTCTTATATGGCTCTTCAAAGTTAGTCGACTTTTCTGACAACCCCAGTTTTTATGTGTAAATCTGTACAGGTGGTCACAAAATTATTGACCCTAACTTCTCCAGGCCCCTGGGTCTATACAACAAATTTTTTAGTATGATGTACTGTTTTATCTTACTTAGTTTTCTATGTCTGCCAGTACATTCCATTTTTAGTTAACAATATCTACATTAAATATGTC
The DNA here is from genome assembly GCA_030545055.2 of Neoaliturus tenellus. Classification (NCBI taxonomy): domain Eukaryota; kingdom Metazoa; phylum Arthropoda; class Insecta; order Hemiptera; family Cicadellidae; genus Neoaliturus; species Neoaliturus tenellus. The sequence goes on along the minus strand of CM061532.1, from coordinate 75,046,324 downwards.
TAGAACAATTTCACTAGTCTTTTCCTCCAAAGTGGATTAAGATATAAGTGGATTAAGATATCAAATTACCTATATCTAGAAAAGAGGAAGTATGTATGTATATATGTATACGTTGCCTATGGACTCCGAACCCGCTAGACAGATTGCAATGAAACTTTCAGGCATTAATCAAGGATGGTTTGTGAAGTTTGGTGCAAATCTGTCCAAAGGGCTTTGACCCAGAGGGCATACAATAGTTTGTAAAAATTTCTATTTTATCTATTTTTATTGGTTGCTAAGAAACAAATCCAATGAAAAATTCTAATTTTAGGTATTCCAGCGATTTCTTAGATATAATGTGAGCGTAACAGCAAGTAAGCGTCGTAGCTCACAAGCTAATCCTGATGGCAAGTGAGCGTAATGAACAAGCTTATAAAATAAATTCAATCACGGGCGAAGCCATGATGGAAAACAATTAATATATATATATATATATATATATATATATATATATATATATATATATATATATATATATATATATAGTATATATGTATATTCTTACATCTGTATCCTTTATTTCAAAATCATCTGTTATAATTTGTTTAAGTATTGTCAATTAATGTTTGTAAATCTACTTTTTGTTTATTTGTGACGGACCTGACGATGACAGCTTCACTGTTGAAAGGCCTTTAGTCCAAATATAAAGTATTCAAAAATATATTGGTGTTTTGAATTTTAAATTTAGTAGATTTATTGAGCCAATATTTATTCTCATTTGCTCAAAGTAACATACCAAATACTAAATTGTAAACAATTAATATAGACTATAACAATAAAAACTGAAACTTTTAATACATGATCGGGTGAGCAGATATTACTTTTTCATCATACCATTGCGATAAACGTTGTTTTCGGAACGGTCAGCTGTGATCGAAACTAGTTGATTCCCGGTGGGTTGGATAAACGTGTTGGTAAACAGTGGTTTTCGGGACTAGGCCGGAAAAAACTTCCAATGTTTGACACCACTAGCGCTGCTATTCTGCTTACAGTAACTTAAACCTCGTTGCCTCCAATATATAAATGTTAAACAGCTGATTGTTTAGTTGTAAATAGTTCAAATACAATATAAACAAATAACAACGTAAGAAGGGGTATATAGATTAAAATTTATTAATTTTTATCCAAACTGTATATTCATTAAAGGTGGTATGATGAAAAGTACTGTTCGTAACTCGTCCGAAAGTGGTATATCGGTGCTCGATCGAATTCAAGTACTCGGCTTCGCCTCGTACTTGAAACTCGATCTTGCACCGATAACGACCACTTTCCGGACTAGTGACGAAATATACTATATATTTGAACACTAAACAATTTTCCAAACAGTTTCTTGTAGGTCCAGTCTAAAAACGCACAGAACTTTCTTCCTTTTGACATGTTATAAAAAGGACAAAGAAAGTAATAGCCAGGCCCCAAGCCATGAGGGCAAGTCCCTCTGATGAAAGTTGCCTCGTTAAAAGTTACAGTAATATAATGACTGAGATGGGGAGCTTAAGCCTTTGCGGCTGCAACATTATTGCTCTTTATCTCAAACAACGGTCAAAAGTTATTTAAATTTTTAATATCATAAGAATATTTAATAATGTATGTAAATTTGACTCTTTGCTAAAACTGCTCGTCTTTATGTTGTGTTGAACCAAGGATTCCCATTTTTATAACAAAATGGTTAACCTATATAATACTCAACCTAAATTTTGTGTGATGATGGCCTCTTTCAACTCACAAAGAAAAATCAATTACCAACCCTCAGTGTAAAAGAGGCCTAAAGAATATATCACCATCACTTGACTATCTCTAAAGTTCTGGATACTTAAATTACTTTCTTTTTTTACTGGTATGTTTGACTATCTTTTCCTGTAACTTATATCAGTTTTCCTTAGTGTTTCTACATGATTTTTTTATTTCATCTTGCAAGTTCCATTTCAGTTAAGACTTCATCTAAAATTTCAACTGGAAATTAAGTTGTTAATATTACTATTATATTTGCAAGGAAACTGTGAACGTTATTACTATATTTAAGGGCTGGTAATAATACGTTATTAATAACATCTTTTTTAATTGACTTTAATTTGGCTCTTTTTTACTTTCCCCACCTTGGATTTAGCTTTAAAATGAGTGACCCTATTGAGGGGTCACTCAATAGGGGTTTACATTTGAAAATTTGGGGCTGCCCCAAAACACCCCATTTTGGGGGCAGGGGCAAAAATGTGTATTTGATGATAAGCGCAGTTTTTCATGTTGTTAACATGTGCCGAGTTTGGTTTTTTAACTGCAACGCGTTAAAAAGTTAATTGGGGGTGTCCAGACTTTAGCCTAACCCTGTATAATGTTTTAGGTACTATGGTTATTTTTACCACCGGTTCTTAAGGTTAAATGACAAACTATAAAGATATTAGTAGATTACTATTTTTTTTCTAATTTAAAGCTTTAAGCAGTTGACACACAGCAACTTAATCTACCTTTCTGATCAATAGTAGAGGTTTAAATATTGCGTATAATTTCAATCCAATCTATATAACATGAGTTTTCAAACTCCACTCTCCTATTTTTGGCGATAACTCACTGGTTAAATTGAACATTGCGGCATCTTGGAATGACTAACCTCAAAGATATTACCTATGACTCACAACTAGGGATTAATCATGCAAGTGGTGAGTCATTCATCAGACTATTTTATTGCTATACTTATCTAATAGTACTAGGGGGCCCGTGCAGCGCAATGCGCTGCATTTATTAGAGTACCTGGTGATCAAACCTTGATCCATGGTAATAAACCAAGTTATTTTGAAAACAAAAATTAAACTATAGTGAAAATCAGATAACACCATATTGGCGTTTCATCAATCGATCATCATCACTAATTAACTCTCCAACTTCCCAATGTGATAGTGTTGAGATTACGTGGTTGTTCTCTTGCCGATATCTCTTAAAGCCTCTGTCTAAACACTCTTATAAAATTTTTACAATAAATTCACAGATTTTGGATCTAGTTATTTCAGCACACGTAAAACATAAATAACAACAGAATAAAAATCAACATTTCATTACAACTCATCCCCTTTCAGTTATGAAGCACTCACTGCTGCTGTTTTTGTAGTACCGTTTGAGGTAGTCGTCGACATAGTGAGAATGACTCCAAATCACTATTTATAAAGAACTAAATCCTTTTTAACTTAATTTTCCATGGTATTAAAAATTTTAAATAAAGAACTCACGAAAATTAAGATGTTAATCTTATGGACAAAAAATGAACTTTGAGGGCTTTCCGTGAGCTTCAGAATTAAAATATCAAAAATCTAAAACCTTATTGCAAAACTACGAACTGAGACCATTCTTTTGACACCTAAAACTTTAAAATTGGTCCAGAAATAAGGGAGGAGTAGTGTTAACAAAAAAAGGGCATCACGTATTATATATATAGAATAAATATCTTCCAAGTAAAAAAATTTAAAAATTGTAAATTCGTTTTAAAATATTATTAAATCAAACCTATGACTCACTACTAGGGATGAATCATGGAAGTGGTAAGTCATTCATCAGACTCTTTTATTACTATCTAATATCTTCCCAATAAAAATATTAAAAAATTGTAAATTTGTTCTAAAATCTTATTAAATTGTACCCAATTTTTTTTCCCTACAAACCTGAGAGAACAACCCCTAATAAATTATAACCAATTCTGCCTGTCCTGTGTTTCCCTGGAGAGGAGATCATGTGCAGGCCAGCACAGGACAGGCAGAATTGGTCTAAGGAAAAGGGAGTTGATACAAAACTCGCCCTCTTCCTTTTTGAGACGAGTTCATTCGCTTTGTTTACTCGCCAGGCCGAAATTAAGGATGCTGCACTTCGGTATAATTTTCCTAAACCACGGGTTAAAGATACAACACATTGGTTTTATCTACAGTTATCAGTTGATTTTTGTTCAATTTAAAAACCTCCATAAGGATAACATGGGAACTTTGAAGGGCTCTAGCGTGAAAAACGGATTTTTCCCAGCGATGGGACCAACGCCAATCAATTCCTGGTGGCCAAAACTCCCATAATCAACAAAAAAATAAATATCCTTGGAGCGAAAAAAAAGTTTGCCCCTACAAACGGAGCTTGTTTTAGAGTATAAGATAAGATTATTAAAGCTTGTATCTTTTGGTTTTAAAGATACTCATACACATTCAGTTACCGCGAGCATTATTGAGCAGTCTCAGCTAAAGGAGAACAGTGAAGCCTAATATTATTGCAATTGTTGCGAAGTGAATTAAAGAGCTTATGTATCAAGTAGGCATATTCTTTGATTGAAATATTTTACTGTGTCCACATCAACCTTAGACAAACAGCGTTCTGATTCACCTCTTTGGAATTTGAAATCTTATATCCTGCAGTCTACTGTCAGCCCGCCTTTGGCTTTTGGCAACATGCGCGGCCTCCCATCACATTCAATCTTATTGACAATAATATAAGAAATAAATTGTATATTATAGAATATCGCATATAAAATATAAATTTTATATTACTTGTTCTATACTTAGTTACTCTATTCCTGCAAAAATAATTGATTAAATAGACAATCTTAAACGTTTGAAAAATAATTGTGTGTGAACCTCACAAAAAATCTATCTAAACCACCTAGAAACCTTTACAATGGGCACTACCCTCTATGACATTTTCAACTGTGCATAGAATCACAAAACTCAATGAGTTTCCGCGTGGTCTCAACAAATACTAGCAATTCAATTTTAAATATTGTAAAAATCAATAATTAAATGATATATTGATTTATTTACAAATCAAATTATACTTGGATAATTTGCATAATTGTGTTATGCAAATTATTTTTTATCATTCTGCACGAAATCAGCCTGTTTTTTGTTCTCTCAACTGTACCAAAACCGATTCTTTATTGTCCTAGGACTGAAAAATCATCTGGAGAATTTTTTAGGTCCTAGTCCTGAAAAGTCAGCTGTTTGCTATGTATATTATTATTCATTTATTAATGTTGAGGAGCAGAATTTTGAAATTCAAACATTATAAAGAGCATTGTTTGTAAATAACATAAATGTAAACACGGCATATTACTAACTTTGTAAATATAACCTCGAAAATTACATCTTTATAGTTATAATTTTTAATGATCACAAGTCTAATTTCACATTATGATAAAAAACCTTGTTCATCACTCGGAGCAAAAGTGTCTTTTTGATGCTTAATCGTTTTTAAAAACTCGGCTGCGCCTCGTTTTTATAACACGATTGCACACCAAAAAGGCCCACTTTTGCTCCTAGTGATGAAAACTACTATTATGACTACTGTAGCTAATTACTATTGACAGGGTAATCTAAATGATCAGTTTCATTATTTGTACCAGGTTAGTTTTATTTCCCTTTTGTTATAGTGTCATGGTAATCTATATTCTTATTTCTATAAGGGTTTCGTCTGTTACGTCCCTTTTCCTCTCGACCTACTGAACCGATTTTTAAGATTGAGGTGTCATTTTAAAACTTAGGATATACCGCAGTGACGAATCGCAATTAAAAAGGTCATATTGTTTCGTGCTTCGCCCCCCTCGCCTTTGATTTATTTCTAGAGGGCGCTTTAAAATGTTGACAAACTTTTATTGCAAATTATTGAATGTGAATTATAACTAAACAGCTGATTACCTTTAGATGAATTTTAAAAACCAGATAGTAAACAAAAATAGATCTCTGTCACTTCATGATCAACATTCACGTACTGTGTAGGTGAGTTTCACTCATACAGAATCATAAAATGCGCAATTTGCGCACGGGCCACCTAGTCAAACTATTAAATTTACAGCACGCTATTCTCAGTTAACATATGATTAAAAAACTGCAAAAAATTATTGTTCCTTTATTTTTGTTTACTGTTAGTGGTTATTTCTTTACCCAAAATAGCACCCCATAAGAACAAGATTTAAAATTACGATTTTAAAACTTAATTTAAGACAAAATTCAATTTTTCCTGGGGTTAAGGCTGTTTCTAAACTTATTCTAGGGCCAAAATACTCTTAAATGCAAAGTTTAAGGAAAATCTACCCGCTAGATTTCGAGATCGTGGAACACACATCCCTTCAGACACTCCTCGTAATATAGTATAGGGTACATTTTTATACTATACGCTAAACATTTTTTTTTTCTTTTGTAATTGGAACTCCTCATTAATTTTTTAATCGATTTTCAAGTTTTTTTGTGTCCTTAGATAGGGCTTAGTCTGCACAAGGAATCTAAAATAAATAAAAACAAGGTAGGGGTCAAGACATGCAACGCCCTCTATCAGTGTTCTTTTGCACCTATGACATCATCATTTACTAATACTGTTAATGCTAATGATGACGTCATAGGTGCAAAAGAACATCTGATGCATAGAGAGCGTTGCGTGTCTTGACCCCTACCTCCTCTTTATTTATTTTAGATTCCTTGAGTCTGCAGTTTTTTTCTGCCAAAAATTCATGAAAATCAGAGTTAAAATAAAAATGCAATCTATGATTAAAATTTGAAATTTTTCTATTACAATAACATTGGGATTGGGTTAAGCATTTGAAACATCTGTTAATGTACAAAACTGTAAATAAGTTTATTTTTATGTGATTACTGACAATCACACTACAGTAACAGAATCGGTCATTTACTTGAAAAACCCTACCTTTCCTTAAAGGCAAATTTTCGGAAAACTAAAAATAAACAAAATTTTTTCATTGGTCATTTGAGAAATCCCACACATCTCCTTAAAGACAAGTTTTTTAAAAAAAAGTTCAACATTTTTTTATTGGTCATTTGAGAAACCAAACATGTCCTTAAAGACAATTTTTCACAAACTAAAATAGCAGTGTAACTTTTTGAACATGCTCATCTTAACCCATGTTGAAGTTAAAATGTCAACACAAGAGAGGGTAAGAAGAAAGTGAAGAGGCTTACAGTGTTGCCAAGCTACATAACACATCACTAAGGCCTGTTACACACTTGAGTCGCGCATCTGCTCCACGGCAACACACTGCACGCAACTGCTACGCAGTGTGGTGTAGTGGCACATTTTATAGTGTGGGAACACTTGATATATTTGTCAAATTCTCTGCAAAGAAAGATATTACTTTCCGGATTTCCCGGGTTTTCGAAAACCAGTGTGGGAACGCTGTTCCCACGCGTTCCCGCACCACTACACCACTGCTGCTACGCCATGCGAAAACCAAAAAATGCTTTTAAATGGGAGCTTACACACTCTAGTAGCGCCATCTCTGCCACGCCTTTGCTACAGTAGTGTATAAGCTCCCATTTAAAAGCATTGGTTGGTATCGCGTGGTGTAGCAGTCACGTGCCGCCGCATAGCAGATGAGCCACTTCAATGTGTATCAGGCTTAAAAACTAACAAACATTGTGAAGTCTTCCAAGACATGTAGGGTTTCACAAATTGCCAAAAAATTGCACTGGCTATTGTTGCTATATCCATGTTATAGCAATAGACAAGTGGGGTTTCTATACAAATTGGTAGAGCTTAAGAGGGCGTTGGAGTGCCGCCATTTTGGATTTATTTCCCATAAGAGCAATGCTAAACTTGTCCCCGGCATTTGTCATATAATTTCTTTATTTTTTGTCCGATTGGTTCAGAATAAATAGCGTTTGAATCTCAATTAAATTCACCGTTTCTTTTGCAAGATCGATTCTTTGTAAATAATTTATAAAATTCTGTAGAAAATATTTTAAAAAGTAAAAAACTTGCTTTGTTGTTTCAAGTTAGGAAAAAACACTAATTTTTATCAAAAATTCCTCTCACAAACCAAATCTGCCTTTATGAAGCCTTTAGAGCTCTAAACTATTATTTTCTTATTACAAATAACTTCTTGATTAGCATTATACGTGCTGGTAATGATATTCAGGTTGAAATAATAAAACGTCTTCCAACACTACTCGATATATTTGGCATTATAAGATCTTTTATATATATTTACCGTCTGTTAACATTTACAGTAAGTATAAGTGTAAATATATCGAGTAGTGTTGGAAGACGTTTTATTATTTAAACCTGAATATTACAAATAAAAGAGTTATTTGGTTTCCCGTTTAATATTGATCTTATGGGGGAAAGACAGAATCTGGATTGACTTCAACATCCTTAAGTAGAAGAATAATATTATGATCTTAAGTCAATTTTGAAAAATGGATATTTTGGGGTTTCTCAAACAACTGATTTATGTGTTAGCTAGTTTAGAACTAGATGTAACATTTTTAAGAATGACTTATTATTGTCAAAAGTAAATTTCTTGATTTCAAGTTTTCAAGTTTAATTTAAGTCAGATTCATATTACTATACACTGAAAAATCAGTCTATTTAAATCGGTCGGTTAGGCCTATACTTTGTCAGTCTATTTTAATTTTTTACTTTATAGCTTTCTTAGCCAGCCAAGAAGGTAAAAAATTATAATTTAATCTAAGTCTAACCCTGCGGTATATTGCAGGTAAAAAAGTTCAAATATGGTCAGTTGTGAACTTGCCCTGGCTATGAATCTATACAACTTTTTACTACAAAAGAAATATTATCATTCGTTAAGCCCAAATTAAGCACAATTTGTCAAAATATTTGTTACAAGTTAAATTTTGGTTATTCCTTAAAACGTGCAATAAACAATTAATTATTATGTTAATTTTACATCCCCACTAAAATTAAGCCTCAATTGTCTACAAACTGTACAGTAATTACTCCTTCAACTTTAGTCCAAAGGGTGTCATCCCCACCAACTATTTTTAATCCAACTTCGTAAATGAAGGATCAAAACTTTAAATCATCCAATTGTCTCAGCCGTCTTTCGAAGCGTCTAATTTGACTTAAAGTTTTGTTTCCTTTGAAGCAGTAGCATTTAGCCCAACTTCATGCCTTTGATTAACTTATTCACAAGAATATTTTCTATTGATGTAAATTAAGGTTGTTTTAAACATCTAAATAGTTTAAAAATAAAACACTACATAGATTTGACATAGTACGTGATAGGTCATTATTTAATGACATCAAATTTATTATATATAATAATAAATATACATATAAAATACACTGAAAACACATAAATATACAGTATAATGAACATTTACCATTTAATTATCAATTAGATTAACGCATGAGTAGGCCTACTCAAAATCATAACGGTATAGATAATTTTCAAATTCTGAAACATGAACATTTTATGACTAACTAGTAACTAGCGGATATGTGTGCGTAGTTTATTTTTATGTTTTGTTAAAGTATAAGTGAAGTAAGCATTTAAGCAATTACCTTGAATGTTTCTGACGGGGCTCCTGACTGTTTTGTGTCTAAAGTGTTCTCTGTCTCTGAAAGTTTCATGGCAAAGCAAAACTCTTGCCTCTTTGTAGTTGATGTAGGGTGAAGCTCTTGAATGTTTTTTGACTATCGACTATAGTAGGGTGGAAGCTCCTATGTGTCAATTCATTTGGCATTTGGTATGTTGATTTTTCTATCATTAATGTATATTTTTTATATTAAACAAATAATTTGCCCCATACCTAAAATTTTATAATGTTTCGAGTCTAGTCTCCATGGAAACCAAATATTGTAAATAATTAGAAAAATAGCTTTAACAAATACAATCAATTTAGTGGGTGGAATTGAATAAAAAAAATGTTATACATATTTTGAATTGATTGAATGTTTTATGAAACAGGCCTATATAAGTTTAAAAGAAATTTTATATTATTCTAATTTTGTTTCATAATTTTATATATTTAATAAATTGTAAAGTTTTAGAGTGGCTAGTGAAAATTACAGATTAAAAACTCACTTGTGAATGTGAGAGGCAAATGACAACTGAATCAACACAGTGTGGGTTGCTTATATTACTATAGCCCATTTTTTTAACCTTGATCCTTAGTGGGAGTGGTTGCTTTTTAACCCTTGCTATAGCCCGTATTTTTTCGCCTGACATATTTCGCCTGACGTATTTTTTTAGGGCCTGACAGAAATAGTGGTGGGAAGGGTTTGTTTATCCCAGCTCATATTCCATTGCCTAAAGTCTTTGGGTTTTTTATTCACTGTTTCGGCCACATCGGGACCAGACAGTGACCGAATAACAAAATGGCCGGTTAAACCATTAAACCTTTATTTTTAAATTACAGTTCTCCATGACCAGAATAAAATTCAAGGAGTCAGGGTAAAAACCAAGAAAGAAACTGGCATGTCAGCAATGAGGACCAACAACTTGTGTTCCTGTAGATCCAATTCCAGTGTTCCTGTAGATTCCAATAGATCACAATACCATTTTTTTTAGTTTAGTCTCATCAGTCTGTGTTAGAAAAATAAGTTTAGAATGTGAGTAGGTACCTAAAAGTTTCGTACACGAAAAAACTAACCATCTAAGTCAAAAGTACTAGCTAAGAAATAAAGAAATAGGACCAACGTTAAAACCTTCATAATATTCCTAATTTTTACTTTCCCTATTTAACTGTAGTTCCTAATATTGCCACTTAATAAATTATGAATAATTCAAATTAGGTACCCTTACAAATTATTATACAAATTTTTCTGAGATGAATGGTGCAGTTTAAAAATTAAATCAAAAGAGGACCGTACAAAGTACATCATAAATATTTATTACATTAGAATCCTCATTAAAACAGTTTTTACTGATATATTTTGTACATTTCAATGTGTCTACCACCGATAGCTCGGCTAACATCTAATCTATGGTCACACTCGGTCCATAAGCTGTGCAGCATGTCTCTTGTAATCAGTGATGCTGTCTTATACGAGGTATATTCGGAAAGTAAGTTCCGTTTTTAAATAAAAAAAGAACAAGTACAGATACAGCAAAAAAAATTTATTGCACTTAAATCTACAACTCTTACTTTATTTTTTGACATAACTCCCGTGATTTTCCAGGCATTTGTCATAGCGTAGCACAAGTTTTTGTATACCCTCTTCGTAGAATTTTGCCGCCTGTGTAGTCAACCATGATGTAACATGTTCTATCAGCTCTTCGTCGCTGTTTAACCGCTGACCGCCAAGGAAAGACTTCAATCAATAAAGATGTTTATTGCGAAACGCTCGAGAAACTGCGCCGCACAATGCAGAACAAGCGCCGAGGAATGCTGACAAAAGTCGTGGTTTTCATTCACGATAATGCTCGACCACACACTGACAATGTGACAAAATTCACTCCTTCAAGGCTTTGGCTGGGACGTGTTTGACCATCCGCCGTACAGCCCCGACCTCGCTCCTAGCGACTTTCATTTGTTTCTCCATCTGAAGTCTTTCCTTGGCGGTCAGCGGTTAAACAGCGACGAAGAGCTGAAAGAACGTTTTACATCATGGTTGACTACACAGGCGGCAAAATTCTACGAAGAGGGTATACAAAAACTTGTGCTACGCTATGACAAATGCCTGGAAAATCACTGGAGTTATGTCAAAAAATAATGTAAGAGTTGTAGATTTGAATGCAATAATTTTTTTTACTGTATCTGTACTTGTTCTTTTTTTATTTAAAAACGGAACTTACTTTCCGAATATACCTCATAAATCTTTTCCTATAAATGAGCAAAATTTCAGATCATTAGAAATTAGGTTTACAACAGTTGTTTCCAGTTATCTTATATCTTATCTTATCTTATTTTTATACTCTAAAACAAGCTCCATTTGTCCGGGCAAAGTTTTTTTTCGCTCCAAGGATTTTTGATTTTATTACTGAATATGGGGGTTTTGGCCACCAGAAATCGATTGGAGCTGGTCCCATAGCTGGGAAAAATCCGGTTTTCGCGCTAGAGCCCTTCAAAGTTTCCATGTTATCCTTATGGAGATTTTATTAATTGAACAAAAATCAGCTGATAACTGTACATATAAACCAATGTGTTACATCTTTAACCTGTAGCTTTAGATAATTATACCAAAGTGCAGCACCCGTCGGCTTGGCGAGTGAGCGAAGCGAACGAGCTTTGTGTGAGAACGAGAACGAAAGAAATAATTTTACAGAGCTTAAGCTCGGTCCCCCTGGTACTTAACTGTGAAACAACAGGAAGTGATAGTTAAGCACTTCCTGTTTACTTCACAAGGGATCAGATAGGTCAATAAACTGCAATCTTGCAACCATGCAGAATTGCTATAACAATTGGTGAGCATCAGCTTCTAGCCTAGTGAGAGCGGAATTAAACAATTTCAAATTTTAAATATGATTAAGACAGGAGACAGTAGAGGTGGGGAAAGAACATTTAGGGTGGAATTCGAGGAAAAAGAAGCAGGGTTCGGAGAGTCTAATCGGAAGAGGAGAGCTACTGGACAGGAGGAAAAGAGGTCGGGAAACCAAGCGATTTAGGAGCTTCTGGCCACCAATGAGCCTCCAGACTCCCTTCCATCCCCTCCATTACAGGCCCCAGCCATCAGCCCTTCTGCTCCACAATATCCAGGTACCACCGACTGTTAGAGGGATCCATCATCACGCCAGGAGTCGACTGGCTGAGAATTGACATGTTCTAGAGCATTTATGTTCTTTACCTTTTGTGCCAAAAAAGGTGAACACACTGCGCCAAATATCATTCTTCTCATGATGTACACTCTTGGCTCTGTTTCTTTATCAAATCCCCTCCATAGAAATTGTTTTCCAAACTGATCTCCTGGTTCAATGATGATTTGTGGAAAAAAAACGAAACCTAAATACTAACCCAAAAAATATTGACAAATTAGTCAAGTCGTTTTAGCAAAGCATCATTCATGCTAACTCAGTAAATTTTGCAGCAGCGTAAAAGTAAATTCGGAATTTCCCTGGCTTTTTAGGGTTTACCACTACAAGGTGAGGAAAGTACCATATTTTTCCTCACCTTGTAATAATTAAGAAATAAAAAATATAAGTAAATAAAAAATAAATAAAAAAATAAGTAAGTAATTATTTCCTGCATTTTGACACTGTTTCGCTTCTTCCAGAGTTCTTTCTGTGGCATAACCATTAGTGATGTACTCTTCCATTTTTTGTACATACTTTTCCCCAAAGTCTATGACTTTATCTATCCGTTCAACGTCCCAAATGGCATAATGGCTGTTTAGCCAAAATGTAGTTGTTTGGTAAATAAAAATTTTCTTTCCATAATAAACCTGTTTGCCAGCGATTTCCTACCTTCTTTGTAGTTTTGTGGAATATTTCAGAGGCTCTTTTATCCTCTTCAGAGAGTATTTCTATGTTTTTTATGTCATCTTGTCAGTCTTCGCCTAAGGATTTACCAACCAATCTTCTGAGTTCTTTGCAACAGTCGTTTGGCTCGTTAAGCCCTTCATCAATTAGGTTCATGTGATGACATGTGCCTGTTGAAATACAGGATTATGTTTCCTTGATGTTTCTTTCATGAACAGTTCCATGAACAACCCAAGCCCAGTAGGGTTTTATTTACTGCTGGACCTCGCCAATGACCATGGAGGAAATTTCTAGATATGAGCAGAGGCCAATTGTCTTGCCCAATTAGCACAGAAGGTTTGGCATTTTCGTAGAAAGAAGCTTTAACCTTATTTAGGTGTTTCCATTTTCCCACAAGATCCTCCATATTTGGACTGAACAGGAAGTGACAAATATTAAACAGTTCTTACATTATTTAAAAATTACCGTTTAGTCACTGATATGATACCAGGGAAATTAAATACAGTTTTGTGTCGTTTAGAGAATAAATTTGGAATACCAGATCTCATAATAAGTAAACTGATTGGAAAATTAGAATCGGTTATGTTTAAATTATATGAAGCTAATGAATGCAATCTAGAAAAATTAGCTGATCATATGGAGTACCTAGTAAGTACTGTACAATTCGTAGATAAACCTGAGTACTTGTTTAACCCCATATTATTCAACCAAATGATAAGTAAACTAAGTAACCGTTTGAAGCTACAATGGGGAGAGTATTTGGTAGAGTTAGGGAATGATCCTATTAATGTAAAGACGTTCAGTATCTGGTTGCGTAGGAAGTCAGATGCTCTCTTACGTGTTAACTTTAACATATAAGAGGAATACACTAGATTGAAAGTAAAATAAACCAACGAAATGTGCTTTACTATAATAGTTCAATTCATCATCAATTTTACGATATATGTTTTGGTACAGTAACAATAACTTTGTAAAAATAAAGTAGTCAAGAGCATGTATAAACTCTCAGCAATCAACGCTTGTACGACATTTGACACCTTTTGACTAAAGCTTTTGGTGGTCAACGCAATTTCAGCCCAAGCCTGTATATAGGCTTCTGGTGGTCAAAGAGTTAAATCATATAAATTTAACAAATTGAAAATTTGACCATACAATATATATATATAGGCTTTTTGCTGGTCAACACAATTTCAGCCAAAGCCTGTATGTAGGCTTCTGGTGGTAAAAGAGTTAAATCAAATAAATTTAACATATTCTAAATAAATAGATACATTTTTATGCAAAATTAAAAGAAGAGGAGTTTTTATTTGGGTCTTCATTAACCTTATTAAAAGCTAACTGTGTAAAACGTTGTATACACTTCCACTACTGGTTTTTTACCATTTGACAACAAATATATTGAAAACAAAATGTTGTTGATTGAATCAGTAAAAACATAGTTAAAAATAAAAATTATGGCTATAGCCAACAGCTACTATCAGATATGTTTGCTGATAACATTGCTTTATGTTTTAGAACAAAGCATTGATACCTTATGGTTTACACAAAATCAAACCACATTTTCTGAAAGGATTATTAAATTTAAACCTCTATCATACAAGTGATAAGTAGCAGTCATTAATGACAATGTATGTACCTATGAAAAAATGTTAACATAAAATAACTGGTAAACTCTGCTTCCCTTGACACTTTTTAGTTTTTTACTTCCTTTACCAATATTACTCATGATCAGTTAAGAATATTTTTATAATGAATGTTAAAATATTAATGGACACTTTGATTAAATTTTACAGCACAAACAGTTTTCATAAATGCACATGCGCATATTCATTTCATTTAAAATATTTTTAGATGATTTTTAATTTTTTATGATATTTCAGAGCGAGCAAATTATTAATTGTTCTCCATAACCATGACAACCAATTAGACGAAATTACAGTTACTTTAAAATTTGGAGTATTTTACTGAACATTGGCAATTTAAAATTTTACCTCATCTTAGTTAATTCAATGTTGTATAAAATGAAAATTAATCTTCCTGTCAGCCATAAAGAACCATTTAAACATCCAGATTGAAATTTGAAGAGGATATTTGGACACACCAAAATTAATTGTCCTAATGCCATGAAGAGCCAGCTCAAAACTTCTAAAGTAAAGTTTAAAGATTATAATTGGACAACCCAAAATTAATCCTCCTGTTCCTTTATGCCATGAAGAGCCAACTCAAACATCAAATTGAAATTCGAAGAGGATTTGGACAAACCAAAATTAATCGACCTGTTCCTTTATGCCATGGAAAGCCAATTAAAACAAAAAAAAAAATAATAATAATTTTAAGAGGATTTGGACAACCCAAAATCAACTGTCCTGTTCCTTTAGGCCACAAAGAGCCAACTCAAACATCAAATTTGAAATTTAAGAGGATATGGACAACCCAAAATTAACTGTCTTGTTCCTTTATGCCATGAAGATCCAATTCAAACGACAAAAATTTTAATTTTAAGAGGATTTGGACAACCCAAAATCAACTGTCCTGTTCCTTTAGGCCACAAAGAGCCAACTCAAACATCAAATTTGAAATTTAAGAGGATATGGACAACCCAAAATTAACTGTCTTGTTCCTTTATGCCATGAAGAGCCAACTCAAACATCAAATTGAAATTCGAAGAGGATTTGGACAAACCAAAATTAACTGTCCTGTGGTTTTTGTGCCTCAAAGATCCATTCGAACTTTTAAATTAACTTGAAGAGGATATACATCATATGACAATCCAAAATTACAAGCATTCTTACAAACCTAACGAAATTTGATGTAACCAATGAAAAAAATTACTAGGCACATATGAAGAAGTAAGCTGGGCAAGGCATAAGATGACACATTGATTGTAAACATATCTTCTAATGTTTTGTTCTAAATAAAAAGTTCAGTTTATTCAAGTATTACTTCATGATTAATTTACCACACATAAAACAAGAGGGTACTCTAGAAGTCTGTACCTCTATAAAGAACTTCTATAATTGGACATGGACATGCATTATATCAACCTGTGTTCACATTTAAAATTTTCAAAACTACATTAGTGGCCTTCTTTTCAAAGTGAAAAATGACAAATATTAGTATAAAAAGTAGTTTTTGCTAAAACTTTTACATAAATTTTAACTGTCATAAGTTGACATATAAAAATTATTTGCCTGTACCTGGACCCTTGGAACACCCAGTAAAATAACATTACGACATGAGTATACTATCAAATATCAATCTATAATGACACACATACAGGCACTCTTTGGCACAAAATTTTCACTAAAAGTATTAAACACATAAACTAGCGGGTAAACTCAATCAATTGAACGTAAACTTCGAAGACATGTCCCTATGACTTGGAAACTCTTACCTTCTTTTCTACAACTCTAGTTTAGACACAAACATTTTGGCAGAGCATTGTTGAATGTTTACAATCGGCAATGGCCATGTACAGTTGGCGCTCAGCCCAGCTCGGATCAGAAATGACCGTAGCCAGTGTGTTAAACCTAAACTTGTTATGACAGCTAAGGTTAAGAATGAATGCCATATACGATTGTTAATTATACACATGGACAATGACAATTTGATTGCAATATCAAATTATTTTGTTTACAGGTCCCGGAGTCGAGCTACCCCATGGTTGTGATTGCTCTGTACGTGGGATTTCCTACTCCTTTCCTCAGGGAGTTCTTTCATCCAGTTTTTCAACTGGACTACCTAAAAGCAAAATTCACTTCTTTGTTTTCAACAATGTAAGTATATTTATTTTAAAACTCATTCGCTGTAATTTACGTGAAACATTTTTAATGGAATGTAGGGATGGACGAGATTGGATTTTAAGTTTGAGACAAGACAGAATTTTATAATCCTCATAAAATTTTGAGGTGGGATTTCCCTTCTCGTACATAACAAAAAATGTGCATTTGGAATTTTAATCTGATTTTATAACATTGTTGAATCCTGATTTATGACAGATAAGAACAAATATTAAGTACTTTATTAAAAAAACTCTTAAACATAGGCTAAGATATAATGATAAGAGTAAGGATAACATTGAAATTGCAAAATTTACCACACTGAAATAGCAGTCTTATATGAGAAGTATTAAATTACAATTTCAGTCTGGTTTTTTTGTTGTGTCTTGTTTTTGCTATATTCAGTTAAATATGTCTCACACTAGTCACGCTTAACAATACTTCCCAATAATACAAAGACAAAACAAAAATTATAGTAGGGCCTAAATGACTATAGGCCCTATAAATGACTATGATAATATATTGAAAATTCGAGAAATTTTGAGACTTGTCTATCCCTACCCTAGATGTAAGCAGTGTAGGGGTAAGAAGTTTTGGAAATAAATTAAGTTATGACTCAGAAAACTAGTGTTTGTTATGTAAAGACAAACATTATTCCGGAGGAGGACTCATAATGAAGTCAAACAATTATTGGTAGGGAAACAGAGTATTAGCAGTTTTACAAGAGAAACTGAATAAACTCCTATATTATTCTCTGAGGAAAAATAATCAACCAATGTAGAAAAGTGTTTTTTTAGTTTGTTTACAAATTTAAAAATTTAAAAATATAGATAAAGAGGTTAACTAGTTGGGAGTGAAATAAATTGACAGGTAAATTTACAAAATCGCTCATTTTATGGCTAAGACGTTTATGTATACTGTACATGTATATGCCGCATAAGATCAACAATCAGAAAAATTACAAAACATATGTTCATATTTACATAAACCATACCAATACATATTATACATAACAGTTACATAAGTCAAAATAAATACGATGATCGGATGTCCCAATATGGGAGAATGATAATTGTATATACAACTATTTGGTAATGATTGGTATATATATATTATGATTAGCACTAAAATGTATCAATCCGAATCGGAGTTCACTAGATTTGTTTTTTTCCGCTTCTTTGCTGGTTTTGTTTTAATCACTTCTTCCTGTAACAAATCAGAATATTAAATAGACAATATCCAAATAATTCAAATAATAAAACTTCAAAAAAGAGAAAATTGTCATAACTCCACAAGTGTTGTTTTATAGTACAATAATTTAAAGTTGATCTTTGTCATAATTATTTTTACTTATTTTAAAGTTTATTCAGCTCCTTGGTTGACATTCCATATGTAACTATTTCACTCAAACAGGTTATTCACAAGATCCCAGATCAACGCCAGAAAACAGAGGATCACCAGGGAACACAGCGGTTAAACAACTTTGTATAATAAAGGTTTCATTATAATGAAATAAATCATCAAGGCTAGTCAGAGGGCCCTGCGAACCATGTGGCGCTGCACCAGCTGCTGCTGCGTCTTTCCAACACTTTTCAATGTAAAAGATTTTATCTTGGCCTCACAGGACTGACACTAAGAAAAAAAAATTGACATGGAATAAATAGTTTTTTATTTATTAAATTCATGGTATATTTATATAATATATGACTTTTCCAGTTATTCCACCCGGCGCCGCTGTTGGTGCATCACAGCCTCTGCTGGCGCAATGCTTCTGTCAGCACAGTGCCCCTTGATGGGTCACCAGAGTATATGCGTAGGCTTTAAGGAGCTTATTTAGTACATGTGTTTAATACTTGTAATACCGATTGAACATAATCATTTTGACCGTCAACAGTTGAACTGCTGAAAAGTGGCTGCACCTGCGACAGAATCGCATCTGGAAGGTGGAATTTCTTATATTGGCAATCGGGGCACGAAAAACACAAATAGAAACAAGTAAGCCCACAATGGTGGGTGCACATGGAGTTGTCATATTTATTGGGTGTCAAAAAGTTGTTAGAACCTTACTGGGATTTTAATTAGATTACAGTGGTTTTAGTTTTGTTATTGTTATGATGTTCATAATTAAAAGTAAAAACTTTAACACAAAATTAGTTAAACCCACTCCATGTGAAGATTTTTTATATCCTGCAAACTAAGTATAATATGTCTTTGATAAAATAATTTGATAAAATTTTATCTAGTTAGGATGTTAAAACTATAAAATTCAAATATAATTATTTTTCTCTCTCCTTATTCTTAAGGGCATAAAACTATATAACTTACATGCCAGAAAAGAACAGAAGATTTATTTTTGGCCAACTAGACCTCTAATAGCAGCACTTCATCTTAACACATATAACAAAACATCGGTCGAATTGACTGATGAGTAATTTTGTCCTGCAAGGTGACGCTCCTCTTACCTTCCTCCCCCACAATACTCTCCCCTTCAAGGCCAAATTCACTCAGTTTTCCCGACAGTGTTGTACGGACCGGACTTTATGTATGAATACAGTTGGTCAGATTTACCGCATGTTTCGCTTACCGGCCGCCATTCGTCAGTCAGATATACCATGAGTTTCGCTTACGGGTTGGAGTGAAATGTATTGTGTTTAATTGTTTTTGTAAGTAACTAAAGGCATAGTGATACGAAATGGCTAGAAGTAATACTAGAAGGGATATAAGGCCTAGTAGAACAGATTTTAGTGACCAGATACGAGGATTGATGACAGAGGACAGTGGAAGATAATAGTGACTTCAGTGAGGGTAATGATTCGGATGCCTATCTGGACTATGTTTTCAAATTCAGTCATCAATTTAAATTTTTAACTAAAAAATATGATTGTTGTATATAAATAGTGTTTAAAGTTTAATTATTTCTTGCTGTTTTTAAAACAGATGGTCATAACTATTAAATGCCTAATGTTTTGTTTACAAATAATTATTATTGTAAATCAGATGATAAATGAATTGAATGAAGTAAATGGTTATGTTCACCAAGGAATAGTTTTGATTTATTTAGTAACATATTTTTAGAACATTTTGGTGCCGAAACTTTTGCGAATCAACTTAATGTCGAATAAAGGAGCATTAACTAGGTCCAAAGCCAAGAAGTCTGCTGTACAATCACAGGATTTCAATGATCAAAATGATAATGCAATAAGTAACAAATCCATCCCAGAGTCAGTACATTCTCATAAGACTATATCTGGTAGGAGTAAAAATGAAAATGCTTTAGAGGTTTTGGATGAGCTGATAAGGATCCAGGAAGAGGAAACATCCCTGATTGTATCCTGTGCTCAAGCCAAGGCGGCGGCGGAGAAAGCAGAAGCTGAAGCCAAAAGGGCAGAGGCAGCACTGAAAATAGCAGCAGCTGATGGAAGACTTGCTCAAGTGGAGGAGGAAGCCAAGTGAAAGAAAATAGAAATAAAAAAGAAGTTACTTGAAGAACGTCTGTCATCGCTTAGCAGGAGTTCATCCAGAGTAAGCAGTAGGTCTTCTAGGCGTTCAATATCTTCCCTTTCACAACCGTTAAGCACAAAGGAAGCTGTTGAAATGTGGATGCAGGCAAAGGATCAAGTTAATGAAATAGAGAAGAATCACATTTTAAAGCTTTAAACGAATGTTCCAATAAATATAATGAAGAGTGAACAGCAGGAAGTTTCCTTGCCTCACCAAGAACAAAAGTCTAATTTCTGGCCTCGGGAAGAAAATTATGATGATCCTCGAGAAGCAAGGACTGTTTCGTTCAAAGAAGGTGGAGAAGGAAATAGAATTCTTCGAGATGCTTCGTATTTCTCTCGAGATGTTCAACCTGCCTGTTACGATAACCTTCAAAACCAATTACTGAACTTTAAGGAAAATGTGAATGTAAATCATGGACATGTGCCTGAGGAAAAAAATACATTTAGAGAGAAGAAGCCTGCAAGAGTGTTGTCAATTCTACCTAATTTCAGCGGAGATCTTGCTTGATCAATGGCCCGCTTGGATAGCTGAATACAGGTGATCTACTGAAATTAATGAATACACTGATTTTGAAAATCTTCAAAGATTACAGAAGTCGATTACCGGAAAAGCCAAAGAAATTATTTCAGCCCTTTTGATATATCCTGAAAACATACCAGAAATTGTAAATTTGTTAGAGCGGCGTTTTGGAAGACCAGATATCATTATAAAGAATCTCATTGCAAGCGTGAGAAGTCGACCACCAACAAAGGACTACAAACCAGACACTTTGGTTGCCTTTAGTGACATGGTGCGGAACTTAGTGGTTACAGTTTAAAATCATTAAAGCAGGACCACTATTTGTTTAATCCGCAACTAATGGATGAACTTACAGATAAACTGTCTACCAATATGAAGCTCAACTGGGGAATGTTTGTTACATCGCCACAGTCCCAACTGAAACAACCGATTGGCCTCGACAGTTTTTCTACATGGCTTTCTTCTATAGCGGATGCAGTGGAACTATATGTGCTCCTAGTACATCTCTCTCAGGAAACTTCATGAACGTGAATACAAGAAATGAATAAAGTCAAAAGAATTATGTGCTAATACAAGATGAAGGTGACAAGAAGTTGAAAAGGCGTATATGTATTTGTTGTAAGAAACAAGACCACACTTTGGCAGAGTGTAAGCAATTCCTGGAATATGATGTTAATAAAAGATGGGAAACAGTCAAGAGTAACAGTCTGTGTTATATTTGTTTAAAGGCCAAGCACCGAGCGGCAAAGTGTCGTAATAAACTTGCTTGTGGACTTAATGGCTGCACTAACTTTCATAATAAACTGTTGCATGTCACTCCGAAAAAAGATGTAAATCAAGAAAAACCTAAATTAGAGGTTCAATGTGAACATGTAAAGTTTCAAGAGGAATCAGTGGCAAGAGTGTTATTAAGGGTTGTCGCAGTAAAATTAGTTGGAAGAAACTGCAAACAAATTGAAACATTTGCCTTAATTGACGATGGCTCTACCATTTCCGTCATTGAAAAGGAATTGGCCGAAGAACTTGAAATTGAAGGACCTACTAAACCTCTATCACTCTCATGGACAGATGGATCTGTATATACAGAAGAACAATCTCAAACCGTATCACTGACAGTTTTAGGGGATTCAGGTGAACACTTGTTCACCTGAACAAGCACCGTTCTGTGCTTGAACCACGCTCGGTATTGATTGTGTGGTGGATGGCTGAGGTCGCTTAAAAAATGTGAAGACGTTGACAGCGTTACAGTTACCAACACAATCAATGAATACTGAGCGAATGAAGAAAAAGTGGCCTCATCTACAAGAAATCCCAGAGGAAGTGTTCCGGCGTGGTCGCCCACGATTGCTGATTGGACATGAGCATGTTCATTTCACAGTACCTGTACAAGATATTATTGGACCTGCAAATGCACCAATTGCTTTGAAGTCGAAACTAGGTTGGACAATAAATGGACCTACTGGAAGAGTAAACTACTTAAAACGTATGGACAATGACTTTGTAATGTTTAAACATGAAATAAATTCAGAAATTGAAGAGCTTAACACGCTAGTTAAAAAGAGTTTTGAGAGAGATTTTGTCGACTGCCCGACTAAAGAATCAAATAAAAGCAATGAAGAGGTTAGAGCAGAATATAATTGGAAAACACCTGTTCCCAAACAGAAGATGGCTGTTGGCAAATTGGTCTGTTATGGAAAGAAGACGATCCACGGTTACCAGAGAGTCGTTCCGTTGCATTGCGGCGATTGAATTATGTTGAAAATAAAATGAAAGAGGATACAAAATTAAGCCAACAGTACCATCAGCAAATAGCAAGTTATGCTGAAAAAGGTTATGCAAAAAGGTTGAACGAAGAGAGGTAAAAAGCAAGAGCGATAAAACATGGTACCTTACTCACTTTCCTGTATACAATCCAAGAAAACCAGAGAAGTTAGGTTTTGTGTTTGATGCTGCATAAAAATCACATGGAATAAGCCTGAACAGTTGTTTACTTCCTGGGCCAAATTTGTTCAATAGCCTAATAAGTATTTTGTTCCAGTACAGAAAACACAAAATCGCGTATGTAGCTGATATTGAAGAAATGTTTCTAAGAATAAAGATTACACCAGAAGATCAAGATTCCTTAAGGTTTTATGGAGGGAGGAAAATAATGGAGTATTAGAGGAATGGTGCATGACATCAATGATTTTTGGAGCAGTTTGCTCACCAATGCGGGTACTGAAGATGGTAGTTCTTTAAGGAAACAAATGTCAAGTACTTTGCAATTCATGAAAATTTGCACCCTGGAGGATAACCAGTTCTGTGAAGAAGTAGCACCAAGTAACATTTTAACATACGAAGAAATGAAAACCATTTAAATTTCTATAACAACAAAAATAAAGATTGACAATCTCGCACGAATTTGTAATGAGGTAATTCCGCGCACCTTGCTACAAAAACCTATAATGAAACTGAGGAACATAAAGTTGACTGATCACGTACTATCAAATTTAACTTAATTTCGAGAGTTTGACTACGCAGTGGTCACAAAAGACTGTGATATTGAGCTGGTGCCTCTGGAATGTCAAGCTTTATTTTACCCCAGTGCTACTCCACAAGGTGCAACGTATGCTGTCAGCTGCACAATCATAATATCACAAATCACCGACCGTCATGACACCTCCAGCGAGACCCCGGATGAGTTGGTTGTCAGATTCAACCAGCAGATAGAGCTGTGGAGAGCCATGATGAAATGGGCCAAACACAATGCGGGTACTGAAGATGGTAGTTCTTTAAGGAAACAAATGTCAAGGCCTTTGCAATTCATGAAAATTTGCACCCTGGAGGATAACCAGTTCTATGAAGAAGTAGCACCAAGTAACATTTTAACATACGTAGAAATGAAAACCATTTCAATTTCTATAACAACAAAAATAAAGATTGACAATCTCGCAGGATTTTGTAATGAGGTAATTCCACGCAAATTGCTACAAAAAACTATAATGAAACTGAGGAACATAAAGTTCACTGATCATGTACTACAAATTTAACTCAATTTCGAGAGTTTGACTTCGCAGTGGTCACAAAAGACTGTGAGATTGAGCTGGTGCCTCTGGAATGTCAAGCTTTATTTTACCCCAGTGCTACTCCACAAGGTGCAACGTATGCTGTCAGCTGCACAATCATAATATCACAAATCACCGACCGTCATGACACCTCCAGCGAGACCCCGGATGAGTTGGTTGTCAGATTCAACCAGCAGATAGAGCTGTGGAGAGCCATGATGAAATGGGCCAAACACAATGCGGGTACTGAAGATGGTAGTTCTTTAAGGAAACAAATGTCAAGGCCTTTGCAATTCATGAAAATTTGCACCCTGGAGGATAACCAGTTCTATGAAGAAGTAGCACCAAGTAACATTTTAACATACGTAGAAATGAAAACCATTTCAATTTCTATAACAACAAAAATAAAGATTGACAATCTCGCAGGATTTTGTAATGAGGTAATTCCACGCAAATTGCTACAAAAAACTATAATGAAACTGAGGAACATAAAGTTCACTGATCATGTACTACAAATTTAACTCAATTTCGAGAGTTTGACTTCGCAGTGGTCACAAAAGACTGTGAGATTGAGCTGGTGCCTCTGGAATGTCAAGCTTTATTTTACCCCAGTGCTACTCCACAAGGTGCAACGTATGCTGTCAGCTGCACAATCATAATATCCGGATCACCAACCGTCATGATGACACCTCCAGCGAGACCCCGGATGAGTTGGTTGTCAGATTCAACCAGCAGATAGAGCTGTGGAGAGCCATGATGAAATGGGCCAAACACAATGCGGGTACTGAAGATGGTAGTTCTTTAAGGAAACAAATGTCAAGGCCTTTGCAATTCATGAAAATTTGCACCCTGGAGGATAACCAGTTCTGTGAAGAAGTAGCACCACATTCGGATCCCTCTCATCAGTGGAGGAAAAAATGTGACTCTGCTTGCCAACAACAAGTACATCTTCAACATGCTGTTTGGTGGAGATCAGTATTCGTATGAGAGCTATCCTCGTACTTGTAGTGGGTATGAGAACAGATATCTGTCATTGCATATCAAACCCCATGGAAATGACGAAAACTTTGTATCTATGCAATGCTTTGTACCTATGGGCTGCTTCAAGTACAAGGCAGCTGATGTTTGATACCAAGTAACACCAAGACATCCATCCATTCAAGTAATAGACAAATTAAGTTAATAATGCTGTTTCAATTCAAAGCATTAATATTACTCGTTAAGTAATACCTGTTTAAGGTTCGACAATGTTGTTAAGGTTGACAATGGCACTTAAAGTAAAAAGTTTTGCTTACTTTTTATAGTCAACAGTTTTAGATCATCAATCTCACAATTATTTCTATGATGTAATTAAAACATTGTAAAACATATTTAACCCTTCAACGCGTGACTTTTTCTATGGAAGAACACCCCCTCCTGCGGGACTTTTTTAAAGCTTTCAGGAACCTCATCGTCACTCTCTAACTCATCATTTTCTAAGCCTACTACTTGAAACTGGGCATAATCAATATCATCATGATCACTTACATCAGATATATCTTCATCAACAAGCCAACGATCTATCTCACTACTTTGTGCCATTACAAAACATAACTAACCTAAGTTCCAAAACATAAAACGGCATTGAAAACACTCCAGCAGTTGAATCTGATAAAAAATACTAACAATAAAATTTGCACAACAACACAAAATACAATTTCAGAACATATTTCACTGATAAATATATTACAGTACACTCTCGTTCATCGGACTCGGCGACATCAGAACTCCGCTTCATCAGAACTGAAAATCTGGATATTATTAATTTTTTTTTTCTTATGAAATAAATAATTTTTCCGTTTTAGCGCCTTCAATTTTCATTCGTTCTATCCGCACAACAGTGAAGCATCACATTTTGCATCAAACGTCATCAGGCGTTTCCCATAATCTGTACCCATCGATGTGATTTACGAGGCCGTGGAGTATTCGCACAAAACTAGAAAGAGGAAGGGGTAGGAAGTGAACATCCGGTTCGACCGCTTCCCAAACTGTGTCATTCAGTCTGTCTCGCGTCGCGACTGCAGTGACTGCACCTGTGTTACGTTGGACGTCAGTTGACTGCTGGGTTGATGAGTAGAATATGAATATGGAATATGAGAATAAAGATTTTGGATCTTTATTTCCTGCGTTGTTTTTATTCCTATCTGTTCATTGTTACCATGTTCAAAGTTTGAGTGCCTTATTTTCATAAAACCTCTTGTGTTATCTTAAAAACAAGAGTGAATACAATCACGATAGTTCACCGTACGGGCGGAAATGATGACTCACGACGGACTCCGCTTCATCGGAATTTTTTGACATCCGAACCGGCCGTCCGCCACATTAGTTCCGATGAACGAGAGTGTACTGTATCCACGCGTAAAACACAAGATAATTAGTGTGAAAAAGCGTTTGTGTAAACAAACAAAACAAAGCGGCAACTAGGGAACTCGTCAGCTCAAAACAGCTGATGAATATCGTCACCAGAGACAGACAAAAATGCTGTAGGAAGGATTTTTTTGATGTTCCGTGTAGCCTATTTCATCTACAATGTACTGCAGTTTAGATCGAGTCCAAGTAGTTATGAATTGAGTCGCTAGATAGCAGCATCTGCCGGGATGTCCCTGAGCGTACGTGATACGGCAAAACACGGCGACGAGGTTAGGAATCGCGGCGTATTACGTACGGCAAAACACGTTGAAGGGTTAAATGACATTTTAAAAAGCTTGTAATTGTCTATGGTGGAGTAAAATTCTTAGTTTTTGTTTTTAATGTAAATTGTTAATATAAGTGGTTTTTGTTGTTGTTTGGCTGTTATTCTATAACTCGTCAAATTATTTAGGTTTAACATACTAAATATTTTGTATTAAGAATCTACCTTGAAATTTCATTCTAAATCCAGAAATAACAACAAATAAATAAAAAGTGGTAAACCGTAAAAAATTACATACCTCACTAGATTCCTCTGAACTATCTGATTTGTAAATCTTGGATTTGCTTTTACTAAAGTTGGGTTTCCGACCTCTGCCTTTGCTTTTCCCCGTCTCGTCGAGCTCTACTAGGGCAAACAGGTTACTGAAGTGGTTCTTCTGAGCATCAGTACATGTCGACTGAAACACAAACATACCATAATTAACTTTAATCAAACATTCTAAATTCATTTTATTTTATTGAGACAGATTCCCTTTTTAGGAAAACAGTGCATTTAATCAAAAATCTTGAATAAGTTTGTCTGTTTTAATCTGATGAGCGGTTTTCAACCTCTGCAAAAAAACAGGCAAAAGTGTACATTATTGCAGAAAAGAGTAATCACAGGATGAACACAGTTGTCACAGAAAGTTCAGCCGCATCAGAAAGATCGGTCAGGGCAAAAAGATCAATCACATTGGAAAAATCAACCGGGTCAGAAAAAAGGGCTGCATCAGGTAGGTCGGCTGTGGTTCAAACTAGCCTACAACAATTTTGGCTGTTTTGGGGCAACCATTAAATTTCTCATAAAAGCTAATTATTGTAAAATATAATTGTTTCACAATATTTCTTCTTCTTAATTGCAATATTAAATCTTCATTTATTATTATTACCGGAATGCGTAGTTTAAGCCTGTGCTTGCATACAAATTTTATCTATGTTGTACCAGGACTGCGGAGAACATATAAACAAAAGAAGGGCTGTTTCATTCCTTTGATGTTGGAAAATGCCGCTTTTGAGTCAGGCCGGTGACGTAATCCATCTGATGTCCATAAGAATAACATGCACCAGCTGATCAGGCTAGTGGCGTTTTGGGTACTAACTTTTACATCGTTTTACCTGCTAATGAAACAGCCCTTGTCTATTAAACAGCAGTTTTCTCAAGTCCTGATGTTGTACACCAGCGCAGAACGACCAAAAATTTTCTGCTTTAGGGCTCAACCTAGGGTAGGGTGACCAAATCATTCACGGAGGAAACCGGGACAGATCCGAATATGTACCCCCCCCCTCCACCGCCACGTCGTACACCAACCAACTAATCCATTGTTCCCTGGATAGGAAGTAGGCTAAATAATAACTGATTGATTCATAGTATATGTTTTAATTAGGCCTACAGTTAATTAATCAAATTCACTCAAAGACAAAGTTTTGTGAATTTCCTAATCCTAAATCCTTAGTACTTACCTTATGTTAAAGTAGAATTGTTAAATATTTAACTTGTCATCGAATGATAGTAATAAATTACGATAACTTAATTGATAACATGACTACATAATTTTGACTATTATAATGTAGGTATTTATGGTAAAAAATACCTAAATAATATGAAATGATTGAATATTAGGTCTACATTTTATATTAGGCCTACTCAGCACTGGTGGTAAATTGTAATGATTGGCCTTGCAAAAGGATATTTGTCACTGCTTCCGGCGTTCTTCATCGTGTATTTGTTATTTGAAACTTAAGTAAGTTATGGTTATAAAATTTCACAGTCACATTTTTTTAAATATATAGAATCTTGATGATGGCTTTTAGCAAATCCACTTCCAACCGTCAAAATTTCAACTGCCCTATACAGTATTTATGTCTCAATATTTTCCCCCCTTAAACAGAATTCCGGGACTTTTGGGCGTCCCGATACAATTTTTCGGGACATCGCATGACATGACCAAAAACCGGGACAATCCCGGTTTTTCGGGACGTTTGGTCACCCTAACCTAGGGTTTATGGACCCCTGAGGATTCGTAGAGAATCGCTAAGGGGTTAGCAAAAAACGAATTGATGAAGACAGATATTTCACTGCTGTTATAATCGCATGATGAGTTTACTTTGTAAAGGTGATATGAATTCAGTATTCATTTCCGTCTTTGTTGTCTGCAACTGTTACATCATCGTTCTCAACCAATGAATGTACATTTTGATAAAACCATCAATAGTTCATGTTTCACTTTTAAATTCTGAGGCCTACAAGTTTGCAATTCAAGTTGTAGAGGTTGACTTCTTTGGAATTAATAGTTAGTGTCAAGGGAACAAAAAAAGGCTTGAGTGTAAGAATTTCCAATTCTAGGGGCTTATTTTGTATCAAAAACACTTCAAATTATTGATATATTATTTTTTTATGTGAGAGGTGTTCTGAAAGGAATGGAGAAAATTTTTTAATTACAAAGATTTTCAAATTACTGACGTTCTCCTGTAATTGAAAATAGGCGACCATAACAAAGATACCCATAACTACAGTAACAAGGGGTTTTTCTTAGTTTTATTTAAAAATGAAAAACTATCAGGTTATTGTATGAGTAAATGTTTAAATATAATATTAAGGTTATCAATGCCTCTCTACTCAATCAATTATAAATATTTTTTAAATTTTTATTCATAGACATTATTCTATCCTATACTCCAATACAAGTAAGGTATATTAGTTTGAAATGTATGCATGCACAAAGATCCCAAAAATGGTACAAAAGATTTTATCCAAACTTAGCAAATAACTTGTTAATGAAATAAAAATAATATACAGTTTCCTATGCTAAGGAAAATCTTATTTCGTTGTAATTTTTATAGTTTAGTAAAATTAGCTTAACAAATGACTGAACCCGAAAGGAATTGCAAATTAATATACTTTAACTAATTTTTATGTAAAATTACCTGTGAAAAACGATGGTGAAAAGTCCACCACTGTCCGAAGCTGCGCTTTTCTGCTATGGCAGATTTTTCACAATGGCAGCTGTAGTTTTATAAGTCTTTGTTGAATATCTTTTGAACTATTAAAGACAGTTGAAAGATGTAAATCAGAAAAATTTAGAAAATTAAATTTTGCTCATTTTGATATATAGGCCTACTGTATTGGTTCTATACAGTACTTATTGTATAAAGTACTTTCAACTGTGGTATTTTAAGTGAATTTCTTTGATTGGGAAACCCATTTTACAGTGGTGCCGAAGATTACGTATAAGCTTTTAACCGTGTTAACTTTTTATCACAGAGTCCCCAGATGCCAAAAACACCATTTATTAAAATTTGTATACATGCATAAATGTACTTATTAAGATACATACATATGTTGTTAAATTCCGTGAGGCCAGTAAACCTGATTTTACAAAGCGTCCGATTCTTATCAAACTTGACGTGCAGGTGTTGAACTAGGTCTATTTTAGGGATGGACGGGTCTCGAAATTACGAGAAATTTTCGAGAAATTTTTTATCTCGTTAACCGAGACGAGATTTTATTTTGATCGAGATTTTTCGAGACGAGAAATAATTCGTGAATAACGATAAAAACGGGTATAAATAATCTACGAATTTAATACTGCAAAATAAATTATTTTGAAGCAATGTGAAGTGTTTTATTTTCCTATCCTCCTCACAACTTCAAACTTAAATTGCCATCATAAACGGTTAAACTACAGTTGGACTTCCAAGATTTGGACTGGATTGGAGACGGCTCTACGGCTGCATCTGCACGGACTGTTAGTGGTACTGACGATCAACAGTAGTGGGCGGAGTCAACATAGCTTCTGATTTATAAAATAATTCATTTGTTTGATAAATCTGTAGAACATTGGGAAACCTTTATAAACAATAAACAATCATTATTTGACATTTAATTGCTTCAAGACGATTATTTAAAACTGATTCAAATAGTTTTTGACAAATTTAAGAGCTGTTTTGACATTAGCAGTAAGAATAGTAGTGACAATCAGATGAATGACAGGATAGCCAATCAGGTTGAATAATGGCTAACCTCAAATATCCCACGTAATACAGAATTTAATTTCCTTTCACACTCTTAGCAAAGTTCAGTTATTTTAAGCCACAAATGCTTAAAATCGGCTGATGGTTGATTTCATTTCAAGGTTTGGATACTAAAAAAAACTGAATAGGCCTATTAACAATGATGATTGTTGAACAGCAATAAATAGTTTGTGTTGAATACATAGAAAATCAATGGTCTTACCAGAACCATACAGGCTTCATGGCTACATTAATGCTTGCCTTTATTCAGTTAGGAGCAAATAAATAAAAACCTTACCATTAGCAGACGACAAATCTAGGGAATTACATGAATTTGAAAGCAGTGAAAGTTAAGTATACAGGACTTGAATAGTTTGGAGAAATGAAAATGAATAGCATACAAAATGAGAGCTGAAGATTGTTTTATGGACAAAGACAAAGGAGAAGAGAGTTGAAAATTAAAATTAAAATCCTCCAATTAAAACTTATTTCTTGTTAACTTCCCGGCCTCTAGGCTTGTGATTCAAAGTTAGTAGGCCTATGCCTATTACAAATCTGTGAGTGAGGAAAAGCTCTTTGGAAACATTTTAAAGTAGGTTAATAGTGAAAAGTGTGAAACATGAAAGTGAAAAGTGAAGTAAGTAACTGTAACAGGATTCTCTTTTTATGTTTTATTAAACATAGGTCGCTAGGGTTTATGGTGACCCTATATCTTCTCAACCTTTTTATTGGGTACATTCCTTTATAGGCCTAGACTTTTTGTTAAGAAAGTGAATTTTTTAACTTCTGTTTATTAACATAATCAGCAATTAACAAAGAAATATTTGTTCCTTCACATTAATCAGGATTAACCATATTACAAAATCAGATTAAAATCCCGAACGCACATTTCTCGTAATGTATGAGAGGGAAAATCTCGTCTCGATCTCGTCTCGAAATTATTTGAGAATTAAAAATTCTCGTCTCGTCTCGTCTCGAACTGAAAATCCAATCTCGTCCATCCCTAGTCTATTTTCATTATTTATGTCGATTGGGATTATCAGACTATGGAAAAGTTTGATATAAAGGTTGAAAGTTGCCTGAAATGTGCTTGAAAGTCTCTTTTGAGCTGATTTTGAACAATAATGAACCTCTACATAGCAACGAACAGATGTTAATTAATTCTGTTTTTCTAAAGGCAAATTCAAATACAAATAGTAGATCCCTTCGTATTTTTAGCACTAATGTCTGTACCGAACCGAGAATACATACCTATGCTTTTCACTGTACCGAACTGATAATGGTAGTTCGTCTTGTACCGTACCGGTACCGAATTTTCAGTGTACCGCAGACCCCTACCAAATATCGAACAATAGATAAGTTAAAAAATAGATTGTCTCCGGTTCATAGAATTTATGCTAAGTTTTCCCCATAAGCGAGACCGCCCAGCGCCGGACGGAGGTAAACATTCATTGTTTGGCAATTCCCATCCTGATAAAGTCCCGGGCAAAAAAATTTCAACTAATGATAGGGATAATTTTGCTCCCATAAATTTTCTTAACATTTCGGGACCCATCCATCCCAACATTACCGTATTGAGTTACCTGGGCCAGTTGCAGCGCCCGCTGCATGCACTCCAGCTTGTAGAACTGTCGGCAACCCGGCCGCAGCCTATCCAAGTGTCCCAGCAGTTTCTCCAGCGAAGGGTTGCCACTGGCCTTGCCCCTCTTGCGCTTGTTGGGCGACGCGTGCGGACAGCTCGATGTCAGCAGTGCCGCCACCAGTTCTGCCAATCGCTCCTCGTGCTCACGACACCAGCTGCGCAGGGCTGACACCACAAACATGTCCGCCTGCGGTCGCACCTCCCGGCACAACACCTGCTTCACCAGCTCCGATGTCGGCCTGCACGTACAGTCACATGGCCGTTTCAATTATATATCACAAATTTATCTTACTTCAATTTAAATTCACTAACAAATTCATCAAGATATTTTTGTAAAAGGAAACCATGAATCAGATGAATTATAAAAAAAAATTATTTATCTACCGTTGCAATGAGCACCAATAATCATATTATAAGGAAAATCATAAAGAGGTACATTATTAAACCAAATACACACCCAGTGCATAATGAGTTACTTTATAAAACAGCTTCTAGGCCAATGAGAAATTGCCATTTGACAAAAGTAACAATTCACACATCAGCTGATTGTTCCATCATGATTCATGGGATAGATTTCTCATAAAACGAAATTGACAATCAGTTATTTGACAAATTTTTCTAACATAGTTAAACAAATGATGTTTCCAATTTCAAGCGTAGATAGACTATACTATTTGTAAATAAATGAAGAAAAATTCAACAAGTTTCATTACAGGTACTGATAATTATAAATTTTCTATATGCAAACCCCTTGTAAGACGACTTAACACATTCGCTGCTGCCAAAAATGTCGATAACTACCTAAGAAGCTAAAAATAGTTATTGCATGGAATCTTTCCTTTAGTAATTGAAAGACCATAAAATGGCTTAGAAACCATATTTGGACGACAGCATCCTGGTTCCTGGACCTCCGAAACTCATGGGTCACCGGTGACGCAGCAGCATTGTGCGACGCAAGTCCAAGGTTCACCACCCGCAAGGCCGCCGTAAGGCACGTTCTCCAGAGCGGTCAAGTTCGATTTTCCGGCTTTTGTATGATCCATTGTAATAAAAAACAATAGCTAAACACTAAAATAATTCATATAAATGCTAACATATACAGCAGTAAACACAATTCACAACAAAAAAGTTTTGCGTCACGGGAGACGCACGCAGCACCCCGGGCGAATGAACGAAACACACTACACGGCAGACTGGCATCTGGGACGCAATGCTAGCGCGTCTCGACCGTCCTCGACGAGTGGCTGAACCACGTTGGCTCCGTAAATGAAACATGGCGCGCTGCGTCCTCGGTGACGCACGCGCCTCTCGCTACGGCGCGCCGTGCGTCACCGGTGACCCACCCGCAGCGTATGTGTTAAGTAAATCATGTACTCAAGCCCTTTCCATACTTTGTGATAAGAGTGAATTGATCAATTATTTTAATGGTGATTATAATCCGTTGCTGGATCTTAGGTCTTGCAAATTCATCCATTGCACAACACCTACAACAATTGACTTAAATATCTCAGTCGCAACAGATCTGTGTACTCAGCGAATTTCCTCCCGAATTTTGATATTTTTCATGGTGTTGAGTATGTAGGATTGGTGCTATGTGGGTTTTGTAAGCAAATATAAGTTAAACCTTACTTAGTCTATATGTACATACCAGATTAAATCAAGTACTGTTATTTTTTATTTTCTCCATAAACACCATTGGGGGGAGTATCAAGGTTTGCCGACATAATATGGGTTTTGAAAGCAAATATAAGTTTACATTTCCTAGTGAATGTAAATATAAAATTTTATCAAGCTACATCAATAAATAAGAAAGATGGAGTGTTTTGTTGATTTCCCATAAGAATTACATGGGAAACATGTTTTTGGATTTTTTCCATAACCATTTACGCTAAGGCTCTTATAAATAATTTAGGTTTAGTTAGTTGAATTCAAAATTTAAGGTCAAAATAGCCAAAAACCCATTTTTGACCCTATTTAAACTTTAAAAATCCCTGATAACATTGTCTGATCATTCTGGTTTGTGAACTTGATCAAGAGAAACTGCAATATCTGACCTCTCCTGCTTTAGCAGCAGCAGTATGGCGGTGAGGGCCTCGGCGTGCAGGCTGTACTCCAGCCGAGGGAGGATGGGCAACACATAGTCGATGGGGATGCCGTGAGCGGTGACCAGCTGCCACAGGCAGAACTGCTCAAACGTCTCCCACGACAGCGAGGCAGAGAGCACCGCCTGGAACGAGTCTCCCCGGAACATCACCAGCCTCCCTGAGATTGACACCAGACAAACACACGGTAAAACATATTGAACAAGTAACAGAACATTTTAAACACTACACTAATTGTCTTAAAAATATATGATTGTAAGAAAAATAAATTGCAGTTGAGTCTTGCTAATCCAAACTACTTGTGGCAAGACCCCTCTCGGTTTAGCGAGATTTAAAAAACAAGCGGAATTGATGAATAACAATAGGCCTACTACGCCCGCCGTTTACTCAATTAGTGTGTACAATAATGACGATCAGACTGCGGAAAAAGGTCCACATGTACAAATTAAGTAAAAATGGTAGCAATTATCCATCACAGTAATGAAGCTTGTCAACGACGATCAAACCACAGTAGTAACGGAATCAGGTCTAATAACAGTATTTTCTGTGTTGTAACATGTTGAGCCCAGTGGATACGAAGTCTCCGAGAAAATAGATGGATTGCATTAACACAAACAGTGAACAGTGAAAATATCAGGTTTGACACATCCAGTATTATTCTAATAATTTCTACAAATAAAAACAGCAGAACTTTGCTTATATGTAAACTGAAAAATTTAATTTCTGAAAATATCACAGCATGGCTACATTTATTTAGTTTTAGAGGTTAACTGTAGAGAGGACCATGTGGTCCTAATGTTCGCCTCAATAAAGAAGTATTTTCATTTCATTTCATTTCATTTCATGATTGAAGACATCAGCCATGTTTTATTCTAAACCATTTAACCCAATTTATTTTACTCTGAACCTAACTAAATTATGAGCCCTTTACCGTAAACCTTTATTCCCCTCCCCTAACTAACTTATTTCATTATAAGAAATGATAAGAAATTTAAGAGGAAACCTATCAATTGGCAAATCCCCAGGAGTGGCAGCACCTTCACCTCTTTGTTCACCGGACATGACAGAGACGGTACCCGCTATCAACCCATACTTCTGTCCCTCCCCTCAAAGATGAGTAAGCTGCCCATACACTCTCTATTTTTCTGCCACCTTTCTCTTGAATGTCCAACATAATCATCACAATGTAATATTTTAAAATTTGTAATTTCATGACGAAATACATTTAGGATAGGCGGATTTTTTGAATAATAGGGTTCAGAATTATGGGCCTCACAATTTATATAAGCAAACAAAAGAAGGGTTTAGGGGGAAGGTAAAAATGTTAGTGGGGTTGGGAAGATTTTATTTACAAGAAGGTGGATTTGATCTAAAGACCACTATCATTCACATGTCCATCAAAGCCTATTTGCAAGAGGGGGTCGGGGAGGTGGGTGATGTGGTCATGGCAAAAAAGGAGCTTGACACAGAATGATAACTCTGGATAGTGGGCAGTCTCCAATTTTAAGAAGCCTTACCCAGGCATGCGGTTTAGGTTGATCAATTTTCTCTAGCTTTTCATGAAAATATTATAAAATCAACATCGCCAATAGATTCAGAACTCCAAGATGTGCCTTAATCACAAGGTTCAAACAAATCTAAGCCCTTGCTAAGAACTGAAATAATGATTGATGAGATTAGTTAGTGTGAGTAAGGCGACTAAAGTTCAGAGGCTCTGCCTGACACCTATCAATACTTAAGGTCAGAAAAGGACTGATCAAAGAAACATGAAATTTGATTAAACAATTCCACTGGAAGGATGACTAAGGAGCTAAAACTGTAAGAGAATACCGTATCTTAAGGGTCTTCAATCTGCAAAAGGAATAAGGGTTACAGACCCTTGGTGCCTGGCAAAGAATGGTGCTCAGAAGAAAGAATTAAAAAGGAGCTAAAACTGTAAGAGAATTTCTTAAGGTTCTTCCATCTGCCAAAGAATAAGGGTTAAAGACCCTTGGTGCCTAGCAAAGAATTGTTCTCAGAAGAAAGAACTAAAAAGGAGCTAAAACTGTAAGAGAATTTCTTAAGGTTCTTCCATCTGCAAAAGATTAAGGGTTACAGACCCTTGGTCCCTGTCAAATAATGGTTCTCAGAAGATAGAATGAAGACCATTTTACAGGTTACAGTCTCCAATTGCAAAGAATTTTTAGCTTAGGAGAAAGTATTAGTAACACTAAACCTCCATAAAGAGGCCATCAGCATGGTGCTGGGAATACTTAGAAGCCACTGAGGATATCAAAAAAATTGTGCTTGGATTTGAACTAAACTCACCTTGTACAACTTGACAGACTAGATCCTGGAGCTGAGTGGCGTCCACAGTGGAGACTACGAGGTGCAGGAGGTGTGTGTTTCCGACGGCCACTTGTGGGAACTGCGTGTAGACTGCGGGTATCAGCCAACACAGCAGTCTCACGTCCTCCTCCTGGCAGAGCTGCAACATCCCGTCCGGTCAGTTAACATAAAACTTCTTCGACTTTCCAATCATGCAGCATGCCTTAAGTATGTAGTAATTAAAGAGTTCAAACAAGTTTCTTAAATCAATAAATAAAGAACTCTTGTATTTCCTTGCCATTAATTCCCAATTATGTTTACCCGCAGTACACAAACATCAAATAGTTTTTGTTGTTGGGTGGTTCTTCTCAATCTATACTGTCGTTGTGATATGTGAGGCAGTTTATGTTTGTCATGCAGGGTTAAAGGATGCAGGAGCCGAAAGATGCAGACAGGAGTGGGATATAAACTTCCTCTTCTGAACTGTCAGGTTTCTCCCAGATTACTCCACCTGCTTCATGTGGACATAATTTTTCATGTGAAATGAGTTGTAAACGTAAACATATTTTTGGTTTTCTATATATGTTTCAAATAAAATTCTCTCACTTAAAAGGTGCTTGGTGTATAATCAGGTCTTGGAGTTTGATATGTAATTTCCAGTAATTGATTTTTAACCATTTTTTGCATACATTATAAGTAATAACAGTTAATAGGAGTAATAACAGTAACATTGTAAAGAGTAATGGGGTAGTGTGAAAATTCTTTATGGAAAAAAAATAGTTTCTATGTTATTCTTTATCCCTTCTCCATTAATATTAACAAATAATGTATCATTGAATGCTACGTAAAATGGGCTAGCTTTTACTTCTCTTGCAATTTTTTTGTAAACTTGGAGATTTTAATGAAATTTGTAGAGGTGTGCGAATAGTGAAATTTTTTTCTGGGTCGGTTTTGGTTCAGATAGTCAAGATGCGGATCAATTCGGATCGCATAGTAACAGGAACGGATTGGACAGTTTTTGGATTCAGATATTTGCGCAGTCTACAGAAAGACAAGCAGGTAAGCAATTTGAGGCCGCATTTTTAAGTTACGCCATGGTTAAAAACAGTTTAGGAATATCAAAATTAATTAATTAAACGAATAGTCATTTATTCCATCTTTTAACAATACAATATTGCAATTGATTTCGTTGCATGCCATAATATTAGGCTTATAAGTAATTTGAATGCAGAACAAAATTGCTGGGTACATTTACATGTGGATAACTTTCAGTTACCATATCATTACAAGAGTGACTATGAGTATTTCTGTTCAGCTACTTAAAATTAATATCACAGAATTTTTAGGCCTACAGTATAATATCACAGATAAAGAAAAATATTAACTAAACTAACAACAGTTATTATTAGAGAGGCGGAGAGGGGTTTAAATAAAAAATGAAGACGTAGCCTTCTTAGTTGTCACTCAATCCTAATTCTTTTACTAGCATGTGATGGTTAATTTAAACCATAAATTCTCGCTACTTTTCAAATATCACTTCTGTGTACTAATATTTTTTGTATTTCCTATTATATTAACCTCATTAAAAAATGAGTTGGCACCGGTACCGAGAACCGAGAACTGGTCCTTTAAAAGAACCGGTACCGATTTTGAAATTTTGGTACCGACACATCAATAATCATTTTCAGTTTTAGCCAAAGACTTCCAAACAACACTCTTTTTCTTTTCCCCGTCCATACATCAATAATTAAGAGACAATGAAAATGTATAAGTTTACAAGGATCAAAGTGCTCATGCATTTACAAAAGTAATTAAATTCTCTATTATTCTTTATCCAGTTTTAACCAAGAAGGTAAACTTTTATCATATTTTAAACATTTGCAAGTATTTTACAAACCAGGTACTCACACGTAAATACAAAATATTATCTTTCATTAGGGACACTTCATTACTTAATTACAATTTTCTTTATTGGTTTTGTTCAAAATGCCTTGGAACACCAATTATTTTAATAAAGCTTAACTCAAAAAAGCTCAAAACTTCGCTCGACTCGACTCAACCTCAAAAATCAGTACAAGCACACCCCTATCTTTATAGTTTATTATTATATATCTACTCTGCATTTGAAGAGAAAAACTAAAAAAAAGGTTGACTGAAGAAGAATGGGAGAATTTAGGATGGTAGCAGGAAATTGTTTGTGTGGTGGGAAATAGAATTCGGTCTTTCGACCTCACATTATTTTGAACGAGAATAGAATACATTGATAGTACAGTTTTCTTAATAGTTAACTGTTAGGTAATAAATTCATTAACTCCATCTTATAAAAAAAAGTATTAATTAATATTTATGGTTCAACATGGACAAACCTTAAGATCCGCCAACAGACCAGCTTCCAGCTCCTTGTCTTGAGTTTCACACAGCTCCTTGTATACTTGTGACTTGCCGTTACTGCAATCATCGAACAATTTTATACTAACTGGGGTGTACACGTATGCTTTTTTGTTATCAGAAGGATGTCATAATATCAGAAGCAACAATCAGAATCAACACAAAAACAGAATCAAAATTAACACATGAAAATAATCAAAAATACATAGGCTATTAAAAATAATTCATGTAGTAAAAATACTATGTTATGCCCAAGCCCTATGGTTAACATTGTCGGATGTGTTATTACCCCTAAGAAGAAGATGATTCTTACGACATTTGAGCTCTGAGTTTACAGGGGAGAATGCTCAGATTGTTTAGTTATACAAATAAGAAATTTAAAGATCTTTAGAAACTGGATTCAAAGAACATTCACACAAGCTCTGGCAACAAAGAAAAAATAAAAAATTTCCTTATCACTGATTTAAATCGAGCCATAGCCAGCACAGTTCACAACGTAATAATCTTATAGATATAAAAATAATGTAATATATGTAAATATTAGTACTAAAGAAAAGAACCAAAGAACTTTACATCTCTGATGTTTTACAGAAAAAGTATACACGTTATGATTCAAGTCAACGGTTTATTTTCACAAACATCTAATACTCACCTGTTAATCTTGCTGCCCTCCTCGTGCAGATGCGTGCTTGCCTGCAAGTAGTACAGCAGTAGATAGCCTATCCTCGGCTGGTGACTGTACATTTCACTCAACACTGTCAATAACGGTAACCTACGCGAATCGTCCTCACTCAGCTCGGCTAGATTGCGGAACAGCACGAACAGAGGGCGGCCGATGCTATCCTCTATGCTGTCGTCCGTGACGGCATCGGGGAACACTCGGCCGATCCATGAGTGACGCAACACCGCGCACAAACACTGCCCGAGGCCGGCCAACGTGTCGCTGTCCACCTCGTCGTCCTGTATCACCGTCTGCACCACCCGCTCCATCGCCTCGCACCTGCGTCACGCACAACCCAACATCATCACATCATCATCCAGTAGAGTATTGAAACTGAACTAATGTTTAGACTACACCCCATGGCAGCAAATCTCAATACCTTTGAAATCGTGTTAGAAGGTTGCAAATTGAAAAAATATGTCATTCCTATATCTTGATTGTGTTGATGAAATTTGCTATTTACCCACATTAGGATTAACCAATACTAGTTAACTACACCCCATGGCAGCAAACCTTAATACTTTTGAAACCGTGCTAGGTGGTTGTAAATTGAAAAAAATATATCATTCTGACAACTAAATTGAAATTAACATACCTTGATGAAATTTGCTATTTACCTACAATAGGGGTAGGGATTAACACTTGTTAATTAATTACACCCCATGGTAGCAAACCTCAATATCTTTGGAAACCATGTAGAATATGCAGGTCCACAGCAATAAAAATATTTAGGACTTATTAAAAAAATTTATTTCTAAATTCCTTAAATATGTTTTTAATATTGCAAATGAGCCAATTTAACTTTATTTTAATTTCAATTTGAGTCCCTAAATTTTCTAATTTTTCAGTAAATTGAGCATGCAAGCATGGCATATTGAAGTCGTGGAAGAGATTCATTGCTTTTGGCACCATTATATTCTTTGGTAATAAAAAGCAAAATAACAGCCTAACTACAGTAGACTCCCTCTTAACCGGCCACCTTTTTCACTTGGTATCCACTTCAACCGGCCAATTTAAACACAAAACCTCTTCCTTTTAACCGACCATTTCTTAGTGTAACATCGCTTTAACTGGTCTTTTTTGCCGGAATTGGTTGTTTTCATATCTATCTTTCAAACAATATAACACCATATTATAGTCGTTCCTGGTGAACAATTCAAGTGAACTCCCTAAAATAAAGTGAACGCCAACGGAAGTGAGTGCAATTTTTTACCATCTTTTAAGTAGATCCCAGAACTGGATTTTTCCAGTGTAGTCTTATCAGTCTGTGATAAGATATGTTTTGTTTTTTGACACAAAAAAATATGTTTTAAGATATGTGGCAGCTATAAATTCCATAAAGTAATATATTTAGTCAGTTTTTTTTATGTATTGCATTTAGGCCATAAAAAAATGTGATTTAATGTTGTTAAAGAATAAAGATATACCGATTTAATCGGCCAGTATGTTATTCGGCCGCGGTCTGGTCCCGAAGTGGCTAGTTATAAGAGGGAGTCTATTGTATGAATACGTGTTTGTCTAGTGTGACTCACTTGGCCTCGTTGTCAGTCTCAGCGTGTAGTCGCTCCACTGCCTCTCGAAGCGGCCCCTCCAGCCCCCGCCCCACCTCCCCATCCTCCTCCCCCTCCCCCCGCCACTCCTCCGGCACCGGGCTGCCTTTTAACTTCACCTTGGCTGCAACATACAACCCATCAGTCAACAGTTCCTGATATAATGCAGTTATTGATCAACCCAGTGAGAAGATGGATTTATGGCAAAAACATATGTTGGAAATATGTAGGCTTAAATCATTTTTGTGTCGATAGATTTATATAATTTTTATAGCAGAAAAGACTGCAAATTTACTGCACTGCACTGCAAAAAGTCTTTTGAAGACAATTGAGTCATAATGTAGAGAATTCAACATAATTGGTTTACTCTATTGCCTTCAGAGAATATATTTACCTAGATTCATTGCACCTAAATTCTTTGCCCATAAAAAATTTAACTTGTAAATATTTAAAGAAATTTAATTAGTTTTACAAAAATGTTATCTTTGAAACTGATATGGTAAATAATAGGCTGAACTTGGTCTAAAAAGATCTGTTTAGAATAAACATCAATAATTCTACCATGATTTTCATCCAAATATAGCTTTGTATTGGTTTTTTAACTAGCCTACGTGTACCAAACTGTATATACTATTTAGGAAGGAGGAAATGAAAGATACCTTGGGAGCAGGGATAGTCAGGAATGAAGTGGGGTAACGGGAGACAAGGCCAAGTAAACCTTAAACTGTACAACTGCTTCAAAATTAATATAATCCTTTCTCGATGACACTTCATTCTTCTAAAATCACAACTTCCAGTGTACTCTGAAAGTAAATCAGTTTCAACTTTTGAAGATTTTACCCAGTTATAAAAAAGAAACAGAAACAGTTACAGAAATTTTTGTATTTTTTCTACTAAATGAAAAGTAAATGTGGAATATCTTGAACTGTAGTTTAGCACAGTGAACATGTAAATAGCACTTCAAATTTCACATTTATTACCTGAAGTTAATTTAAGTTCTAGTAAAGTAAACTTTTCTCTATAAGTAACACCCAATTACACCGTCTTTTTGTGTACTTAAAAAATTACTTGAAATTTAAGTAAAATAAAATATATTTATTGAGGTTAACATTGGAAACACATGATTTTTTACAACAGTTAAATGTAAAACAATGTGTATAGAAAAAGGAGAAAACTGACATTGTTTTGACACGAGTTATCAAATATGAAACCATTTTCACCATGAATTTCACACCTTAAAACTGTTTTCTAAGAAACATTTGATGTTCTTTGCATGTGATAAATAGGAAGTGAAATGCAATTTTGCTTTTCTCCTGATTTTAAGATGCCTTGCCGCACTTTATCACTCAGGAGAGGGTAGAATTGGGGAATTATCTGTAGACAGGCAAAAAGAAAATTTAGGTTGATGCGAATTTATTTCTGTTTGTATCAGACAGTAGACTGACCGAGAGGTATGTCGTCATCATCCTCTTCCTCCCCATGTTTGGCGTTGGACTCTCCCTCATCGTCACTGAACGTGGGCTCGGACTGGTCACCCGCATGGTTGTTGGACATAGCGTCCAGGTGGTTCACTAGCAACTCATCCCTCGACTCCTCCAATTTCACACCTGCAATTCATGTACACTCAGAAAACCTTCAACTCTTATAGAACATAAAATTTGGCTTACAAATATAAATCTCAACATTACAGAAATAATCTTTGCTTAAAATATTTATTCTTACTTTTTTTAAACACATTCACTCTAATCAAACTATATTCAAGAAAAAAATATTCCATTGAGATACAGCATCTTTAAAAAATAGAATTTAACTCTTACAAAAGATTTTAACAAAAAAATATTTTGCAATGAATAGTCATTTATTCTTTCCAACACAATCACTACATCAATATATCACAAAACAATATTGCAGTATAATATGTCATATATAAGCTAGTAAATAATTGTCAACTGTTATCGATTATTAATTGTTGTAACTAAATGCCTAACTACAATATAATTAATTAGGCCTTGTTGTATTTAATTCAAATTCAAATTTAAATTGGTTTAATCCTCACAGATAAGAGCAATATAAACAATACGCAGTGAGTTCATGT
Source organism: Neoaliturus tenellus (assembly GCA_030545055.2). Taxonomy (NCBI): domain Eukaryota; kingdom Metazoa; phylum Arthropoda; class Insecta; order Hemiptera; family Cicadellidae; genus Neoaliturus; species Neoaliturus tenellus. The sequence continues at coordinate 75,002,788 of CM061532.1, read as the reverse complement.
AATTTTAAGTAAAAGAAGGAAGTAAAATAAACATATGATAATAACAACATAAAGTACTAAAACACAAAGAATTTACCTATTCTTGATTGAGCGTTAGGGGTTCAGTAACTAAATGTAAACTACACAAAAAATGAAACAATTAAAGACTGAGTTGAAATAATTACTTTTTTCCTAAACAGACAAATTTAACTGTCAATCGCCGGATGGATGGACAACACTCATTTGACGGACAGACAGACCTTTGCAAAGTGGACGAAGTCATTCTTTCAATTTAAGTCAGAATATTGTACAAAGTTTCAACTTCAGAATCACATAAGGACAACAACCATTTCTTTAACTGGGATGAAAAGGCTTTGGTGGATCTAAGACGTAAATTTCAGGAGGTATACTGTTGAAAATTTTAAGGTCAAGATAGAGATATGTTTTATGTTTTTTTTTAATTGGTAGGCCTAATTGGACAGTTGGTTCTAGGAATATCTATAATTTAGCTCATAGCTAAAAGCCTGAAAAACTTTCAAGGACAGTAAGAAAAATTTAAAGGCTTAATATTTTAGACCTTTTTTAGGTTTTTTAGATTATCAATTCATAAAAAAGCATTATACCTTGTAAACTTAACCACAACTCTAGATCTCAAACTGATATTTTAAAACTTAGCTCTGTTCCATCAACCTAGGCCTAACTGGAAGATTAAGCTTTCAGAATGTACCTTCTTGACTAGGCGCAGGGTAACAAAATTCTTGGAATGTTTCTCGGACCAACACCCTCAGTTCTTTGTCCAGCCTGCTGTGGTCAAACAGAGCGTAAAGCGATGGGAGAACCCTCTTCTCAATGATATGCCTTAACGAGGCATAGATGCCTTGCCTCACTTTATCACTCAGGGGAGGGTAGAAGTTGGGAATTATCTGTAGACAGGCAAAAAGAAAACCTTTAGAGGTTGTAAAGGTTTTCTTGATATGATAGGTTTTTTATTGATATGATTAAAACAATTAATTTAAACACATTTGAAATTCAAACAAGACACTATGTATTGATTGGTAAACTTCTTTAGATGAATGCAGAGCAAATCTTGGAGAGTGGAGCGTTAAGCAGATGGTGTAAAACATGTATAAACATATAGGCTAATGCTATATCCTTCAGTATATCAGCTACTTTACATAATTAAGTAACTTTAAACAATTTGACAATCAAAACTTTTTTTAACCACCAACTATAAAATTGAGTAGTTTTAATAGTATAACACTGTAAATTTTTTCTTTCCATTAAATTAATAATAATAATATATTATAATTTGTGATGGGCCAATTCCGATTCTCAATTCCACGATACCCTTGATACTGCGGTATCAAGGGTCAATACTCCATACTTGGGGTCTTTGTATTCGATACCGATTCTGACCTAAAATGTACAAAATCGTATGGTTTTGTGATATTTCCCGCATATTATGTTGAAAGAGCAAGATTATTTTTATCAGTTGTTTTAAAACCGATTATTATCATCAAGAAAATAAAGCCGACCTTCATTGTCTCAAAACTTCCGCAAGTAGATGATGCAATTCTCGCAAACGTAGAGAAGTTATTCGGAAGACAGTCATGACACTTGTCTTCCGAAACCATCAGACATACCATTAACAGGCACACCGGTGGCTTGGAGCGCTAGTGAGACTTCACTAGACTAGCATGCGTTGCGGTTGGCATCCGAGTTAACTCAACAGCCAATCGCGTCACTGTTAGAATGCATTTTTTTATATTCCATCCGCTTTGAATTGCTAATAAATCAGATTTTTTTTTCTTATTTGGAAAACCTCAGCCTAGCTTGTATCATACGATATATTTTGAATTGCCCATTGTAAGCTATTTCATCGCGTAGTTAATATTGTTTTTTATCGTGTTACATAATTTAATTTTGTACAGTATTTACTAACTTATTAATGTGCAATTCTATTCAATAAAGTATTTCATAAAAGATGAATCTTCCAAAATATTAGAAAGTTATTTGACGGCACAATTTCTCTGCGGTTTTGATAATCTAGTAACTTGGTAACACTGGAACTAATTCTCTGGTTTCGTTTCTTTGCGCAAAATAATCACGACTTTCTGTTAGTTCTGGTTTGAGTTTAGAGTTATTGAAGTCGAAAACATATTTGCTTCGTCGTAAACGGTGAACTTATGGATAGACAGAATATTTGCCGTTGAACGATCTGAAAATGGGAATTCAGGCCTAGGCCTAGTCCTAGTCAACTGTAAGCTTTGTTTCTGTTCAGAAACTGTATTTTTCAGTCCCTATCTTTTGGATTAATTTTACCGTACAAAAAACTATATCTTTTATTTCCGGTCAACGTTTGTATCATCTATAAAATCAGCTTAATAGGATTCTGATTAGCAGGGTTATATTGTATTAACAATGACAGATTGACTCACCCTACAGAGAAAGTCCAGCAGGGTGGCGGTAACTGCGGGGTGAGATCTCATGGAATGGTGCATTACCAGGATAGCCGGCTCTACAAACACACAAATCAGACGTTTAAGCACAATCATTTAAAATCTAAAAATTATCAAAAATTAAGTTTATAACAAACCGAATTTAAGCATAGTTATTACAATAAGACATTGAAGTATTAGAGTGGAATGAAATTTATACCTAGTGTTTTAGGCTTAACTTCAACCTTTATTTTCAGCTTTTACTGAATTACAGCTATTGCGTAGTGTACATTTTTCAGCTCTTGGTATTTCATAGAGTTTTATAGGAGTCTGGGATACCAACTTTGTCGTGTACCTCAATTCTCTGAACAAAATTTATAGAGGATGCTATGATAAAATCACTGACACAATTTGGCATTCAATTTTAGTACGGTTAATTACTTCACACCATGGAATCAATTAAGAGAATGGATTTAAGGAATGAGTTAACAGAAAGTGCAAGATTTACAGTAGAATGCCGTAAACCAGGACTAAATGTGGACTTAGAAAGGTGTCAGGGTTTTTAAAAATTCCAGGTTATCAGGAAATAAACAAACATAAGAAAACGTACGAATAGTTTATATTCCTATGAAAACATTTATTCATTGCATAAAGTACACCACACCAAGAAACTAAAAACTTAAGCCTCATCTGTTACCTAAAACAAACTTAAAGAAAAGCCTAAACTGTTCTGCAGGCTACGGCTGGCACAAGACGTAGCTTAAAGAACAGTTTTGGTTCGTATTAGCTTGGTATAATGTCCATGAGGATTATCATTTTTATTTATTTAAATCACGAAATATAATTTTAACTGCCCCAGCCTAAATGTGGTTTAAAATATCCTATTTTGAGATAATAACCAAGGAAGCATACACCAGTGCTCACCGATATTCATGATGTTATCCCGCTCGGCGTCGAAGAACAACCAGTCGTAGAAGAGCGCCAGCTTGGCGTTGGCGGCCGCTACGTGGGAGGTGCAGGTGGTGAGCAGCCAACCGATAACGGCCCAGCGGGGGATGATGTCGGAGCAAAGCAGCTCGTTGGTGGGGTGGATCACGCCCACGATGAACCGAATCAGGTCTATCCTCAGTGTCTGCGACTCCGGCGTCGCCAAGTACTGCCAACACGAATAACACCGGGTAAATGCATGCAGAGAAGAGTACGATGTTCATACACTCAAAAAACCGGAGTCAACTGAATTTATTTTAGTATAATAGTAATTGTGTAAATTTTTGAATAAGTTGATGTGTGAACATATTCAATTTCAAACAAACCCAAAACATTTTCAGGAGATAATTTTATGAACATCTAATGTGATCACAGGCTTGAGACCCATAATGTGACTGATGCTAATTAGGTTTTACCTTTCCTATGGACTCTTAATTAAAATTGCAAAAATAAAATATTGTAATTTTGTTACGATTACTTGATCCTGGTGTCTTAAACCAATAAAGTTAGCATCAATAGTACAAGCGGGTTGAGGTCAAGTTAAAATAAGCCAGCTAATTATTATTTTTTTATAGCTACAAGTTCTTTCATTAAATTAAATTTATTTATTTAGCTTGACCTTAAGCCGCTTATTCTATTGACTAATTAAGGTAGCTAACTATAGCTTCCTCAGACCAGCCTAGGATGTTGTCAGACTACTGCTTCTTTATAAATTTTTTTAATAGGGAGCATTACCATCATACTGCTTTATGTGATAAAAATATTTTAAATTCTTTATTGAGAATTTAAAAAATTAAAAATTGATTATGTAAGATTTTTATAAGCCGTTACTGACATAAAATTATTGAGTCAACATTCAAACTATACAGTATAAATGACTGACAAACCGAGCAACTTGATTGTTTGAGAAATCTGGTTGAATAAGCAAGATTGAGAAGAATCAAGCCGGTGACCAGATCCATACACAAATTTAGGGTTTTTTCAAATGTATAAATGGTTTAAGGGAGTGTTATGAATCATCATTTCTGCTCACACACAAAACGATCTTTTAAAAACAAAAGGAAGTTCTTTGACAAAGCAAATCAATATAAAACATTCTTATATTTTGTTGTAGTACACTTCAGATCGATCCTAATATACAAAACAACAAGCAATGTCTACCTGTTTCTGGAACCAGTCCTGATATCGCTTGTGGTTGCCGAACCGTACGTGGGAGGTGAGAAAAACTATCTTGCGCTCCATTTCGGGCGTCAGACGGCCCTGGAGGAACCTGCGCGAGGTGCGCGTCTGCAACAGTTGTAGGACACCTAGCACACAGAGATCAGAGCACGCAGAGCTGGTCAGTATCATGACATTTGGCACAGTGCGGGGGATGCCGGGTAGCATGCGTCTTCTCGGTATAACCTCAACGTGTGGTGTTAAACCAACCACAGAGATTAAATAATTGTGAATTCTGATACTTCATTATTACTGAATTAAGAAATTACCTACTAGAGATCATCAACACAATAATGCAAGGAACAAACCGAGTGAGCATTGCCATGACATTTACGTACTGTATCTCTAAATGGTTCTGGCACATTTTTTACTAAACTGAATTAAGCTCAAATTAACATTGAGACTTCTTATAAAAAATATAAAAATTTCCAATTCATTTTTATTATTACAAATATTAACGATTATTTTGTTACACATAAAGTATTCAGATTGAAATAAATAGTTTAGTTTTTTGTGTAAGCTGAATTAATTATGCACAGTTTCATTACTTAGCTGAAGTTGAGGTTATAACGAGTAAACACTATTAAGCGTGAAAGGAATGTGTTTGTGTGGTGCAGCTTAAACTGTAACTTACAACCTTAACTGTAACTGTAACTTACTAACTTAAACTAAATCTACAAAAAAATACAGAAAAACATTTTGTAATTTTATTTTGACAACACTCTTAACTTGAAAATGGTATTGAAACTAAATTTATCACTTGATAATGTATTGTTAATTTATTTAATATCTTTATACAATGATATAACTTGACAGGCAAACAAATTTCAAAAGCCTGAGAAGACTTCTCACCACCAGAAAGGCCTAAACAAAGTGATTCTTCTTATTTTTCACACTATCAAACTAAATGAACTAAAAGAAATGCTTTTTCCCATCTCTTTACTTTCACCTCCAAAAAACCAATTTTGTTGGAATTTTAAAAGTTTTGGCGCATTCAAATGTTCTTATTTCAGTCCATAGAACTTCAATTGAAGATTACCTAGTTGCCTACAACTAACTGTTAAAATAACTGTGTTTAGCTTGTACATTTTTGAATTAATATTAATTATCAAAAGAAATTCCAACTGTTCATGGCAATTGGGTTTTAATCTATATATTAATACGCAAGCATGTTTCATTTCCTCCTTTTTTCTCAGCTCGTGAGCATCGTAGGAGAAATCCGCGCATACCGTTAGAAAGGTATCGTCCTGTAGATGAGCAGAATCACATTCTAATTCCCATCGGACTCCAGGGCAACGCCCCACAGGCTTTCAAAGTTCCAATGTTAATCTTATGGAGGAAGGAGAATTGAATGAATCATTAGATAGCTGTTGTAAAAACAACTGCTAGAAAATTTGGAAGAACAGATGTTTGAGTTATAAAATGTTTTAACTTCTTTGGTCCAGATCCATAAAAGTTTTGATCGAATTTCGATCAGGTGGCGATCCCTAGTCATAATTATAATACCAGACATAGAGCTACTTACTATTGGCTATGACATCCACAATTTAAAATTTTATGAAAAGAAACCTTCTTATGCAGGGATTAGATATTTTAATTCATTGCCGTTAGATATAAAAATAATAACAGATTTTAATAAATTTAAAAAGAAGCTTAAAAATTTTATGATTAATAAGTCTCTGTACTGCTTAGAAGAATTTTTTTCAATAAAATTATAACTCAAGTTTGCCTTGTATTTTTGTGTAATTTAACTTGCTGCCTGTATGTATTTAACTATACCTGTATGTAACTGACAACCCTATTTATGTATATTATAATGCCATTCTGTACATAATTATGTATAAAATGAATAAAGTATATTTTGATTTGATTTGATTTGAAATAAACTGCCTTTCTTTTGAGAAAATGTCCCAAGTACACCACCAACCCAAATTTCCGAACATTGTTATGTAAACTAAAAGCTGATCATATCCTTCTGTAGGTACATCAAAATATAAGGAATTGTGTTCTAAAAATGGTTTTGTGTTTTAAAATTCTAAGTTTCATACAGTTCATATAATTTTTATGGCCAATTTTGGTATTAATCATTTTAACTGCCTTCTCAGTAATGCGAACAAAAGAGTTGCTTCATAGAGGACAGTAAATAAGGTTCACTGTATTTTTTCCTGATTTCCTGAAGTTTTTTTGAGAAAACTTGGCAAACAATAACTTGTTAGATAGTTATACAGTGCAGAGTCGATTAACTGAACGTCAATTATCCGAACAGTCAATATTCCTAACCCCTGAGAGGCTTTTTATTTCAGTGTTTAATATTATAAAACCCTATTATGCAAAACGGCAAACATAGCGCAAGAACCTACAAATCCAAAATAGTGTGTACTAATTTTGGTTTTGACCTCTTTTTCATCAAAGCTTATTGATTATATGGAAATACTTCATGTTGAAAAACAGTCTATGGTTCTGAGTGGTTCAAAGTTTACTGGTTATAGATGGTAAGTAATTTTCATGTTTTATTAAAAGAAAAAATTACCATCCAAGCCACTCCCAGTCCAAATTAGTTCAGATAATCGACTCCTAATGTATTTCAGATTGAAAACCCAATCACAAAACATGATAAAATCAATGGCAAAATTTAATATAGTGACGATAGCCACTCACCAGTAAATGTAGGACATAGTGACTTGGGGTTATGCAGTATATCTCTCCACAGTTGTTCAAACTCTGGTATTCTCGCTACATTTTGTAACAACCGCACTAAGTCTCTGCCAATGACAATGCAATCGGCAAACCGTTCACGTAACAGGGAAACTAAAAACGTGGTTTCCTTCTGGCGTAGAATTCCATGCTGTGGTGCAGCGTGGTCCTCGATTAGCCTCAGGTAGTTGTAAACCACAGCGGGTAACAGGACTGGGTGTTTCTCCAGCCACGCTCTGGAAAAAATATTGCCAATATGTAGGTCTAGCTTACCTGTCAGGTATTCAATATAACAATGTGTCAACAAAATAGGCCTGTAAAAAGTGAAAAATTAAAATGTAGCCCATAAATTAAAAAGTAAAATGTAGTAAAACTTTACGAACAATAGCATTCTAACTGTTTTATGTTCTGATCAAAGTTGAACCAGCTTTAACACAAAGACCAAGACCATGAAGATAGTGATACAATGGTACATTCCGTGATACATGAAGATATACATGGTGCAATATAAGAACCAAATAAAAACTACAGGTGCAGTTTTAAATTGCCAATTAAAAATAAACTATAATCACAGCATTTTATTTGCTAGACATGGTAATACAAATTTTAAATAATCATGACATTTATTAACTTTAGCTATTCCCCCAGAAGTTAAAAAAAAATATTTAGTAAAAGAAAATAAATAAATGTAATAAAGAGTTTTAAAAATACTTTAAAGGAAAATGTTATTATTCTGCAGAGGAGTTTTTAAAATTAATGATTTTAACTTGAGGCTATATAAAACTTTGTTTTCAAGAAGCCTAAGGTTTTCTGGACTGATCATTTTGTGCTTGAGCATTTTTTTATGAGTTGGTATATTTGTATTTTAATTTTTCAGTCGGGAGATATATTTTTGCTTGGGTTTACTTTAAGAATTATTAGGTTAAGAAATGTTGTTGACAATGTCATATGTTCTGTGTTGGCTTTGCTAGACATAAAAGTGTAAATGTATGACTATGAAGCAATTCTTATTCTTTAATTAAATTTTTTTAATGTATTTTCAAAAAACTTTAATAACCAATACCTGTATAAATTCCATTATTTTTTTATGCAAAAAAAAATTATATCATGAAAATAGTATGTGCAAAATACCTGTTAACATAATACCATTTAAATTAAACATTGGAAACCATTTAAATAGGCATAATTTACTTTTAAATGTGCATAAAACAAAGTTTATTATTTTTAAAACTCCCCAAAATAGAATTCTAACGGATCCTTATTAGCTTACAATACTCAACAAATTGAAAACAAAACAACACTAATTTCTTGGGATTAAAGATAGATGAACATCTAAATTGGGAGGAACACGTTCATAAACTCTTAGATAAAGTAAATTCTGGAATGTACGCATTATCAAGAATGAAATATTATTGCGATCTTAACACATTGAAAAGTATTTACTTTGCTCACATTCATTCACACATTTCATTTGGTATTGCACTTTACGGCTCAACTAATAAAATAAACTTAGATAAAATTTTAAAACAGCAGAAAAAGGCTATTAGAATTATGTCAAATTTAAAATATGATGATTCGGCTAAAGAACGCTTTAAGGATCTAAAAGTATTAACTGTTTACGGTCACTATATTTTTGAGACCATTTTACTTGCCCGAAAAGAACAAGCAAATAAGGTAAATTCTGATATACCTGTAAACCCATACAACACAAGGGGAAGAAATGAAATCACACGGGCACAAAGGCTCAAGTTCTTTGAAAAAATACCCCCCGTCGCAGCAGACCTGCGTACTCAGCGAATTTCCAAATTAGTAATATTAATTGTGACCAGCTAAACTTGTAAACAAAATTTCATTAGTGCAAAATAAATAGGGAAATAAATGTCTATTCTCCTTAAGATATAGGGAAAGAGTATGCAGGTATGCTGCCATGGGGGACACTAAAAGTAGGTTTTTAGCTTAGAAAAAAATTATTTCGACCATATGAAGCCATATAGTAAGTTTCATCAATATCTGTCCATAAATAAAAGAGTTTGCCTATTCTCCATATGATTAACATGGGGACAGAGTATGCAGGTTTGCTGCCATGATAAGTAAAAAAAACCAAGATTTTTACCTTAAATGGATGAATCTCAACCAAATGAAGCTAAATACTAAGTTTCATCCAAAAATATTGGTTAATAAGTGAAATATTAACACATCCTTATTCTCCATAAGATTAACATTGGAGCCCCAAAAGACAATGTATACTGTCTTTAGACTTTGTAATATCTCGGTAATCAATGAAGATAGAGCAAAGCTTCAAAGTACTAAATTGTGTGTTTTTTTGAGCTAGGCCTAAATCCAATGGTCAAAATAAAAATTAAAAATTTTTTTAATTTACATATGAAAAATGCAAAAAACCCATTTTTGGGGTACAAAACCCCCCAAAACTACCCCTTCCGGTAGGTCGATATGTCTGGTTTTCGAACTCATCCGAATAAACGTAGGATTACACATCTCTGATGTCGATCGGACCATTTTTACGAGAGTTATCGTGTCTAGGGACACATACATATATATATATATATAAAATTTTTAATGACTATTAATTTTGGTCTCTGGGCACCTCAAAACGAAAAAGTAACATGGTCCCGGGCTTAGGTCTTTCCATGAGACCTACGGTAATAGCTTATTCCCTATGGGAAATTCGCTAAAACCTACATATATGGGGAAAAAGTTTTTGAAACACATTCCTCTTAACATCAAATCAGAAAGTGAGTCAAAATTTTAAGATTCAAGATTCAAGATTCAAGATTCTTTATTTGGTCATTAAACATGAAACAGTAATAGACCACGTCAAATACAATCAAGTGTTAAAACAAAATTAACTTAGGCTAGAATAATTTAGACAATAATAAAAGATAACAGTAAAAGAGATTTAAAGTGTGACAATAATAATACTAATGTGACATGTTTAAAACACATATAAAATTATGACCAACAGATTTACATGATTTACAAATGAAAACACTACGAGCTAATCACAGCCTAGTTAGGTAAAAACAAGGTGAAAATCATTTAAAGGCACTTCATAAAATTCGTTAACATGATAAAAAGGCCTACAAACTAAAAATTTATGCGAATTTAAAAAATTAAAAAATTAAAAAATGTTAAAAGAATACTTAATTAACAAATCTTTGTATTCAATGGAAGAACTCTCCACCATCCTCTAGTACACTTCAATTTTTTCATTCTCTTTAACTATATAATTTGTGCAAAATGTTTATAATTTTTAACTTTTTTATTTTTACTTGTAGGACATTAAGAAAAATGATTTATTTTATGTATAATGTAAATCATGTCTGTTATTTTATTGTCTCTTTAGAATAAAAAATGTGACACTATTTACTATGTACCGTACCATTTGTACATGAAAATAAATAAAGAGTTTTGACTATGACTATGACTAACACAATATAAAAGAATAGGCCTAATCTAGTTTAAAATAGATTTCAAATGTGTTGCTACCGATGAAAGTTAAGAAAGTGTTAAACAAAGAAGTCAAAATCAAATATTTATATATGAAAGTAAACAATCAGGAGTAAAATTCTGAATGATAACCAATTAATTTTAGTTTTTAATTCAATAGCTTACATGTTTAGGAACGGTTCAAGACATACCGGTTTTCGATAAAGGTGTCGAGCATGTAATCTACGAGAGCTATGTTGCGATGTGACGTGTCGCCACCTGCCGCGTGCCTCATGAGGTTGTAGCAGACGCTGTCGACGCCGACCACTCCCGTGCGAATCAACTCCCTCAGCAGCCACAACAGCTGGGAGCGGACGACGTCCAGCATCTTGAGCCACTTGTCCACCACCAGCTGCGACAGGTGCATCAACACGAGCGACAGGCCGTCCCGTGTCACCAGTGCCAGGTCTCGGAAACTCTACAACACAGCCACACATAAGGATTGCTGTAAAAACTGCCATCTAAACAAAGCCTGTTAAAGAATCTAGCTGATCCTTCATCTAATTCAATGGCCCCTGTGCCACTCCAAAATACACTGTATAAACTATAGTTCTTCTGCTAAAAAAAAATATTAACTGAAAGGAAGCTTAAAATACAAAATTTGTTGGCGCTCATAATTTTGAAGCTAAAAAGAGCTTGGTCAACCACATGTCATTTAAAATAGGGAAAATTTTTTGAAATCCTTGCCAAAAATAATTAACGACAATGAAAATTTATTTTTTACAAATTGAGTAAGCAAGCTCCATCAAAGTAGTACCAGATATATGATACCAGTAACACACTCATCATCATTATACAAATAAATTATATAATTGGCATAATTGTCAGTAAAATTTGATTCCCACTGTTTCAGAAGAACAGCATTAAACAATTCATCAGATTTTTACTACCATTTAAAATTAAACCAGATTCTTTAAATCAAAGTGCCAAACAAGCACACAAACCTATTTTAAGCAAGTGCCATTCTTTATAGAATCTTTACACTATTCTATTTATTCTGGTACAGAATTCCATTTAGGTTATGTGCAGTGGATTGACATCTGGTTCTGCTTAAAAGCCTGATTTGATCAACTATCTAAGGAGGAAAGAGACAAAGCTGACTAAACTTGTGGATTGCTAAGACCACAGTTTTAACACTAAAATATATTCAAATACAAATTTCAATACATAGTATTATCATAACAATTTGTCAAATACTGTACCTTGGGGGCGTTGTGGGGCTCGGACAATATGACACACAACAGACCGAGGGACACAGCCTCCTCGTGGGCCTTATCCCGGCTAACGGCGCTATTGAGTGCATCGTGAGCTTCCTTCTCTGACAGACCAGATATGATGCCCTGCAGTGTGTGGTAACCTTGTTCCAACTTCTGCAACCAAACAGACGGACTGTGGTCACATACTGTCCGTATCCTTTTTGAAAAGTTTGAAACAATTTATTATTGCAAACAACCATATTTAAAATGTTTTCCAGGTTCACTTAAGCTGAATTTCTTAGAGAAATAATTCTAATTACCAAAATGGGATTTTTTAAGACATCCACTTTGCTTTTAGTTGTTCATTGTCACTATACATTAAATTTCTTAAAACCTATTGCAAATTAGTTCCAATTTAACTAAGATACAATCAAACTGTTCCTTTAAAAGAAATAAGGATTCAAAATCAAATCTAACAAAGTGAAACAGTGATCATTATAATTTTACATATTTAGTAATATCGATTATATAAACTAACGCGAATACACTTATCATTTAATGCATTTTTTATACCTAAATTTTGATAGGCTACTGTTTGCGCCTATCAGAGGCGCTGAAATCATTGTTGTAATTATTGAGCTGAATTTACAATAGGCCCTACTGCAAAAACATAATTATTACAACATAAAAAATCCTCCATTGTAAAATGTTACATACAGGCTTAAGAAAAGTGGTAGAACTGATCCACCTTTTATGTCATTTGTACTTCGAACGTTCGCCACAGGAGATGTGACTACCGTAAATCGATAGATTTATATTTCATTAGATTTATATTTAGATCAGATTTATATTTCAAATACAAAACTAGTAGTTATTATTTTATTCTGAAAACTCTAACCAGTAACACCATGGCAAAATTGATTTGCATTCTATAATAATGTAGGTTACAATACCTTAACCATCGTCAATCCAACTAGTTTTTTGATAATTAGTTTCGGGAACAAAGTCCCATTGTAAAATCTTCTAAAATGTCATGTCTTCATTATTGAACAAAAGCATGTCATCGTCAAAAGGTTGAAATTACACAAATCAAGGAACACAAATATACGAAACATTAAATACATTAATTGGAGAACTACCGGTATAAATAGCGTGGCCGGCCAAAGACACGTTCCGACTGACAAACCACGGGGCCCATAACATGGTCCCCGACTCATGTCTTACCATGGGATATTACCGTAATAGCGTATTCCCTGTACGGAAATTCGATAAAAGCTTCACAGACCAGGGTTTTGGAAGGTGTTAGTAACATAGAGTTTTCATAAAATTGTTACGAAAAGCTTTCGTAAAGGTACTGTACTTCATGAGTTGAAATAAACTATGTATGACCAATGTATAAACTACGGTATGCATAAACTGTACTGTTTAATGTCCCAAGAGGTGATAAATGAGAGTTGAAATTAACTGGTAGTTTTAAAGCGAATAGGCCTAAACAAAAGTAGAAAATAACATGAAATGAAAAAAATCTAACAATGAGACAGCAGAGCAATAGCATTGTTACTCTAATTTCCAAGTAAAATGTATCAACTGTGATTGAAAAGAGGAACGGTGGACAATTTAATATTTCTTGACTTGCATCGTCATTCAATTAAAAAGATGAACCTATGAAGTAAATAAGTTAAAAAGGTTGACCCACATCTAATTGTTGTACAGGTAATTTAAAAAACTCTTCATACAGTTCTACTCAATGGGCCTAACAATTGTTAGGGTGCGTTTACACCACAGATTGACAACCCAAAGTTGTTGACTTTGGCTATATGTTCGTATAATAAGGTATATAAATGAAAGACATGTTATTTATTACATTATTTATGAATCAAAAACGGCTAAACCGATTTTTGCTGAAAATTTTTGGGGAGGTAGCTTAGAACCAGGAAGAACATAAAGGATACTTTTCATCCAGATTCCTCCATAGAGCTCCACCCAACACATCTTTTAAAGTTACTATGTTATTCTTATGGAAGCAACATTTTTATATCTATATTTACAAAAGAGGATGTTGGTGTGAGTGTACATATATGTATATTTATTTATTTGTAATCGATGAACTCGAAAACCACTATAGACTGTTTACCCTGAAACCCGGTATATAAATAGGAAATTTCATGGAGAAGGTAATTAAGCTATTAGTTTTTTATAGTCTTTACGGATTGTCCCCAGGACCATCAAAAAGTACCCACGTCAGGTTTCTTGAAGGTTTTGATCGGAGTTGTTTATGAACCCAACATATGGCATAAAATGTTTCTTTGCAATTAATTCAAGCATATTGACATGTTATTTATTACATTATTTATGAATCAAAAACGGCTAAACCGATTTTTGTTGAAAATTTTTGGGGAGGTAGCTTAGAACCAGGAAGAACATAAAGGATACTTTTCATCCAGATTCCTCCATAGAGCTCCACCCAACACATCTTTTAAAGTTACTATGTTATTCTTATGGAAGCAACATTTTTATATCTATATTTACAAAAGAGGATGTTGGTGTGAGTGTACATATATGTATATTTATTTATTTGTAATCGATGAACTCGAAAACCACTATAGACTGTTTACCCTGAAACCCGGTATATAAATAGGAAATTTCATGGAGAAGGTAATTAAGCTATTAGTTTTTTATAGTCCTTACGGATTGTCCCCAGGACCATCAAAAAGTACCCACGTCAGGTTTCTTGAAGGTTTTGATCGGAGTTGTTTATGAACCCAACATATGGCATAAAATGTTTCTTTGCAATTAATTCAAGCATAGCGAACGAGCTTACCTGAAGGGCAAAAAATTCCCCGCGTTGGCATTGCAAAGCATGCCGGGTAGCAGCTACTTGGAACATACACCTACAGTACCAGGTTAACCGAGCTTTGCTCATTGGTTTTCACTTTTGATATAGTGTCATGGTAATAAAGCTATTAAATTTCTATCAACAATCAGCTATTCCTTTTCACAGGAAACAGCTGTTTTAAAAAGACTGCGTTACAACATTAATGTTTCTTTATTTTTTTATACCTTTTGTTGTAATTTCGTTCCAAAATAGCAACACACAAAACCAATATTTCAACAAATTACGATTTTTAAACTTAAATTTAGACCAAATTCAAATTTTCCTGGGATTGAGGCTATTTCTAAATTTATTTTTGGGCCATAACACTCTTAAATGCAAAGTTAAAGCAAAATCTACCCGATAGATTTCGAGATTGTGGAACTCACATCTCTTCAGACAGTGCTCGTATTATAGTATAGGATTTAATAATATTAATTCTATAAACAGCCGTTCTTATTAAAGGATTGAGGGAAATTGGTAATAAAAAACTAGAGAGGATAGACTTGACGCGAATGAGAGAGCGAATGAGCCAAACTTGACTTCAAGTGAGCCTTGCATATGCAAGGGAATATCCCAAGGGGGATATCTGGGAATATCGTCCCAGATATATTTATATACATAATCGAAAATCTCTCGCATCTCATGGTGGAAATTATGGTGTTTTAAACCTTTTTTTGCATGACATCTCTAAAAAAAGGTTTTCAAGTTAGGTTTTTAATTTACTCGAATACGATAAATCTATTTTAATTGAGACCTGGTTTTCATTGCAGCTGTACATGGGGGTGTAATTTAGGGTAGTAGTTGGTGGCGAACAAGCTCACCTCATGGGAAAAAATTCCTCAGGTTGGCATTGCAAAGCATGACGGGTAAGCTAGTGGATGAACGAGCTCACCTGAAGAGCAAATATTCCTCAGGTTGGCATTGCAAAGCAAGCCGGGTAACCTAGTGGATGTATGAAAGTAAAAGTCAACAACTTTTAGTTGTCAACCTCTGGTGTAAATGTGCCTTTAGAGAATAGTTTTAAAAAGATTGATGATCCCCCACCGTCAATGACCAATTTAAAACATTATTGGATTGGACATGGAGAAAAATCTCATAAATATCTGAATAAAACTGATTAATTATAAAATAGAATTTTTAATTAGTCATATTAAAATTTTTTAACACTTGAAACACGAGGCCTAGGTTAGGCCTTGGTTTTAAACAGATAATTCCCTATTACAGTCCCAACCACAAAATCAGGCAGTGTGAACGATTTTGCAATGTGGCCACATGGTCACTGGTTATTTAAATATAAGAAGATAATCTGAAGTTTTTACATTCCAAGGCCTATTTTAAGTTAATGCTTTTGTCTGTTTTACTAAGTTAGCCTACTTAATACAGTTTTTGATCTGTTTATAGAATTTAAACTTATGCTCAACATATGGTTTGAGACAACATTGGAGGACGCTCAGTGTTGTCAGTTTGTGCAACAAAGTAACTATGCCATCCTCGAAAATCTCTCGCATCCCTTGGTCCCATACGTCGCAACATTGCGTTCATTCAACCGTCTGATTTTGAAGCAAATACTATACTTAGTCTACACCATTTTCACTCTCAACAATAGATAAAAACATAAGTTAACATGCATGGGATATAGAAAACATAACTCAGGTTAGTTTTGGGATTTACAGTGTAGTGGAAGCTCTATTAACCGACCTCGGATCAACCGCCCACTGTTTTCCAGGAATATACAAACTTCTGCTGTGCGAGCCGATGTTGTGATAATGATCTAAAAATAACTTTCATATTTCAACAGGTCGATCATACGTTTCATAGCAAGTCAAATTTAGTCTGTTGCTCTCAATATCTTATATCATACAGGCATTGTTTAATGTGCTGTGTTTGCTAAATTTGTTACATAACAGTTTTTGATTCCGTAATATATTTTTAATTTACTAACCAATTGACTGTGTTAGGAACAATTAATTGCATTTTACAAAAATTTTCACATTGTTTTAAAGTGATTTTAACACGTATTTCTGGAATTATTTGGTTTAATTGACCTTTTACGTTACCCAACCAATTTGGTTCAATTGTCCTTTTTCGTTATCCAACCATAATCTAGTCCCGTAGGGGTCGGTTAAGAGAGCTTCTACAGTATATAGTTTTGTATTTACACTAATACCATCTGATGTGTTTTTAAACTTTAACTTAGGCCATTAACTTACTACCAATTTAGACTATAGGCCTATTCAGATTTACCAGAAAAATAAGCCTGAAACGAACTTGACACAGCTCTACTCAAAAATTGACTACAGTATTTATTTGTACATCCTACATTTAAGTTTTACTTGTACTACTATTACTGGTACTTAGTCTACTGGTGAAGTCTACTGGTACTTAGGCCAAAGTTTAAACACTCTAAACACATTAATTTATTCTGAATAGTGTTGCAGTTACGGCTGCACTTCCGCAGACGCCCGGTGGAACTATCGAATGAAAATTATCGATCGATTCGATTGATATATTGACTGAAAATTATTGAGATGTAAAATCGAATCTATCCATTCTTCATGTATAAAAATAACATCTAGCCGACCGCATCTAGGCATAGCTGAATACTTACTTCTTTAAAAGAAACGTTTGAATGTTGGCAGCTGATCCATTTATGCTTTTTATTAATGCCACAAAAAGTCTATATTCCAGTACCGGTAATTGAAAAAGAGGGATGTTTTCTTCATAATATAAGATAATTTTTAAAGGTTGAATAAGTATTTTGCTAGGCCTACTTTTTTGGTGTTAAAATTTTGACTGTAGGTTATGTTGAACCTAATCATGTTTGGCGTTTATACTTTTTAATCAACTTAGTTAGGCTACAATATAATAAAATCTTTGCTAAAAACTTTTACTTTCACTTATTTATAAACAACCTACCATATGATATACACTGAGTTACAAATAACCTATATTCATGAAAGATA
This sequence comes from Neoaliturus tenellus, assembly GCA_030545055.2. Lineage (NCBI taxonomy): Eukaryota > Metazoa > Arthropoda > Insecta > Hemiptera > Cicadellidae > Neoaliturus > Neoaliturus tenellus. The sequence goes on along the minus strand of CM061532.1, from coordinate 74,984,931 downwards.
CAATAATTTACCGTTTGAATACAACCAATATATCGATCGACTTGTTCGATAATTTTCATTCGATAATTCCACCGAGCGTCTGCGGAAGTGCAGCCGCAGTTACAGAAGAGGATGATAGGCTAACTTAGGACTTAATAAATATTACTGTAGTCACTTTGAAGATGGGAAGGAGGGAAGAGGTCCAAAATGTAACCCCTAATGTTTTAAAACGTCATAGTTTAACATAAAATTTATGTTTATTTGAAGCTAGAATGTTAGTTGACATTAAAAAAAAATTAAAACTTAAGCTCTTACATGACTTTGATTTTGGGAATAGCTGTCTGATTTAACGGTGGTTTGTTTGTTACCAACAAAATACAAAATAGCCTGCAAGAGGGTTGTCTCTTTTAAGAATGACATTTCTAGAAAAAAATGTTTAGGGTAGGCTATGATTTTTTTATATTGGTTTTTATTGCTGTTCCCAGAATAACTTACACTAAGCTTAGGCCTAGGTTGATAAAATTTGACAAATTGACAGGAAGGAAAATATTAATAACTTACATAATCTCCCCCTAAAAAAATATAATATGGTATTAATTTTAATTTGTTTTCCTAAAAAAAAGAAAAATTAACCTAACTTCACAACCAGTAATGTAGGTATATCTACGTGAAACATAACCTAAAAGTTTAAGATTCTTTTCAAATAAAGAAATATATCTAAACTGGGCTTACCTAGTTAATATGTTTTACATACAAAAATATATTTAGGAGATTGCAGAGTTTATGAAATTTTTATAAGTTATAGATTTTAAGACGATTTGAATATCCCTCTATACATACAGCGAACCTAGCGGTATCACAACTAAACATTAGCTTACACTACTCTCACAATGGCTGTTCTTAATCGACCTCAAAGAAAGAAATTAAATGAGCTTTACCTCTTCAAAATCATCTCTTTTACTCTCAATTATGGACGTTACGAAAAGCCTAGATGTAGATACTTTCTGTTGATCCATTATTCTGTTCACTACGGCTAAAAAACCTAATAATCTAGAAATTTATCCATGAGACTAAGATTCTGCATCTTATTTTCAACCCGAGAAATTTGTTCTGTGGTGGCGCGCATGAATACACTGAGGATTCGTCACAAAAACTATCATTAAAATAGTGCCGAATACAATAAATCTATTTTGATTGAATACCAACTAATTTTTGCAGCAAAGCTAATCTTAAGGTTTGGCATTTCTTAAGGTTTTATCAAGGCAACTTTCAATCATTGAAACGCTAAATTAGTTTTAGGGATTTTAACACGCCTTAGAAGTTCTGTAACACCATGCACGAGTGCCGAAAAATTGTTGTATTAAACGAAGTAGAATATTGTACTCAACCTATTTAAAACACAAATTTTCAATGTGTCCCTTTTGAAATGAAATAAAATGGTTTTTGGCACTGATTTAAGTATAAACGAACGTAAATTTAATCTCAAGGAAATTATATTAATATTGCGGCACAAGCGAGACGTCCCAGACTTGCAACTCTAGGGATTTTCTCCCTGCAAAAGGAAATTTTCATTCGCCACACCATGCAAAGTATTATGACACATTGAAACGACAAAAACATAAATAATAATGTTATTACTCATCCTATATCTTTATCGTGTCAATGGTAATTTTTTAGCATTCTGTTATTTTTTTAAAAATACACGAGGACGGTAAAGCAACGAAAAAAACAACGCCTTACCGGCATAGCTAAATAAAATATTTGCAAACAAACAGGATAGAGTATTTACACAAGTAATCATTACTTTATAGTGTGGGTACGCTTCATATCATTGTAATCACTAATCGGCCTCGCTTCCAGATAAATATCAAACTAAATTAGTTTTCCACTAACTGATGATAATTTACAAACATAGTTGAAAATACAGAATGAGTGTTTAAGATATTTGTTCAATAAAACGCATTTTACAGTTAAAAATTATTCAACACTGGAAAAATTTAATTCATTAACTAATTATTAAACCTAATAACCCCGTCACAGCAGACCTGCGTACTCTCGTATTCAGCGAATTTCCTTCCGATTTTTTTTTTTTTTTTTTACTTCCACTTAACCGCTATAGGGGTATGGAAGTTTACCGCTATAAGGGTTTTGCAAGCATGAAGCAAACCCCTTAAATTTAAACCCTCCCTAGTTTATGTATACCAAAATATATCAAGTTCTGCCCCCCCCCCCCCCCCCCATAAACGTAATGGGGATGAGTTTCAGTGTACGTATAGGTTTTCCTGCCACATGGGCATCAGCAACAAATATTGACAAATAAGTTAACTCTTCTTGTTGTATATAAACCAAATTGTATCACCCTATGTCCATAGAGTATTTAGTTGATTTCCCATAGAATAACAAGGGAAACATATTTTCGGATTTTCTCCATAACCATTTAAGCTAGGTAAAAATTTATACTACAACTTTGTTTGCAACTCTTTAAAATGGTTAATTAAAATTATTGATGAAAAAAATAATAATAAGGTAAGAAATGTGAAACGGAAACACATTTTTGACCCTGCAGATGAGCTGATCAGATATAGGCTAAATATTTCAACACATTATAGATCTATTTTTACCAACTAGACAAAGTACACAGGCAATTGTATGCACTTCCTGCCCTCTGCCAAGTGGTCAGGAAGACATAACGTGTAATTCACATCTCCACGACTGTAATAGTTATGTTTGTCAGATTTAAAAAAATCACACGAAGTTTTCAATAGTATTCAGAAATAGTGATTATCTATAGGCAATTAATGATTAATTTTGTGGTAAAACGGTTTAATTGTGTATTTATTTTCTTTCAATACAAAAGTGGATACAATTATTTATCCATATTTAACTCTGCTGTGCTAAAGTTTTTCGGCGCTAGGTACATATTATGTAACACAGGGTCCGCCATTAAAAACTTTTTTTGGGAATCCCTGGTTTAAAGGGCTTAAAACCCGAAATCAACACGAGAACATCCCTAATTAATAAATTCGAATAATTTTCTTTTGTGGTCAAAGGGACAAACTTCCACAATTTCAGTGAATATTTTAAATCAAACCTGTAATTTTAATGCCTGGATACGTTGGATTGAGTAACAATTGCGTAGGATAATGCAAGGTTTAGAAATATAATGTCTCTTATTTAGAGGCTCTAAGTTATAGCAATGTGAGGACATTTCATTGCAGTTCTCTACTTGTGCAATTTAATGTAATCCAACCAATGCCAACATTACACCAACACTATGGGTGTGGAATGTGGACCGATCAGCTCTATTCATCTTGATTTGCATTGTACTAATAAAAAACTATCATTAAAGATTTACGTTCTAGACCTATTAGAATGGGTTCTTCAAGGCACTAAACTAATACACTGTACAATGGTCAGGTTCACGATCCGCTGTAGAGTCTAGAGTATCCTGTAACCATATAGGCGTGTCCACCCACGGGTCGAGGTGTCACTAAGTGCCGCGGCACAACGACTAGATTGAGGTTTGGTCTTTAAAATGTAATTTTAACGTAGTAGAAACCAGGAAACATAAGATTATATTAGACATCCTATTTCAAAACTAATTCATACAGTCATATGATAATAATTATTAAAATTTATCTTTCATTTAATAATTAATCAAACATAATTTATTATAAAATAACTTTCAATTAAAAAATTGCCGCAAATAAGAAAAATTAATTAGCCATCAGCTAACAGCTACAAGCGGGGTGTGGAGCGCGGACCAGTGGCCGGACTGCCAGTCAGTAAAATTATTGTGACTCGTATCATGATATGATTATCAATTTATCAGGTAGAAAGGGTGAGAAGACTCAGACTAGGTCTGGCTTTGGCGTTCATGTGTAAACATATCAGTTCAGCTCCTGTTGTCAACAAAGAAAAATATTAATTTAATTTTGGGAAGGTCTTTTTTTATGATGTATAAATGGGTGATAAAAATGCAAAGCCTGTTGAGGATTTGACTACTCAAGAGGCACAAAAACAAAAATGTGAGTAATATTTCGAATATCACGAACTTGCGGAAGTAAAAAAAAACCGCAAACAACACTATGTTGAAAGGCCCAGGATTGATATCGATGTAAAGGCCATAAATGGAAAGGCCAAGTAATATGTTATGTTGTTCAATTAGGTACCGGTAACTCCGAGAAGAAAATACCTTAGTCAATGATAAAGCGAGACCAGATGTCCATTTATTTTATTCCCTTCCAAAAGTTTTTAATTTGCGCAATAATTTCTTATCGCCCCGTACTTCCGGCGCGCTCCTTCCCACGGTGCACTCTAGTTTTAATGGATTTAGGCTATTTTAGTTTATGTCGCAATATTATCAGCTTTTATAAGGCTTTCGTAAAAACCGCAATGATTTTATAATTCGATTAAAATAAATTATGTTTAGTTGTAATTGTAACCAAATGTATGAATATGACTTACCGGTAATTTATTGAACGCTATATTGAGATATTTGTAATTAATGTATAATCAAATAAAATTATTTACGAGAAAATAATATAAAACTAATACAATTTTCGACGTTTAGTTTTATTAGTTGAAGTTAGAACTAATGTGTATTAGTTTTATATTAATTGTATTAATTGTAAATTAATTAATTAATTGTAAATTGTATTAGTTTTATATTATTTTCTCGTAAATAATTTTATTTGATTATACATTAATTACAAATATCTCAATTACAAAACTAAAACTTATAGCATGTGGATTTATTTGTAGTTTTTAAGGGAGATGGCTATCAAACGACAGGTTGACACTGGTAGATTTCAACACTATCAGAGGCGCGTGAGGTACGGCAGCAACGAAATAGCCGACTTCAGACTCATAAATTATTTAGCTTACAAACCAAAGCTATCTTATGCTGTAAAAGAAATTGATAAGATGCTAGATAAATTATTCAAATACCTAATAACTAACAGAATATTAGATGTCTGTGATAGACGAATAGCGGGATGGGATGGTCGTTGATCCTATTTGAACCTAACTGTTAGAGTTATAGGCCTATATAATTTATATTTTTATACGCCTATTTGAAAATATTATTTTATTAAACTATCGAAGACAAATTAACCTAATATATTACTCATTCATTTCATATATACATATACCATACATGTATATCATTTGTAAAGGTCCAATAATTGTTCTCAGTTGACACCACCTCTATTGAAGTACTGGACACGCCTATGACCGTAAAAGATTGAGTTTTTGCGGTTGATTAACAGATGCGCATGATTGTCAACCTTACTAAAATCATTGACTATGCTAAAATGTCAATGACTAAAATCAGTCAATGCTAAAATCCAGGTGGGCTCGTTAGACGACAGGGCAAAATTACGTCATCGGCATCCTTTTCTCTAACTCAGGCAAGACACAAGGTCAGGTTTGTGAGCACCCTTCCCTCGCTATAATCCGGGATGCTGATGTTTTTTTACCTCTCACGTGATCAATCCCGGTGGAAACCAGTGACGTAATTTTGCTGTCGTCTTATGAAACAACCAGTATTTTAAGGTTGACGTTCATGCTCATATTTTGCTAACCGCAAAAGAAAACCTAAATCCCGTTTGTCAACCGCGGATCGTGAATCTGACCAGTGTTACTGTGTGGAATTAATTGATTATTTATTTGATAATAAAACTGACCATCATTTATAACCTGGGCTCCCGTTAGGTGTACATAGTCGATTATAGTAAGTTACATCTGTTAATTAATTTAAATCAGCTAATTTTATCATTATTTTTGGTATTTATAGATAAATGTTACCTTCTTTCCTCATTTAAATGCCCCAATAAAATTAATACGGTACGGTATATAGCCTATAAAGAAAAATGATGTACAGTAACTTAAAACTCTCATAGTGAATGCAATTATTATCCTTTCTTTAGAGTCTATAAACGCAGTTAAATGTATTAAAACTGCTGTTAATAAGATTGGAATAGCAAAAGCTTTATAAAGTACAAATTCTATAACAGTTTTCATTAATTTTGTGTTGGCTACAAACAAAACCTTTAATAAACAATTAAAGCCACGTTTTCGTCATGGTTTATTCAAAGTAAATTGCTGAAATTTCCGCTGATTCACGCTACTATCCGATCGGTTGTTGGAATATCAACAGCAGAAGTGTTGATATGAGTTACTTGATCAGATATTCTGGGAAAATGTCGATAAAAATACGCCGATTCCCAGCCCACAATGTGAATATTTTAATGATTCCCTCAAAACTAACTTGGGACTTGATCGGAAAACGACTAAAATTAAATACGGCAGCTCTTATGTGAGGAAATATATATTTTATTTAATTATAAATAGGTTACGTATCTCCGTCTTCAGCTCCAATAAATCCAAACTAAACCTGGACTACCATGGTTTCGACAAATGAATTGTCATGAATTGTTTGGGTCCGATTTCACGAGACCAAACGTCATTTCGTTGTCAAAAAGTTAAAATTCACACACACATAACACGAATAAGTTAACATTTAAAAATTATTAGTGCACTATACAACGCGTACTGGCCGGTAGGTGAACGCCGACTGCAGTATTTATTTGTCATATTTATTACTGGGAGTATTTACTTGGGAGTAATCACTCTATCCGAGTGTTATTAAAATTTGAATGTAATACATTATCAATTGTTTTTGAATACACAAACTGCTTTCGTTCGTTTCATCTTTAATTGCCGAAAAAAGCTTGATATCTTTGGCAGTTGAAGATCTTTCAGAAGTTTCTACGACCTACCGGGACACCAATAAGTGATACAAGCAATAACAAGGCGCCTTCAAACGTTCAATACAACACACGTAACAACTAAGTGTTGATCTGTCATTTACAAATTTTCAGTGACCATAATTGGACGTTTCGTAAAATAAAACTCGTTTGAATTGACGATTAAGCGATGTCACATTGTAATCAAATAATATTTAAAGAAAAAATAAAACCCCCAATTAATTTTTTATACCAAAATGGTGCCTACATTAAAAAAATAGATAACATTAAAAATACCTACTTTTAATAGATTTCCGTTTTATCGGGCAATGGTTCTGTTGTGATTGTACTGTTGACTTCAGCCTTTGGCCTTGATGTTTTTCTTCAATTTAGGCCCTATTTATTGATTTACAACTATTTGGCGAGTAGGAAATTATTTGTATTGCACAATATGAAGAAACTACACACAATTCACTCGGTCACAAAGACAAGTCCATATAGGCTACTCCCTGTCATTTTGATTTACAGGGTTAGGCAAAAGTCTGGATACCCCCAGTTAACTTTTTAACGCGTTGCAGTAGGAAAACCAAACTCGGCACATGTTTACAACATCAAAAACTGCACTTTTTCATCAACTACACAACTTTGCCCCTGCCCCCAAAATGGGGTATTTTGGGGGCAGCCCCAAATTTTCAAATGTAAACCCCTATCGAGTGACCCCTCATTTTAAACGGTTTATCAAGAGAAATTAAATGGCGCAAACCGGAGGTCGATATCTCACCCCTAACCAAAATGGCAGCCATTTCAAAATTTGACATGGGCAAGCAAGTATAAGTATGGACACCCCCAATTAATTTTTTAACACGTTGCAGTAGGAAAACCAAACTCGGCACATGTTTACAACATCAAAATCTGCACTTTTTCATCAACTACACAACTTTGCCCCTGCCCCCAAAATGGGGTATTTTGGGGGCAGCCCCAAATTTTCAAATGTAAACTCCTATCGAGTGACCCCTCATTTTAAACGGTTTATCAAGAGAAATTGAATGGCACAAACCAGATGTCGATATCTCATCTCTAACCAAAATGGCAGCCATTTTAAAATTCGAGAAAGGTAAATTGACATTTTGTTGAAATTAAATCGGAAATTAGCTTTTTTAGAATTGAGAATATCTGGAATTATTATAGAATTGAACCTACTAGTTCATTTCTGCCACTAGGTTCAATTCTAAAATAATTCAAGAAATTATAAATTCTAAAAAGCTATTTTCCGATTTGATTTTAACAAATGTCAATTTACCCTTCTCGAATTTTAAAATGGCTGCCATTTTGGTTAGAGATGAGATATCAACATCCGGTTTGAGCCATTTAATTTCTCTTGATACACCGTTTGAAATGAGGGGTCACTCGATAGGGGTTTACATTTGAAAATTTGGGGCTGCCCCCAAAATACCCCATTTTGGGGGCAGGGGCAAAATTGTGTAGTTGATGAAAAAGTGCCGTTTTTGATTTTGTAAACATGTGCCGAGTTTGGTTTTCCTACTGCAACGCGTTAAAAAGTTAACTGGGGGTATCCAGACTTTTGCCTAACCCTGTATTTCCTCCACATTTCAAAATGATCTTTTTAAGAATATCCTTCTTTTGAACTACACTAATATTCTGATTATACTTTTGCTATTATAATGTAGGCTATACCGGTTATCTAACTAAGACCTAGGATTGTTTTATGCACCAACTTTCTTTAAAAAGAGAAATACCCCCGTCGCAGCAGACCTGCGTACTCAGCGAATTTCCAATGGAATTTTGGTATATTTTCTATTACCACATAAAATCCATGGGGATGAGAGTATGTAGGTTTGCCGCCATATGGGTTTTGTTGGTAAATATAAGTTAAACCCTACCTAGTGATTGTACATACCAAATTTTATAAGGCTATGGTGTTCTTTTTATTTTCCCCATAAACCCTATAGGGGTGAGTACGTAGGTTTGCCGCCAAATGGGTTTTCTAAGCAAATATAAGTTAAACGCTTCCTAATGAATGTACATACCAAATTTTATCAAGATATGTCAATAAATAAGCAAGTTAGAAGGTTTTGTTGATTTCCCATAAGAATAACATGAAAAACATACTTTTTGGATTTTCTCCATAACCATTTAAGCTGGGTAAAAAATTCAAAATACTAGATTGTTTGTTTTTTTAAGCTCTTTTAAATGGTTTAAGTTAAAATTGTTGAATTTTCTAAATAAAAGTAAAAAAAGCCAAAAACCCATTTTTAACCCTTTTGAAACCCCATAAAACCCTGTTCCCATGGTCCGATCATTCTGGTTCGCGAACTCAACCTAGTAGACGCTGGCTTACATCCCTGTACCAAATTTCATCAAAATCGGAGGTTCCGTTCAAAAGTTATCGTGTTAACGGACACATAGATATATATATATATATATATATATATATAGATATATATATATATATATATACATATATATCAATTTGAACGAACGGTGTTTTTGGCTTCTAGGGACCTCAAAACGAAAAAGTATCATGGTCCCGGGCTTAGGTCTTACCGTGACTACTACCGTAATAGCGTATTCCCTATAGGGAAATTCGCTAAAATGACACAATTCAAGAATTTCAGTGATTGTGTAATCCAAAGTATTACAGTAAATGAAATCTCATGTGTTTAAATAGTCCAATTAATTGGTATTCCAAAAATTATTATATGTTATTCGCCGGATCTTAAATTATGTGGCGTTGTTGATTTACTTAGGGCCTATATAATTCTCATTTTTTAATTTCATTATGATCTACTGCAGGTACAACAGTTCAGATAAAATGTCAATTTTTACCATAAAAAAAGTTTAAGCTGGATTCATAGCACCATCACCTACATTAAATAAATACTTTTTCTATAAAATATTTTTTAGGTCTGATGTATATTATAAAACAACAGTTTATTGCGATTACTGACGGGAGGACCTACAAACTGGAGAAATCTGAATTTTACATTTCCCCCCCCCCCCCTATACCGTAGACTATTATGGAGATGGTATTATTTTTAATAAAAAAATATATACAATATGATAAATTAATTAGTTTTAGTACCCCAAGTAAAAAAAGTGGTTTTAAGAGTGATGTCTGTGTCTGGATGTTATAAGAGCTACGGAAGGCCGAATTTGATGAAATTCGGTAGGTAGGTCCATCCTCCTGAGTCCCAAGTACCTAAAAAGACACTTAGATACATGAGTAGATAGACCAACGTTTTAGAGGGGAGTTTCTGAACATAGACCCAAGTGCCTTTTTTAGTTTACCTCTCTACTGATTGCTTGTATTATAATGAAATTAGTGTTGTAAAAATTATTTCAAAAGTATAGTACATGAGAGACAGAAAAACAAATAGGCCTAGTTCGTCCGGCATGAAAATAAAGGCACGTGTTTGTTACTTAGTTCCAGTGTAGAGTCCTGAGAAATCTTTTTGCAAATGCTTGAAATTATGTATGGACTACCTTAAAAAAAAACCACAAAATGAAGCAACAATATATTTGCATTCTTCAATCATTTTCCAGATGTCCTAAAAAAGGCACTTTGGCCTGTATCCAACAAAGACACAAATTGTGGCTTGTATTCCAAAAACACATCGTGGTTTGAAATAGTATGTTTATTTTAAAACGATGTAAAAATTTAAACAATATCAATAATTAGAATATGTTGGGATACTAGGAATTATAAAAATACTCTTTACCACTCCAAGTATAAAAGGTCACTTCAACTAGAAAAAAAAACAAAAAACAGAAAATATGGCGTAAAACCTAGAATAAGAAGTAAAATTTATACTGTGTAGGAAAGTTTCAAAAACTAATACACTCTAATATGAGTTTATTCTTTCTTAAAAAAAGATCTGATTTAAGATTAAATTACTCTGAACAATTTCAGGTCCTTAAATTTTCAGAAGCTTTTAAACATGTTGTTTCTTCTAATGAGCAAGCACAAAAAAATAAAAATTACACTTGATACAGAGGACTGTTGATTTTTTATACATTTTGAAAAGCAAACCGCTTTTACAGGGTTCTTTAGACAATGTGGATAAACATTGACACGTCTATATTTCATACGTGAACTTCATCTGTACTTCATCTGACACTTCAAACACATTTTACCATAAAATTAATTTGAGCTACGTATGGTTTATTATTTTAATTAGACAGGTTTTTCCAAGGGTATTGAAAATAATTTGAGATATTGAATATTACGAGTTATCAAGAGTAAATTGATGTGCAGCTGCCATTAGAAAAGAATGTCATGTTTCTTTTTTTTTAATTTTGTTTACACATATGTTATTTCAGAAAAAACTTCAAATGTAACACTACTGTATGTATATTTTGTACCGTATGTTTTTATAAATAAGTACTTATATGTTTCCTTCATTGGAAAACTCAAATGTGACGCTATTTTGTGTATATCTTGTACATGGTTAAATAAAGAAATTTTGATTTGATTTGATTTGATTTGTAATGACAAAAAACCATATCTCAGACTGCTCAAACAGGCAAGCTCCGATTTATCCGTATTTTTCGATATCTGTGCTGGTTCATTTTGACTCAATGAACGTTATGAACCGCGTCAGGATGAACGTGAGTGTTCTGTTTAGTTTCTATTTCAAGAAGAATTTCATAACAAATTATCTTTTCTTTGCAAAATGTAAATAAATAAGTTGCCTAATATAATACACAAATATCTCCAGCAATGTTGACTCTTTTTTAGATAAAAGTGTGCATATTTTCTTTTTTCCCACATCTCTCATGATCTTTTACTATCATAATTGTAGTTACAGATAGAAGTAGTAGTTGGTTTCAACAACTGTGGATTGATTTTTTTCTGCAGTTACTATAAATTCTTTTTCTTACTTTTCAATGTCTGTCTCCTCTATTTCCCTTTCAAATAACTTGTCAACTAGTTTACTCATACTCTTTTTTATGACTTTTGACAAATAAAGGAAAAACTATTTTTTTTTTTCACAATCAGAGCAAAATGCAAGTTTCTTCCATGTTGCACTGTGGAATCACCACCTGGCTTTCTCAAGGTTTTACAAAATAATTTTTTGTCAGCTTGAAAGCAAATTAGTGGTGAAATATTAAAACCCCCATGCCTACTACATCTTCATTGGTTGAATCAACCAGGTCTGCCAACTTTCGAGTGAAAGGAGAACCAAATTTTCATAAACACATTGGTCCGTGCAGAACAAGTGTTACATTTTTAATTTATAGCTTTTTACTTTCAAATGAAAAATTGTCTTTACTGTATTTAATAAAAGTATAAAATATATAAAACCAACTGTTGAATCAAAATTGAAGGAGAGAAAACAATAATTATTGGAGGTCTTCCAAGGACTTTTTACACTTGGCAAATAAAAATATTGCACCACTGAACATTTCAGAAGATAAACTGAGAGCAATAACACGAACAAGTAACAAAGGGTACAATAATGTGATACGCAAAAACTACTTTCTGATTGATGGAGTTGTTCAACTTTTCAATACAAAAAGGTATTTCATATGAATAATAGATTCCATATGAAGAAATATTATATTCCCAACCGTAAAACTCTAACAAAAAATGGTAGTCAAGTACAAAAAAGTTAATCAATAATAAAAATAAAGAAATTAATTTTGCCATTTTTAACATAAAATAGCAGTGGTCCAACGGAACCACATAGCACAAAATCAAATAAAAATCATCATAAATATTCATTTTGGTCCTAGCGGACGAACATTTTTATCATTTGTATTTGATTACAAAATTAGTTGAACTAGTAAGCTAAATTACATGAAAATAAGAAAACATTGATTAAACACCCAACGGCTTAACTTAGCATTTGGGGCTAATTGAAAGAATTAAAAAAAAAAAAAAAAAAAAAAAAAAAATATTAAAAGGACTAAGGATCTAGAAAAGATGGAGTCAGAAATAACTAACATGACAATTTCAAACACTATTTTTAATAGTGAATCACAGAATTAAACAAATATAAATTAAAATATGAATAATGTCACAATAATCATTTTCACACATATTTTATACAAATAAAAGCTTCTTAAAAAGGAAGAGAAGTCAAATGGAATAGCCCTAATTTATTTACAAACCAATAAAATTCCTAAAAAACATTTAATTTACATCTACCTAAGGTAACCTACAAGTCTTAAAAAAATATACAATCCTCATAGTCACCAAGTTCTTGTAATGGCCATCTTCGGCGAGCTTATTACAATCTAAAGATGGTCAAATTATTTGAATACTTATAACAACATAGTTGCAAAAATAAGTACATTTTGAAAGTGTAATCGATACCCTTTTGATGGTATAAATAACTGTGCTTACAAACGGTGAGGTAATTACACAGAACAGACATTTTTATAAACTACTGTTGATGGGGCATCATGAAGTAGGGGTATTGGCTTGGTGGGGGCCCACCGGGGGGCTGCTGATAGAACGGATACTGTCCTGGCGGGGCCATCATATTGGGGTTTGGTACCTGAAAAATCACAGTATTTATATAGGCTAACTAAAACATAAATTTTGATTTTGATTTTAACCACAACAAACAAATTTTCCCAACTCATTCTGAGAAGTTAAACAGATAGTGAATAAGGAATTTGCATTTTATATGTGTAGCTATAGTCATGGTATTAATATTTATCAATTTAACATATTTTTTAAAATAAAAAATAGAGATAAGCACAGTCAAAACACGGAAACTACAACACTTTTTTTGAGTTGTGTAAATATGAATGAAAACATTACAGACAATTGTTAATGCCATCACATCAGACCAGTTGTTCAAACACCACTGTTTGAAGTCTAGCCTCCGACTGAAATTATAGCCTAAGAATAAAAGACTATTGTATGGCGATAAGTAGGTAATACGAATGTTGCAACACTTCTTTTACTTCAATTAAATCCTATTAAACTGTACAGAAAGTTGAGGTTCTGGTGTGGGAAATATGGTTTAGCCAGGGACTAAGTTTTGAAAGTTCTTTCATCCTTAACAAATGCAGTGACATTTTGCAATTGAAAAAAATCAAACACTTTTGTGTCATGTTAAGAGTTTGTTTCCAATTAATAAATTAATATTCAATGCTTTTTTGCTTTTCTAGAGACAGCTTTTGTCATGTTTAAGAACCTTCCATTTTCTGTGTGTAATGTTAATAGTTGTTCCGTCTATTTCCATAACTTCTGAGAAGGTTATTTTGATCAAAATGGTACACTTAATTGATCATCCAGAAGCTGGTTATCTGAGCTTCTAATTGTCAACAGTACAGTGAAACTCCACAAACTCGCCTCTCTGGCTAAGGCTCCTGTTACACTACGGTGGCTGGCTACGTTGCTGATCACCTTCGTGGATGCTTCATGACGTTTTCAGTTGTAAAGATGTCATCGAACAGTGAGTATATGTTGTTGGTAGCTCTCCTGCTTAAAAAAAAGTACTCTTCTATAGTACAGTCCCAAAATGCAGGGTTCTTTTCCACTTCATAAATAAAATCTTCTGTATTCACTTTTTTGTCAACGACCTTTGATAGTTCTTTCAATCTTTCTTAATTCTTACTGGTTTTTATGTTACTCCCTGTCTTCACATTATCTTCAGATGTTTCCTTATCCTTCCCACTACTCTTAACTTCATCCATTTTAGAAGGAAAGAACTTTACAATAAAGTATTTACAGGTAAATACCAACCACTTTCACAGACAAACCACCGTCTGTACACTGATGAATCGCACTGATTTTTTTGGTCAAAGCACTTGATATCCAACTATTGAGCACATGCGCATCGACCTGCGTGACTAGCCACGTCGCCAGCCACCATAGTGTAACAGGCTCCCGTATAACCAAATGTTAAACAGTGCACTTTGACAGTGCAGAGCAGCCACAGCCCGGGTGGCCAGCCACCATATAGTTGAGAACAGCCACCGTGTCCGTGGCTGATTGTGTGACCCGAGTGGCTGTTTTTCGGCCACGTCGCTAGCCTCCGTAGTGTAACAGGGTTCCATTTGATTCAATGGAAACACCTGCACTTGTAGCTCGCCACGTTGCCAGCGTAGTGGCTGGCCACCGTAGTGTAACACGGGCCTAACTCAACGCCTCCATTTATGTCTATAGTGCTCGACCGTGCACCCCATCATTTGTTAATTGTTATTTCAAGTCTTTTTGACAGCTGGATCGTCAATATATACAACGGTCTGACAACGCGGTCCAATCTTCATTTAGAGCTGATGTTAGATACAGTACACTCTCGTTCATCGGAACTAATGTGGCGGACGGCCGGTTCGGATGTCAAAAAATTCCGATGAAGCGGAGGAGGCCGTCGTTAGTCATCATTTCCGCCCGTACGGTGACCTATCGTGATTGTATTAATTCTTTTTTTTAAGGCAACACTAGAGATTTTATGAAAATAAGGCACTCAAACTTTGAACATGGTAACAAATGAACCTATAGGAATAAAAACAACGCAGGAAATAAAGATCCAAAATCGTTATTCTCATATTCCATATTTATATTCCACTCATATGCCAGCAGTCAACTGACTTCCACGTAACACAGGTGCAGTCGCGACACGAGACAGACTGAATGACAGTTTGGGAAGCGGTCGAAACGGATGTTCACTTCCTGCCCCCTTCCTCTTTCTTTTTTTGTGCGAATACTCCACGGCCTCGTAAATCACATCGATACGTACAGATTATGGAAAACGCCTGCTGACGTTAGACGCAAAATGTGATACTTCAGTGTTGTGCGGATAGAACGAATGGAAATTGAAGGCGCTAAAACGGAAAAAATTATTTATTTCGTAAGAAAAAAAATTTGTAATATCCAGATTTTCAGTTCCGATGAAGCGGAGTTCCGATGTCGCCGAGTCCGATGAACGAGAGTGTACTGTAGTCTCATTAAAGAAACTGCGGACCCTTGGCTCAGAACAACGCAACATGGAACAGCAGGGCCCAAGTGAAGATAGAATTGAGTTTGTGAGGTTTTACTGTACCCAAGGATGAAAGGTATATTAATTTTATTTAGTAGATTATAAAAAGTGTCTAAAACAGTAATGTAATGATGTTATTAGCAGCAAGTGTCTAAATCAAGTATAAAATAATCAATTTAGGAGGATGTAAAACCATGTGAAAATTTATGTTCAAATCTTTTTCAGTAATATTATATTCTGACATTATGACTCAATATAACAAATTATACATATTTAATTAAAGGTAATAGATATTTCTCTCTAACTTTATTTTTTATTTAATAATTTTTTTAGGTTGAAATGAAAATGAAGTAAACATTAAAGGCATTATTGTTGGACTGTTAAAGTGTTAAGTCCTCACTTCTGTCACCCGGTTCACTGCTTGGCTTAAACATCCTTTTTAAACGCTTGTTTATTAAGTACGTATTTTAAAGCTTGATTACGCTTGTATCGTGGTGTGACTGTGTACTGGACTGACCGGGACAGGCGGGGGTGGAGGAGGTGGTGGTGGGGGGTACGCCCCCAGTCCCTGCATGTGGAATGGCAGGTTGGCGTTGTACAGCTGCGGCTTGGACGAGTAGTGGTTGAAGGTCGGACGCTCCTGCTGCCGCCCCGCCATGTTGGCGCCTCTACCATCGGCCTGGCCCTGTTGCTGCTGGGGCGGCGGGGGCTGTTCTCCTGTCCACCAACCATCAACATGTCAATCAACAAGACACCAAGGGGCACGATCGGCCGACAGACATGATAATATAAATAAACGAGCTTACTGTAAAAAATAATGATTGGCAATCAATTACAGTTTTTTCTAGCTTTAAACACTAATGACACAATTTAAAGCTGCGCCAGTACAGGCCGAATACTGGTGACGAACTGGTTCGACGAACACAAAAAATCAACAAACACTCCTCATAAAAACTACAGATAATATGATTTATATTATACGAAAATACTGACACACTAACTTAAGTTTATAGCGGAACACTGTTCGGTGATTATCTTCAGCAAGTGCGGGGCACAGCTTTAAATTGTAACTGTTGAATCTCAGAACTACAATAGACTACCTCTTAACTGGCCAGGTCTTAATTGGGTCCAGAACTGGCTAATTAAACCGACATACCTACAGCTTTCTGTAGCCTAAATGCAAAAATAGGACGATAAATATTCCTAAATATACAATAAAGCTACCTACTCTCACCCTAAAACTTTTTTCCGAAGCAACAAAAACCAAACCCAACTGAACACAGACTCTGATAAGACTACACTGGAAAAATTAGTTTTGTTATCTACTGTAAGAAGGTAAACAAATCCGTTCACTTTTTTTTGTTTTTCACTGGGAATGACTATAATATGATGTGAAAATAATTTGTAAGATAAATTTGAATAACATTTCCAGCAAAACAAGATTGGTTAAATTGATGTTATAGTAAAAAATGACTGGCTAAAATATATGAATCTGTGAATTGGTATGGTATAACCACAATATATGGTATAACCTTGTGGGGGAATTTTTGTGGAGCACAAACTGTTTTTAAATAGAAAAAAAGCTTTGAGAACAATAAAAAATGTTTCAAATAGGGATTCTTGTGTGCCAATCTTTATGGAATATAAAATAATGTCTCTCCCTGATTTTTATATTTATTGCTGCCTAATGGAGATTAAAAAATCTTTGTATAAATTTTCAATTAGAAAAGATATTCACAGTTACCCTACTAGGAATAAATTATAAACTTGAAGCCATTCCAATTAGACTTGAGGAAACCAGAGGAAGCCATGTGACAATGAAGATAAAAATTTTTAATAAATTGCCGAGAGCTGCTTGGTATGAGCCCCTTAAACGATTTGAAAAAGTAATTTCTAAATGGCTAAGAGAAACTGTTTTTTACTTCACAGATGAATACTTGAACTGTGATATTAGTGTTTTAAGTACTTACTTTGAATGTTGTTAACTAATTTAAATTATTTTACTCTGTTAAAGCCTTTATTGTTATTGTTATTGTTAGTTTTTACCCACTTGACTGTTAGGTTTTTTTCTCTTTTATATTATCTATTTATTAATTTATTTATTGTTATACACTTGATATAAATGGATCTGCATTGAAATGTCTATTTACGAGGCTCATACAATTAAGGCTCATGACTTTGTCAATTACATACGTTGTGTTCAAAGACAATAAAATATTCTTGATTCTTGAAATGAACGTGATAAAAATTATGTGCAAAACAATTACACTTGCAAATAAATTTTATCTAAAGATTTAAAGAAGTTTAAACATTGACCTGGCCTTGATGTTAGAAAATAAATACATTTTTGTGATAAAAAGAAACGTGATTTTATGGTAAATTTGTAATAAATAATAAATTAATAAAATCCAGAGGGCATGGCAAACAAAATTGTTCAAGTCATTGGTAATGTACCGTAGTTAAAATTATAAGCTAAGTTGAGCACACATAAAAGTTTCAAGGATTAAGTTACCATGAACAAAAAATAGATTCTTTGAACTTTTTAGACCGTAAAATTATAGGTGTCTGTACTGTTATTGAGAGCAGCGGGTTTGAAATTAAATGTTTAGTGAAACATGTCCCAAAGTCTGTGATTAACAGTTGCTCGTTACCTATAATCACCAATAAATGCACAACAGTGAAATTAATCTTACAAATGAGCAAAACACAACTTGCATTACCTAAGAGCTCCTACGAAGGATGTAGGATATAATATTGGAAAAACACAATACTTAGCCTGTGATGTCGTTGCAATTAATTTTCAAAATTTGAATAAAATATATTATAGTTTTTATTTAACTTATGACAAAATGTCTTTAAAATTCTGACCAAAAAAACTTAAAATATGGTACCTTCTGGAATATTCTAGGTAATTTACAACAATTTTTAATTGAGAGTCATTTAAAAATTTGAGATTTCTATTTGTTATTTAAGATTATTGTTGGGAAGTTATTATTCAATCTTATTTTTTATTTGTTTAGTTTTAGTTAAACTATAACATTTTTTGACACTTGCCATCTTGCCAATGATTTGTACAAATTTGTAAGGCAAATGAAGAGCTTTTGACTTTGGTTAACCTCATAACAAACCAAATTGAAATTTTAATATTTAAAATACTCTTAAATAAATCAAAAATGTTTTGATTTTAAAAACTTCAATTCCTTACAAATACCATAAAATAAAGGTGTTTCCTTTGCTTTGCACTGATCCATTGACATTTTCACCTCTGACAATGACATCTTTTATGGCTTCAATGAAATCTATACTGGCACTCACTTGCCAACCCAATGACTTAACAGCTCTAATGCCATCCCTCTCATCTTACAAGCAGTTTTACTCATATTATCAATCTAGTACTTAGACCGCTCACAGACTACAGGAAGAATTGGAATAATTGAAATCGGGCGCTAATTTCCCGGATCCACATCACATTGTGCCTTTTTCCAATATGAATTTAATTTAATTCAAAATTAAGTTCCCCAGAGAAAACTCAAGGAATAAATTAGGCAACTTCATGACACTACAAACGGTGAGAAAATGTTTTAACTACTAAAGCAATTATCAGAAGATTAATTTGTAACATGGGATCTAATTTTTCCAACTTATTTGTTATGAATCTGCATGAGAACTGATTTGAATCAGTACGATCAACATAAAGGAGACCTGCATTTAGTAAGAATAAACCATAAAAATTTTACCAAGTAAAGATTCTTTTAAATATAACAATATTTCTGATTATGTAATTGTATTTACATTTATTTGCGTCAATGTTTACTCTATGGAGATTTATATTCTATTAGAGACGTTATAATTCTTTTTCTCATTGCTCTTATATAGTTATTTTTAAGCACTCCTAGGTTTGTTAAAAAATTGATTACAAGAAATTATTGTTTGGTTTAAACTTATTATTTACATCAGTGGAAATCTTCACTAAGCTAATTCTAAAAACAATACAGGATAACATTACCTCTATTCTGTTGGTTCATTTGTTCAGATGGATTTTGCCAATTATCTGAAAAACAGTATATGTAATTAAAAATACAGACGACACACACTAACTATTTAGTAGTTACTCCAAAGCAACAGAGGAAGCTGGAAATAAGATTTGCATATTAGTTAGTTAACAAAATCATACATTTGAGGCTAGTCTTTCCTCCCAGCACCTAGAATGTGGGACGTTACCATATATCATAACTAAACACTGAAAAGAAACAAAAAATTAGATGCATCCACTTCTAAGTAAGCCATTCTGAATGAGACAATTTCTACTGTTTTCTTTGTGAAAAACATTTGAAATTATTTTGATAAAATATCCTTTGTCAACACAATTATTACAAGTTATTAACATAAAGATTTGTATTTCTATCTCTAAAAAGAGATAATTTTTTTAATATGATTAAAAAATAAAATGTTGTACACATTCTATTTGAAAAGAAACAAAAAATTAGAACTGCAACAAAAACTTTGGAGGAATGCCAAAGTACATTTACAGCCAAATAAAAAATAGCAAAATATGTTTATATGCTGACGATATTAGTATGAGTGTATTTGGCAAAAATTTAAACGTTGCAAAAAGTGATTGTGAAGACTCAATTAAGATACTAAAAAATTACTTAAATGATAAACAACTTCTCCTGAATGAAGATAAGACTAAATTGCTACACTTTACTTGCAGACTATCAGATCAAATCCAAAATAACTTCAATAGTCATAGTAATTTTGTAGAAGAAACAAAATTCCTCGGCCTTGTATTGGACAGCACATTGAGCAGGACTACACATGTCAATCATATTTGTAAAAAACTAACATCCGGCATATTTGCTATTAAAAGATTGGCTCCAACATGTAGCTTAGAAGCATTAAAATCAGTATATTTTGCAACTTTACACTCCCATATTTCATATGGAATTGAGATATATGGGGGAGCTAGTAATATTAATTTAAATAAAATATTGGTTTTACAAAAAAGAGCAGTACGGTCTATGTTAAATTTAAAAGAAACTGAATCGTGTAAAGAACACTTCATAGATATTAAAATTCATGACAGTTTATAGCCTTTACATTTATAGAACGAATCAATCAAAACAAATTATTAAGACAATGTGATGTATATAATCATAACACAAGAAATAAGGGTGATTTTGCAATCAAAATACATAACAGAGAAAAGTTTAAACAATGTCCAACATATAGTGGGGTGAAATTCACAAACTTCCTCCCAAGCGGCATAAAGGAAGAAGTGGATTTTTCAAGATTTAAGAACAAACTCAGAGATTTCCTAATTAATTTGCCATGTCACAATCTAGAAGATTTTTATAAGAATAATACTCCTTAAGTTGTATAATGTTTTGATTTGACTGGAGAGAGAAGGTGGATTGAGAGCAGGCTAAAAAATATTTGTAAAAACTTGACGCATTCTTGTACATTTTTATATATGCTTGAATAAAGATATTTGTCTATTGTCTATTGTCTATTCTTGTACGCAGAATTGGGAAATATTGTTAAGTAAACTTAAGAAATTAATTTTTACTAGAGATCGCCGACTGATCGAAATTCAACCAAAAATTCTGTTGATCTTGAGCCAATTAGTTTTTAAAAAATGTGTAACTTAAATATCTGATTTTTCCTGTTTTGCAATCACTTGTTATTATAACAGCTGTCTGATGATTTAATCAATTATCCTTTTTCCATAAGATTAACATTGAAACTTTGAAAGCCTGTAGGGCGTAACCCTGGGGACCAATGTGAATTATAATGAGAATCTGCTCATCTACAGCACGATACCTTTTTGATGGTATGCTCGGATTTCTCTCACAATGCGCACAAGCTGAGAAAAAGGAGGAAAAGAACCATGCTTACCTATTAATACATAGATAAAGAAATTGAAGGTGCTTATTTTAAACCATAAAACTAATATGTTATCCTCCTAAACATAAATATATTGTTAGTGTCTGAGGTTTTATTTATCTTTGCCAATCTCACTAAAATAGGAGTTTTGATAAAAAATTGATAACAGGAAAGTCAATGTTCACAAAATGAATTTGTTTATTTGGCAATGAAATGATTGACCAGTAATAAATACAAGATATCTCATTGTTTCTATTTATATTTAATATAAAACTATTTTATATTTTTGAATGTTGTGTGAATGCAGAGATGACCTCATTCAAAATGACTAGTCTAAAAACACATAAATAATTTAAATATCTAAGACAACTGGCGTTTCACTTCACGTCACAAAAGAAAATAGCCAGATAAAAAAACCTGTTGGAAGAAGTGAATTAATAGACATAATTTAAATGCAGATTTACAAAAAATAACAATATATCTCATTTCTGTAAAATTTAAAAAGTAAAACTTACTTCAGTAAGAATAAAAAGTACAACCTTAATTTTAGTAGATAGCATGCATCTTAGAATAAATATAATTAAATGTGGTACACTTTTTAAAAAGTAACATGCACTATAACTCACGTACATACTTATTTTTTCTGCAAAGTTAACAAATTTTACAATAAGAAAATACATGTTTTCATTTGGTTTCTTTGATGTTATTCAAACAAAACCTGCCAGACAATATTGAAAAAATTTAATTTCTTGTTCGATGATAATGTAAGAAAATATCCTTCCCGTTTCTATAATCAGCATAACCTTTCAACCTTGACAAGGTTATAATTATCCAAAAGCCTGTTAAACAGAAAGGGGAAGAAACAATAAAGGAATCAAAAGTTATCAAACATTGCAAGAACCCCGCAAAGCAGAACAATGGGCAACAAAAGTGTCAAAGAAAGAACACGGCTGCTGCAGGTACTTCGGCCGCAACAAAACCTTGAATCGCGGCAGAAAGATTGTTTGTTTGCTTCAGAGAGATCGGCCGTGTCGGAACAGTCGTCTGCGGCTGAAACATTAATTGTGTTGAAAAGATCGGCCACCAGTTAGGTTGGCTGTTGTAGCAAGCCAAAAAAATTTCTGATTTTGGGTAACATTAAATCTATATATACAAAAGAAAGTCGTATTAGGTACACTGTTTATAACCCCAGAATAGCTGAACCGATTTAGATTAAAATTGGTGGGAAGATAGCTTAGAACCAGGAAGAACATATAGATGGGATATTTTTTATCCAGATCCCTCCATGGGGTCTGCCCTCACGTCTACAAAGTTACCATATTATTCTTATGGAAGCAACATTTTTGAATTGGAACATATGATTACAAGCAGGATCATTAATTTTATATACAGCTGTTCTCTTTTAAAGTAATGAGGGAAGATGGGTGGTAAAAAACTAAAGGATATTATTGTCTTGCGGCGAGTGAGCGTAGCGAATACGCTCACCTGAAGGCCAAAAATTCCTCAAGTAGGCATTGCAAAGCTGGCCAGGTAAGCTAGTTTTTTTTTTATAAAATATAATTTATATAAACTTATATAATCATATTTTTATTTGCAATATTAAGACTGAATGTATAGTTATGAGCGATTTTTGTGTAGTTTAATCTACTGTGAGATTATGCTTGCAGAAAGTTTTTGCCTATTTTGTACAATGAAATTTAGATTTGCCGGTAAACTATTAAATTTACAATAAGACTCGCAGAAAGATAAAAAATGTTCTGCTTTGGGGGGTGAAGACTGTAGTAACACAAAGGGCATTGCATTAAATGTTTCCAATATTTTTATGCATGGTCTTAATCACAGATTAAAGAGGGAAAATTTTCAATACATAATTATTACGGGTAAAATATACGGAAGTGTATAATCAATATGGAGATCACTCTATTTTTACTATGAGTCCAAAATATCAAAAGCATTTGATTTTGATGTTCTTTTGCATGCAGAACAATAGACAATATTAATAAAATTCCTTTCACATCAGATCAGATCCCAGTAGGCAGTTTTTTTATATTTTTTATTTTTTTATTTTTTTTATCTTTGGTAGTTTTGTTGACTCCTAGAATATTCCCAATAATTCTGTTGACTGGCTGGAATTCTGATAAAATATTTAAAAGCTCCCAGAATTGCGGATTACGAGTAACAAGTAGTCAAGCTTTTTTGTGCATACTTGGGGTCGGTCCCAGCAGAGTAGTGAATGCCAAATTCATATCTTGTACATATGTTTACCAATTAGTTTGTAATTGTTACAGTGTTTGTAGAAATATATCAAATAGAGTAAGAAGGCATAATTTTACTATTTATTTCTTAAAACATTTTCCACAAATCCACAATTCATGTTTAAAAAAATATTGCAATTTTTGTAGATTATTTTCTTTGAGTTTACAAATTTATATCTGCCGAGAAATGTGACCTAATAATGAAAAACTATTGATATGATCCTTGCTGGTAATTTACATCCTGATTGGGTTACGGCCAGGATGTGAAAGGCATTATACTATACTGACATGATGCATTGTAGAGTTCAGTGCAGTGAGCTCAAGTTGTAAAGACAGCAAAAAAAGGCTTCATTTAGTACTCATCATGACAAGCAACTACTGGACTAAAACCTCAGACGATCAAACTAAAGAAAAATACAGTTGAGTCCAACTAATCCAAACTAATTGGGACTTGACCCTGTTCGGATTAGCGAATTTTAGGATTAGGCGGATATTATGTGAATATTACAACTTTTAGTTTTAAAAATACGCGAATTGTGTACTGTATATTTAACGGAGCAATTCATACCACTTTATTTTGGTAACATTTAGTTGACTTCTTTATACTGTAATAAAAAATTTCAATTGTGCAAACAAACAATGTACATTTTGGCAACAAAGCAATGGCCATATCTGAAATTTATTGTGGAACATATGCCAATGGTATTGTTTAGCTTGTAAACAATGTAGTGACTGAGGGGGAGAGGAAGACACTGATCTATTAACAATGTTAAAAAAATAGAGTCAGCTCCATACATCCTGTCCTCTCCTAGTTTCCCACATTCCAAATATGAGTGAATGGGTCATCGCACTTTGCATTGCAAGTAAACAAATTCCAAATTGTTAAGTAAAGTTAAATTTTTATTAAATTTAATTCCTGCATTTCACAATTAAGTAAACATTCCAAATCAGTTTAGTTAATTTATTTTATCATACATTAGTTTAGGTTTTCTTTTTGGTTTCAAATTAAGTTCAACAGACATGTCTAACTATGTTATCAAATGGAAACCATTTAATTTTGAGTGCAACAATAACCGATCGTTTAAGAAAATTTGTTTTAATGTTTTTAATGTTCCTATTTATAAGTTAAGAAAAATGATATTCAATGTTAATCAACTTGCTTGCTATTTGCAGATTACATTATTTTTCTTTATTGAACTTCATTGGTGAACTAGAGAGTTTGCTACCCTTAAATTATAAGAAATCTTTACTCTTGTTAGGAGACATAAACTGTGATATTTTAACACACACTCCAAATTCTCATAGGTACATGACACTTTTGACAAGCTTTGGTTTAAAATCCTTGGTAAATGAGCCTACAAGAATAGTTAATGACAGTAAAACTTGATTAGATCATGTGTTTTTGTTTATTTTTTTTTTCATTGTAACTCAAGTAAAAATTTCTTTTCGAGTTGTAAATCAGAAGTAATGCATTTAAATATTACTGATCGTTCTTTAGTTGTCTGTAAACTATTGCTTGAAAAAATGTCACCTATTAAAATTGCAACAACAATAATTGAAATTGATATGAACAAATTAAAAAGTATGATTGGTCAGTTGTTTATAATATAAATTCTGAATAAGTACTTTGATGAATAAAGAATTATTATTATTATTATAAAAATCTGCATTTCCCCGAAAGAACGTGTTTGGGATAAGTAGATTTTTCTTATTAGCATGTTTTAGATTAGCAGGATTCTACTATATGTTGAGGATTGTAAAGGTAGCAAGGTGAGCTAGCTGAGAAATAGAAGAGGGAGGGTGCAATTCTTAAAATTATATTAGGGCAGGGTGTAACAGTAAAAATGAATAAAGGAAGAGTGTAACAATTGTATGTAAACTCTAACAGGAAAAAAGCAGAATCCTTCAAGTCAAATATTCTTTAGGCGCAGTGAAACAGTCAAGAGCTATGGGAGGAATGTAGCAGTGAAAGTATGGAATGCAGAATGTGACAGCCAAATGAATTTTAGGTAAAGTGGGTCAGTTGGAAACATTGAATTTATGAAAGTAAATTAACTGAGTGACATTTGATTGAGTTATAAGATTGTGAGGTGAACGAAATAGTTATTTATGCAACAAGTGCGGAAAGTGCCGATTTGCTGCACTCGAGTGAAATGTTTATGCACGAGCCGCAGGCGAGTGCGGAATAATTTCTCTCGAGTGCAGTGAAGGCACTTTTCGCATGAATTGCATATTAAATTTTTTCCTACGACTGCCAAATATTTCTTATATAAGTATAAACGTTTAATATTCAGGTTAAAATACCCACTATGTCCCTGTCATCCCTGTCTCAAGATAGTGATATATATATTTATGATAGCCTGTATTATGCACTTCCTACATTTAGATAAAAATTCATTGGATTTTTCATGCAGAAAATTTAACGCCACTGTTTTAGCAGTCTTTTAGCAAGATCGTCAGGGAATAAGTCACTTAAATCACTAAAGTCACTGTAACTCACCTGTAGCTGTAACTTACACCTGTAGCTCACCTGTAGCTAGTTGTAGGTTATGTTTATGTTGATTCAATCGAAAACGACCACAAGGACAATAGAACAGATGTTTATATCCAGTGTTGCCAACTTAATTCCTGACTAATCAACGTTTTCTTGCTGGCTAATGCAAATTGTTTTGTGTTCTGATGTTTAAACACTGAAGTGCGCAAAGTAAATCTAATGTGCGCAAAGTAAAATGAATATGGCAATCACCTGTTTTGCGACGAGTATCAAGTGCGTAAACAACTGTTTTCACGGACAGTCGTAGGAAAAATCTTTTACTGAATACTGTTTTAACTTATCTATATATTTAGTACTTGACCCTTTTTTTGTACAAGGAACTCCTCCTCCTGTTTTAACATATTTCAATAATTTTGGTATCATTAAATTAATAGAGCTTGGCGAAAAGTTGTTCCTAAAGTAAATTGGTAACAGACAGAAGGGCAGAAAAGAGCCTTACAGTTCGTTATTCGCTTGGTAGCCTTAGTCAACTTTGTAGCCTTTGCTGAAGCAATATTGATAAGAAAACCTGCTAGGAGAGCCAATGTTTATTAGGATTTTAATAGTTTTAATTAATTGATATACACAAATTGTTTATCAAGAGTTGTTATAAGGATCGAAATGTAATAAATGTTGATTATATCATATATGTGATTCATTTTTAGTAAAATTATAACGTTAAATATGAAGCTTAATTTTTTATCAATAACCAAACTAAAATGCTCGATTTCAAGCTATGTGTATGATGGTTAGTTTAAATATAATAGAAACTCTACAAGGTTTTCAATCTTATACATTTTGTATAATAAGTGTCTTTCTAGAAATAATTAATTTGAGCTGATATGATTTTAAATGCTGATTCAAAATTCTTTTGAAGACATATGCAGTAGATGTTACATAAATTTGAATGGCACTTTAAATAATGTTATAATATAATTTAAGTTCGGAAATGTCTATGAACAGATCCTACAGTATCATCACTTGTAGTCCACGCCATTTCACTTGAATCTCTTTCCAATATTCTAGTTTAACAGAAAACCACAATTTTGATAACACAAATGTATTCAACTCAGAAAAACTCTTAAGCCTACAGATTAGTAACAATGCAAGAATTGTAACATGAAGCAGCAATCATTGTGACGAGTGGCGACTCTACCACTGGCCAGAGCTGAAAACAGGCAGATTAGTAGACGCGAAGGGAACGCCAGTTGTCGTCGCGCCTAAGTACAAACCTGGAGCCCCGGACTGAGGCGGGGGCGGTGGGGGCATCAGTGATTTCATCTGCGGGGGCAGCTGCGTCATCCCCGCTACAGCCGGTTTTTGCCCAGCGGATGCTCCATTCCTGCGTACACACAGCATTCTGGGTTAGGTTAAATACGACCACCGGGCACCAACCAGTATACCATCACACTCCTTGTGGTCACTTTGGTAATGCTAGGAATCCATTATTAATCAGTAACTACAGATAGTTTCTTACGAGGTTAAATTATAATAGACTCCAATAATAGAGTCATTTGTATTCAAGGTGATACAACTGTTCAACTAACTATTGTCACATTAAACTAAATGTTCATACAAATTGTAAGTTTGGCTAATTTTCTCTATACAAGTATATTAGCAAAAGAAAGTATCAACTACATAGGTATCCATATAAGATGTAACGATATATTGGTTCTTTAAGTAAAAAAATATACTTATTTAATACCCTAAGGGTTTTTTGTTATGAAAACTCTTCATACAATTCTCAACCTATTTTCAAGTATTGGTGTCGGTGGGTAGGGCTAAGTCCGTTGTTGTTTCTGTCAAAAACTGATTTGAATAAGAATTAAAATAAGGGCACTATCCACAAATTAAATTTGAAATTTCCCATTGGGATTGGGTTGAGTATTTTTTTAAACCTGTTAATGTACAGCTGTAAATAAGTGTAGTTTTTGGTGATTGCTGATATTCACAATATTAGATTGGTTGGATGTCATTGATTTAGAACTAAATGTCACTTTTGTATGGTATAAAAACAAATTGCTCGATTTTGAGCAACACGTACACTAGTTACAATAATTATTGTTCCGACTCTTAAATGCAAAAAGAGGAAAATGGTAAAAAAAACTAACTACCTGTAACAAAAACGATCAATTAACTAAGCCTCATATAATGAAATCTTTGTCACATTATTGAAAAATAGTAAGCAAAATTTAAAATGTTTCCCCTATCCCATTGACAACTAAAAATGTGCAATCTGACGGCCAACACAACTTTAATGTTCTAATAATACATTAGAACCCCAGTAATCGGTACCTCGTTAATCCGAATGTCCGGATAAGCTGAACCGCCATTCAACAGATATATGGGAAAATATTATTCAAAGTAACTCAAACGACACAATTATTTTTGATATATTATTCTTTTGTTTACCCTATAAATAAAGAGAAGACATAGTTTTACGTACTTTGTTGTATTGACCTGTAAAAATATCATATTGACAAAGTTTACTTCAATTCGTCGCTTTCCAGGCATATGGTCGTATCTCATTTTCAGTGATTATTCAGGAGAGCAGAAAAACAAAAACTACACCTACATTTTGCTTCAGAGATTCTAAACGAATGAACTTAGAAACTTTATTTTTAGGCTAGTAATGCATGATACCCTAAACTTTAAAGTACACGCCAAGAGATTTGAAAATATATATATACTTAGAAAATTATATATATAAACAAGATACGACAGTTTGCCTGAATACATTATGCAAGGTTATACTAGGCAAGGTCAAAATTATAGTTCAGACGAAAAGTCGTATCTTGAGATACGACGCCTTTTTTGACTGGGTTGTATCAGGCAAACAGTCGTATCATTAATTGATACGACCTTTCGTCTGATTTAAATTTAAAATTTTTTGAGATACGACTCATAGGACATAGCCTGTATCTTCTAAACTAGGAGGGATAGACATACGACGATTCGTGTGATGTGTAGAGGCTGTCTGGGAGATTCAAAAACTGTCGTAACCTAAAAATCCATTTTTTTGAGATACGACCTTATGCCTGGAAGGCGACGAATTGTTTCCCTCAAGAAACATAATTAATCAGTTAATGCGAACATTCGGTAATTTGAACCAGCCTCGGTCCCAATTAGTTTGGATTAGTGGGGTTCTCCATGTACAGGATTTGTTTGAAAACAAACTATATGGCCAATGGTGGGTGTTTTACAATGTAACAAAGAGATTTATTAACTCTGCAACGTCTCTTAACAACCTAATGCAATGTATTAATTCAATTTTAATACTGTAGGATACTTTAAACGACAATTTTGCCTTTCATAATTGTGTGAATCGGTTGGGGTCAATCTATTAATCAATTTCCAGGATGAACAATTTATCTTTTATTTAAGTTTTAAGAGAAATTATATTTTTTTATATGTACATTTGTGAATGTAGGTATAAATAGCGGTTTTACTATATAGTATCTAAACTGATGTTTAAGTGTTTTACATACAATGGAATTCGGTGAAGCAATACAATAAAATACAGTGCACCTCTGAACTATGATGAGTTATGTTATGTGGATATTTAAAAATGTCAACAAAAAATATAGATAATTTGAAAATGTGAGTTTATAACTAATCCAGCTAGGTTTGTATAACAAAACCCGATTTCAACACGCGTAACATGAAAATTTACCAAACACATTCTTATCATATTAAGGACGATACATCTTTACATTTTAAGCATAGATAAGAAAATTTTTTAATGGACTTGAATTGAAATCAGTCTGATAAAAATAAAAAATAAGATAAGAGATTGTGCAAGAATTCCTACAATTCCTTACGGGTTCAATTTGTACATATTGAAAAATTCAGTCATATACATAAATGATCAACAATATTTAACGAACTAGCAGTCTATCTTTTGTAAGAATAACATTGTAATTTTAAACAGCAACAGTCTAGCCCTATTGGACTTCATAGCGGATGTAGCCCTATGTCTAGCCAAGATGTACCATCAAATGCCATGCGTATTTTAAGCTGGATCGGTTCAGTAGTTCTTGTGTAAAAAAAAGAAAAGAAAGCAGACAAACAGGGAGGCAGACACCACCTCTTTTTTAAACATAGGCTACAAAGTATGACCATTAATAATTAAACACTGAAAATAGGGGTTTTCATCTTGGTTC
Source organism: Neoaliturus tenellus (assembly GCA_030545055.2). Classification (NCBI taxonomy): domain Eukaryota; kingdom Metazoa; phylum Arthropoda; class Insecta; order Hemiptera; family Cicadellidae; genus Neoaliturus; species Neoaliturus tenellus. The sequence goes on along the minus strand of CM061532.1, from coordinate 74,954,406 downwards.
TTAAGACATCTTCATTTTGAAATACCAAAATATAAAAAATAGGTTTTTATACAACATTAACTCCATTCAATATAGTTTATTATAATACAGTATATAGCTGTTCTTTACCAGAATTTAAGTATTGTATAAGTTTTAGAAATAAACAATTGGTCATCAAGCAAATAGGTGTTAGTAAAATATTTTTTGAATCTATTTGAAATATGGTCTTTTACATTGCAAGAGAAAACCGCAAAAGTAAATAAGTGTGTATTTTAACAATAGTTTTTCTGAGGGTTCAAAAATAATTTTCTCACCAAATCTTTACCGTTTTTCATTTAACTCTTTCCTAGTTTATAAAATCGCAGAACATAAAAACAATGCCAGAGAATAGGACTTCGGACATGGTTAGTTACTTTTTCAACACTTCTTTAAGAACAGTTTTGTACAACATTGAAGAATGTTTAAAACTAAAAACTCCATTGCATATCTCCATAAGCTGAAGCAAAAGTACAAAGTTAATGAATGTTAATACAAAAAACAAAACATGTAATCAATTATTTCAAACGTCTTTAAATGATTAAGCCTACACTACATTTATAGTTAGTTAATATGCAGCAGTGCTTAGATTTAATATAAATTTGTTTTCCTACAAAAACATTTTTTTTATTGCTGAGAACTTGACTGTATGAATTAAAGGGATATTCAATGACAAGAGAGTTTTAATGTTTGAATAATAATTCCATTAAATCTTTACATTTAATCTGTATCAAAGAAAAACTTCCTTATCAACAGTATGAAGTAATAGAAAATCTAAGTGTTTATCATAGATTATAATATCAAACATAACTGTAAATCTATACTTATTTAATATGCTAAGGGTTTTTTGTCCTGAGAACTCCGCCTACAATTTTCAACCGATTTTTAAGTTCTTGGTGTCGTTGGATAGGGCTTGGTCTGTAGTTGTTTCCGCCAAAAATTGATGAGAATCGGACTGAAAATAAAGGCGCTATCCACCATTGAAATCTCAAAATTTCCCATTTAAATAACATTGGGATTGAATAAAGCATTTTAAACATGTGTTAATAATCAGCTGTAAATACGTGTTGTTTTGGTGATTACAGATACTCACAATATTGGATTGGTCGGATGTCATTGATTTAGAGCTAAAAGTAACATTTGTATTATATTAAAATAAATTGCTCGATTTCGAGCAACACGTATACTAGTAAATTATAATTTCAGTAATTATCGAAAAAGTTATGAGTTAATGTTTCCTATAATAATTACCTGTACTGAAAAAGATTTCTAAAAATAAAATCAATTTGACAATTTTATTACTATTGTTACATAATTTTTAAACTATTCTCACTATTCTAAATCACTTATTATAAAGACTTGTCCATGTTATTAAGTACCAAGATATTTAATCTAGTCCAAGCATATAGTTACATCATAACAACTACTTTCAAAGGTTTAGAGCAATAAATTGAATATAAAGGATAAATATGCCTAAAGGAGATCCACTCATTTATGACTTCAAACATAAGTGGAATGGGGGAAAAGCTAAACACATCTAATCTTAGATTTTGTTTCTTGAAAGCAAGGCTCAGAAACCTAGCTTTTAATGAAATACCCCCGTCGCAGCAGACCTGCGTACTCAGCGAATTTCCAATGGAATTTTAGATTATTTACTTTCCCCATAAAAACACCATAGGATCGAGTATGTAGGTTTGCTACCATGGGGTTTTGTTAGAAAATCTAAGTTAATCAATAATTAGTGAATGTAAACACAAAATTGTATCAAGCTATGGCAATTTTTTATTTTCCCCATAAACCCCATGGGGGTGAGTATGTAGGTTTGCCGCCATATGGGTTTTCAAAGCAAGTATAAGTTAAACCCTATCTAGATAATGTACATACCAAATTTGATTAAGTTATGTCAATAAATAAGCAAGGTATAGGGTTTTCTTGATTTCCCATAAGGATAACATGGAAAACATATTTTTGGATTTTCCCCGTAACCAGTTATGCTAAGATAAAAATTCAAAATACCTAATTGTTTGTTTTTTTGAGCTCTTTTAAATGGTTTTAGTTAAAATTGATAAATTTTGAAAAATGAGGTCCAAAAATGCCAAAAACCCATTTTTGACCCCTTTGAAACCCCATAAAACCCCGTTCCCATAACCCGATCACGCTAGTTCGCGAACTCATGAAAATAGACCTGGTCTTACACCTTCATACCAAATTTCATCAAAATCGGAGGTCGCTGTCAAAAGTTATCAGTACCACGGACACATAGATATATATATATATAGATATATATATATATAGATATATATATACATATATATGAAAATGAACTAATGGTGTTTTTGGCTTCTGGGGACCTTAAAACGAAAAAGTATCATGGTCCCGGGCTTAGGTCTTACCATGGCTACTACCGTAATAGCGTATTCCCTATAGGGAAATTCGCTAAAATGGAATGTAATTTGATTTTTAATTTGATGAAATAACTTTAGTGGATTATTGCATTTTTAATTGTAAATTACCAAAATAACATATTATAGCTAAGTTGCTTTACTTTGCTTCACACTTTAGAAAACTGCTGTTATACATCATTGATGTTTTTTATCTGAAAAGTGATTTTGAACAATATATTGTGTCGGCGCTGCTGTAAATACTGCGGACTTAAACAAAAATATCGGTTATCTTGATTGTTATTCTGAAACACTGATGATTTGATTACATTTTAATTAAGATTCAAAATATTGTCGTCTACTGTTTGGTTTGAAAATTTACAATTTTTTTCTTGTGGGTTGCCTCCACCTGCTTGGAAACCCAGATCTTTTCATGTGTTATATCAATAATTACTTGGTTACCATATGTAAACATTTTGCTGGCACTCAAAGGGTCAATATAGTAGAATCAATAATGATTACTGGTTGAAAAAGATAAAATCTCTAGTTTATAGGAATTTCACAGACTTAACATGAAGAAAAAGAGAATATGTTTTTTTACTAAAATTATATCAAAATGTAAACAATTAACATACAATTTAGTCAAATCCTTGTAAATCATCGTTGGTTCTGTTTTAAACAATATTTTGATTGACCTCAGAACTTTAAAAAAGAATTATAATCAGCAATGAATGACTCACCCAATTCCCTGTGGCGGTACTGCCTGTTTCTGGGGGGAAGGCACTGGCTGCTTGGGTGGTGGAACTGGTTGAGGGGGACCCTAGAACAACACAAATAAGTTTATATTTTTTAAAGCATTATTTTATTTGTTTTTAAAATTTTGTTTTTATATAACATTTTACCATGAAGTTATATACACATCTGGCTGATTTATCTAGACTTAACCCTTCCCGGGCTATTGACGGATGTATCCGTTAAACTTCATTTCTATTCCGGGCTGAAAACGGATATATCCGTTTTAGAAATTTTCTTTCCCGGGATAAAGACGGATATATCCGTCCAAAATTACGAGAAACATATGTTATATATATTACGATTATAAACATTATATTGACTTTTTGACGGGTAATTTAGTTTTTACAGTTGGCAAGATTATGTCCCGTGACTTTTTCACCTGTTTCATACCAAAACAACACACGTGTAACATGAAACTGTCAGTTTGCGCTGGGACCTTACAGTGAGTGTTTGTTTACGTTTTTGTAATGATGTTCTACGAGTTTTATTTCAAAATGATTATTCCTAATGACTCAAATTTTGCTAAAGATGTTATAAAATGCCAAATAAGAAGTACATCTGAAGAGGATTTCATATTTGGTAGTCAATATAACTATAATATGAAAAATGATTCTGGCGAAGAAAGCGATGAACCAGACGCACAATGTATTGTAATTCTTACATTTTTAGCTTTTGTTTTTTTTTTTATTGTTTTTAAGAGAAACTGTTTTTAATGTTATATTATGATAGGTAGCAAATAAAACAACAAAATGACATAAACGGATATATCCGTCCTTCGCCCACAAAAATACTTTAAATTATCACCAGTTTTCATATTTCTCGATTGTCGTTCTGGGCGGCGGACGGATATATACGTTTACTTAAGTTTTCTTGCGGGCCAAAGACGGATCCGTTTTCTCAAATTTCATTTTCTTTATAACATGTGAAAAAAAATTATTTCAGCACTGAAAACAGCTTTTTTATAACATATGAATTATTTGGAACAAATTAATAACAAAAATTAACACATTATGTTTTGAACTTTTGCTTAAAATAATTCCGTCTCAGCCCGTGATTTAATGTAGCCCGGGAAGGGTTAAAACTACAGGACTAATAATAGTTTAAGCTGCGGTCGCATTTTGCGATACTCGCCACGAAAATGCAACTATATATTTCTTATTATCCTTACTTTACAACAGCTTAATTCCTTGAACACTTTTTGCACATTATATTTTATAAAAATATTACCTATACTATATACTATAGCAACCCGAATATTTTTATAAGTGTTAAAATACATTGAAAGTAATTTTGTTCAATAAAAAAATGTGTGTATAAGAAATAATTATTCGAAAGAATGATTTTTTTCATTTTTTCTGATTGCGGAGGCAGTCTTCGCTTGCGGCCGATGGAGGATTAAGTAGCAGGTATATTAGAGCTGTACTATGTAAGCCTACACCATTAAAGCTCGTATCATCGCAGTTGTACCTGGTAACTGTTGGGCGGTGGCTGCTCGCCTTCGTACTTGCGCTTCTGCGCCTGGTGCTGAGGTAGCCCCCGGTTGGCATTCTGTTGGTGTTGGTGCTGAGTCTGGGCCTGCTTCTGCTGCTCCTTCTGCTGATTCTGATGCTGCTGCTGGTGGTGCTGGGACCGACCGCTTTGCTGCTGCTGAGGGCTCTGCTGTTGAGGGCTCTGGTGAACCTGCGGCGAAGTCTGCTGCTGCATCTGAGGGGAAGATTACGAGTTTTTAGAAATACGTCCTACCACTTCAAAAGTTAAAACGCTTATATAGTGTAACATATTAATCTAATCACAGGATTTCTTTATAAAGTTCAGCATACTCTGTAATATTAAAGAGAAATTTTAAAATAATGCTAAAAAAATTACCGATCTGAAATTAGTAATGCAATATTTGCTTGCTTCTAGCAACACACGTGTTTTCCATATCAAACACATTGTAAATTTGACGGTCAATGCGGCATAGCTCCTAGAAACTACTACCAAGATTTGCTATCACGAGAAATACGTTAATGATGAATTGAAAATCACATAGGAAAAGAAATTCTGACCACTATCTCGCAGATACAAATCTCAAATTTAGCCAGTTGTTAAGTGTAGCAAGACCTGTGGATTTTGCTGGGGAGACTGCAACATCTGCTGGTTTACTTGCTGATTCGGCTGCTGTGCAGTCATGTGTCCCTGTTGTTGGCCTTGCTGTTGCAGCATTTGTTGTTGTTGTTGAATTTGCTGCTGTTGATGCATTTGTTGCTGTTGTATTTGTTGCTGCTGTTGTATTTGTTGCTGCTGTTGTATTTGTTGCTGCTGATGCATTTGTTGCTGTTGCTGGATTTGCTGCTGCTGAGTCGGCTGCTGCTGTTGCTGCTGCTGGGCTTGTTGTTGTTGCTGGAGTTGCTGCTGTTGCTGTATTTGCTGCTGTTGCTGGATTTGCTGCTGTTGCTGAATCTGTTGTTGTTGTTGGATCTGCTGTTGCTGTTGAATCTGTTGTTGCTGTTGAATCTGTTGTTGCTGTTGAATCTGCTGCTGCTGTTGAATCTGTTGCTGTTGTTGAATCTGCTGTTGTTGCTGAATCTGCTGTTGTTGCTGCTGAATCTGCTGTTGTTGAATCTGCTGTTGTTGTTGGTCAGTCGGCTGCAATTGTACCCTTGCTTGCTGCAGTTGGACTTGCTGAGTTCCAGCACCACGAATCAACTGTTGTGCTATGGGTTGCTGTAATTGAAGCTGGACCTGAAACAATTAAAACCATATAAAAAATATAATCTTACGAGGGCTTTTGGCCCAGAGCAGAGGCTTTTGTAGGCAGAGGGAAAGAAGAGCAACATAGCAACATATCTGACGGGAAAGATAGAAAGAACCTAAAAAATCTACTTAGCAGATATTAATATTTCAAATTTACACAATCATCCTGTAGGGCGATTCTGATAGGAAATGTAGTTAATAATGGTAAGCAGTCACATTCAATGAGTACATGTTAAAATTGATCTGTTAAGTATAAAGATTGATTTAACAAGATAGAGGAAAGCTGAGATGGTAAAATGCAAATTTTGCACAGGGTATGTGTTTTGTAATTTGGGGTACTTGATTGTAGCTGGCGATGAAACCCTACATTATAACGATGAAAATATTGTTCACATAAAATACATGTACTTTCCTACAAAGGTGAAACATAATTATCGGTAACTTCTTATTGAAAGGTCAATATTAAATTAAGTGAAAATAGTAATTCCTAGGTTTACTTCACAATATTTAATTAGTTTAGATTCCAAGTACTTATGAAGTCATCTTTAGGGGTCAATGAAGTTAAAATATTCAATCACTTCATTTAAATGTAGTAAAAGTACATTTAAAAAAAAGCAAACATTAATAAACAACATTAGCAAACACGGACATTTTACAAAGACTTTAAGTAGTGATTTTAAAACAAAGAATTAAATACCGTATCCGTGTTGGTTGATATTCATATTTGATTTAATATACTTCGATCAAATTCCAATGAAGTGGTAAAAGATTTTTAACATCCTTAATGAAGATGACTGCATAAGTAGGAGTAAAAACTAGTTAAGGTAGCTACAAAAATAGAGATTATAAAAAAGTGGGTTTTTAAACCAATTAATATATTTTACAGTAATTCAGATAACGATAATCTTAAAATGATAAGCTTTGATGGACTCTAGAAGTGTGGAAAAGTTTTAGGTTGTGGATTTAAATGTTCTAACATGTTGAGTACAGTACACTCTCGTTCATCGGAACTAATGTGGCGGACGGCCAGTTCGGATGTCAAAAAATTCCGATAAAGCGGAGTCCGTCGTGAGTCATCATTTCCGCCCGTACGGTGACCTATCGTGATTGTATTCACTCTTGTTTTTAAGATAACACAAGAGATTTCATGAAAATAAGGCACTCAAACTTTGAACATGGTAACAATGAACCTATAGGAATAAAAAAAACGCAGGAAATAAAGATCCAAAATCTTTATTCTCATATTCCAGCAGTCAACTGACTTCCACGTAATACAGGTGCAGTCGCGACGCGAGACAGACTGAGTGACAGTTTGGGAAGCGGTCAACGCGGATGTTCACTTCCTACCCCCTTCCTCTTTCTATTTTTGTGCGAATACTCCACGGCCTCGTAAATCACATCGATGGGTACAGATTATGGAAAACGCCTGATGACTGTTGATGCAAAATGTGATACTTCACTGTTGTGCGGATAGAACGAATAGAAAATGAAGGCGCTAAAACAGAAAAATTATTTATTTCACAAGAAAAAAAATAATAATATCCAGATTTTTAGTTCCGATGAAGCGGAGTTCCGATGTCGCAGAGTCCGATGAACAAGAGTGTACTGTAGTACTTTGTTTAAACAAACAATTTTTTCTCTTCCTACAAATAATTGGCTTTGTTGGTATAATATCGCACTTGTGTCTGGCCGGGCGGCAGCAGCTGGGGGTTGATGAGCTGTACTCCAGGCTGTAGCTGAATCTGCACCGGGGTCGCCAGCCGCTGCGGAGTGATCAGCCGTGCCACCCCTGCCTTGCCTGCCTCCCCCGGCTGCTGGTATTGCAGCAGCATCGTTACCTGTTGACAACAACAGTTACACAACAGTTCTCAACCACGTCATGGGTTGCCAGCTGCTAGGAGTGATCAACCGTGCCACAACTGCCTTGCCTGTCTCCCCCGGCTGCTGGTATTGCAGCAGCATTGTTACCTGTTGACAACAACAGTCACACAACAGTTCTCAACCACGTCATGGGTCGCCAGCCGCTGCGGAGCAATCAACCGTGCCACCCCCGCCTTGCCTGCCTCCCCCAGCTGCTGGTATTGCAGCAGCATTGTTACCTGTTGACAACAACAGTTACACAACAGTTCTCAATCACGTCATGGGTTGCCAGCCGCTGCGGAGTGATCAGCCGCGCCACCCCCGCCTTGCCTGCCTCCCCCGGCTGCTGGTATTGCAGTAGCATTGTTACCTGTTGACAATGACAGTTACACAACAGTTCTCAACCACGTCATGGGTTGCCAGCTGCTGCGGAGCAATCAACCGTGCCACCCCCGCCTTGCCTGCCTCCCCCGGCTGCTGATATTGCAGCAGCATTGTTACCTGTTGACAATGACAGTTACACAACAGTTCTCAACCACGTCATGGGTTGCCAGCCGATGTAGAGTGATCAACCGCGCCACAACTGCCTTGCCTGCCTCCCCCGGCTGCCGGTATTGCAGCAGCATTGTTACCTGTTGACAATGACAGTTACACAACAGTTCTCAACCACGTCATGGGTTGCCAGCCGCTGCGGAGTGATCAGCCGCGCCACCCCCACCTTGCCTGCCTCCCCCGGCTGCTGGTATTCAGGGTGTCTAGTTTATTTCTCTTTAAAAATTCAAGACTAATTCCAGACTTTTTCAAGACTGTATTGGTTTTTTCAAGACTGCCGCATTACTCGACATATTAATATCTATCTTACATTTAACCAAATTATTTACATAGTTGTCACTTATATATATTTGTTTTTAAATAGTACACACATTCCTTACATCGACCAGCTTTAATTTTTTTGTTGGATATAATCACTACATGTTTCACTGTGAATACAGCATTGTCAAGTGATACAAGAACATAATATCTATCAAAGGATTGGTCAAGGATTAAAATACACAAAATTAACTGTGTTTCTACCGTGTTTTGTCTTTTTTTATCCTTGACCAATCCTTTGATGGATAGAAGGCTATGTTCTTATTTATATCACTTGACAATGCCATATATTCACGGTAAAACATGTACCGTAGTGATGATATCCAACAACAAAATTTGAGCTACTCAAAGGAAGGCATGTGTATACTATTTTAGTCTCCAGTAGCAGTTTAGGGGCTAATATAATGAATTGTAATATTTTTGTCAAAAACAAGACCATTAAAATGAAACTACAAAATTATTACTTTTTTAGAAGAAGCATTATTAATTCTTCAACAACATTGAAAATTTAAATGGTTTGAATTAAAATTATGCACAAGTTTGTAATTCTATTTTTTAACCCTTTGTCCGTCCTTCGTAGGGTGTGTTCTGTTTAGTTTATTAAAATAAATAGGGTAATATAAATCCTTCCAAAAATTCAATATGATAGCAAATTTATAGAACACATAAAAATTGCATATGTTTGGTAATAATTAAAATGTTACTTTTCCTTGTTTTCTTTAGCTTGTAGGCAAATGTTAGTAAAATTCATTTTCCAAAATTGTCTACTGTAAACAAATTTTGGAATTTTACATATTATTTAATATAATCGTGAGCGTTTGTTTACGGTCTGCAGTTGCAAGCATTTTGATTGGGAATTACAAGCATCTCTGGTTAGCAATCTTTATCAGAGCGTCTTAATCGGCAATTGCAAGCGTCTCCATAGTAAAATTTTTTGTAAATTTCAAGACTAGACTGAAAATTCAAGACTAATTCCAGACTTTTCAAGACCATTATTAAATTCAATACTAATTCAAGACTTTCCAGATTTTCAAGACTACTAGACACCCTGGGTATTGCAGCAGCATTGTTACCTGTTGACAACAACAGTTACACAACAGTTCTCAACCACGTCATGGGTTGCCAGCCGCTGCGGAGTGATCAGCCGCGCCACCCCCGCCTTGCCTGCCTCCCCCGGCTGCTGGTATTGCAGCAACATTGTCACCTGTTGACAATGACAGTAGGGGTGGGCGAGTATCACATTTTTGGAACGAGTCGAGTCGAGTCGAGTAGTAAGTAGAATACTCGAGTTTCGAGTCGAGTCGAGTCGAGTAATACGTAAACATAAAAATATTGAAAATTGCCTTAAAATAACTTTTCTATATTCAAATATAAAAATATACTAGCCTACTATACTAAAATAACTAGCCTATCCTACTAAAGCTAAAAAATATAACTTTAGTCCTAAGTTTAATTTGCTTAAAAACTGTGTGAAGGAAAAAATATTGGTTTTTAAATCGCTGATTATTAAAAAAAAAACTTAAGCTAAAAACTTGGTTTAGTAACAAAAAGGATTAAGGAATGTACAGAATAAAAGATTGAAAAGTTAGCCTCTAACCACCATTAAATGAAAAAAAGAAAATCTTCTGTTACATACTTACTTAACTTTTCACTTTCATATGTTTCACTTACTTTAAGATGTTACCAAATAAAAGATTTCCCTATTCACAGTTTTTTTTGTATTTGGCATATTAGGCCTACTTTGAGTCAGAAGCCTAGCCTAGACACCTGGATGTTACAGTTGAATCAGAATCACTAAATGTAATTGGTGGATTTAAATCGTCATTTTCAACTCTATCTACTTCCTTTGACTTTGTTGGTAAGAAAATATTCACCACTCATTTTGTTTAGGAATTATTTTCACTTCTCCGAAATACTCAAGCTATGTACATAATTTTCACTGTTTTAGAATTCCCTCTATCTGACGTCTGCTAGTGGCAGAATGTCTCTTAACTGAGTAAAGGCTAGCTTTAGTAAACAGCCATGAAGCCTGTTTGTTAGGACTTAAAAGTTCACAAAGAACAATAAATTCAATGTCTGTCTTATAATCAAAGCAATTTTAGAGAAAAATGTTTATTATCAATTAATAAACATAGATTTTTGTGAACGGTGAATTAGAAAAATAACATACAACTATAAAATTGTATTACCATTGACTATTGATACTATTGATTTAGTATCTAAAGTCAATGGTATTACTCTGGCAATTTGAGGTTAGCCATTGGTAAACCTGATTGATCACTCTTCTATGTCTGCCGTACTATTCTTACTGCTAATGCCAACACAGCTCTTTATTTTGTCTTAAGTTATTTGAATCAGTTTTAAATCATTGTTTTGATGCAATTAGATGTCAAATTATAATTGACTTTTAATTTTTTTCCCCAGTGTTATGAAGGTCTACAAATGAATCATTTTATTAATCAGTAGCAATGTTGACTCTACCACTAACCGTGCGGCGTCACTCGCGACAAGACCGAGTCCAGTCAGCAGTAGAGTGCTGTCTGAGAAGCATCGTTAGAAGCATTTTCATCGTCTTCACATCTATCTTTCTTTGGTTTTAAAATGTATCATTTTCACAATAAAAACATTTTACAATTTAAAGAAATGGGGTTTAAATAAATAGAAAAACATTTCAGAAATGCTATATTTTAATTTAATAACTACTCGACTCGACTTTAACGAGTAGTCACAAGTACTCGCTCGAGCTTCGAGTATCAAAAAATACTCGACAGATACTCGAAAACTCGAGTACTCGCCCACCCCTAAATGACAGTTACACAACAGTTCTCAACCACGTCATTGGTTGCCAGCCACTGCGGAGCAATCAACCGTGCCACACCCGCCTTGCCTGCCTCCCCCGGCTGGTGGTATTGCAGCAACATTGTCACCTGTTGACAATGACAGTTACACAACAGTTTTCAACTACGTCATGGGTTGCCAGCTGCTGCGGAGCAATCAACCGTGCCACCCCCGCCTTGCCTACCTCCCCCGGCTGCTGGTATTGCAGCAGCATTGTTACCTGTTGACAATGACAGTTACACAACAGTTCTCAACCACGTCATGGGTTGCCAGCCGATGTAGAGTGATCAACCGCGCCACAACTGCCTTGCCTGCCTCCCCCGGCTGCCGGTATTGCAGCAGCATTGTTACCTGTTGACAATGACAGTTACACAACAGTTCTCAACCACGTCATGGGTTGCCAGCCGCTGCGGAGTGATCAGCCGCGCCACCCCCGCCTTGCCTGCCTCCCCCGGCTGCTGGTATTGTAGCAGCATTGTTACCTGTTGACAACAACAGTTACACAACAGTTCTCAACCACGTCATGGGTTGCCAGCCGCTGCGGAGTGATCAGCCGCGCCACCCCCGCCTTGCCTGCCTCCCACGGCTGCTGGTATTGCAGCAGCATTGTTACCTGTTGACAATGACAGTTACACAACAGTTCTCAACCACGTCATGGGTTGCCAGCTGCTGCGGAGCAATCAACCGTGCCATCCCCGCCTTGCCTGCCTCCCCCGGCTGCTGGTATTGCAGCAACATTGTCACCTGTTGACAATGACAGTTACACAACAGTTCTCAACCACGTCATGGGTTGCCAGCTGCTGCGGAGCAATCAACCGCGTGCCACCCCCGCCTTGCCTGCCTCCCCCGGCTGCTGGTATTGCAGCAACATTGTCACCTGTTGACAATGACAGTTACACAACAGTTCTCAACCACGTCATGGGTTGCCAGCCGCTGCGAAGCAATCAACCGTGCCACACCCGCCTTGCCTGCCTCCCCCGGCTGGTGGTATTGCAGCAACATTGTCACCTGTTGACAATGACAGTTAGACAACAGTTCTCAACCACGTCACGGGTTGCCAGCCGATGTAGAGTGATCAACCGTGCCACAACTGCCTTGCCTTCCTCCCCCGGCTGCCGGTATTGCAGCAACATTGTCACCTGTTGACAATGACAGTTACACAACAGTTCTCAACCACGTCATGGGTTGCCAGCCACTGCGGAGTGATCAACCGGGCCACCCCCGCCTTGCCTGCCTCCCCCGGCTGCTGGTATTGCAGCAACATTGTCACCTGTTGACAATGACAGTTACACAACAGTTCTCAACCACATCATGGGTTGCCAGCTGCTGCAGAGTGATCAGCCGCGCCACCCCCGCCTTGTCTGCCTCCCCCGGCTGCTGGTATTGCAGCAGAATTGTCACCTGCTCACAATGGTAGTTATATAACAGTTCTCAACCACATCATGTCATTTGCCTGCCATTGTCACCTGCTGACAACGACAGTTACGACAGTTCTCAACCACTTCATGGGTCGCCAGCCGCTGTGGAGTGATCAGCCAAACATTTTCTGAGCTAACTAATGTATTTACAAACATTGAACATTAATACACAAATTATATGGGTTACGAACTCAAGGTACATAAAAATAATACAAGTAGGCCTTTTATAGTTATTTTATTATGGCCGATGCTTTCTCCTTCAGATATAAGCATTCAAGCCTCTCATATACTAAATTATGGTTTGAATGGGCACAATTGCTTTGTTTTTTTTATTCAATTTTTAAGATTGTTTATGTATGTTGTCAGTGGTAAATTTTCAAGTTCTCATTCCATTTGAAATTCTATTCAATAATAAGCGTAATCTGTTTAATTTAGTGGATTGGCAACTTAAGTGCTATGATCTGTGATTTATTGTTTTCGTTAGAAGAAAGTAAGGTTAAACGTTATTCTTCTAAATATACTACAATATTGAGGAGGCAGGATGCTTCAAACACCCCTTTTAAAATGTTTCTAAATGTACAGTAGAGTGCTACTATTCCAAACCCTTGTATTCCAAAAACAGCCCAATCCGAACACTTATTTGAAAAAAGTTTACCGATTTATTTTTCTTCTTAAAAACAGTAAAAGTCCCGATTGTTATTACATTAAGTTGACGGTTTTTGGACTTGATTCAACCACTGATAGCGGTTGGTTTATTATAAAAAAAGTTTACCGATTTATTTTCTTTACTTAAAAACGGGGACAGTCCCGATTGTTATTACATTAAAATGATGTTTTTGGGCAAGATTCCACCACTATAGCGGCTGCTTTACTGTGTTCCAATCATTTTTGACAAACGTTATTACAATGTTCCATCGGTGTTTTACACTAGTTAACAGAGTTCCATCAGTAGCGAATGCTTAACGTGGTCCTATAGTCATTGGCTTCTGGTATTGTGCGCCTTTTTTGAGTAAAAGGCACGAGTAACCTGTCAAATGTCTTGCAACATTAAGAGTCATCTTCACCCCTGGGCCAGTAACCCATTGTTGCGCAGTCGGCAATGTTAATCATACAGAATTGCAGAATAAAAGAGTTTTAGTTGCAGCAGACTTTAATATTGATATTAATGAAGATAACAACATAACGAATTCTTTTGAAGCATATTTAAGAAACTTTGGTTTTAGGTTAAATTTTAGAGAACCTACAAGAATTACTGGGCACTCTGCAACAGCTATTGATAATATTGTAGTAAATGTCAATTATGGGAATTATACGTTCTCATCAAATAGTTGCTCTGATTTATCCGACCATAATATCTTAATGATAAATTTACCTAACTTGGTGAGTTTACCAAACAAATGTTTTCCAGTTAAAAAAAGGCTGTTTCCAACAAAAAAAATTCCGGCATTTGTAAAAGCATTGTCTGATAGATTGTCTAACTTTAAGTTATCATTAACTGTTGATAGTAGCTATAATAGTTTTTTGGAGATTTTTTACTACACCATGATTGAGATTTTTCCAGTTAGGAGTATTCAAAAATCTACAGCAAATACTGTTAAGTGGATTACCAAAGGTATTATTATCTCATCTAGGAGAAAGCGTGAGCTCCATGCTGCTGCTAAGTTTAGTTCAAATCCTGTTTTTATAAATTATATTCATCAATATAAAAAAATCTTCAAAAAAGTTGTGAATAAAGCTAAACAAATTGCAAATAACAAATACATAGAGAAATCAATTGATAAATCAAAAGCAACCTGGAATGTTGTAAGAAATGAGCTAGGTATTCCTAAGAAACTCAATAATAATATTAGTTTGAATATTAAAAATAAACTTGTTTCGAATCCAAAAGAAATTGTAGAAATTTTTAACAATCATTTTGGAAACATCGTTCAAAATTTAAATGTGCCTAAAGTTAGGGATGAATTCATAAATCTTTGTTCTACCCTTATACCAGAGCATTGTTCTATGTGCAAATTTGATCCTGTTAATATTAAAGAAATAAAGCAAATAATAAATCAATTAAATAACTCACCAGCTTGTGGTTGGGACGAGATCCCAACAAAATTGTTAAAACTTACAGTTGATATAATTGCTCCAGCTATAACCCTAATTATAAATCAGGCAATGGCTCAATCTACATTTCCAAAAAAATTAAAGCTTTCAGAAATCAAACCTATCTTCAAGTCAGGAGTTTTCTCAGACATTAACAACTACAGGCCTGTGTCAGTACTTTGTACCATATCAAAAATTTTTGAAAAAGTAATAAATCTTAGACTAGGCCTAATGAATTATTTAGAATCAAACTTTTTGCTTTCCAACAGTCAGTTTGGCTTCAGAAAAAATAGAAATTGTGAAGGAGCATTAGCAAGGCTTATCAACCAAATTTCGGGGGCTTTGGATGAGTCGCAGTATACTGCTGGAATTTTCTGTGACTTGTCTAGAGCTTTCGATTGTGTTGATTTAACCCTTCTTATTAGTAAATTGCAACAGCTTGGATTTTGCGGGGATGCACTATCTTTAATAAAGTCTTATTTAAAGGATAGGGAAAATAGAACAGTATATTATGAAAATGACTCAAAGTACGTTTCTAAGTGGTATTCTGTTATGTTTGGCGTGCCACAGGGGTCTGTTTTGGGGCGCACACTGTTTTTAGTGTATATAAATTCACTATCAACTAATTTGAATTATGAATTCACAATTTTTGCAGATGATACCTCACTTGTTCTTAGGCATATTTCTTCTCATGGCCTGTTAAATTTGATAAATGAATCTTTAAGTAATTTAAAAAATTGGTTTCAAAATCATGGGTTACTTTTAAATTTTAATAAAACAGCAAAAATTGTCTTTAGGGCATCATATCGACAGGTAGATGTTTTAGAAAATTCTGGACTTGATTTTTGTGAACAACATAAAGTGCTAGGTATAAATATAGATCAAAATTTGAATTGGAAAAATCACACTAATAATCTTTAAAAAAAATTAAATTCACTCAGATTTGCCCTTTCAATTTTAGCAGATTCCACCTCAATGGATACCGTTAAAGTTGTCTATTTTGCATACGTTAGTTCAATACTAAAATATGGTATTATACTCTGGGGTTCTGCCTCAGGTTCAAAAAATGTTTTTAAAGCCCAAAAAAGTATCATTTGTGCTATGGTAAAGGCGAAAAGGCGTCAGAGTTGTAAACCTTTATTCAAAGATTTGCAAATCTTGACAGTTCCTTGTATTTATATCTTTGAATTAGTCAATTATGTTTTAAAAAATCCCGATATTTTTGATAAATTTAGAGCTAAAAATAATTTCAATACCAGGGCTAAATTTATTTTTAACTATCCCATCCACAAATTAACACTTTTTGAAAAAAGCCCCTTGTATATGGCCCTTAAAGTTTTTAATAATATTCCAAATGAAATTAAGAATCTAGATTCTAATTTATTGCTATCTAAATTCAAAAAATTTCTCATAGAAAAAGCTTATTATAAGGTGACAGACTTTTTTGAAGAGGGATCTGGTATTGCTTGATTGACTTGTTTTATTAGCTTTTTTTTTTTTTTTTTTTTTTGAGGGAGAGGCGGAAAAATGCATTACGCACACAGGTGGCCAGCCTGTAGTGTGGGGCTACCCTAAAAACGGGTTTACCCACTAAAAAACCTCCCCTACTCTTTAGGAATCTAACCTGGAATTGTTTGTCACATTACGTCAGGCTAGGCCTAAATTTGGCTTTCGCCCGTGGGGCTCGCTCCTTATCCAGCCGCTCGATCAAGGGATCTGGGCCACTTCGCGGTCCAGATCGGTTTTCTTTTCCAGGAGGATGCCCCGGACGAACTGTGACAAACAATCCCAGTTGCCCTCATCCTCCAAAATCTTTTGGCAGACCGAGTCCAACGAAAATGCACCAAAGATTTGTGTGGCCTCCAGGCGGGGCCCTTCCCAACGGGGACAGCGGAAGAATGTGTGTTCCGCATCGTCGGGAACACCCGGGCAATAAATGCAGTCCGGTGAACCGGTCTTTCCCATCCGGTTCAGGTACGACCGAAAATAGCCGTGACCTGTCAAAAATTGGGTCAGGTAGTAGTCCACCTCCCCATGCCGCCGTTCCAACCATGGTTGGACCTGCTTGATAAGTCGCGCAGTCCATCGTCCTCGGGTGTCGTGCTCCCAGCTGTGTTGCCACCGCTGGAAGGTTCGGGAGCGCTCTTCTGTTCTTGCCGTGTCCTTGCCGATCTCGCCTTGTCTCTGATAAATCGCTTTCCTCTCCCCTGCCAAGAGCTTGACAGGGATGACTCCGGCGACCACCAGGACGGCAGGCTCGGACACTGTCCGGTAGGCGGAACACACCCGGAGCGCAGCTTGACGCTGAACCCGGGCGAGTCGCAACCTGTAGCACTCCTTATCTAGAGCGCCTGCCCACACCTCTGCCCCGTAAAGAAGCACGGACTGGACCGCGGACATCAACAGACGTCTTCTGCTGGATCGGGGACCCCCGACATTGGCCATCAGTCTACTAAGGTAAGTCACTACCTTGGCGGCCTTGTCCGCCGTACGGAAGATCTGATCCCTCCAGCTTAACTTGGTGTCCACCATAACCCCGAGGTATTTGGCGGCACGAGTTGATGTGACCACCTCCCTTCCCACTCGAAACGGGACGACGGTGTCGATCCTCTTCTTCGTAAGAATCACGATCTCCGTCTTACTGAGAGCAAGTGAGAGACCGTGATCGGACATCCAGTTGTTGACCACCCGCATAACTCGGTTCAACTTCAGTTGGGCCAGCTCAACGTTGCGTGCAGCAATGAGAGCTGCGACGTCATCGGCGTACCCAACCAAAGTGGTTTCCTCAGGCATCTCGGACCTCAGGAGGCTGTCATAGGCAACGTTCCAGAGATCCGGGCCGAGTATTGAACCTTGTGCGGCACCAGAAGTGACTTCCATCGTCCGCGTTCCGTCCCTCGTGTCATAAATCAGGCTTCGAGAGCGTAGATAATCCTCGATGAGCCGCAACAGATATGCAGGAATACGAAAGGTGTTGCGAAGCGCATCCAACATATCGGCCCACCTCGCCGAGTTGAAGGCATTCTTGACATCAAGCGTAACAAGAAGCACTACTCGGCGGGAGAAATGGTTGTGGCTCTCGGCTCTCTCCACAGCTCTCTGAACTTCGGTGACAGCGTCGATCGTTGACCGTCCCTTTCTGAAGCCGTACTGACGGGGGCATAAGTCCCCGGCAGCTTCCACGGCAGAAGTCAGGCGGGAACGGATCAGCTTCTCGAACAGCTTCCCAGCCGTGTCCAACATGCAGAGAGGCCTGTGGGACGACGGCAGCTCGGGATCACCTTTGCCCTTGCTGATCAGTACAAGCCTGGCTGTTTTCCAGGGAGCCGGAAACACCCCTTCTACCAAACAGGCATTGTACATTCTCAACAACAAGTCAGCGTTGATTGAAAATACTTTCCTTAAAGCCTCACTGGGAATCCCATCCGGGCCAGGAGCCTTGTTGCTCTTCAGGGAGAGAACGGAGGTTTCCAGCTCCTCGAAAGTGAAAAGTGGAACGTCCTCTACCCGTCCGAAGTCAACCGGCGGTCGCTGTGGATGTTCAGGAAACAACGCAGCGACGATCCTCCCCATGGTGGCGCCCTCCATGATGGAAGGTGGAGAGCGGGCGCCGAGTTTCTGTGTTACAAGTTTGTAACCCAGGCCCCACGGGTCGGAATCAACGTCGTCACGAAGTCTCCTCCAGCTATTCGCCTTGCTCCTGTTGATCGCCTGGCGGAGAGATTTTCTCGCAGCTTTATAGGCCTCCAACTTACGAACTCTGTCTGCGGGAATTCTTGCTCTAGTGGCGGCTCGTCTAGTTCTTAAACATGTTCTTCTGAGTTCCGCAATCTCTTCAGTCCACCAGTAAACGGGTTGTTTGTCGCGTCGGGGTTTCCTTCGCGGCATAGACTGGTCGCAGGCCGAGACGATAAGTTCCATCGTGGATGTTACTATTAGCTATATTAACATACTATTACTATGTTGTTTTATTAGCTTACAGACCTCTGGGCCGCGAACAAGCTTTTGTATTAGAAGGAAATTCTTTTTTAATTAATTAATTTTTAATTAGGTAATTTTTTTTCATTGTATCTCATTAACATGCTTAGATTAAGTTTCATTATATGACAAAGCACCTGTTTTTCTATGTCCTTGTGATGTAATGTAAAATGTATATGTGCTAATAAAGAATTTGAATTTGAATTTGAGCTTTTATGCTAAAACATGGTCTTGTATTCCCCTGTTTCGGACGCCGTTTTTCAACCGATTTTCTTGAAATTTGGTAAGTGTTTAGTTGAATAGTTATATTAGGTTTCTCATACCTCGGAATTTTGAAAATTTAACAAATATTACTCTCTGTGACGTCACAAAGTACCTCGATTTTCCTTATTTAATATTTCAAAATTTTGTAAAATTTTCAAAATTTCGAGGTATGAGAAACCTAATATAAGTATTCAACTAAACACTTACCAACTTTCAAGAAAATCGGTTGAAAAACGACGTCCAAAACAGAGGAATACATAACCATGTTTTAGCATAAAAGCCGTATGATTAACATTGCCGATTGCGCAACAATGGGTTACTGGCACAGGGGTGAAGATGACTCTTAAAGAATCCCACCTATTCCGAAAATGCACTACACCGAACAGGGTCTTTTCTACTGTAGATCTACTGTATTGACTGACCTGCTGGGGCTGCTGCATAACCAGCTGCTGGGTGCCGTTGGGGCCGGGTATGAGCTGCAGCTGCGCCTGTTGCTGCCCCAGCCCCGTCTGTATCAGCTGCTGCTGCTGCGGAATCAGCACCTGGCCCCCACCGGCGCCATCACGAACCGTCATTAGCGTCTGCCCGTTCGCCTGAATGTACTGTGGACAAACACAGGTTAGGTGCCAAGACATATATTGATAAAAGGAAAATTACAATGCGCTCTGAATTGTCTTATGTACAATAAACCTTACTGCAAAGCTTATGAGTATAACCTCAGGCAAAGCGAAAATAATATTAGAGTAAACTTCCTATTATCCGGGATGTCTGGAACTCGACACATACTGGACTACAAAATATTACGGATTACAGAATGAAAGGCAGGAACATCTGAATTCAAGAAAGATTACATTAAAATATGTGTTTTTATCTTTTAACAGCTTTGCTAACAGCAGCATAAAAACATTACATGACATACTGTAATGAAAAATACCGTATATGATTATGAAACTAAAATGAAGAATTATACAGTGTCACCCAATGTTGGATCAACATGACTCGTCTCCTTCAAATTCATGCACTCTAAAGTGCTTTTTATGGCACAGTGTTGTCAAGATTCAAGATCTTTATTCATGATTTGTTTACAAAAATTGAGCAATGATCAGGTAAACATATGAAACGTCAAATAAAAACATGTCAATTACAAATAACAAAATGTACTACCTATAAAATACAAACATAGGTAAATATTCTCTTTAACTACTCAAAAAACTCCTCGATACTGTAGAAGGCCCTGTCTAGGAGGTAGTGCCTTAGGGAAGCCATGAATTTGTTGAGAGAGTTTTGAAATTTAAGATGTAGGGGCAATCTGTTATACAATTTTAGAGCAGAATAATAAACCCCTGCTTCATACAGAGCAAGGCGGTGGACTGGGTACTACAGGTCTCTGTGTCTTGTCTCATAGCGATGGTCAAATTGGTCTTTGTAAAAATTTTTTGGGTGTTTTACATAGAGACACAGTTGTCCCCCCACAAATTCCAATCTCAAACAAACTTGAACACTAATTAATTTTTTATACCTATCAATAAAATTTTTCTGATAGTCGTGCCAGATTATCAATTGTGCCGGATCGTAGGATGCCGGATTAGACGAAATTTACTATAATGTAAATTAGACTGAGATTCGGAAATCTCCTTTTCGGCAAAAGAAAGTTTTCATACTTCGACACCGGATAATCAACTTAAGTAGATAAGAAAATGAAATCTCCATTGCCACAATGACCCTAAGTAACAAAGCCATTTAACACTGATCTTCTTCGCCTGTAAACGAATCATCTCAATTGTGTTTAAATCCTTCACAGAATCTCTAAAACATTTTTACACCTAGAGTGCGTTCCTGTGAAATCTCAGTGACTCGCTCAAGAACCCTGATATGTTGTAGGCCTCCTACCTGGATGGGGTAGGTGGCCTGTGTGATGACCGTCTGGGGCTGGCTCTGCTGCGTGGCCGAGGAGACGACGGAGGTGGGCGGGGGCTGCCCCGCCAGCACCATCTGGCTGAGCTGTGCCTGCGATGTAATGGTGGGCGGGGGCTGGCTCAACACCTGCAATACGTCAGCTAGTGTAAGGCTCTGCTCAGAACACAGCAGAATTGCATTCTCTACCAATTTAAAAGGTGTCTACTGAACTCAAATCTGAAAATTATTGTCATATATGGACAATAATGATAGCTTTTAACAATGTCTAAGAAAAAATATCCCAAAAAAATTTAAGGAAAAAAGTATTCTTCTTTTGAATTTTAAAAATTAATCAAAATAGTAAAATTTAAAAGAAATTTGTATTTAGTGCACATAAAAATCTAAATGCAGCTTGCTGAGTGCTTGTTATGCAGCCGAAAATTCCTTTTCGCCCTTTTCGAAAGTGGGGAAAGGCTACTTTCCCTTAAATTTAAGGACAATTCCCAAACATTCCACAGTACCAATAAATTTAACCAAGTTTTCTGAAGACTATAAGATCTCTAACCTAAACAAGATGAATTACCTGCTGCAAAGCCTGGCTGTGTGGAGGCACTCCCACACCGGACGCGATGGGGGGAGGATGCTGCAAAATCTGCTGCTGTGCGACACCCTGCAAATAGTTCCCAAACAGTGTCAACTTCTGAACAAGGAAGCAGCTCTAAAAAGGAAACCGTTCAAGCTTTTGATTTAAAACTGCACTTATTTAAGAATTTAAACATTTAAATCCAATGTACAAAGCTGCCATTTAGTAAAGAGCTTATCATGAATGAGCTATAAGTAATAAGACTTCTAGGAGTGTAGGAATCAACTGAGTCTGATAGAACCAATTCCTCTTCTTCATGAAAGGGAATAACATGTTTTAACATGTTATTCTACAAACAAGACACTATCAGAAAAAAATTTATGATATGTAGATAGAGTGAAAGGAGGGCATTTACCGGAGTAAGTGGTCCCTGATGTGAGGGTATGTGTACACCCGGCGGAGGAAGGTTGACAGCCTGTATTGGCGGGGGCTGCTGGACCAACTGGGGCGGGGGCACAGCCAGGCTGGGCGGGGGCACACTCACCAGACCTCCCACTGCAGATCATGAATCCTCTATTAGTTCCTTCCAAATCTTCAAAAAACTTAAATTCGTTAATGATTAATTGTTAATGGTACAAGTTAATCCAACAATAAACCGGATTATGTTTTGATTCAAACAACTGAACAAAGCTATCGTTAAAACTTGTGGTAGTACATGTGTACAACTGGGGTTTACATTAAGTTAGGCATACATTTTATGAACTCTTTTACACTTCAGGTCCAAGGTTGATTTAGGCTAGCAAAAGTGTATATATTTTGCAATCAACATTTTAAGAATGAATATATTTTTGATAACA
The DNA here is from genome assembly GCA_030545055.2 of Neoaliturus tenellus. Classification (NCBI taxonomy): domain Eukaryota; kingdom Metazoa; phylum Arthropoda; class Insecta; order Hemiptera; family Cicadellidae; genus Neoaliturus; species Neoaliturus tenellus. The sequence goes on along the minus strand of CM061532.1, from coordinate 74,931,824 downwards.
TTACTTTGCATTACCAGTCAGAGTATTTGATTATGAAGAATTTTATATAAAACTGTGCTGTAAATTTACATTAGAACCTGACTTATTTGAAATTCAGGAAAATTCTCATTTGTTTTGAATAAAAGCAAGTTTAAATTGTAACAAATTTGAATTATTGATTCTTTGAAAGAAATACCAACTATAAAGGAACAACTCTATTTACCTCAACATTACAGAGAAAACCTAGGTCAATGAGTTTAGCTTTAACGCATTTGTTCAAGTTCAGAGTGTCTACCAAATTTAACAAATGAAATTCCTGACTTTCCCCCGACATTTCCAGACCAATTTTCTGAAAATTCCCGACGAAAAAACCAGACTCACCATTAGTCATTTTGTAAAATTTTCTAAAACAATTTGTAAAGTTTGTGAAATACTATAAAATTCTTGTATGACCAAGACCAAATTCCAAACTTTTTCTCTACTTTTCCTGACCTCCAAAATTCCTGAATTTTTCCAACTGGTATACAATACACCTTGCAATGGGCTTGTTTTTTGTAATAAATTTGAATAGTAGATTCTCTACAACCCAGAGTTCAAACTGTAGATTAGGTTGACATTGAATATTGAAGGTAAAATTTTCATTTAAAACATTAAAACTTGAATTGTAGAGGCTTTGAATTGTAGAGTTAAAATTTTAAAGACTGCTTTAAACTGAAAAGGCTGTTGAAAAGAAGCTGATATCAGTTCACGCCAATGCCTATTACTTTTATATTATATTATGGATATTATGGCGAATATTAAAAATTCCTAGTTAAACAAGTTTTACAATTATATCCACATATTATAGTATAGTACTGTATAGTGTACAAGATCTGAATTAAGTATAAAAAGTTTTGGTTCATCTTATATTTGATAGAAAAATTATTAAACACCAATTGTGGTTGCAGGTATGAGTGTTGTGTAGTGTGTACCTTGGCCGGGGATGGGCAGCTGAACTACTCCGGGGGGCAGCTGGTCGGGGGCCAGCGCGACGGGGGGCAGGCCTAGCGGGGGTCCGGCAGGGGCGGGGTGCAGCTGCGCGTACTCTTGCTGCAGAGTTTCCACCAGGTTGAAGGCCAGCTGCCGCGCCGCCTGCAGCACTTCGATCTTCTGGTGTCTGCAGCAAAACGACGCATCAGGCCAGTCACAGTGAGAGTTCAACTCAAACTAGGTATTTGTAGAGTGGGAAGATGTAAATAATATAAAAAAATACCAATACTAGTTGTAAAATTTTGAGAAAGAGATCCATTCAGGTGTCGTTATAAGCAATCGTGGCAAGTGACTCATATTTACATAACAGTGTGTATTTCTATAAGTGGGTTTTATTCTATGCAGATAAAATTTTTAATTAAACACTATTAAGGTAAATAAAGGTCAGGATATTAAACCCTATTTCCAATATTTGCTAAAATAAAAGTCAATTTACTAAAATAAAAATGGAAATTGGACTGCATTTAGACTTTCTGAAAAAAAAAGTAATGTGTTCCTAATGTAAAACAAAAAATTTACTAAAGAATATAGTTCAACTCTCAAACGCCATTGGTGCATATAGCCTAGAGTCTTGTTTAAAGATAAAAGCTAAGGCTAATAGGAAATGTTCAAAGTTTAAAGGAAAATAGGTAATTAATTTGCACAATAGCAATTGAATGATTTTATCACAAAGCAGAATACGAGAGACAGTCCATTTATTTTACCTAAACATAATGATTGGGTGGTCTTTCTTTCTCTGAATGATTGTGATAGCTTAGTTTCATAGTAAAACTTTTCCCTTGAGGAAGTAAAATTGTTTTGAGCAAACTTATATATAGTAATAAGATGAATTCATTTCTGATTAAGAGAAATACAACAATTTCACTACTTCCAAGCCAAAAAATGTTCACACAATAATATTAAAGACAATACTTTATACCAATATTATACCAATCACCTTTATCAAGTAACAGCCTAAACGGTTTTTTTTTTATGAAAATTATTTGCAAGTTAGGATTAGTATTACGCAGGGTAAAACTCACTCGACACAGATGTGGAGTGGTTCCGGGGACTCCTGGCCGGTGCCGGGCTCCGGGTAGCCACTAGTGCGTCCCCGCAGTGTCACTACCGCGCCGGTCTCGTTGCTGATGTACTGCAGGTTTGCACCTCCCGGGCCCAGCACCTTCCCTCGCACGTCATACGACGCAGGTGCATTGTCCAATCCGACGATTACTTTTTCCTGAAAGTTATGGGAGATAATGCATTTATTAAATATCCCCATTGAAGCAGACTTCTGTGAGCAACCAATTTAAGATAATTTAATTATTTGTTTCCCTTTAGAGTACAATAGGCTTTAGCACAAACGTATGTGGTGACAGGATTATTCAAAAGATTATTCAAACCTAATAAAAGCACATTGTTCTGTATAGTTTTAAAATTTGAGGATTTTTTTCATCAAAGAGGTTTATTGATTCAATCAATCAATCAAAATAACTTTATTCATTTTAAGCACAAAACATGTACAGAATGGTGTCATAAATCTAATAATAAAATAGTTAAAACTTAGGTACAGTCTCTTTTGTTAAACTATTATACAGAATATAGATTACTTATAAAATTCATCTAGATCATAAAGAGGTTTGTTTATCAGGAATAACTTAACTTCTTTTTTGAACAACCTGTAGTCACCTATTTCTCTAATATGTTCAGGCAAATTATTAAAAAACTGTATTCCTTTATATGAGGGTTTTTTTTTTGTGTAGATACTTAAGTTATGCCTATTGTATGCCAGTTGGTTACCATTCCTTGTTTTATAATTGTGGTAAGAATTTAAAGTTGGAAGTTGATTTAAATCCTATACTCTTATACGAGCAATGTTTGCTTGTTTGCTTGCTTGCTTGCTTGCACAATTATCTCAAAAACGGCTCCGACGATTTCCTTCAAATTTTGGAATATGGGGGTTTTGGCCACCAGAAATCGATTGGAGCTGGTCCCATAGCTGGGAAAAATCCGGTTTTCGCGCTAGAGCCCTTCAAAGATCCCATGTTATCCTTATGGAAATTTTTTAACTGAACAAAAATCAGCTGATAACTGTAGATAAAATAAACCAATGTGTTACATCTTTAACCTGTGGTTTTAGGAAAATCATACCAATGTGCAGCAAACCTTCCGCTTGGCGAGTGAGCGGAGCGAACGAGCTTTGTGTGAGAAACGAAAGTAATAATTTTACCGAGCTTAAGCTCGGTCCCCCTGGTACTTTGACTTTATATGCATAGCTAATTGATAGATAAATAAACTGTAAACTGTCATAATTTCTGCTTTAGGGAATTTTTCTTTAACAGATTCTCTAAATTCCAGTTTAAACATTATTCTAAGTGCATCACAAGAATACGATTTAGATTTGCGCTCGATGTGCATCCGTAAAGACATAACCCGAAAGCAATGTTCAATTCAATGAGAGCATAATATATTATCTTTAAGGTTTCAAAGCTACTACATTTAGACATTTGCCGCAACGCATAGAGCCCCGATGATATTTTTTTACACACCGAATCTACATGGCAGTCCCAATTTAGTTTGCTGTCTAGCCCAAGGAATTTTATGGTATCCACTTCATTTAGTAAATATTCGTCCATGAAGATATTTATATTTTTTGTACATTTTTTTAAAGCAGAAAATTCAATGTATTTGGTTTTTTCTGGGTTTGGCAATAAATTTATGTCTTGTAGACGTTGAATAGTATTGGAAAGATTAATGAAAGACAAAATTTCTAAATCAGCTTCTGAAACTCCTGACATTGTTAGAATTAATATCGTCCGCAAATAAACAAATATTATTAGGTTGTTTTATTATCGAAGGAAGCCCAGTCAGATATACTAGAAATAGTAATGGCCCCAATATAGATCCTTGGGGGACACCGTAACTGACGATATTTGTTGAAGATGAGTTGGTAGTTAACTGATTAGAGCTGTTGATATGTTCAATCACAACATACTGCTTTCTGCCAATTAGGTATGACTGAAACCAGAGTAGACTTCTCTCTGAAAGGCCGATAGAAGATAATTTTCTAAGTAATAAGTCGTGAGACACACTGTCAAACGCTTTTGTCAAATCCATAAAAATTCCAATAACCCGCTCTTTTTTGTCAATTAAGTCAATAATAGATTCGCAAAAATCCACCCCAGCATTTATCACTGATTTTCCTTCTCTGAAACCATACTGCTGCTTATCAAGTATATTATTTTCTACAAGAAACTGAGATAACTGTATATACATTACTTTTTCATAGATTTTTGAGAACGATAATAATAACGATATTGGACGATAATTTGAAAATTCTTTTGAATCGCCATTTTTATAGCATGGTTTAACTTTAGATATTTTTAGTTTTTCTGGAAAAATACCGGAAATTAAGGATGAATTAATAACATGCAGCAGTGGTAGTAAAATTTATGTTCTAGCCTGCTTAATCACTGGCATGGGTACTTCATCCCACCCAGAAGAGAGCTTGTTATTGAATGACATGATAATTTTTTCTAAATCGTGGTAATCAATTGTTGTGGGAGTAAACTTTTTATTTTTTCCCTCAGATAGAAACCAATCATTTTCTGAGCCAGAATTAAAATTAGATTTAGGCAGTATAAAATGATCGACCATTTGTGTATAGTAGCCGTTAAAAGACTGGCATACATGTCTTATATTATCACAGTTCAAACCCTCAATATAAGGCATGTTTTTACTCTTAGGTTCTTAACATTGTCTCCAACTTCTTTATTAATTATGCTCCACGTGGTTTTACTTACATTTTGTGTTTTTTCTAGTAAGCTATCATAATATGCACGTTTTGTATTAGTGATTTCCTTTTTTAATTCTTTCTTTTTTACATTCAAAAGACCTTTTACAGTTTGGTTACTGGTATCCCTAACAGCCTGACTCAAACTTAAAACATCACTTCTCTTCATTAAAATACTTTTAGTTACCCAGCTTTCATTATTTTTCACTCTACTTTTAATCTTAGGAAAACATACGTCAAAGTTATACATAAAAATAGAAAAGAAAACATCAAATTTCTCCCCAATGGGAGAAAATTTATTATTTTGAGTACAAAGTAAACAATATATTAAAAACAACAATCATATAAAACACTGGTTAGTAAATCTAAGCCACCACTAAATGCTCTGTTCCAAGAGAAAAAAAAACATACTACTGCATAAAACATTTTTCAATAAACACTCAAAATGATTGATCCGTAGTGCGGTGCCAGATTAAGACATTACATTTATATCAGATAAAGGGTTGCACTGTGTAAATCTCAAGGCAATTTTACCGAAGTTGCTGGGTTAAGTGTTTAATGAGTGGTATGGGAGCTATCAATTTATCATAACTTTACAACAGTTCACTTGAACATGTAGAACTTTTTCATGACATTACATGACCAAATAAAGCTCACAAGATGTTTTTAATTTGTCTGTGGTTCACTTGGTATAACATTCTTTCTCCAGAACACACCAAACCAAAGAGCAGCTGGTATTTTAAAATGTATTTTTAGCACTTCTGACGGTAACATGCAACAGCAGATTGCATTAAAATTGGTTTTTATTTAAGTTAAAGTGTATCTTTGTCCAAACAGAATATTAAACTACAAAACGAAATTAACTATAGTCGTGGTCAGGCTTATTGGCGGGTGGATCAATCAGCTGATGCAACCTATTACCTTAGTAAACTGTTTCCAGATGGTAATAGTAACTGTTTTTATTGGAATCATAATGTAACTGTTTGTAACTATTCATTTTTAACGTCAGTTTCTCTTGCACATTTATACAATTTTTTTAATACTTTTTATTTTGGCAGAATAATTTTATATTTTATTGTTTGTTTATCAAGGGAAATAGATGGAAGGATCCATAATGATTATATTAGGGCAGTTTCAGGATTATCTTACTTTAAACAAACGTTTAAGGAAAACATTAATTTAGGCTATAGGAAACGTGAAAACGTGAGGAAACGTGTAATGAGTTGTATAGCATAAAAGTAAAATAAAATAGTTTTATAGTTTTGTAATTTTAATCTTTCACTAAAACTGACAAAATGTTGTCTTATGAGACCACAACAAAGAGAGAAACAGGCTATACATAGTTTAAGTGTGTGGTGTGAAAAAGAAATGGGCTATACACTAAGGTTTTACACTGTATCACTATAAAAAAAAGTATTCACAAAGCATTATCCAAACTCGACTCTGGTTATTAAATACATTATTTTTCTCATGTCAGTGTAATTTTTAGTAACGCTTCTATAAATCATAATAAATTGTCTTGGTATACAAAATCTTAGTAGATTAGAAAATTAGGGTGAGGCTTGATCACACTTTTCGTCGAACATATAGTCACGCATGAGGTGCCTTCCTCTTTCATAGACGAACGATGTGTACGTAAAGTGCAACATTAAAGATAAACTAACTAAAATACGTACGTACGTTAAATGTTTTTTATAAACTATAAGTTTAAAAAAGATATTGATTGTAAAAATGTATTAAAACAATTTTTAATGGTTTAACAACAAGTTAGAAAGGAGGTTGTGTCTATACGTACAGCTGGCAATATAATATTATGTTTTGTAACCGTTACTTTATGATTCTGGTTGAAGCAGCTACTGTTACGATCTAGAAACAGTTTACGAAGAAAATAGGTTGTAACAGCTGATCGGCCATCCGCCAATAAGCCTGTCCAGGACTATAGGTAACTCTAAAATCATTATTAAAAATTTTGATCAAATTTTAAACTGAATCTACATTAGGGTTTTCTCAGCTTTTTAACTAAGAGAGTTAAATATTACAACAAACAGCTTGATTGTTATTAATCAACTTAAGTTTTACTTTGGAATCTACTGACCATGCCAGGCAGGGATGTCTGCATAGTAATTACAGGAGGTGGTGGGCCCATCTTGAACTTTTCTTGCTCCATAACTTCTTTTATAAGGGAGTCAATCCGCTGAATGGCCACTGTAAAATATTAAAAAACTCTAAACCAACACAATTAAAAAAAATAATGATTTTAATGTTTCCATTTAATCCACAGATTAACAAATAGGTTTGACTACTGGTACTGTAATGTTACATTTGCAGAAGGAAGTCAAATATGCAGTGCACCAAATAGTACAATACCATACACTACACGTTTAAAAAAAGTGCAAAACAGCTATGTCAGTAAGTTCATTGAGGCACAAATTTTAAAATCATAAAAACTGTTAACAATATGCTACTACAATAAGGGAGTTTTAATGTAAAATTAGTATGTTTGTGTTGAAATAAAATGGCTATTAATACCATAATGGTTACAAGGTTTAGGATTAGAATAACGATTTATTTCATGATGAATTAGCCTCTGGACCAGCTTCGGCATACGAACATTTAAAAAACACAAACTGTGACAGGTGCGGCGTCCGAGGATGGTGAATCATCAACACCATGATGATTCACCATCCATAAACACAGCGCCAATTGCATGTGAAGTTTTTAATACTGGCCTGTTTTAGTCGCATTTAGTGTTTTTAAGTGTTAGTATTTTAAGTGTTTGTAATGTGTGTTAAAATCATCATGAAATTTCTTCCAAGTTGGATTAAGTGGATTAATTAGGATTGATGGTCTTCGCTTGATAATGAAAGAGGTTCAAAACCTTTGTCACAAAAACCAAATCAGGATCACTGACAGAGCACAGATAATTTAAGCCTTTTTATGCTAATGATTTATTTCAGTCTGTAAAAACAGTCTTATAAAAAAAAAAAATACTTTATTTTCTTAAGTATGGTCTCCCAAATAATTTGAAAGGCATAATACCAATAGTTTACTAGAATGTAACCTAATTCATTCTTGAAACTGTAACGGACACATTTTGGGGGCTGTTACAGTTTTCAGTTTAGTTGTAAAAATCAGTGTTGGGTTGGCAGCACGCGCCCAGTGACTGTACATAATCAGCTGACACTATCAGCTGTTTAGTTTAGTTAGTTTGGAAAAAGCGCCGCTAGGAGCGAAGGCGACGAGCCAGAGCGACTGAAAATTCAATTCATTCCTTGGCTGAGCTTTGTGTTCGCACCATCGGAAGAGCTCCGAGTTTGAATAGTTAAATAGCTGCATTAGCAGAATCAGCGGTAGCTGTTTTACTGGACTCTGAATATTTTATAATGAGCCAATCTAGTTCATTGCCAATGAAATAAACAAAGAATAATACTTACAATCTAATGATTGTTTGTTAGGCCCTTGAATAAATAAATATAAGGGTCTCTCGCTCTTCGGAAGTTTGTCTTTGTCTTCTGGATTAACGTAACGTCCTCTGGTTGAAATGGATGCTCCTGAAATAAAATTGAGCAATTGTGTCTTGTGCCATTATTTTTTTAAAGAATATATTATTGTACTCTTTTCCTGGAAAGGTCCTCAAAAAATTAGAAATTATGGAACGCCATAAAGCTATAGGCTAGAGGGACTACGGATCGTGGCATAAATGAAATTTTTCAAATCAATTACTTCACCTTCAAGTAGCAAGTTTACTCAAAGTTCAAGTGAGTATGACAAATAACAAACAATATGTACAAAGTGTACAATCACAAAGCACCTAGGATTTGTAATCCAAGTTATTATAAAACACTATTTTTCAAGCTATAGATGGAACTTCCACGATGAAGACATATGTGGTGCTAATGTAAACTGAAATCTTTTAGAGATCTTCAGTTTTGATTCATAAATAAATAAAATAGAAATCAAATTAATTTTTACATAATTAACCATGTACACAGCTTAAAAACTTTTCCTTTACATCCACAGAAATACATAAACTATTTTGTCATTCACTAATAATAGAATACATGTAGATCAGATAGAAGCATGAAGATAAACTGCCATCTGCTTTAAATTGTCTTTCCTTTTTTTACAAAACTGATATGTTACAGCAAACACAATTAGGGGGAAAACACACTTGTACCAAAAGGTCAGGTATCTATAAGAATGTGATGGCTTACAGTGTTTTTTTTTTATTTTTATTTAGTCTTGATTTCAGGACAACATACATAAAAAGTTAAGAAATTATTCAAGTTTTGATCCTAAACTCCATAAGATAGGTTACAGGTTGAGAGTTGATTATCCGGATGTCAATGATCTGAACAGTCAATTATGCTAACCATTGAATTATCCTTCAGTGTATAATTCTAAAAAAACAAAGTGCAAAAGTGTAAAATAGAGCGAAGCGTCTACAAATATATAGCAAATGAGGAATATTTTGTATTGATCTCTTTTTTATCAAAGCCAAAAAAATCATTTAGAAGTTTTTTTCTATTTATATCACTGCATCAGTTTACTGGTTTTAAATAAGAGATCAGTGGTGAAACGGTAATTTTTTTGTGTTTGATTAACCAGGGTGTCCAGCAATCCATGACAGTGAAATTCAAGCATAATTCAAGGATTTCAAGGCTTAAAGTTTATAAAATTCAAGGCTCTTCGAATTGTTATACTTTACATATACCGTAGCGTATAGAAACTTTAGGAAGAAATTAAATGAGAAACATTTTGGACTCAAATAGAAAAATGTATTAAAAATTTAACATTGAATATAAAAATTGAATAAAACTAACATTTTACTATAAAATACAAAGGGTGCTTGTTATAAATTTGGGTATCCAGTGTTAACCATATCATAAAGTGAATACATCTTACTGACATTCATGTAGCCGTAGCCTACTCATAAAAAGGATATATCAGTGAATAAAGCCAATTAGACTGAATCTAATGTAACTACAAGAAATTAAGGTAGGCCTTAACTTTAAATATAAATTGTAGGCTAAGTTAAAATAACAAATGACACAATTTACCTGCAATAAATTACATCCATGTTTAGGATTGTATTAATTACAAGTTTGACTACATTGCCATAGGCAGATACTGCTGTACTAACCCATAATGTAACCCTAAAAAATTAGGAACCTTTATAGGAACTCAGGAAGCAACTTTAGAAAATTAGGAACTTAGCGTAACTCATTAACACCAGAAAATAAGGAATGTTCAATATCTCATTAAGGAACATTATTATAAAATTAGAAACTTGGAATAACACAAATTGGTTTATAAAAAACATAGGAAGTAATGCCAGTAGAAATCTCTGCAAATAATTTGCGTAAATACCTCACATAGTACAAAAATTAATCAATTACCACAGAAAACCAATATATCAAGAGAAATATTTGCAAATGATAAGGATTAATAGGCCTACCTCCATAGTACAACAATTATTGGGATACTATCATTGAAAATCAATATATCAAGATAAATCTTTGAAAAAAATAGGATAAATATTTCCAACAGTAGTAACAAATAATATAATACTCTGGAAAATCAATATAGGATATCAAGAGAAATCTATGCATATAATTAGGATAATTACTTCAGACTGTATATAACAATTAATAAACTAACATAAAATACCATTATAACAAGAGAAATCTTTTGTTAAATAAATAGGATAAATACTTCACATAGTATAAACAATTGGTAAACAACCGGTCCATTATAAAATAAACAATAGGCCTATCACAAAATTAATTGGTAACTTATGGTTGATAATAATCACCATTGCAAATACGTACATTTCAATTACACCATTTTAGATTTAATTAATTAGAACAATAAAAAAATATGTGTTCAGTTTTTTAAAATTTAATTAACTTTAAAAACTCACACCAGAAGACAGATTTATATTCACAGATTTACCAAAGAAGAAATTTTTTTGTCAATAACCTCCGCTTCCATTCTCCCTCAGCCAACAATTTTTGCCTCTTTTCTTCTAGTTCTCTCACTAATTGTTGATTTCTTCTTTTGTTCGCTTTTTTCTCTGCTTCTTCTTTGTCTTTTCTTTTCTGATTCTCCAGAGCTTCTTTATACCTGCTATGTAAATTTCTTGCTGCTTGTATTGTTTTCTGGTCTATGGGGACTTTCTCAACCCCCCCATAGTATGCAATGGTATCATGAACAGTTCTAATACTCACCAAAGATTCTTCTTTCATATTCACAACTAAACATTCTTTATTTATCGAGAAACCTCTCTCTACTTGAGCGTTACTGTGTGACAGAATGAGAAGTTTCTTCACCACTGCCTCAAGTGCACTTTCACACATGTTGTTGTCATTCAGCAGTTAACCATGTTATTAACCAACAGCCTAACTATGTTACTAGCCTAGTGCATCATTCCATACTATCTTCTGCAATCTCCAATCTGAAAAAAAAGGAATAAGCTACTTTTTTATATAAAAACTTTGTTTAAAGTTAGGTTTGTAGGCCTAAAATTTAAACAGATAGGCCTACTGTATTTGTTAGTTTCAAGTTCAATCAAAACTTAGTTCTTATAATTATCATTACATTAGGTTAAATTAATTTTTCATCATAGCAAAGATTTTTAATGTTGAGTGATGCCTTCGCATAGATTAAATCCCAATATTTCCATAATTTTTTTTACAATCCAGCAGAGGTTGAACTTTGAATTCATCAAGATTAACAATACAGTATCTCAAAATTATTTTATTTCACTTTGTAAAAATCTGGTAGTCTACTTCAATACAAATAACCTGAAAATAGAAAATTAAAAATCTAGGAAGTATCTACTTCCTAACTAAGGCAAGTCCTCTAACTGAACAAGTTTTAGTGTATTATTAGCAATGGGTGGGGCCATTTTTGGCTAGCCTATGGTAATTTCAATTATGCCAATTTCTAAATCCTAAAAACCCATGACCAATTAAAACCCCCATTTTGACAATGTCCTTTTCATTATTGTTGTACGTATTCTCTTCAACTTATATAGACCTTACCTAAATAAATATTTATATTCATTCACTCCAATTCTATAAATAATTCTAATGTAATAATCTACACGGTAGGCCTACCAAATTTCTTAAAAATATAAGTTACACAGGACTAAGTGAGACAAATATTAACCACTCATAAACTATATAAGCCTACCGTACCTTATAATAGAAGCCAGACTGAGATTTAATTTAGTTAGGAACTCCATGAAAAAGATCGACCTGCCATAGGTACAGATTAAAACACTGAGTTATAAAATCACTGAATATATCTACGGTACGGTAGGCCTACAGAAGTGTTAACTTAGCCTACTGAAAGACAAATTAGATTATAATCATGGTTAGACTTAATTTCTGACATCTGTGTGTACGAGCTCGCCGAATGGTATGCTTTAGGCCTATATTTTATTTCAAATGAAAGAAATAAATTAAAATAAATAATCACAGTTCATTACAACTGTTAAAAAATATCCTTAACACAAAAAATAGGGATATATATTTAGGTGTATACAAGTTACGGTACTCATTATTTTATCTAGAATTAAAGCCACAAACTAACTCTCTCTCACTCTCAGAAAGATCAAAGGGAGTACGATTTCACTTATATATAACCCATTAATATGCAGGCATAAATATGCCTGAGGTCAAAATTTAATGTTATTAATCTAAAAAAATACAAAGTTAATCACCTAATTTAAAATTACCATACATTATTTACACAATTAATTGACAGTAACAGCCAATTTATGGTAAGTAGGCTTATGATAACAAAACCCATTATAAAAATGGAGTAGGCTTACCCATTTTTAGCAAGTAATTTATTTATAATTTACATATATCTACAATGAAATTCTGACTGAATTTCCAATATTCATTGGATACCAATAAATTAAAAAATAAAAATGATTTTTAAATGATTGAAGGCCTAGGGTGTTTTACTGCTGAAAGAGCAATTATTTCATTTAACCTTTGTTCCACTGTATTTAACATAAGACTGCTGTAGTTACCATAGTACAATGGTAAAAAGAACATAAGGCAATAAATCAAGGCCCAATCATAAAGGAAGACGAATACAAATAAAAAAGATCAACATAACATAAAACGATCTTCTTTATTTGGATACTAATTGCCATTTATGACGATCAGCTCTCTCGACCTACGCCTAGGCCAAGTATGTTTTCAGTGACCAAAACTATAAGTAAAATAAAGCAGTTCTTGGTTACAAATTATTACTCACCTTGTAATTCTATGTCGTTCAACTCATTAAACTTAGCCTTGATAAAGTTGAAACATAACTTTTTAAAACACAAACTCAAATCACTCGTCTTGCGTTGCGTTGAGCTGTCGGCGTCGGCTATGGCTACCGCGCTGCTGGTGTCGGCTGCTACGACGTCCAATCCACCATACGATCCAGAGCAATGGAGGTTAAACGGAAGGAACGAGGACCACCATGGGACTACTGAACACGTTAGCGCTTCAAGCGGCTAGTCCCGCAAGCTTCATTCACTAATACTGTGTAGTCCAATGATTTAATTTCCAAACACCAGGATCGCTGTACATTTTTAGACTACATATTTTAAGTAGAAAGCGACTTCGAGCCAGAATCTTTTACTGTTAATGTTCGACGCAACACGTTCCGAATCCGAAGCGACATTCCATTTGTCTAAAGGACGAAATGAAACAGCCTGTTTTAATTAAACACCGGCGTCGGCCGTTAGACGTAATACCGTACCGGGACTCTACTTGGGTAGAAAATATTTTTTTTCGGAGCAGATTTTAATCAATATTACGAAAAACACAAAATAAAATAAAATTACAAATTCACGATATTTTAACAAATTTCAAGCATAATTCCCGCTTTTTCAAGGCACAAAAAAATTCAAGCATAATTCACGCTCTTCAAGGTTTTCAAGGACGCTGGACACCCTGTTAACAAAAGAATTTTATTACCATAACCACCCGTGGTTCCAATTTGTTTTTTGGATAATCGACTCTTTACTATGATATAAAAATGGACTTTAAACATTTAAAAAATATACCCGATCTGAAGCTTCTTGGATTAATTTGAAATTTTCAAACTTTAGTTATTCAGGTACGCCTAAATTATCATTGTGATAAAATTTTGAAAAACAACTTAGTATTCAAAACAAAGAACCAGGGTTGATCTGTACATTCTATTTTTTGGACTCATTGCTCTACTGACATCACCATGAGCTAATAAGCTAAATTTAATTGCAAATAAACTCTTGAACATACCTGAAAAATGATTAATTTCTTCCTGAGTTATGCCTTTAGTGAGAAGATTTCTTGCAGTCAATGGGACGTCATTAATTTCAAACTCGGTTTGAAACAAGTCGGTTGGCGGTTTGTTGACTAGCTACATAAACAAAAAGTGAAATTTTACACAGTAGGCCTAACTTAAAAAAATATACAGTGGAGTCCGCCGCAAACCCAGATTAATGTGGACCAAACGGTGTCTGAATTCCGGGTTATCGGGAAAAGAGTAATGATAAGAAAAACATAAAAATATAGTTTGAATATTTTGCGATATTCATATAAAAATATTTATTAATTGCTTAATGTACAAAATACACAAACTAAAAACCTAATTCTCATCTGTTAAAACAAACTTAAAGAAAAACCAAAGCACCATATCGTGCTCCGGTCGATGCCTAGTTGCTTAGCGCCCTACTTTATTGCTTTGGCAGGCTTTCCAAGTTATCCAGAATTCTGTGTTAACGAAATCTGTATTTTCAGCACTCTACTGTAGGCCTATTCAAATTATATATACATATTGACATACACATAACTAGGTCAAATATGTATTCCTCATGAACAGTTATATTTCATTATAGTTCTGTTCGTCTTATTCAACTAGTTATTTGTAACTTTAAGAAATTTAAGAATGTTTAGGATTAAAACTTTGAAACCAGGGTAGTTTCTAACACTGACAGGATCACTTGGCAGTAAAAGGGTAATTTCCACTTTTAAGAGAAGGAATTTGAAACCCTCATTAATTTTGTGTAAGTTAAATGTATAAAACTTACAACTGGATTTGGTTTGATTTTTCCTTTCTTTGCTAAAACGGCATCAACACGAGCTGCTGCCTCCACAGCCACTTCAAGTCTACTCTTGAGATTGTACATAGCACTGAAAAAAATACAGGTACTGTAAATAAAACAACACTTGTTTACGGATAAGAGCCATTGATAAATAAAAGTTGCACCATAAAACACACTGAAGTCCAAATTGTTGGTGTTTGAGGTAGCCCATGTCCTATTTTTTACTTATATCTACACCACAGGCATTTTGCTATGAGGATGTACACTGTAGGTACCTTAAAACGTTATTGAGGAAAAGGAGTAAGAATCAATAAAATTCTTGTGAGCTCACACCAGGAATCGAAACCTTGACCTCTTGAATCACTGTAATATCCTAAGTAACTTGCCTTTTTTGTCGGGAACTTAGCTAATTACGTTGAGAAATATAGTTTAAAAACTCTGAACAGTCACTAGAACGAGTCAATCAGCCATCTCGAATCATTGAAGATCAGTCCATGAGGGGGAGTGTGCCTTGTTTAATTTTTATCACCTTTGTGTGATTCATCTACTGACAGGAGAAGGCCATGAAATTGCCATGTGTAACCCTGTATAACACAGTGAACTTCCTCTTGACTGGCCATCTCAGAACTCTTGACCACAGCCAGATAAAGATTTGGACTGTTAGACCTAACATGTTTGCTATGTCCATGAAGAAATTACTATTACAATATAGCCTAGCCGACTCAAATATGAGTCAGCCTGTAGAACCTCTTAAATAGTCTAGCGGCTCAGATATAAGCTTGAGAGTTCTGCCAAAATAGCCCAGCGGCTCAGATATGAGCTCTGAAAATCACTAAAAACCGAACGGTGTCCGGCCCAATTAATTCGTAATAGCAGGACTCTACTGCATTACCTAAGAGCCTACATTTAGGTACATATATATATATATATATCGTATGGCTCATTCAGCCAGCCACCATGGTTTAAGAATAATAAAAAAAAAAATTCTGCGGTGCAGAGCACCTGAGTCAGTATAAGTAAAAATCTAAACACTAAAATAAAGAAAATAAAAATTAGATCTCTCTTTATAGAGCTAAATCCAGGGCGCTAAGCCATTGCAGCCCAGCTTCACTTGAGCTATGCAGACCGGCCAATCCTTCGGGGAAGGCACTCATTGGGCACTCTTCGACTATGTGTTCCATAGTTTGATACTCTGCTCCGCAGTCGCATGACTGGTCTTGTGTCATTCCCCATTTGTGCTTCCAATAATTACATCTCCCCACTCCAGTGCGGAAACGATTGAGTATAGTCCACTGCTTCCGAGGAAGATTCATACCACCTACCGCTACGGTCGGGTCATCTATCAAGTAGTGGTTCCGACCTTGAAAAGCGTCCCAGGAGGAAGTCCAGTTTGTATGGATGGTGAAGTTCGAGTCCATCAACTGGGAGGCTGTTCGTAGAGGTGGTTTTAAGTATGGATAACAAAGTTTCACCGTATTGGGAATATTTCTTGACCCAAAGTTATCATGGAAACCTCATACCACTCATGTCACCTATAAACTTTCCAGAGTCTGCTTTTTACTCCGAAAGTTGAAGGCTTCTGTCTCCAAAAATATGTTACTCCTGGGCTATTTTAGTTTTTTTCATTGCCATCTCATATATGGAGTATCTCATGGACTATCTCAAGTATGGTGCTAAACGAACAACAACTTTGGCAGCTGAACTGTCACACACAGTGATCTCTCAGCTATGCCAGCTGCCAGACAAATTTAGGTACATGAGTAACAACTACTAGTGATGTTGTCAGAGCTTCATTTAAATATCAGTGTGGTTTTATTAATTTCTAGGAAGTGGGGTATAATTTTTTTTATTCCTAGTTTATTGTATACAATTAATATGTAAGTGACATGTTCGTATTCTACATAAAATTTTGAGTCATTTGAGTATCCACATGTTACACTTAGCTTTTCCAACACTTTTTCGCATTTTATGGCTTAACTTATTTCAATATAAAATCAAAATAATTTTTACATAGACCTATTCTTGATCAGTTCAAATTACCGGTTCTTTTTAATACCCACTTGGCGTAACCTATTTTTGAATGAAATTTTTACAGGTCAATCCTCTCACTAAGTACTAAATCTGTGCCAAATTTCAAATTTTTATTTTCATGCCCAACAGAGATTTTGAGCTCCAAACTTGTGAAATTTTGAAAATTTTCTATTTTTAAAACTTTTTATTTAAAGAACCATGAAAGTCCACAGCTTGTAACTTTGTTATTTTAAAGCACATAACAATACCTATCAATGAAAAAATTAATGAGCTCAAAAGTGTTTGCCTTCTTGTATAAAAAAATGTTCAAAAATTCATTTTTGTTAAATTTTAACTTTGAAATTTGAAGAATGATATGGACTTTAAAAAATGTTTTTTAGTGTATGTTTATGGACTTTTATTAAAGTTCAGATCTTTCTGAAGAGAATGGTTTTTATTTTACTGTTCTATGATTAATAGAAAAGGAGATATTTAATTTTACGCTGAGCTCTTAAATAGCTGAAAATTAGCGTTTCTTCAACAAAAAAATGGCCACCAATAGTAGAATAAAAATATTAAAAATAAACTGATTGCATTTTTTAACTTCCAATGTATTGTACTTTCAATGATATAAATATAAAAAAAATAAAATGTTGAAGCAACCAAATTATTTTTTTCTGGACCACTTGATATGGATTGACCCAAAATTGATCATGTTCTCTTTAACATACAGGAGATTCTGTTGCAAAAAAATGGCCTGCACAGTCATAATTCCAATTTTTTTTTTTTTTTTTTTTTTTTTTAACGGCCTACAACTTTCTTGGCTGGAATTCCTACCATTATGCGAAGGGCTCTTTTTTGCCGCAGGAGGACAGTGCTTGGATATTATTATTTTATTTTTTTATAAATATTTTTTAGCTCTTAGACAGCTACCCCATCAGATTTTTCCATATATGAGATGGCAATGAAAAAAACTAAAATAGCCCAGGAGTAACATATTTTTGGAGACAGAAGCCTTCAACTTTCGAAGTAAAAAGCAGACTCTGGAAAGTTTATAGGTGACATGAGTGGTATGAGGTTTCCATGATAACTTTGGGTCAAGAAATATTCCCAATACGGTGAAACTTTGTTATCCGTCTCCACCGTTATTATCGATGTGGAAATTTCGATATTGCGATTGAAATTGCTATCATATCGATGATACAATTACATGATGCGATTACGATTTTATCACCTGATTTAGTTTCTTTCTGATATAATTAAACAAACCTTTTGACAAAAAAACAAATATATTCAAACAAGTAACTGAAAATAACAACAACAAAAAAGTAAAAATTGTAACTAATGTAACCTGAAACAAAGAACAACACACAATAAACTAACCAAGTCTGTAGCTGCATCTAAATTGTGAGAAGAAGCAGACTTCGTTATAGATCTAAAATGGCGTCACACCACACAAATGCTGCCAAATACAAATGAGAAAGGTATTTTTGATTTTATTGTATTGAGGGAATGTGCTTTTAAAATGTTTCCAAACACCATTGATTTTGTTGTTATAAACATCGATGTCAATAAAAGTGACGGAGGTTTACGGTTACACTGTTAGGTTAGATTATTATTGTGATACATTTCTTATCTCAGTATCGTTGTTGATTCGATTGTTTTCATCGCACAATTTCAATCGCAATATCGAAATTTCCACATCGATAATAACGGTGGAGACGGATAACGAAGTTTCGCCCCCAATACAGTAATCGAATATGGTTTTGTTGGCCTAAATTATTCTGTCTCAAACTGAAAAATATTTTTTCGGTTTTTCTTTCATTTAGTGCCAAGATATTGGCTTAAAACCATTTGGAAGAATCGCTGACACAATTAGCAATACCACCTTCTTCAACCACTTGGGCATTGCTGCCAGAGACTACAAAAGAAGTGTTATCTGCATATAGAGCAAAAGGGATATTTTGAGGAAGATCAAAAATAAACAATATAAATAAAACAGGACAAAAAACAGAACCTTGGGGGATTCCAGCAAAAACTTCTTTAGGATTCGACATTTTTGTCAATTAATAACAACTCTTTGCTCACAGATAAGGTTTTCAAAAAAAGAAAAAAACCCCATATTGTGGTGCTTTATTCCATAGACTGACAACTTTTCTAGAAGAATTTTATGTGGGACACTGTCAAAGGTTTTTTTTAAGTCTATAAGTTAAGGCCCAATCCGAGATACATGCCAGATTCAAATGAGGAGAGAATTTCAGTACGGTAATATCACTATCCAGAGCTGCACTAAGAGCTGTAAATGAACCTGGAATGAAGCCAAATTGGCTGCTAGAAAGTATGATTGGGCGAAACTTCGTTATCCGTCTCCACCGTTATTATCGATGTGGAAATTTCGATATTGCGATTGAAATTGAGCGATGAAAACAATCGAATCAACAACGATACTGAGAAAAGATGTATCATAATAATAATCTAACCTAACAGTGTAACTGTAAACCTCCGTCACTTTAATTGACAGCGATGTTTATAACAACAAAATCAATGGTGTTAGGAAACAT
This sequence comes from Neoaliturus tenellus, assembly GCA_030545055.2. Taxonomy (NCBI): domain Eukaryota; kingdom Metazoa; phylum Arthropoda; class Insecta; order Hemiptera; family Cicadellidae; genus Neoaliturus; species Neoaliturus tenellus. The sequence continues at coordinate 74,912,371 of CM061532.1, read as the reverse complement.
TTAAAATGCATATTCCCTCAATACAATAGCAAAAAAAGTACCTTTCTGATTTGTATTTGGCAGCATTTGTGTGACACTATTTTAGATCTAACGAAGTCTGCTTCTTCTCACAATTTGAATTTAGATACAGCTACACAACAAACTTGGTTAGTTTATTTTGTGTTGTTCTTTGTTACAGGTTACATTATCTACAATATTTACTTTTTCTGTTGTTGTTAGTTTCAGTTACTTGTTTGAATATATGCGGTATTTGTTTTATTGTCAAAAGGTTTATTTCATTATATTAGAACGAGAAACTAAACCAGGTGATAAAATCGTAATCGTATCGTGTAATTGTACCATCGATGTAATAGCAATATTATCGCAATATCAAAATTTCCACATCGATAATAACGGTGGAGACGGATAACGAAGTTTCGCCGTATGATTGTTATTCAGATGTTAGAATCAGTTGGTGCTTAGCACAAGTTTCTAGAGTCTTTGAGAAAACTGGAACAAGTGAAATAAGTTGGACATAAAAGAAAGTACTGGGTTGAAGAAAGTTGATATAACTTATATCTAACAATATTTTCATTGACTAGTAGTGTAGGTGCTATATGAAACTGTACCAAACCCAAAGTTCTAACTTATTGTCTCCAATGAAGACACTAGGGGGTGGAACTAATCTTGAGTTGGGTCTTTGCCTCGTTTGAATGAAACTGTCAATTTTTCAATCAAAATCTGCAAATCCACACAGTCAAATGCCTTGGACAGGTCCACAAAGCATATCTGAGGATGCTGCAGCCTTAGTCCAAGGCCTCAAGACAATCGTGGATGAAACTAACCAAAGCAAGTTTGGTTGACTTACTGGGCCTGAAACTGAACTGTTTTTGAAAGAACATATTGTTAGATTCAATGTAGGCTTAGTCATAGATTTGACTAGGTAGCGATGACCTTTTCAAGAATAGGCCTATTCCTCATGAATATTTTCAAAACTCGAATTTCAAACTCTTTAAATTTAAAAGTAGACCAACAATACGGTAGCTCTAGAACGTAGAATGAATATTTAAAAATCAGCCTTTATGATGGCAAGAGGAAATTACCTAATGTAGGGCCTAGCCTACTTTGCCCGATAATGAATAACACTTTTACAACTTACTCAAATAAACATAATTAGAACTCTTCGATGGATTGAAAGCAGTAATAGTGATAACCCTAGATTTTTCTATGAGTAATTTTTTCTTAGGGTTGTGATTAATCTTATAAAACAACACCACTGATAATGAAATGACACTACAACTACAACTTTCAGAAGTAATTCGGTGACAACTGAAAGCGCACCACCATTTTCTGCTTCTAGTTCTGGGTAGGGGTACCAGCGTTGCCAATCACTTTACATCAAATTACCCTCGGTCCTTGCCAAAATTACCCTCAAATACCCTCAAAAGTGCCAAAATACCAGAAAATCACTAAATTTACCCACCATCTAAGTTGTTAGCACACAGGGGTGATTAAGTGTATAAGCTGTTTAATTGGTATTAGCTTTCAAGTAATATTAATCACTCCTGTATTAAATCTACTTCGGATTTTAACCTATTCCCGAAAATTCACATATCTGAGTCAAACTAGACAATTACAGTAAAATTATCCTTTTTATTAGCAAAAACGATTACCCTGGAAGGTCCAAAATACCCTCAAAAAGGGTAATTACCCTCGAATTGGCAACGCTGAGGGGTACTGTTCAGTGTATGTGTGTGTATGTGTGTGTATGTATTCCAGTGTTGCCACCTCGTAACTATTCAAATTCAAATTCATTATTTCCCATAGACAATACAAATAATACAAAGTAATTGATTGCATAGGACACGTCAATAAGGTATGGTTTGGTTTGGTTTGTATGGTTTATTCTGCTTTCCCGTAGACTCGTGAGTTTTGGGAGCGTCATCCTCTTCTCCTTCTCAGGGGAAGGGTAGGGTTAGGCCTAAGGTGGGTTGGGTTTACCTATTGGCTCTGTGGGTGAAAAAATCATCCAAACTGTAGAAACAGTTTTGGATAAGGAAAAACTTGAGCTCACTCTTAAATTTGACCATCTTATCTATTGTCTGTATATTTTTTGGTAATGATTGAAAAATTTTCCTGCCAATGTATTGTGGTTTTTTCATACTATTTAAGATTGTGCTGCTCTGAAAAATTATTCTTAAATCTAGTGTTGTATTGATGTGTTAAATTTACATACTCAGGAAGAAAAGTTTTAACATATACTGCAATTTCAAAAATGTAAAGACTAGGAACTGTTAAAATCCCCAATGAGATAAAATGATCCCTACAATTTTCCCTCGGGTGGAGTTTGAGCATTGCTCTTAGAGATTTCTTTTGACATGTGCAAATTTGTTTGAGATTTGTCTCAGAAGCACCCCAGAGCACGATGGAGTAAGAGATGTGCGACTCGAGTAAGCAGTGGTAAACACCCTTCAAGAGACTCAGGTTCTCCAATGGCTTGAAACTTCTCAGGACAAAGGTCCCCTTTGCCATCCTATCTTTGACAAAAAATCAAAACAATAACAAACTTCTGTAAAATTATTCTAGTCATCTGTTTCCATTCAACCAATCAGCATAATCCTTACCATCTTGGTGGTGCTATCTGTGTTTCAGGGGCGGCGTTCTCACTTCCCCATAAGAATGTCCCTACTTATTTGGTTCTGTATACATTGGCAGCACTCACTGTGGCTGTTTTTGTAGTACTACTGTATGAGGTAGTCAGTGACATAGTGAATGAGTCTACATTTCTATTTATGCCTAAATCCCCTTTAACTTAACTTTCCATGACGTTACAAAATTTAAATAAAGAAATCACAAAAATTAAGAGAATCTACATCTTTGTTGGTGTGGTCCATTTTTATTTTGGTTAAAATTTTTCTTCATAAAAATCATTTTTGTAATAAGCTTGTTTCCTATACTGGAGGTAAAAAACTTTAAAATAATGTCTTTTACACAGGTTTTTTTTATATGTGTAGCGTTCTGCATAAAACATGTAAATGCTATAATAGTAAATAAAAATAACACTTTACAACCAACTATCCCTTTTCCTTATAGTTTACAGCAGTTTGAAAACCCATGCACACAAATTTAGTGTCCTATTTTAATATTTGTTACCTTTCATTATTGTTTTAATACCAGTCGGACAACCAATAAGACTCAAATATTTCAATTTCCAAAATTGTTTTCGTAAAAAAAAATATGAATTTTTCCAGGGTTAAATTACTAAACTTATTTTTGTGCCCAAATACGCGTAAATAAAACTTTCAAGCAAAATCTGCCTGCTACATTTTGAGAAAAGGTTAAAACATCAGATTAGACACTCCTCGCATTAAAGTATGAAATTGTGTTGATATTTCAGTACCAGTTCAATTTGCTTCTATTCAGCTTTTAACATGTGTTTGTTTGTTTAACTATCAACAGCTGTTTTATTTAGCAATCTATATATTTAAAACACAAAGTTAAAAAACCTTTGGACACTTCGTCTGTGACTTCTACTGGACCGATTTACATGCGGGTTGTACCAAAATAAACGTTTTCGGTTCTATATTAGCAGGCTTTATTTGTATTTAAATAATATTTACGTTAAATCTGTCAAAAATGAAAAATAAAATTTTCTTATGGAGATTTAACATGGGGAAAAAAGCCAACATTTTCAATCCTTTGGACAGTTCGTCTGAGACTTCTACTGGACCGATTTACATGCGGGTTGTACCAAAATAAACGTTTTCGGTTCTATATTAGCAGGTTTTATTCGTATTTCAAAAATATTTACGTTAAATTGGTCAAAAATTAAAAATAAACTTTTCTTATGGAGATTTAACATGGGGAAAAAAGCCAACATTTCCAATCCTTTGGACAGTTCGTCTGAGACTTCCACTGGACCAATTTACACGCAGTTTGTACCAGATAAAACGTAAACCTTTGTATATTAGCAGATTTTATTTACTTTAACGTTATCTTACTTCCTTAAATTAAAAATAACGACATTTTCAAACCTTTACAATTTATTTATTTTACACGCTTTTCAATCAGCTGATTGTAAACACAAGAGGTATTTTGTCTAAATACAGTGGATGAGCAAAAGCTCATGAAGGATTTGGTTTATTATGGCCAGTACCTAAAAACGTTTACAATTATTATGATGTATTGTCATTTATGAAAAGAAAGTTGCTTCATCATATAATTAACGTTATCTTACTCTCTTAAATTAAAAATGCCGACATTTTCAAACCTTAACAATTTATTTATTTTACACGATTTCAATCAGCTGATTGTAAACACACGAGGTATTTTGCCTAATACAGAGTGGATGAACAAAAGTTCATGAAGGATTTGGTTTATTATGGTCAGTACCTAAAAACGTTTACAATTATTATGATGTATTATCTTTTAAATGTAAAGAAAGTTGCTTAATTATGTAAAATAGCTGATTGCTTTAAAATTAAGACTAAATTGTAAAGGTTTAGTTTAAATAAATTGCTCACATTTGTATTAAAAGAAACGGATGTATCGGAAATTCTTTGTGCAATCAATTTGTCGTTTGCAACGTTGTAATGTTTTACATTTATTTACTTTGTTTAATGATAGTATTTGATAGTATAGTCGGTAGCGTGACTTACTCCAATTTAGACGGTCCGGGTTCCAGACCAATCTTCACTAACATACTTTTTGTAGTGTGTCCAATAACGGCGTCACTAATTTAATGTTTTACTGATGGCACCGATATTTATTTTAAGCAAAATAGATACATTAAAATATTTATAGGCCTGTTCAAACTCAAAAAACTTATTTATTAAACTAACAAATTTATAGTTTATTCTTTCTTATTTTTTGATGTTTTTAACTAATATAACGCTTTGATTAGGCTACTAAGGTTTAGGCCTAAGCAAACAATCGATTTTTATGTTACACTAAAGAGTGTCTGTGTTACATAGTAAGGGTGCAGCATTATTGTTTTTAAGGAATATGCCTATAGGTCTACTTTGACAGACACTCCAACTAAAATTATGTAATTTTCTGTGAAATAAATTTGTATTCTTTAAATTTGGATAGTTATTGAAACTTGCACACTACAGCATAAATATTGCGATATGAAAGTGGTTATAAATGGTTTCTCTACGTTCTATCATACCCTAATACACCAATATTTGTTAAAGCCAACCATCATTGCCATCATTAAAGCCTGGTTGCAACACTCTAGGCCTTTCCTAATTCTTGAAAAAAACTGTTAAGAACAATTTATCCAATTGGCCTACAAGTGGATATTGGTCTACTTATTTCTGATGTTGTTGAACCTAATAGATCGGTTTCCTTAGGCTAATTAGGTTTGCGCCTACCTAAACAATCTAATTGACATATGTTTATAAAATACTAAATAGTAGGGCCTATAAGTACAAGGATGCAACATTATTGGTTTTACGGAATAGGCCTCTTTTTCCGACGCTCCAACTAAAATCGTAGTATTTTTTCTAAAATATATTATTGTTCTTGGTATGGCAGTTCAAAGAAGTACATTTTATAGACTACCTTACATGTTTGTACTATTATAGCGTTTCATTTACCACTAATGGAGCTATAACTTATCCGTCGAGTATCGACGGGCAACAACTAGTTCAATATAAATTGTTCCCCATGTTAATCTTATGGACAAAAAATGAACTTTGAGGGCTTCCCGTGAGCTTCAGAATTAAAATATCAAAAATCTAAAACCTTATTGCAAAACTACGACCTGAGACCATTCTTTTGACACCTCAAACTTTAAAATTGGTCCAGAAATAAGGGAGGAGTAGTGTTAACAAAAAAAGGGCATCACGTATTATCTATGTATTAATAGGCAAGCATGTTTCATTTCCTCCTTTTTTCTCAGCTTGTGCGCATCGTAGGAGAAATCCGCGCATACCGTTGGAAAGGTACAGTCCTATAGATGAGCAGAATCTCATTCTAATCCTCATCGGACTCCAGGGCTACGCCCCACAGGCTTTCAAAGTTCCAATGTTAATCTTATGGAGGAAGGATAATTGATTGACTTATGGACAGCTGTCGTAAAAACAAATGCTAGAAAAACAGGAAGAACATATGTTTTAGTTATATAATGTTTTTTAAACTTCTTAGGTCCAGATCAACTGAAATTTTGATCGAATTTCGATCAGGAGGCGATCTCTAGTATATATAGATAGATAGATAGATTCTTAAACCATGGTGGCTGGCTAAATGAGCCATACGATATATATACTCCCAGAAAGCTTGCTGATTTTGCCTGACTCAACTCTGTATCACCAATCTGAAGACTTGGTATTCTGTTATTTTTTGAGAGCCGCTTTTGATCTGTTTGAATACATGTTACTTAATTAGGTCTGAAAACATTAAAACATAGGAAATTCAAATACAACAGGTTGTAAAACATCACTTATAACATGGTTTTACTATAGTTTTACCTAGGTTTTACACTAAACAAGATGGAAAATTACCCTAAGTCTTTTTAAAATTATCCTAAAAATTACCCCAAAGCTTTAAAAACACTAAAGTGTTTAGTATGGTAAAACGGCGGGGTATCATAGTAGCTACGCACGTAGCAACTACAAAGTGAAATTAAACGTAGCAACTAAAACTGAATTTTCTCATAGTAGCTACGAAAAGGCGGGAAAAATGAAAATTTAAATATTCGATTAGCGCCTACACAATTATTAAAATTTCTCGTTAGTGCCTACGATATCGCAGTCGCTAAAGTGTAGTTGCTAGTAGACTATTTCGTTTTTACGTAGTTGTTGTTAGATTTCTTAAATTCTCGATAGCACCGAACATCTCAGTTTCTCGATAGCGCCTACAATAATGAGCGGTAGGTAAAAGAACGAATCTTATTATGGTTCGTTCATTATCTTTACATTCCTTCTAGAGAGCAACAGCTCACTCAGTGTTGCCAGTTGTGGAGGATTTCTACCAAATAATAGGGAATGTTTCTGGGTGTTGGAGATTTTAATCTGAAGGTAATCAAATCAGATCACAAATCCTTTCGCACACGTGCTATATATAGACCTTTAAGAGGATGACACCTCAATCTTAAAAATCGGTTAAGGTCGTCGAGAGAAAAAGGGATGTATTTAATTTACCCGAAATACCCTATTTCAATGTATCCCTACATAAAAATCCCGTTAACCTCCTAATAATCCTTGCTTATCCCAGCAAGCCCCATAAAATCCCCAAACGTGTTGAACACTTGGCAGCACTGGTGGCTATAGATGGTCTTGGCTGGGACGTCGTTCAAAAGAGCTGTTCTTTAAAAGAGCTGTTCACTCCGAACGACTCTGTAGGCGCTATGTTACAAATTCGATATTAGTGGCTATGTAGAATAGTTGCTAATCGAGAAATAAAGCAATTTGTCGGAGTTAAAAGTCATTTTTTACTTTTAGATGCTACAAGAGAAATATATTTTACCAATATAACAGTCAAAATCAATGTTCAAAAAAGTATAGGTCATATTCTCGTTAACGCCTACACAAATTTGAAATGTTCTACCAGCGCCTACAAGTGTAGGCGCTAATTCACACTGCCATTTTAGGTGCTACGTTAACATTCAAATTGTAGTTGCTATGAGCGTAGCTACTATGAGACCCCACGTGGTAAAACAACCACAAAAATAATAATACTATTGAACCTTGTGATTTCATGGTAGAGCACCAAAGCCGACCTCAAGGTGAACTAGAGAAAAAAAGCTAAACCTAACCTAACATTGACTGTCAAAGTAAACTTATTCAAATAAGGTTATTGGTTATTATTTATTATGCATAATCGCTCAATAAATAAACAATAACTCGCTTTCGCTCTATTGTTTGTAGGAACGAAAATGTGTTTCTAAACACATTTTGCAGTGATAATTTTAGTTTTGTGATAAAATAACAGCAATCCCTTTTCATGAATTCTCTTCTTAAAAACGTCAGACCTAGCAATATTTTACAGATTAATAAATGTATTTCTTGTTTGATAGAACCACATTTCCGTCATATTCATCCCTATAGGAATACATTGCCATGGAAGAATAATTTGGAGCTATCAGAACACTTGATATCATCAGTTGTTTATCATGACAATGGTTTGTATAGTTGTTTAAGTTATCATGACAGTGGTTTGTGTAGCCTAGCCAAGACTTAGCTTTTTTATTCATATAGTTTTAAAATCACTTTCATTTAGAAGTAGTTCATCATAGTGATTTTTACTTTTGCTCAAAGTAAACCTGACATAAGTTATTGTAGCTACGGACTGATTTCGCAAATTCAATCAAACTTCCTCAATGTCTATGAGTTTACTGGCCTCTCCTGACATGTTGACACCGTTTAAAAGCTAATTTCAATGTCACTTTTCAATGTTCAGTTGTTATTTTTGCCAATATGTGTGTAATTTTAATCATTTTGACAACGGTATGAAGTTGTATGTATTATAACTGGCTGGGTAGCTGAGTGGTTATAGTGCTCGCCTTTGAATCCAAAGGTTGCCGGTTCGATCCTGAGAAAAGTTAGTAGCTTTTTAAAGGTTCGATTCCGGACCCAGTTGCCATTTGTCATTGGGCTATTAATTAATGATGCTTTCTAACAACTGGTCGATGTTAGATAGTAACAAGACTGGGGTTTGGACCGTTCCCCGTCAAAACGTTAAAAAATGCCACTGGCGTAGAAACACCCAAAATAAAACGGTGGCAAAACCTGCTGGCGAAAAAACAACGTAATAGTAAAGACTCAAACATGGTTGATAGACTTAATAAGTCTTAGAATTGGAAAACCCCTATACCAAGACAGTGTTTTTGTGGAATTTCCACCAGTTGGCGATCTTTAGTAGGGTATTTTTTAAACCAAGTTAGGGTCAATAGGCCTACCATAAGTATTTTTATAAGATATAAAGCTACACAAGGCATTATCACACCCGTCTACACTATCCTTCATTCATATTCACCTTATAGGCTAATACACCCTGGTAATGTCGGGGTCTTAAAAATGTGATGAAATGATGCAGTAGAAGTCCTCTATTCCGGCCTCGGATGGTTCTGCCGCTGGATAATCCTACCGCGGTATTCCGGAAATGAAATATTCAGCCCCGTATGTTTCCCACGAAAAAAAAAATAATAACATTTATTCCTCTGACAATATTTAACATTGTATGGGAATATACATAGTTTAGGGAATTTACGCAAGTCCTTTACTTTGTTTCACAATTTAAACATTTCATTGCCAAATTTTATTTCACTAAGTCTTTTCAATTATTTTTCCATAGTATTCCTTAATTCTTCTTTCTTCTATCTCTTTCTTCTTTCTTCCTTCTTCATTCTTCTAACTTCTTCGTTGACTTTTCGATGTCTCCTTCCACGCCTTCGAGGTCTAGTTTGTACAATTTTGTTTCCAGTTTGGGCGGCTTAAGTGGATACCGAGAACAGAAAACACAGGACGAAAGAGTGTGTATAAAGATTATTATGAATATAATTTTCATTTGTGGATAAGACTATTATTATGTTGTTAGGTTATAAATTATCGATGGATATTGATTTTTACAATCGTATCTTTAAGTTTTATTTTATATTTGCCTACCGATTGGTGGGACGGCCTAGCCAAGACTTAGCTTTTTTATTCATATAGTTTTAAAATCACTTTCATTTAGAAGTAGTTCATCATAGTGATTTTTACTTTTGAACGAGGTTAGGTCACTAGACAAATTCTGTCGCTTTTATGGTCCCATTTATTTGTTAGGGCCTTCGTTGACAGAAGACCAGTATTGTCTGTTAGGCGCAGGTTCATTGCTAGCAACCGCTTGTCCGTTTTCGATCGTCATTTCGGCGCTACAACTTCTGAGAAGGGGCAAATCATGATGGCAGTGCAGTTTCATAACTGGGCTACACTAACCATCGAATGAAAATATCGATTGATGCAATCAATATCTTATCGGATTGAAAATTACCAACAAATACAGATTTTAGCTTGAAAATTTTGATAAAATTTAACTAACAATCATAACCTAAACTAATCTCAATTTAAATGGAGAACCAACCTATGCCCAGGAAAGTTTAATATTATATGAGAAAGTAGACCACATTTAAGTAAGTTACAATACAGTACATAGGGAACTGTTCTTATGTTACTTTGTAAAATTTTGCTGAAATTGTCATTATGATTATTATTTCTTAGTGTTTTGATTTTGTTAATATAAATTAGAGTCTATGTTAGGTTATAATTGTTGTTTAATCCAAATATGGGAATGAAAATTTAAATAAAATAACTTAGTTACAGTAATTGCCTTTGTTATTTAGGTCTAGATTGAATTGATAGTTGATACAATAGGTATATCAATTGGATCGATCGATATTTTCATTCGATAGTTAGTGTAGCCCAGTTAAGAAACTGCACCCCATGATGGTTAAAAAGTTGATACATTACATTGATTGGGCAGGTATGATACCCTTCATTGTTAAATATATCTTAATAGTTCATTGTTGGAACACACACATATAACACATGTCTCTGTTTAACATGTTTAATAAACCGCTGGTTAATCCGGCCATTTTGAAATCCGGCCGGTGGTCCAGTCCCGAGGTGGTCGGATTTGAGGGCTTCTAGTGTATATATTTTTGTCTTGGGTTGATTTAAAAATACACAAGTTTTGATTTTTAAATTGTTTAGTAGCACTTGGAATGTACTTTAAGTTACTGTGTATCATACCATACTGTCAGCGAGTCAGGAGAACAGACCTGGACTGAATATAAAAAGCATTGTTGCCAAGGCTCTTCGCCTGACACGCCAACAGTACTCAGTTATGTAAAAACAGCTGATAAGCCCTAGTTAAAATATTGGTAAAAATTATGCAATGGCATTAAAGTTAATAGAAAACACTAAGTTTGAAACAAATTATTAACATTTTTATTGAGTTGACAAAGATAAACAAACAACAAAATAAAAACATATGTTTTAAATAAAAGTTTCTGAAATGACAACTTTGATAAAGTTGTAAGGCTACACACTCCCCCCCTAGTGAAAACTCGAGGAAACTTCTTGTCTGTATCGCTGAGGTTTTCTCAATTGACGCCCAAATCTACTTGTAAAATGTTCAGCGTCCGTATTCTTTATTGATGTGACCGGTTTAATGGTGCTTTTATTCATTGATGAGTCATTATCAGGCTGTTTCATTACAAATGCCGGTTTAAGTCGGTCAATTGATACTCTAATTTTCTTACCATTAAAGTCAATATCGAAACATTTATCAAATCGTTTCAAAACTTGATGTGGTCCAGAATAATTGGGAGATAGTGATCCAAATAACATTTCCTGGCGCAAGAACACATGAGAACATTTAAAAAGTTCTTGAGGGACAAAGATTCGGGGTGTTCCATGTTGAACTGTTTTGACAGGTTTAAGTTTGTTCACAATTGTTCTTAGATTAAGGAGAAAGTCTGTTTGATTTATGCTTTCCTTTGAATTGCAGACGAAAAAATCACCAGGAAGAGTAAGGGACGAACCGTAAACTATTTCGGCTGAAGAACAACCCAAATCATCCTTCAACGCTGTCCGCATACCTAAAAGAACCATAGGCAGGGCTTCCACCCATGATTTATGTTGGATGAGATGACATTTCAATGCAGTTTTTAATGTTCTGTGTTGTCTTTCGATGATTCCATTAGATTGCGGATGATAGGCTGTGGTATGGCTGTGTTTGAATCCGAAATATCTCCCCAAAGATTGAAAAAGTTGACTCTCAAACTGCCTTCCTTGATCGGTTGTTATTTGAGATGGAATCCCAAAACGAGAAAACCAACTGTTTATCAGTGCTCTTGCAACAGTATCGGCAGATTGATCTTCTATAGGGGTAGCCTCCAGCCAACGAGAGAATCTATCAACTGCCGTCAACACATAACGAAATCCTTTGCACAGCGGCAAGGGCCCAACAATATCAATGTTAATTGACTTAAATCTTTCATCAGGTACAGGCAAGTTAATAAGTGGTGATCTAGTATGACGATAAATCTTGGTTCTTTGACATTCTACACAAGTTTGAGTCCATGACTTGCAATCTCTTTTCATATTTGGCCATATGTATCTTTGAGTTATTAGTTTGATTGTACTTTTTACACCAGGATGAGACAGTTGATGGATGGCTGAGAAAATTGTTTTTCTGAAACTAAGGGGAATATAAAATCTAGTGAATCCTGTTGATACATCACAGTGCAATTCCTTTGTAGAATTAGGTAACTTTATCTTAACAATCTTCAAACTAGGGCTAAGTTGAAGATCTGTCAGCTCAGGATCCTTTTGCTGATGTTCGGCTATGTCTTCATAGTCCACGGGGCAGGGAAAAGTGACTGTCTCTGTGATAAGAAAGTGACTGTGTTCGTGATAAGGTGTCAGCAACTATATTGTCATTGCCTTTAATGTAACGGATGTCCGTAGTAAATTCAGCAATGTAGTTCAGTTGTCTGGTTTGACGTGGAGAAGTTTTGTTGACATCTTGATTAAATGCAAAAGTTAGAGGTTTATGGTCAGTGAAAACTGTGAAACTGCGACCTTCAAGGATGTATCTAAAGTGTTTAATAGCACTATAGATTGCTAAAAGCCCTCGGTCATAAGCACTGTATTTAGTTTGACAACTTGTCAGAGTTCTAGAAAAGAAACATAACGGTTTTTTAACTCCGTCAACCTCTTGTTGAAGAACTGTCCCAATTGCACTATCAGAAGCATCAGTCGTCAGAGTCATTTTCGCTTTTGGATGAGGATGAGCCAACATTGTTGCTTTGCAGAGGGCGTCTTTTAAGTCAGCAAACGATTTCCTTGATTCGTCATCCCAGACTAATGGTTTACAGCTGTTCTTTTTATGGCCATTTAACAGAATATTTAATGGCTTTTTTAGTTGCGCGCAGTGTGGGAGAAATCTATTATAGAAATTAATCATCCCCAAGAATCTTCTTAAGCCAGGTGCTGTCTTGGGAGCTGGAAAGTCAATGATAGTTTGAACTTTACCTTGGAGAGGTTTTAACCCATCAATACTAATTTCGTGACCGAGAAATTCCAATGATTTTACGCCAAAAACACATTTTGAAGCATTGATGCATAGCCCATTGTGATCCAGCCGTTGGAAAAGTATTTTGAGATGTTTTTCATGTTCTTCCTCATTCGCAGATGCGATTAAAACATCGTCAAGGTAGCAAAACACAAAATCTAAGCCTAATAATATTTGATCCATAAATCTTTGAAATGTTTGTGCTGCATTGCGTAAACCAAAAGTCATGTATGGAAATTCAAATAACCCAAACGGGGTAATAATAGCAGTTTTCTCTATGTCCTCTTTCCGAACGGGTATTTGTTGATACGCTCTAACCAAGTCAATTCTAGAGAATACCTTAGCATTATGTAAAAAATGAGTACAATCAGTTAAAAAGGGTAATGGGTATTTGTCAGGAACTGTACACTGATTAAGTCTCCTATAATCCCCACAAGGTCTCCAGTCTCCATTTTTCTTCTTGAACAAATGGAGTGGACTAGCCCAGCAACTGCTCGAAGGTCGGCATAACCCCTCTTTTAACATGAACTGAAATTCACGTTTTGCTGCCTGCAGTTTGTCTGGGGCAAGACGGCGTGGTCTGGCAGTCACAGGAGGTCCATTAGTTTCAATAAAGTGTTCTACTTTATGTTCCAAAATCTTTTTGTTAATGGGATTAGTCCTTAAAAGGTCAGGAAATTGAGACAAAAGTTTATGAAATGGGTTGTTTTGATCCAGAGAGAATACTAAAGAACTGTCACCATTTTGCTTGGTTTGCCCATTGGTAAGAATCTGAGTTGAACCGTTAATGAGTTTGTTGTTTTTAGCATCAATGATAAGATTAAAGTGAGATAGAAAATCCATACCAATAATAGGTTTACTAACGTCAGCTATTATAAAATGCCACTTGAAAATTCTGTTTAGTCCTAAATCTAGTATAAGTAATCTCTTACCATAAGTGTGGATTTTTGTACCATTGGCAGCAAACAGTTCAAGTTTAGAAGGGAACCTTTTATCTTTGGAAGTAGATGGTATGACGGAAAAATCTGCTCCGGTGTCTATAAGAAATCTAGATCTTGATTGTTTATCATGGATGAATAGGCGACTTAGTTCTGCCATTGACTATGTACACTAACGTGAATAGACCTCTCATCAATGCATTTAGTTTGAAGCAAAAATTTGGAAGTTTGGTGGACGCCGCACCAGAGTCGCTGCCATCGATGTTGTTATTACTCAGCCGTATTTACAGTGCTGCCAAAACATTTTACCAAAACATAAACATAACTTTCAGTTATAAAATGTTTCATTCTTGGTTTAGAAGAGTGGTAATACTGATTTATCTATCATATGTTACGTGTACTTCGGATGGACGCCGCACGAGATCGCACCACCGTCAATATGCTTCACACACGCCTATGCTATGAGAAGTCTACTCACGTAGTGTACAAAGTCAATGGTTCTGCCCCCTTCGATCCCGTCGCCGTAGAATCCGGGGTGAAGAGTTTTCCTGAACCAAAGGTTTATCTGCTAACAAACAGGGAGGAACACATTTCCGAGCACGACCGCCAAAATTGAAATGATAATAGCATAACGATTCGTTTGAATCATTCTTTTCTGAACCGCTCCCTTTGTTTGGTGAATGAGAACGAGTCTGTTTTTGTAAGTTACTCTTACAAATAGATTCAATCTCAACAGTCAGTTCAGATATTTGTTTTTGCAAAATACTCAATTGCGAATCCTTAGATGCAATAGAGGAGGTACCGTGGTGAAAATCAGTTTGGCTATATGAAATATCAACAATTGAATCTGCCAATTCAGCTAGTTTGTCTAAATTTTCATTACTAATAGAAAGAATAGTCTGAGCGCTAATCGGTAGATGTTGTAACCAAAGTGCTTTCAAAACCTCGTCACTTACTCGAGATTGAGCAAGTGATTTCATTTTACTCAGAAGTTGCGATAGTTTTTGGTCTCCAAGCTGAACACCATTTACAAGGGTTAGTATCTTTTTGTTATCGCTGTCATCAAACAAGTTAACAAGGTTAGTTTTTATGGTATCATACTTATTGTCTGCAGGAGGATTGATAATGATGTCAGAGACCTGTGAGAGGATATCCGAATCTATTGAACTTACCACAGTGTCAAATTTGGCTTGGTCAGACACTATCTTTGATCTCCTGAATTGAGCTTCTACCTGTGCGAACCAAATCCTGGGATTTGGTTTCCAAAACTGAGGAATTTTCATGGAGATTTGAGATATTTCAGGGAGAACCAAATCCTCATTCATGTTGTCAAAGTGGGTCACCAAATAAAGTTAATAGAAAACACTAAGTTTGAAACAAATTATTAACATTTTTATTGAGTTGACAAAGATAAACAAACAACAAAATAAAAACATATGTTTTAAATAAAAGTTTCTGAAATGACAACTTTGATAAAGTTGTAAGGCTACAGCATATTGCAAAGGTAACATTCACAAATGGTGTACATTCATTTTAAATAGAATTTTTGTGCATAGGCCTATTTATTTTTTAAGGAACTATTCAAATAGCCCCAGCTCCAACCACACCCCTCCTAGCCCTAATGACAAGCTTATGAGTGAGAGTAGTCACCATCCTATGTAGCAATTTTATAAGAACTTAATTTTGGAATAACTGAGGAGAATTTGTGTATCGTGAAGTATTTATGAAGACATAAAACTGCACATTTAATTTACCTTTAAATTTTAAGGTATATTAAATTATTAGATTATCAAACAATTCCAAGCCTAAATTAGTATCATTAATTCATACAAATCTTATCACATCCATGATTAATCCTCCGCAGAGTAATAGCAAAAAGCTGAACTACGGTGCTAATCAGTTTACTCAGCACTTTCTGAAGCACATGTAGATTTAATTTAGTATTTTTTTAGTGTTTTAAGTTTTGTTATTTTGTTGTGTTCTTCACTTACTGGTACACCTCTTTTACAGAATTGTTGGTACTCAACAAGCCATATGCAGTTACATTTTCAAGAAGTGGGAATTCGGCTCAGATTCAAGAAGAAAGTGAAAGGCACCCGGAGAAAAAGGTTTTCAATAAGCAAAGAGAAAAACAATCAAAAGAATTTTTAAATAACCAGTACTATACAAGTGGAAATGTCAGTGACAATTTAAGTCTTGTAGATTGTTTGCCATATCTAAAAAACCATTTTGGCTATAGCAAACTTTATATTTCTAGGGTCCCTTCAAAGTGAGTATGATTAAAATCAAGTTTTTAAAAAATTCAAATAAGTATAAAAATACAAACAGTAGAGTCTTTTATCTGGACTGTTAACTTTCAGCTCTTCATTGCTTTATTAAAATATATACTGTTCCTACACAGTATCATGCACAATTTATCACATATCACAGTACTGTTCCTGCACAAAATACTGTTCCTCAAAAAATTGTCTTATGCTATAATACATTTTAATATTTCCAAAGATTTGTCCAGTCCTATAACATGAGGATTTTCTGTGATGTTGTGTAACCGTTGAAGAGGTATTTCATTTGTCACACGCATTTTGCCCCTTAAATCTTACACCAATCCAGTAATACCCACTCCCTTATAAATCACAAAGAGGGTGGCACATCTTCAAGTATCACCTTAATATTCAAACTTGTGTCTTGTCTTTCCCTCAAGTGAAAACACTGGTTAAAGACCACCTCAAGCTTAAGAGTCATCTTCACCCCTGAGCCAGTAGCCCATTGTTGTGCAGTCGGCAATGTTAACCATACGGCTTTTAATGCAAAACATGGTATTTGATTCCCCTGTTTCGGACGCCGTTTTTCAATAGATTTTCATTAAACTTGGTAAGTGTTTAGTTGAATAGTTATATTAGGTCTCTCATACCTCGAAATTTTGAAAAATTAACAAATATTACTCTTTATGACGTCGCAAAGTAACAAAATTTTCCTTAGTAATATTTCAAAATTTAGTAAAATTTTCAAAATTTTGAGGTATGAGGGGCCTAATATAGATATTCAACTAAACACCTACCAAGTTTAAAGAAAATAGGTTTGAAAAACGGCGTCCGAAACAGGGGAATCAAATACCATGTTTTGCATTATAAGCCGTATGATTAACATTGCCGACTGCACAACAATGGGCTACTGGCTCAGGGGTGAAGATGACTCTTAAGGCCACGGCCACACGAGCGTTTTTTTTAAGCACAGAAAATATTTTTTTCAGACATGAAAATACGCAAGAAATATGAGCAGCATTGAATGTAATGGGGTATGCCACACGAGTGTGTTTTCATGCCGAAGCTTTGATAATTAGAATTGAATTATCAATTCAAGCTGCGTGAAAATAAGCTATTATTTACTACGTGAAAAAACGCTCGTGTGGCCGGGCCCTAAGTCATTTGCCAGGCAGTTATGATCAGATATATTAAGTTTTTTGTAGGCTAAGATACTGTTCCCATTACTCCTATCTGTATTGATAGTTTTAATTGTTATTACTTTAATACAAATTAAATATAATAACTATTGTAATTTAAGTACTTTTAATTCAAAAACAAGAAAATATAATATTAGGTTGAGTTTTCCATGAATAATATTTGTGGACCAAGTCCAGATTTATCAGACCTGTGGCCCCCCTGAGGCACCTCGGCATCTGCCAACTGGCCAGACTGGGCCTGATTAAAAGCACCGCTATCAGTAGTTTTGGGAATATGAAATCAGACCGAAAAACCTATCTCCTATAAGTAAAATTAACGTACCATACCATTATAGGGATAGAACCTGAAATATTTTTCAAACGTGCTTTGGCTGAGGAATAACATTTAATATTATTATTTATTTGATTTGCTTGGATTCCAGATAGGCTGTTAAAACAATTTCTACTCATCTTTCTTGTTTTAAATTTTAGATTCGTCAGTGGCGTTGCAATCCTTACAACAAACCCGGAATTAGTTGATAAGATTAACAAAATTCATGCTTGTCCTCCGACTGGTAAAGATACATATTTAGCAGTTGTGGTGGGTGTGCCAAGACATTCAGATGGTACATTTAAAATTGGATTTAAACTTGAAAGTGACTCAAAAATTGGAAAAAAGGTAAGAAGAATGCATAAAATCCTTTAACTTGTTGTTTATTCCTTGAATGGTTCTTACCAAAAATATTATAAGCATATAAATCTGTACTTTACTCAAATAAAAAATAAAATTATAGTATAAAATACCCTCAGAACTGAGAATAAAAGCATGGTTAGCCTACTATCATGTTTTTTATTCACGCATAGAATAAAATAGTTATACAATAGAGTTGCTCAAAGCCAGACCTTGATAACCAGGAATTTTGGATAACTTGATAAGCCTGCCAGTGCAATATCTGAATTCCAAGTTGTATAAGCGCATGGCATTGTCCGGAGCCTACATAACAGTTTTGGTTTTTTCTTTTAATTTGTTTTAACTGATGAGGTTTATATTTTTATTTTTTGAATTACGTAAATTATGCAATAAATAAATGTTTAAGCTTTGCTGGCTTGAAGTGCTAGGATGTTGTATGAGTTCAAGTCTTCAGGTTTAGCATGATGGTGGGAGGCTCTGGCAGGAGGGAAAGAGGGGTGAGAGTGGGTTCACTGTCAGATAGAGGGGAGGAATGTCGTGCTTCCATAAGTTTAGCAAGACTATAAAAAATTATATAAGCTTTTTAGGAAGGGACATCAGAACTGATACACATTGTTTGAGTCTGGTTTTTTTGTATCCTGGGGCCAACCTGACTAGTTGCAATAGCCATTTAAAATTATTTATAAATACTAGTAATAGTAATAGTAGTAATATATGTTACAGCCGCTTGAGTTGTGAGTTTGTCCCTGACTCCGCTGGCTTGGAACTACTCTCTGAACTGTTTTGAACTGAACTATTTTGCTACAATGAAGTGTTTCAAATTTTATATGTTATTCTTGTGAGACTTTTATTTGTTTTCAGCCAGTTTTACTTACAAAATGGTCGAAAAATGCTTATAAGCGTGGGGAAATTCGAATAGGCACATTCCACCATCAAACACTCTGCACTGGATTGAACAATTTGACCAGTCTAATTGAGGTTAGTATCCTTTTTAATTATGGCATTTATTGTGGCCCAAATGTAGAGCTCTAGGATATCAGACAGCCTCAATTCCGGGCTCGGAACAAAAAGATACATCAGCTGCTCTCAGGGCCTGGAAATCTTAGGGTCTTTCTAATAAAAGCCACATTTTAGCGAATTTTCCTATAGGGCTATTACAGTAGTAATCAATGTTAGACATAAGCCCAAGACCATGATACCTTTTTTGAGGTCCCTTAAACCTGAATCTTAATGGAACAATCATCTGACTTGTGAATTGCGTGGTTTCTATTATAACATACTTTTGTCAAATGCCGAGCTTTCATTGATCTAGAACCTGTATTTTGAAAACCTATACGGTACGTTTATGACCTCAGTACCTGGGGGCCATGTATTTTTCAGTAAACAAATACAATTCTTCTCAGTTACAATATCAGCCTCAGAGTGTGCACTAAAATGTCAAGCTCAAAATGGGTTTTTTTATTCAAGGCATGTTTGTTCGCTCTGCTCACTCACCTTCAACTTGAGCTTGTTCGCTTCGCTCACTCGCCTTTAAAAATGTTTTAATGTAGGCTTAATGTGCTTAATGTGTGAGTGCTTAGTTTATACTTCATTATAAAGTTATTTAACCACATGTTGAAGTTGAAACTTTAACACATAGATTTTACTTCTACGATTAACAGCTGATTTCATCATAGTCACTAATTTTTTTCTTCCTTGTCACAAAGTCAATTTCAATTTGATAAATTACCTAGGGTAATTTTGTTTTATCCTTATCCTTGTACTTTATTTTATTTATATAAACATTCATTATCATCAGTACAAAGTAAGATTCAGAACTGATAAAATATTTTTACTATAGTACCTATTATTCAGCAAGGGTGCAGAATATATTCGATCTGGCGATCTAGGATTGGAAAAATTTCAACGTGTCTGAAACAATTTTGGGGAAGTTATTAATTTTTTTTTATAATTGAAGTATATGTCGCGTATCTTGGGCAAGGCCGTAGCCAGTGGGGGAGGTCATGGGGTCGAAACCCCCCCAAAATTTCGGCACAAACAATTAAAAACAGACTAATAAAAAATATGTAGAATTTTTCCATAAAAACACTGTTTGAAAATTAAATAATGGCAAGGAACAAACTTAAAAACAAAGTGGAAAATACTAATTTGAAATACAATGTTCAAGTCATAACGGAAGTCGTAGTTAATCAGCTGTGTGTGCGCCAAAATTACGGATGATTGCGGTTCACGGAGGAGTGTAACAACAAATGAACGAGAATTTGACATAACCTTAGCATGTCAATTCCCTCATCAGAACGTGTGCCGATCGTGTGTGTACTGTGCAGTTTGGTTTTACATAGTGAATTTTGAATTAGTCTTCATAAAGCTTTGGGTCGTCTTTTTAATTGACATAGACGA
This sequence comes from Neoaliturus tenellus, assembly GCA_030545055.2. NCBI lineage: Eukaryota > Metazoa > Arthropoda > Insecta > Hemiptera > Cicadellidae > Neoaliturus > Neoaliturus tenellus. The sequence goes on along the minus strand of CM061532.1, from coordinate 74,891,862 downwards.
TATGAATGCTTAAAAACAAAAACAGTGAAAATATATTTTAATTATGCCTGCTCCTGCATTAACAGCCTCGATTTAAGCCAAGATGAAGACCAGCCAATATTTCTTCTTGTAATTTTTTCTTGTGGTCAAAGCCGTCTGAGCGGCATAGCACTGAAGTATTCCTACGATGTAAATTCACAGGAAAGACGGAACGAAATAAAAATACCTTAGTTTATTTTTTATGAACCAACTTAACGTATAAGTTACTCTGATCTGATACGAGTAAGGTATATTTGTAACTGTGTATGTATGCACATAGATCTCAAAAACGGCTGTTAACGATTTTCCAAAAATCTAAAAATAACTTAGGTATTTAGTTCTGAGATAAAAAATATATTATTTCAGGTCTCAGTGTCAGGAAAAATCTTATTTCGTCATAATCTTTAATTTAAATAGTAACACTTTTAACATTGTCTTTAAACAAAGAAATAATGAAAACAGCTGACTCAACTGTCAATGTTCAGACCGTGAGTTTGAGTTTAAACATGATGCGGTTTTGAATGGTAGCCAGTTACTGGTAAATTATAGTACCAAATGCTACAATAATAAATACAATTTGTGTTTTTTTAAATCACACTTTATATTGGTGATTATGAATCAATGAAATTTAGGTGAAAGAATAAAACAACTTTGCAATTAGTGGGATTGTAATTGTTTTAAAACAAAAGAATTAAAAATTAATTAAATCAGATGTTAACCATAGAAATATAATCCACGTTTTACGGATTCAACATGTGGTTAAACAAATCTATATATTAATAGGCGAAGCATGTTTCGTTTCCTCCTTTTTTCTCAGCTTGTGCCCATCGTAGAAGAAATCCACGCATACCGTTAGAAAGGTATTGCCCTCTAGATGAGCAGAATCACATTGAAATTCATATCGGTCCCCAGGGCTACACCCTACAGGATTTTAAAGTTTCAATGTTAATCTTATAGGAGAAGGATAATTGATTGAATCATGAGACAGCTGTTGTAATAGTAAATATTCTAGCATATCAGGAAGAACAGATGCTTTAGTTATAATATATTGTTTTAACAAATTTGGTCCAGAGAGTCCAAATCAACAGAAAAACTTTGGTTGAATTTCAACCAGGAGGCGATCTCTAGTATATATTAAAGTGCAGCACACTTAGGTCTTCTTAAAAACAGTCTAAAAGGCAAGGAGCGGAGCGAACGAGCTCGTCTTGAATAGAAACAAGCATGTTTGCACTTGGCATTTTAGGGCACTGTCTGTTACTGATATTATTATGAAGAATTATTTAAGTTTACCGAGCAAATGCTCGATCCCCAGGTATTTATTATAGACTGAGGAAGAGTGGAAATATGCTGATAACGAGTAATATAGTAAGGCTACTGTGTACTATAGTAAGGAGAGTGGTACAGATAATGTAATGGCAATAAAATAAAATAAATACATAGTGTATAAGAGTTGTAAAAAATAAATAAACAAATCACATACACCTATGATAAATGCATCCCAGTTTTACATATTCATTGGCCTTCATGGAGAAATTCATTTAAGGAATAGTGTGGGTTTTGAAAAAGAAAGGTTTTTAATTTAGTCCTAAATTTTACATTGTCAATTTCATTTTTTAATTCCAAAGGTAAAATTCTGAAAAATTTTGATCCCACATGAGTACGTTTTTTGTTGAAAAAAGTCAACTTTTTTTAGTTCATATGAAGATTAATGCTGTATTTTCTCTAATGCTAATAATAATTATTATTGTAATTGTATAAGTAGGCTCCTATTTAAATATTTAAAACATAAAAAATCATGCTTTAACATTATGTTATAGCCTATTAACAATTGTGTTAAAATGAAAGTTTGATAGTTACTCGGAACGGCAGAACTCAAACCCCCCCCAAAATTTTTTTCTGGCTACAGCTTTGATCTTGGGGCAAATCTTTGATCCATAACAATACAATTGGGGGAAATTTTAGGAGTCAATACATTTTCTGCACCTCTGTCATTCAGTAATTCAGTAACTGGCTACTATGTGTAGAACCACGCTTATACTGGAGCACATTGTTCATAATTTGACAGCTCAGTCACCTTTTTCTAGCATTTCTTTTGTTTTTAATTTTTACTCCATAATACAAGTGTTAAAACTTTTTAGATATCAATTCAAGATTATAATGAAATAAGATGATACTAATTAATTAGCAAAACAGTTAGACCCTTGGTTAGTTAATCTTTTCAAAAAGCGGGTGCAGTAGACTCCCCCTTGTTGACATTGCATAGTCTGACTAGGTTTACCATGCCAAAGCCTCAAAGATGTGTCACCTTGCAGTTGTTTTTTCTTACAGCACAGTCAGTGCAGGAAATTAATTTCCTTTAGTTTCCATTTTTTATGTAAATAAAATGGATAGTTTATACTAATCACATTAAATGGGCACATTATTGCTGGTCCAATATTTCCTACTTTTAACCAATACTGTGTAATATTTTATCATGAGTTTGTATTTGAAGGTTGCAAATATTTTGTTGCAAAGGTTTGCACTAAATATTCCCAAGTTGCTAATTTTTACTACCTGCAAATTCCTTTAATTTCAGTAAACTGTTGTTTGGATTTGTATAATTTGAGCCGCTATGGAAGTTTAAATATATTTTTGATTTAGATTCTTAGAGGTAGGATGATCGACAATCTGCTACATTCTCTTAATGATGGTGGCTTGTTAGGTTCGTGTGGACTTGCGCAAATACAACGCACTGCGAGTGTTTGCAGCAGATCACCTATTAGCCCCAGTGGTTGGAGACAACTTGTATGGCAGTAGGGTCCAGACTTTGCTTGGAGTGCCTACAGCAGTTAATCACTTTAGCGAAGCTGCTTTGAAACCTCAGGTATATATTTTTAAGTTGATCTGTCATTTGAGAAATGTATGTTTTTTTATTTTTTGACTACATTTTGGGCTTTAAGTTCATTTGACAAAACAACTTACAAATAGCTCTTGTACATTACTGTAAACTCACAATTTTTTTTAAAAAGCTCATCTCCACTCAACCTTATAAATCAGTACTTGCACACACCTAATCATAACAAAAACTTAAGAGACAGGAAGAGTTTATACTTGGTTCACAAGAATTTAAACGGTAAATTAAAAAATGGTTTAAGAGTTATGTATCCTTTAATTTTTGTCATTACCCCTGTCAGTAGCTATTTTTTTATTCTTTTTTTTATTTATTTGGCATGGTCAGGATGCAAAGAGCTTCTGGCAAAAGTGATGGCTTTCTTCACCATGAGATTTATATTGGTTCGTTAAGATTTTAACTTAATGAAACTCCCTACAAGAACAAGGAACACTGTAAAAAGGAACAACTATTTATATTGCAGTATTATGTATTGTGTAAATTTATGTAAATTTGTTTTGGAACTACAGATTATTATAATTTTTACTATACAATAAATTAAGCTACTACAAGATAGGGTCATAATAATAATCTTTATTGTAAAAGGTATCGTAGATGCATCATAATATAGTTACGTGGTATGGGTTAACATTTAAATGTTTGTAAAATTTAATGTGATAATCAATGCCATTAATGTAATGTTTGAATTTTAAACATTGCTGATAACTGAGATTTATTTTTGTTTCAGAAACTACCTAATGAAGTTTATGAACTCTTGGATTTGACGCCAGACAACGCAAATATATTACCAGTCCACGTGCATTTGTCTGAGATGCGACTACCAAAGTTTGTAGGTAAAAAAGACTTGCTACTACAAGCTCCAATCCCTCCTCATTTTGATTGGACGTGTAATAGATTAGGACTTACGAAACAACATCAAGCCATTGTGGCTGTTTAGCCTGTATGATATTGTAATATAGTATTTACTTTGATAAAATGTTTTATTTTCCTATCAGGCACCTATTTGTCTATTCCAAATTTATACACAGAACTAGCGTATGGCTTGATGGGGCTCAGCTAATCCTTTCCCTCGTCGTTCCCTTTAATAAATTGTATATCTGAGATGGTCTGTGACCAAACGATGACCACTTATTGATGGGATTAAGGCACAACAGTGGACCTCATCAGGGATCTAAAATTATGGCTTTGCCGCGTCCACAGTGAGGTAAGCTTCTCTCACACGGTTCATGATGGGTCATGCATAGTTCCTCCTGTAACTTAATGGAATGGAATGGATAAGTTCAACTCACCCAGATGCAGTGATGCAGTTTCTTCGGACTTAATGAAGATGATGTGCACTACACTTTCTTTGTTTCAATTTGTAATTTAGAAGAAAGAATCACCCTATCGCTCCATTTGGAGCCAATCTCTCCCCTGAAAAAGTAATGAGAACGAAAACAGCTGGAATGCAGTGTGGGTCATTTTGCCCTGTCCATACTGCTTCAGAAAAGGAATGACAGTTGTCCAGGAAGGCTTTAAAATCCTAAAATACGCAACTAAAGTTGAGGTTTCTTGATTTCACTTTAATACCTTAATACCTTTATTGAAATGGCGACCTAACTCAATAGGTAGTTTAAAGCCAAGTATGAATGAGTGATGAGTGTAGGATGATTGTGGCGCGATCTTGTAGTCTTGTTACTGACTAAGGCCGACATTCTCCTTAGACAGGACTGTTAATTAATAGCCCAACAGCCAATGGTATCTAGGGACCTACAGTTTAACGTGGGATCCGAACCACAATTTCAACCTCCCATATACGAATTGGTCTAATTATGAGGATGGTACTTATGGATGAACTAATATTCACTAGTGCGGACGTTAATCCCCACCAGGGAATATCGCATCCACAAGCCATCGCTCATAACTATCCACAATTCATGACCTCCAAGTAGCTGGATTACAGGACGTCGCCACCGTCCCAGTCTTTAATAACAGACTGACCAACCAAAAGCTTGAAATTATATGTGATGGTGTAGAGCTAAGTACAACCTCCCACAGTATCTGGGTGTCACTTTAATGGGTCCCTTACCTTCAAAAGACAGAAAATAAGCTTGGGAACAGCCTTAACCAAAGAAAAAATCGTTTAATCCAGAAAAGAGTTTGAAAATCGTAATTTCTAACATTGGCCTTTATGGGTTGAATAGAGATGCTAGAGACTCAGTGTGTCACAAATTAAAGATTTTTTAACCGAAACCAAGCTATCAGAAAATTAGATTATATTCTAAGCTCCCAAGAAATTCAAGAAAGAAACATCTAAAAGAAATTCGTGACATGAATAAATTTTTTTATAATCTTAGGGAGTTCTGATAAACAGATTTCTTTACTCTCTGTAGGAATTTTGATTGGGTGGGCTATTATTCCTGTTAAAACCCCATTAGTTTCTTTCATATCATTGTATTAATTTAATGACCAGTTCCCCTCCTTTAAATGACAATCTGGGGATGGACAAACGGACAGACACTTCAAGACTGGTCGGTCCCATGCGGTCTTCTGAGGTCTACAGGGCGATGCGGGATGTATGTTTCTATGGGTTGCCATTTTTGTAAGGAAATTACAACTAAAGTTAAAAAAATAAAACAACGCTACTTTTAAAAGCATTAGTTTTGAAAAATGTATTACCTGTGAAGAGGTACCAGTTGGTTGTTTTTACCTGTTGGGTACCTCCGAAGTCTGTCCTGTGGGCCAGTGTGACGTGTCTTCTTACAACTATAAACTTTATGATGCAATCATGGTGTCAGGAAGGCTGAGTTAGGCTAATGCCACACTAGGCTGTTTTTGTCGCGCGATAATAATCGCGACGGGAATAGTCGCTGAGGGGTGCCACACTGACGCGACAATTATCGCGGTGTCGCGACGGTTTTTGTAGCCCAAAAATTGACCCGGGGTGCCACACTGGCGGTAAAAATCGTCGGCTTTGGCAGTTGTCTTGCAACGACCATACGAGACGCACCATGCAAGATGATTTGTCAGTCAAAATTACAATGTTTAGCAGCAATTACGTCGTCTTAATTAACAAACCTCGTAACTCACATTTTCCACTTTTTACAGGATAAACAAAAAAAAACGTTTTATTTTTGGTCAAGAAGAATTTCTTTTTAACTTTTTGTTTTTTTAATTGAAGTATAATTATTGAAAGGTAATTTAAATATCACTTTTCCTTTATTTTAAAATTTTCTTGAGTAGAGTGGAGTTTTGAAATAGATTAGTAAAGGAGTTACGTGTATGTGTCAATTATTATGAGTCGTCCATGTGAATCAAAGTTTGTTTTGTTAACACCAAAAACTCAAGGATTATCCGGATAAATTCTTTCATTATTACCGTATGTCCATAGCATCTATTGATTTACTGTTGTCAAACATTAGAAACAATTTACAAAAGACCAGTGTTGGGGAGTAGCGCGCTACTTGTAGCGCGCTACTGTAGCGACGCTACTTTTTTAGTAGCGTCAGTGTAGCTCCGCTACTTTTGAAAATAAGTAGCTTGTAGCTGTAGCGAGCTACATTTTTAGAGTAGTTGTAGCGGATTATTTAGCTACTTTTCTCGCTACTTTGGTTTCAATAAAACATAGTAATTGTGTTACATTACATCATTAATTTTTGACTCGATCATCTATTTGAGGTGGGGTTTGCGGCATTGTTCTCTATCCTTGGAGACATTTCATTTGATGTACATATTGACCTATGCTTACATTTAAGATTTTTTTCTGACTCTTTGTGGGCCGTCCCCCCTTGAAGTATCCCCTTGTAGGCCGTACCCCCTTGTAGGCCGTTTGTATGCGAGTTCGCTACGAGAGTGCAGCACTAAGCCACCGGGCTAAATTTAAAAGAAATAATTTGGCATTAAATGGGTTAATGGCTTCCAAAATAACACGAGAGAAACCTTTGTATGGTTAGTCAGCTGTTAACTTTTTCGCTCGTTGGAATTGAAGATTATTTTCAATCCATTGCCACCACCAGACACTCCAAGAGTACTATAACCAAAACATGAAAGCCACCAGTCTTGTTCTCTTGTTTTGTTTGCTGACCACTAGATGCGCTAGTAGTATTTCTACTACATATACGACGCTGTATTTTAGAATTGAAACTAGACTGCTGCATTGTGCTTGCGCACCGCCAGGATCGCACAGGCCAGGAATCCTCAAGAAAGGAATGCTTACAATAATGAGAAATGACGCGACTAGTCAACGAATTTTAAGAAATAGCCAATTGTTACTATAAGACTACTTGGCATAACCACTCAACAACATAACCTCAACCACGTTGATTGATGTTGATGTTGATGTGAATGTTTACTTCCCGAACTCTGTAACTTTGTACTTATTACTTTACAGAGTTCTTCATACTTATATTCTCTTTCTGTGGTATCTATCAATCGACATCATGGTAATTATTAGGCCTAAAAGCGAGATTGGCTATTAAACAGGAGAAGCTGGTCCTTCTTATTCTATGCATACGCCAGCCTTCTACCCGTGGCTGGTCTAAGAAAAATGTTATAAACGTGTGAAGATAACTTAATAAAATATTGTTGACTACTTCTTTGATGTAAGTCTTTCCATTGAATAATTTATATTTTCATACCACTATTGTTTACATTATCTAGGCTCCATAGAGTCACAAAACAACACCAAAAAAAGGTATAGGCCTATATTTAAAAAATAATTAATTGTACTTTTAAGTGGAGTGGTTATACATCACAAGAGAAAAACTTGACCGGATTGCGGCGAAAGTAGCTTAAATTGTAGCGAGCTACTTTTTTATTGTAGCTGTAACTGTAGCTAGCTACTTTTTCAAAAATGTAGCTGTAGCTGTAGCTAAGCTACTTTTTACAAAAAGTAGCTGTAGCTGTAGCTAGCTACTTTTAAAAAGTAGCTTCCCCAACACTGCAAAAGACAGATACTCAGTTACATGATTGTGTTGGTGCAGAAAAAACTAGCAGTAACATTGAGGTAAGTTTTTAATTATAAATACCCCCGTCGCAGCAGACCTGCAGCGTACTCAGCGAATTTCCAATGGAATTTCAGATTATTTACCTTCCCCATAAAAACACCATAAGATCGAGTATGTAGGTTTGCTGCCATTGGGTGTTGTTAGTCTTAGTTAATCAATAATTGGCAAATGTAAACACAAAATTGTATCAAGCTCTGACAATTTTTATTTTCCCCATAAACCCCATGGGGGTGAGTATGTAGGTTTGCCGCCATATGGGTTTTGTAAGCAAGTATAAGTTAATTTTGTTATTCCATAAGAATACCATGGAAAACACGTTTTTGGATTTTCCCCGTAACCAGTTACGCTAAGATAAAAATTTAAAATACCAAATTGTTTGTTTTTTTCAAGCTCTTTTAAATGGTTTCAGTTAAAATTGATGAATTTTAAAAATTAAGATCCAAAAATGCCAAAACCCCATTTTTGACCCCTTTGAAACCCCATAAAACCCCGTTCCCATAACCCGACAATGCTGGTTCGCGAACTCATGAAAATAGACCTGGTCTTACACTTTCATACCAAATTTCATCAAAATCGGAATTTCCCTTCAAAAGGTATCAGTACCACGGACACATATATCTATACATATATATGAAAATGAACGAAAGGTGTTTTTGGCTTCTGGGGACATCAAAATGAAAAAGTAACATGGTCCCGGGCTTAGGTCTTACCATGGCTACTACCGTAATAGCGTATTCCCTATAGGGAAATTCGCTAAAAATGTATTGAACAAAATATGAATCATGACGAAACACTCGACAATCAAGTACGATGAAGCGTGGCTGGTCAACACCTCCTAGAGTAATAAGAGAAGGCCAGACAACTGAAGATCATTACGTCATATAAGTAGGCTGATGTGTTAAATCATTAGTTCCAACTCATGCTTTGGAGGGTGCTGGTTGTCCCCCAAAAACGGTAAAACATCTAATCTTGTTTTGATTTTTCATTGTTTGTAAACAAATAAGTTAGTCATGACATATAAAACTCCGTCGACTGACAGTAGCACATCTGTTTTCTTACATCATAACATAACACATCAGCCTACTTATATGACGTAACGAATTTCAGTCGTTTGGCCTTCTCTTATTATTCTAGGAGGTATTGGGCTGGTGCGCGACTGACGGGAAAAACAGCCAAGTGTGGCAGGGTTGCCGGCGACAATTCCCGCCGAAGAAATAGGCCCAGTCCCATTCCACCGCGACCGTCGCGGGCGGCAACTTCACTGGGCGACAATTCCCGACCGGTGTCGCACCCTCCATTTGATCCCTTGAGTTCTATTTTTGGCCCGACAGAAACCGCCCAACTTCAGCAACAAAAACAGCCTAGTGGGGCATTAGCCTTAGGCAATGAGAATAATGTAGGCTTTATTTCATTTTGGGATGATTTTAGTGAAAACCAGGAAGATTGTATAAGAACACTCATCCAAGAGATATTTCTTTAATGTCTTATTTCCTATGTCAGTTATATGAAATATTTAATTCCTTTATATCTGGGTTTTGCTGAAAAAAGTTTCAAGCTATGTTGTACTGACGGATTTACGTTTCTACTTAGTATAGTAAGAATTATGAATCTTTCAGATTATTGTCAATTACATATATGAGTCTACAAATGATCCTGATTGGGGTAAATGTACCAATACCTGACCAGTTAAGACTTTTTTAACTTTGAAAAAGTATAGTAAATAATTCATAAACAAATTAAATATGTTTGATGGTTTTTTATAAACTTGACCTGATATATTAAACTACAAATAGTTTTATTTTCACCCTGACCATGTCATATAGTAACATTTTTGGGCCATTGAAAAAAATAGTGCAAAATCACGAATAACCGACCACTTTCGCCAATAACCGACCATCATAAATATGTATTTTACTGAGTTAACATATTGACTTTAATCGTTTTATGAATCATGACGAAACACTCGACAATCAAGTACCAAACAGACAATGTTAACACAGACAAACAATTAAACAGACAATGTTTAACACTTTGCGTCGGTATGGGAGTGATCGCTCCCAAGCTGCAGTGTGATAATTGTCATCTATTATATGGAATTACAGCTTGGGGCAATGCTCCAATAGCAGAAAAAATTTTTAAAAAACAAAAACAAGTAATCAGAATTATTTGTGGATCAAAAAGAAGAGCTCACTGTAAACCCCTTTTCCAAAAATTGAATATTCTAACATTGCCAGCCATATATATTTTACACATTATATTAAACGTTCGAGAAAAAATTAACAATCAACCTCAAAATTCTTTTAATCATTCATATGAAACAAGAAATAGAAATAAATTTAAAACTTCTTTATGCAAATACACAAAAACTCAAAAAAATCTTCAATTTAAGGAACGAAAAATATTTAATACAATACCCTTGATTTGGTTGGAACTGCCATTAAAAATATTTAAAAGAAGATTAATTGAAAAATTACTAATGAAAGCACCATACAATGTTGAAGATTGCCTATCTAAAGATTTTTGGACAACATAGTTAAAATTAAAAATTATTATTAAGTTGAATTAATTATTATTGCTATGTATCTTATTGATACCTGTCAATAAAGCATTATTATTATTATTACTAAGTGAATTATTTGTAGAACAGGATCCAAACAAGAAGTCTGGAACCTTGCACAGCACTACTTAGTAGTATATTGTATTTGGTGACCACGTGAATTCCCCTGGACAGGGCTTCTGTTACAGTAGGTGTGGCGGTGAGTTACGCGAAAAATCATACAGCCGCGAACATGTTAAATTATAGTTGAAGGAAAGCAAGATATACAAATTTAGGTTGAAATAAAAAAAGGTTTAAAAAGCCTACTTAGATAGATAGTAATTAATACTGAACTTGTCCTCAATATTAACTATATAATGGATTGGCATAGACCTGTAATCCCATGAAATTATTGTTTAATTAACATATAACGAATGTCTATTAGCTAACTTTTAACTTGTCAAAATTTATGACAAAAGATACAGAAGATTTTGCCTTTTTATGCAACTCAACATCAGGTTTTAAAATATAAAGAATTTGTTTTCAATCAAATTTACGATTCCCCGATCCATCGGATTGTGGGGAAGACTCCGGATGCAAGATGTAATATTGGAAGTGTCTTCAACATTTGAAAAAAACTAAATTTTTGTCACTTTTTTCACTTTTCTTAAACAAGACATCTCAAGTTCTCTTCAACTTTTAATATCTCTTCAACATTATTGTGGCTCTTTTTGGCACAATTCTATGGGAAATCCTATTAATGTCAAGTGGTCTTAGTGGCTCTCTAGCTCTCTCTTGATTTGAAGTATGTATAGGCATTCTTGGTTCTAAGATTGACTATAATATACATTAATTAATAGGCAAGCATGTTTCTTTTCCTCCTTTTTTCTCAGCTTGTGTGCATCTTAGAAGAAATCCGAGTATACTGTTAGAAAGGTAGTGTTCTGCAGATGAGCAGAATCCTATTATAATTAGAATCGGCCCACAGGGCTACGCCCTACAGGCTTTCAAAGTTTCAATGTTAATCTTATGGAAGAAGGGTAAGTCATTAGACATCTGTTGTAGTAACAAATTCTATAGCAAATAAGAAAGAACATATGTTTCACTTATAAAGTATTTTTTAACTAATTGGGTCTAGATCGAGATCAACTAATCTTTTGGTTGAATTTCAACCAGGGGGCGATCGCTAGTATACATTAATATGTGAATAGACTTCTCATAGCATAGGCGTGTTGACGCTGGCGCGATCTTCTCCGGCGAACATGAAGTAGACATATGTGATAGGTAAAATCAGTACTACAATACCACTCTTCTTAATCAAGGATGAAACATTTTTTAAATGAGGGTTATGCTATGTTTATGTTGTGATAAAGTGTTTTTCAGTACTGTGAATCGAGCTGAATAATTACAACATCGATCGCAATGCCACTCTGGCGCGGCAAACTCTAACCTTCCAAATTTGGGAATCAAACAAAATGCATTTGATGAGAAGTCTATGCACATTACTGGTAATCAGGGCCGCCCCGAGGGTAATAAAAGGCGCCCGGGGCGAGATTTTGATCTGCGCCCCCTAAATTAACTAATTGACCTATCTGAACTGTATAATGTTAAATTACAGTCAGAAGCATTAAATTAGGTGCATGGCTAACTTTTCATGCTGTTAGTTTGAATAAACAAATTCTCTTGTTGTATAAAGCTTTGTTGACACAACCATTTGTTGACAAAGAACATATCATTTTAGTTTGAAGGCAAACTCCACTCGAACATTATAGTCTCAAATATTTTTAATAAACATTTTTCCCAACCCACTAATCAAAATATAATTTTAACTCAAAATCAAGACACAACCATTAATGATTCAACTGAAATCTTTTCAAATTTTACTGCAATCAACAGGACTCAACTCAAGAATGCCATAAACGACATGCCCAATAAGAAATCCTGCAGGTGTGGGACGGCATCTCCATGAATTTGCTGAAAAGATGTTATACATTTTTGGAATTACCACTTTTTCATCTCATCAACTGCTCATTTGAATCTGGTACATTCCCTGACAAAGAAAAACTGGCCATCATCAAGCCACTTCACAAAAAGGATGAACCTCACTCCCTCGGTAACTACCGTCCCATCGCGTTGCTCCCGTCCGTCTCAAAGGTTCTGGAAAGGATTGTTTGCCATCAGTTACTCAACTTCACTGAATCAAAAAACCTTTTCTTTCCATACCAGTTTTTGGGTACCAGAAGGGAAAATCCACCCAACTGGCACTCATTAATTTTATCAACAAGTGCATTGATGCCATGGAGGGTGGTGAGGTAGCCATTGGGTGCTTCATCGATCTCTCTAAAAAGCTTTAGACAGTGTCAATCTCTTTGTTTGTTCCAAAAGCTCTTCTCTTTAGGCATAACTACTACTGTTCTTAAAGGGCTTAAGTCCTATCTTTAGAAATCATAAAACAGTTGTAAACTTCAGTGACTGTAATAACAGTAATTAGCAGTCTTTTCTAACATAGCAGCCAATCATGTATGCCAATAAGTGTCTACATCAATGGCATAGCTAACCATATTCCAAGCAATTTATTACCAATTTTTGCTGATGATACTTCCCTCTTCACTAAAAATTAGAATCTCCAGCACCTTGAACAGGAAACATTTCTATTTCTTAATAGTCTCTCCCTATATTTCTCAGAAATAAGTACCTCGACATAAATTCCTGCAAAGCAAACTTCATTATTTTTTCAGTGCGGATTTGCTTGACGGATTTCAAAGCACTATTGAAATACCCTACATGAATTTCAATCAACTAAAATATCAACTAACTTACAAATGGCAATATTGTTAAAAGCAGGTAGATTCCTTAATACAAAAATGTTAAAAGTTAAAGTTGAACCTAGTTTATCTTTGTGCTCCTTCCACCTCTAAAACTATCTTCCATCTTCACTCTTAGATAATCTACAAAAGAGGGTTTTCATCCTCAAAACTAAAGAAGTTCATAATCTACTATATTGGAACTTCAAAATTAATTATAATTACGATTTAACTTTTTGACATTCCTTGAAAAAAACCGTGACAAGGAATGTCACAAGGTAAATCTTGTTCCTGAAACTAAAGGAGTTTAAGTGCCAGCCCTTATAAGCCCTCATAACCACCTAAATTGGCAACCTCATACGGAAAACTTAATTAAAAAATTGTCTACAGTTTTATATATGCCTTAAGGAGAATCAGACATCTTACTGATAAAAGACCACTATCATTGCATGCCATGCATTGTTTGCCTCACACCTCAGATTTGGACTAGTGGCCTGGGGAGCAGAGAATGAAACTTATAGAGCAAAAATATTAGTTTTACAGAAAAAAACCTTAAAGATTAATCAACAGTCGTTCACCTACTGAATCATGCAAATCTTATTTCATAGAAAGCGGATTTTAACTTTGTCCTCATTATAAAGAAACCGGATAGTATGAAAACAATTAATTGGTGGTAAGATGAAGTTTTATATTCAGTTTTAACAAGTCACTTCTTAAGTTTTTTACAGCTATGCACAAACTCAATACATGTCAATGTGTGCCCTTTGGGTAGCCTGTAAATCTTTTAGGGGACTTTTTAGTTAATTTTCTATTAACAACGATTTTTCGGTTTCGGAACACATTTCCTGACTGACGGACGTCACTGTATTTATTATTTTGTCTTATAGAGTTTCTAAATTAGGCAATTGGAAAGAATAAACCAAACCTTCGACAAATCAGAGGACATAAAAAATTCAGTGAGGTCATGCGTGGTGAATAAGGTAGCTATTTAGTCGGGCCACCAATATTTGTTTTTGTAGTGCATTTTAAGTAAATTGTATTAAAGTCGATTAGCTTGGTTTAGGTGTTGGCAAATTAATGATAAAAAAAAACAAGATGATCAAATTCCCTTGAAAATAAGAAGTGTAAGATGCTTGTGGCTACAATATGGTATCTGTAAAAACAGCAAAGCTATAAATAATAAATCTTTATTTTCACATTTACGTTAGAATCATAGCATAGCTATAAATAAATAAATAAAAAACAGGTGACATTGTAAAAAAATATATACATTACAATAAATATACTAGTACATTTCACATACAAGTGCTAGTAATAAAGTTAGCCTAGAAAAGACAGGTTTTTGTTCAATGAGAGTAAAACTCATAACCAGTTGTCAAAACTTGTGAAAAAATCAATTAATAAAATTTAGTCTAGTGATTATCATTTAAGTAATCATTTACACTGTAATAGTGGTTGAAGCAATCAAGCCACTTTAAAACGGAAAATCCCCAGGGTTAGATGGCTTGACCTCTGATTTGTTTAAAAAAAATTTCTGTCGAAATTAGTGAGGTTTTTGCTCATATTATAAACCTAAGTTTTCAAAAGGTATTAGTACCAGAAAATATGAAGGAGTCAGTTGTAATACCGATATTTAAAAAGGGGGATAGATTAAATTGTAATAACTATAGGCCCATAACTCTGACACCAGTGCTCTCAAAAATCATGGAAAAAATTATGAAGAAAAAACTACTTTCATTCCTGAATTTGTTCAACTTTTTCAGCAAAAATCAATACGGATTTCTGAAAGGGCGTAACACTGAGGGTGCAATTTCAAAACTCGTGTCTAGTATAGCTGGAGGCATGAATGATGGAAAATATGTTAGCGTTTTATTTTTAGATGTACCTGTAACTAAAGCATTTGATAGTGTCGACCATAATGTTTTGTTAAATATTTTGTATAATTTAGGTGTGAGAGGAGTTGTTTATGATTGGTTTGTAAGTTACTTATCAGAGAGGAAGCAGTATGTTAGAGTGAATGTGGTGTAGTTAAGTATGGAATCCCTCAGGGATCTGTTCTTGGGGCTGTCTTATTTATAATATATATTAATTCATTGTGTGAAGGTAAATTTAAGGGTTCAGTGTTATCTTTCGCTGATGATACTTGTTTAAGTTATGTAAGCAATTAATTGTTTAGAGGATGTTCAGTTAAAAATGGAAGATGATCTAAAAGCAATAAGGTGGTGGTTTACTAAGCATAAAATGTTAATTAGTCCTGAAAAAACCTGTTATGTAAATTTTTCATACAAAAAATTAATTAGTTTTGAACTTCCAATTAAGTACAAATGTTGGGACTGTTTAGAATCAAACATAGAATGTAATGACAGATGTGTAGTTGTTGCTCAAGAAAGTTGTGTAAAATATCTTGGAATGATGATTGATAGAGAATTGAGCTTTAAAGTCCATATTGAAAAAATTGGCAAGAAACTAAATTGTGTACTAAGAGTTTTTTACTTTTTAAAAAGACTTTGTCCGGAACAACTTTAAAAAAATATTTATTTTGCTTTAGTTCACAGTAGGTTGCAATATGGAATTGCTTTTTGGGGCGCCTCTTTTCAGAATTATGTAAATCCAATCTTTATCAAGCAAAAATGTTTTGTAAGGATAGTCAAAGGTAAATCTAGATTAGATCATTCTTTTCCCCTGATCAAAGAGCTTAGAATATTTCCTATCAAGTATCTGTATGTTTTTAAAGTGCTAAGGATGTTCTTGAAATTAGTGGGGATTTTATAGTAGACACAAACACACAAAAACAGAAGCTTAGGAATGTAAACAATTTGCTGTTTCTCAAACCAAAGACAAGTTCTTTTAAAAAAAAAACATTTGATTTTGTTGCACGTCGAATGTTTAGAAAATTGCCTTTAGATATTAAAATTTGTGAAAACAAAAGACTTTTTTCAAAGAAACTAAAAGATTGGTTATTTAGCCTTGACAGTCTTGACCGTCTCTTTTTTATACCCTGTTGAATAAAAACTATAAAAACAATTTTTAAGTATTTAGCTTACTCATGTACCTAATATATAGTTATGTGATTTATGCATTATTGTTCATTTCATTGTTAGCCAACGCTTTTTTTATTATATATATCGTATGGCTCATTTAGCCAACCACCATGGTTTAAGAATAATAAATAAATTCTGCGGTGCAGAGCACCTGAGTCAGTATAAGTAAAAATCTAAACACTAAAATAAAAATCAGATCTCTCTTTATAGAGCTAAATCCAGGGCCCTCAGCCATTGCAGCCCAGCTTCACTTGAGCTATGCAGACCGGCCAATCCTTCGGGGAAGGCACTCAGTGGGCACTCTTCGACTATGTGTTCCATAGTTTGATACTCTGCTCCGATGCTTTTTTATTGATCTAACATGTAAGGCCAAAAAATGTGCACAAAATATGGTTTGAGGTTCCTTTATATTTTTATGTATATTAATTAATTGTGAACCTACCCTCAAAACAGGCAATGCCCAAGAGGGTAGTGTATAGCCAAAAGTTTATTATTTTGATTAATTTATGTTATATGTTATTTGACATAATTTGTTGTTCTTGTAATTTTTACTTTCTCCCCCTATACCATATAGT
The DNA here is from genome assembly GCA_030545055.2 of Neoaliturus tenellus. Taxonomy (NCBI): domain Eukaryota; kingdom Metazoa; phylum Arthropoda; class Insecta; order Hemiptera; family Cicadellidae; genus Neoaliturus; species Neoaliturus tenellus. The sequence continues at coordinate 74,875,013 of CM061532.1, read as the reverse complement.
ATATGGAGAAAGTATTGTTTTCGTCAAAATTTTCGAATTTGAGTTGTTGGTGGATTTATCCATTTTGGTGCCCCCTGAGTCCAAAAAAGTGGTTTTCAGAGTGATGTCTGTGTGTGTGTATGTGTGTGTGTGTCTGTGTGGATGTGTGTGTGTCTGGATGTAAACAGAGCCAGAGAATGCCCCAATGGTCCGATTTGTATGAAATTTGGTATGTAGGTCCAAACCCACAATAATTCCAGGCGTTTTTTTCATTTTTTTGAATTTTTGATTTTTAGGGGTAGTTTACTCCCAAAAACCCTCAAAAAACGTGAAAAATCAAAATTTCTCGAAAACGGCTCTAATGATAAAATGCTGAATAAAATGACACCACCCGCATTTCCGAGAAAATGCGCGTTCAAAAGTTGTAAAATAAAAAGTGTTTAAAAAATCATTTTTTTTTTATTTTCAAAATAGCTGTTATCCTGAAATAAATTTTACTGATTACCATTAAATCAAGCTCAAAGAACTAAATAATCCAGTATTTTAAATTATTGCTCTACGTCAAGTGGTTGCGTAGAAAATTCAATTTTTCGTTTAGCGGTAAACGCAGTACGTTGTTAAAAGTCACAGACACGTGTATTGTCAAACTCGCGCTGCACAGCTGGTAGCTATCTGACTGATTCATCAAGACATTAATGTTTGAAGCTTTTAACACATTTTTTAATATTGTTGGGAGAAAGTATGTGTCAGTTAGCTGATACCGTTTATTTCTGTAATATGTGTATAATGTAAAACCATGTAACAACATTGTAAACTTTTGGTTGAATAAATATTATTACTATTATTATTATTATAATTTTTATTTAGTAGAAATTCAGCGAGGCTGCTTTTAAATGAACACGAATGGATTAAATTTTTTGTACTGAAGGTAATTTATTAAAAAGCTTTTTCCCCATGTAAGCTGGTGTTTTCTCTACCAGCTTCAAACGGTGTCTCGGATACTGGAAATTATTTTTAAAGCGTGTGTCATATGTGTGTTCAAAATTTTCGTTAAATAATTTTTCAAAATTTGCCTGTACCATCAATAATGTTTTAAAAATAGCTAAGTTAGGAACAGTCATTATTTTCAATTGTTTATAAATTGGTTTACATGAAGATTTGAAATGAGTGAATGTCATGATCCTCAAAAACTTCTTTTGGTCCTTAAAGATTTTCTCTACCTCTGATGAAAACCCCCATAGCTCAATTCCATAATGAAGTATAGAATAAAAATAAGCGTAGTAAGTTAAATGATTAGACGAGTTTTTAAATCTATTGTATTTCTTAAACATATAAGATTTGAAAACATGCCGAATTTATTTTACTTAATACATGTTCAATACATTTTCCCCAATTTAAATGTGCATCAACATACAATCCTAGGAACTTTGCGTTTTTTTGAATGACCGATGCTTGATGATTGATGTCTCGTGATTGTGCCATACAAAATTTAACAAACTGAGTTTTATCTTGGTTTAATTTCAGCCCATTAATTTTAAACCATTTTCCGAGTTCGGACAGAGCTTCATTGACTTTTGGTATTAATTCAGAATCTGATTTGGATTTAACAATTGCGGTGGTATCATCAGCGTATAATATAAGATTAGTAGATAGTTATTAGGCAAGTCCTTAATGTAAAGTAGAAAAAGGAGTGGTCCCAAAATAGAACCTTGTGGAACCCCAAACAATATTTCTTCCTAACTAGATTTTGATTTCATGTTACCTTTAGAAATTGTGGTTATTTGAAAACGATTTCGTAGATAAGATGTCAACCACAAAACTGATTTTTCCGAAAAATTATAGATATGTAGCTTTTGAAGAAGAATACCATGGTTGACACAGTCAAACGCTTTGGGCAAGTCACAAAACACTCCCATAGTGCTCAGCGATCCATCCAAAGTCCATGACACCTCACTAATAAAATCTGACAATGCTTTTATTGTACTATAGTTTTTTCGAAACCCAAATTGTTCATGAGCAAAAATGTTGTTAAATTCCAAAAAGTATGATATTTGATTATAGGCAGTTTTTTCAAACACTTTGGAATCCAGGCTATGAAATCAGGGCAAGACTTTATGGACACGTGGTATATTTTGGAAATCATAATCAATGCAAAAACAGTCCCAATTCCTAAAAGTCTGAGTGTCACATAACTTAGGAAACAAGAATAACCTTAATCTTCCACAACACAGACTTCAAAAAACCAACAATAGCCCCCTGTACTCCAGATCCAAATTTTTCAACCTATTAGACGAATCAAAATTTCAAAAATATTGGTACCTGTGTTTTAATTTTAAATTTATATAATATTGCCAGATGAATTTAAAAAATCTTAACAATCATGCAGATTTCAAGAATAAATTAAAGGATTGTCTACTGAATAGACCATACTATTATCTTTGTGAATTTTATGAGGAACATTGCTTTGCCCACCGAACGAATCATGACAAACCTATATAACCCCTTCAAGAAGGAGGAAGAAACATGACGTCTCCCTAGTCCGAGGATTGCGGCGAGGAAATGGATAAGCGAAGTAAGACGATTAATTCATAAATATTCTGTGTGGCGGTGATTCGGTGACCATTGACTTTACATCCAAAGTTTGTATCCTTAGTCAATGGTGATACACATACATTGGCATGGTTCACGATCATACACCCCAAACCAAACTGGTTTGTTTTTGTTTGGGAATTTGTCACGTGATAGGCGAAAACATACAAAAACTCTTTGTGGTGGATGATCGTGAACCAGCCCACTTGATTGGACTGATCCAACGAGATTAAATAGAAATAGAGTCATCACGTCATCACATGTTAATTTTGTGTCCCTTTTTGACTTGCGCCATTTTACCCATAATTCCCGCCGTTTCCTTGGCAACCATCCCACACTTTACTCTCGTTTGCGTTTCCTTCCTTGGTTACTAGTTTTAGCTATTCTGATTGGTCGCTACAAGAAGCTTCAAAAATTACTGATGATAGTTTTAAAACATATTATGTTTATTTGTTGTTTGTTTTTTGGTTTGATTGTTTGATTTGATGGTCTGTGAGCAGGCTATTGAAGTTGGTTACCATAGAAACGTCGGATAGGCGTGGGTAAAATGGTAAATTACTGTGTAAACAAAGGACTGGTTACCAAGGAAACGGCGGGAATTGTGGGTAACATGTCGCCAGTCAAAAGGGGACACTTTTCCTTATCTGGTGAGCACTCTATATCTATTTAACCTCGTTGGACTGATCCAAACAAACTTGAACTTCTGTTATAATATAGAGTCCAAAAGATCTATAACATAGATATATACTAATACAACTGGATCGATAACTCCATGTTGCGAAAACGAGCCGTTACCCCCACCACTAGCCAGTATTCGTGGTCAGTGTTACCAACCCTGTGCGAGTAATTGTGTACTGTAATTTAAATAAATTAACAAATAAATTAAATAAACTACAGTAGTAATACTGTATTTTTTAGTCTTTCTTACTTATGAAATGATAAATTTCAGCCTTTGGAATGTTCACTAATACATTAAAAAGCTGCACAGTACAGAAACATCTTTCATCATCATAAGCATAATTGAAAATTTAAAAGAATGTAAACAAACAAGAATGCAGCTGACGCGCCGACAACAATCGTGTCAGCTGATATTCGGCGCGGCGCGGCGGCGGCGCAGCGGCGGCAATACTGGCTAGTGGTGGGGGAAGCCGGCTCGTTTTTACCGCTATTCCGCCATTTCAGTTACCTATCCAGTTGTATTAGTATATATCTATGATCTATAAGCATTGCCTATTGATTTATAGTATCAATAGTCAATGCTATAATGATCAATGAGACCTAAAATCACGAAATTACTTTCTATGATAATCAATAGATCACCATCGTAAATTTATATCTATGGTTTTTACATGCAAATTTTAGGGTGCTACAATGGCATCAGTAATTTCTTTGATGTATCAGTTTGAAACTTCACATAAAATTTCAATATTTCATTATATGAACGATTTTAGTAGTTTTCTCAAAACGATTTAGCATACTGTTATTACTCCTTGCCTGTACTGTCGGTCGATCTAGTCAGTCACTGCCACTGCTTTTGGAATTTTGGATGTCCTTGTGTCACTTTTGTGTCAATTTCAACTTAGTAAATAAACAATAACAATCTTCATTTGTATAGCCTTTTATTAACTCAAGTTATACTTTTCTTGTTCTCTTGTTGTTGGTTCTGTGTTCTGATAATGTGAGTCAGAATAATTAATAGTATTCTATTCTAACAGATAATATTTTGCCGGTTGTGAGTGTTCTTACTTATAAGGTTGGAAGGATTAGGGTTACCATACGTCCTCTTTTCCCCGGACATGTCCTCTTTTTGGAACATAAAAAAACGTCCGGGCGGATTTTTGACAATCAGTCCGTTTGTCCGGCTTTTTGGAAGCAGAAAACTGAAAATCTGTATTTATGTTTTTAAATAATCCATAGGGCGGTTTTTTGTATTGTAACTTCGTCCAGATTATTATTAAATCACATTTTAAATTGTTTAAGATGTTTAACCTTGAGTAAAAAGTAAATATTTACTTTTTTCTCTATTAAAATAGTTCGTAGGATATTCCTTATCCCTTTAGTTATACCCTGTTCAAAATAAATGTGCGGTCAAAATGCAGATTTCAATTCCCCCATTTTCTCCCGTTCCTCCCACTGCCAACAATCCAACCAATTGCAATCACCAAAAATTTGTACAGATGTTTAATATCTTATGTCATTTCATGAAAATGTTTTGATTTTTCGTAAACAAATATTCTTATTTTGACGTTTGAGATGTAAAAAGAAGCGCTTGCAACGGCGGCGAGGTGAAGTAACATGTTCATCAGTGCTATTTTCTACTCTGAATTTCAAGGGCGAAATTAAATTAACATATGATTTTGAAGAAAATAGGGGAATTAGGGGAAGTATTGAGGAATTTTACCCTATGGTGGGAAATAAAATTTTGTCTTTCGACCGCACATTTATTTTGAACGGGGTATAGACGTAAGCTCCAGTGCCGCCAGTAGTCGAGTTGTATTTGTTGCTGTCAGTAGTCTCTATCGAGTGAGTGAATGAGGTTATGTTTTTGCAAATTATCTGCATTTTATTCGTTTCTTGGTTTGATTAATGCGACCATGGGATTTTGGATATGATTTGATTAGTTGTTTTGTTAGTGTCTAAGAGTCTTTTTCTAATTGTGAAAAATTGACAGAGTTTAAGGGTCTATTGAAACTAAATTTTATTATCAAAATACTAACTAGTAATATTTTTTCACAATTTATACTAAACTTTTGATTTAATTTAAGGTTAATCGTGAAATACCTTCTCTTAACTACAGTGTATCTTATGTAATAAATTAGAGCTCTTGGAATTTCACTTTATTTTTTCTCATGTGTTTGTCCCCATGATCCACATACCAAAACTTTTGGGTGTAAGTACATTTTCATAGGTCTTAGAATATGATATGTAATAAATAACAAAAAGAATCTACTGATTTGGTAAACCTACCTATTACTTTCCTAAATATTGAATTAAATTATGAAAAATTTGCACCTTCTTTAATATCTTAAGACAAATTTAATTAGGCTATTTAAAAAAAGGTGATATTTACAATTTATTGTACTAAACATTTCATCGTTTTACTGTTTTTCACTCTGTTATATTTAATTATAGGGGGGGGGGGGGTTAGGAATTCATATTTTTGTGATTCATATATTGTCGCGATCCGGCTCGCGACGAGTACTAGGTGTCCTCTTTTTCATCCCGGAGGGTATGGTAACCCTAGGAAGGATCCTCCGTTTCTCCTCTTCGATATGGATTTAAGATCTTCAAGATTGCATCCATATGAAACTGGAGATGATATCCTTTGTAAGTATTTTTTATGTTTAACATATGTATGCCAGCCAGTCTTCAACGAATATAGATTTCATCAGCTAGCCCTAGTTGTTAGTCTACAGAAAGTTGAAATTCCCTGTATAGGCCTGCCTAGGTTATTTTTTGTGTTTGAACACCTGAGTATTTTTTACTTTATTTTTTTTTTTGTAGACCTATGTATCAATCCTATTAATGTATCAACCTGAGCATATTATTATGTTTTGAAGGGGAATGGTCCAAACAGTGGTCTTGTTACTACCGTATCGGTAATTATTGAGTTTAGCTACGGCCATCGGAAAATGGAAAATTTATTTTTCAAAATATTCAATGTAACAATTTTTAATCATCTCAGGAAGTGAGTTTTGAGCTCAGTAAGCCACTTTTTTGTGAGATTAAAGTCTGTTAACTGTTGTCGGCCACTATCCTGCTCTGTCAGATGCACGTAAGAACTAACATTTGAACAACTTAATCGCTTGTCAAGATGTGCATCCCCACAACACTAGGCACTGAGTCCAACTTGATGTCCCTTTCTAGAACTCAGGCCAGCTACAGTGTTTCTGATATAAACTTTTTTAGCAAAGTGCTCCTGAGGATTAGACAGCTGGACCTAAGAGCCTTCCAGACGGTGCTGACAGACTTTATCAAGAGCAGGGCCTATTACACCCTTGATGAGTTCCTGGATGATAACCTTTAGTTTTTGTAGCCTTGCCGGAAGGGGGAAACCTCGTTATTCTCCTCCACTGTTATTAGGCTATCGATGTGAAGACTTTGATTTTGCGATTCAATTTGTGCGATGTCAACAATTGAATCAACAATGATACAATTTTTCAGATTTTACAGTTGCTTTCTAGTTAGGACCAGGCCTACCTAATATACCATTAACTACCTTAATCAAAAACAACTTCGAGGGTTATTTGTCGATTTTTCAGCCCAGCTTTTCGACCTCCGAGCGTTTGAGTAGATTTTTTGACGGTTCGAAAAAGTGATGTAACTTTATAGTGAATGACAGAAACGGACCCGTGAATGGTACCGCTGTTAAAGGGAGATTCTAAGCTATCTAAAAACACCCATTTCAAATGGCGGAACGTGATTGGTTGTTTGTAGGCTAATATGCAATGAAACATCTTGGAAAAACTGTTAACCATCTGCTAACTTTTTAAACAACGAAATATGTAATTTACTTACCAATTGTTTTAAGGTTATGAATGATTAAAAGTGATACTAATATTGTTAATTTACATTGTTGGAATAAATTAATATGTTTTATCGAGTTTATGACCATAAATATGAGTAGGAATTACTGTAGTGTAATATTCCTAGCTTGATTTTACATGTGTTCTTATGGGATTAGGGTAAGTACCGTAGGACATATTTGGTTTTATTCAACATAGGCCTACATTTTTTTTCAAATGCTTCTAGCCTATATTAATTATATATTTTCTTAAACTGCATAAAATTCTAAACAATATGTATATCTTGCAATTTTGATGTGTATCTAAAATTATTTTAGGAAAGAAAAAATTTACATAAAAAAAAAATTTTTTAATTTTTTTTAATTTTTAACCTATAGCCTTATTTTGGTGATTTAACAATAAGTAAGGGTAACAAATTTGAAATATTTGAAATATGTAATTTACCAATTGTTTTAAAATTATGAATGATTAAAAGTGATACTAATACTGTTAATTTACATTGTTGGAATAAATTAATATGTTTTATCGAGTTTATGACCATAAATATGAGTAGGAATTAGTGTAATATTCCTAGCTTGATTTTACATGTGTTCTTATGGGATTAGGGTAAGTACCGTAGGACATATTTGGTTTTATTCAACATAGGCCTACATTTTTTTCAAATGCTTGTAGCCTATATTAATTATATATTTTCTTAAACTGCATAAAATTCTAAAAAATATGTATATCTTGCAATTTTGATGTGTATCTAAAATTATTTTAGGAGAGAAAAAATTTACATAAAAATTTTTTTAATTTTTTTAAATTTTTAACCTATAGCCTTATTTTGGTGATTTAACAATAAGTAAGGGTAACAAATTTTATATTATTGTTAGATAGTCCATTTTATCTACTTTCATATAGTATATACATTTAACTTATAGTGCTAGGCCATAAAATATATGTTTTACTAATTTTTATTTGAAAGCTATGCAAAACCTTAAATAAATGCGTAAGGCTCCTGGGGTGCTATATTGAACGCTCGGAGAGTTAACTGTTTTGCTTACCAGAAATATAATTTTGGAAATTAGGCTGTAGGCTTATTTCATTAAAAATTCTTAAACCTAAAGAGTGTTATTTTCTTAAGATTTGCTTTATCTACAATGTTTTTATGAAAAAATTCATTCTTATTGAGTGCCGGATCTCTATCAATCTACTGTATATTACAAACTAATTATTAAAACATTTCAGTATACGATGATGTGGTTTCTCATTATGATGAAAGCCAAGCTTACATAAGTGACGAGAGTTTCGTCCCTGGAAGTGAGCATTTCGTTACCCCCGAGTATGCAGATGGTGAATTTCAAGAACGGAGAACTATTTTGGCCGATGGTGGGGAACAGTTTGGTGTCACAGCTGTGGCTTTTGATAGTCAAGAAGAACTGCTTTGGATGGGAAACCAAGGGGTAAGTCAAAAGCTTATAAGCATGTCATTAAAAGGTTTGATTATTGCATCTCATCTGGTCAAATGTAGCTGAAAGTAACTCCTAAGTCATTCTCATGCTCCATAAGCAGTAGGCCTACATGTATTTTAGTGATTTTCTAAAAAAAATCTAATTTTCATCAATCTAAACTTATATCCTCGAATCTTTTGTTATGATCATAAATTAATACCTATGAATTATCGACTTATTGACTGCTTCCAGTGATTTAATTTTAGTTTTCGTAAATGTTTGTGTCCTGCCCTATGTAGTTGGGGCCTATTAGTAAATCAGCTGCAATAGCATACCTATTTCAGGCCTTTTATAGGAGGAGGGTGGTCAAGGGAGCTCCTGCTGTTATTGATATAATTTTTATTTTTAACTTCCCATTATTAAGTTCATAAAAATGTGATTTTATCAATAAAAATACTTGAAACTACTATGTTCTATCACTTCAAAAAATACATTATAGGCCTTAAAATAATCAAAATGAAATAACACCATATCAGAAATAACCGAATGTTACGATGTCTCAAGTTATTTAAAGTACCTAGCACATTTTCTTTTTAAACACAACTAATTGTTTGTAGGCAGTAATAAAGCATGTAAATAAAAGTTTGAATATTGCATCTCATCTGGTCAAATGTACTCTCAAATGTACTACAGATACAATTTAGTATCAGTCACAGAATGTAGGCCTACAGGTCCTGCACTCTGGTATAAATTTGTTGAACCACATGTTAAATATGTCTAACACATGGATTCCAGTTAACTTAGGCCATTTGGTTAACTGTTGATTAACCTAAACTTAATCATTTTAATAAGTCCTTTAAAGTTAAATTCCAACTCCAAAAATTGCTTAGGTCTTTTACCCTTTTACTTCAATTTTATTCATCTAAACATCTTAATCACCCGCATAAAGTACAACTAACTAGTGTACTTTTTGCTTGAATTCGAGCAATTTATTTTGAAACAATACAAAAAAATTTAGGTAGTTCTAAATCAACGACATCCGACCAATCCAATATTGTGCATATCAGTAATCTAAAAAAAACTACACAGAACACGTATTTGCAGCTGTACATTAACAGATGTTATTCTATTGGGAAAATTTCAAATTAAATTTGAGGATAGCGCTTTTAAGTCCGATTGTCATCAATTTTGGGCAGAAACAACTACAGACCAAGCCGTAAAAAGCTTTAAATATAAGCTATAATCTGTGTTAAGACAATCTAACTTCACCTATCCAACGACACACAATTCTTGAAAATTGGTTGAGAATTTTAAGAGGAGTTCTCTTAGCAAAAAACACCTTAGCGTAATACATAAGTATAGATTATTATTATTACTTTCGCTGATGTCTGGTGTTTACGCTCTACCCAATCAATGTTAGTCAAATGGCAAATTGACGAACTTTAAGGGCTTGTAGGGCCCTTCCTTTTAAATGGACATTTACCGATTTACTTTAGAAACAACTTCATGCCGAGCTCTATCTAATGTTACTGGTACCAAAATTATTAAAATTGGTTTAAAACTGGGAGGAGTTCCTCGTACGAAACCATGTAGCATATCATCAAATATGTGGATAAAAACTGACTAATTGTTGTCATGATATTATCATTGAGTAAATGAATAAAAGGCTGCAATAGAAAACCACATTTTTATAGTCAAGCACAAGGTTCTGATATTGACAGTTGAGTCAGATGTTTTCTGCAAATCTTTTGTTTTGATTTTTAACTCCATAAGACCAATGTTAAAATTTTTAGGATTTCAAGACTATTAGGTAGAAAATAAGAATTTCCCCATTATAGAGACCTACGGTTTATAAAGATTGTTATCTCAGATCTAAGTCACTTTCAAAGTTTAAAGAAAATGGTTAGGGCCGTTTTCGAGATCCCTGTACACACATACATTTAGCCTATACCTTACTCGTATTAGAGTGTGGGATTTTGTTAAGGCTGATTTACTCGCTGTCAGTGGCTGGCATGCCAGTTAAGATTTGACTGGAAAGGCACTGGCAAGCAGTAATCGGAATGCCAGAGAACTGGCGCTTTAACAATGTGTCTGTTTACTTGTTGCCAGCTACTGGAATATTGTGGGTATTTATTTCGTATATAATAATATGACAATCTGCTGTTAAATTACCTGTCTGTTTACACAGTGCCAGTCAACTGGTGCCAGTCTCAAAATTTTTGTTCTGCTGGTGCTTTTAGCTACTGGCAGGACAGTGGCTAAATGGCCTCTCCAGTGACTGGCGACGCCTGTTTACATGGCGCTAGTCGCTGGCATCCAGTGACTGGAAACCTCCACAGAACATCTGGTAGAGCATGTAAATCATCCTTTACCTCTTTGAACAAAATATCTCTCCAGCTGACTGAACATCCCCTGTGTAATTTTGTGATGTATAATTTTACAGGGCCATGTTACTTCCTACTACAGCTCAGAGCTCCAGAAGCATACTTCATTCCAAGTACATGCTACAGAAGATGTCCGGTGCTTACACACATTCGAGAGCGGAGTATTGGCATTGATGCCGAGTGCTTTGCGCTGTCAGATGCGTCGCGGCATCCCTATTTTTACACATAGGTGACTCAAATATATTTCGTATATTTTTGAAATAGAATGTAAATGTTCATGTTTGTTAAGGTAATACGTTTAATTATACTGTTCTCTCCCCACATATACTTTTATATTAGATTTTAATACTTATTGTCTATTTCTCCAGTTCAATCAGTATAAAACACCAACTCATAAATTCCAGGCTAATATTCTTTTCCTCATGCTTATACCTTTTGCTCAGATTAGTTAATAGCATTTTTAAAGCACTAATTGATACAACTGGTTTATTAAAAAAATATCTGTGATTAATTTTCAGCTCAGAGAACATGGTACAAATGCAATGTCTGCTGCAGCTGTCTCCTCAGACTCTGCTGATGGGTGGACATACTCACAAGCTCATTGAGTTTGACCTCAATTCATACCAAGAGGTCAACCTGGTAAGTCATTTCATTGTGTGACGGGGCTTTTTCCAGTGTAAAAAATGAATGTTCAACATGAAGTAGCTTTGGGCTTAAATTTTTGAACATCTTGCGTTTTTACTCTTAATTTGTGAAGTATTTCCTTTAGAAACAAGTGAATCACTTTGATAATTTTTTTTTTAATGCTAGACCGGGAAAAACACATCACTTTTCTACTTGACAAAAATAAGAAAATATTATTCAAAGACTAAATAAATGAATAAAAAAATAAATCCTAGCTTATACATCAGTTAATATGGTTAAATTGGTCAAATAGTGTTTTATTTCAAATTTTTTGAGTGAACGAACAAACTTTTATGTAGAACTTGGTAATGAGTTTGCTTTTAAATATCTAGAAGTGTAATTATTACAACCGACAATTTTTTTTTAACTAGCCTATCCAATCTATATCAAAGCATTGTGTCAAGAAACTTTTTATGTTTCCTTGTATTATGTAATAAAATTTTAATAGGCTAATTCGTCTTTTGACAAAAAGAAAAAAACACTCTTAATACTTCATCAGTTTTAGCCTGCTTTCAATAGTTGAAACTGGATCCAGCCGCCTTTGTTTATTCGGCTATTAATTCATAATACTGACAATTAAATCAGTTGGTCTGTGTCCAATAACACAGCTACACCCTATCTGATCAATCAAACCCACCCTTCAGTCGTATTCACCTTAAAATATACACCACAGAGTGTGTTGTTGTTGTGACCCTTCACAAGCGGTGGCTGGCGGATAAAGTCCTACAAAGTACGCAAACTCACTTAATAGTTGAAAAAAAAAATTTGGAAAAAATAGGTTTTTTACTTTTAATAACAACAAATGACCATTATTTTTACTTTAAGGAGGGAGATAATTTTTTATGGTTTTTATAGCCATTATTAGGGTATATATACACTTAAAGAGTTACACTGTTATGTATATATTCATACTTTGCTTGTAATATTTCAATAAGGAAACGTATTTAATTTTAATAAATTAAAATGTTGCTATTATTTTTATAATTACATTCATCACAAACATTAAAAGCTCAATATCATTGCTCCTTTCTGATAAACCTTTGATTAGTTTAACTCTTTAATATTGTCCTCAAAATAATTGATCGCTGATTTGAACAATGATGGCCATACTTGATAAATCATGTACACAAACACTTCATTCGAATGTAACTTCACGTTCTAGTGATCTAACAGCTTTAGTAACAATAACATAGCATTGTGTCAGCCAACTCGTGAAAAAACTCACAGATTATGCTAAAAAAGTGTCGTTAAGTGACAGAATGAAATTCATTATGAAAATATACAAAATACAAGATACCCTATAAATCAGTTGTACCCTATAAAATATGTGTGCATGTTTCGTCGTATGTATTCATTAAACCTTATGAAACATTGGATTGCTTAGCAGCCAAATGTTCAATGCCTTGGAAGGGTTAAATAATTTATGTAATGTGTTCTTCAAATGGCTTTTGGTACACAGCTGGATGTGGGCAAGAACGGCTGCGCCATCCTGCGGCAGCACAGCCGCTTCATCTGCTGTGGGGACCCAAGCGGCCGCTTAGAGCTGCGCGCGCCCAATACTCTCCGTGTGGAACACTCGCTAGAGGCTCACACAGGCAGTCTGAGCGACTTCGACATCCACGGCAACCTACTGGTCACCTGCGGCTTCTCCAACAGGTGATTAGGACGGCAACTAAAACGCAAAACTACTTGACTCTTATATGGCAACTTTGCAAAGTAGTTTCTCAGAAGAAAACATCGTGAAAACCACCAGCCTCACTTCTTTTTTATCTCTTTGGAATCACATCATTTGACGAAGTACATAACAGATGAGATTAATAAATACCCCCCGTCGCAGCAGACCTGCGTACTCAGCGAATTTCCAAATTAGTAATATTAATTTTGACCAGAAGAACTTGTAAAGAAAATTTCATTACATGCTCATAAATAGGGAAATAAATGTCTATTCTCCTTATGATAAATATAGGGAAAGAGTATGCAGGTATGCTGCCATGGGGAACACTAAAAGTAGATTTTAAGCATAACAAAAACTTATTTGGAACATATGAAGCCATATACTGAGTTTTATCAATATTTGTCCATAATTAAAAGAGTTTGCCTATTCTCCATATGATTAACATGGGAAAAGAGTATGCAGGTTTGCTGCCATGATAAGTACAAAAACCAAGATTTTTTTACATAAATGGTTGAATCTCAACCTAATGAAGCTAAATACCAAGTTTCATCCAAAAATATTGGTTAATAATTGAAATAATAACACATCCTTATTCTCCATAAGATAAACATTGGAGCCCCAAGATACAATGTACTGTCTTTAGAATTTTTAATATCTCGGTAACCAATGGAGATAGAGCAAAGCTTCAGAATACTAAATTGTGTGTTTTTTAAGCTAAATCCAATGGTCAAGATCAAAATTTAAAATTTTTAATAATTACATATGAAAAATGCAAAAAACCCATTTTTGGGGTACAAAACCCCCCAAAACTACCCCTTCCGGTAGGTCGATATGTCTGGTTTACAAACTCATCCGAATAAACGTAGGATTACACATCTCTACCAAATTTGGTGTCGATCGGACCATTTTTACGAGAGTTATTGTGTCTAGGGACACATATATATATATATCAAAAAATATATATTGTAATATATATATATAAATAATATATATATTGTTATCAAAACAAATATATATATCAAAAAACAATATATATCAAATATATTATTGTTTTTTACAATATAAATCAATATATATAAAATATATATCAAAACAAAAAAGTAACATGGTCCCGGGCTTAGGTCTTACCATGAGACCTACGGTAATAGCTTATTCCCTATGGGAAATTCGCTAAAAACACTATAGTGTAAAAAATGAAACTTTTTAAAAATTAAATATTTTGTACGGTTGATGAAAACTTAACCATCATTAACTTTAGTCATCAGTTGTTTAGGTAATATAATGTTTCATAAAAATATATAACCACTTTTTAACCTTTATTGGGCAATTTAATAAGGATTTATAAAAAGTTAAAGTACTAAACTTTAAATAATATCATTTTAGTAGTTAGATAAATAGCACATTCTGAGGAATATCATCAGAAATATTGGAGGATTGCTGGGAATGATAACTGCTTATACTTTTTTCTAGCATACTAGAAAGATAAGTTTTCGTTTAGCTCTAGTTTGGTTTTGAATTTTGTAAAACTGAAGTTTATTAATATTACTTTATTTTTATTAAGGATGGACAAGTATCGAAATTTATTGAATTTCTTCCAAGAAATTTTAAATCTCGTTAACTGAGACGAGATTTTTTTCTCAAAATTTTTCAAGACGGGAAATATTTTGTGAATGCTATATGGCCTGTAAATATTGTCTAACGTGTTTAAATTTCTTTGTTATTATGTTTTCTTGTTTATTTTTGTTACCAGTTGCTTGACCTTCTCTATATAGCAAAAGAACAATAGGGCCTTTAAAACAGAAAAAAACCATATATTGCCCTGGTACGAAATTGCTTGAAGGAAACAGCTACAGTACACTCTCGTTCATCGAACTCGGCGACATCGGAACTCCGCTTCATCGGAACTGAAAATCTGGATATTATTAGTTTTTTTTCTTACGAAATAAAATCATTTTTCTGTTTTAGCGCCTTCAATTTCCATTCGTTCTATCCGCACAACAGTGAAGTATCACATTTTGCATCAAACGTTTTCCATAATCTGTACCCATCGATGTGATTTACGAGGCCGTGGAGTATTCACACAAAAATAGAAAGAGGAAGGGGGCAGGTAGTGAACATCCGCTTCGACCGCTTCCCAAACTGTCATTCTGTCTGTCTCGCGTCGCGACTGCACCTGTGTTACGTGGAAGACAGTTGACTGCTGGAATATGAGTGGAATATAATATGGAATATGAGAATAAAGATTTTGGATCTTTATTTCCTGGGTTGTTTTTATTCCTATAGGTTCATTGTTACCATGTTCAAAGTTTGAAAGCCTTATTTTCAAAAAATCTCTTGTGTTACCTTAAATACAAGAGTGAATACAATCACGATAGGTCACTGTACGGGTTGTAAATGATGACTCACGACGGACTCCGCTTCATTGGAATTTTTTGACATCCGAAATGGCCGTCCGCCACATTAGTTCCGATGAATGAGAGTGTACTGTAGTACCGATATGATAATGTTTTGAGGAACTATTTATGTTTTAACCAGTTTGTTGTTGTCTTGGCAGGCAGGGTGGTCTAGTGGTGGACAGGTTCCTGATGGTGTACGACTTGCGAATGTTGCGAGCTGTCAACCCGATATCTCTGCTCTTGGACCCATTGTTACTCAGGTTGGAATACATTTGTATCCTACTTAATCTAGCTGACTGAGATTTGCACGGCACATTTACAAACAATACAGAATCTGTTAGCGCGGAGATAAAATGTTGTCACATTATTATGCAGAAGACTCACACAATGCTAATTTCTGTTTTGCGAAATTTTGTACTTTAGCCGGTCATATCATAGGAGGCGCTGCGATCAAAACCGGCCAAGCGACATTAACGATCCGTAGACTCAGCTGGCTGGCTAGCTGGCCAGCTGTCGTCGGATCGGCAACGACATCCGTTATCTACTGTTCTGTTATCTGTTATACTGTACCGTTATCTGTTATATACTGTCCACTGTACCATTTCACGGAAACTGGCTAAAATGGCCCACTCAATGACGGCCAGTGGATGTTACCCCTCTCTTTTCATCACTACTACCTCACAAGTCTAATTCGACCTATCTTTTTGCACCACCCTTGATTTTGAAGTTTTTTTTTATTATAAACTTTCCTTAATTAAACAACTGATACTTATTATGAAAGAGACCTGTTATTGCTGGTTAGTTATGATAAAGTCATTACTCCAAATGGTCCTGTGTTGAAGTGATGTTGTAACGAGTAGTCTTGTCGTAGGTTCATGCCATCGTTCTCGTCCCGCATCGCGGTGGCGTCCTCCATCGGACAGCTACAGCTGGTGGACACCGTGCCCCTGTCCGAGCCTGACCTCACCGTCTACCAGGTCAGTCGTCATATAAAGCCTACTATTCATCCTTGCATTTTTGTTTTCTTGAATTTGGAGGCAGTGATCAATATGTAAATTAAGCCTATTTGAAATTTTTAGAGGTGTAGCTTCATTTTTCAGTCATAAAAATATTATTTGAGTTTTATTTTTTTTAAGTTTGATGTGTGATTAAAAGGGACTTCATTAACCAAACTCTACAATTCTATCTGAGATAAAATTATCTAACATTTCCATTGAAAAAAAGGTTTTTTTAAATCTTAGTATATGGTATAAACAACACCGTTCTGTCTCTGAATCCCAGAAATTTCAGTAATTTTTTTAATGAATTCGGCAAAAAATATTTTTAGTTAAGGCTACATTATTAAAAGTATAAAATACCACATTGTATGTTACTTAACACGTTCGCGGCGGCGAGGTTTTTGCTCGATCCTCGTCACCATCCTAAAAGTAAAAATTGGAAAAAAATCTTTATTTTATATATTATTATTCCACTGATAGGTTTTTGTATGCTTCCATCACGTTTTTAGGTTTGAAAATTGACGCCTACTTATATGGGAGTGTTCGCACCCATCAGCACCTGGCATTAGGATCGCACTAATGATGGGTTGAATAATAAATAATACTGGCTTTGTTTACAAAGTATACAGTTATTTTTTTATTTATTACTAAAAAACAATAATATTTGAATATTTATTTATTTAACATAATAATTATTTGAAACAGAAAAAAACCAAAATTTTTTGGGTACGATCGCTTCCATTCTGACTTAAAACAATTTACTATGCCTACAATGAAAGTTTATAAGAAACTAATAGATCAAATGTCTTTCAAAAGAAAAAATAAATGGTGTTCTGTTTTTTCGTAGTGAAAAAATAATAAGTAAAAGAAAAAAAATAATAATAAAAAGGAATTACTAAAAACGCCACCCCATTTTAGCAGCAGCACTGCCCAGTAGAAACCCACGTGGTCCCGAAATACATTATACTATTGAGCAGTGATGTGCAGTCTCAGATACATTTATAGCTCAGATCCTGGCTTTAAAATAAATCATATTGTAAAGCAGTGCAGCTTGGGAGTGATCGCACCCATCGGGATAGCATTAGGGTTCCGCGCGGGAGCGATTGCTCCCATGCCGCCGTGAACGTGTTAACCAAATAATGATAATGCTATGATGTCAAGGGGGGTGGGGTAGGGCGTTTTGTAGCTTTAAAACTCTGTTAAAAATAACCCTTAAGGAGTTCTTAAGGATAGTATTTTAAAATGAAAACCTAGATTATGTGTATTCATGTTTTATCACGACAATGACAAAATCGATTGTAATTAATTGTTGTAAATTACTTAATGATGAATAAACTATTTTATTGTCTTTAAAACCTTAACTTCTCTCTTGTTTCACTTATATCATTCTATATCATTCAGATTTTAAAGTTAGATTTAGTGAAGTCTTAAACTGTTTAATGTTTTTCAACTGTTAGTTTTTTATATTTATTTATTTATTCTTAAAAAGGTTTGCAGTCTCTTTTTGCCTTTGCCCGCCCACATAGACTATTGATCTGTGCATGAACTGTATTAGACAAAGTGAGTGGGTGAGCCGCTACAGTACAGGGTTCAATGGTACTGATAAATTGTTGCTGGCAGAATGCAGATTCGAATCCACGACCATGGACCTGAGGTCCGACGCACTAACCACTTCGCCACCGACTCACCCATCTATTAAAAAATGACAAACAATCTGAATATGTTAGACCATGAAAATTTTGACGGTCGCAGATATACATATGATAGTATGTGTTTGTCGTCTGTGCCAGGTAAACAGCGGCAACTCGCTGTCCCTCTCGCTGGACGTGTCCACCTCGTGCCAAGCCCTGGCCATCGGTGACTCCGGGGGCAGCATCCACCTGTTCTCCTCGCAGAACAACTCCATCTTCAACAACTTTTCTCAGCCGACGGAGTTCGCGGACCCAATTGAGCCGTTTGATCCTATCAGCATCACCGACTCGCTGGCCATCCTGTCGGCCATCCCCCTCATCTACACCAACCCCCCTACCACCATGCTCTCTGACTGGCCCAAAGAGTTTCTCAAGAATGTCTATCGGTAAGTGGTCCTCTGGATATCTCAATAGGGATTCAAAGTAATTGTACGGTTTGGAAATTTTCAATAGAGTTTATTTATCTTCAAACACGTTAAAGAAGTGTTTAAAGATTAATTAACAGGTTATAGAGAGTAGGCCTACTTTCAACAGAATTCAGTGACTTACCAAATCGGTACTTTTATAAAAAGCATAGATAAAAAGAGGTTTTTTAACTTTTCTGATTTTGTGTCTCGGTAAAATTTAAATAAAAGTTTATGTATGAAACAAAATTTAAAATACAACAGTAAAAATTTGTTGTGTGTGGTCATTAGTCATTCCTATAAGCTCGGTTACCTTTTTTATATGATCAGTAATTAGGCACAAGTAACACGTATCATAATTCATTTTATCATCTTAGACTAATACTTGTCCTTTGTTACAAATTCCCCCCCCCCCCACCCCCACCCCATAAGGAAAGTATATGGCCGTGTCAGTGGGTGTTTAGTATATTTTCTGAACTTCATAAAGCTTGCAATGTTGTAGAAACCATGTTCAGTGAGAAATAGTTTCTGTCTTGCTGTTGTTTTTGGAATGTTTACATCGACTTGGCTGGGCTTGAAAAAGTTTGTTCTCCTATATTGTGGTGTGCGTTCATATATTGTAGAGGTCTGCGGGTAGTGATTTTTCAAGTTGGGTGGGTTTCGGGTCGGGTAGTAGATTAACATCAATTTTCGGGTCAGGTCGGGTTTGAACATTATAAGTTAAAGAAAAATTCGGGTCGGGTTCGGGTTCGGGTGTGTGAGTTAAAAAAATCTCGGGTCGGGTTCGGGTAGCCTATGTATGTTAAAAATACTCGGGTCGGGCTCGGGTATTGTAAGTTGAATAACACTTCGGGTCGGCTTCGCTATTATTCAGGGTGCCAAAGAGGTATAAAAATCAGTGATTTTTTGGTGACTTTTGGGGGTGAAAATTGTTAAAAATCAGTGACTTTTACCGTCCCTAAGATAGCAATTGTTGGGGGAAAATTGTAAGAGTCGCAAAACTTTTGCTCGCAATCGCATTATTTTCACAATTTATACTAAAAATGTGTGACTTTTCTTGCATTTTAAAGAACAATCAGTGACTTTTTGGTGACTTTGGTGACCATTAACTAAAATCAGTGACTTTCGGTGACTTTTGGTGACTTCAGTGACTAGTAGACAGCCTGTTATTTGTAAAAGAAATGTCTAGGCCTAAGTTATTTCATTTTAAAATAATTGTTGATGTGCCTACTAAGCTTAAGTATAGTATTAATAAATACAAGGCAAAAACTTTCCACCTACTAAGTTAGGCCTAGGCCTAACAAAAGTTAAAAAACTATAATGTTTTATTTTATTCTAGTATAAAAAGTTAAAAAATTCTCCTGAGCCAATAACCTATCAAGCTAAGGGTTCCTTTAGTCCTAAGTTACTTTATCCAATGTTAACTTTTTCGACAAATATGACAAATATACAAACTATATTGTACACTGTTGAAACTAAACAAAAACCACTTTTATGTCAAAATACCCTAGATGCAAATTTTCATACCGTAGCCTATTTTTCTGTAGGCCTAATACACAGTTATTTTATTATGGAAAGATTATGTGATTATACTCAAACTTGGCCTTTCAATCAATATTGCAATATTCTATTTTCAAAACAGACTTAAAATAATTGCATTTCATTTCTGTTGGATTACTTTCGGCAAATTTGTGTCTTTGCTTGAGTGATTCCAAATAGCAGATGAATGCTATGAATGCCCATCCACGACATTTTACACTTCCCAAACCTTTGGTTTCACTAGTAGGACTGTTTGTAGATACACTGACATTAGCATTCTCTCAATTCCGTGGCTTTTTAATATTAATTTTTATATCAGGAAAAATCCAACATCACTTAAGTAACAAATGTGAATTGATTAAACAAGAACGAGAGGAATACCAATACCGGCAATACCATCTATCAAATCATCAATGCAGACGACGATTCGCGCCATACCATACGACAAACATGGAGTACTGTAACTATAAAACTACATAGAGAATGAAGGAATCTCTCTATGAAGTATCCAACCATTGACTATGGTTATCCAACTGTTACATCATCCAAGAAATTAATTGTTTTCATTGGTTATCAAGAAATCTTTAATGTTTTGACAATTTGCAAGATGGAATGAGAAATAAATCTGCAATAAAACCAATTATACTGAATAGTCATATATTGATTATATTTCGTAAAAATATATACACTGATGAATTTTGTATTGTAAAAATAATGCAAACTCTAATCTGTAGAGATTATTTACTTTTGAAAACATTTTGCTCTTGCTATTTATCGGTTATCGTGTAAATAGTACCATTGACTATATTCAATGATAGTACCAATGCCACTGCTACCTTGATTTCGGTTTGTACAGTTGGTGACGGTATTGACTACGCCACAGTCTATCTTTCTGGCCTAAGAGTGTGAGTCAGTCACGACACTGAGCAGTTCCTTTAGGTTAGAGTGAGAAATGTATGCTAGCGCTACTGGTGTCTAGGCTTGCAACAAATGATTTAATGCTGTTTTAACTATTTTTTGGGCATAACATAGTACTGTACTACAGAATACAAATGTTCCTACGTCAAATACAATCTTTCATGATCAAAATGTTATTTGTTTTAAATGGAACATGAAATTTGGCGCACCAAATTATCAACAAAACAAAATAGCTTACGTTTCTAGGCACCAGAGACCGCTAGCTTCTTTCAGAAGCCACATTTTCATGTGTGAGTGTCGCGACTAGTAAGCTAAGGTATTTCCAGTTGATCCACATCCACCAATCCACCTCAGTAATGACTGACAGTTATGACCACTAGTCTAAAGTAGTGTGTGGAACGATGCCCATTCCGTGAACGTTGTAATTCACAAATCTTGGCTGTAAAATAGTTTTAAAAACCCGGGTTTGTTTTTAATGTCCTGTCGGGTACCTACAACCCGATTTAATTCGGGCATTAGGTACCCGCCCGACCCGGCTTAAAATAAAGCCCGTGACGTGTCAAACCCGCCCGACCACTCGGGTTCACGCTAATACCCGGAGATACCCGAATTTTCGGGTACCCGCAGACCTCTAATATATTGACAATTTGTGAAATTCTGAAGAGTTTGATTTAAAGTGAGTATTATGTATTAATCTTTTTCATTTGGAAGTTTATCTTTCTTTTTTATGTTCATACTTTTGAAAATAAGGTTTAAAATAGTCAAAATGTTTAGCTGCCTGTATGTGACTTGACAGTGAGCCCTTGAATAAGCAAAATCTTTCTTCTGGCCGATCACCATTAAAAGCAAAGATCATTATGCCCCTTTCAAGTAAATAATGGTGGGAGTAAGTTAAAATCATTAATCGTGCATTATTTATTTATGAACTCCGCCTATCCCAAAAATTTGCTAAACCTTTTACGGTCAAAATTAGTTTGGATTAGAAAGGCAAACCTAAAATTGCTGTTGGTTTATACTGATGTATATGCTTTGATTTACTTTAGGCCAACGCCCCCCATTGACCCAGAGATACTGAGGACAATGAAGATGCAGGGCACCATTGGGTACGCTCCGAACCCAAACACCAAACTCCGCAATCAGGTTAGTGTTACAGGATAATTGAGTGAAATTAAGCTGTAATGCAAATTACATAAAAAAGTGTTCTCCGTGTTTGCATTGAAATGCATGTTTATACACAAGTACTTTGTTTCCCAGCCTGATTGTTTTTCCACGTAAATCTAAAATTAGGCTACTTTCAGCTACGGTTTTGTCACTCTTTTACACTGTGCTAAAAAGCTACACAACCTATTAATTAATTATGGACAACATTATTCAACTATTTGTAAAATTGTTTAAAAATCTGAATAGTATTTTACTTGTCAGTCATAATTTATTCCAGCACTTTAATATTTTAAAATTAAACCCTTTGAAATATATTGCTTAACAGGTACCATACTCCAGTAAGAACGGTATATCTGCCAAAGACCAGACCAAGAACGAGGAGAACAGTCCCGTGTTTGCAGCTATTCCAAAACGCTATCGCAAGCTGGACCTGAGGTATTCCAAGTCCGACGATGTGGAGATGGACCAATACAACAAGACAGCGTTTAGCGGCTTGGAGGCCACACTGCCCAACTCGTACTGCAATGCCATGATCCAAGTTAGTAGGTCCAGAGTTTGCTTACTAGGTCAAAAGTGATTAGAGTACCTAGTAATTAAGATAAATAAGGTAGGTAATAGTTTATTTCATTTTAGATGGTAACTGTACCATCTCTTTTGTATGAAATCCTCTCTGAAATAACCTAGGTTTTTACCATACTGTCAGAATGCTTTGCCCTTCTATTTCTTTTAATAGATTCACTGACTATTAAACTTACACATGTTGATGCTTATTTGACATGCAGTGAAATTCTTTTCTACTCAACATAATTTGATCATGTTTGACAATAAGCAGTAAAATTACAATATCAAATTTTTTTACTTACTTACTTACTTATCCTCTTGAACCACGGTGACCCCGTCGTGGAGCATGTGGCAAGTCAATAATCTTGCTAAAATTACCCAATATCTTGCTTAATTATCTTGCTTGAACTCTAAAATTATTGTCTTCATTTCTTTGACAACTTTTCTCGATGGTCTTGAAAACTTTAAGCTTGATGAATTTCTATTAGGGTATATTACTTTACAGGGTTGGCAGGCTGTAGTAACATTTTATCGACTAAATAATCCTTCAGCTTGATCTTAAATTTAAATTTATTGAAAAGTTATAAAGAACTTAATACGAGCTCAGCTAAACTTGAGGACTACCCGAACGTGAGGTCAGCTCTTTCGGAGCTATGAAATGATATATCATTCCATGTAATTTTCCCATAGGAATATCGGTAGACTCAACTATTATTTGGAAACACTGATGATTCCACTTGATTCTTTATACAATCAAAATATGAAATATTGTCATCAAGCAGTTTTGGCTGGAAAATTTACAAATTTTTTCCTTGAGTTCTCGCCTCCGCCCACTTGGATATCGTAGCAGGCTATACATTTACAATTTTGTTGCAGTCTGACAACTTTTGTGTGTGTGTGTGTGTGTGTGTGTGTGTGTGTCTGTTGTTGTAGCACCGAAAGGGTTAGATTAGGTTCGAGGTCCAGTAGTAAAGTTAAAAAAAATGTATATGCGTAAATTGTAATTTTATGTCGGATTTTTTGCTAAATTAAAGAAAACTTTATATGAGAGAAGAACAAATGTTTTAACTTCAAGACCGTACATGCTGATGATGCCTCTGAGAAATAGGCGTGAAACAGTTGTCCATTATTTAGACAATTTTGGATTGTTCTGGTAGGTGAGTTTAAGCCTGTTACTCATAGTGTTCCAGTAATTATTATTTCACTACATTTTTTTAAATAAATAATTGATCACATTTGTAGGTGTTGTATTTCCTGGAGCCGCTGCGCCATGTGATCCTGTCCCATCTCTGTCACTCCGAGTTCTGCCTGAGTTGCGAGCTGGGCTTCCTCTTCCGGATGCTGGACGTGAGCCGTGGCGTGCCCTGTCATGCGGGCAACTTCTTGCGTGCGCTTCGTAATGCCCACGAGGCAGCTGCTCTCGGTCTTATACTGCCCGACCACGCCAGCAACAAGAAGACCAACCTTATCTCTTTAATACAGGTTAGATTTTATTCTATTTAGTTTTAACTAAAATAATCTGAGTAGGATTTTATTTACTTCACAAAAAAATGATTATCTGTCCTGATTCACTTTATAGTTAAACTTTTTCCAAGAGTGTTAACTATGATCAGTAAATTTTAAATAAATCACTTCAATTTATTTTCAGAACTGGAACAGATTTATACTGCATCAGATTCATTTTGAATTGCTTGAAGAATCAAAACGGAGGGAAAAGGAAAATACCAAAGCGCCCCCGTTTGTCTACAGAGACACTGACTTCCCCTCAATTGACATTCCACGACAGAAGCGGAAAACACGTCCAGATAATAACGGTAACTGATGAAATAAATCCCAATAATTTTGGATTAACAAGAATTTTTATGGCCTGGAATAACATTGAACCAAATAAGTGTTGTATGCATTCTTTTCAAATCAAATAATTCTTTATTCATTCATAAAATATACAATGCAGCATTAAAAAATAACATTCAAAAAAACCTCACATGGGTCGAAGACCTGTGCGTGGGGTGAGCTCAAGTCCATAGCTGCATCAGTAGCCATTCATTATTTACATAATAAGAAAATAAAAAACAAAAAACTAAAACTAAAAGTAATAGTCTTAAAATGACAAAATTCTGTTGTCTTTGGATTTTGTGACAATTTGTTGTCCTACATGGCCTTAATCCAAGCCTAGTATCAATCTAATCATAGTTCAAATTCAACATAGGCCTACTAATTATTACGGCTTAGGATACTAACAAGGATAAATAATATGAAAAATAAATTAATAACCGGCAGTTTAGTTTGGTCACTGGCTAATACCAGCTTTTGTCAGTCTTTATGGTAAGATAATATTCCAAGTATATTATCTAAACTTATCTTAAATTAATGAAGTTAAAATAGTTTTAATAATTTAAAGAGTATTTATTAATTTCAGAAGAGGCTCCAGTTAGTTCTAACATAGAGAGCAAAGAGGAGGAAACCGAAATCAGCCGCTTGTTTGGGACCAAGCAGATTCACGTTCACCGCTGCCTAAAGTGCCAAAGGGAAGTCAGCAAGGAGTCTAGTCTGCTGGTCTGCAACCTTATATACCCAGAGAACGGTCAGTGAATGTTAGCTATGTTGTTTATCAGAGTTCAGACAAGCAGAACTTTACTGTAGTAAAACTAGCGAATAAGTTACACCACAGATGAACTGGAGTACTCCAGTTGAGTTGAATAACTGTTGTTGTCGACAGAGGCGTGCAGGCCAGTGCAGTTTTGCGAGGTGCTCAGCCAGAGCCTGTGTCCACAGCAGACGACGCCCGCGTGGTGCGATCAGTGTGAGAGATTCCAGCCCACTGAGCAGTCACGCAGGATAAAGTCATTGCCTTCCCTGCTCACCGTCAACTGTGGCATGGATAACAACCAGGTGAGAGAAACCTGATAAATTGTTTAAAGTATAAGTTTGGTTTTAATACACTGGTTTCCAAATGATTTTACCTGTACTGTTAGTGGTGGAAAATACCATTGCAAAACCAATCTTTATCCATTCATTTTTACTGTTTCAAAAAAAGTTTTTACGCTGAGGTCTATAGAATCATTTCTTTTAGAATCATATAATTCAACAAGTTTACAACAGGGATAAATGTGTCTCAATAGTATTGTAGTGTACTGATAGGCTAGAGGATCAAGCAAACTGAGCTTAATGTAATGAATCGGGGTCAGTGACAGCGATAGTGTGGTTAGTTTGCCGAGCAAGTTCGTCCCAACTTTTGCTCCACCTTTTGCCTGAACTATTCGGCGATAAATAGTACTGGATGCTGTGTATTGTAATGCATGCCATGTACAGCTTGCTATTTATTGTACAAAATGGCATACGGTACCCCATTAATAGGATGGTGTATGCCATTTAGAATGGCAAATAGGATGGTGATTGATAGAATTTTCTCTTTAAAGAATGTCAAATTCACCCTTGGCCTGTTTATCTATTTAGTTGTGTATGTTTGCAGGAGAAGAGTTTCTGGCAGACGCAGATGGACATCCTAGTGAAGAACGCGGTGGATGTGTCTGGCAGCCCGGCGGGCAAGCCTTGCCGCTACGGCACTGCCTGTACTCGGCCCGGCTGCCGCTTCAAACACCCCGATCAGCGGCCTGGTACGACACTGCACTGTACAGAAAAGACTAATTCAATTATAGACCATTAAACTAGTTTTTAAATACTGGTACTAGTTAGCTTCAAGGAAAACATTTGTTTGTGTCTGGTGGTAAGTTATATTGTGTGAGTACGCATGCTGCCGTGTCAAGGCAGGCCCAGGCACATACATTGTTGACATCATGTTTCCACAGGACTGGTGTTCCAGTAAAAAAGTAGCTCTCATTTGATTGATTACCTTTTGAGTGTTCTAGGATATGGTGTCAGAGTACACAGCATCCATCCCAAGAAGACCTTTTCATGTTTGGGGAATATGAATTTCTTGAATTTATCCCTAAAGGATTTATTATTAATTTTGCTAGGTTTTGACAGCTGTCTAATTAACACAAAATAGTAATTTACAATAGTACAAAAGTACTAATTACTATATATTTTATAGAAAATGTTTATTTACAATTACCGTAGTTTATTTATAAAAAAATGCTTTGTTTTAAGACTTGAAAATGTTTAATAGCGTATTCCCTATAGGGAAATTCACTAAAAACACTGAAAATAGTTTATAACACATTTCTTATATAAGATCTTAAGAAAGAAAATACTTTTAGTATACTAGCTAGTTTGGAAACCAACATAGACTTAATTTGTAAATTATTAGCTATTCCCTTGTGGCTTTGATCCACTTTAGTTTACCAATGCAATACTGGTACCATGTTGTGCAGGTGGAGGGGCCAGTGGGTCGGCGCCCAGCCCTAGTCACTTGTACCAGGCCCACTCGTGGCTGCCCCACCACATACAAGTGGACCTCAGGGCCAACGGGCAGGTCAACATCACCAAACTAGACCGGCCAGATGACCCCGTACCACCCCCTGACAAGGTACACCTCGTTACCTCAGCTATTAAGACTGTGATATGTTATGATCACACGTAAAATAGTTTTTTGTAATGGCCTGTTGCTTGTGTTTTTTGTTTTCAAGTTGAAGTTTTCTTGTGTTTTACAGTTCTCAACAACTTTACAATTTTGGGAAAGAAAAATGTGAGAATTTGTTTGATGTAGCCAAAAACCAATTTGTTACATTTTGTTACAAAACCATTGGTTTTGCCTTTAAACCAATGGTAGTGGGAATCCCTATAAGGATCTCCTTGCAGAATACTCTAGTTTAAAACTTGTTTGATTTCAGAATTTATGTAAAATGTTAGGATAAAACGTAGGAAGCTGTACCGAGAAAAACATTTCTCAAAGAGATAAAATCAAATAAATTGCAATCAAACAAATTTAAGAATAAAGCGTTATGAATTGAACTGAATATATAAATTTACACCTCTCCTGACATGTGCATTCCTTTTCAGGAAACGTACATCCAGACGGAGGTGTACGACCTGTGCGCTGTGGTGTGCTATGTCCACGAGGAGCGCAAGAACTTGGTAGGTCTGGTGAATGTGGGACCGGGCTATCACCAGCGAGCCTCGGGCTCCACCATCAGCCAGTGGTACGTCTTCAACGACTTCAGGTACGCATAAGTGTGTTTTGAAAGATCAGTGGTTAGCTATAGTTGACCAAAACCTCTTTGCAAATCTAAAAATAACAACTGCTGTGCTGAGTGCTGCTGTGGATAACGTTGATATTTACAGTTATTAAACGTGATTTCATTGCTATTCTAGCTGGTTTTCTGTAGTTCGTTCCTTGTACACCAACTTTATTACGATGCCATTAGATCTTCAAGCCATTTTACTTGGTTGCAATGCTAGGGAACACGTTTCGCGTTCAGATCCTCATTGAGTTCTCGGTTGTTACAGCCTGTACGAGTAAACCATGCGAATAATTGAGCCAATATCTTGCATTAAATATGAATTCTGCCTATTCAAAAAATTTGCCTCACCAAACCTGGTCCAGTCTGAGGATAGCGTGTCCCTGCTGTAGTTTAAATCTAATCATACCTATTAAATTTAATTATTAGGCTGGTAAGGGTTTTAATAAAATAATTGGCTAATAAATAGTTAAGTCTTATGAATTCCCACTTTGCCGTTCACAATCCTCCTAACCCGCCGGGTGACTGTATTTGCAGCATCACACCGGTTCAGCAGCAAGAGGTGGTGTGGTTCTCGCTGGACTGGAAGGTGCCGTGCGTGCTGTACTGGATGAACCACGTGGCCGTAGGTGAGGTGCTGCCCACACCGCGGCTCGACCTCCCTGTCGACATCCTGGCTGCCGAGACCTGCCTAGCGACGAGTGGCCGCGGCGTCACCTTCACACCGCTCACCGCCGACGAGGCCCCCGGCCCCGGTATGCTAACAAACTTGAAATGGAACTTTTATAAAAATTCTCTTACTGGGTTTAAGTAGGTAAAAAATTGATTGAAACTGTTTAAAATAACTTTAATAGTCATTTGACACTGAAGTATTTGTCCATAAAAATGATATGGTGTCTGTATATCTATATGTGGTTTCATTACATTAAAACTTCCTGACTCAAACCAGTAAACAAGAGGCAGACATAATCCTTTTTTGTTTAGAAAATGCATTTGGGCTCGACCCTACTGGTTTTGAAAATTTCATTTTTATCGTTACAGACACACTCTATCTATAAAGACAAATGTTTCATAGATTTTCTTACATTTAGGTAGATCAACAAATTTAGCCTACAACAGATTGCATTATTCTTTATGAGAGTTTTAAAAGTAAAGTCTTGAGAGACAAGTGAAAATGAGCTAATGAAGGAGATGAGAGAGGAGGAGGAGGAGGACGGAGGAGCTAACCGTCAAGTCAAAGCAACCAAGCCACTCTTATAATGTTATTATTCAACTTAATTCTTTTTCCACTTAAATTCCTGTAGAGTGAAACACTGTTATTCAGTGAGTAATGTTTAAAATTTAATTAATTTACCATGGCTTTAATACATGCAGATACCTCACGTTTGATTGATTTTATAGGTGACTTGGTAGCAATGGACGCTGAGTTTGTAACTCTCAACCAAGAGGAATCGGAGTTGAGAAGTGATGGCAAAACAGCCACTGTCAAACCGTCTCACAAGTCCGTGGCTCGCATCTCCTGCATTAGAGGGTAACTGTTAATAATACTACCATTAACAGTTTTGTAATATATTTAGTATGTTTATTTTATTTATTTATTATGTTGTGTTTATTCTGGCCAAAAAATAAAACGAGGGATAAATTACGTGAGGCTGTATATACATAAACTTTATGGATTGAAAAGTATTTGTTTTTCTTAAGTTTTATGTCTCATTTGTTTTGAATTATTTGCTAAACAAGTGTAATACTTGTTATCTAATGGAATATAATATGCTAATCTGTTAATTGTTATTGTTATACCTCGCAGAAAGGTGTTACTATTGAATTCCTCCTAATCCTTTTTTGTGCTGCATTTAAGAAATAAAAACATGCTGATTTAAAAAAATTATATTTTAATCCTGATATCATTGTATGAATGTAACATTATCCATACAATATGATTTTTCTCAGCCAAGGAGTGCAGAAAGGAGTCCCTTTCATCGATGACTACATTTCAACGCAGGAGCAAGTTGTGGACTACTTGACCAAGTTTTCAGGGATCAAACCAGGAGATCTCGATGCCAATTATAGTTCGAAACACCTTACGACGCTCAAGTCTACATACCTGAAGCTGCGATACCTGGTGGATAACGGAGTGGTGTTCGTTGGCCATGGTCTGCGCAATGACTTCAGGTAATACACTTACTGTTTGATGATTAACGACTAGCAGATTATTTTGTAAATATTTTTCAATATCTCTCATATTATCAGGAGTCAGCTTTAGAGGAAGTCATCACTTACAGTCTGTAAATGGTAATATCTGTTGATTATTTTCTTGTAAACTTTATTACAATAAAACTGAAGATACAGTGCTAAAAATTGGGTGCTAATCAATCATAACAGTTATGATTGACAGTTACTGTACACTTTCAAAAGAGTTGATCATTCATAACAAGTAAAAGTTGTTTGATTAAAAGTGGGCTGCCACACCTGTGTAACGATAAGATTATACTTTTGTAATTCCTTGTTGGGGGAGCTAATTTGTGTACATGATTTCAAACATTCTTACATTACTGATTACTAAAAAGTTAATTACCTACCAAAGTCTTCTAAATTTAAAAATCAATACACCAATATAATAATTAAATTTTTATTTGGACTAGGCCTTTCAACAGCAAAGCTGTCATCGTCAGGTCAGTCACAAATATAAACAAAAAGTTTGTTTACAACTATTTGACAAATACAATTAACATATGATTTTGAAATAAGTTATATAAATTTAACAAGGTCTAATGGTACGGTACATTTTTTTCTTTATTTTATATATATATATATATAATTGTATTCAAAATTTTATCTTTTTAATGAAATCTCTTTCTAGTAATTTTGAATTTTGAACTGGACCTTCGTCTAAGTTTAACAATTCATCTTTTTCAAATTTATTGATAATATAGGTTTCCCTTGCGTTTAAATAATTATATGAATAGACTTTTTATAATTTTTGAATTTTTCTGTCCAAATGTGTGGCCGGATGTGATACAATGGCTTGCGATTGCCGATTTGTCTTTTGTCTATTATATTTCATGTGAGCTATGTGTTCTTTTACTCTCTTTTCAAGGTTTCTTTTTGTCTGTCCGATGTACTTTTTGTTGCAGTTATCACAGTTAATTTGATAAATGCCAGACATACTTTTGTTATCAAATTTATCTTTTGGATTTTGAAGATTTTTCTTTACAGTGTTGTGGGCTTTAAAGGACACATTAGTACTTGCATATTTCTTCATTATTTTTGTTACTTCTTTCGAGATGTTGGTGTATGTTAAGCTCATCCACTTTTTTTCCTCTTTTCTTATAGGCTGCAATTTTGTTCTTGTCGTTTTTTCTAGCTTCTTTTTTGCTTTTTTATGCATATTATCAACGAGACTCGTATGGTATCCATTGAAAATTGCTACCTTTTTAATGTATGCCAATTCATTTTTATATCTTTCAGTACAGTAGAACCTCGATAGTTCGACTCTCGATAGTTCGACACTCCTGATAGTTCGTCATGGTCCATGACAACTTAACATGTTAATAATGACCGATAGTGTCCATTTTGGAGCCTGACAAATATGAAATGTAAATAAATTGGTGAATTATTTGAATGTTGTTTATGTTAAAGTTTAATTAGGTTATGGTTTCACTTAAATTTAGTGTTTCCTAAATTCAAATTATGATTTTTATACTGCCAGTGTTAAAATTTCCCATATACTCCCTATAGTTAGTTAGATATTCATTAATTTCGTTCTGCGGTAGATTAGGCTGCAATTTTGTTCTTGTCGTTTTTTCTAGCTTCTTTTTTGCTTTTTTATGCATATTATCAATGAGACTCGTATGGTATCCATTGAAAATTGCTACCTTTTTAATGTATGCCAATTCATTTTTATATCTTTCAGTAGTTAGAGGGGTATTCAATAATCTGTGTCTTAGAGAATGGAATATGGCTCTTTTTTGAGATGGTGGATGGAATGAGTCATTATGAATATAGCGATCGACATGAGTTGGTTTTCGAAAGATGTCAAATTCTATTTGATCTTTATTCCTAATAACTAATGTGTCGAAAAATGCAATACTGTTGTTTTTCTCAATTTCAAACGTGAATTTGATGGTAGGATAAATGGAATTTAAATTATTAACAAAATTTTGAATATTTTCATTTTTATTAAAAATTGCAAAGATGTCATCTACGTAACGTAACCATGTTTTTGGAAAGTAAGTAAAAGACTCTTTTGCGAGAATTTCAAAATGACTCATGAAAATGTCAGCAATTAAACATGATAATGGATTCCCCATGGCTGTTCCGTTTGTTTGATTGTAAAACTTGTTGTTAAATTTAAATGTGGTTTGTTTCATGCACAAATTTGTCAGAATTAGATATTTTTGTATCATTTGATGTCACTGCATTGTATCCCAATGTACCGATGGATGCAGCTATTTCACTGTTAGAAGACTGGTTAAAGTCACTTAATCTACCGCAGAACGAAATTAATGAATATCTAACTAACTATAGGGAGTATATGGGAAATTTTAACACTGGCAGTATAAAAATCATAATTTGAATTTAGGAAACACTAAATTTAAGTGAAACCATAACCTAATTAAACTTTAACATAAACAACATTCAAATAATTCACCAATTTATTTACATTTCATATTTGTCAGGCTCCAAAATGGACACTATCGGTCATTATTAACATGTTAAGTTGTCATGGACCATGACGAACTATCAGGAGTGTCGAACTATCGAGAGTCGAACTATCGAGGTTCTACTGTACTGAAAGATATAAAAATGAATTGGCATACATTAAAAAGGTAGCAATTTTCAATGGATACCATACGAGTCTCGTTGATAATATGCATAAAAAAGCAAAAAAGAAGCTAGAAAAAACGACAAGAACAAAATTGCAGCCTATAAGAAAAGAGGAAAAAAAGTGGATGAGCTTAACATACACCAACATCTCGAAAGAAGTAACAAAAATAATGAAGAAATATGCAAGTACTAATGTGTCCTTTAAAGCCCACAACACTGTAAAGAAAAATCTTCAAAATCCAAAAGATAAATTTGATAACAAAAGTATGTCTGGCATTTATCAAATTAACTGTGATAACTGCAACAAAAAGTACATCGGAAAGACAAAAAGAAACCTTGAAAAGAGAGTAAAAGAACACATAGCTCACATGAAATATAATAGACAAGACAAATCGGCAATCGCAAGCCATTGTATCACATCCGGCCACACATTTGGACAGAAAAATTCAAAAATTATAAAAAGTCTCTTCATATAATTATTTAAACGCATGGGAAACCTATATTATCAATAAATTTGAAAAAGATGAATTGTTAAACTTAGACGAAGGTCCAGTTCAAAATTCAAAATTACTAGAAAGAGATTTCATTAAAAAGATAAAATTTTGAATACAATTATATATATATAAAATAAAGAAAAAAAAATGTACCGTACCATTAGACCTTGTTAAATTTATATAACTTATTTCAAAATCATATGTTAATTGTATTTGTCAAATAGTTGTAAACAAACTTTTTGTTTATATTTGCGACTGACCTGACGATGACAGCTTT
This sequence comes from Neoaliturus tenellus, assembly GCA_030545055.2. Taxonomy (NCBI): domain Eukaryota; kingdom Metazoa; phylum Arthropoda; class Insecta; order Hemiptera; family Cicadellidae; genus Neoaliturus; species Neoaliturus tenellus. The sequence continues at coordinate 74,841,336 of CM061532.1, read as the reverse complement.
GCTGTTGAAAGGCCTAGTCCAAATAAAAATTTAATTATTATATTGGTGTATTGATTTTTAAATTTAGAAGATTAACTCAACCAATATAGAAGCTCGTCCGTTTCAGGTACCTACCAAAGAATAAGTTTATTAGATATTGTATCAGATTTCTGAATCCGAAACGTAAACTTTGTTTAAACTGATCAGATATTTAGGGGATTGGACTGCTTTCTCTAAAAGTGTTCAAGTATTTTCATTACAAAATCACACCTGTGTTCTTATATAGAAAAGTGTAATTCAACTGACATCAAAGATACTAAATAACTGTGTTGTTGTTTCAGAGTGATCAACCTGGTGGTTCCGCAAGATCAAGTAAAGGACACTGTTCATCTGTTCCACCTACCTCATCAGCGGATGGTGTCCCTCAGGTTCCTGGCGTGGCACTTCCTCGGTGAGAACTGCTTTGTCACAGCTAGTACAGTAGATCTCACATTTCCGTTACATAAAATAGTAGAGCCATCCACAGCATTGCATCAACCGGAGCCAAGCCTGACTCCATCGTGAGCCTTGACTTATGCCCAATTTAAATTCGAGTGGCCAATGCTATTTTGGCATACCTATCAAATCAAGGTAAAATCTTCTTATTTTGCAAAATATCATGGTTTGCAATGGTATACAAATTTTTTATTTTAATGTGGACATGAATGAAGAACGTGTGTTGTAATAACTTGTGTAGCTCTGATACTAAACATACACAAAAATACTATAGCCTATACAAAATTTGAGACTTAAAAAAAAAGATAAATAAAGCATCTGATTCTTACATCAGGATCATTAATAGCCCAATCTACTAATTTCAACTAGACTTGGTTTAAAACCTTCATAAAGTACATTTATTTTGTTCTTTATCAAACTGGCTTTTAACTAGACTTATGAAGAATGACTAATCATTATTCTTCTTTCTTTCTTTCTTTCTAACACCCCAGCCTTGGCTTGATCCTATTGTTAATGGGCACATTTTTACACCTAATTCAGATGTTAGCTCGGCAATTTTAATACTCTACCATTACCCTAATGAGTATCATAGTATATAATGAATATCACAGACATGATATAATACTGTGCTAACAAGTACAGTTTTTTCATATCTGGGTCCTACTTGTTTTTAGACAAAAAGATCCAGTCGGAAACACACGACTCAATAGAGGACGCCAGAGCAGCTTTGCAGCTGTATGAGAAATACAAGGAACTAGAGGCCAAGAACGTTGTGCGGCAAACACTGGAGGAGATGTACAAGCAAGGGATCGCCACCCAATGGAGGGTCCCCGAGGATTAGGCGGAAATGTGATAGTGTTGATACCTGGTGCTGAAAATAAAGCTTTTGTAATCATCCTGTTGTTGAGATCTAAGGTTATAAGGTTAGTGTAAAGTTTTTGCCAGTGCAATTATTGATATGATTTTTGGGATTGGGGGGGGTTTGGTAGTGTCCAATTTTATAAGGTGCCAATAAAATTGTTATTAAAAGAAGTTGCACATTTAATATAAAAGACAAGAACTATGACAAATGTTCCAAAATTTTATTGTGAATTTTCGTGTAGCAGGATCTAATACTGAGACAGTTAAATACACTTTATACCTATACATGACAGATTCATTGTTTGTCAGGTGTATAGAAGATACATTTGCTATTTTTTCAGTAAGATTATCTCTGAGGTCCGCAATCTAATCTTATCCTAGTGATATATTCAGAGTAATTATTAAATCAATTATTTATAGGTCCGGAAGGATGAAGATTTACCAGCCAATTAATTATTTTAATCAATAAATTTTTTAGAAAGAGGAAATTTTTTTACAAGACAATATTTTTCATATTTATTTCATATTAGCTTTTACCCAGGGCTTCGCTCGCATTGTGGCCATTGAAAATTAGCAGAGAGCATGACAGTAGAAGTGGATTTAAATATGATAAATATAAATACGAATTCCAAACAGCTGATTATTTATTTATATTAAAAATATGCTATTATTGAAAATGTTCATTAACTTTTTTTCTTCGCAACAAAATATATATATATATAATTGATTTTCAGATTTTTTGTACATATTTTTAAAATCTTTTGTAAAAAAAATTATTTTAAAATAAAAAGTATCCTTTGTTACTTCTGATACCTACAAGAATGTGTGTACAAGGTTTCATGATTATTGGTTGAGTAGTTTTTGTGTTAAAGTCTAACAAACAACAGGACATTCACATTTATAATACTCGTATTAGTAGAATTATAAGTTATAAAAAAGTCCTTCACAACTTAGTCTATAGTTATTGGTTACACATTAGTGATGTGTAACCTATTAGTATGAATTATGGACTAGTCATACATTATACTCATACAAACATTGGAATGTTTCACAATCTAATTCTTTAGGGAAACTAACAAATGTTTATATTTCTTTTATTCATTAATACAACTTAAAAAAACATCATTAAATTAAGTTCAGTATGTACCGTCACTAGGTGGGGAACGGGGAATAATTGGTTTAAAAAAATCCCCATATTCAACTACCGTAAATATACTGGCAAAAAATGGTTTAAGTTACCAGACTATAAATGATCCAATGTAGTTGTAATATCACACCAGCTATTTCGTGCTCTTCATGAGCACATCTTCACCATGAAGATGTGCTCATGAAGAGCACGAAACAGCTGTTGTGATATTACAACTGCATTGGATCATTTATAGGCAGGTAACATAAACAATTTTTTGCTAATTTTTATGATCCAGAGGCTATCCATCATGAAATATACTGGCATAAAATTCCATTGAAAATTCTTTGAATGGTCATGTCTACTGCAGTGGGGATATTTAAATTAGTTTCTACTGCATAACAGCCTTTAACCATGAGTGGGCTGGGTTTCATTGTTACACCAAACTCATGTAAGATATTTGAATAATCAAAGTTAATATCAACTATTGAAATGTTATTTCAGTACCAGGTCTACTTAAGAGCATTTTATTTAAGTAATTGTTAATACTATGTAAAGGTTTAATTAACTGCTGAGTTTGTTTTATAAACTCTAAAACATTTTATGGTGTCTCATTTAATCCCTATTGATCTTTTGGTGAACCTAGATTATATATTTTGCACACAGAGCCTTTAAAAACAGTCAAATAAATAACAAAAGTAAAAATAACAATCATACCTACTGTTGTAACCAGTATAGAGAACCAAGAAATGAGCACCCAGTTGCTATAAAAGAAGTGCACAATTTATTTTAGTTAGATATTCTGAACAAGTAAAATATCTTTAGTTAACATATATTATCATCAAGAAAGTTCAATGCTTCTAAGTGTTGAAACACGCCAACACAAGTACCGTAAATCAAATAACCTCGTAAAGGGTGAAGGAAAAAGACAGGAACTGTTCAATCATGCATATGTGATTTGCCATCTTAGACAAAGTGCAACACATGCGCAAAGTATTTTTTCAATGTTTTTCTTTTAGGTGGCAATTACTATAACCCTGCCAATCCGAACCGAAAATTGGAAGTAAAATATATATTTTTTGTCCAGTAAAAGTTAGTTTAAAAGATCGGAAATGAACAATACATGTGTCTAAAAATAGAGAATGTTGTTTACAGTTGGTTTGCGATAATCCTAAAGGTCTTTGTTTACAGTTCATCGTTGGTGATGGTGAGTTTATGTTATTGTTTTGTAAATTAGGACTTAAAAATCACTCTAGGGTCTATAAGGTTGAAATTTGACGTGGACGTTCCTCTTTGCTCATAGGTGCTCACTGATTAACGATTTTGAAAATTTCCTTTAGGGCTCCGCCCCACAGAACCTCAAAATTGCTATAGATTCTATGGGGTTTATATTTAACGTGGACGTTCCTCTTTGTTAATAGGTGCTCACTAAGAAATGATCTTGCAAATGTAGTTTTCGAAGTCCTTTAGGGCTCCACCCCACAGGACTTCACTTTTACCATAGTGCCTTGTTGAAATTGAAATTTGACATGGTCATTCCTCTTTGCCCATAGGTGCTCAATAAGAAAGGTTTTGCAAAATTCCTTCACGTGCCTGCTCACACTACTTCAATGTTTAAATTATAATTCTGAAGGAAGAAGATTTTGTTGATCTTTAAAGAGATCAAACACATTTCACATACAGTCATATTAACAGATCAAAATTGTTAACCATCATATCACAAGGCAATTGTGTCAACAATTAAATGAAAAAAGATTTTTATTCAGATTTTGTGCTACATTATACCAAAGAATCGTCACGATTACCAACATTACAAATTTAATCTCTTATAAACACAGATTAAACAGTTCACTTTAGAGCAGATATTTTCTTGATATAACTATACTACGAAACGCAGCAATCATAAAATTTTTACTTATGTTACCATACTGCTGACTATATTTACACTATTTTACTGACTAGGTTTACTGTAGGCCCACAAACAGGCAAGTGAGCCAAGTGGTCTGTGCATGGTGACCCTGTAAACGAGCTTGCCATCATAATATTAATCAAAATTAAAGTCTATTAAAACTTTCTTGGTGAATCATGTAAATTAATAAAAAGACCTTCCAAAAGCTTAAAACACTACGAAGTTACCTTAAATAATTATTTATTTTGATAAGATTTATGGAGTTCCTGAGCATCACATAAAGTTTATAACTGGAACGAGGTGAAATAATATAGGCCAAGATTCATAATATTTTGCTATGCTGACCAGCGGGATTCGGTTTCTTACAACACATTTTCTAGTTCGGATATTATGATATATCCCTCCTAAAATTTTTAGGTGGAATAAACATTAGAAAACTTTTGTAGTTTTGTTTAAGGGGGCAAGTCATCCCCAAATAAAATTATTTAATACCCACTGATTCTTTTTACAGCTTTAAATGATCTTTTCAGTACAAATGACAGTCTAATGAAATTCTTCTAACAGGTGTTAGACCTAATGTAGGCTAATATACCTGCAATCACCCAATGTTTGTTCTACTAATTGGTTGGTAAGAGTAACCTCAAATCAGTCGAGAGGCAGCTACGACAACGACTGCTGTGACCGGAGTTGGTTACCCTTGAAATGGTAGGTCAGTTCTATAGTTTAAATAAAATATTTACGTTTAAATATTTTCAGCTACTTTACTTTTGTAGGAGGAGTAAAACCAAACCCAATTGTATTTAGAGCTATTAGGTAATAATGATCATCAGTATGAATTAGTTTGTTTAACAAAATATTTTAAAGTGTTGTATGTGTATTTCATAATTAAGCTATTGATTTCCACAAAATATTATTATTTAAGAACAATGAAAACGTAGGAACACATTATTCTGCAACTTATTATGTCATCTAGCTACAGATTTGTTGTGAGTTATGTGGCAAAATGCATGGGAGTGGCAGATTTCATTTCCTAAATTAAGAATTGAAATAGTATAATGTCTTCAAAATACTAGTGAAAGGTGAGGGGGAATTTTAGTTCTGTATATTGCTGTTTGTAGAAATGTCTAAAAAGACCCCTGCCAAACAGATGATTTGATTGGTAGCTAGATCAAACCACAAAAAAAAAAATAGTATTCACTTTTATTTCAGCACTGAACCAAATTTGATTTGATTCAGAATTTTTCTTTTATTCTTTTTATCAAATTCAGTACTGTTTTAACATTCAGCAATTTTTAAAGTAATTTAGACTTTTCTAGTTAACAAGAAAAAATCTTTGAGATAAACAGGTTGTTCATTTAGCCTTTTTCTGCAAGTTATGCTCTTTATGCAATTTTTATTTTAGTTATTGCTAGATAGCATTACAATCATCTGTCTTAAAGCTATGTTTTATCAGTGACCTTGAAGAATAGGTAGTTTTTTTTTACTATCTCTATACATCTGCATGCTCCCAGATAATTTATAGTTGACAGAAATGTTTAATTGGTCGGTATCATCGTTGCAGTTTGGTAATTATTACTTGATGCAGTATGTCAGAATTCTATGTAAACTCCTCTGAATTAGTCAAGTTACTGATTGAAAGTGATAGTGAAAGTGCAAATGAGGGTTTAAGTACTGTTTCTGAGTTTCAATTAGGTTGTGGTAATGACTCAATTGAAAACTACATGCTGAACAAAACTGTGAGTATGGTAGTAGCTGTAATTTACATATACAGGGTGTTCGGAAAAAACGTTTCAGGAATTCAGGAGGTTATTGTTCACATCAAAATAAGCAAAAAAGTTCCTATAAACATATGTCCTAAAATGCTTCGTTAACCCGCTAGCCGCCATTTTGTTTTTTTACACAAAATAATTTGTATTTCCGTAATGAATCATTGTATTAAATTAATATTTGGCATGCACCTTCATCATAGCAATACCCATTTTCAAGAAAAAAATTATTTTTTTCCAATGTGTATTTTCAAAATGGCGGCCATTTTAAAATTTTAAACTAAAATATCTCAAAACCGGTAAATTTTATGAAAATTTTATTAGACACAAAAAAGTTGACGAATTTAATTATCTAACCAATGATACCAAGTTTGTAAGGATCTAACAACAAATAACGGAGTTATTGAGATTTTTCTGCATAAAAACATTGATTTTGCATTGTAATTAATGCAAATTAAGGTAATTTTAATTGAAAAATCTCAATAACTCCGTTATTTGTTGTCAGATCCTTACAAACTTGGTACCATTGGTTAGATAATTAAATTTGTAAACTTTTTGTGTCTAGTAAAATTTTTATAAAATTTACCCGTTTTGAGATATTTTGGTTTAAAATTTTAAAATGGCCGCCATTTTGAAAACACGCATTGGAAAAAAATAACTTTTTTCTTGAAAATGGGCATTGCTATGATGAAGGTTCATGCCAAATATTAACTTGATACAATGATCCATTACGGAAATAAAAATTTTTTGGTGTAAAAAACAAAATGGCGGCTAGCGGGTTAACGAGGCATTTTAGGACATATGTTTACAGGGACTTTTTTGCTTATTTTTATGTGGGCAATAACCTCCTGAATTCCTGAAACGTTTTTTCCGAACACTCTGTATATATTACAGCTACAAGCAAAAATTTTTTAGCAAAATTGTGAGCATTTCACAAATTGCAGATGATGGGAAGGTCTGAAATTAAAGATCTTGCCATGAACGAAGGAAAAATATCGGCGTGTCTGTAAAATTACACTGAAACGAGAAATAACATAAAACGTCCTCCATAGCAGTAGCATGGGGATTGGAAAACCGTCTGCTTAATGTACATTAAAGCATGTGTTTTAATTTTGTTTAGTTTAAAAATAAAACCAAAACACATGTTATAATGTACACTAAGCAGACAGTTTTCCAATCCCCATGCTATTCTTATGGAAGATTAGGTTATTTCTGATTTTTCGGTAATTTTATGCAGATATTTTTCCTTTCTTCATGGGACCATCATTACCTTTAATTGACGCTTCCTATCATCCTGTCGTTTGTGAAACGTTCAAAATTTTGCTTACAGAATTATACATGGTGTCAGAAAAAAATTAGGGTTTTGGGAGTTGTTACTTAGACAAAAAGAAAGAAAAAATTTTCTATAAACATGTCCTAAAACGCTACGTTAAGCCACTAGCCGCCAATTTGATTTTACACTAATTTTTATTTCCGTAGCGAATCATTTTATAAGGTACTTATATATTTTCCATAAAACCTCATCACAGCAATGCTCTTTTTCAAGAAAAAAATTATTTCTTTCCAGTGTGTATTTTCAAAATGGCGGCCATTTTAAATTTTAAAACTCAAATATCTTAAAACTGGTAAATTTTATCAAACTTTTTTTAAGAATCAAAAAAGTTGGCAAACTAAATTATCTAACCAATGATATCAAGTTTGTAAGGACCTGACTACAAACAAGGAAAATATTGAAATTTTTCTATTAAAATTTCCTCAATTTGCATTAATGATATTGAAAAATCAATATGTTTTATGCAGAAAAATTGCAATAACTCCATTATTTGTTGTCGATCCTTATATATTATTACAATTGATTGGATAATTTAATTAGTCAACTATTTTGTGTACTGTCAGGACTGTGGAGAACATATAAACAAAAGAAAGGCTGTTTCATTCCTTTGATGTTGGAAAATGCCGCTTTTGAGTCAGGCCGGTGACGTAATCAATCTGATGTCCATAAGAATAACATGCTCCAGCTGATCAGGCTAGTGACGTTTTGGGTACTAATTTTTACATCGTTTTACCCGCTAATGAGATAGCCCTTGTCTATTACAAGGGAGGGGCGGCAGAAAATGGATAGCCTACAGGCGGCATATTCCTAAATCCGGCCCTGAACACAAGTAGCCCACTAAAGTATATAGTAGGCCCTTAGCAAGATGTATAGAGTATTAGGGAGGTGGGCCAGACAACAATCAGGCCGAGTTGGTGACGTCACTGCAGTGCTCACTGCTATCCGCGCCACGCATGCACTATGGTACACGCCTTGGCAGGGGAGAGGACACGGCAAGAACAGAAGAGCGCTCCCGAACCTTCCAGCAGTGGCAACACAGCTGGGAGCACGACACCCGAGGACGATGGACTGCGCGACTTATCAAGCAGGTCCAACCATGGGTGGAACGGCGGCATGGGGAGGTGGACTACTACCTGACCCAATTTTTGACAGGTCACGGCTATTTTCGATCGTACCTGAACCGGATGGGAAAGACCGGTTCACCGGACTGCATTTATTGCCCGGGTGTTCCCGACGATGCGGAACACACATTCTTCCGCTGTCCCCGTTGGGAAGGGCCCCGCCTGGAGGCCACACAAATATTTGGAGCATTTTCGGTGGACTCGGTCTGCCAAAAGATTTTGGAGGATGAGGGCAACTGGGATTGTTTGTCACAGTTCGTCCGGGGCATCCTCCTGGAAAAGAAAACCGATCTGGACCGCGAAGTGGCCCAGATCCCTTGATAGAGCGGCTGGATAAGGAGCGAGCCCGACGGGCGTAAGCCAAATTTAGGCCTAGCCTGACGTAATGTGATAAACAATTCCAGGTTAGATTCCTGAAGAGTAGAGGAGGTTTTTTAGTGGGTAAACCCGTTTTTTAGGGGAGCCCCACACTACAGGCTGGCCACCTGTGTGCGTAATGCATTTTTCCGCCTCTCCCTCAAAAAAAAAAAAAAAAAAAAAAAAAAAATGGTACACGCCGTCTTTAACTTGCTGCTGACTCTTAATATAACATGTTGAGTGCAATAAAGAACGATATATCCGTAATCTACATTAAATACAGAATCTAACAGTATGAATATATTTTTAAATAACAACACTTGAATTTTAAATCAATTAAAATATTTAGTCCATCCCTTAAAAACATACTAAAATAAAAAAGTTACCGTGCAAGGATTTTGTCATTTTTAGCTAAATAAATTTTAAAAACAGGAAAGTTGTACCCAACCAGATAATAAATATTATTTACTGAAAATGTAATACAGTCATTCTTCGTAGTCTTCTCTTATCATAAATATTTTTTAACTTTCATGTCATCTATTTTGGCTTGTCATAAAAAATATTTTTATCATTCAGCATGACATCGAATGATTTTGTTCACTAAATACTATGCAAAATGTCACTTTTTGCCCTAGAACGTAAAAAGTCAACTGTTTGCTAAGTATTATTTTTGTTTCATTGATTTGCAGAATGGTGAAATCCAAAGTCTTGTTTTAACATAACATGTTACAAACAGAAATGCAAACACTGTATATTACTTACTTGGTGAACAAACTCAAAAAATCAAATTAGGCCTTATGATAAACACTCATCTGCGCCTCGCTTTTTAAACAAGATTTTACAAATTAATGATTTCTTCCGATGTGCATTTTCTACTAAGGCGGCCATTTTACATTTTTAACTCAATTTCTCAAAACGGTAAATAACAAAAATAGCCTACTATAAAAATTTTACAATTTATTATAGTAAAAGTTCACAAATTAAATTATCTAACCAATAATGATGCCAAAGTTTGTTAAGATCTAACAACAAATAACGGACTTATTGCATTTTTCTTTAAAATAATCTGAATTTTAATGAATTGTAATGCCAAATCAATGTTTTTCTTCAGAAAAATGGCAATAAATCCATTATTCTTTGTCGTATTAAAAAACCTAACATTACGGTTGTCTAATTTAACTTGTAAACTTTTTGTTTCTTGTAAACATTTTAATATAGTTTTTGGGATATTTGAGTTAAAAACTTTAAAATGGATGCTATTTTTAAAATACACATTGGAAAAAAGAATACTGTTTCTTGCAGATGAACATTGGTGTGATAAATGTTCATGCCAAATATAAAAACTTAATTTATTCCATAACTCCGTCATGGAAATAAGAAATATTGTGTGTAAAAAATAAAATGGGAGCTGTGTGGGTAACCGGTGGTATTTGGACGTTATTATTATGATATTCATATTTGTTTTTGATCTAAGATAAAGCCCTAAAATATTGTAAAAGAGTACCGCAACACCCTGCAGAGTAAAGCTAATAATAATAATAATAATAATAATAATAATAATATCTCACTACATCATATAATGAGAAAAAAGCTAAATACAGGGAACTTGCTGATGAAGTAAAACGAATGTGGAAAGATGTGAATAAAGTTGAAATAATACCTATAATGATTTCTTCCATTGGTATTGTTCCACAGACTTTAAAGCAAGGATTGAAGAAAGTAAACCTTAACAACACTATCATCAAGCAAATGCAACAGTCAGTCATACTTAACACCTGCCATACCATCCGGCTGGTAATGGGAGACAACGGCTACAACTGAAGAAAACGCACCCAACCAGTGAAAATGAACCCTCTTGCTTTGGCCGCGGGTATCATAATACTACCAGAATTACTCTGTGTTTTTTGTAAATAATAATAATAATAATATACCGGGTGTTTCAAAAGGACTTTACAACTTTAAATGTTTTTACAAATTCATTAAGGAGACCTCTAGTCATAATTTTAGTGTCATTTTGTAAGGAAATACTCAAGTTTTGATACCTATAGTTTGCTAGTTCCGAATACCACCAATACGAGCAGTTATGTTAAAATGAATAAATTCATCGAATTCAGCTTACTCACCACATGCTCGTTAGAAAACCCTGATACTACTTCTTCAACTGTTCAGCGTTTTTTTCTTACAAAATAAACACCTAAGAGGACAAAATTTTATTATTGGAACAAACATTTTGAAGAACTTTGACTCTTCAAATCATAACATACACAACACTCTCGAGCCAAAAGTAAAGGAAGCGCAATACCAACTAGCGCTTTTATATGTAAGATTCGGAAATAACGAACTATGTTTTAAAAAATCTGAAGTATTTTCCTACAAAATTACATTAAAATTATTACTAAAGGTCACATCAGTGACTGGTCATATACATTTTTAAAGTTTTAAAGTCCTTTTTGAAACACCCGGCAAATAAAAGATGCTGAACTCAAAATGTCATGTTCGAGTCACGACCCCGCATTTCAAATTATTGTAATTTAATGTGACAAAAGAAATTATTTTTCCAAATACGTCGGTTACTTGCTATTTATTTTTTCATTGGGGACAATTTTCCAGTTTTAAGATTGATTTATCTAAAAAATATTACAAATCCTTGCACGGTAACTTATTTATGTTAGAATGTATTTAAAGGACGGACCTAATATTTTCATCGATTTAAAATTCACTGCTGCTATTTTTTTAAACATATTCATACCATTAAAATCTGTATTTAATGGAGATGATTAATATATAGGTTTTTTGTACTCAATAAACTATACTGAGATGCAATCGGTTTTTATAGACATTGAGTTTCACTGTAAATGCGAGGCATGGCGCTTTTAAGTTTTCATTTATGATCAAAAATAATATTTTTCACCAAATATCATGATTGCATTATTTTGCAATATCATGATATCATGATTTTCATTAGCTAAAAGTTTTCCGCTTTGAGATAGTTTTTATCTGAAAAATAAAAAAAAATCCTCGCTTACTAACTTTTTTATGTCACTATAACGTGAAAATATAGACTAAATATTTTAATTGATTTAAAATTCAAAAGTGTTGTTATTTAAAAATATATTCATACTGTTAGATTCTGTATTTAATGTAGATTACGGATATATCAGTTTTATTGCACTCAACATGTTATATTAAGAGTCAGCAGCGAGTTAAAGACGGCGGGTACCATAGTGCATGCTTGGCGCGGATAGCCGTGAGGACTGCAGTGACGTCACACGCCCGGTCCTATTGTTGCTGTCTGGCCCACCTCCCTAATAATACTCAACACATCTTGGGCCCTTAGTAGTTATAGTTACCGGAATATATTATATACTGTACCGTCTAAAAACTTGTATCTGTGTCTTTCTTTGTTATAGGTGTTACTGTATATACATTATATGTAGTGTTATTGGGACCTGTAACAGAAAACATTTTATCATAAGGAAATATTCTTAGGAATAGATAACAAGAATCAAACAGAAATAATTTAGTATTTGGCCAGCATTGAAAAAAGCTGTATGACAAAATTGACTGTCTATTATCATTGTCTCAAAATGCATGAATATAATTTCAATCAAATAAGCAAAGGTTAAATAAAGTTGAAATAAACTACGCGGTGAGTTGACTGGGGGAGCCTCTCAGGGCGTGGAAAATGCAAGAGATCTCGCTATTGAAAGATTTTACATAAGCTAAAAAAATTAACCGCCCAGAAAACAACAAATCCCGCGGCAGAAGAACAATAACAATCAATACGACCCATCAGTGTCCTTGTGGAATGGTCCAAGGATCTCAGCGATCGTTGCGAGGTGTTTGTTTACTATCCAGGGAAACGTCCGATGTTAATGTTTCACAATGAATGGTCGCTGCCGCCGGCGCTCTACGGCTACACCCGCTACTCTCCTCTTCCCTCACCTGCCATTCACCAGATATCGCCACCGCTGGTGGAGTGCGGAGGGGGGGGGGGGGGGGAGCGTATCGCGATCGCGAGCGTCGCGGACCAGTCGTATATTTCACGACCAGCGCGCCAACTTTCCCTCAGTCGTGCCGTGTCCTCACCAGCACCTCAACATGGTTGTGCCTTCGTCCAACAGAAACGCCTTCGCGGTAAGTTCTCGTCAAAAAAGTGAATTAATACATTAAAATTATGTAACTTGTTAACATTTATATTGGGATCCAATTTAGCATTAGACGGTCGTCTGGAGAGACTAGAACGGTGTTGGTTTAATTTGAAATGTGCTAGGTGAAAGGTCGTAAGTGTAAGATGTCATTTAAATTTATCTCGTTTGAATTGAATAACACAAATGCTATAAAAATATGTTATCCTTTAGCGAAGTTCGTGGTTTTTACTGCTGTAGAAGCTCTACAACTCTAATATGTATTTGGGTATCCTAAGTCATTAGAAAGAAAAGCGCCGAGAAGATTATTGAGAAAATATAAATTTTGATTATTGTATCAAAATTCAGTGTAGTGTAAATTCTAATAAATTAAAAAATTTCTCTAAGTAAATGCCCAAAAAAGATCCAAAAAGGTGCAAAAAATCGGAAATTGAGAGGGAGTCATTCGATAAGATATCCTTGGCTAAAGGCTATAAGAGAGACTGTACATGAACAATAAGACCGTAAGTTATCATAATACTAGGAAATGTAAAAATGTTTCTGCAACCTAAGTTTCTAGCAACTACTTTCGCCTAAAAAGTCCTTAGGCCTAAGACATCTATGTCACATGAAGGTTATCTAGTCTTCTTTTTTATGATTTTAATACAACATGCAATTACTCATGCCTAATATCATTGAACTTTACATAGTAGTCTATCATTGTCGATTATAGAGCTGTAGGATCATTCATGCTTATCAAAAAGAAAGGCGGGAGGCGGAAGAAATAGGTCTTTAGTTACCGCTGATTAATTATTAATACAATAAGAATAAACTACAATACATATTTTTTTAGTTGGAACTTCACTTTTTTGTGAAAATCCAACCTCAACCCCGGGATGTATATTATTTCGTAAAGTAGTATGAATTCATCGCATTTTAATTAAATAATGCATAGTTAGAATACTTAAAATATTTTAAGTATTTTGATATTATTTAACACGCGAAATTTTATTTCATTGTAGCAGAACCAATTAAATTCATTTAATTTATGGCTTTATCGTGTTCTTTTATTGAATTCCTCTTTAAATACCTTTTATCGATACATTCCTTATTGAATACGCATAATAACTCATTATTCTCATACAATAGGAAAATTACATTTCTATTGGAAAGATATGACAGTGGGTCTCGGTTGACAGCAACTGAAGCGTCGATCCAATACCACGTTGAATCATCTTGCGATCTACGTCAGTGGCAGTTATGTTTACCAACATCACTCGTTGTATTGTTTCTTTTAAGTTGGTTTGCAACATTGTAAATGTGACTCGATCACAAAAATGTTGGAAATTGAGATATAGTCCTTGACACTGCATAGCCAAAAAAAACTGCTTAAGAATTTACGTCGAGTCTAGATTCAATGTCCGTGGTGCCAGTTGTCATAATGAACTGTCATAATATCACATTAAGATTTTCATAATATCTGAAGCTAAATATTAACTGTTAAGTCAACGGTTAAAGTTAAATTGCCAACATAACAAATGTATTCATTCATAAACGTAAGAAATGATTTCATTATATGTTTTGTTTACAATATTCAACCGTACAAACAATATAAGTTTACAAATTAATCATTGGACTTATGATCGATCATTCAGTAAGGTCAAAGAAATTATGGTTTCTTTGTTTGACATTGACTTATTGATATTATTGACTACTTGTTGGAAAATCCCGTATATATCTGGACATCCTTTTGAAACAACTTTAAAAGAATGTTTTTGTGCCAAAACCATGTAATACATTTTTCACTAAATCATATAATTTTTTAGCACCAAGATTTTTTAATATGTTACCGAGCTCATTAAAAGATACAAACAGCATGAACATTTTTCTGAAAAAACTGAGACAATGGCTTTTTAATATCCAAAACATAGAAGAATTTGAAACATTGCTTTTTCAAATTTCTGTTTAATATTTACCATTTCTTTTACTTGTTTTGTTATTGGATACTTATGTATTTTAGATGTCTTCATACAGTGTATCATTTTTATGTTTTGTGGTGTTGGAATGTTTTTACTTGTAGGAGTAATCTCAAGTGAAATGTTTTTTTTTGTATATATATTTTTTATGTTTGTTTTTGTACTGTAATTTATTCTCATTTTTCCTATCTGTATTCAATATTTTGGAAGATTATGTGTTAATTTCATGTTATTTATGTATTGCATGTCTAAAACTTTATTGTAATATGTGTGTTTTTAAAAAAATTTATGTTTGTAAGAACTGTTTTATAGATCTGTCATCATAATTAATTAATTTTCAAATTATAATAAAGCCTCCAAACAGGCTATGCCTTGGAGGAAAGTCATGTTTCTCCTTACACCGAAGGTCAGGTCTGGCATCTTATTATTAAAATAATTTGTAATAATTGTATCTTTGGTGTTATTTGTGTATACTAAATGTAATGTGTGTAATTTATTTTGGAGAAATAAATTATTCTTATTCTTCTTATTCTTATTCTTATATTTCATCACCATAGACTAATGAATTTGTCATCTGTGCTTGTGCTGGTCTACCGACAAAGTTAAGATTGTATCGTAGCCGAGCGCAGTCGTGTACGCAGCAGGGGTAAGCGTTGGTGCAATGTCGATCAAGTAACTTATTGTTGCTCTCACTATTGGCACAATACAGCTAGCTCTAAGGTGAGAGACAGCGCCTGGGGAGACGTGTTCAAATTAGGCGGTGGTTTAACGATTAGATCAATTAATTGTCTTTTGATTGAACTTATCGTTCGGGACTGCGGTAGGGTCCCGAAATCACTGGAGTAACATGATAATTAACTATACGGAACATTTAATAAATTATACAGTAAAGACATGTAGTTGGTTGGCGCAGCGGCGGCGTCCATATAGGTGACATCTCAAGTCCAACCAGGATTATGAGTTCAACAGATCGAGTTTTAGACGAAAACGTCATTATGAGGGAAGACAGCCAGACTGAATAATGTAATGTAACTGCAGGAGTAGCATCCGTGTATAGAGGTATAGACCCTCCAAATGGTGATTAAGTGGTTGATTTGCCTTTACATTAATTTTACATCAACTATGATTGCTGGTGCCGTGTCAATGAACTCGTTAAACTGTCGTTTTAAAACTACTAAAGTTATTTTTAAAGTCTCATATTAGATCCAGAAGTAAAATTTTTTTACGTGTTCTATTGTAATAGTTAAGTATATATTACAGGCGATCACCCCTTAAACAGATTCAGTTGTCTAAAGTTTAATCGATTTGCTGAAAAGTCAGTCAGTGGGTGTGTTCTCAAGTCTGTTTATTGTTTATACGTCGATTTGAATTTAGTTTAAATTTCTGTAACATTCTACCACTTTCTACGCTTTAGTAAGTCGGCCAGGTCGAGCGGAAACTTCCACTTATGCTAAAACATCCAAAATCCGTAGAGACTTGTTCTTTTGCTAGACATTGTTCATCATTTCCAAATCTTTCCCGTCCAATGTTTTCCCGTTCGAAAACATCATTTTTGTAGATGAGAAAACTTTCTAAAGGTGGGATTTTGGATGAATATGTGAGACTTTTGGATATGTATACCTAGAAAATTTAAACCCGTGGAAGAATAGTGATTCATTCAATGGATGGAAAGGAGTAAAATATTTTAGTGCATTAAATAAATTTAAGATTTTAAAACGAAGCTACGAGCCAAAGTGAAGGACTCAACGAACTGCTTGACATTACAAAAGTCATAAACATTTCCTACTCTCGTTGCGTCAATCCTTGTGTACCATCTAAGCACTCTAATTTTTCTTAACGGTTAAACTTAATTTAGTTACCGTATTTAGAAGAAAATTGGAAAATCTCATTAAATACTTTTGTAATATTATTGTAATATTTACTTTTGTAAATATGATGTTTATTCTGTAATTCTATTTTATAAAATAAGAAAAAACTAAATGAGGAAACATATGTACCGTATCTTTAATTTATTAATAGTGTGTTTTAGGTTGATAATAAGATTTAATTTATGCATCTACGATAAAAGTTATTTCATCAGTTTCGATAGGGTTTAGGTGTGAAAAACAACAATAAAACTACAACAATCAAAAAAATTTTGTAAAAACCCATTTAGCCTATCATGATTACAGGGAGTAAAACTGTCAAGGATGATTATACTGTCTAGAGTTTTAGTAATCATACTGTCAACATTAATATGGATGAGTCACTCATTACTCAGAGGAGGGTATGATCTGGCCGAAAGTGTTATAAAATACAAAACGACAATGCCTTGTCCTTTGACCTGTATTGCTGACGCAATTTTTACGAGGCCCAACGATATAATTTCACCAAATGTTTAGTTTTTTTAAGTATGAACAAAGTAGACCTAAAATTTTAACTAGGCCTATTTATCTAATGTAGTTTAACGATAAAACAATTAATAAGTAAAATAAATAGGTTTTCGGTTTAATGTAATCGTGGAATTTTGTACAGTACTTTTTTTCAAAACGATGTGAATTTTTGGATCTAGAGTGAAATATGTTTATACGCCACTTCTTGCTGTCAAATGTTACATGAAGTAGCCTACCAGTAGTACATATTTATTAATTATACAGTTCAAAACCAAGCAATTTAATCTTAGCCCTAAGCTAAACTTCGACATCATATAAATCTCATGTCCCTTGGCACGCACGCATCCTGTGGAAAATTTGGATGCGCGATGGGAAGGAGAAGAACGGGCGACCATTTCCGGATCCGGCAAGGCCGGCGTGGCGGATCAGCTGATCAAACCATTGTTGTCCCCTCCACAGCTGATCGTTGGCACCTCGCCAGCCGCCTAACTCACTGTTCCGCCCGGCTATAAAGTATTGTTCCGCTTCCAACCAAGGTAAATTGACGAGCACCTGTGGATATTTTGATGTGCTCGTCAGTGAATTAATCGTTGTCTGCTTCCGACCTAGATATGCGGGCTTCTTTTAATGTATCGGGAATTTACAGGGATTGACTTGGCTGCGGAGCGCTTGTTTTCGGTTCTAAAGTGCGTTTATCAGCTACTAAATGCCATAATTTAAATGGAAGCTTCGAAATGAAAGTATTAAATTCTGTTTAAATATTATTTATATTTGATTTATTGATTGGTAGTAAAAAACATTTAAAAATATATTTCTGCAAATCCTCAACTCGCTATCATAATCAAATTTTTATCATAAGATATTATTAAATTTCAAATTAATTCGCTAACTAAAGCTCATCATTTATTAATAAATTCCTTTTCAAGTGTAATTTCAAAGCTTAGTAGGCTATTGAGTTACTGTATCAACAGGAGTGTGCAAATCAACAGGTAAAAAAGTAAACAGCTATTACAGGTATAGGTAAAATATTTTTAAAAAAATACAGGAGTACACAAAAATATCATTATAATATCGTCAATATACGGCTTGTCCAACTCCGAAGGTCCTAAGGCCGGCTCAGACGAGGATCAGGAATGTTGGCAGAATGGTGCGGAAACCGGGTTGCCTTGGTCAGGTCCTTGCAGTTGGCGGCTCGCAGGTGTGACAACTCAACATCACAAACAAGATCAGTTCTGCCAACCAACAAACATGTGGGTCGTTGACTCGATGCGTTCATGGGTCTGTTGTGTTGTGGTGGCTGAGGCATCATAACAAACGCTAGGCGAGATTTTAGCTCAGCAAATTAGTAAGGCCTTATGCATCGCATACTAGAACTGTTAGTTAAATATAATTTTGATTCTTAAAAGTAAACTTAGTAATTATTCGTTCTTTATGCTTCTTTCGTGCGTATTTTTCTCCATTGGAACGAAACGAAATGAATATGCTCCTCATCAAACCAAAATTAATTTAAGATCTATAATTAAATATAAAATGACAATTTGGGGATGAATGGTTTTAAAAATAGTGTATAATTTGGATTTTACTGCGCAACTGTTTATCGACGGCCGACGGGCCCACAATAAAATTAACGTTTTCTATGTTACTTGCGTTGACTCGTTTCCGCCTGTGGAATTGACATTTTTAACTTTTAATTCTTTACGTTACATTATATTTTTTGGATCATTTTAAATGAAATTCTTACAATCGTATTGAAATTTGCATTTCTTGCGTCAAAATGCAATTTCTTTGTTGTATACATGTATCACTGCAAATGTAAACGGTTCAGAAAATAAAAATAGATTTATTTATTACTTTCTTCCCCTATACCATAGTATATGGAGAAAGTATTGTTTTCGTAAAACACTTCGCATTAGTTTGATGATGTATATATCCGTTTTGGAGCCCCCTTTCCCCCTATAAATGTATATATTGAGAAAGTATTGGTTTCGTCAAAATTTTAAAATTTGAGTTGATGGTAAATTTATCCGTTTTGGTGCCCTCTGAGTCCAAAAAAGTGGTTTTCGAGTGATGTCTGTGTGTGTGTGTGTGTGTGTGTCAGGATGTAAACAGAGCTAGAGGATGCCCTAATGGTCCGATTTTGGTGAAATTTGGTATGTAGGTCCAAATGCACAAGTTCCAGGCGTTTTTTTTTTCATTTTTTTTTGAATTTTTTATTTTTAAGGGTATTTTACCCCCAAAAACCCTCAAAAATCGTGAAAAATCCAAATTTCTCAAAAACGGCTCTAACGATTTTGATTAAAATTTTGTGGTTTATTAAGCTTAAAATGGTGAATAAAATGTCACCACCTGCATCTCCGAGAAAATGCTCGTTCAAAAGTTATGGCGTAATAAGTGTTTCAAAAATCAATTTTTTGGATTTTCGAAATCGCTGTTATTTTGAAATAAATTTTACTTATCACCATTAAATCAAGCTCAAAAAACTAAATAATCCAGTATTTAAAATTTTTGCTCTATGGCAAGTGGTTGCGGAGAAAATTCAATTTTTCGTTTAGCGGTAAACGCAGAACGTTGTTAAAAGTCACAGACGCGCGTAGGGTCAAACTCGCGCTGCTCAGCTGGTAGCTATCCGTATGAGTCATCAAGACATTTATGTTTGAAGCTTTTAACAGTTTTTTTTTTTTTTTTTTTTTTTTTTTTTTTGGGGAAAGTATGTGTCAGTTAACTGATACCGTTTTATTTTAATTCAGTGTTGTGAAATTAGCTTTCCACGCAGTGTATGTCACTGTAAAGTCGTCTTCATCATTACCAGCCGAAGTTGAAGGGTCATCGTAGGACAAACGAAACACAAGCGAAGTAATGTACTCATGGTGTAAGTATCTTGTACTACGGCAGGTCTTCTGTGTAGCCACAGAATAAAGAAACGTTAAATTTTAGCTTATCTGTGGTATAGTCACCGGACGCAGCGAGTCGGTCCAATCAAGGAAAATTTTCATCCGACTTTTAAATGCGTTTTTCCTTTTTCCTAACCACGCGGAAGGAATTGCTGTTACGCAATATACTTACACCACGTGAGTTGAGCTGGTCGCCTTGAAAGATTGGCATCTCTGTCGCATTGGTATCGGTATCTTAAACTTTAAATTGTTACATTAAACGCAATCATTGGCAACGGGCCCGCGTTTGAGCTTGGCTCGAAGAATGTCTGCTCTGTAAGGAAGTAAAAAAGTATTAAACGGACTATTTTTGGTTTAGAATATTTTGTTCATTTTGTTGTTGTTGTTTGTTAGCTCGAAAATACCTCTGCAGGTTTTTTTTAATGGAGGATGGGTCTCGCACTACGAGCAATAGAGAGGCCTACTTGATACAAACTCGCATCTTCTGAGAGAAACATTTTTCTCGTGTAATACCAGTGAGTTATATCAAGGTTAGAAAACATCTTTGCTGTCAAAAGTGTGTAGCCTATAATAAATACTCGCCCTTCTTGCCGAATATTGAATCCGTTAGAAATGAATTTCTAAACATTTACACAAATCTCATGGAATTAAAAATCACCAACAGGTTAAATTTTAAAAGAGAGAAAAAAGAAAAACGCATAGGCCTTAATCACGCATTTTATATGTGTTAAATTATATCTTTGCAGATTTACCAGTTCAACTATTTCAAATAAATATCCAAAAAAGTAATCAAAGATGTTCTGTTTGCTTAAAATGTTTCAAGGCCGATTTTATTGTCCACCGCCTTTGATTCTGCAGTAGACTTTTGTTGAACTATAACCACGAATAGACGAATTACGTGCAGCACAAGTACGAAAGAGAGACTTATCAGAAATTACAGCGGCAATTTCGGGGCTCGCGACGCTGGGCGTGTAGGCTGGAGGCGGCGCGGGCGCGGCGTTCTGCGTTGTGGGCAGATGCGCGGGCCGCTCACATGTTGACTGTTGAGCTGGTTAAGGAACTCTTTACAAATTGTGACAACACAACATTATTGTGTTTAGCCATTACAATAAAAACTACACCCAGGTCCAATTGACAGTAATTTAGGATTACAGTATTAAGGTTGCAGTAAACAAGATCATGCTTTAGAATCATTTGAAGAAAATATCCCATAATAATATTAATGTTTCCTTCCTCATAGTATATCTACAATATTTTTTTCATTAAATGCGCCCCGCTGAAATAAAATGGGCCCTTTGGTCACATGAACGGACTTTAAAAAAAGGAAAAACAATGTATTAATATGGCAACCAGGGTTGGCAACTAGTACAGTACTTGTCAAAACTAGCGTATTTTAAATACATTAAATGTAGGCTTTGTCGGTAAAGATAATAACGATTGCTATACAAGTGACTGGATGACGCCATAGAGAAGACCATACTCGACATTAATTCTGTAGGTACCCAATTGTTTTAACTCTAATGTATGAGGAAGGTAACATAATTTAAAGCTGGAATATGCCTCGCAGCATTATTGAATTTATAATGATCCGCTAAATGTGGTTCTCACTTCTATAAATTGTATAGTTCCTCTAAGTATTTATTAGGGAATTAAAAGAATCTAAGTAGATTATCACCATACTTCAACATTTAATACTAGATTGATGATTATAGCATTTCTGTCGGTTTCGTTATCTTCCACCACGATGGCAGGAGCGGACGACTGCCACAGCGATACGCTTGGTCTCGCAACAGCGGCCGCCCGTCCTTGGGACTCGGCAAATTACTCACTGCAGCAACACGGACAGACGGACGGACGGACGGACGCACAACTGAGATAACAGAACAGTAGTTCACACGGTTAAAGACTCATTAACGTGGTTTGTGTTGTAATTTGGCTGACTAGGTGACTAGGCTATATAATTTGTTTGAGGACTCTTGGAGGAGTCAATTCGTTTCCACGATTCCTTTGGGTTGTTGAAATAAGTTGCAACTGTCTGTAAGAATAGTAACTATAAAGTAAGCTCTGAATCACCTTGTAGGTCTATGTTACCTAAGTATGAGATTAATGGTCACATGTAAGATTAATCTTTTAGGAAGTATATACGTACAAGGTATCTGCTATTGCTATATGTGTTGAATCCAATAATAGACTTTCCTTTAACTTTTTGAT
Organism: Neoaliturus tenellus; assembly: GCA_030545055.2. NCBI lineage: Eukaryota > Metazoa > Arthropoda > Insecta > Hemiptera > Cicadellidae > Neoaliturus > Neoaliturus tenellus. Next base: position 74,818,812 of record CM061532.1, on the reverse strand, counting down.
CATTCATATCTTTTCGATATACTTCCAATCTATTTTTCTGAACTATGTATGCAGACACCCAGTTGTTAGCTCGATTTGTCAACAGCACGGTACTGACATACTTGTAAAAAGCTCAACATCGACAAAGACAAGATGATAACCGCAGTAAACTAGCACAGGACGAGAGCCTCTTGTTGTTATCATGCCGAGTGATAAGTGAACAATCGTCAATCCATCTTAGATACATTCAATGCAACAACTGATAATGCTATTTAATTTTATACACCAACGCGTCGTTTTGAACTAATTACACGATTTAATTGTTTTAATTTAAATAATCAGTAAATTTTTATTGCTACTTCCACGAGAAAGCTATACAAAAGGACTACTAAAATGGCTATAATGTTAAAAATGGCCGTTTCTAAAAGAAGTAATGGTTTTTATTTAGAAATATTGTTCTGATTGGAGTAATGAGTGTTTTGGATCGTTTTGGAAGAAAGTATTTTGGTCGAGATCCTAACTTACTTTAGATTTCGACTCGACCTTTTACAATAATCCTATATCGCCGTTGCTTCTTATCTATTCGGTGCGATATTCTACAAATACTCTGTTTTAAATGTTCTTTAGTACAATATTCATTTGCAAACTCATAAAACATTGTGGTGTGAAGAGGAGAAAAGTAAATGTTTAATCAAATGCTTGGATCGCAAACGTATGCAGCATTCATGAACAGAAAGAGATCAACCATGGGATTTAAAACCTCCACGTTTTATTTACACGTTTGTTTTCTGTTTGTAAACATGAGCTAGGGCTACTGTATGTATATGCTGTATACTAGATACGTTGGAATAAACCAACTGAAGGTGATATATTGAATTTGTGAAAGCATTGATATAATTCGTTTCATTAACTATTCACACACCCCGTGCGAAGAACGGGTACACAGCTAGTAATATACTACTTTTTAATACTTTTTAAAATTAGGATGTCTAATTTTTGATGTGTTAATGTCAGTTATATTTAAGGGCATTCGCTGCTACAGGTCTCTAGTTTGATGTACATTGTAAATAATTAAATTTACAGTGTATTAGTTTCATAAAGTTTATAATACAGGGAAACAAAATTTCATGAGAAAAAGTAACAAGATCATTTTTTACACCGTTTTTTTTTTGCACATTAATGCTGGGAACGCTCTTGTAGAGCGGCATATTAAGATTTCACGAGTAATGGGAAAATTTTGCAGAGCTGGGAAATGTCCTTTGACGCAATTTCAAACGACAATATCAATAAAAGCCTTCGACATTACTGCGATAACTTTTTAATGACGATAAATTCAATGTTACAACTCCAATATGAGTTCATGGACACCCAAGAAAGTAACAGTAAAAACTGCTCAAGTGTATCAGAGAGGCAAGAAACTCTCACTCGTTGTGGTCGTTGCATGAAAGTGCCGCACTTCCTGGTGTAGCGTTAGCCATTCATTATGTTCTAATGACACACTGTATTGTCTTTGATGATTTCAATCCAAACGAGTAGTTGGCCGTCAAAACTCTACGGAACAGCTCCATCGGTTGTGATCGAGTGCACCGCTAGACCTCCCAGACATTTGTAACAGTTATTGAAAAGTAACTGCTTAGCACACCACTAATTTTCTCCCACACCTCCCATGATATTTTACCATCAATATTGTAGTTACAGAAAATAGACCTGTTCCTAAACTTTTATAAGAAATTTCATCAAAATCCCTTTCAAAAGTTATAAATAAATACAAATTTGAACGTTTTTGCTTCTAGCAACCTCAAAACAAGAAAGCATCATGGTCCTGGGCTCATGTTTTATCATCGTCAACGGAGTACAGGACGGAAGATAAAAGGCTAATCAATTGGGTTTTGAATTGACTTTGATTTTCGCGGATTGCTTGATACCTTCAAGGAGTTTATTTTAAAATTTGACACCAGACTGTGACGGTAAATGCTCAAACGTCACAGTTCTGTGTTGTTAAGGTAGCATTCCTAAGCGACGACTCTAGCGACTCCAGCCATACGGCCCTGCCCGCGCGGACCTCACAGCTATAGCCGTCACGGCTGTAGCCGACAGGCACATTCCTTTACAGTGACTAGAGCAGTCGGTGTTTAGCTTATTGCGAGAAGAGGAGGAAGAAAAGATATTGTTGGTTAACTTTTTTATTTCTGATTTAATTAAATTAATTTGGATTAAATATACAAGTGTGATCACGCACCAGTTCTATTAGTTTAGCGTCATTCATTATTTTATAGGAATAGGCACAAAAACAGCTCCAGTCGTCGCGGCTGATACGACTAGACTGCTCATGCAAGCAGTCTAGTCGTACGGCTCGAACCACCTCCCTAGAGCCGCTTCCGTCGCGCGGCGCCAGTCGCGACATATAGGAATGGGTTTCGTATAGTAACATGCGAAGCAGTATTAGTCATCGTCGCCGGCTACAGCATAGAACTATAAACATGTTTATATTTCTATGGGCTAGAGCCGTACGGCTGGAGTCGCTAGAGTCGTCGCTTAGCAATTCTACCTTTACAGGCAATAATTATCCCTACCCCTAGTATCGCGGTACAGTGTGACCCCAAAGATTCGATTACGTTTGTTTTGGTACAACCCGCACTTAAATCGGCCCACTAGAAGTCTCACACGAACTGTTCAAAGGTGTTTTTTACCTTACTGTTTTATATATATATATATATATATATATATATATATATATATATATATATATATATATATATATATATATATATATATATATGTATATGTATGTATGTATAGATGACTCCCGACATCAACTTAGTTCTATGGTTAACAATTTCGTTGTTTTTCTGATGCAGTTTTATTATTTTAATTCCATTATACTTTTTGTAATTCTTTGTAGATTAATGGACCTGATAATAGTGACAAAGATATTAAATTAAATATTAAAGTCAATTAATGTATATAGTGTAAAAACTATGGAAAATATACGTGTATACTGCAAACAAATATTGAATCGTCAATAGCTCTTTATTTGCATAATTTCATTTGTGTATGCAATGCATATGTTAAGCATAAGTCACAGAGAAGTATTACTTCTCTGTGTAAAAACCAAACTGCTTATACAAAAACCAACTATGTTCTATTAATAAAACAATAACATTTCTAAGAAATAGAATTTCCATGTTTTGTGATAATTGCAAAACAAACCTTAACTAATTCATTTCAAAGAAATTCTTATTCCATATAATCAATCAAATGCAACGTCATTAGATGACAGACGTCAGTCCGTCAGTCATGTCAATCGTCGTTTAACTTGGCTCAATTTTCACATGGTACTTAAAAATTAGAATAGGTTAAATTTATTAAAATGTAGATGATTTAGTTGAAATCAACGAATTTTTCGAATTTTTAGATTATAGCCTATCTTTAACTATTATTTATAATTTTATTTTTGGAGTAAAATACTTTATACTGTGTTGTGCGTAAAGAGACTTTGCAGTTAGTTACGTAGGCTGACTTATCAGTGGAACATCCGGAACTCAGGCACTGCAAATTTCTCTTCAAGCGAGTAGAATTTCCTTTTAACGACCTTTCAATCCAAAGATGCGATGAAATGAAAGTGCGTGTTTCCGGCTGACCTACAGACTATACAGATCGGCACCACTACAGCTAATCACTCAGCACACTGGAGCTGCAGCAACACATCATCTCGCCATTCAGCAGAGCAGAAGAGCCATTGTTGATGGAGGTCACTGGTGTGGTAGCTGCTGCACATGTGCCATGTGCGGACGTAACGGACCGTCTTATAAGGTGGTGGCTTGGAGGCGATGCCGGAGCGACTTATAGACGTATAGAGGTCACCGGCGCGGCGGGTCGGGGTGCGAAGAATGCTTCCTGGCTTAATCAGTAGATTTGTGTCGTAGAAATGGTCTGGACAATTTTCTATCAATAGTTTGTTATTGAGTGCAGTTTGGTAATCAATTTGTTCTTTGAAATTTTCTAAAAGTCAAAAGACCACAGGTCAAAAGACAAACAGAGGTTACAATGCAGGAAAAAAGTACAAAGACGATTCTTACACTCACTTCACCAGACTCCTTTGGTAGCTGGAGACAGCTGAAATCTGCTTACATCTGGCTATCTTCCTTAGCTGAAGAGGCGAATTGAAGCCAAAACAGGAACAAACCCAAAATTGTTTCAAGACCTTACGGTTAAAGATTTGTTTGCGACGTCCAACCGTTTTGCCAAATAAGACTTTGGTGAAATGCGTTTGAGTAAACGATCCTTTTGGTAACGATCGGTTCCTCTTCGCCGTACCTACTGATGAGTTCCGAAAAGAACGAAAGCAGAAACTTCGAAAACTGGTTCAATCTAACTTCCCATTTTGCTTCGACATCCGAACGCCCGATAAAGGTGTGGGTGTTAGAGAGTTCCGTTAAAAAATTGGATCGGTTACCCAAACTTCGGGATCTGTTACAAAAATGATCGGTTACTCAAATATTTTTCACCAAAGTCTTTGGCAAAACGGTTGGTCGTCGCAAACAAATCTTTGACCGGTCTTGGAACAATTTTGCGTTTGTTCCTGTTTCGGCTTCAATTCGCCTCTTCAGCTAAGGAAGTTTGCCAAATGACAGCTGATTTCAGCTGTCTCCAACTATCTTAGGGCAGGTTCAGTGAGTGTAAGAATCGTCTTTGAATGTGTTCTTTGTCTGTATTTTACAGGTTGTTTGACATTACATTACAATCATCCACATTACAGGTACAATGTTTGACATTAATTAAAGCCAACATATTGAATAAAACGTTTATGATTTGGGTGATTAAAATTACAGCACTCGAATACAATTTGTTTATTATTGTGACAACTAGCGAGGAAGACAGTGAAAAGGTAAAGACGCAGTACTTCTCAGTTGTAGAACTACAGTCTAATTCAAATCAAGAGACTCTTATTATAGGAACCTCCCTTTACATCCTTAATGAAAAAACAATCAATGATAAAATTCTTTAAACTCACTTATTTCTGTCGTAAAATTGTAAAATAATCAATTGTTTCAGTGATGTGGTGCATAACAGTTGCAGGGTAGTTGACATAACACTGTTACTGGTTATAGGCCTAATTAGAATACGTGTAGTCCAAAAAGGTATCACAGTAAACGAACACACTCAATAAACCTTGTGGCGAACCGTGAAATAGGGCCAGATAAAGTCCAGCATGACTCAGGTGCAACCTTTAGATTGTGTATACAACATTATGTTCGATAAGATTATTTATCTTAATTTTTCCTCTCGATTACCTAAACATGACTAAATGTTGCCAAAACACTGTAGAAATTGATAAATAAAAACAAACTTTACTGGGAAAAGTGCTAATCTACCAACTATTTTAAAGTAATCTACAAACGATAATTTCAAACAAAACCTCGTCCAGCTCATTTCGGATATTAAATATTGTTGTATTTAACTCCGAGGTGCAATGTGTAATTGTCTCTATAAAATATAGTAAATGTATCTTGTAACAAAACAACAATTTTGTAATCGCTATCTTCTTATTTCTGCGATTGTACGAAGAAACCACGTTTTATGCTCATGAAAGAACCCGTACTATAACTTACGTCTTCAAATCATAAAGAAAATTAATATTGAACAGAACTCCTTTTGTAAGGAATGATTTTTTTGTTTGTGATTACCACATTTTTCACGAAATATATTTCAACTTTTGTATTTTTTTTTTTTTAAATTACGAAATTTTATGATATGACTTTCGCCGCTGTACGCGTCAAACATTTTTTAATAATTTAAATACACCGCGATAATCGTCAACAAAACAAAACGTGTATGACATGTGCACAATTTATAACGTGTTATCTATACCTTGCCTTATCAGTTCAGACGGAGACGAAGTGTTCAAACATATGATTCAAACAGGTGTGCGATTCACCTGATGTTCTCATACCTTCAGTGTCAAGCCATGTGTCTATACGAATGAGCTTAACCCGTTGCCGATTTGAAAAAAATGTGAAGTTCACTTTGTTGTATGTCTTACAGTGTTATGTGTCAAGCTTCATTGTTTTAGTTTTACTAACATTAGCCTTATTTGTTAGTCAATCGTTTGGTGAATGAACTCCGTGATCGAATTCAGTGAGTGTACAAATGGTACAGTATAAGAAACTACAAAATTAAAACCTGCTATAAGTATTGAAATTCATACTTTTTTTGCTGTCACAATCGAGTAAAAGTTATTTTTTGTATTCTTGACTGTTCTTATTTGTTGCATCTTTTTGCCCCATGTGTTTCTCATTGTGTGATAAATATGATGGACGAAGTGGAATTCAGCGAATCAACATTCTTGGAGTTTTTTGGGACATTCTACGGATCTGTTCAATATAGGTCTGCTGATCGTAAGGTAGGCTCATATATTAAAGGATCTGAATTAAGAGTCATCTTCACCCCTGGGCCAGTAGCCCATTGTTGCGCAATCGGCAATGTTAACCATACGGCTTTTAATGTAAAACATGGTATTTTATTCCCCTGTTTCGGACGCCGTTTTTCAACCGATTTTCTTTAAACTTGGTAAGTGTTTAGTTGAATAGTTATACTATGTCGCTCATACCTCGGAATTTTGAAAATTTAACAAATATTACTCTTTGAGACGTCGCAAAGTAACTCGATTTTCCTTAGTAATATTTGTTAAATTTTAAAAATTCCGAGGTATGAGCGACATAGTCTAACTATTCAACTAAACACTTACCAAATTTCAAGAAAATCGGTTGAAAAACGGCGTCCGAAACAGGGGAATACAAGACCATGTTTTAGCATAAAAGCCGTATGATTTAACACTGCCGACTGCGCAACAATGGGCTACTGGCCCAGGGGTGAAGATGACTCTTAACAATTTTAACTCAATATAAAAATGACCAATTCCAGATTCGCCAGTCGCCATGAATATGCCAGTACATGCTATGAATTTCTAAAATTATTTTAATTTGTTACCTAAGCGTCAATAAGGATTTGTTTTGTATTTTATAACCCACGAGGCAAAACTATTTGGTGTTCACAAGGTTTTGTCAGGATTATTTGGTTTTTGTTAGTAGTAATCTCTACCGTGTAGCCTATACGTTTCTAACCGATATTCTAGCTAGCAAATTTTATTTTATAAATATTTTTTATATTAAACTTGTTTATTATACTTATTTTCAGTATAGGTTGTAAAATAAGTTACTTTTAAGACAATTCAACAATTTTTTTCCATTCTTGCAAGTAATATCTTGTAATAAGCTTGTCTTCTATTACACTATTTGTCAAATACAACTTACTATGACGCCCATTCCAAACTATTGGTCCAATAACCTTCAAAATTGCATGAATTAAGGTAAAATCATCAGCTAAGAATGGGTTTTCAAAATTCGTTTTTTCAGTGTTAGGGTTTAGGTATTACTCGCTTGCCGCTTCAGTCTAGACTACCCCACGACTGGAGCGTTTTGCGGGTAACGTCAAATCACACAGGCACAACGAATCGTCGCCCAGCCCAGCACAAACTACTTACACAAGAACCTCTAAGTTTTCTAGTGAAAATTGCTGAACTGAGAGAGTTTACCATACAAGATCATTTTGAACGAAGCGTGCGAGGTAATCATTCAGTAAAATAGACGGATGGTAGCGGAAAACCTATGTTGAAATAGTCATTTGTATCATAGGGCATATGGGGGCTCTCATCGAGCCGTGGGCGAGTTTTATCTTATCCTTTAAACACTGTTTGTACGGGGAAAATTGTTCTCCATCGTAGGTTTTTTATGGTGTTATTTGCAACGAGGAATTGATTGGAACATTGGAACTGATCCTGGGACTGGGAAAAACCCGGGTTTCGTCCCACAGCCCTTCAAAGTTCAAATGTTACTTATGGCCATGATTTTGTAGTTTCTAAAGTGAAAAAATCAACGGATAGCTGTGGAAATAAACCGACCCGTTACATTTTCAAGAGTTAGTTTATTAAATAAAAAAAGAGCGCAGCCAACACCTGCTACTACTAGGTGGTATTCGTGCAGAACACTTTGGCCTGGCGAATGATCAAAGCTAAGAGCTTGACGTGTTTGGATGTGTGCGTGACCTTGATGTGTCGGAGTTTGACATTATTCTTACAAGTTTTACAGGTTTACAAGTTCTCCGGTTGTACTATTCTGAAAATAATTGTAACTGTTTATACTGTATCGTTGTTATAGACGGCCTTTGAACAGAACTTGGTTTCATGTGTTGCAGTCGCAGACGATGCACCTGGCCAAGATCCTGGCCCGGCGCAAGACGGACGAAGTGGACGGGGATCACGGAGGCGCCAAGCTGAAGCGAGTGCTGGGCCTGGGCGACCTGACCATGCTGGGGGTAGGCTCCACGCTGGGGCTGGGAGTCTACGTGCTGGCCGGCTCCGTGGCCAGGAACGACGCCGGGCCCGCCGTCACCATATCCTTCCTCATCGCCGCCGTCGCCTCCGCCTTCGCCGGTAAGTAACTGATAAATGCTGGGCCTGGGCGACCTGACCATGCTGGGGGTAGGCTCCACACTGGGGCTGGGAGTCTACGTGCTGGCCGGCTCCGTGGCCAGGAACGACGCCGGGCCCGCCGTCACCATATCCTTCCTCATCGCCGCCGTCGCCTCCGCCTTCGCCGGTAAGTAACTGATAAATGCTGGGCCTGGGCGACCTGACCATGCTGGGGGTAGGCTCCACACTGGGGCTGGGAGTCTACGTGCTGGCCGGCTCCGTGGCCAGGAACGACGCCGGGCCCGCCGTCACCATATCCTTCCTCATCGCCGCCGTCGCCTCCGCCTTCGCCGGTAAGTAACTGATAAATGCTGGGCCTGGGCGATCTGACCATGCTGGGGGTAGGTTCCACACTGGGGCTGGGAGTCTACGTGCTGGCCGGCTCCGTGGCCAGGAACGACGCCGGGCCCGCCGTCACCATATCCTTCCTCATCGCCGCCGTCGCCTCCGCCTTCGCCGGTAAGTAACTGATAAATGCTGGGCCTGGGCGATCTGACCATGCTGGGGGTAGGTTCCACGCTGGGGCTGGGAGTTTACGTGCTGGCCGGCTCCGTGGCCAGGAACGACGCCGGGCCCGCCGTCACCATATCCTTCCTCATCGCCGCCGTCGCCTCCGCCTTCGCCGGTAAGTAACTGATAAATGCTGGGCCTGGGCGACCTGACCATGCTGGGGGTAGGCTCCACACTGGGGCTGGGAGTCTACGTGCTGGCCGGCTCCGTGGCCAGGAACGACGCCGGGCCCGCCGTCACCATATCCTTCCTCATCGCCGCCGTCGCCTCCGCCTTCGCCGGTAAGTAACTGATAAATGCTGGGCCTGGGCGATCTGACCATGCTGGGGGTAGGTTCCACACTGGGGCTGGGAGTCTACGTGCTGGCCGGCTCCGTGGCCAGGAACGACGCCGGGCCCGCCGTCACCATATCCTTCCTCATCGCCGCCGTCGCCTCCGCCTTCGCCGGTAAGTAACTGATAAATGCCACTCAGATAATATCTTTACTGGAAGGCGAAACTAACTGAAGTAGCTTCAACATAAGATCAAACCCAAGATTTATGAAATTTTGGCGATGGCAGGGTCTCCCGTCAGGCGCGGGTTTGTGGCGGACGCACCTTGACCTTGACCGGGAGGATTCTTGACCTTCTCACTAGATTCGGCCTTCAAGCATCACAGGACCTTTGCCACTGGCGTCCTACATTATGAACACATTCAGCCGATCGCAATTATATGAAATAGTTACATGAACAATAAATCACTTTATTCGCATTCTTTCAGTGGCGCTATTCCAAAATAGACTTTCACAAATACGTTTCCGATTGTAAAAATTAAAGTTTTGTTGCAAAAGAGAAACTGCTGAATTTATGAGTTTTTATTTTGTAAAAGTTGTTTTGTGATGAAAGTGCAGGTTATAAATTTTGGTTAAAGAAATTACTTTGACAAATTGCTCATATTTATATAACCGTCGGAGGTAGATAAGGTAGATAAATGACGTCACGATCACGCGCCCGGTAGAGAGGTCTCGAGGTAGAGAGGTAGACAATATACCTGTTCAACTGTTATCTGCAAATCCAGCCTTTCAAACCTTGTTTTTCAGCCTTTTATCTTATCGGGTACTTAAAAAATAGTTATTGCAGACGTTTGGCAAATTTTAAAAATAAATGCATGCGTTTTGGCCATTAAAAGATACGAGAGAACCAGGGCAGGTATAGGTATTTTGGTAATGGATGAAGTTGCGATTTTCTGGAAACAGCTCAATCTGAACTACCCCAAATGAACAAACGGAATAGTCTTGTGTTTGACTGCTCAAGTATATTGGACCTTGATTGAACCGATTAAAACCGATTGAAACCTTAGAGCTACATATATATTTAATCGTATTGTTACGCATAATTATTTAGCGTCTTCTTCCGTGAGCCAAATAAAAAGAGACGATTTCAAAAACATATGTAGACTAATGATGCAAAGTTATTCGCACTTGATTTTAAAATACGTTAGATGTCTTTTGGGACACTACTGTGGTGTGAGTTCTCTTGGTATTTGAACTGTGGTGTACTTTCATAGCTAATGCAAACGCTTTGTTTATGCAACATAACCACTTAGAGAAAGGAACCTGCGTAGAGGCCGTACTCGGTTCCTCTCTCTGTAGTTATTAATTTTAACTCTCTAGAATAATATAGTCTGCCCACTTAAATTTGTTATTGGAAGAACATAAACTTGATTTATTATCCTAGCGAGTGCGTCATGATCAATTTATTCACTACCCACCGCGGAAATAAAGAAAGAATTTGAATTTATTTTAAATCCCCAGTAAACATCCACGAATTTAGTCCTAATACCTTGGCCTTTACTGATTGTATTTTTATGTAAAATATTGTTATTTATGTCATCCCAACTTTATTTGCTCTTGATAGATGCCATAATGAAGATTGTGGCATGACCTTCAGTTTTTGCCGTGCTTGTTGTTTGTTTATATAGTCGGCCTTCGTGAAATAAAATAAACAACTTTTAGCCGATTGAAAAACTCTATACACGAAAGTGAAATGCAAATATTGAACTTGTCGATTTAATGTGTTATGTGAATATTTCACAAATGTTACAGTTCAAACGATGCAAAAATTTACTGGGTATATTTCCCATTAATCATATTTAAAAATTTTACCTTTACCCCAACACCCAGGTATTCCAAAGAATATCCCAAACAGGCTCAGAAATCCACTAGTTTAAAAATAAAACTTGATTCTTCAAGGTATAAAATCTCGAGTAAAGCAGTAGGTGCTTCTAGGAACAATTGATTAGATATGAGGCAAAGAATTTGTCAGATAAAAGTTCACTAACGCGCATTTGTCTACTCGACCTTCATGCTTGACTTGACAGCCTGGGTGACGATGACAGAGGCACGGTTTGGCTGCAAACAGTGCTTTAATCGTCTGTCAAAATGTGGAAGTTTTTTTGTGCTGTACATAAGGGGGTTTCGGCCACGAGGAATGGATTCGATTTGGCCCTTGACTGGGAAAATCGCGGTTTCCATCATACAGCCCTAAAGAGGGCGTTGGAGTCAATCCAAATTCCGCCTTTCCCCCATAAGAGCAATGTTAAACGGGATGTCAAATAACTCTTTTATTTACAATCAGAAAATAATGGTTTACAGCTCTAAATAAAGGGTTCATCAAGGCGGATTTGGTTTGCGAGAGGAATTTTTTTATAAAAATTAGTGTTTTTTACTAACTTGAAATAACAAAGCAAGTTTTTTACTACTTTTAAAACATTTTCTATAGAATTTTACAAATTATTTACAAAGAATCTCGCAAAAGGAACGGGTAATTTTATTGTGATTCAAACGCTATTTATTCTGAACAAATCGGACAAAAAATAAAGAATTTATATGACAAATGCCGGGGACAAATTTAGCATTGCTCTTATGGGAAATAAATCCAACATGGCGGCACTCCAACGCCCTCTTAAAAGTGACAATGTCCTCATTTAGTCATTTTTTTTGTAGCTACCAAATTGACAGAAAATTTGCTGATAAACGGGTAGAATTAACTGACATGTCACATTTTAACCTATGGTTCATTAAATTGTAAGCAGAGTCAGCAGACTTTGGTCTAGCGGAACGAACCGGCTCGACATACAATTTTTACAAGTTTACCGAGCAAATGCTTGGTTCCCTGGTACTACAAGAGAGATAAAAAATTGTAATGCCGTTCCGTACTTGAAATCAGGTTCATTTCTTGGTATAAGATTACGTAGCTTACTGGGACGAATTACCCTCCTCTTAACGAACTAACAAACCACTCTGAAAGCAGATAACCAAGAGAAATTAACGTTTTGGTTTTACGTTTTTGTATATTTATGACTGTTTTACGTAAAACTTAGTTAAATACTAGGTCTTAAAATAGTTGCTTCTTGTTATCTATCATACCATACCATAGGTATTTTCCCCACTATATAGATAAGAGATGGGATTATATTTAAAAAAAATTATGATTAGTTATTTAGTGTTTTCTTTATATTTCCTTTATTAAATAATGTAAAATTGCCCTAATATTAAATCAAACAACTCAATAATTGTATTGTAACATTGTAAGGAATCATCACGCTCAACTTTCTCACTTTATTAAGGCCTGGTAAAAAAAATCAAATGAAAGTATATTTTAGGGCCTTAAGTACTTTAAAAATTTAGAAACCACGAGTAAAGGCTCCTTGGGAATTGTCAATATAACAGGAAATAGTTTTACAATCGATGTCAGACTTGTGAGTAGCAAGACATCGTTTGATAGCCGGTATCTTGCACGTGGCCGAATACAGGCTAGCAGGTATCAAGGTCGTGTGTGACAAGGTATCAGACGGCCACAGCTTCATTCATAGCAATAGGCCCACCCAAAGTCGTCGTAACGTAACGCACCATGCTGTTGGAAATACTGTACACAAAAATGTCGCAATCAATCGGGGCTTACCATTATCAAATCAGTATTCTTAAACTCCTACACTACAATATAATTTTCAAAACGAATGTAATCTTAACTCATGTATGGGTTAAGCCATTGAGTTTTGTAGGATATCAATTATGTATCACGGCCCAAAATCACATTTTTTTGGAAGGGACGGCGGAATACCTCCTAGAGCGAAGAGTGGGGGGGGGGGGGTCCCAAGAAGTATCATATAGGCCTAACCTCACAATTAACTTGAAAATGAACTCCTTAGACTTAGAGGTTTGAAACCAATGGTAGTTAACCATAAAACAGGGTTCACATGGCGACAATCCATGTAATTTAAACTCTTTGATTCATTATTAAGTTGAAAACAATAATAATAATGGTAGGTATCAATTAAATAATTAGTTCAGAAGTTTGGATTTCATTTAATTATTAATAAAATTTAATCTTAAAAAAAGTGAGTAGTAGAGTAGTAGTCAATGGATGGGAATAATTATGGTAGGCTTAAGTGGAATCCAATATAGATTTTTTATAGACAGTATTTGATAAAATAACACAAAATTTTTAAAAGTTCAACCTAATGATTACCTTAAAAAATTAGAAAAAAATGTTTTTGTCAATCATGAAAGATGAGTGTCAGATTAACATGGATAGTTCAGAATATTTGGTCCCTGAGTAGTGGGATTTGGTCAACATTTTTTAAGCCCCCTCTAGAAATCAATCAAAGGCTGGGGGGGAGGGGGGGGCGAAGCCTAAAAATGAACTTTTGAATGAACATTCGCACACTTGTTAGATTGTAAGCTTTAAAATGACACCTCAACCTTAAAAATCGGTTAAGTAGGTCGAAAGAAAAAAATATGTAATTAATGAAACCTTTATTGAATTAATGAAGAAGATGGTAGATGATATTTGAACTGTCTATCTATCTAGTAATCAAATTAAGTATTAGGAACTTAAAAGTTATTATCAGGATTTAATTTATTATTGTCTATAGCCAATTGAAACGATGTTCGAACATTCAAGATTCGTCTTATATCTTTATATGTAATTTATTTGGAGAGAAAATTACTGAAATCAAAATAAATTTACAATAATAATTTCTGCTGTCAGATCCTGATAATGTTAACGTTTTTGTCATGTTTTACGGTTGTGGAAGTATTAGTGAAAATATTCTCTTTTTAAGTCTTACACGCTCGCTGGTCACAGGAATTACCATGCAACTTGGTGACCTGTACTTGAAGATAAAATTTTACTTAAGTCCAGAAGGGTGGGACACCGCTAGACCAAAGTCAAACTGTAATAACCAGCATCACTGCTGTAAAAAGGTATGACATGTGTGTGTAGCTTGAGTTGTTATGACATGTGTTTCCATGCAAGTAAGGGGATCAGTGAAGGTGTATCGCATGGTTTCATGGCTGTTACCTGGCCAACAACCCCACACGAGGAGAATTGCAGTTTTAGTAGTGCATTGGTGCCATACACATATTTGAATGTTTATATTAACACATTTGTTTTTCTAATATGTTAGATGAAAATAAAAATAAGCACCCTTTTGGGTTTAAAATAAGTTTTCATCGAGAAAAACCCTCCCCAAATATTGCAACTGCTCCCAAAATTCACAGGAGAAATAGGGGAGATACCACCCCACAACGTTCTTCACGACAATGACATGAAATTTACTATATCATTTGATTAACTCAAATGTGGCTCAAGTAGAGTTGGTCTATGTTGGTATTTTAATTTTACTACTGCTTTCATTTATTGCCTGACAGATTATTGTAATATTTAGTTTTAATGTGACGTGCTCTTTTTGATAAATAAAAGTTAGACGTAAAGTGGTTCAACTGTTCAACTGAAAACAAAAGATTTAAAATTTTCTTGGTACAAGATTTTATTGTTTAAGCTAATTTCCATATAAGGAATACCACCCTAGTGTGGTAGTCATGGTAAGACCTAAGCCCAGGACATTGTTACTTTTTTGTTTTGAGGTCTCTAGAAGTAAAAAAATACCGTTCGTTCAAATAAAGGAACTGTCTATATATATATATATATATATATATTAATTGTGTGTGTGTGTGTGTGTGTGTGTGTAAGTATGTCCGTGAACACGATAACTTTTGAACAAAGCTCCGATTTTGATGAAATTTGGTACATTTGTGAAGGGGGGAATTCATCAGGTAAAATTCAGAAACGCGTATGATCAGACCATGGAAACGGGGTTTTACAGGGTTTCAAAAGGGTAAAAATGGGGTTTTAGAATTTTTCCTTAGTTTAGAAAATTCAAATTGTGTTTCTCAACTGCTATATCCAGTTTAAAAGATGACCTAGCACGTTTGTTGGTCTTGTGTGAGCAATATTTCTTTTTTGAGGTTTGTAAGTTACTTCCAAAGTCAAAGAAGAAAAGTTCATTATAATTTCAATGAAGCTACTGTATGTGATGAATATTTATACTCAGAACTCTACTGTGATTACACAAAGTATGTTGTGTGTGAATATTTATTGTTTTCAAAAAAGGAACAGGAAATATTGTCACAATGGGAAGTTATTGTGTCCATAATGTATAGGCTAACACCTTTAAAATTAAATTGGAAATAAGTGAAATATTAAACTATTATCGTGTTATGCAATTTTCTAAAATAAGTCATTTTAGATGCTGTAGCTTGAGTTGTTATGACATGTGTTTCTTGCAAAACAAAATTATTTACTTCAGTTCATGCGATTTTTACCATGATGTGTTTCCTCTCTGTCAAAGAACAATACAGCTATTATACTCATTAATCGGTTGTAATGACCTTTAATGTTACACAAAATGAAGTTGTCTAAAGTTGAACCAATAAAATAATAATAGATAAAAATGTACATTTATTTATAAGATCATCATTTCTGTTTTTATCTTTACGCTTTCTTGTCTAACACTATTATAATGTGTGGTATTGGCATTCATTGACAATAGGAGCGTGGAAAATCTAGGTAGTCATGAAAGCACTTTAAAATGGCAATAAATACTGATTGAACTTTATAATAAGTTTGCCAAAGACAATCAAAGCATGGAAGAATAGCCTCGATAGATTTTTGAATTTGCTACATGAATACAGCTTTACAATTTTATGGCTAGTTTTTTATTTCTTCTACTACTGAACTTCCCGAATATTCATTGGTGAACCACGTTACAAGTGTCATGAAACTTTTAATTTAATTTCACAAATTTCTTCACTATATTAGAAGTACACAAGAAGTGTACCAGTTCCCACCATGCACTGTAGTACTGCCATTTCTGCTCCAGTTCCCTGTGGTACAGTGACCTGTCGCTTCAACGGTGTATCATGTTGCAGGTATCTGTTACGCTGAGTTTGCCGCCCGAGTGCCAAAGGCGGGATCAGCGTATGTCTACAGCTACGTCACCGTTGGCGAGCTGGCTGCCTTCATCATCGGCTGGAATCTCATCCTAGAGTATGTCATCGGTAAGATATGTTCATAGATTTGGAGTGTAAAGTACAGCGAGAAATTTATTTTAAGTAATCACTGAGCTTAAAAATGGGTTCAAATTATGTCCCTGTGTACTCTATCTTTAACAGTTTATTCAGTCCATAATAAACTGTAAGGTTATTAAAATTTAGTAAAGTTTAATTTGTAATGGGAATGACTTTGATGTAATCCTGATAAATTGTTAACTGCCGCAAGAAGGGTTTCTAGTAAATTATGAAACTTTTCTTTTTTTTTAGAAAAGTACATGGCTTGGTCATATTTTCATGATGGAGCATCTCTAAGGGTACCTCAAACGCATGCTAAAATATAAAACCAGTTCAAAATTATGTAATGCTGCAATTTAAATTAAAATGGTGCATTTTGGAAATATACATCCAGAACATATTACAAAAGTAAGACATGTTTTATCAAAATACTGTTGAAATAATAATTAGTCCAGAAGGTAATGTGTTGTGGTGAGCAGGCACGGCGAGTGTGGCGCGGGGACTCAGCAACTACATAGACTCGCTGCTGAGCCACGCCATGAGCTCCGCCCTCACGGAGGTCATGCCCATCAATGTCTCCTGGCTCAGTCCGTACCCAGATTTCCTCTCTTGCGGCTTTGTCCTCATACTCTCCAGTGAGTATTTTTTCTGTGTTTGTAATGAAAGAGCTTTCTTTTTTTACATTTGCTTTAAAAAAAAACTGTAGAGAGTAAGCTGCAATTTTCAAGTTCACTTAGGCTCTTGGCTGTGTTTTGAACAGAAAAACGGCCCAGTAAAAAAGTAAAAAAATTAGGGAAAGTAGTGAAAAAATGTATTGTTAAATGTTATTTATTTTCTACTTGGAATAGTATACTAGATGGTCTATTGTCAGTTATATGAAAGTTGTCTAATAGAATACATCTAGTCAAGTGCAGCTCAGAGTATCCTGAAACACTTGCCTTAAACACTTATGATTTGGCAAAAAATATCTGAATGAGAAGGCCAAACTTGGAAGGGTGTCCCTCAAAAAGGCCATATTTTGCATTACGGTAACACATTTGCTACCGATCGTCAACTATAGTTGACGCGGAAGTCCTCTTGGTACTAAGCTTATTGAATTAAACTTAACCACAGACCAATGGAACAAAAATGCTGCCAAACTTAAAAAATATACCAATTTGGACACTACGACTCCAGCATATTTACTAGGTGGCCCTGTAGACCGAAGTCTAACAATCTAGTCAATGAAATAAACCGTTCCTTATGAAGAGCTATAATAATAAAGTTGATGTTTGCTTCAACCATAGTTGACGTTGGTCCAATGCATTCAGCCCACATGTCAGCTGTAGTTGACGGCGAAAACTTGGGCATCAACTTTTGTTGACACTGGTCTGTGGTTAAGAGTTTTTATTTACATGTCGGTAGTGAACGTGTTAAAGATATAACTCAATGCTTATGATAGATATGTGTCCTCCAAGGTTTTAGCTATCATAAAAAAGGCAATAGGCAGGGGATATGAGAAATTTTTTATGTCCACTTGACATTTTAAGTGCTTATGGACTAAATGAAGGAGTAAATTGTTGCTTAAATACCCTTTTTTACAAGTTAAAGATATAACGTCGGACTAAAATTATTACCTGATAAGATAGTCTTTCAGACACCTCCTATCAATTAATTGCCCTACATACAACCAAAGCTCATTTCCCAGACTCAAAATTCAAATTTAAAGATGAAGTTTACATACGGCATAGAACGTTTTTATGGTTTAACCTTACAATTGAAAATAAAAAATAAAGTAACCGCCTATACAATATAGAACTCCACAGGAGTTCTAACAAGACAGCACACAGGACACATTTCTTCACTTAGGAATAGCTCATTGTTTGACTCCCTACTGCCATTCCATAACGAGTTGTGGCTCTATTATTACATTTTATTACCTCTGTTGGGAAATGTAACTCTGGATACCAAAAAGGGTAGCTATGAAGAGATTCTAGGAAGAGAACCATTATTTTTTATAGTAAATCAACTTTCTCAAACTCTGGCTCCCTTTTTCAGTTGTTGGAGTGTTCCAATTCAAAGTGAAAAAGCCCAATGGGCATAATGAAAAATATTTTTAAACGTAAGCTACTACACTGTACCTCTTTTAGTGATCAGCTCCCTACTTCAAGTAATGTTTTATGATTATATTCAGAGAAATTTTTTAAATGGTTAGCCCAGGCCCAGGGCTGCAAGAGGTTTTAGGTTTGTTGAGGGCACAAACAAAAGACAAGATTTTAAATCGCGCACCAATGGAATCCTCCCCATTCTCAGTCTATCTTGTGACTCATCAATGCCACTGCTTGCATCCTATGTGCCGCTACTTGATTGTTGGCAGCGTTATTTTTTGTTGTCAGTTTGAACTGTTCTTATGCATAAAATTTTTGTTGTAACTGAGCTCATTACTTTTTTTAAACTGTCCTCGGTAACTTGGTACTTTACAATGTGGGTACTCTTAATAACGATTGTAAAAACTGAACTCAATAAACTAGTTCTATCGTTGTTATGTTGTGAATGCGTGTAACAAATCATCAAATGCCTATGTCACTGGGATATTTTTATTTTTAGCGAATTTCCCATAGGGAATAAGCTATTACCGTAGGTCTCATGGTAAGACCTAAGCCCGGGACCATGTTACTTTTTCGTTTTTAGGTGCCCAAAGACCAAAAATAATAGTCATTAAAAATTTTATATATATATATATCGTAAAAATGGTCCAATCGACACCAAATTTGGTAGAGATGTGTAATCCTACGTTTATGCGGATGAGTTCGAAAACCAGACATATCGACCTACCGGAAGGGGTCGTTTTGGGGGGTTTTGTACCCCAAAAATGGGTTTTTTTTGCATTTTTCATATGTAAATTTTAAAGATTTTAATTTTTTATTTTGACCATTGGACTTAGCTCAAAAAAACACACAATTTAGTATTTTGAAGCTTTGCTCTATCTCCATTGGTTACCGAGATATTACAAAGTCTAAAGACAGTACATTGTCTTTTTAGGGCTCCAATGTTAATCTTATGGAGAATAAGGATGTGTTAATATTTCACTTATTAACCAATATTTTTGGATGACACTTGGTATTTAGCTTCATTTGGTTGAGATTCATCCATTTAAGGTAAAAAATCTTGGTTTTTATACTAATCATGGCAGCAAACCTGCATACTCTTTTCCCATGTTAATCATATGGAGAATAGGCAAACTCTTTTATTTATGGACAGATATTTATGAAACTTACTATATGTCTTTATATGGTCTAAATAAATTTTTTCTTTGCTAAAAACCTAATTTTAGTGTCCCCCATGGCAGCATATACCTGCATACTCTTTCCCCATATTTATCTTAAGGAGAATAGACATGTATTTCCCTATTTATGAGCACGTGATGAAATTTTGTTTACAAGTTTAGCTGGTCAAAATTAATATTACTAATTTGGAAATTCGCTGAGTACGCAGGTCTGCTGCGACGGGGGGTATTATTTCTCAGGCCCATAGTGTGTCACATACGAATTGCGAGCCTGATTATATTACTTAAAAAATATGAGATGAATAAAGCTTTGTGCAAATATTATCCTTGAAATCTATCAGTGTGCTGCATATAATATGGATTGAGATAAATTATTACACTACCTACTACAGTTATCAAAAGCCGGAAATTTGCGTTAGTTTAGTAGGTACCTATATTCAAATGTAGGAGGCAATTTTTCCATGGTAGATGTACGTTGTTTTCTAAATTTTTTAGACACATTCTAAGTTAGAGTCAGTAAATTTTGTTTGTTGTTTTACAGTTTTATTGGCGTGGGGAGTGAAAGAGTCCTCATTCCTGAACAATGTCTTCACTGCAGTAAACCTGCTTACAGTTGCACTGGTCATTGTTGTGGGGGCGTTTTACAGTGAGTAAAAAAAGTACTTCAATGTCTTATGTTATTTCAATCAAATGTTATATTTGTATTTGCATGTTATGATATTTTTCACATTAAATATTTTTATGCTTTTCTAAGTAATGGCTTATGGTAGATGAGCATTTATTGTCTTTAATTCTTTTTTATTCTAGTAACAAAAAAATTATTCATAAACCTTTTTAGTTTTGAAAAATGTTATGAATTACAACTAATTTTCTAGATCAAACTAGGTCTCATTTTTAACAGTAGTTTTCATTATTGAAAAGATTGTTCACATTCTTATACAATATAATAAACGTTTTTATTCACTATTTGGCTGGAAAAATACATAAATTTGTGTTTTAAATGCATTATTTTCCAGTAAACGTCCGCAACTGGGGACTGGACCCAGCCGAGGCCCCCACGCATGACCCGGAGGGACGTCCCGTGGTGCCGGGGCTCGGAGGCTTCGCCCCGTTTGGCATCTCGGGCATCATGGCAGGGGCTGCCAAGTGCTTCTACGGTTTCGTTGGCTTTGACTGTGTTGCTACCACTGGTAAGGATATCAACAAATAAGAGTGATGTCTTAACTTTGAAGCACCGCATGGTTAATACATTGGTCAATTTCATTTTATAATCATTCCATAAATGAGGAATTTTTGGTTTTGGAATGGAGCTTTTAAAGCTGGAAACTATGAATGCTTTTCTCCAAAGAAACAAACCAATGAGTTTTGAAATCAACACTTGACCTCCATTGCCTAATTCTAATTGAAAGTTTCTGTCCTTGTAATATGTTTGCCAAACGTTTGTTTTTGTATAGCGAACAATCTTGAGAATACATAATTTACTGTGCTATAAAATAAAAAATACAAATAAACCTTCCTATTATGTTCTTAAAACCTGAGAGTTTCTTCACATTGTTTACTCTGCAGGAGAGGAGGCCAAGAACCCCAAACGAGACATACCACTGTCGATTATTCTTTCTCTTTTGATCATCTTCCTGGCGTACTTCGGCATTTCATCGGTGCTCACTCTCATGTATCCCTACTACCTCCAGGTAATGTGCTTCAAAACGTTGACTTTGCTTTTGCTACTTGTGAAGCTGATTGAATGTCATATAGTGAACTACAAACAAAATGTAGTTAATTTATTGTTAAGGAATGAATTAAAAATCATTCATGACAAATGATGATTCAACCATGCGCTCATTGAAATAAGAAATTTTGAGATTACAGGAGGAGAAAAAAAATGTTTATTAAGAATTATTCTGGAATTTGTGTAGTTTGATACTGCTCCATTTTTGTATAAATCTCATACTATAATACGAGGAGGGTATATGGCAATGTATTTTCCACTATCTCAAAATCTAGTGAGTAGATTATGCTTAAAGTTTGTATTTAAAAGTGTTTTAGCACAAAAATAAGTTTAGAAACTGCCTCAATCCCTAAAAATTGAATTTTGTCTAAAATTTTTAAAAATTGTTATTTATATTATTGGTTTTATGGGTTGATATTTTGGTAACCAATAATGGAAGGTAAACATATATAAAAGTACACTACTTTCCTACTTTTAGGCAACTAGCTTACCTGGCATACTTTGCAATGCCAACCTGAGGAATGTTTTGCCCTTCAGGTGAGCTTGTTCACTATGCTCACCGCCGTCAGGTTTAGCTTGTTTGCTGCGCTCACTTGCCATCAGATTTAGCTCATTCGCTGCGCTCACTCGCCATCAGGTTCACCTCGTTTGCTGCGCTCAGTGGCTGCAATTCTATAATATACTCTAGTTTTTTACTACCAATCTTCCCTCAATACTTTAAATGAAGACAGCTGTTTATAGAATTAATATTCCTAAATGTAATTATAGACTATATTTCAATACAAAAAGATTGCTTCCATAAGAATAACTTGGTAACTTTGATGACGTGTGGGGCGCAGCCATAAGGAGGAATCTGGATAAAAAGTATCCTATTTGTTCTTCCTGGTTCTAAGCTAACTCCCCAAATCAATTCAGCCGTTCTTGAGTTATAAATAAAGAAACTAACAAGATTTTCTTTTGTATATAGGTGTAGCTAGAACAAACCAACGTAACAAATCAGTGACGTTGGTGCTGTAGCTGATAACAACTGTCAAATGTGACTTACCTGGTGCTTTTTTCTTGGAATCAGTTGTAGTTGTCACCAACCGTTAGAGTAAAGAAATCTAGAATAAGAAGGAGATAGGTGACATTAACAAAAATAATAATAAAATCGATTAACTTACGTCAAAGGTGCAGCACTTTAAATATTCAAAGCATACCATCCATGTGTCAAGATAAACTACATGACGTCAAATATGTAGGGCCGCTTCAATCAGCTGTTGGTGTCACCTACCTTATTTTGTTCTAGATACATTGGTTAGAGTACGGTTTTGGTGCTTTTAAGCATTATTTTTTTAAGCAGCCGTTAACTGTGAGGGGTATAGTAGGATGATGTTGGTGTAAACTTAATAGCCTGATTACCATGACACTATAACAAAAGTAAATTAAAACCATCGAGCAAGGCCCAGTATTATTATTGTCTCAGTAGTTTGTTGGCTTTCCAGGACGTCGATGCACCACTGCCATTTGTGTTCGGGAAGGTGGGATTGAATGTGGTCAAAATCATCGTTAGCACTGGAGCTGTATTTGCACTTTGTACCAGGTGAATAAACAATTTTAATACTTTTAATTTCAACTTTTCAATACTTCTCTCTGCAAGTAACAATAACTTCAATGCAAATCACAAAACAAAAGTGCAAACGTATAAACTCTCAAGTTTACTAACTTTTGAGTAGATATTCTAAAGTACCCTACCGATTAAAGTAAATAGCTGTGAAAGTGGTTCTAAAAGTCACAGCTACGAAAGTAATTTATGAAACTCAAAATATGCTGATAAAGGAGATTTGTTGAAGTTCTTTCAAATTTTTTTATAAACATTGTTTCAACATCATCTCAATCAATTTCTTGCATAGTATTCAACCATATGACTTTCAACAGTGAGGTTTAATATTGTCTTTCAGGTGTCAGTCATCAACTTTATCAATAATCAGAAGATATTGTATTTTTCATCAAAATCGAACAATCGTAGGACAACAATTAGTAGAGTTACTAAACAATTTTAAATGTCTAATTTAAATTAATTTCAAATTAAATTTTAAGTATCAGCTATACTCTTGCCCTGTATGTGACTGTTCCGCAGCCTCCTGGGAGCCATGTTCCCACTGCCCCGAGTGCTCTACGCTATGGCTCACGACGGTCTTCTGTTCAAGTTCCTCTGCAGAATCCACCCTGCAACGTTAACCCCCTTCCTCGCAACTCTTTGTTCTGGAGTCTTTGCAGGTTAATTTCCAGTTGACAGAGTGTCGAGTGATGCATCAATGGCTGGTGCTGGTTAACTCCACTACCTCTAACCATACACAGTAGCTGTTTGAGTGAGGTTTTGCACTGCACTGTTTTGATCGCTAACCTGTTTAATATCTATCTGGGACTGTTCTTAAATTATTGATTGAATTTGTGTGTAAAGTTTCAATGCCTAGGCCTACAGAAATATGTTTCTTTAGAGAGATAATTTAAGCTTACAATAAAGCCATTAACCATTTGGTTGCCAGAAGCCATTTTGTATTACTTACCCAAAATGCTCGGTATTTGCTTAAAGTATGTCCTAACAGTGCCAGACCGTTTTTGCGATTAAAAATATTGACAAAAATCAAATTAGTGATATTTGAATACCAACCAAATGGTATAGCAATTGTCCCATCTTTCGACTCAATTATATGATAAATGGAAGAAAAATGTCAATTACTCGTTCGGTTGCTATGAAGTCTTATCGATCCAAGCGTCGGGCTGATGAGATCAGGCTCCTTCAGTTCTCATGTCAAAGTATGGAGCTGATCCAATCGGCTTCTGGTAGCCAAAGGTTATTTTCTAAATGATTCGTAGGTTAACAATAAAATGTCTTTCAACACTTTAGACGTTTTATTATTTAACTTGCATAATAGCATCAACACATACCAATCCATACACAGATAGTGTGATTATATAAAATCACCCTGCCCACCATCAAACCCTAATATCAATTATGTCAAATAGATGAAACTTTGAAATCCCTCCCAAATTATGGAGTATTTTAAGAATTTTTCATCATACCATTGCGATGAACGTTGTTTTTGGAAAGGTCAGCTATGATCGAAACTAGTTGATTCCCGGTGGGTTGGATAAACGTGTTGGTAAACAAACTTTTCAGGACTAGACCACGAAACAGTGGTTTTCTGGACACTAAACAAGTTAATTTATTTTTATTTTTAATAACAGCTGTAAATAGTTCAAATACAAGATAAACAAATAACAACGTAAGAGGGGGTATATAGGTTAAAATTTATTAATTTTAATCCAAACTGTAAATTTATTAAAGGTGGTATGATGAAAAGTACTGTTCGTAACTCGTCCGAAAGTGGTATATCGGTGCTCGATTGAATTCAAGTACTTGGCTTCGTCTCGTACGTGAAACTCGATCTTGCACCGATAACGACCACTTTCCGGACTAGTGACGAAATATACTATTGGGGGAAGCAGCCAGTGGTGACCGACTACTGTTATAATGAGTTTCATTTAATTTCTATATCTTAATTAAATTTTTTTAACCATATTATTATCATTATAACTACTGTACTCAATTCTTTTTGCAGTGACCCAAATTCTGAGAACACCCTCTTGATTCCAACAATTATTGTAATTCGCCTAAAGGATAATTTTATTTATTTTTACATGTTTATTGCTTGTTTATCTTAATTTAATAATGTGTTATAGCGTAAAACAGGTCCTCACTAAAAGAATTAAGTTTTGATTGCAGCAAATCCTAATTTTCCCTGAAAATATAAAACAATAACAAAATTTTGTTAGTGAAGTTGAGGGTCAAACATAACTCGGCTTATTGTTTCAGCATGTTTGGATGTATGTTCCCTGTACCCAGACTTCTTTATGCTATGTCCAATGATGGAATCATGTTTTATAAACTTGGATCCGTCAACGTGAATACAAGAACCCCAATTCTCGCCTGCCTAATAAGTGGCATAGTTGCAGGTCTTTCTTTACTAACATTTTTTCAATTTACTGAGAAAATGACAGCTAGGAGGAATGGATAGCTGTTTTTTGTTCCATAATAACTTTGATATCACTGATATTGTAATCAATTAGAAAGCTAGTAACTTAACTTTAGCTTCATATAGTGGTTGATATTCTCCTATTTTTATAACTAACCTCTAGAACGAAAATCCTTTTATATGTCAGTGGTGTTAAGAAAATATCCAAAATTTTAAAATTATTCATAACTAAGCCTCCTGGATTGAGTTTAGACATAATTATAAAGTAAGGTTACTGAGCTGTCTTCAATCAGTCATTTTGTCAACATAACTAGTTTGGGAGCTCCATTTTAAAAGCTTTGTCTAACTAAAAGCTACCAATTGCACAAATGGTTCTCATGTCATGGTTCAAAATAACACTACACACATGCACATACATAAGGACTCAAACACAGTTACAAACACAGTCAGAACTTGTCTGCGCAGCCGGCCACTTCATTTAGGAAATAATTGAATGGCTCCGCCGAAAAACGTTCTATGCGAAAAAAATACAAATTTCGAGATTTTTAGTGAAAAAGGTTCTAACAGACTTCCCCAACATCGTGGGATATTTTGCGTTGGAAATATTTATATTGGCACCCCTGATTTTAGCTGTCCATTCCGGGGACAATTTCGGAGGTTCGCGGGGTTGTTGGCGAATAAGGTTCTATCAGCCGCGATATGGATCCTCCGCCAGCTGTGCCGCTGTCACCCGGCGACATAAATCGACTTAATTTTGTTAAAAAGGAAGTTAAATGTCGGGAAATGGAAAGATTAGAATAGAAAAGAAAGGAGAAACGCCGGATTGCCATATATATCTAAAACCAAGAAGCCTGTACCAGGAAAACTGCCACCGGGAGCGGTGAGTGGAATAACGTTCTAAGTGCTAAGGCCTGATACCTGTTGATTCTCTTATACTTATGTATAAGTTTAAAATTGTCATCTTTTTATAATATTGTTTTCTAATAATTTTGAAAATTAATTTTTTTCTCTAACAAAAATATTTTTAGGACTTAACTATTTTTATTGTTATATAGCATTTTGAACAATAAAATAGTACGTTAAGAAAACATTTTAAGAAGTATTAACGTTTTGTTCAAGACTTTAATGTCAACTTTTTATAATATTATTCTAATAAAAGTGTTTTATATATTCAATTCATTATTGAATTTATGTTGGTACTCCTGCATTCCATCATGATTTTTAGCGGCTAAGCCCGGGAAAAAACGTTTCAAATGACAGGCGATTGGAACGTTTTACGCCCTAAAAATGCATAAAAATAGTTAAAAATCTAATTGTGGTGAGTAAAAGTGTTGTATAATACTACTATACGAGGTTATATCTATAGTGTTAAAAGATAATTGGCAAAGAATAATTCCAACCTAAAAATTACCTAAAATTTTAGAAATCAATCATCTTTCCGCTTTTTCTCAAAAGTAGGTTTTTGTCGCATAGAACGTTTTTCGGCGGAGCCATTCAATTGATATTCTCCTTTTTTGTTATACTGTAAACTATTTGTATCATCTGTGAGTGCATGTGTGTAGTGTTATTTAAAACCATGACAAAGACTGTGTGTTTGATCAATCAATTTAATTTATACAGGTATGTAATGAGCTAACGCAATACTGTGTGTTTCATACAATATGATCAAATTATAAAGAAAATTCTTTAGATATTTTTGAAAATGAATAATTAAAATTTTCTTAAGACGAGGAATTTAAATTAACTAAAGTTCATATCTACAGAGAGCTCTGAAACATTGCTTATCTAACTATCTATAGAAAAGTCCTCTATTATTTCATATGAGAGAAAAACAAAAATGATTCTTAAGTTCCTAACTTTAGAATTTGAATGCCCCTTATTTAGAATGCCCCTGGTTTTGCTACCCATCGAATTAACTTCCCTTCTTCAACAAAAATAAACCTACGCTGTTGCAGACGATTTTCTGATAACAAAATTAAAATGAACATTCAGGTTACATAAGTTGAGAGCATCCTTTCTATAAAAACAATCAAATATTCAAAACAAGCCATTGTACAATAAATATGTATGTTTATAAAGGGTTTCTCACAATCATTGGACCAAACTTTTCCAGGTTGTTTAGACCACCAGAAGAGACCGCCTCTTCTGGTGGTCTAAACCAGAACTCTTGGTTATTCTAAAGAATAACGAGTTAGAGTTTGGTTCAATGTTTATATGGAACTCTGTGTGTAAGTAAACAAGGATTGACAACAAGCATGACATTTGGAAACAGAAGAGACGTTGTCAAAGATCTTAAATATCAGGACGGTTAATTTTAAAGAGAGGTATGGGCGGCTTCCTCATGTATTTAACTGTTTTTAGAATGTTTATCACAAAAGTATTGGTATTTTTTAACCAACTTTTTGGCCTTAAGTCTGGTCTCATTAATAAGGGTAGTTAAGAGAGCAACTGTGGGGGCATATTAAAAGAAAGCCTTAAAAAATCTAGTGTATGATTTAAAATTTATAAATCATATACTGTACTTCGTATGAATATACTTTTCATGCAATTTTAGTTTCAATCATTATTTCAATTCAACCAATTTTAAACCTTTTTAAATCCTGTCCCATTCCTCTTCCCCAATTTGTCTAGTCATGGAAATCTAAATCGATTTTTATACTGTTTAATAATATCATCTCATACATATACATGATATCATACTCATATAATCATACATAAACATAAGATTTTTAGACAATATATTTTGTAAAAATATGTTTTCTGTTTAAAACTGCTCAACTTTGTCAGTCGTTGACATGAAAGTGTTGTTTCAGCATCTTTGGTTCACTTTTCCCTCAACCTCGGATGCTGTACTCGATGGCGAGCGATGGCTTGCTGTTTAAACCGTTGAGTCGAGTAAATCGCGACAGACAAACACCAGTTATTGCATCTCTTTTCGGTGGAGGGGTCACAGGTCCTTTATTTAACTTTCTTCTTAATCTGGTGGTGGATTTAAGAAATGTTGAGAAGATGACAGATTAAAATGTATAAGTAAAAATAAGAAAGTTCAAAGTTTTTCAAAGACATCAAAATGGCGGATTACCGCGAACTGTATCGTAGTGGCACGTGATAAATGCTCTACAATATAAATTCAATAAATTCATTCCCATTAGAACGAAATTAGAAACTTGTTAACGCTGCACCACGCCGCCATGATGGTCACCCGTGAGGACAACTAACGGTGACAACATCATCGGCAAATCAAAATAAGGGACGTGGTCAGAAAATCAAATAATTGTCTAGTATGATGTCTCGTGGGGATGGTAGGATTTTAGGGAAGGGGAAGCGAGAGCCGAGCAGATGGTCCTCCGGGCCGTCTGGTGATGTCCTCTTGATCCCTGAAGTCCATGTTGTGCAATGGTATGTAGTCGATGTCGAGAGGGAGAGCAGGTTGATTTTTCTTCTGAAGATATGGTTTGGTCTTCTAGTATGGAATTTTCGTTAAAGTATTGAAGTGATTGGAGTCTTCATTGGTTGAAATGATTGAAGATGGTGTCTTGGTGGTTGGCGGTTCGGACGCTGGTGGTGGCTTACTACCTCGTCCTGCAGGTTGATCCTCTCCAATCCTAACTTCTTCAAGACTAAAGTTCTTACTTTTCGGTCGCTCGGTTCTGATGGCTTCCCCTTGCCTAAAATCCTGTCTTCCCCACGAAACATCATATTAGTCAATCATTTGATTTTCTGACCACGCCCTTTATTTTGATTTGCCGATGATGTTGTCACCGTTAGTTGTCCTCATGGGTGACCATCATGGCGGCGTGGTGCAACGTTAACAAGTTTCTAATTTCGTTCTCATGGAAATGAAGTTATTGAATTTATATTGTAGCGCTTTTTATCACGTGCCACTACTATACGGTTCGCGATAAAATCTGCCATTTTGATTCCCAGCAACAGTTTACCAAATTTTTCTGAAATGTGATTTGCTTTGTCATTGTCTGGGTATCTGTACTAACTAACTATAATTATAATTTACGATTTGAACGAGTACTTTAAAATTGGAATAAATTGAATGCATAATATGGTGATGATTAAAAACAAGATAAGCATTCTATAGAGAAAGAGACTGAAACTGTGGTGCCGCACCACTTCCTATGCAAATTTTTTTATTCCAAAACACCGTTAAATCACAGGTACTGAACAAGTAGCTTCATGTGTTAGTTCTAGCAGCAACATTTTGATTCCTTTGCCTTGCTGTTTTGACCTAATAAATACTTTTATATAAACAGCAAAGAATAAATTCATAACAACTAAATTAAAAACATCTCTATGACCTAACCTAGTCATTTTTATGATGGCACAGGCCTTACCAAAAATGGTTATAACATATCAGTACCTTCCAAGAAACCATCCACATCCTACTACTTTCCATTTAAAATTGGATTGAATATAAAATGCCTCACAATATCAGATCTAAATATTGAGTGATCTAATTCGGAATTAATTTAGTATCCATTTTGACTTCACTATTATTTTAAAAGCTGACATTTAGGTTCAGTTAGGTAAGTTATAGGGGTCAGGGACTGAAAACAATCAACAAATTGAATCTTCTTTTTTTAATATCAATTCCAGAGGCTTTTTTGACTCCGTAGGCTAAATGCTTTTAGGGAAAGCAACCCAAACCTCTCAAATTTGATACGAGGGAGATCGAACCCATAACCTATGCAACCAATATCCATTGATATTGGCAAGGGCGAGACAAAAAAACAACTATCCAAAATAATTGCATTGAAAATAATTCAAAGTGTGGCCCATTTATGTTCCTCACATTGCAGCAGTTTTGTTGTGGTTTATAAAAAAATACAGTTTATCTTTTTAGCCATTTTTAATTTGTTACAATACAAATTGACATTCTCAGTCAAAAACACAATATTTTTTAAACTGTCATTTTCTCAGTTTTTTTTTATTGCTTTGCTTTGTAAATAACATGTTATCACTGCATGTATTAATTGCTTGATGCATTCATACTTACTTTAGTTATGTCTAAGTAAAAATACATTTGTACATATTACAGTATACAAAACAATGTATACAGAACCAAAAAAGTAGGGACATCCCATGTAAAAATTTAAGGTTTGCCCTTGAAAACCACAGGGAAATAAAGCGCTGATGCTAGGATTACTTCTCCCACGTACCAGGGGAAGCGCTTTTTGTACCTCTTAAATGTCACAATGAAGATATTTCTTTACAAAAAAATCAAAACAATAAGAAATGTCTACAAAATTATTCTAGACATCTGATTCAACAAATCATCATAACTCTTGTATAAAAATTGTATCTGTGTTTCAAGGGCAGCGTTCTCACTCCCCCTTAAAAATGTCCTTAATTATTTGGTTCTGTATACATTGACAAAAATCAAGAACTTTTTGATCACAGTTTAATTAATTGAACAAGTTTATTTAATATCTAAAGATAAAATAAATTGAGATTTATATTTTAGATGAGTTCAGCCTGAAAAGGTTTAGCTACTATTGGTCCATTTTTAAATGCAAAAATTTTGTCTTCTTACTTCTGGTTGTAAATTAATATGGCTCACAGTGATTAACGGTAATAATTTTGAAACTCTTAGAGTGTACCCATGCATGATATCGGCATGGAACAGAGTAATTGTTTGAAACCCACAATTATATAAAGTATATGTATTACATTTCTTATTGTTTCACTTCACAGGGCATCTAAAAATCAGTCTTACCTTTCATTATTGTATAATACAATGAGTGTTGTAGTATATGTTAACTGAATTTTTCAATTATTGTGACCAGGTCTAATGGCAGCAATTTTCAACGTTGACCAACTGATCGACATGATGTCGATTGGAACTCTGCTCGCATACACCATCGTTGCCATCTGCGTGGTCATTCTCAGGTTTGTTTTAATTTGTTTTTCTTTTTTTTATTGATTTAAAATTAATCTTTTGAACCCTTTATTTGACATATGTATGGACCTTCCCATGAGTAAAGTTTTTCATCATTCTTACGCAAAGAACACACAATGAATCTTCAGAACAGATGTGATACTGGTATGTACTTTCCTAGTTAATTTTTTAAGTTAATTAATTTAATTACAGTAGTTTATTTAATATTAAATCATATTTGTCCTTCTTCTTTTGTCGTGCCTGTGCCTTATGTGTCAAAGAATGGACAGAAATTGG
Organism: Neoaliturus tenellus; assembly: GCA_030545055.2. NCBI lineage: Eukaryota > Metazoa > Arthropoda > Insecta > Hemiptera > Cicadellidae > Neoaliturus > Neoaliturus tenellus. The sequence goes on along the minus strand of CM061532.1, from coordinate 74,787,203 downwards.
TCAATTATCCGAATAGAGAAATCAAAGAGTGTGATTTATAGCAACGAATAATCAATGTTCATAAATTAGTCTTATTTAACACAAGGTACAACTTATTCAATGTTCTTTAATTTTTTTTGCGGAGCAGTAAATAATTTTTATCTCTTACTATATCTGTATAGTCAGGATTTTGCTTAAAAAAGAATTGTGTATGCTGTTTGGGATATGTCCCCTTGAACTTTTGTGGCTTCAATTTTGACTATGGGTTGGTTTTATGATTTTCGTTGTCTTTATGTTTTCAGCCATGTCACTAAACGTGTTCACATTATAACTATTTTGAAACAAAAGTTACCTCCACATGGCTGAAAATTTTCGCAGTAAATGTTCGTCCAGTGCGGACACGGCTTAGATGTATTACTTGAGGCTAGAAGTTTGCACTATTGCCTATCATTAATGATGCCAAGATGCCAAATGGAGTTTCTCCTTTCTATTTGTTACTTATTTGAATTTTTCCTTAGGTGGAACGCTTATTAAACATCTATATAAATATACGTTAAGATTACTATTAGTAACCAGGATTGTTGTTAGTAAAATGGTAAACATTTTACATTTTGCCATTGAAGTTATTTAAGTGACTCAATGACAATATTATCTTGTTGTATTGGCCTCCTCTCCTGCTCAAAACCATTCATTCACGCTATTTGAATTAACTAAAAAGTCATTGAATAATTACCTATTTTTTGCTGTAAAGTGCTATATATTTAGATTTTGATGGGTTTGTGTTTGTAGGTATCGAGACCCGAACCCAGTGATGTACGAGCAACCGAACGTGGACCACCCGAGCCCGATGGCAGCAGTCAAGGACGTGTTCAACCTGACCATGATCAAGTATCCGAGCAGGACATCGGAAAACATCGCCTGCTGGGCTCTGGCCATTTACAGTGAGTCGGAGTTTCATATGATCAGAATGTGACTTCATGGCATAACCTACACTTTATTTTAACTGGATGGTTAGTGGTTTCTCAATGGTAGGGCTTGGCTGTACTGTGTATGCGCCAGCTCTCTCCAGTTTGAACCAGGCAGTTTGACCGCAATAACAAATGTTAAGTATATAATTATTTGTTCCGCAATTAAAACAATAGTAGCCCTACTATCTCCTGGGTAGTAACATTCAAATTATCTTAATTCCTATAATTTAGCGTTCATATAAGAGTAAACTGTCCAAGCTGACAGAATTATTCCTGGATTCACATTTTTTTCCATAACTCTAAATTTCCACAAGGCAAAAATCCAAAGATTCTAAGAAAAGATCTAAATTTACTCAATGCCTATGGTGTTAAAATTGTTAGTAAGTAGGCCTAATAAAACAAGTCAGATAAATAGGGTGTGGCTTCCTTCACTGAAATTTGGAGGGATGAGTAAGATTAAAGCAAGCATTCTGTGAGTTATGGATTGAGCTACCCCAAGAGCCTTCCCATTTGTAATTGAAGCTTTTCGACTTGTTTTTTACAGTTGTGGCGACGGCAGCGATGTGCATAACTCTGGTAGAGGCTGAAGATTCTCTGGTGGAGGGAGCGGCCGGTGTAGTCACGCTAGTGAGCTGCCTTGCTGCTGTCATGATCATCACACTGTTCATCTTACACCGACAGCCTCAAGCGCAGACTGTCTTGGCATTTAAGGTGAGTTTTTTTCAGTAACTGTATTTTGCAATATTGAACATTTCTGTCGCGGTATATTCAGTGAATTTAGTCTATGAATGGTCCATGATTGGCGTTCATGATCTATTGATCTATAGTCTAATGCTGTATACTGATTACTGATACTGTAAGCTGATGGTTGGTGAGTTGGAACTATTGAAAAAAGTGGGATTGTAAGTGAATTTGATAAGTCCTCATGCCCGCACCTCCACCCAGAATAGCCCAAAAGGCTGAACTGCGAACCCCCAAAACATTTTAACCCTCCAACAAACTACATTAGACCCTCCCTTACCCTACTATCATTTTACCTTAATATAATAAAAAATTTGTTATAAATTTAGTGCAGGAAAGTAAATCATATGGTACAGCAGAACTGGATTCTCAGCCACTTGATATTTAACTTTCTATAAAACTTTGTAAAGGAAAGTGTGAAAAAGTAAATTATAAACATACCCAACGTTTTGCTAAAATTACAATTGGCAAAACCACTTTAACCACTTTTCTGTTGTTATCCTAAACTATGATGTATGTGCTCTGCAGGTTCCGTTCTTGCCGCTGCTGCCTTGCGTCAGCGTGCTGATCAACTTCTACCTCATGTGCAAACTGGATGTACACACTTGGATCAGGTTTGGCGTTTGGCTCTTTATTGGTGAGTATATTTGTATATTATAAATAAGCTGCTTGTTTAGTGTATTAGAAAATAATACTATAATAGAAGCCAACATTAGTTCAGGAAAATTTTTCTTTCATAAATGCTGCAGCCATGTAATTTTTGTGGCAGTGAAAACATATAAAATCCCAAACATTAATTAAATTCCATCAACTTGGATCATGCGATTTTGAAGATCGTCTCTATTTTCTATCGTTTTTAGAGATTGTAAAGGATGTTGCTAGTGCAACTGTTCTTACGATGTAAATTGAAGTAAACTCACTACCATTCTGCTAAAGGCTGGAATTGTTGGTTTTGAAATGGCTTTGAATGTCTGGAGTATATGCTTCATCAGATTTTAAATTCAAAATCTTTTAACTCTATACTATTGTACCAATTTTCTATGAAAATTCTGCTTGATCATTCCAGAAAGGACTATATTTCTTTGTCAGAATAAATTTTTACTAGTACTAAACAGCTGAAAACAGTTCAAATACAAGATAAACAAATACAAATTTAAGAGAGGGAATATAGTCCAAATTTAATAATTTTTACCTAACTGTATTTAAAGGTGGTATGATGAACAGTACTGTTCGTAACTCGTCCGAAAGTGATGTACCTGGGCTTGACCGAATTCAAGTACTCGGCTTTGCCTTATACTTGAAACTCAATCTTATTGCACAGGTAACGGCCACTTTCCAGACTAGTGACGAAATATACTATAACAACTTCTGTTTTCAAAATCATCAGTTTCTATCTGGTTCTTGTTAAAAGCTTTTATGTTCCATTTAATATTTACAGTATTAGTAATTTCTTGTAAAAATTTTTTTTAACTTCTATGAAAACCTGCAACACAAGTAATGAAAACAGTTTCAGAACTAACCTAATACATGTTTATCTGGTATAGGCATGATGATCTACATATTCTACAGTATACCCAACAGTGTGGAAGGAATCAAATCTCGTCTAGCAGCCAACCAAACTGTCCAAAGTCAAATAAAAGTCCCTCCGATGACACCGACATCCGAATCCTCAAGGATTTAATCTACCACGACTTGACTTGAATTGTATATAATGTATCATCTGTACATATGTGAATCTTGTAATAATATGTTAAAAAAATTGTATATAGGTTTTTAGATTAGTTATTTTATTTGTTTTTATATTGTTAAACCAAGCTTACATTTTTATAGAGAGCATTTTTTATAAGAAACAATGTTTTAACAGCACCAGGCAATTTCATACTTAAAAAAATTAAATGTAACATGCCATTTATAGCTAAAAATGTTCTTTTGGAACCACAGTGTTATTGTAGGTTATTAATGTTTTTTTCTCTATGTTTTACTTCCTAGAAAATATTTTTCTCGTGTGATTCCCTTTTTATGTGTAACTTTAGAGTATTCTGTTTAAATGAAAGCTTTCACTTATTTTTCTTATTTAAAGAAAAGTAATACTAATATTTACTCTAATTTTATTAACTTATAATCAAAATTCGATTTCTCTCTTAGATTCGACTTGCTATTTTTGTTTAGTTATAATAAATAATGAAATTCTATTTTTAATTGTTAATTTGTAATAATAGGTTGTGTTTTGTAACTTTAAAATGTTAATATTATGTTCGACTGTGTTATTAAGTTAGATAAAAATCTGTGTTAAATTTTAAATTTATTTGTTACATACTGGGCTTTAAGTGTGGCAATTAAGTGAAAATGTTGCATCTTAAAACTCTGTATTATCTATTGGATAAAACATGTATTTTTGAAATGTCTTTCAAAACTTATAAATAAATGGTTATGCAGTAATAAAATGCATTTTTTTAAATTTTAGTTGTAAACAAAATAAAGATATATTCATGTGATATTTTTTCATCTTCTTAGCATTTTAGATGAATAACCTGGATTGTTATAATTCACGAAAAACTTACCTATCAACGAAAGTAACTGTAAATGCATAAACAAAAAATAAAGTTTACAATCTAACATTTGTAATTGATTTAAGAACCCTTTGGACAACAAACATTGAGCTCCTATAAGCAATAACAATTTCCTACCGTAACCAAAGTTAACAGTAAATATCAGCGCATTTGCCTGATAGGTTAGAAGTTATTACTATGAATGCAGTCTTTGTGAGACCTGAGCCCTCTGGACCAAAGATAACTTTTTGTTTTGAGGTCCTCAGATGCCGAAACACTGTATGTCCAAATCCAAACAAATACTGTATTCATTCATACACGCAGTACGTATTCATAAATTTACTTACACAATGGACAGCTCTACATCCACTATCACAATACTGTCTTAAAGAAAACGGAAGAATTTAAATCTCTTTGTAAGCAAATGTGATTTTTATGCAGTTACTTTTTTAAAGAGTTAACTATATAATATCCCTTTGTTTCATTTTAGTTTGCTAGACTTAACCTATAGTTTCTTGAAGAGGTATTTTCGTGTGAGGGTAAAAATTGTGTCTACATCACAAGTTAATCAAGTACAAAGGCAAGCTAGCACTTGCATTGATAAGTTAAAGAAATGCATTGATAAGTTAAATGGTATATGTCTTCTACCATTCATTTACAAGTTCTTTTAAAATGTTTTTAATGAATTAATAAAGTATTTTATTATTTCATTAGGCTATTTCTGAACCTAGGGAAGTTTCTATAAAGAAATACATCACTACTGATTTAGAAAGTTCCTTTCAAACCATAAAGGATATGATCCACAGAGCCTCATTTTGTACAATTCACATGATAAAAACAACAGGAAGGTAAATAACACGATTATTAAAACGGTTTTGAAAAGATTCTTAACATTTTATTACACAATTAAACTTACTCATTACAACAGTTCTATCGAAATAAGTAATATGTACAAAATCTACAATACTTACAAGTTAATTCATTCAACTAAAACTAAACTTGATCACATGATTCTTAAATCACAACAAAATCACAAACCAAGAGAATACGAATAACCAAGAGAAACGAAACAAATCAATGGCATAAAGTGTTATAAAACAATTAGGAATTTATTTTTAGGAATAATAATTTACATAAAAAATAAAATAAATAAATAAAATCAGTGATATGTTACAAATTATCATTATTCCAGTTACGTTATAATGCATACCTATAACAAAATATGGTACATAAGTATTTTAAGCTCACATTATCTCCTTTGATAAAATCCATTTTTTTAGTTTTTACCATTTTTGAAAATCTAATTTAAAAACTTTAGAAAAATAAATGGTAAAAATTGAATTATATTATTTTTTAATTTACAAATACTTTTGAAAAAAAATCTTTAAAAAAACCAAAGATAAAATCTAACAAAAGTTACAATTTTTTAAACAATTAAATTGATATTTTAATGAGTAGTACTGCTAATGTAAATCTCAGTGAGCTTTTATTCATAATAAAAACATAAGTTTATAAATAACATGGCAACATTCGTTGCTTGATGGGTACAGTATTTTAAATGTGTAAAAATGAGATAACTTAAACATTACTCGTACAAAGTGAGTTATATCGAATGATCAATTAAATAATGATGAGATGTTCGGGATGAGAGGGGGTAGAGAAGCCGAGTCGCATGCGATTCACCACATCGAGGCCTCGCGGACTGGGGGCTTGTGTTCAATCTGGGGCCTCCTGTAACAAAACACCTTGGTCAGTTGCGGAAAACTGACAATCCTTTTACTCAAAATCTCCCCATTTTGGAACTGATAAAAACAATTTAAATCTTTTTGACGTGGGTGCAATATCTAAAAAGCAAACAGTTTCACTTTTTAAAACGTGTTTTAAAATATATATTTAATCAACCCAAACTTAATCTTGTCTGTAGACTGTTGGATTTTTAAACACCCAAGAAATTTACAGCTAAATAAAAGACAACTTCAATTTTACCCTAAGCTGTTCTACTCCTTCATACAGACCTTAATGGGGGGTCAGCGCTAGGTTTGTCCCTCTGGTCGAGGAAGCTGACCGCGAGACTGGCGCCGCTAGCAGATGACTCCTGGCTGAGACTGCGCTTGAACGCAGCCTGCAGCGCAGGGCGGTGGAGAGGGTATCGCCATGGCGACTTGGGGGGATCCATCTCGAAACCTCGGTTCTCCAACCCCCTGACGCTCCTCTCTCCATCCTCTTTCTTGGATGATAAACGCCTGTGGCAATAGAGGAAGTAATAGTTAGAAAAATTAAATAACTAATAATTAGACTTATTTTTCCTAAAACAGTAATAAAAAGATCTATGAATCAAAGTTAATATGAAATATAAAGAGAAATTGATAAAGTTGGAATACTTATAGATGTTTTATGAATCAAACAGGCCGCATCCATCAAGGTACTCATAGGATCACTGTATTACTCCAATACCACTCAAAAATGTACACACCAAGAACAACTAGTTTTAAAATTGCACACAGGGGGTGCCTTAGGTTATCTGTGTGTGGTGGGAGGGGGGGAGTGTTGCAGATGAAATGGTGCCAAAATTAAGTAAATTATTTCACCATGATTGTTGCAGCATCTTGTCTGATACTTTTGGATTGTATCTTTGTTTCTCTTATTATTTTATGTATAATGGCTACAACATTTTTGGAAAGGAAACACAACTATAAAATTATATAAGTTAAAACCTATGTATATTGAAGAGTGTAGGTTGTTATAATTTATTTTTGCATTAAGCATACAGCAACCATTTGTCACTAAGTATGATGAAAAGTAATATATTCTTTGGACCAATTGATTTTGGGCTACTTATACATATTTACAAGAAGAATAAAATACTAAACAAATGATTGGGTAAGACTATTTTGATGAGAAAGGCTTGATTTTCATATTGATTGGAGAGTTTGTACTAAAAAGAATGTCATTGCTTGAAGACAGCCTTGTTTAAAAAATACATCCTAGTTTTTTTAGGTCAATAAATCACTATATAACCATGGTAACACGTTTCCTTAAATCTTTAAAAGTTTGTAATGCAAAAATGGTTTATTGAAAATTTATTGAATTACACAAAATAATAGTGTTTTAAAATTTCATATGTCATAATTACTCTTTTAAGCAAAGGAGCGCTTTATTTGCTCATTTAGAAACAACAAATGGAAGTGGCTATTTCAAATCTACCATGACTCCTACATTATTGATGAGGCATTCCTATTTTGACCGTAGTCTCAAGCAGAACAACTATGAATAGGTAAGAATCATATTTTTAAATTTGAGTAAATTTCAGAGAATTAATTGGAAATAGGAGACCCCTCTATATTCTAAGAAGATTGGAAAAGAGTATTGTATGCAAAATTTAATGAACCTATCAAACTGCACTATAGAGTGTGGCATTACATAAAGTACTGCAACTGTGACATCCCTCCCTGTTCACTAACAATTCTTTCGGGGGGCACTATTTTTCGCCTAGTCTGTCCAAAGACTAATAATAAAAAGATAATAATAAAGATAAATAATGCTGATGAGCACACCATGCCATGATTTTGGCATGTTTCTAAACATTAACTGATGCCAGAAATTGATGAAATTTATTTCATAAAACAAAATATATATTAACCATACACAATTCAAAAAGTTATATTTTGCTTTTAAGCAAGTTATTCATCCAACAATATGTCACTGTGAGGCAAAACAAAATGCAAAAGTGCACATACAATGCCAAACAATCCACCAAATACTCTATAGAGTAAAATTTAACTCTAAAATATGTTTATTAACCTTAAAAATATTATAAATCAATATTATTACACTAAGTATGTTTAATGGTTAAAACTTTCCACGTTTTTTTTAATGTTTTCACACTATTTTAGAGGAGACGGTTGGTTAATAAAAGGATCTGGTGAAACTTACAATTTTATTTTATGTCATAAAATCTTCTTTACTATTGTAAAGAACTGACATTTAACTTAGAACCTTTTGCAGAATGGTTCTTAAAAAATTTCATAATCTTGTATTGTGTTACATCACTCATTTACCTGAGGATGCGACGGCCCAAGCCAGGAGGTTCCTCCAGCCCCTTCTTCCAGTGCTTGTGTTTGGTGTGGCTCTCCTCTATGATGACATGACGGTCATAGGGAGTGTCGTAATCCACTTCCAGTACAGTAGAAAACCTATGTGGGTACATCAGGTCCAACCCTGCGATCACCAGACCCACGAACAGGCACAGACCTCCTGCGGCGGAAAGTAAGAAATCGATTAATGGTTGGGACCAGGAATTTCAGGTGAAAACCCCCTTCATAGGAAGATTCTGATAGATAAGCTGATAAGCTGATAGATAGTGAGCTTAACTTATGCAAGAACAGAATTTAAATTATTGGTAGGCCTAAAAAATGGTAAACGTTCACCTTACGACAAGTGATGTTTTACGGCTGTTAGGCCCACAGAATGTGTGCATCGCATGTGTGCGGCACTGCGGCGCTTGGTCTGTGGCTAAGATGATCACTGACATCACTGGACAGTTGACTAATTTTGGACAGATTCTATTCGTGGTCTGTGGCATAAGTCACAACCACTAGGACCGGTCTACAGGGGAGTCCATGATTTTGTTGCTGAGCTGAGGGAGTGGTCTTACTACCTCATATATGCAGCGGGTGGTAGTGTACTTGTTAATATTCAATTTTATTTGCCCTACACCTGAATCATATTGCAGAAATGGCTAACCTTGCAAAGTCATATAAAATGGTGGTAAAATTACACATTTAACTTTGGAAAAATGTAAAATTTAAATGTACAGTTTTAACAAGCTTTGTATGTGGATGTTTTGTCTTGTGGACAACAACCTTAAACGACATGATATGAGTGTATATGAGTGTGATATGAGGACATGGTGTAGAGTGTATATGTAACAAGTAGTGGAAATCGGACATTTTGGTTGTGGACTTAACAGCTGTAAATGCAAGTGAGTATACCAAGTATAATCCGTTAGAGGAAATATACTGGTACCATATTTAGATATTGTGAATATTTAAGAGAACTTTTTAAACAGTAGTACCTAAATAAATTTACCCGATCTTGTGGTTATTTTCCTCTCACAGCTTCCTACATGGTGGCACATCACAATCGCAACTAAAATTTTAAAATTAAATAGCATTTCCTCTTGCAAAATCAAAATGAGGTTCACAATATAGACATGTTAGATTATAGTATAGAAAAACTAGCCAGGTATATTGGCATTTTTTCTATGATAATGGCATAGGTTTAACGTACATTATTTTTACTTTTGTTTTTTCTATATTACTCTATTTTCACTGTTACATAAACAATGTAGACCTAGTTCAGCATCTGAGAGACAAATGGGAGTTTTGATTGGTCGCCATGAGTGGCTGAGGTCACAAAGGAGGCCTGATTGTAGTATTGTCGGGTGATCAGTTCACTAAACACTGCCTTTTATAGAGGACAGACATGCGTGAGGTTGTCTTTCACTCCTTTGGATCGGTGTGCTGGGTCCTGGCATTGTGCCACTAAATTAGCTCCTTTAATTTGAAAATATATCTCTTTCCTTATAAGAAGGTAAAACATTTTTACATTTTTTGAAAGTTAGAGGTAATTTTTTTTATTCTAAAACAAGCACTGTTTGTCCATAAAAAATGCATATGCCTGTGTACATGCTTTTTTGTCCCAAGATTTTTATATTTTTTATGTGGGTTTTCGGTCACAAGGAATTGATTGTAGCTGATGGTGACAAGCCTAAAAAAATAGAGTTTCGGTTCAATAGCTCATGTTGTTATACATATATTTTTGAAGCTACCGATACTCAAGCCAGTATTTGCAATAAACCAATGTGTAACATTCTCAAATTGTACTTCATTAAGTTTGTACCAGAGTACAGCATCCTCAGACACGTCGAGCAAGCCAGCTCGTCATGGGGGCAAATATGAGCTTGTCTTGTAAAGGAATTAGCATTTTTGCGCTCTGCATTTCAGCTTATGTGGCCTTGGAGAAGAAATTGAGTGATGTTTCATTATTTTATACATAATAAGTTTTATACATAACATACATTTACATACTGAGCAAACACTTGGACCCCCTTTAGGACTTTCTATAAAACTGTGAAGGTAATTCCAAACCTTAAACAAATATGTCGTTTAATAATGACGCTTATTAAATGTGCTAAACGTTTTCCTCTGATACAAAGCAAGACAAAATTTAAAAATGCCTTTTTCAACATTATTAAGCCCATTGTACCATTTTCAGTAGAGAGTTGTGTTATTTGAATATCATAAAGACAACTCAATCCTTATTTTTAATTAATATAAATAAAGTCTAAATATTGAATGAGCAATAACAATTTTAACTTTTACCAGGACCTTGAAGAAAAATAAATACATACTGTAAGTAAAGCTGTCTTTTTATTTTTGATGTGTCAAACATTATCATAACTTTGATCCTTTTTAGTTTTAATCCATCCATCTGTGAAGATTTGCAATGTTGTGATTACAATGTAACATTTCAAGCGATCTTTACTAGTGTGTCTCTCTGGATATAAAAATAATTCAAGTCAAAGATTTGCAATAGTGAAGCAACACACAATCACAAAGCAGATGTTAGAATCAATCTTACCGGGAGTAAATGTCGACCATTGCGAATGTAAAGCACATTTATGGTTGTAAGAAGATTACTCCACCACGCCTTGAGATAAATTATGAACTCTAAATTTACTTCGTTCTCCTCATGAACATAAATTACTGATGTAATATACTTTCATTTTTCACCATACCTAAAATGGCCAGCACTCCAATGAAAAGAGGTAACGGTAACATGACTCAAATGGTGTGCTTTGGTTCTAGGTGGAAAAATTAAACTTTAATTTTTTTCATGTCTATGTTTAATTTATCAACTGATTTTTATTTGGTGATAAATATATATATTGAAGATAAGAATTATAAAAAAATATAAGTATTTAGTGTAACATTTTGTTGCCTATGATAAGTGTTTTTATACTTTAGGAAGTAAGGAAATTCCCAAATAATATAATTTCTATAAGTTCTAAGTCCACTGCTATCATTGTTTCCCCTGGTGCTCTAATATAAGAATAGAAATTTGACCCTTAGCATTTGAAAAGAGAAAATGTTACAACCAACATCTCATTTGAAAGGAGATGAAAAATAACAGTTTTTCCTCTTTCATTGGTGCTTTGTAAATTACAACTGTTAAACATTATGCTAATTGTTTTATACTCTGTTGGTATTGCCCTTACTCGCAAATTTTCCTAATGAATTAAATATACCTCATTTTTTTATAAATTGAAAAAAACTTTTGAACTTATACGGAAATTTCACTGTAAAGAAATAACTTCTCATATAAAATAAAATCACAATGGTTACAAACCTGCAATAATAACAAGATAGAAACACCATCCGAGATGGAAGATCAGCTCCCTGTCATTCTCAAAGCGCACCCTGAGGGGGTTGGTGGGCAGCAGGCAATGGTAGGCGAGGGAGGAGCCCAGCATGAGAGCTCCTGTCACAGTCATGGCGTAGGCTCCGTACCTCGGCACCACTACCAGCAGGAGGTTCATCAGCAGCCAACACGCAAACGCTGCCCTGTAACATCACCATGAGGGGTTGGTGGGCAGCAGGCAATGGTAGGCGAGGGAGGAGCCCAGCATGAGAGCTCCTGTCACAGTCATGGCGTAGGCTCCGTACCTCGGCACCACTACCCGCAGGAGGTTCATCAGCAGCCAACACGCAAACGCTGCCCTGTAACATCACCATGAGGGGGTTGGTGGGCAGAAGGCAATGGTAGGTGAGGGAGGAGCCCAGCATGAGAGCTCCTGTCACAGTCATGGCGTAGGCTCCGTACCTCGGCACCACTACCAGCAGGAGGTTCATCAGCAGCCAACACGCAAACGCTGCCCTGTAACATCACCATGAGGGGTTGGTGGGCAGCAGGCAATGGTAGGCGAGGGAGGAGCCCAGCATGAGAGCTCCTGTCACAGTCATGGCGTAGGCTCCGTACCTCGGCACCACTACCAGCAGGAGGTTCATCAGCAGCCAACACGCAAACGCTGCCCTGTAACATCACCATGAGGGGTTGGTGGGCAGCAGGCAATGGTAGGTGAGGGAGGAGCCCAGCATGAGAGCTCCTGTCACAGTCATGGCGTAGGCTCCGTACCTCGGCACCACTACCAGCAGGAGGTTCATCAGCAGCCAACACGCAAACGCTGCCCTGTAACATCACCATGAGGGGGTTGGTGGGCAGCAGGCAATGGTAGGCGAGGGAGGAGCCCAGCATGAGAGCTCCTGTCACAGTCATGGCGTAGGCTCCGTACCTCGGCACCACTACCAGCAGGAGGTTCATCAGCAGCCAACACGCAAACGCTGCCCTGTAACATCACCATGAGGGGTTGGTGGGCAGCAGGCAATGGTAGGTGAGGGAGGAGCCCAGCATGAGAGCTCCTGTCACAGTCATGGCGTAGGCTCCGTACCTCGGCACCACTACCAGCAGGAGGTTCATCAGCAGCCAACACGCAAACGCTGCCCTGTAACATCACCATGAGGGGGTTGGTGGGCAGCAGGCAATGGTAGGCGAGGGAGGAGCCCAGCATAAGAGCTCCTGTCACAGTCATGGCGTAGGCTCCGTACCTCGGCACCACTACCAGCAGGAGGTTCATCAGCAGCCAACACGCAAACGCTGCCCTGTAACATCACCATGAGGGGTTGGTGGGCAGCAGGCAATGGTAGGCGAGGAAGGAGCCCAGCATGAGAGCTCCTGTCACAGTCATGGCGTAGGCTCCGTACCTAGGCACCACTACCAGCAGGAGGTTCATCAGCAGCCAACACGCAAACGCTGCCCTGTAACATCACCATGAGGGGTTGGTGGGCAGCAGGCAATGGTAGGCGAGGGAGGAGCCCAGCATAAGAGTTCCTGTCACAGTCATGGCGTAGGCTCCGTACCTAGGCACCACTACCAGCAGGAGGTTCATCAGCAGCCAACACGCAAACGCTGCCCTGTAACATCACCATGAGGGGTTGGTGGGCAGCAGGCAATGGTAGGCGAGGAAGGAGAACAGCATGAGAGCTCCTGTTACAGTCATGGCGTAGGCTCCGTACCTAGGCACCACTACCAGCAGGAGGTTCATCAGCAGCCAACACGCAAACGCTGCCCTGTAACATCACCATGAGGGGTTGGTGGGCAGCAGGCAATGGTAGGCGAGGGAGGAGCCCAGCATAAGAGTTCCTGTCACAGTCATGGCGTAGGCTCCGTACCTCGGCACCACTACCAGCAGGAGGTTCATCAGCAGCCAACACGCAAACGCTGCCCTGTAACATGAGGGGTTGGTGGGCAGCAGGCAATGGTAGGCGAGGAAGGAGCCCAGCATGAGAGCTCCTGTCACAGTCATGGCGTAGGCTCCGTACCTCGGCACCACTACCAGCAGGAGGTTCATCAGCAGCCAACACGCAAACGCTGCCCTGTAACATCACCATGAGGGGTTGGTGGGCAGCAGGCAATGGTAGGCGAGGGAGGAGCCCAGCATGAGAGCTCCTGTCACAGTCATGGCGTAGGCTCCGTACCTCGGCACCACTACCAGCAGGAGGTTCATCAGCAGCCAACACGCAAACGCTGCCCTGTAACATCACCATGAGGGGGTTGGTGGGCAGCAGGCAATGGTAGGCGAGGAAGGAGCCTAGCTTGAGAGCTCCTGTCACAGTAATGGTGTAGGCTCCGTACCTCGGCACCACTACCAGCAGGAGGTTCATCAGCAGCCAACACGCAAACGCTGCCCTGTAACATCACCATGAGGGGTTGGTGGGCAGCAGGCAATGGTAGGCGAGGGAGGAGCCCAGCATGAGAGCTCCTGTCACAGTCATGGCGTAGGCTCCGTACCTCGGCACCACTACCAGCAGGAGGTTCATCAGCAGCCAACACGCAAACGCTGCCCTGTAACATCACCATGAGGGGTTGGTGGGCAGCAGGCAATGGTAGGCGAGGAAGGAGAACAGCATGAGAGCTCCTGTTACAGTCATGGCGTAGGCTCCGTACCTAGGCACCACTACCAGCAGGAGGTTCATCAGCGGCCAACACGCAAACGCTGCCCTGTAACATCACCATGAGGGGTTGGTGGGCAGCAGGCAATGGTAGGCGAGGAAGGAGAACAGCATGAGAGCTCCTGTTACAGTCATGGCGTAGGCTCCGTACCTAGGCACCACTACCAGCAGGAGGTTCATCAGCAGCCAACACGCAAACGCTGCCCTGTAACATCACCATGAGGGGTTGGTGGGCAGCAGGCAATGGTAGGCGAGGGAGGAGCCCAGCATGAGAGCTCCTGTCACAGTCATGGCGTAGGCTCCGTACCTCGGCACCACTACCAGCAGGAGGTTCATCAGCAGCCAACACGCAAACGCTGCCCTGTAACATCACCATGAGGGGGTTGGTGGGCAGCAGGCAATGGTAGGCGAGGAAGGAGCCTAGCTTGAGAGCTCCTGTCACAGTAATGGTGTAGGCTCCGTACCTCGGCACCACTACCAGCAGGAGGTTCATCAGCAGCCAACACGCAAACGCTGCCCTGTAACATCACCATGAGGGGTTGGTGGGCAGCAGGCAATGGTAGGCGAGGGAGGAGCCCAGCATGAGAGCTCCTGTCACAGTCATGGCGTAGGCTCCGTACCTCGGCACCACTACCAGCAGGAGGTTCATCAGCAGCCAACACGCAAACGCTGCCCTGTAACATCACCATGAGGGGTTGGTGGGCAGCAGGCAATGGTAGGCGAGGAAGGAGAACAGCATGAGAGCTCCTGTTACAGTCATGGCGTAGGCTCCGTACCTAGGCACCACTACCAGCAGGAGGTTCATCAGCGGCCAACACGCAAACGCTGCCCTGTAACATCACCATGAGGGGTTGGTGGGCAGCAGGCAATGGTAGGCGAGGAAGGAGAACAGCATGAGAGCTCCTGTTACAGTCATGGCGTAGGCTCCGTACCTAGGCACCACTACCAGCAGGTGGTTCATCAGCAGCCAACACGCAAACGCTGCCCTGTAACATCACCATGAGGGGTTGGTGGGCAGCAGGCAATGGTAGGCGAGGGAGGAGCCCAGCATGAGAGCTCCTGTCACAGTCATGGCGTAGGCTCCGTACCTCGGCACCACTACCAGCAGGAGGTTCATCAGCAGCCAACACGCAAACGCTGCCCTGTAACATCACCATGAGGGGTTGGTGGGCAGCAGGCAATGGTAGGCGAGGAAGGAGCCCAGCATGAGAGCTCCTGTCACAGTCATGGCGTAGGCTCCGTACCTCGGCACCACTACCAGCAGGAGGTTCATCAGCAGCCAACACGCAAACGCTGCCCTGTAACATCACCATGAAGGGTTGGTGGGCAGCAGGCAATGGTAGGCGAGGGAGGAGCCCAGCATAAGAGTTCCTGTCACAGTCATGGCGTAGGCTCCGTACCTCGGCACCACTACCAGCAGGAGGTTCATCAGCAGCCAACACGCAAACGCTGCCCTGTAACATCACCATGAGGGGTTGGTGGGCAGCAGGCAATGGTAGGCGAGGGAGTGGCCCAGCATGAGAGCTCCTGTTACAGTCATGGCGTAGGCTCCGTACCTCGGCACCACTACCAGCAGGAGGTTCATCAGCATCCAACACGCAAACGCTGCCCTATAACATCACCATGAGGGGGTTGGTGGGCAGCAGGCAATGGTAGGCGAGGGAGGAGCCCAGCATAAGAGCTCCTGTCACAGTCATGGCGTAGGCTCCGTACCTCGGCACCACTACCAGCAGGAGGTTCATCAGCAGCCAACACGCAAACGCTGCCCTGTAACATCACCGTGAGGGGTTGGTGGGCAGCAGGCAATGGTAGGCGAGGAAGGAGAACAGCATGAGAGCTCCTGTCACAGTCATGGCGTAGGTCCTGTCATGAGACCATCGTATCATTACTTCCAGTTTGGGAATGTAAGAACAGATAATTTTAAAATTATCTTAAACCTTCTTTAGGAAGTTTTTTTATAATTCTTTTTAAAGCAAAGAATTATCCGTTTCTGACACTAGTTATTCAATAACAGTGTATTAAAGAATTGAAATTGTATTTGTCCGGCTCTTGTGTATAAAAACAAAGATATCTGGTTTTGGCTTGGTTGGATGGTCCACATAGATAAGTAGATTTGACTAATCACAGCAATATTGGCCAATTGGACATTTGGTATCATGAATCATGCGGCCAAGATGGTGATGTTCGGAGCGAACGCAGCGTGAGGCGGTCGAGCGATCACTGAGGCAATCAATCACTTTCGTACGTTCTCACGAGATGAACAGTCACGATTCCAGCTAGGTCAAGATGCGGGTCAGATCAGTTAAAATCGATAAATTATTTGAGAATATGCCTTAAGATGACAGGAACTCATGAAGTCCTGTGGTTCGGAGCCCTGATGTAGCTTTCCAAAAGCGTTTTTTAGAGATCACCATTTTTAGAGGGCATCTATGAGCGATCCATATCTTCCATGCCAAACGTCAATTCCTTAGGACATCTGGTTTTACAGATTTTTTTGTTTCCTAGATTCATTGCAGCTATAGGAAAACGTTGAAATCCTGTGCGGCGGAGCCATGATTGAATTTTGCAAAACCGTTTCTTAATGACCACCTATGAGCAAAGAGGAACGTCCATGTTAAATTTCAATATTGATCAAAGGTCCTATAGATTTTCAGATTTGTTGTTTCCTTGATTTGTGTTAAAAATTGGCCATAAGAGAGGTATTTTTAAATACCATACTCACTCATGTATCAGAGGATCTCCATAATGATAGGGTATAGAATATCGACATGAACATTCCTCTTTGCTCAAAAATGCTTACTAAGCAACGGTTCTGAAAAATTACTTCAGGTCTCCGCCCCAAAAGACTTCAAAATTTACATCTAATGTTATTCTTATACCGGTAGCCAATTTTCAATACAAATCAACGAAACAACGAATCTGAAAAACTATGGGACCTACGATGTTAAAATTTTGCTCGGGCGTTCTTTGCTCATAAATGTTCACCAAGAAACGGTTTTTCAAAATTCTATCAGGGCTCCGCCACACAGGACCTCAAAATTTCTATCTTATGTTATTCTTATAGCCAAGTGTGACTTTGGATCTAATTAACAACGAATTTGAAAAACTATAGGATCTATAATTTTGAAATTTGGCATAAACGTTCCTCTTTTGTTAATAGGTGCTCACTAAGAAACGGTTTTGTAAAATTCTCTCAGGTCTCCGCCACATAGAATATCAATTTTGTTCTAAAGAGCAATGTTAAACGGGATGTCAAATAACTCTTTTATTTATAACCAGAAAATAATAGTTTATAGCTCTAAATAAAGGGTTCATCAAGGCGGATTTGGTTTGCGAGATGAATTTTTTATAAAAATTAGTGTTTTTTACTAATTTGGAATAACAAAGCAAGTTTTTTACTACTTTTAAAACATTTTCTACAGAATTTTATAAATTATTTACAAACAATCGATCTCGCAAAAGGAACGGGGAATTTAATTGTGATTCAAACGCTATTTATTCTGAACCAATCGGACAAAAAATTAAGAAATTATATGACAAATGCCGGGGACAAGTTTAGCATTGCTCTTATGGGAAATAAATCCAACATGGCGGCACTCCAACGCCCTCTTAATGAAACACTCGACTGACATTTTTTTATATTTAGTTTTAAAATTGTATCCTCTAGGAAAACAACTGAGAACATTAAAAAAGAAACATTATTTCGGATTGTCCTGGTCAGTGTTGAGGCGGTTGCACACACGAGAGATGCAGCCTCGACCACGACAGCGGCACCCAAGGTCGGAGCCCGTCCGGCCCTGAACTCTGCATTGATAATACAGACGTCGTGACCGGAGGACCAAACACGCACCTTGGCACACTCCTAGGACCGGCGGCAGTTGACAGTTGATATATCGGGAACGTAAATTGTCCACTTGTAAAGCTGTGGAAGTTAGACGTGTCAAATCCCTGATGTATTTTTAGTTTGTCGAAATTAGACTACCGGTACTTAATTACATACGCCTTTATCTACTGAACAATATTTAATTAGGGAGACTCAATCATCGATGTTTTGGCTCTTTAGATAAATTCAATAAATGACCTTAATAAATAAAAACAATAAAAATTGCATGAATTTTATTTAATTTTTTTTTTTTTTTTTTTTTTTGAGGGAGAGGCGGAAAAATGCATTACGCACACAGGTGGCCAGCCTGTAGTGTGGGGCTCCCCTAAAAAACGGGTTTACCCACTAAAAAACCTCCTCTACTCTTTAGGAATCTAACCTGGAATTGTTTATCACATTACGTCAGGCTAGGCCTAAATTTGGCTTACGCCCGTGGGGCTCGCTCCTTATCCAGCCGCTCGATCAAGGGATCTAAGCCACTTCGCGGTCCAGATCGGTTTTCTTTTCCAGGAGGATGCCCCGGACGAACTGTGACAAACAATCCCAGTTGCCCTCATCCTCCAAAATCTTTTGGCAGACCGAGTCCACCGAAAATGCACCAAAGATTTGTGTGGCCTCCAGGCGGGGCCCTTCCCAACGGGGACAGCGGAAGAATGTGTGTTCCGCATCGTCGGGAACACCCGGGCAATAAATGCAGTCCGGTGAACCGGTCTTTCCCATCCGGTTCAGGTACGACCGAAAATAGCCGTGACCTGTCAAAAATTGGGTCAGGTAGTAGTCCACCTCCCCATGCCGCCGTTCCACCCATGGTTGGACCTGCTTGATAAGTCGCGCAGTCCATCGTCCTCGGGTGTCGTGCTCCCAGCTGTGTTGCCACTGCTGGAAGGTTCGGGAGCGCTCTTCTGTTCTTGCCGTGTCCTTGCCGATCTCGCCTTGTCTCTGATAAATCGCTTTCCTCTCCCCTGCCAAGAGCTTGACAGGGATGACTCCGGCGACCACCAGGACGGCAGGCTCGGACACTGTCCGGTAGGCGGAACACACCCTGAGCGCAGCTTGACGCTGAACCCGGGCGAGTCGCAACCTGTAACACTCCTTATCTAGAGCGCCTGCCCACACCTCTGCCCCGTAAAGGAGCACGGACTGGACCGCGGACATCAACAGACGTCTTCTGCTGGATCGGGGACCCCCGACATTGGCCATCAGCCTACTAAGGTAAGTGACTACCTTAGCGGCCTTGTCCGCCGTACGGAAGATCTGATCCCTCCAGCTTAACTTGGTGTCCACCATAACCCCAAGGTATTTGGCGGTACGAGTTGATGTGACCACCTCCCTTCCCACTCGGAGTGGGACGACGGTGTCGATCCTCTTTTTCGTGAGGATCACAATCTCCGTCTTACTGAGAGCAAGCGAGAGACCGTGATCTGACATCCAGGTGTTGACCACACGCATGACTCTGTTCAACTTTAGTTGGGCCAGCTCAACGTTGCGTGCAGCAATGAGAGCTGCGACGTCATCGGCGTACCCAACCAAAGTGGTTTCCTCAGGCATCTCGGACCTCAGGAGGCTGTCATAGGCAACGTTCCAGAGATCCGGGCCGAGTATTGAACCTTGTGCGGCACCAGAAGTGACTTCCATCGTCCGCATTCCGTCCCTCGTGTCATAAATCAGGCTTCGAGAGCGTAGATAATCCTCGATGAGCCGCAACAGATATGCAGGAATACGAAAGGTGTTGCGAAGGGCATCCAACATATCGACCCACCTCGCCGAGTTGAAGGCATTCTTGACATCAAGCGTAACAAGAAGCACTACTCGGCGGGAGAAATGGTTGTGGCTCTCGGCTCTCTCCACAGCTCTCTGAACTTCGGTGACAGCGTCGATCGTTGACCGTCCCTTTCTGAAGCCGTACTGACGGGGGCATAAGTCCCCGGCAGCTTCCACGGCAGAAGTCAGGCGGGAACGGATCAGCTTCTCGAACAGCTTCCCAGCCGTGTCCAACATACAGAGAGGCCTGTGGGACGACGGCAGCTCGGGATCACCTTTGCCCTTGCTGATCAGTACAAGCCTGGCTGTTTTCCAGGGAGCCGGAAACACCCCTTCTACCAAACAGGCGTTGTACATTCTCAACAACAAGTCAGCGTTGATTGAAAATACTTTCTTTAAAGCCTCACTGGGAATCCCATCCGGGCCAGGAGCCTTGTTGCTCTTCAGGGAGAGAACGGAGGTTTCCAGCTCCTCGAAAGTGAAAAGTGGAACGTCCTCTACCCGTCCGAAGTCAACCGGCGGTCGCTGTGGATGTTCAGGAAACAACGCAGCGACGATCCTCCCCATGGTGGCGCCCTCCATGATGGAAGGTGGAGAGCGGGCGCCGAGTTTCTGTGTTACAAGTTTGTAACCCAGGCCCCACGGGTCGGAGTCAACGTCGTCACGAAGTCTCCTCCAGCTATTCGCCTTGCTCCTGTTGATCGCCTGGCGGAGAGATTTTCTCGCAGCTTTATAGGCCTCCGACTTACGAACTCTGTCTGCGGGAATTCTCGCTCTTGTGGCGGCTCGTCTAGTTCTTAAACATGTTCTTCTGAGTTCCGCAATCTCTTCAGTCCACCAGTAAACGAGTTGTTTGTCGCGTCGGGGTTTCCTTCGCGGCATAGACTGGTCGCAGGCCGAGACGATCAGTTCCATCGTGGATGTTACTAATGCCTCGGCCCCAGCCTCACCAGGATTCCCCTGCGCTCCCCGAGAGATGACTTCGGTGAACTTGACCACGTCCAGTTTGTTGGTGTTCCACCGGCGTGGCCCTTCCCGAAATGCGGAAAATCGACGATTTGCCTGATCATGCAGGTCAAAAACGATGTATTGGTGGTCGCTACCCGTGTAGTCCTCCACAACCCTCCAGCCAGAGATCCTCGGAAGGAGCGACTCAGACGCAAATGTGACGTCAGGGATCGTGCCTCTCAGTCCGGGGCGCCGAAAAGTAGGTGTGTCGCCCTGGTTGAGGACGACAAGACCGGCCCTGGCGATGAAATCCAGGATGTATTTCCCCCGGGAGCTGGTAGAGGGCATTCCCCACTCGACGGCCCTGGCGTTGAAATCACCACCAACGACGACATGCCCGGTGGTGCCGAGAACGCACTCCTCTAGGCTATCTATCTTGTCGCGGAAGTCCTGGACGGCCTCGTTGGGTGTGAGGTAGCAACTGAAGATAGTCACGTCCCTACACCGAACCCAGACGAATCCTCGGCCGCGCCCGTGACTCCGCACCAAGACATCTCGTGTATTACGTGCCCAAAATGCAGCAGTACCGAGGCTGTCCGAGATCCAAATGTTTGGGTCTCTGTCCCGATACTGTTCGCTGATAAGGAGCGCGTCAGCACCAAGTTCTCGGGCGAGCTGATCTAGAAGGTTATCAGCTCCCCAGGATCTATGAAGGTTGGCCTGGAGGATGCGAATTACCGGCCGCTGCCTTTTGCCTGTTCAAGTGCGGCTCTGAAGGCACCGCACTGACCAGACCCGGGTAAGTGACCGAGGGCACTGGAGCCTGAATCCTTGCAGAGGAAGCAGGAGGGGCTCGAGGAACATTCCTTACGTTTGTGGCCCTGGCTTCCACACTGGAAGCAGTTGGCACTCCTGTCGGGCCCTTTACAGTTTCGGGAGGAGTGGCCGAAACCGAGACAGCGGAAGCATCTCGAAACTACCACCCTCCGTTTGAGCCTGCAACTGACCCAACCGACTCTGAGGTGCTGAAGGCTAAGCAGCTTATTGGCGTGCTTTTCGCCCATCTCAGCAACAGCCATCCGGAGTTGACTTCGGTTGGGCTTAGTCAGCCATACCCTCACTCCATCAGCCGGTATCTCCGGGAGTGCCACCTGGATCGCACGGGTCACCTCCTCTTCGGTGGAGAGGGCATCAAGGTCCCGAATCTCGACCGAACACTTCGGTTCTAGGGCCTTGATTGAGCCTTTGTCCCCAAGTGCAGTCTTGAGGGAAGCGGCAAAACCAATCTTGTCACTCGACTTCCCCAGTTCGAGGAGGACATCCCCGTTCTGGGTTCGCCGAATAGACTTGATAACGGTGTCGGTCTCTTCCGGTTTGGCCTGCGATCTAATCTGACCCAGAACATCGGCAAAAGATCGCCCCCCTAAGGGCTTGATCAAGATTGCCTCCGTCCTGGGCTTCTTAGGCCTGGGTTGTTTAGGCTTTCTGACAGACTTGCCAGAGGCCTCCCCAACCGGGTTTGAGACTTGCGTCCGCTCCACCCTCGACGCACTTTTCGAAGCCACCTCCGCTTGCTTCTGCCTCCTCCTTTCTTTCTTAGACAGGCGCGTCTTCCAGCCCCCCAAAGGTGTTGAGGCAGAGTTTGCTGCCAAGGCAGGATTAGCCGCCGGAGCAGGAACCTCTGCAGGAGTAGCCGCTGGGATCACGGCAGCGCCCGGGGCGGACTCAGTAGCCTGGACAGGAGATGTCTGCGATGCCGCAGTGACAAAAACCGGTCTTGGCACCGAGTCCACATCAACAAGCTCAGGGCTTCCCGGCGAAGAACCGCTCTGCCTCTTCTTTCGCTTTCTGGCTTGAGTCTGGGACTCAGCCAGATGAGCTTGAGGCGAAGCAGACATAACTCGGTTCACAACGTCGCGCTCCTGCTTCATTGCCTTCAGCCTGATCTTCCGGCATTCCTCGATTTCGCCAAGGAAATCCTCGAGTTTCGGAATACCGTCCTTAATCGCCTTGTTGACGTTCTTCTGAATAAGGAGAGCCTTGGCCATCTCCTTCAAAAGATCGTTCATTTTCTCCAGGGACAGGTTTTCCTCCTCGTTGGCATCGTCCTGCTGCTGCCGAAGCATTTGCATCTCGAATGCCGGACGAAGAGGGCTCTTCCTGGGAGGAATTCCTTGCATCCCGGCTAGAGGTGTTACCGGCTCAGTCACCCCCATACCCAGCTTAACCTCATCCTTCTCCTTTCCGGTTACGGCCGACGATCCGGCGACACCAGCAGCCTTGAACGGGATCGGCGGAGGGGAGGCTTTAATTCCCCCCGTCGGCGTCCCAGTCTTCGAGGTCGGAGACCTCTGCAGTTTTGAGCTGCGCTTAAAGGCGGCCTGCTCATTCTCCTTTAATTTCGTGTTTTGGTTTTGAAAATCCATACTTTTGTTTCACCAGCGCATCGTGCGGCAAGAGGCGGCCCTTCATTGGCCGGGAGCGGGTACACCCTCGGAGGTCTACCCCCCGTAGGAGATAAGACACCCCTACCCCAGGACTCTGGGGCCCGAAACCTCCGTTTGCCCAGCACCGATACACAAAATGTGCCGGACGTGCTGGGGGTCGCACCGTGGCAATGCAGAGTCCGATCTCTGCATCCATGCCGCACTTCCTGACTAAGGTCCGAAGCGGCTGGCTTCTGACGACACACTGGAGGAGACCATCGGCAGTGCGAGGCACACATCAGTCCCTGCAACACAACAGGGACACTCCCAGGACCCCCCAGCGTGCGCCGGTCGAAAGAAGGTGGAAAGACACCCTTGATTCGGGGTCGAAAACAAGAAGGTGAGCAAGGTTAGCTCAGGAAAGAATAAAGACGGTGAGCTAAGACCTGAAAGATGAGAAGAAAGGCCCTAGCTCGGGAAGAACTGTGAGGAGGGTCTCACAGCTTGGCTCAGGTACCCCGGGGTCGCCAAGAAACACCCGTACAGTGGAAAGCCCACTGCCCCTGAGGGGATGAATTTTATTTAATAGCTATAGGCTTATTCAAACTAAAGTCCGCAATAGTTCAAAAATATATTTCAGATAACACAGAGTATCTTGTCCTCGGACATACTCAATTTCTATTTTAAAATTGGTGAACATATGAGACTGTACAGTATTTTATTGATCCCTTGGTTCGGACATACCAGAGGAAGATGCCGCCGTAGTAGCCTGCAGCTCGGTACTGTCCGCCCCAGGTGAACCCCTCCTCGCCCAGGCTGAAGTACTCGGCCACCTTGAGTATGGGGAACGGCACGCCCCGCACGAGCGCCTCGCGGTAGCTCTCGCCCATCTCCGTGGAGCCCAGCCACGAGAACCGCTCGTTGAAGTCGATGTCCTCGCTGGCATTGTCCCCGGCGATGGCTGAAACACGGGATTGGACAGTCAGGTACACTGCAGAGATGTGTAGATAAACTGACCAGGACATGTCAGAATCAATAATACGGTAAAACCTCTCAAACTCACACAATGCGGTCACAACAATGGACTTGGATAAGCCTACAATCGTTTCTCGGAGCAATTATTACTCCCCTCTATACTCGATAAGACCATGTAATATCGCTCTCAATGATAAACAGACCGCGAAAAGCAATCACCATTGAAGAGACCACTGTAGTCCTGAAAATACTCTTGGAATATTGTAGACTACATCAACTGAAGAAAACCTTATCGCAAAAACGCTGCTGTTGGCCTAATGGTTTATGATGACTGTAAATTTAGTGTAGCCTAATATAAAAAATGAGCACCTCACAAAGAGATTAGCGAGTCATGAGGTGTGCTCTAGTAGGCCCACTGACGGGAATGCGGAGGTGTCGAGTGTTGAGCTATTAGAAGTCACCTTGGGGTTTTACTGTGAGCCTAATCAGCTCTTACTTGGAAAGTTGGTTAAACCTAGAGAAGGTTTTATTCAGAGGGTACCTCAATTTTAATAGCCATTGGAAAGAATTTGGCCTCAGAAACCTCTAAAAGTTTGAGACCATACAATCTAAGCCCGTGGGGGCTTAACCTCATAAGTCATAACCTCAATTATTGGTAAAAGATTGGTTTTCTAAAACTTTTTGTCGGCAAAAGCTAGAGGTTCAGGGTATATTTGAGGCTAGTACAGTAGGCATACATCATTTACAGACATCCCCGGTATTCCGGAGCTGAAGCCCAGCCAAGTTGCGACAGCCGTGGTCGCGAGCGTCGCGGTTCACCGGCCATAGTCACTAGTCACCAGTCACTAGCCAGCCATCTCGTGTCCGAGGTAATTAAACGAGCCGCGCACAATTCTCTTTATGGGGGAATTCACTTTTATAGTTTCAACATCTACGTCATGCTTCGTTAAAGATTTAGCTCGGGCCAAAGGTCGTTACGAGGCACTAATTTTCAGGGAAACGAGGTTTATGGGTTTATCCTCAGGGAGAACGGATGTCGTAACCTGTCAAAAGTTACAATAAACTTTAAAGTTCATTGGTGAAATAAAAATTACAAAACTCAAACTTTAATTTTAATTGTTTGAATAGTGGCAGAATCTTCGAGGCTATAAAGCAGTGAAAACAATCACATATTGTCTGTGCTCTTTTGGTGTCAGGTGGTGTTACGCGTAACAAAACGAATTCCAACAGTCTTAACATTATTCAGTGCAACACATCTCTGCCAATTTTCAAATGTAAAAAATATGTTCGTGGGGGTGTCTGGGGAAAGTACGGTACACTCTAAAAGTGAAAGAATGAAAATTCACTCTTTCAGAGTGACTTTTTAACTCTTTGAAAGTAGGAAAACCGAGCCACTCTGAAAGAATGAATATTCACTCTTTAAAATAGTGAACTGGGGTCATTCTTTGAAAGAGTGAATATTTCCACTCAACGAAAGAATGATTTCCACTCAACGAAAGAGTGATTTCCACTCAACGAAAGAGTGATTTCCACTCAACGAAAGAATGATTTTCACTCAATGAAAGAATGATTTCCACTCTAACCTAACCTATCAAATTAAGTCTTCTCACAATTAATTACTCAAAATAGGTACACATACAAAATAAACTTAGCTAGTTTATTTTGTGTTGTTCTTTGATAATGTTTTAGGCTACATTAACTTAGTTAAAATTTGTCCTTTATTTTGTTATTTATGTTGATATTATTCTATTAAAACCTACTGAACTAAACCTCGATGATAACCTACAAGACAAAGTGTAGAAAGGTAAGGTGGCTTTGCCTTCATTATAAGTGATTCTCAGTCTTGTATACTACACAATATCCTGTTAATAATAGAGTGTGTTTGCATATAGAACTAAATTACTTCATCAGTAGTGCAAAAAGGGCACACCTGGGACATGACGTCATCACGATGACGTCAGCAGTGATGACGTCATCAATGACGTCACGAATGACGTCACTAATGACGTAATATGACGTCACATGACGTCACACCTATGACGTCATGGTGACGTCATTATTGCTGACGTCATCATGATGACGTCACTGACGTTAATTAGGTCAAGGTCACGCAAGAATACAAAAAAAATTTTTTTTGCACTTTTGCGATTCCTCAAATTTTGCTGAGAAATTGAAATTTCTCGAGGAATCACAAAAGTGCAAAAAAATTTTTTTTATTCCCTAGCGATCAGACTCTTGACCTAATATATCCGTCAGGGGTCATTGACCCGTCCCAGAGCCCCACTTAAAAAAAAAATAATTTTTTTATTTTACTTACCCACCGAGAGACTGAGAGCCGAAGAATAATTTCTTCAAACACCCGACAGTGCGACAAACGACACACGATCCGAACAGCACCGCGTCCGAAGACGTACTGACTTGTACACAGACGGTATCCCAGGTACCCGGCTCAGTGGTGGGGATAAGGAGGTGGTGGGGGTAAAGTGGTCAGAAGGAAGAAAAAATTAAAATTTTTGCAACAACTCATCCGAGCCCGTCCTTTACCGTAACTCGGATTGTAAATATTTCCTGAGAAATATTTATTTTTATTCTTTCTCAGGTGATCTTGGAACTTGGTCGGGAATTGGAGTCACCAACGTAACCTTACTGGCAAAAGTTAGCTCGTCTAAAAGTTTCTGAAACATTTTATCATCCATAGTGATATTTGCGTCCCTTGAGTAAAATTTTGGATTATTTTTGAAGCAACGTTTCATTTTTGTTAAAGTGGAAGTCTTGGACACCTTAACAGAATTATTTTGCTTTGCCAGCAAAAATTTTACTCTTAATAATTTTTCTCGCAAAGTTTCAGCCATAGGTGTGTCTCACAGTAAGGTTTGGATAAAACTGAAACACTTAGTCCAGTGTTGTACCTTAGCTGGAAGTAGTGGGGGGAACAGGGCTATAGTGGGGGAATGAGTA
Source organism: Neoaliturus tenellus (assembly GCA_030545055.2). NCBI lineage: Eukaryota > Metazoa > Arthropoda > Insecta > Hemiptera > Cicadellidae > Neoaliturus > Neoaliturus tenellus. The sequence goes on along the minus strand of CM061532.1, from coordinate 74,759,945 downwards.
GTGGAGGGGGTAATGCGGACTGTTGTTGACAAGTGTAGAAACAGTTTGCTGGGAACTGTCCAAGGAGTAACACGTACTGTGCAGAAAAATTAACCGAGAGACTTGTGTAAAATTTAACTCCAAGAAATATTTAATGTAAGACTAAAAGAGGTAGAGCCAAATGAAAAATAATTTTGTAGGAGACGGGTATGGATCAGTTTTGTAGTAAAGTTCAAAATCCACTTGTGTGGAATAAAATTAAATTGTGAGTGAAAAATATTTAGCCACACCTGCAAAATACAAGTGTAGGAAAATATTAGGAGACCTGTATAGCTAAATAAAAATTAATTTTGTATCAAACAGTCTTCCAACATTTCAGTTTCTAAGTCTTAACAAGTAAGGAATAAAATATTAAATAATGAGTGGAAAATAATTTGTTAAGTAAACGTAATTGTAGCAGTGTAACAAAAATTAATTTTGTGCAAAACAGGCTAGGTTCTGTTTTGCTAAGTTTAATAAGAAGGAAAAATAAAAATTTACTCACAGAAAAGTCCCGCGGCGGCGAGGTGTGGCGTGTTTGTTGGCTTGCAATAAACTGACTTACCTTCTGTTGAGCTACAGTTGGCAAGCTAGCCAAGAAACCAGTCTGTTATATAAGCATTACGTAACCGTCTCTGCCGGCTGTGCTGAGTTTGGCAAGCTAAAATATAATTCTATACTACAACTGTCCTGGACCAAAAATATTCTAAGTCCCAAGACCCCTCCCCCTCCCCCCCCCCCCGGCTCCGGACGAGAAGTGAGCCCCCCCCCGGGGAGGAGGAGGTGGCATAGCCCGAGGCGTTGCCATACCTTGACACGTGTTGTATAATGAGATCCGGTTAGTAATGTATTCAGGTGTGGCTCTTGGAGATTGTCCAATGCCGCAAACAAGTACGTGTCGAGGTCTGGCTGTTTACGTAACCAGATCCGGTTCCCCCACTCCTGACCGGCTCAGCTTCGGTTCTCTGAGGCTTTGCTTCCTCGCAGTTGGTTTCAAACACTTCAGCTGAGTGGTTGAAGCTCTGCCCTACAGGATTCGCAATGTAATGTTGGCGCCGCATTATATTGGGAATTCTTTTAGTCTAAGGCATGGCATGTGTAGTGTTAAGAAATATTTTATTTTGCGCTTGCTGCTTCTGCTAGGTATTGGTGTTGGATATATTTAGTCTAAGTCTTGTGTGTTGAAAAATATTTCTTTGTACTAATCTTCACAGGTTGTCCCCAAGTAGAAATATTTCAAAATTCGTATTTTGGAGGTACTCCTCTGAAAATTGGCAGTTAAAGTGTTAGGCTTTTGAGACTTAACAGTCTCTGTAAAATAAAAATTTTTCGAGGTTCAGAACCTCAAGAATTATTTGTTACCAACAATAGCATGGCGCCTAACGAGCCCGGGGGTAGGCCCCTGGGGATCCACCCTTAGGCCTCTTTTGGTCAGGGGCGCTACTGGACCTCATCACTCTAGATGGGTGGTTGGCATCCTTTAGCACGAGGCGTCGGATCCTGACACTGACCGGTGTGCTAGGCAAAAGTCAGTACCTACGGGTTAAGATGGGATCCTCGGTCATGGTTAGCATGGCCTCTTCCAAATTATTGTAGCATGTTTCCCTTAAGGAAACTCAAAATTAAATAAATAATTTTTTAATAAATCACCTCCCCCTAAATGTTGAGATCCCCCCGATGCCTCTGACCGCCGGCGGTCTTAGGCATCGGGGGGATTTCTTTTTAACTTTTGGATGACCTTGACCCATATTTGTGTGTGAATAAAATAATATTTTGTTCCACACAATATGTAGGTCAGCCATGACTTAGGCGGATTTTTGCCTGAGTTCTGAGGACTCCTCAGGACTTAGAGCGAGATGCGACTAAGTGTTGGCTGTCCACACTGTGGTGGAATAAAATATTATTTGATGTTGACACATGAGTAAGGGTAGCAGGTATCCAAGAGTTAAAGTCCTAGGGGTAGGTGACCCCCCCCCGAGCCCCGGACGGCAAGTGAGCCCCCCCCCCCGAAATTTTTTTTTTTTGGATTTTGACCTTGACCAAAAATTTTTTGCTCCGGACGAAAACTGCCCCCCCCCCGAGGGAGGTGGAGGTGGAGGCCTCTGGTACTTTTCCATTGACATGTCTGGCCATGTGTTTGCATAAGTAGATCCGGGTATTACGCAACAGACTTGTTTGTCCCCACCACATAGCGCGCTGGAATATTGCAATAGGTTGCGAGCTGTTTCATTCTGCTTACAGTATCGCTACGAGTAAGTTGAACATTTTCCTGCTCCGCGCCATGCCTCGCATCAAGAATTATCCGCCTACCACCACTGCCGTCTCGACCTCCGCTTCATTGCCACCCGCTTTGCCTGCTGTTTGTACCTCTGCCTCAATGTCTTCCGCTTCGATGCCAAGCCTGTCACCAATGCCAACCTCTATCGCCTCGGGGAAAAAAATATTGTGGACTTGAGACCTGGATCTACAATTACCGAAGACACTTTGGTGAAAACAATTTTAACTGCTGTGACTGCGCTGACGACTGCGACGACGACAACAGTGACGAGTGTGCTGAGTGGAGCTAGGCCGAGTGTAATTTCTTTGGATTCCAGTTCTGATGAAGAAATTTTTGTGAGTCCAAAGAAGCCGCCATCACCGCCAACACCCGCATCCCCCACTGAAGAAATCCTTACATATTTCAAATCTTTCTTTGACCCAACCACTCCTGTCACTCCTATCACCCCTGTAACAAGTCCTGCTAAACCCAAACAAAAATGTATTTCCCTTCCATCCACATCTAAAGACACTCCTGTAACAAGTCCTGCTAAACCCAAACAAAAATTTATTTCCCTTCCATTGACATCTAAAGACCCTCAACTTGAAGTGGAGCAACCAAAAATTAAAGTAAGTATCCCATTGAATAAAATCAAGCCGGGTTTGCGTAAAACAATAAAGTCTAAAAAGGCGGCGGCACCGAAACGCCAGTGTACATTTGTTTGGAAAACTTTAGCGAAATTTAACCAGAAATGTGCCAGGTGGGCTGTTAGCGGTGAAGAGTTATGCCGCTATCATCTTCAACGTGACTCAGCTTCCACCCGGAACATAGTAAGGCCTTTTTCGCTAAACATTGCTCCTAAAACGCAAACAGAGATTCCTATGGTTCGTTATCGAAGGCTCTATCTTGGTGATAAATACTTTTTTCGAAAACACCTTAAAGTAAAGCCTCACATCTTTTTGATGAGGCATGAGGGCAAAAATGTTCATGTGAGAGTTGCTCCCCATTTAGTAAAAGAAAAATTTATGACCATGAGAGGGTATTTGATACGAACGGTGATCATGGGTCAACGTAGGACTGTGTGGCGTTTGCAGGAGTAAATGTAAACTTTTGACTTGACAAAAGTTTTGTTTTCCAAACATTCTTTTCCAAATTACCTTTTTCAAAATTATTTTTCCGAAATTTATTTCTTCACCCTCTTGAAATAAGGGAGGGGGGTATTATATAAATGAGCTATTAAAAAAAAAAAAAAAGTGTCCTGGACGGTGAAGAAAATTTATAACAAATTAATTTTATTAACTAAACAGATGTTTAGCATTATGGTGAAGCAGTACATGATTATGTGACAACCGGTTTCCCCCACTAGTGAAAGGTCACGTGACAACCAGTTTCCCCCACTACTACTGAATCTCACTCAGTTCCTAGTGCTACTCACTTGGCTCATTCTGCTTTATTCCTTCATCCGAGCAGCACATTATGAGCGGAAACATGACTGAAGTGTCTTTCGAAGCGCCCAACAGAAAAGTTCACCCAGACCACAAGCGGGTAGTAAAAATTTTAGGACCCAATCCGTTTGCGGGGGACTTGGAGTTGGAGCGTTTACCATCAGGTCACGTCTATGCTCCGATGATGTTGGACTACAAAAATAATTCTTCACCTGAACCACAGTCATCACCAAAACCTGGCCCATCCACTGAAGTTGAGCAAGAAAGTATATTAAGAAGTTTGTTGGTTAAGGACATGAGACAAAAAAATAAAGAGAAGAAGCGGCTGGCGGACCAACAGCGAAATTACCAAGAGCGTTTGGCAATTTTCCGGCTACAACTGATCGTGCCAACAGTGAATTTTCGCTCCAGTAAGCTGGACACTCTAATAGGAGCTGCAAATTATATTCAGCAGCTGGAAAGAAAAATTAAATTTTTAGAAGGGTTTGAAAATAAAAAATCAGATGGTTATGGGGGCCAACATTTAGAGATGTAAGTGTTGAAAATTATTTTATTTTGTACGACTTGGACTTGGACATGGACTATTTGTTTGGTATGTGGAAAAAACAGAGCGGGGGATAGAGCACTCTGTGATACTGGAATAACATATCACTTAGTGCTTTATCCCCCGCTCACAGGGTAATTTTATTTGACCTTGACCTACTTAAAAGAAGTGGTGGGGGTAAGTTTAACCAGGTGTAGGGTATTGAGGAGGTTGATCAGTCTCAGTTCAGTGTAGCTAGGAGACGCACACCTTGAGATGGCTCCTTCCAGTCTTCTACAATTGTGTTTAATGAAAATTTCTGATGACACCGAACTGTTCAAGTATGTGGTGCATCAGTCTGGTGCACCACCAAAAATTAAAATTTTAGTTAAGGAGTTTGACTTTGAAAGAAATGGCTACACAAATTATTTTGCTTATGTTTTCAGAAACGAAAATATTAAATTTTGTAAAGACTGTGGTTTTGCTGCATGTGAGGACATGACAGAATTTATAGAAAGCGGTGGCTACATGATGATGACTGGAATTTCTAACATAAAAAGAGATGAAATACCGCAAGAAAGGTGTGATATTTGTGCGGCTTATTTACATGATTGGCATACATACAGCAGAAACCAGGTGGAGCCTAAGAGTAGCTTATTATTTCGTTGGCCAGGGGCAGTACCTAGGTTTTAGTTTAAAAAATAAAATCTTACTTATGATGTTGAATGTATGGTCTTGAAAAGTGGTGGGGGTAAAGTGATATAGGTGGTGGACATCAGCTGAGGAACATCACTCTCGCTAAATCCAAGGAAGAAGCATCATGGTAAGTCACTGCGTGGAGTTTGTTCTTTTGGAGGAGGACTTGGTAGAGATTGTGGAGCTAATAGAAGACACGACAAGGAAAGGGACTATTGAAAATGTGAGATGCGAGCCTCAGGATGAGAGATCGCAAAAAATTGTTGAAGCCTTTCTGTCTACCATGTTAAATGATAAAACAACAAATTTTGAGTTTGTAAAATATTTATTTGACAATCGGGTGAATGCTAAAATGGCTATATTTTTCAAAAAATAATTTTAATTTCAGAACGACTTGGACATGGTTTGTGAGTTTTAGTTTACGGACAAATGGTGGTGGGGGTAAATAATTTACATATCTATATAAAACTCTAGTTTGTTTGCAAAGGTGAAACATTCCACTAAGATGCCTCCACTGGACAACACTAATGTGCCTCTCAGACAAATTTTTGAAATTTTACAAGACATACCAATTGAAATAACAAATGGGGAAGAGGAAGAAGAAAATGTTACAGAAGATGAAAGTGCAATGGAAGAATTGGATGAAGAAGAAAATAATTTAACAGATATTGACTTATATGCTTATGAAACATTGGACTCGTCATCAGAAGAAGAAGAAATGGAAGATCAGAACACCCCTCAAGTTGGAGCTATATTGGACAGAATGTCGTTGTGTAAAAGACTTGTATTTTGTAGTAGAAGATTATTTTTGGAGAGTAGTGATGACGAGGATAGCAGTGATGAAGTTTCACCTTTGTAAATAACTTTTTTGTAAATAATTTTTTGTTTTACATTTTACAAAAATCCAAAAAAATTATAAAACTGTAAAAAAGAAGAAAAAGAATATGAGCGGGGGATAGAGCAGCAGATGCTCTATCCTCCGCTCAAAATAATAATTTCCGATGGTTTTGACCCACTTTTGAGAATTGATTGTGGTGGGGGAGAGCATTAGTGGTGGGGGAAACGTCATATATACGGGTAGTCAAGCCTCAGTCTCATTTGGTAAGAAAGAGGGAACGCTGGATCGGAGGTGATGGTAAGATTGACTCAATAGCAAATACTTTAACACTGCAATATGTTAACAGGTTGTCAATGGTTAGGAAATATTTTTTATTTTTATACTGGCTAGTTTGTTTAAGCTTAAAATTTTAAATATATTTTGTTTTGGTCAAATGCTTTTGCCAGACTTCCTACACGCTAAGACTCATATAAAGTACAGGATTTAAGCTGATCTCTCGGGGAAATACTATGTAGCCACCTCACAGTTTGGTAGAAATTTATTATTAGCTTTTACATGTCTTGTAACGGCCTGAGTTAATCCACCGCGTACACCTGATTCGATCATCAAAACCATATCGATGTCGGTTAACAGCTCCAACTTGCACTCGGTGGATTAACTCAGGCCGTTACAAGACATGTCAAAGCTAATAATAAATTTCTACCAAACTGTCCGATATCCATATGGTTTTGATGATCGAATCAGGTGTACGCGGTGGATTAATTCAGGCCGTTACAAGACATGTCAAAGCTAATAATAAATTTCTACCAAACTGTTAGGTAGCACATCAGTATTTCCCCGCGAGATCAGTCTTAATTCTGTACATTTTTTGAGTTTTGGCGTGTGGTAAGTGTGCCAAAAGCATTTGCTCAAACAAATATATTTAAAAGTTTTAATTTTGAACAAGTTGAGTAGTAAATAATAAAAATATTTAACTTTTGAACCAGTTGACATATTATTGAAAGTATTTGTTAGAAAGTTGATCTTACTACCATCTCTTATCCAGTGTTCCCTCTTTTTTACCAGATTTAAGGTGGCCTTGACCTATATATTTGTCCTAAATCGCAAATTTTAAATAAATATAATACATTTTGTTCTCCGCATGTGCAGATTTGTTCTGCGCATGCGCAGAACGGGTTTTCCCAAGATCACCCCCCACCACCCGCTATAAAAGGAGGTCGGCCAAGAGCGTCTCTCATTCTTTGGTGAACTTTTGTAGAGGTAACATCTAAAGACGCTAGTGGTAAAAAGTGTTAAAATGCTTCTTTGCCATATTTGTGGGGAATTTTTCCCAGATGAAGACATTTTAGCTATACATCAAGAATTACATATGGAAGACCCGGCGAGTGAAACGGCTAACGAAATGGACATGGACTGGATTGATGACATTTTGGCTGAATTTAACCGCAACCTGGACAATTGGCAAAGTGAACTTCAACAGATTCAACGCAGAAGACCCAGTGTTATCCAATATGGAGGTGCTGGACCGTCAGGACTTGGAAGGAGACCTACAGAGGACATGGACACCGACACGGACACCGACACGGACACCGACACGGACACCGACACGGACACAGACATGGAACAAGAAGAAGGAGTGAACCAGATTCGTATAACAGCTTTCCCCGGACATACGGTAACCCATCACAAAATAAGTAATGTACAGCTTGATCTTGAAAATTTTTTAACTGAAGCAAAATTATTGATTGGACAAACTTTGCGACAAGAATTGGCAAGATTAAATTTTTTAAAATTTGGTTTAGTTTTAGATGCGTTATTTACTAATACGGATGGTGAAACAACAGTGAGGGGGTTTATAACGAAAAACCGTACTTTGATGTATGCTTCTGATATAAATAAAATTGTTGAGGAATGTTTGGAAGAACTCTTAACAAAACTGCAGGAACATGAAATGAGAGGTTCAGGATGGATGCTTACATCTGTAGAGGGTGTAGATTTAAGAGTACATAAGCACGGATTTGGTATGAGAGGAAGCAGCTACGTCCCTCTACCAAAAGCCATTGAGAAAACGAAAGCATGTATAAATGTACAAAATGTAGATAATGAATGTTTTAAGTATGCTATGTTATGTAAATATATTTTGCCAGAGCAGCGCCCTTGTAGAGTAAGTGGACATTATGTAAATGTAAATAATAGGTATAATTTTGTAGGACTATCTTACCCTGTAAAAATTTCTGATATTTCTAAGTTTGAGAAAAACAATCCTGGTGTTAGTGTAAATATTTTTGGTTTGGATGATGCAAATAATGTGTACCCCTTAAGGGTAACTAAAACTGAACTTAGGAACCATACAGACTTATTGTTGATAACCAATGGTGAAATATCACATTATGTTTATATTAAAAATTTTGAAGGACTTGTTAGTAACCAACTTACTAAAAAACGACATAGGAAAACAATTTGTAAGCGATGTTTCTGTTTTGTGTTGAAAGATGAAAGAAGGGGAGGAGCACAGTGGTTACGTGAACACCAAAGGCTATGTAATGAAAACTTTGAATGCAAAATTAGTTTGCCTGCACCTACTCGCTCTATTGTAAAATTTGAAAAGATTAGCCATCAATATAGGGTACCATTTGTAATTTATGCAGACTTTGAGTCTACACTGGTACCCCAAGAACATCCAGAAGGGGAAATTACCAGTAGGACGAAATACCAGCTGCATAAACCTAACAGTTTTTGTTTGCTTGTTAAATCCACACTGTCAGAAGAACATTTGAAAAATTTTGGTTTAAGTTCAACACCAATTTTGTACAGAGGTGAGGATACTGCTAAACATTTTGTAGATAACTTGTATTATATAGCTGATAAGGTTGAAGAAGTGTACAGTAATATTGTCCCTATGATTCCTCTAGATGAAGAGGAGGAAATTCAATATATCAATGCCACTAATTGTTACTTGTGTAAAAAAGAATTTACTGTTGAGAAACATAAAGTTCATGACCATGATCATCTTACTGGTTATTACAGAGGGGCTGCTTGCAATTCATGTAATATTAATTATAAACTTCCGAAATTCATTCCAGTCGTTTTGCATAACCTTAGTGGTTATGATTCACATTTTATTATTCCGGAATTGGGCAGGGATGATGGGAAAATTGATGTTTTGGCCAACACTTTAGAGAATTATATTAGTTTTTCCAAGACTGTTGGCAAGATAAAGCTTCGATTCGTGGACTCTTTTCGATTCATGTCATCTAGCCTTGCCAACCTAACTAAAAATTTAAGACGACAGGATTTAAAAGAAACAAGAAAAATTGTGCCAGAAGATAAAATGGACTTGGTGTTAAGGAAAGGTGTGTTTCCATATGATTACATTACTGGACTAGAAAAATTTGATGAAACATGTTTGCCACCAATCGAAGCGTTTAAAAGTAAATTAACTGAAACCGAAATTTCAATTGAAGATTATAATCATGCTCAGAAAGTCTGGAATGAATTAGGAATGAATACCTTGGGTGATTATTCTGACTTTTATGTAAAACTAGATGTAACATTATTGTGTGACATAATGGAAGAATTTAGGAACACCTGTTTCACCGCTTACGGACTGGACCCGCTACATTCTTTTACTTCTCCCGGTTTGGCCTGGCAGGCCATGCTAAAATCTACCGAGTGCAAGTTGGAATTGCTAACCGACATCGATATGGTTTTAATGATTGAATCGGGTGTACGAGGTGGATTAACCCAGGCTGTTACAAGACATGTGAAAGCTAACAATAAATTTCTACCAAATTATGATGAGACTAAAGATTCGATTTTTCTTGGATATTTTGACGCCAATAATTTATACGGTTGGGCGATGTCCAAACCCCTTCCGTATGGCGACTTCCAGTGGGTAGACCCGGACAGCATTGGGGACATCATGCAGATCCCACAAGATGGACCGACCGGCTACATTTTTGACTGCGACTTCGAGTATCCAGAACACCTACACGATCATCATTACGACTTGCCACTGTTGGCTAAAACTGAAGTATCACCGACAGGAAAATGGCCCAAATTAATGATGACATTAAACAACAAAAACCGATATGTAGCACATTATTTTGTTGTTCAGCAAGCCCTGGAATTAGGATTGATTATCACCAAAATTCATAGAGTTTTAAAATTTTCACAATCTTGTTATTTAAAACCATACATTGATTCAAACACTGCAAGGAGAGCAGCAGCAACATCAGCTTTTGAAAAAGATTTTTACAAGCTCATGAACAACGCAATATTTGGAAAAACTTTAGAAAACAAAAGGAAACACAAAATTGTAAAATTAGTAACAAACCCCAGACAGATGCAGAAACTTGTACAGAAACCAAATTTTGGAACAAGTATGATAATTAATGAAAACTTGGTAGCAGTCAGCATGAAGAAAACCAAGATAGTAATGGATAGACCGTTGTACATAGGAATGTCAATATTGGATATAAGTAAAACGCACATGTATGACTTTCATTACAACAAAATGGTTCAACATTATGGAAGAGAAAATATTGGAGTAGCCTACATGGACACGGATGCGTTAATTTATTGGATTAAGACACAAGACATGTATGAAGATCTTCGGACGTTCATACACAAAGATGATTTTGATTTTTCCGACTACCCAAGAAATCACCCGAACTTTAATGAAAATAATAAGAAAGTTTTAGGCAAATTCAAAGATGAATGCAATGGAGCAAGCATGGAAGAAATCGTTGCACTAATGTCTAAATTATATTCTTTTAAAGTATATAAAGGACATCAAGAAGAAACATCTACCACGAAAAAAGCAAAAGGTGTGAAGACAAGTTATTTGAAGAAAAATGTAAATTTTGAACAATACAAAAACTGTTTATTTAACGACACCACCTTGACTGCTAAATTCAACACCATAAGGAGTGAAAAACACAAAGTGTACAGTGTTACAGAAGTAAAAAAAGCATTGTCAAACAAAGATGACAAACGTCACATTATGGAAAACCAAATTGATACTCTTCCTTTTGGCCACTACTCTCTCAACCCTATCAACAACTAACCTATTCTTCGTCCCTCTTCGTCCTTCTTCGACCTAAATTCCTTTTCCTTCCGTAAAAAAATGGGGAACACGGCAAGTCCAACGCCGTGTTCCCCATTTTTTTACATCAATTTGAATGACCTTGACCCAGTTAAATATGGGTATAATGTAATAAAAAATTTATTTTTACTTCATCCATGAATGAGGAAGGATAAAATTATGGATTTGAAACAAAAAATTGTTTATGAACTTCATAAACCGGCTAGGAGGAAATTTCCCCGAAGAAATACTGTTATAAAAGGAATGAATGATCTATATCAAGCTGATTTAATCGAAATGATTCCCTATAGTAAACAAAATAAAGGATTTAAATATATATTGACTATTATCAATTGTTTTACAAAAATGGCAGATGCTTTACCGCTAAAAGATAAAACCGGCAAGAGTGTAACAAAAGCCATGGAAACTGCGATACAGAGAGACAAAAATACCATAAAACATTTACAAACCGATGATGGTAAAGAATATTTCAATAAAGAATTTTCAAATTTAATGAAAAAACACGACATAAACCATTATTCGACTAATTCAGAGGTAAAAGCATCAATCATAGAAAGATTCAATCGAACTTTAAAAGGTGCGATGTACAAGATGTTTTCAAACAGAGGATCGCACGTATGGATTAATATGTTACCAAAACTAATAAAAGATTACAATAACAAGTTCCATAGAACAATTGGTATGAAACCAAACCAAGTGACTAGGAAAAATGAAAAACTCGTATTAAAACGTATAAAAATAAATACTAAACCAAAAGTTGAAAAATTAAAGCCTAAAGTGTTTAATGTTGGTGATAAAGTGCGAATAAGCAAATACAAAGGTGTATTCAGTAAAAGATATCTGCCAAATTGGACAAATGAGGTTTTTACCGTATTTAAGGTGCAACCTACAGTACCGGAAACTTACATTTTAAAAGATAATAAAGGACAATTGCTCGAAGGGGGGTTTTATGGACATGAAATGTTAAAATCCACAGTAGGTGATGTATATCTCGTTGAAAAGGTGTTACAACGGAAAAAAGATAAAGTGAAAGTGCGATGGTTAGGATTTAATAAGAGTGAAGATTCTTGGATACCTAAAAAGGATCTCATATAATGATGGAGCATCATTTTAGGTTGAACCTTTACAAAGGATGGAGATAATACCGCAAAAGGATAGTTTTCCTATTAATAATATTGATGAACTCACGGTGGACAATTCAGAATTAAACAGTGGCAAACATGGTGTTTTGTTACCAAACACGGTGCGTTGTCTTGTAACCGGTCCATCCAATTGTGGTAAAACAAATGTAGTATTCAATTTGATTACAAACCCAAAAGGATTGCGTTTCAATAACTTGTATGTCTTTTCCAAATCATTACAACAACCCAAATACCAATTATTAGAAAAAATATTTAATAATGTGCCAGAAGTGAAATATTACAAGTTTGATGCAAGTGAAAGTGTAATGCAACCGCATGAAGCTAAACCATTTTCAGTTTTTATATTTGATGATGTATCTTGTGAAAACCAAAACACTATTAGGAGCTATTTCGCTATGGGGCGACATAACAATATAGATAGCATTTACATAGGTCAGACTTATAGTAAAATACCAAAACAACTGATAAGAGACAACGCAAATGTGTTAATTGTATTCAAACAGGATGAAACCAACTTAAAACACATATATTACGATCATGTCAATGCGGATATGTCATATGAACGGTTTAAAGACATATGTGGTAAGGCTTGGGCTGAAAATTATGGATTTTTGACAATTATGAAGGAACAACCACTAAATAACGGTCGATACAGGATAGGTTTCGATAAATTTATATTAATTCACTAACCATTATATCATGCAATCATTCTTGTACAGCACGTCTTGCTACAAACATGGTTAACCAAGAAAAGTTAGTAAAGGAAATTAAATCACTTAGTGATTCTATTCGGGCTAAAAACAGAGCGTTATAGTTAGGTATCAGCGAAAGGGAGAAATTTCTTGAATCTACTTTTAAACCTATTACAGAGCCTTTGAAACAATTGAACAAAAAATTGACTAAACCTTCTTTTCAAGGTGATATTATTGCTCCGATAACAGAATATGAAAGGGAAAGTGTAATATCAGAAGATATTAGCGAGGAGGACCCGGAAGCCTCCATATTTAGTGATACAACGGCAGAAAAAGAAGATGTATATGCTGGTAGTGAAGAAGAAGTGGTATCTATAGCGAGTGAAGAAGAAAAAACAGAAGGAGAACCATCAAACATAAGCTTATTGGGTGAAAATATTCATACAAAAGGACCTTTAGGAAGAAAATACTTGTTAAAACTGTTAATTGGAACTGATTCTACTAAAAAATACCACAGTTATGGAGCAAGAATGTCCAAAGAAGGTGTAATGATTGGTAATAGCAAATTAGATGTCGATGAACATGATAATATTCACGTAGGTGATCAAATATATAAGGGAACAAGGGGACTATTTGAATTATTATTTGAAAATAAACCTTTAAAAGCATTGGTAAAAAATGATGATTTGGAAGTGTATAGCAAAATTTTGGAACAAACTAATGCATATAAAAGAAATTATTTACCTGAAGCACCCATATATAGAAATAAATCTGTAAAATATAAAGATTTTGTTTCCAAATTAATACCAATTATAAGAAGAAAACCTGTAAAAAGAAGATTAGTAGCATCCACTTTTGATTTAAGTTCCCCAGAACCGAGAAAAAGAAGCAAATCAGTCACCGGTAAAGGATTGATGAAGAAACTATACAATACAAACGTAATTTATTACAATAATATCAATAAGTTGGTGGATAGAATGAAACTAATACATGAAGCCAAAGAAGCGGGTCATACTGGATTGGAAAACGAATGGGTGGCTTTAGTGGATGAACTTAGAAACCGCGGGGTAATCTCATAAAAATGCGTTACCCCCTAAAATGCTATTCAGTTGCACCATGAGTGTCGACAAGTTCGGACGGTATTCCTCGGATGGATTATATTACGCGAATAACTTAAAAAGAGGTGCTGGTTTACCACAAACACCTGAAGGAGATTATGTTATTAGTAATAAAAGGTTAAAAAACATAAAAGATCCCACGGACGAAAACGATGCAGTAAATTTAAAAATAGTAAAGGAAAAGCTATCACCAACATTAAGACTACACAATAACACATATGATGCAGAAAATCATAGAATTATCAACGTTGGTAAACCAAATGAAAACGGTGATGCAATAAACAAAGGTTATTTGTCATCTGAATTAAAAAATACGTTAAAATTCAATGGAAAAACGTATAGTGCTAACAATAAACGTATATCCAACGTAGATGACCCTAAAGATGAAAAAGACAGCGTGAATAGACGCTATTTACATTCCTTGATACCTGAAAAGACAAAAGATGGATTTTCTTTTTATAAATTTGTTATTAATGATATCGGTTATCCAAAAACTGAAAACGATGCTGTAAATCTAAAATATATTAAAGATCATTGTATCATACGTGATGTAGGGGTTATAGATTGTTTTAATAATTGTTTAGCGAATGTTAAAGATGGTTCGGCACCATCAGATGGTGCAACAGTGGGTCAAATGATGGAAACCTTAAAACAAGAAACAACCTCTTTTGTAAAACAAAATCAAGTAGTATCGAAGCAAGGGGATGAATTCATTCAAGGTAATGAAAAATTTAATTTATTAACATACAAAAATAATGCTTGGGATTGCATGGATAAAAAGTTATCAAATGTGTCATGGGGTCATGAGGATCATGATGCAGCTGCTTTATCACAAACCGTACATTTAGATCCAAATTTACACTTTGCAGTTTTTACATGTAATAGTAGTGCAAAAGTAAGGCTTTTGGGCCAGTTCAAGGTCACCCGAGCGATGACGTCATCGATGACGTCATCGAGGTCAATGACCTCATCGATGACGTCATCGATTGCATCATTGATGACGTCATCACCGATGACGTCACATCCATGACGTCACACCCATGACGTCACAGAAATGACGTGCTGATGACGTCATCACCCCTTACGTCACCAAGATGACGTCATCGATGTCACAAAGGTCAAGGTCACGCTGAAACCTAAAATTTTTTGGCACCTTTGCTGTTTCTCACACTACGCTCCGAGTTTCAGTCAGGTTACCGTGACCTTGACGACTTGGAGCGAAATTAGATGAGAAACAGCAAAAGTGCTGAGGAAACCTGAAGTTTGCAACGTGACTCTGCCTAAACCGTCATGTGACACCGCTCGGGTGACCTTGAACTAGCCCAGCTGCCTTACTTTAACCATTACTGCAACCGCGATGCGCACCCTACGACAGACACCGAGCGACTGACTGTCCGGCCCCGTGCACTCTAGGTATATTGGCTCAAGAGACTAAGACTCTAAACTGTCAGGAATGGGAGTAACCAACTGAATTTTGCAAGGAAAAGTCATTTCATCCAATATTTTAAACAAATCCTCATCAGTAAAACTGACACTAGTCTGTTTTGTATAAAACTTAGGGTGTCCGCGCAACAGTTTGCGCCACTTAGCTAAAGTCGAAACTCTCTTAACTTTGAGTGGTGGACAGTGAGCAACTAATAAAGCCTTAACACGGCTAAGTTTCTTACCTAAAGTGTCCCGCGACATGGCTTCTCCTCACAAAAGTCCGCACAATACTGAGAGACTGCTTGTAGAGCATGAGTCAAGGGAAAAGAGGTGGGGGAAACAGCAGGAGTGGGGGAAGGTCACAGTGGTGGGGGAAGGTGAGGTGGTACGCTGGAGTATCGCATCACTTCACCATGAGCTGTCCTACAGTCAACACACTGTTCTCTTGGCCCGAGTTGGCACTAGAGTTGAAACATTTCTGTACAGCTTAGGCTGTGAGAGCCGAGGAAGCAAAGTCAAAGTGGAAATTGTGTTAAACTCCAAGATGAAGAGTCTCCTAAATAAACTAATTGTATCCCTGCAATCCCCTATAACTTTAGAGAAATACCACTTTATTAAGCGACACCTTATACTTTGGCAAAACGAAGTGGAAATGGAAAAGATTACAGTAAAATTAATTTAACTTATAGCTCGGACTGGACACTCATGGCGATACTACATGGCGTGCAAACGCCACCCTAAACATTACAAGTTAGGTTCTTAAGAACCTCTGGTACGATAACCGATGTGCTAGAGTTAAAGTGTGATGACCTTGAGTCAAAACACTGAAATACTACAAGTCGATATCGTCCCAGAGTTAAAGTGTAGTGACCTACATTCAGAACTTGTAAAATTACTTACATATAGAGAGCTAGAGAACAGCGAGACGCACCGCATGGAAGCCGGAGACATACTGGCGAAGCGGTGTTGTGCAGCCTAGGGACCCAGTTGTGGTGGGGGTATAGCCGACACTTAGAGTACAAGTGTTGCGGGTGACCTTGACCCACTTAACTTACCTCGACCCCCCCCCCCCCGACAAAAAGTGCGAGCCCCCCCCCCCGAACTTTTTTTTCGGAAAAATTTTTGACCTTGACCAAAAAGTTTTTTGCTTCGGACGAGAAGTGACCCCCCCCACCCCTCCCCCCCCCACCCCCACCCCCACCCCCTCCCCCACCCTGATATCCTGGGCGTGGCAGCCCCGGTGGGGATATAAGGGGGCCCGGCCAGAGCCGGCTCGCAGTCCGCTCCCGCGCGTTGAACGTGAACGATCGGGACGGACCGCCATAGGCATCACTAAACATTGAATGGCGCCTTCAGTGTTTAGCGAAGTCTACTCTAACTTTAAGACTTGTATTAGTTGTAAGATATTGCGCTTGCGTTTGGGTATTGCGAATTGTTTTATATGAGAGTGTTTTACTTGTACCCTACGTCTCCTGTGTGTCTTTTATCCTTTGTGTCTTGTTTGTTATATGTGTTTAATGTGTATGTGCTTGTTCCAGCATTGACTACGTTGAGCTCAATTGTGTGTTGTAAGTGTGTTATGTTTCTAAAGTGTATACGCTTGTTTTAGCAATCCCCCTTGAGCTTTTTCAATGCTCAAAGTAAATTGTAACGTCAGGGAACGGGAGTAGGCCCCCGTGTAAAGCCACTTTTAATAATTTGTAGGCTCCTGCCAGGCATGCAAAAGGTTGCGGATGGCATTTGGGAGCATGTCCGTTTGTACGCTGGCATGCAAAAGGTTGCGGCGGCCTCTGCACTCGGACGAGGACGTAAGCCACTAGGGTGTCCTCAGTTAGTTTCCCTTCTGGAAACTTAAAATTATGTAAATAAATCTTTGTTAGCTATTTGTGTTTTTAGTCCCCAAGGCCCCCGAACATTCGTGGTTCGCCATGGATGTACGGGGGCCGAAATTTTTTAATGTCCGTGTGGCCTTGACCCACAAAGACTTGTAAAAATTGAATGCATTGCTAAATTTAAAATATTAAATATAGGTTACGGGAGTAGGCCCTCGTGTAAAGCCTATTTTAATTATCGGTAGGCTCCTGCCAGGCATGCAAAAGGTTGCGGATGGCATTTGGGAGCATGTCCGTTTGTACGCTGGCATGCAAAAGGTTGCGGCGGCCTCTGCACTCGGACCGAGGACGTAAGCCATTAGGGTGTCCTCAGTTTGTTTCCTCCTGGAAACTCAAAATTATGTAAATGAATCTTTGTTAGCTATTGAAAAGACAATGCAGTAAATGTTTACAAGTCTCGCGTGGCGAAGGGTACACGACATTGGATGTTGCCCTGTTGTCATAGTTGGGTCTCTTCGGAGGCTACAGCGATGACAACCCAAGTGCCCCAGGTGGGGCTTAATTTTTTTAAAGTTTTTTCGTGACCTTGACCTAAATACAGTAATGACCCCCCCCCACCCCCACCCCCTCCCCCACCCCCTCCCCCACCCCCTCCCCCACCCCCACCCCCACCCCCACCCCCTCCCCCACCCCCTCCCCCCCCCGAACTTTTTTTTGAGAAAAAATTTTGACCTTGACCAAAAAGTTTTTTGCTCTGGACGAGAAGTGCCTAAACAAAAAATTTGTACAAAGTAGTGGATTTAGACCAAAGATCATTGGTTTATCAAACCTGTTGAAGAATAAATTGAAAATGGGTGTTTAAAAGCCAAATCTACTACATGATTGATAAACTGGATGTATATGACGTCACCTTCCCCCACCCTTCAACCTCGGGTATAAAGGGACCCGGTTGAGCGCGCTGCTCATTATTGCGTGGACATTCACCGAGTGCACACTCAAAGCCAAACTGTAAAAAAATGGCTCTTTGCGATATTTGTGGTGAGTTTTTCCAAGATGAAGATATCTTTGTTTTACACCGAGAATTGCATCATGAAGAGAACAGAAAAGAAGAGATTGTTGTAAGTGAAGAAGACTTGGATGCGTTTGATCGGTTATTGGAAAACTGCCAGAAGCAGATGGACGACTGTGATAGCTATCTACAGTTACACCGAGAATTGCATCGTGAAGAGGACAGAAAAGAAGAGATTGTAGTAAGTGAAGAAGACTTGGATGCGATTGATCGGTTTTTGGAAAAACCCCATAAGCAGAAGGACTGGGCTAGCTATTTACAGTTAATGCAAAGAAGAAGACCAAGTGTTATTCAATTTGCCGGAGCTGGACCATCTACAGCTGGAGGATTTATTCAAGAAGAGAAAATGGAAGAAGAAGATACGGAAGAAGTGGAAGATGTAAGACAACTGCGTACCCAAGAAGAGGATATGGAAGATATAAGACAACTGCGCACTACAGCCTTGCCAGGACCAGTTGTAATTCATTTCAAAATTAATAACGTGCAATTAGAATTGGAAAATTTTATAACTCAAGCTAAAAAACTAGTTGTAAAAACATTGACGGAAGAATTGGCAAGATTGAACTTTATTAAATTTGGATTGGTGTTGGAGGCTATGTTTACTAATACCGATGGTGAAAATTCACCGAGAGCATTCATTGCTAAAAACCGAACCCTTACAACCACATCTGATATCAACGAAATTTTAGAAGAATGTTTGGTTGAACTGCTAGTGAAACTTCAAGAACATGAAGGAAGAGGATCCGGCTGGACGCTATCATCAATTGAAGGTATGGATGTGAGGGTTCACAAGCATGGATATGGTATGAGAGGAAGCAGCTTTATCCCTCTACCAAAGGTGATCCGAGATACAAGATCATGTATCAATGTGAAAAATGAGGATAATGAATGTTTCCGGTATGCAATGTTAGCAAAATATGTGGAAGACCATTCCTGTAGACCTAGCATAGCATACGAAGCTGTTCAACACCGCTATAACTTCCAAGGTATGTCGTATCCTGTTAGTCTTAATGATGTTGCTAAATTTGAAAGAAAAAACCCAGGAGTTTCAGTTAATGTGTTTGGTTTAGACGAATCAAATAACGTATACCCGTTACGAGTTACAAAGACTGAACGTCAAAATCATACGGATTTACTGCTATTGACCAAAGGTGAAATATCACATTATGTTTACATCAAGAACTTTGAAACTTTGGTTGGACGACAAGTGACTAAAAATAAAATTAGAGTAACAGTGTGTAAGAGATGCTTTTGTTTCACAAATAAAGACTTGAGACGTGGAGGATCAGAGTGGTTGTCAGAACACCAACGTCTTTGTAATGACAACTATGAAGTGAAGATTAGTCTGCCACTACCATCTAGAGCATTTGTCCAGTTCAATAAAACAGTTCACCAATACCGGATTCCACTAGTTATCTACGCTGACTTTGAATCCACGTTAGTGCCACAGGAACTTCCGGATGGTGAAGTAACTAGAAGAACCAAATATCAATTGCATCAACCTAACAGTTTTTGCTTATTGGTGAAATCTACTTTACCTGAAGAACAATTGCAAGACTATGGCTTAACATCCACTCCAATACTCTACCGTGGTGAAGAAGCCGCTAAGTATTTTGTAGACCAGTTGTACGACATTGCTGAAAAGGCGCAACGCTTATACGGTAATGTTGTACCTATGAAACCTTTGAACCAAAATCAACAAGAAGAATGCAATTCGGCAACAAGATGTTATTTATGCAAGAAGAGCTTCAGTGAAGAAAATCAAAAAGTAAGAGATCACGATCACCTGACAGGGTTATACAGAGGAGCTGCTTGTAATTCATGCAATATAAATTACAAACTGCCAAACTTTATCCCTGTCGTGTTACACAATCTTAGCGGCTATGACTCTCACTTCATTATCCCAGAGTTAGGACGAGATGATGGAAAAATTGAAGTATTAGCTGAAACATTGGAGAAGTACATCAGTTTCTCAAAAACAGTAGGTAAAATTAAACTTCGCTTCGTAGACTCTTATAGATTTATGTCATCTAGTTTGAGTAAATTGTCTGAGAACCTAAGAAAAGAAGACCTAAAAGAAACCAGCAAAATTGTACCTGAAGATAAATTGGACTTAGTAATGCGTAAAGGAGTGTTCCCCTATGATTACATAACTTCTGCAGAAAAATTTGAAGAAACCAGTCTGCCACCGATTGAAGCCTTCAATAGCAAGTTAAATGAAAGTGCAATCACCGTTGAAGACTACAATCATGCTTATAATGTTTGGAACCAACTAAACATTCAAACCTTAGGGGAATATTCTGACTTTTACATAAAATTGGACGTAACTCTGCTGTGCGATGTGATGGAAGAATTTCGAAACACCTGCTTCTCCGCCTATGGACTGGACCCTCTACACTCGTACACATCTCCAGGATTAGCATGGCAAGCTATGCTAAAGTCAACCAACTGTCGATTGGAACTTCTAACAGATATTGATATGGTGCTCATGATAGAATCTGGTGTACGAGGCGGTTTGACACAAGCTGTAACACGTCATGTGAAAGCTAACAACAAGTACATCCCAGGCTTCGACGAGAGACAACCATCGGTCTACCTTGGCTACTTTGACGCAAACAACCTTTATGGTTGGGCAATGTCAAATCCGCTTCCCTACGCTGACTTCAAATGGATCGACCCGGCCACCATCGGAGACATCTCACAGATTCCAAAGGATGGTCCAAAAGGCTATATTTTGGACTGTGATTTTGAATACCCGGATCACCTTTATGACCATCACTACGACTTGCCTCTCCTAGCCAAGACTGAAGTTTCACCGACAGGAAGATGGCCGAAATTGATGATGACGTTGGAGAATAAAGATCGGTATGTGGCTCACTACTGGGTAGTTCAACAAGCTCTTGATTTGGGTCTACGTGTAGTGAGAATTCATAGAGCAATTGAATTCACCCAGTCTTGTTGGTTGAAACCATATATTGATTCCAACACTACAAGAAGAGCAGCGGCAACATCAGCATTTGAAAAGGACTTTTACAAATTGATGAACAACGCCATCTTCGGGAAGACCTTAGAAAACAAAAGGAAACACAAGATTGTAAAATTAGTAAGTGATCCTAAGAAATTGGAAAAATTAGTGCAAAAACCAAATTTTGGAACATCCATGATTATAAACGAAGATCTAGTTGCCGTCAGTATGAAGAAAACAACAATAGTGATGGATCGTCCGTTATACATTGGAATGTCGATTTTGGATATAAGTAAAACTCTGATGTATGATTTCCATTACAACAAAATGGTTAAACACTACGGAAGAGACAACATTGGAGTTGCATACATGGATACCGACGCGTTTATCTACTGGATAAAGACTTTGGACATGTATGAAGACCTAAGGAGTTTCCCATACAAAAACGATTTTGACTTCTCTGACTATCCGAAGAACCATCCAAATTACAATGAAAAGAATAAAAAAGTAATCGGAAAATTTAAAGATGAAGCAAATGGAATGCCTTTAGAAGAAATAGTGGTACTGATGGCAAAATTGTATTCATTTAAAATGTACAACGAGAACAACACACCAACAGTCAAGAAAGCAAAAGGAGTCAAAACATCGTACTTGAAGAAACATGTGACATTTGACCATTACAAGACCTGCTTGTTTGAAGATTCTACAATGTCTGCAACGTTCAACACTATTAGAAGCTTTAAACATGAGGTCTACAGTGTCACTGAAGTTAAAAGGGCACTATCAGCTCGAGATGATAAAAGGCATATTATGCCGGATAAAATTCACACTCTTCCTTTTGGCCACTACTCTCTAAACCCTATCGACTAGTAACCTATTCTTCGTCCTTCTACAACTTCGACCTTATTCCTTTCTCCTTCCGTAAAAAAATGGGGAACACGGCAAGTCCAACGCCGTGTTCCCCATTTTTTTACACAAGTTTGGATGACCTTGACCTATATAAATGATGTGAATATTTAAGACAACATTCATTGTGATTATACATGTGATACATGAAACATTCAAACCTGCAATATGAAGAACTTGAAGCAAGAAATTGTCAACGAGCTTCATAAACCTGCAAGAAGAAAGTTTCCACGAAGAAATACAGTGATAAAAGGAATAAATGATTTATATCAAGCGGATTTAATCGAAATGATTCCTTATAGTAAACAAAATAGAGGATTTAAATACATATTGACTATTATTAATTGTTTTTCAAAAAATGGCAGATGCTTTACCGCTAAAAGATAAAAGTGGCAAAAGTGTTACAAAAGCAATGGAAACAGCTATACAAAGAGACAAACATACTATAAAACATTTACAAACTGATGATGGAAAAGAATATTTCAATAAGGAATTTGCAAATTTAATGAAAAAACACAACATTAACCATTACTCAACCAATTCAGAGGTAAAAGCATCAATAATTGAAAGATTCAACAGAACTTTAAAAGGTGCGATGTATAAGATGTTTTCTAACAGAGGATCGCACGTATGGATTGATATGTTACCAAAACTTATAAGCGATTACAATAACAAGTTTCATAGAACTATCGGTATGAAACCAAGCCAGGTGACTAATAAAAATGAAAAAATTGTATTAAAACGTATAAAACTGAATACTAAACCAAGAATTGAAAAACTAAAGCCTAAAAGGTTTAATGTTGGTGATAAAGTGCGAATAAGCAAATACAAAGGTGTATTCAGTAAAAGATATCTTCCAAACTGGACAAATGAGGTATTTACCGTATTTAAGGTGCAACCTACAGTACCAGAAACTTACATTTTAAAAGATAATAAAGGACAATTGCTTGAAGGAGGTTTTTATGGACATGAAATGTTAAAATCAACAGTAGGTGATGTATATCTAGTAGAAAAGGTGTTGCAACGCAAAAAAGATAAGGTTAAAGTACGATGGTTAGGATTTAATAAGACGGAAGATTCTTGGATACCTAAAAAGGATCTAATATAATGATAGAGCATCATTTTGGGTTGAACCATTACAAAGGATGGAGATAATACCGCAAAAAGACAATTTTACTATTAATAATATAGATGAACTCACAGTGGATGGTTCTCAATTCAATACTGGGAAACACGGTGTTTTGTTACCAAACACGGTGCGTTGTCTGGTTACCGGTCCTTCCAATTGTGGAAAAACAAATGTAGTATTCAATTTGATTACAAACCCTAAAGGCTTACGTTTTAATAATTTATATGTATTTTCAAAGTCACTACAACAACCGAAATATCAGTTATTGGAACAAATACTCAATAATGTACCTGAAGTTAAATATTTTAAATTTAACGCGAGCGAGAGTGTCATGCAACCGCAAGAGGCTAAACCATTCTCAGTATTCATATTTGACGATGTATCTTGTGAAAATCAAAATACAATAAGGAATTACTTCGCCATGGGTCGACATAACAACATAGATAGCATTTATATTGGTCAAACTTACAGCAAAATACCGAAACAGCTCATTAGAGACAATGCAAACATGTTAATTGTATTTAAACAGGATGAAACCAACCTAAAACACATATATTATGACCATGTAAGTGCGGATATGCCATTTGAACGATTTAAAGAGTTGTGTGGAAAGGCTTGGGCTGAAAAGTATGGGTTTTTAACAATTATGAAGGAACAACCGCTAAACAATGGTCGATACAGGATAGGATTTGATAAATTTATACTAATACACTGATCATGATGTAAAACATTCATTGTTGTACAACACGTCTTGCTACAAACATGGTTAACCAAGAAAAGTTAATAAAGGAAATAAAATCACTTAGTGATTCTATTCGAGATAAAAACAGAGCATTAAAATTAGGTATTAGCGAAAGGGAGAAATTTCTTGAATCTACTTTTAAACCTATTACTGAACCCTTGAAACAATTAAACAAAAAATTTGCTAAACCCGTTTTGGAAGGAGATGCAATTGCACCTATTACAAAGTTTGAAAGAGAAGATGTAAAATCAGAAGATTTTAGTGATGAAGACCTGGAATCCTCTACATATAGTGGTTTTACCGGTGAAGAACCTGAAAGAGAGCTAGAATCACCAGACTATAGTGGTATAAGAGAATTATATGAAGTAAAAGCTAAAAGAGGACATGAAGATGTATCAACTGCTAGTGAAGAGGAAAAAGAAGAAGAAGCAAGGGAAGGTCCGTCAAACATAAGCTTGTTGGGTGAAAACATTCATAACAAAGGACCTTTAGGAAGGAAATACATGGTAAAAATGTTACTCGGAACAATTCCTAATAAGAATTACCATAGTTATGGAGCGAGATTAACAGAAGATGGTTTAATGATAGGTAATAGCCCGTTAAACGTTGACGAACATGATAATATTGTCATTGGTGATCAAAGGTGTAAGGGTACAAAAGGATTATTTGAATTATTATTTGAAAATAAGCCTTCAGTATCGTTAGTGAAAGAAAAAGACATGGAAGCATATAAAAATATTTTGGAACAGACAAATGCATATAGGAGAATGTATTTACCTGACCAACTTCCATTTAGATCTAAGTCTTTAAAATATAGAGAATTTGTATCCAAGTTAATACCAACTAGAAGACAAACAATGCCGTTAACACAAAGAAAACCTGTAAAACGAAGATTTATGGCATCCACTTTAGATGTAAGTGCTCAGGAAAGAAGAAAAAGAAGTAAGTCTGTTACGGGTACAGGTTTAATGAAGAAAATATATAACACAAATGTGATTTATTACAATAATATCAATAAATTGGTGGATAGAATGAAACTAATACATGAAGCTAAAGAAGCGGGTCATACTGGATTGGAAAACGAATGGGTGGGTTTAGTGGATGAACTCCGAAACCGTGGGGTAATCTTATAAAAAATGCGTTGCTCCCTAAAATACTATTCAGTTGCACCATGAGTGTCGACAAGTTCGGACGTTACTCCTCGGATGGGTTATATTACGCAAATAATTTAAAAAGAGGAGCTGGTTTACCACAAACACCTGATGGGGATTATGATATGAGTAATAAAAGGTTAAAAAACATAAAAGATCCCACAGATGAAAACGATGCAATAAATTTAAAAGTATTAAAAGAAAAGATATCACCAACATTAAGACTACAGAAAAACACATATGACGCAGGTAATCATAGAATTGTCAATGTTGGTAAGCCAAATCAAAACGCTGATGCAATAAACAAAGGTTATTTATCATCAGAATTAAAAAATACGTTAAAATTCAATGGAGAAACGTATACTGCTGAAAATAAACGTATATCCAACGTAGATGACCCTAAAGATGCAAAAGACAGCGTAAATAGACGCTATTTACATTCATTAATACCTGAAAAGACAAAAGATGGTTTTTCTTTTTATAAATTTGTTATTAACGATATAGGTTATCCGAAAAATGAAAATGATGCTGTAAATTTAAAATATATAAAAGATCATTGTATTACACGTGATGTAGGAGTTATTGATTGTCTAGGTAATTGTTTAGCGAATGTTAAAGATGGTTCGGCACCATCAGATGGTGCAACAGTGGGTCAAATGAAGGAAACTTTAAAGCAAGAAACATCTGGATTTGTAAAACAGGGTCAAGTAGTATCACGGTCGGGTGATGTGTTTGTACAAGGAAATGAAAAGTTTATTTTACTTGAACAAAAAAATAATGTTTGGGATTGCAAAGACATGAAATTATCAAATGCGCAATTAGCTACAGATGCTCATGATGTTCCGATTTTATCACAAGTTTTACATACTAATCCAAACAATTATCATAGAAGTTGGTTGGGTACAAATAGAAGAATAATTGACATATTTCCAGGTATCGATGATTACGATTGTGTTGTAGTAAAACAATCTTTAATATTAGACAAACCAAAAAATAGTACTTTCAATGCGAAAAATAAGAAAATAGGTAATTTGGCACAAGGAACAGATCCAAAGGATGCTGCAACTGTAGGACAAACATTACAATATGATAGTGCAAATCAAGAGTTTATTTATAATACCAAAAGATTTAAATTAATGGATGTAAATGATTATCAAAATATATTAATTGCAGATCCAAATTCATTTAGCGGATTTAGAAAATTGTCTGGTGAGGAATTTATTCATAAAAATCATGTATTTAGAAATGAAGCAGACAGATCATTAATTAGTGCAGATTTAAAATATTTTAAATGTCCCGGGAATGATGCAAATGTAACTGATGAAGACTAAGAATTTGTATAAAAACTGATATGGGTTAGAAATCGGGACTAATATTATAAAAATGGGTTACACTCTAGAATGTTATTCAGTTGCACCATGAGTGTTGACAAGTTCGGACGGTATTCATCAGATGGATTATATTACTTTAATACTTTAAAAAGAGGTGTTGGATTACCACAAACACCTGATGGAGATTATGATATTAGTAATAAACGGTTAAAAAACATTAATGATCCCACAGATGAAAATGATGCAATAAATTTAAAAGTATTAAAAAAAGAGATAGTACCGACACTGAAATTAGATAAAAACACATATAACGCGGGTAATCATAGAATTTCCAACGTTGGTAAGCCAAATCAAAACGCTGATGCAATAAACAGAGGTTATTTATCATCGGAATTAAAGAATACGTTAAAATTTAATGGAAAAACGTATAATGCTGAAAATCGGCGTATATCCAACGTAGCAGACCCTGTAGATGAAAAAGACAGCATAAATAGACGCTATTTACATTCTATAATACCTGAAAAGACAAAAGATGGGTTTTCTTTTTATAAATTTGTTATTAACGATATAGGTTATCCAAAAAATGAAAATGATGCTGTAAATTTAAAATACATCAAAGATCATTGTATTACACATGATGTAGGAGTTATTGACTGTCTTGGTAATTGTTTAGCGAATGTAAAAGATGGTTTTGCACCATCAGATGGTGCAACGGTGGGTCAAATGAAGGAAACTTTAAAACAAGAAACCTCCGGTTTTGTGAAACAAAACCAAGTAGTAACACGTCAAGGAGATGTATTTGTACAAGGAAATAAAAAGTTTACTTTACTTGAAGAAAACAATTATGTTTGGGATGGTAAAGGAAAGTTATTGACAAATTTAGGTATTGGTGAAAAGCCTGGTGATGCTGTTACTTATGAACAGATAATACAATTAGAGCCAACTGGAAAAAAATGGTGGAATTGTGATAACAAACGATTAACAAATGTTGCAGACCCTGATTATGCCAATAACGCTGTAACTGTTAATTTTCTTGTTAAAGTAATAGGTAATTTATTATTTGATATGCATAATTATATTGTAGCAGGACAACATAAACCTATTGACGAAAAAATGAGAAATACATGGATTAAACAAGAAATTCTTTATAAATATTTTTTTAATCATAACACACAAAAGTTTAGATCATCAGATTGGGGTACTTTTGATATTTAACTAAATAACACCATATATTACATCATTTATGTGCAACCTGTCATAGAGGTAACACATGGGTTACGCTTTTCAAATATAAAAGACAATCATGGCGTTTCATTACACCAGTCCATATCGAGACACTATACGGAAAGGAGGCGGTATCACGTCCACAGCGGTTTCTCTGTTAAGTAAAGCTTTAAATCGTATTCCAGTAGGATCTATCGTAAACAGAGCAATAGACGCTTTACCATACGAATTTCACATACCGGGAGGTTATCAGTATTGCGGACCAGGAACTAAATTGAAAAAACGACTGGAAAGAGGTGATCCAGGCATAAATAAGTTAGATCAGGCTTGTAAAGAACACGATATCGCATATTCCACGTTTACCGATTCAAAAAATAGGTCAATCGCTGATAAAAAGCTAGCGAATATAGCTTGGCAACGAGTAAAGTCTAGTGACGCTAGTATTGCGGAAAAAGCAGCAGCTTTAGCGGTAACAGCAGGTATGAAGGCTAAAACAGCGGTAGGAGGTGGAAAAAGGAGGGGTAAGAATAAAAAAGGATCAACCAAGAGAAAACATGGTGGTAATATTAGACTAAAAAGACGTTCTCCGAGGAAAAATAATAAAAAACCGACAATATGGTCAATGGTAAAAAACGGGGCTGGTCTATACCTAAGACCGTATCGTGCATATTAAATAAAAGAAATCAATTTGTTATACCACATAAAGCGTTGACTAATGTTGAATTATTTAAATATATTTCCTGTTTAAAAATACCATTTTTCCGCGGAGTATTTATGAAAGACAGTTTACCAAAGAAAATATGGAAAAATGAGACTGGAATCGTAAATTTGGATAATACTGAAGGGTCCGGCACCCATTGGGTGTGTTATAAGAAACTAAATAGTAATGTATATTATTTTGATAGTTTTGGAAATTTGCCACCACCTAAAGAACTTGAACATTACTTTAAATCTGCTAAAAACATATATTACAACTATTTTTTTTTTTTTTTTTTTTTTTTTTTTTTTTTTTTTTTTTGAGGGAGAGGCGGAAAAATGCATTACGCACACAGGTGGCCAGCCTGTAGTGTGGGGCTCCCCTAAAAAACGGGTTTACCCACTAAAAAACCTCCTCTACTCTTTAGGAATCTAACCTGGAATTGTTTATCACATTACGTCAGGCTAGGCCTAAATTTGGCTTACGCCCGTCGGGCTCGCTCCTTATCCAGCCGCTCTATCAAGGGATCTGGGCCACTTCGCGGTCCAGATCGGTTTTCTTTTCCAGGAGGATGCCCCGGACGAACTGTGACAAACAATCCCAGTTGCCCTCATCCTCCAAAATCTTTTGGCAGACCGAGTCCACCGAAAATGCACCAAATATTTGTGTGGCCTCCAGGCGGGGCCCTTCCCAACGGGGACAGCGGAAGAATGTGTGTTCCGCATCGTCGGGAACACCCGGGCAATAAATGCAGTCCGGTGAACCGGTCTTTCCCATCCGGTTCAGGTACGAACGAAAATAGCCGTGACCTGTCAAAAATTGGGTCAGGTAGTAGTCCACCTCCCCATGCCGCCGTTCCACCCATGGTTGGACCTGCTTGATAAGTCGCGCAGTCCATCGTCCTCGGGTGTCGTGCTCCCAGCTGTGTTGCCACTGCTGGAAGGTTCGGGAGCGCTCTTCTGTTCTTGCCGTGTCCTTGCCGATCTCGCCACGTCTCTGATAAATCGCTTTCCTCTCCCCTGCCAAGAGCTTGACAGGGATGACTCCGGCGACCACCAGGACGGCAGGCTCGGACACTGTCCGGTAGGCGGAACACACCCGGAGCGCAGCTTGACGCTGAACCCGGGCGAGTCGCAACCTGTAGCACTCCTTATCTAGAGCGCCTGCCCACACCTCTGCCCCGTAAAGGAGCACGGACTGGACCGCGGACATCAACAGACGTCTTCTGCTGGATCGGGGACCCCCGACATTGGCCATCAGCCTACTAAGGTGAGTAACTACCTTAGCGGCCTTGTCCGCCGTACGGAAGATCTGATCCCTCCAGCTTAACTTGGTGTCCACCATAACCCCAAGGTATTTGGCGGCACGAGTTGATGTGACCACCTCCCTTCCCACTCGAAACGGGACGACGGTGTCGATCCTCTTCTTCGTGAGAATCACGATCTCCGTCTTACTAAGAGCAAGCGAGAGACCGTGATCGGACATCCAGTTGTTGACAACCCGCATAACTCGGTTCAACTTTAGTTGGGCCAGCTCAACGTTGCGTGCAGCAATGAGAGCTGCGACGTCATCGGCGTACCCAACCAAAGTGGTTTCCTCAGGCATCTCGTACCTCAGGAGGCTGTCATAGGCAACGTTCCAGAGATCCGGGCCGAGTATTGAACCTTGTGCGGCACCAGAAGTGACTTCCATCGTCCGCGTTCCGTCCCTCGTGTCATAGATCAGGCTTCGAGAGCGTAGATAATCCTCGATGAGCCGCAACAGATATGCAGGAATCCCTAAGGAAATATTACAACTATAAAAGAGAACAACCTGATAATACTTCAATATGCGGCCATTTATGTTTGGAATTCCTAGCTAAAAGTATCAGTCACTATTGAGATGTCTTCCTATACGGTATCATTAACAGGAAAATCGTCCACTTTACGAAGTATCCTTTTTCCAGCGTTACGCTTGCAAAAAGGAAGATTTTGGGAGGCAGCACTGTTGGATTTTACAACTTACAACTCTATTCCCAATGTTACGGAAGGTAAAAATAACTTATTGCATTATTATAAAGGAAAAGATGCCAGTGGTAAGTTAACAGACTTAGAAGAGTGCAGTTTACCCACAGGTTCTTATGAAATTGATCATATTAATGAATTTTTGCAAAATAAAATGGGAAAAGACAATATATCGCTAAAAGGTAATAATAATACAATGAAAGCTGAGCTTACTTCAAAATATTATATAGATTTCACTAAGCCAAACTCAATTGGTGATTTATTAGGATTTCCCAAAGATGGAGCAATTTTAGAACCAAATAAAACACATTCCGGTAAACAAACTGTAACAATATTAAAAGTCAATAGTATAGACATAACTTGTAACATTATACAAGGAGCTTACAGAGATGGAGCAAATACTCATATAATACATACTTTTTACCCCAGTGTACCACCTGGATTTAAAATTGTTGAAAAGCCGCAAAACCTGGTATATCTACCTTTGAACACCACTTTCATTTCAGACATCGTGTTGAACGTATTGGATCAAGACGGTAACTTGATAGATTTCCGAGAAGAGCTTATTACGGTTAGATTACATTTAAAATCAACACTTTAATACAAAATCATGGGTTTAACATTTAAAAGCGAACAACCTACGGGAATCCGCATTAGTAGCTCTTCAGCTGTGGAGGAGTTAACACGCGAGAACATTCGTTTCTTAGAGAGAATTGGATTAAAAGTAACCGATAATGGATATACTGGATATAGCTCAGGGTCCAACATTCGACGAAACCCTATGGGAAAAAGAATATCACACCCACAACCCTTACACTTCATCAAAATTAAACAATAACGATGAAATTCGTATTCCCATACAAAATCAAGACATTTACACACTACCATGTGAAAGTTACTTGTATATTGAAGGAAAAGTTACTAAAAAGGACGGTACTACTACTGGTACAACAGTTCCATTTATAAATAATCCCATGGCTTTCCTGTTTGATGAAATTAGATATGAAATATCAGGTGTAACAGTTGATTCTACTAAAAAAGTAGGTATTGCAACAACTTTAAAGGGATTAACATCTATATCACCTAATGAAACCAATTTAATACAACCTGCAGGATGGGTTTTACCTGCAAAAGACACAATCACTCCAGATACAAATGGAAATTTTGATTTTCATATTCCGTTACGTTTGTTGCTTGGTTTTGCTGAAGATTATAGGAAAATAATATTAAACGTTAAACAAGAATTAGTTTTGTTGAGATCTTCAAACGATAAAGATATTATTAAAGCTCCAGACGGTACAACAGATGCAACTTTAGAATGGAAATTAACATTAGACAAAATTGTATGGAGAGTTCCACATGTAAAATTAGCTGACGAGCATAGAATGCTACTATTAAGAAAGTTAAAGGCTGATCGTGATATTGTAATTCCTTTTAGAAGTTGGGAATTTCATGAACATCCCAGCTTGCCAACTACGGATCGACACACTTGGACAGTTAAAACATCTAATTATGTGGAACGAGCCAGGTATATTATATTTGGTTTACAAACAGGCAGAAGAGACACCATCACCAAACATGCAGGCCAATTTGATCATTGCAACTTGAAAAATATTAAAGTTTATTTAAATTCACAATTTTTTCCATACGATAATTTAAATGTGTCATTCGCTAATAAAAAGTACAGCATATTGTACGATATGTATGCAAGATTCCAAAGTTCATATTATGGTAAAACGAATGCACCTTTACTATCACCAGAAAAATACTTAGATGGTTACCCTATAGTTGTAATCGATTGTTCTAAACAAAATGAATCGGTAAAATCATCAAGTGTAGATATAAAAATAGAAATGGAATTCAACGCGCCTATATCGGCTAATACAACTGCATACTGTTTAATTCTACATGATAAAATCGTAACATACACACCTTTAACTGGAATTGTTAAAAATGTATTGTAAAAGACCGGTTTTCCTACATTCCAATGCATTCCGCGAGTATAAAAGCAGAGCGTTCAGCTCGCTCCTTATCAGTTTGTTGCCTGTTGTTGTATGGGTAGCATCTTATTCAATATGGCTTCTCCTAGTGGTACACAAGAAAATGTAGTAGATATTGAGAAGGAGATATCCGACTTTTTAGATCTTCAAGGTCAACCGGAGGGAGATGAACACAACGCTTGCGGACAACTCCACGCCAGTAATAATGTTGAGGAAAAAGGTAAAAGAAGAAAGAATGCACACAAGAGGAAAAGGGATATTGAAGATAATATTTCTCCTAACATATTAAGTGAGGTATTCTTGCGAATATTTTACCCAATCTCTTCCAGTTTGGACAAAAGTGTTTTAATCGGTGTTATGAAATCTACAGATTATTCCCCTACTTTAATTTTAACTCATGGACCCAAAATGATTTTGTTTACGGACACTGCTTGGGAATCGTTTATGAAACACTTGCATCTGCTAGAATGCTATTTAAGTAGTAACATGTTTGGAAGAAAGACAAGAGTAGGCCTTTTGGATTCAAATGTGGAAATCGATATTGTTAAACATCGTGGTGATCATCAGTTGCGGTTTAGAGACACAACAAGACATGATAACAAGATTCAACTTAATCGAGAAGAGTTTTTTATTCTAACTTGTGCAACTGAACCAATAACGAGATACTTGAGACAACTGGTGTTTTCAAGTTCAATTATTAAAGATTATCTGGAAGACACTTTGGACAAACAACCGGACGCACCTATATTGTACGGACCTGTAGATACTTCTATATTCAATAGGGTTCCTCATGAAGTACAAATGTGGAGACAATTGGAAAAGTACGCTCAACTACATAAGAAATCAGTAAAACATGAAAAAGAGGAAGAAGAAGGAGGAGAAGAATCAAGTGTTAGTGATGAAAATGAAAACAAGGAAAATGTAAAGATGGAAACCTAAATGACAATTAACTACACAGCAATGGTTAATTTTTAAAACAATATCAAACACTTTGTGGGGTTAGGCCTACCGGGGACGGTGCCCACGTTAAATATACACCAACGCGCCAACAACTGTACGGCCGGGTATAAAAGTCGTACCTACCGTGGTGTGGAAATCAGTTGACCTTTGGACTTCGTCATGAGCAGACGAGTGATCTTCGCAATGGACAAGGAAGAAGAACAAGTAAAGTCCAAACCTGGTATAATTGAGTTCCAAGCGTTTCGGGGTAATGATGATAGATTTATCATAAAAGAACTTGTGTTTTTCGACATCAATACAAGTGTTCCTTATTCGTTTTTATTTAAACCACCATGTTCTTATTCATCTTTAACCAGTAAAGCCGCTACTACCAACAGATGGATTTCAAAACACTTCCATCATATTGATTGGTATGATGGTTTTACAAGTTACACGGACTTGTATCACATTATGCATCACTTTTCAGACAAGTTTACCAATATTTACACAAAGGGGCTGGAAAAGAAAAGATGGATCGAAGGATTTACTCATGTTCCGGTTAATGATGTGGAATTGGATAAAAATTACAAGTATACGATGGAAAATGTTTGTATTTGTACTAAAAGTCCAGAACATGAAAAAGATAGACATTGCGCTTTAAAAAACGCCTATAAACTCGCATCTTACCTTCAAAGTGGGGAAATGGGGAGTGGTGGGGGTAACGGGGGTTATATAAGTGAGGAGCAGACCGGGACCTGGCATGAGTATTACTCGAGATTCCGAGACGACAACATCTCCCAGCAAGAATACGAAGAAGACGATCTATATCTCGACCATGGCATCTCACCAGTTCCTGCAAACTTTGGTTGAGCAGTTCAATGCTCACTCCAAATCTACCATACTACCCGTCAAGAAGTGTTCCGAACTTAAAGACGAGAAGCACTACATTATCCACGCCATGAAGAAGATGGAGACTACAATTGGAGAGGCCATCTGCTGCAGTCTTAGCGAGGCACCGTTCACTCCGGGGGATGAGCCCAAGTTCCAAGTCTACCTGCCGAAACGGTTCGTCCATCTCCTCCAGAACGAGGATCTGCGCTCCATCCAACCCGGCTGTCTCTACCTGGTTTCCCACGGTTGCACGGGTAGCAATTCCACCGAGTTGACCATCCACATCGCCGACAAGCAGCAGTGTTAGATTTAAGTTTTACTGTTGTAAATATGTTATTGTAACGTTTTATAAATAAATAAACCATAAAAAACAAAAAAATACAAAAGACAAAAAAATGCAACATATCAATATGTGAAGTTTGTCACATATTGATATGTTGCATTTTTTTTTAAACTTCGCGGGTGACCTTGACCTTTGACCTTTGCATTTCACAGTTACCCCCACCACGCTACAAGTCAAACCTGTTTGAATGCAAACACCCCCACCACTTTTTCATATACCTCCAAGCGCTGTGCCTTGGCTTCATTTCTACTCCAGCAGCCAACCTAGCAACATCAGGATGTCTCTCAACGTAAGCTGTGCCAGCTATGAGGAGGTGACTATCAAGACACAACAGGAGCTGAACGATTTGTACAAGGAGTTGCAGCTAATGGTGGCAAGAGGCTACCGTATAAATGTGCAAGTCTACGCTTGCAATATACGGAACACCCGGCAGCCAAAGGAAGAGCCTGGACACTCATCGACAGCTTCCTCACCGACGTCCATGAAGACCGAGCCGGACAACTTGGATTACTTCAGCTGACTAGCAGTTGTATTTCTTGTTCTAACCATTGTAGAATATGTTTATTTTTTCATTATATTAAAGAAGTAAAAGAGCAAAAACACCTATCTTGTTACTGACATATTAGCTCAGTAACAAGATAGGTTTTTTTTAAAACACAATTTGAATGACCTTGAAACTTCCCCCTCCACTGCTTTGCTACCCCCACCACTTCACTATTGGTGTACATGGCACATCACGATTAGAAACCTCATTCCATCTTCAACAGCCAAACCGACAACATCAACAATGGCAAACCTACCAACAGATGAAAGATGTCCTCACGCATGCTGCGACTTCATCCACGAGTTAGAGAAGAGGATGCAAGAGAGGGAGATAAGAAGAAAGCAGATCCACTCAGAAAATATCATGATAGTCAACGGCTATCTTTTATTGTTCGGCCTTATTATGGTTGTACTTTTCATACTATATGGTATAGTCACATGTGTCGGCAAGGTTGCAGAAGAAAACGCCCGCCACCATCAGTTGGAAAGTTTCAATGTTACTTTGTAGGTTTTCCTTTTTTTAAAACTCCGTTTGGATGACCTTGAAACTTCCCCCACCACTTCACCATGTTCCTGCATGAGTATCACATCACCCGTCATTCCTTGTTCGACAAGCAACCATGGCGGACAACACCATCAGCCAAGCTGACTCCACTACTGATGTTGGAACGACCTTGAACTTTCCCCTCCACTCCTTTCTTTTTAAAACCCAATTTTAAGTGACCTTGAAATTTCCCCCTCTACTT
This sequence comes from Neoaliturus tenellus, assembly GCA_030545055.2. Classification (NCBI taxonomy): domain Eukaryota; kingdom Metazoa; phylum Arthropoda; class Insecta; order Hemiptera; family Cicadellidae; genus Neoaliturus; species Neoaliturus tenellus. The sequence goes on along the minus strand of CM061532.1, from coordinate 74,724,173 downwards.
TTCGATAATGTTACAACTGACTGCAGCTCACCTCATTCCTTGCTTAGCTGCCATGGCGGAAGGAACTCTTTCTCAAGTTGACTCCACTACGGACGAAGCATTTCCCTTGCGGTGGACTGTTCATTTACAGGATGCGACAGAAGTGGAAGTCTTGTATCAAAAATTACTCAATGTATTCAACGGGAACCCTGGACCTCTTGAATGTAGAATGGATTTGAATTTTGATGCAACCAGGGTCGGCACAGAACCTTCAACTTCAAGCCAGCCTCAGCAACGAGATTTTACACATTTATACACTCCAATATCACCGGAAGATGTAACTGTCTGCGAGGCTGACTCAACTACACGTTATGTTCAGCCAAAGCCTTGGGTGTTGATTATTAACAATGTGTACAAAGTGGAATTGGTATGTAATAGATTGAAGGAGTTGATGGTACAAGATCCCGGCCTGCGCTTTCAAATAAATATACATTTCATCTGGAGAGCACCTGCACGGGGCTCTTCGTCTGACAGCTCTCCAAGTACTACGGACGAGGAGGACGACTAGTCATCTTTTTTAAAACTCTGTTTGAATGACCTTGACCTTTCCCCCTCCACTGAGTTTATTTAAGGTGCACTCTCACTGACTACAGCATTATTTCATTGCGCACCTTCACCGCAGCAACATGGAAAGTCAACTCAACTACTGTTGCGAACAGAAATGTTTTTCATGGCCAAATGACATTGATGTGGTGGATGGCCTGGCTTGTAGAACATGTGAAGCTTTTGGTCAGTGCATGTGTAAGTGCAAGTCTTGGAAGAAGCCGAAACCGAAGTTGAAGACATTCCATGTGTACCAAATGAGAGGGCATAAGTACACTTGTTGCCCTGAACGTTGCATTGAATTTAAACTAAAACAGCTAACTGGCTGCAAATTGTGCAACAATCATTTTGCAGGTTTTTACAAACATTATTTAGGAGCGTGTCAATACAGATCAACTTGGCATACCGAAGCACTCACTATCAATGAAATCGCTATAGACTCACAAGAGTAGTCTTTCTACTCTTTGACTTTTTTAAAACTCCGTTTGAATGACCTTGAAATTTCCCCCACCACTTCCCCATATATCTAGAGTACGCAGGGCCTGGAGGTCAGTCGCTCGGCAGCTGTCGTAGGGTGCACATCCGTGTTGTGCAGTCTGCTGTGCAGTTTTAATTTTAACCAGTTCAAGGTCACCACACTTGAACTCTGGCGAAAACGTCAAGCTGTTAAACACAATCCTAAGCCCCAGGTTCACAGTCGACCTCAAGGTCATCACACTTTAACATGTAAATTTAAGGTAGCACCGAAACGGTGCTACCTGGCTTGACATTTTTGAGTTTCCCGAGGTCTTCGCAGTTCCCCCCACCACTTCCCATATACCTAGAGTGCGCGGGGCCGGACAGTCAGTCGCTCGGTGTCTGTCGTAGGGTGCACATCGCGGTTGCAGTAATGGTTAAAGTAAGGCTTTTGGGCCAGTTCAAGGTCACCCGAGCGGTGTCACATGATGGTTTAGGCAGAGTCACGTTGCAAACTTCAAGTTTCCTCAGCACTTTTGCTGTTTCTCATCGCAAATTCGCTCCAAGTTGTCAAGGTCATGGTAACTGTGACTGAAACTCGGAGCGTAGTGCGAGAAACAGCAAAAGTGCCAAAAAATTTTAGGTTTCAGCGTGACCTTGACCTTTGTGACATCGATGACGTCATCTTGGTGACGTAAGGGGTGATGACGTCATCAGCACGTCATTTCTGTGACGTCATGGGTGTGACGTCAAGGAAGTGACGTCATTGGTGATGACGTCATCGATGATGCAATCGATGACGTCATCGATGAGGTCATTGACCTCGATGACGTCATCGATGACGTCATCGCTCGGGTGACCTTGAACTGGCCCAAAAGCCTTACTTTTGCACTACTTGTAATGATAATATTACAAACTTGAGAGCAGGAAGACACCCAAATGATGCTGCAACTGTAGGACAGACCATCACAACATCATTAAAGGATAGTAAAGTGTATACTTGTAATAATAAACGTATAACAGAGCTTAGAGACCCTGAACATGTAGATGATGCCGTCACTGTTAATTTTCTTGTAAAAGTTTTAGGTAATGCGATATTTGATTTACACAATCATTTCACACCGGAAGTTCTTCAAGGAGAACCAGGTCATAAAATTTGGGATGAAGCCGCGAGAGGTGGTTGGATTAAACGGGAAATTTTTAAAAAATACTTTATTCACCCTAATACACAACAGTTTAGATCATCAAATTGGGGTGATATTGATATTTAATAAAAGAACACAATAAATGACTTCATTTATGTGCAACCTGTCATAGAGGTAACACATAGGTTACGCTTTTCCAATATAAAAGACAATCATGACGTTTCATTACACCAGTCCATATCGAGACACTATACGGAAAGGAGGCGGTATCACGTCCACAGCGGTTTCTCTGTTAAGTAAAGCTTTAAATCGAATTCCAGTAGGATCTGTCGTAAATAGAGCAATAGACGCTTTACCATACGAATTTCACATACCGGGAGGTTATCAGTATTGCGGACCAGGAACTAAATTGAAAAAAACGACTGGAAAGAGGTGATCCAGGCATAAATAAGTTAGATCAGGCTTGTAAAGAACACGATATAGCATATTCCACATTTAGCGATACAAAAAATAGATCAATAGCTGATAAAAAGCTCGCGGATATAGCTTGGCAACGAGTAAAGTCTAGTGACGCTAGTATTGCAGAGAAAGCAGCAGCTTTAGCGGTAACAGCAGGTATGAAGGCTAAAACAACGGTAGGAGGTGGAAAAAGGAGGAGAAGAGTGAAAAGGAGATGCAAAAACAAAACATGGAGGGAATATTAGAAGAAAACGACGTTCCACCAGAAAGGGTAGCAAAAAACCAACAGTATGGTCAATGGTAAAAAACGGGGCAGGTCTATACCTAAGACCATATCGTGCATATTAAATAAAAGAAATCAATTAGTAATACCACATAAAGCGTTAACAAATATCGAATTATTTAAATACATTTCATGTTTAAAAATACCATTTTTTCGCGGTGTCTTTATGAAAGATGATTTACCAGTTAAAATGTGGAAAAACGAAACCGGTATTGTAAATTTAGACAATTCTGAAGGTCCTGGCACTCATTGGGTTTGTTATAAGAAATTAGGTGAAAATATATATTACTTTGATAGTTTCGGCAATTTACCACCACCTAAAGAACTTGAGCATTACTTTAAATCTGCTAAAAACATATATTACAACTATAAAAGAGAACAACCTGATAACACTTTAATATGCGGCCATTTATGTTTGGAATTCCTAGCTAAAAGTATCAGTCACAATTGAGATGTCTTCCTATACGGTATCATTAACAGGAAAATCGTCCACTTTGCGAAGTATCCTTTTTCCAGCGTTACGCTTGCAAAAAGGAAGATTTTGGGAAGCGGCACTGTTGGATTTTACAACTTACAACTCTATTCCCAATGTTACGGAAGATAAAAATAACTTATTGCATTACTATAAAGGAAAAGATGCCAGTGGGAAGTTTACAGACTTAGAAGTTTGCAGTTTACCCACAGGTTCTTATGAAATTGATCATATTAATGAATTTTTGCAAAATAAAATGGGAAAAGACAATATAACATTAAAAGGTAATAACAATACGATGAAAGCTGAAATTAACTCCAAATATTATATAGATTTTACTCAGGAACACTCAATTGGTGAATTGTTAGGATTTCCCAAAGATGGACCAATTTTAGAACCAAATCAAACACATTCCGGTAAACAAACTGTAACAATATTAAAAGTCAATAGTATAGATATAACTTGTAACATTATACAGGGAGCTTACAGAGATGGAGCAAATACCCATATAATACATACTTTTTACCCGAGTGTACCTCCAGGATTTAAAATTGTTGAAAAGCCACAAAACCTAGTATATCTGCCGTTGAACACCACTTTCATTTCAGACATCGTGTTGAACGTATTGGATCAAGACGGTAACTTGATAGATTTCCGAGAAGAGCCAATTACAGTTAGATTACATTTAAAATCGACGATTTAATACAAAAATCATGGGTTTATCATTTAAAAGTGGACAACCTACGGGAAACCGCATTAGTAGCTCTTCAGCTGTGGAGGAGTTAACACGCGAGAACATTCGTTTCTTAGAAAAGATTGGTTTAAAATTAACCGATTATGGATATACTGGATATAGCGCAGGGTCCGACATTCGACGAAACCCTATGGGAAAAAGAATATCACACCCACAACCCTTACACTTCATCAAAATTGAACAATAACGACGAAATTCGTATTCCTATACAAAATCAGGACATTTACACACTACCATGTGAAAGTTACTTGTATATCGAAGGAAAAGTTACTAAAAAGGATGGTTCTACTACTGGTACAACAGTTCCATTTATAAATAATCCTATGGCTTTCCTGTTTGATGAAATTAGATATGAAATATCAGGTGTAACAGTTGATTCCACTAAAAAAGTAGGTATTGCAACAACTTTAAAAGGGATAACATCTATATCACCTAATGAAACCAATTTACTTCAACCTGCCGGATGGGTTTTACCTGAACATGACACAATCACTCCGAATACAAAGGGATATTTTGATTTTCATATTCCATTACGTTTGTTGCTTGGATTTGCTGAAGATTATAGAAAAATAATATTAAATGTTAAACAAGAATTAGTTTTGTTGAGATCTTCTAACGATAAAGACATTATTAAAGCTCCAGACGGTACAACAGATGCAACTTTAGAATGGAAATTAACATTAGACAAAATTGTATGGAGAGTTCCACATGTTAAATTAGCTGACGAGCATAGAATGCTACTATTAAGGAAATTAAAGGCTGATCGTGATATTGTAATTCCTTTTAGAAGTTGGGAATTCCATGAACATCCCAGTTTACCTGCTGCGGATCGACACACTTGGACTGTTAAAACATCTAATTACGTAGAACGAGCCAGGTATATTATATTTGGTTTACAAACAGGTAGGAGAGACAGTATCACAAAACATGCAGGCAAATTTGATCATTGCAACTTAAAAAATATTAAAGTTTATTTGAATTCACAGTTTTTCCCCTACGACAATTTAAATGTGTCATTCGCTAATAAAAAGTACAGTATATTATACGATATGTATGCGAGATTCCAAAATTCATATTACGGTAAAACAAATACACCTTTATTATCACCAGAAGAATACTTAGATGGTTACACAATAGTTGTAATTGATTGTTCTAAACAAAATGAATCAGTAAAATCATCAAGTGTTGACATAAAGATAGAAATGGAATTCAACGAGCCTATACCTGCAAATACAACTGCATATTGTTTAATTTTACATGATAAAATTGTCACTTACACACCTTTGACTGGAATTGTTAAAAATGTTTTATAAAAAATCGTTTTTGTAAAATTTCAATCACGGGCGCGATTATAAAAGGGGAGCGCGCAGGTCGCTCCTGATCAGTTTGTTGCCTGACATCGTATGGGTAGCATCATCTTCAATATGGCTTCTACTAGTGGTACAACGGAATGCGATATAGAAAAAGAAATTTCAGAATTTTTGGACATGAATGAACAGCAACACGGCGCAGATCAAGAAGAAGAAAAAGGTAAAAAGAAGAAATATTTGTCCAAGAGGAAGAGAAATGTGGAAGAAAATATTTCACCAAATATTTTGATGGAGGTATTTTTACGAATTTTTTATCCAATCTCTTCAAGTTTGGATAAAAGTGTTTTAATTGGAGTTATGAAATCAACCGACTATTCACCTACAGTAATTTTAACTCACGGAACAAAAATGATTTTGTTTACAGCCAATGCTTGGGAATCTTTTATGAAACACCTCCATTTGTTGGAATGTTACTTTAATAGCAACATGTTTGGCAGGAAAACAAAAGTAGGACTATTGGATTCAGACTTGGAAATTGATATTATTAAACACCGAGGTGAACATCAAATGAGATTTAGAGATACAACCAAACATGACATAAAAATTCAACTGAACAGAGAAGAATTTTTTATTTTAACATGTGCAACGGAACCAATTACAAGATATTTAAGACAGCTAGTATTCTCCAGTTCAATTATTAAAGATTATTTAACAGACACTTTGGACAAACAACCGGATGCACCAATTTTGTAAGGACCTGTGGACACTTCAATATTCAATAGAATTCCTCATGAAGTTCAAATGTGGAGACAATTGGAACAATATGTGCAAGAAAAAAATAATTCTGTAAAATCGGATGAAGAAACACATTTCAGTGATGAAAAGGATCAAAGTGATGAGAATGACTACAACAAAAATGACCAGATGGAAAGTTAAATAAAATTTTAAAATTTTTCACAACACTTTACACTTGAATTGGCAAATTTTCAATAAAAAATTCAAAATTTTGTGGGTGTAGGCCTACCGGGGATGGTGCCCACGTTAAATATACACCAACGCGCCTTCAACTGTACGGCCTGGCATAAATAAATGCCTACCGTGGTGTGGAAAACAGTTGACCTTCTGACACCGTGATGGATAGACGGGTGACCTTTCAAATGGACATGGAAGAAGAAATCAAGTCCAAGCCGGGTATTATTGAATTTCAAGCTTTTCGTGGTAACGATGATCGGTTTATAATTAAAGAACTTGTATTTTACGATACAGATAAAAATATTCCTTACACATTTTTATTTAAACCACCATGCTCTTTTTCTTCACTAACCACCAAAGCCGCAACAACAAATCGATGGACTTGGAAATATTTTCATCACATCGATTGGTATGACGGTTTTACCAGTTATTCAGACTTGTATCATATTATGCATCAATTTTCAAACAGATTTACTAATATTTACACAAAAGGACTTGAAAAGAAAAGATGGATAGAACAACTTACATCTACTCCAGTTAAAGATGTGCAAATAGATAAAAATTTTAAATTTATTGCTGAAAACATTTGTATTTGCACACAAAGTGTGGAACATGAAAGGGACAGGCACTGTGCGTTAAAAAACGCTTTGAAATTAGCGACTTACCTGCAAGATGGAGAAATCGGCGATGGTGGTGGGGGTAACGGCGATTATAAAAGCGAGGAGCAGACCGAGACCTGGCACGAGTATTACTCGAGATTCCGAGACGACAACATCTCAGAGCAAGAAGACAGCGAGGACCTCTAGAACAACCATGGCATCCAACCAGTTTCTGCAGACTTTGGTGGAACAATTCAACGCCCACTCCAAGTCTACAATTTTGCCGGTAAAAAAATGTTCTGAACTCAAGGATGAAAAACATTATATTATACATGCACTGAAGAAAATGGAAACTACTGTCGGCGAAGCAATCTGCTGCAGTCTCAGCGAAGCACCATATACTCCGGGGGATGAAGCAAAATTCCAAATTTACCTTCCGAAGAGATTTGTCCACCTACTACAAAATGGAGATCTACGCTCCATTCAACCGGGATGTCTCTACTTGGTGTCCCACGGATGCAGCGGCAGCAACTCCACCGAGCTTACCATCCACATCGCAGACAAGCAGCAGTGTTAAAAAAAAAATAATTTTTTCTTTCTTGTATCTGTTTGTATTTGTTAACTATATATATTTTTGTCATGTAATCTTGTTTGTACTGTTTTAAATAAAGATAAAAAACAAAAAAAAAACAAAAAAAAAACACAAAAAAGGCAACATATCAATATGTGAAACAAAAAAAATTTTTCACATATTGATATGTTGCCTTTTTTTTTAAAGCTCTGGGGTGACCTTGACCTTTGACCTTTGCACAAATTAAACATAAATTTTTTTCAAACAGCAATATGTGTGTGTGTGTGTGTGTGTGTGTGTGTGTGTGTGTGTGTGTGTGTTTTCCCCCACCATTTTGGGTTACCAGCATACAGACTGTAAAGAAGTTCAGTTTGATTGCAACTGTCAAACGATGAGCACCCTATTTGAGCTTTGTGTAAGAAAAATTATTGAAGATCAACAGCTATTCAGCCATACTTTACGATCCAACGCTCCTCAGCAAATTAAAATTTTTATCAAACAGTACAAGCTAGACAACAGAGGTTACAACACTTTTGGTTGGTACAAGTTTGGTGATGGTACAAAATTTTGTCGAAGTTGTGGAAGGGCTGCTGTCTCTAACCCGGCACAATTCCTACAAGATGATGGATGTTTACAATATGGTCATGTGGCTCCAGTTTTAAGTTACCATACACCTAAAGAACTTTGTGCTATTTGTTCAATCAATATGTTTAGTTGGAAAAAATTTAGCCACCTCCCATCAGACAGCGTGTAAAATCCTTCCCCCCACCACTATTTCATACTACCTTCAAACAACCATGCTAATATTCATTCCGCCTTTGGACATCATACTGAAAACATCGACATGGCTCTAACTGTAAAATGTGCAAATTATGAAGAAGTATTTGTAAGAAATATGGAAGAATTAAACGGAATTATTCAAGAATTTAAATCACTAATCGAACAGGGATACCGATTGAACATGCAAATTTTTGCTTGCAACACAAAATGCCCTCATGTCCCCAGGGATGACGAGCCACCTAGGTCACCATCATCAACTTCTTCAGCCTATTCGTCCAGATCATCCATGAAGACTCAAGCCAGTCCAAACTTGGAATATTTCTCCTGACTAATATTTATATTTTGTATCCTCATTGTACTTCAATATGCATATTTTTGTATTGTAATAAAGGAATGATAAAATAAAAACAAAATAAAAAAAACCTATCTTGCTACAGTAGTGTAGCAAGATAGAATTTTTTTAAAACACAAATTGGATGACCTTGAACATGTTCTAACATGTTCAGGTGTAAACTTAAATAAAAATATTCAAATAATATTTTTTTTCAAATTCAAACTTCCCCCACCATTCTACCTCATCTCCCACCACTTTTACTCTGGGAGACCCGAGAGACAACACCAATGTGTTTCATTACATCTTCATCTTTCAAGCTGCAAACATGGATGTTCCACCACCAATATATGAAGCTGATGAAGCAGAAAGCCTGGGGAGAATAAGATGCCAGCATGTGGATCTAGTGGAGATGATGGAAAGAAGGATGGAAGAAAGACGGATCAGGAAGGATCATATGCTAATTCAGAAAATTTTAAAATTAGATCTCTTCATAATCTTGGCCTTATTGATTGCAATCTTCTTCTACTTGGTATACGCAGTTGTATACTGCCTAAAATGCATCGAGTGTTCAGATAAAGCAGCCAAATTGCCAGTTTTCAACATTACTCTGTAAATAAAATTTTCTTTTTTAAAACTCCAAATGGTTAACCTTGAACATGTTTCAACCTGTCTGGTTGTATCAATTACCCCCACCACCACAATTCCAAAAGACCAATCCTACATGCAAGTCTGGCTTCATTTCCAACTCAGCTATGCTAAAGGTTACACTACACACAATGAAGTGGGAATTACTTGTTGACAGCCTTCAATACCTAAAAGAAATCTATGAAAAATTGCACATGCGGCTTCTTCAAAATCCAGGGATGATAATAAAAATGAACTTGGAATACGACTGTCCACTCATCGATGACAGTATGGATGAAGCAGAAGGGGTAGTCCAAAATACACAAGGAACATGTTGCTGTGAAGAAAATTCTTCGACAACATCAAGCACAAGTCCGGACAGCACATATGGGGATGAAGGAGGATTTTTGTAATTTGTAAATAAAATAAAAAAATAATTTTTTTTAAAAACTTCAAATGGTTGACCTTGAACACGTTTGAACATGTTGAGCAATGTGGATAAAAAATATTTTTTTTTTCTTACGCCTATTGCTGAATAACAAACTCAGTTGTATAGTTTGCAAAAATTTTTTTTTTCATTTCATCCGACCACTTTACCCCCACCATCTCCTTATCCCCACCACCCTGCCGAGTACCTCAGATACACGGAGAGACTTGCTCAGTTGCTGTTCAACTCTTGTGGTGTGCACATCTCACTTTTTGCACTCAATTTACTTATATTGAGTTTAAATTTAAATATTTAGCCAAATATCAAACATTTCTTAATTTTTCGGCAAAGTTTCAAATAACAAAAAAAATTTTTTTTTCACTTTTGGTTTGATTGAAATTTCACAAGTTCCAAGATCACCTGAGAAAGAATAAAAATAAATATTTCTCAGGAAATATTTCCAATCCGGGTTACGGTAAAGGACGGGCTCGGATGAGTTGTTGCAAAAATTTTAATTTTTTCTTCCTTCTGACCACTTTACCCCCACCACCACCTTATCCCCACCACTGGGCCGGGTACCTGGAGAACCGCCTGCGCCCAAGTCAGTACGTCTTCGGACGCGGTGCTGTTCGGATCGCGTGTCGTTTGTCGCACTGTCGGGTGTTTGAAGAAATTATTCTTCGGCTCTCAGTCTCTCGGTGGGTAAGTAAAATAAAAAAATTATTTTTTTTTCAAGTGGGGTTGCTGGGACGGGTCAATGACCCCTGACGGATATATTAGGTCAAGAGTCTAATCGCTAGGGAATAAAAAAAATATTTTTTTTGCACTTTTGTGGTTCCTCGAGAAATTTCAATTTCTCAACAAAATTTGAGGAATCGCAAAAGTGCAAAAAAAATTTTTTTTGTATTCTTGCGTGACCTTGACCTAATTAACGTCAGTGACGTCAGCAATAATGACGTCACCATGACGTCATAGGTGTGACGTCATGTGACGTCATATTACGTCATTAGTGACGTCATTCGTGACGTCATTGATGACGTCATCACTGCTGACGTCATCGTGATGACGTCATGTCCCAGGTGTGCCCTTTTTGCACTACTTTCATCTAAACTTAAGTAGTTGTGCTTGCTAACTATTGAGGAAGGAAAGCTTCTGGAAAGAGACGCCGTGACTTGACACCGATGCCAAGGAGGAAGATTTTTTTGGAGGTGAATGCTTACGATGATTGATTTCAGAGCTGACTTGAAGTTTTAGCCATAGCCATGCAAACACACAAAACGTTTCCCAATACTTAATATAAATAACGCATATAAAATTGTCCCGGACCCGTTAAAGATGGCGGTCTTCTGATTCTGTAAGGAAATCACTCTTTGATAGAGCGACTGAGAAACCATCTATTGAAAAGGTGAAAATCCATTTATTTAAATAGTGGATATTTTCACTCTTTAGAAAGAGTGGAGGTTTTCTGTTCTTTCACGAGTTACTTTTCATTCTTTTGGAATGAACACGCATTCACTCTGAACAAAGAATGACTTTTTCATTCTTTCTATTTTAGCGTGTACGTGTTCACATTTTGTCTGATTTTATTTTTCTCTTATAGACTAAAATACTAAAAAATTTCATCTAGAACATTAAAAAATGTTATTGTTTATCATTACTTCCAATTCAAGAGTAATGAAGTTTCAAAACCTTATATCAGTGTTGTATTTGAATAAATTTCGGAATAATAATTAAATTGAAAATAAGAGCTTTTGAGTCTCTGCTAGGAATATGTAACAACAGATAATTTTATAGTTATCTTAACCTTCTTTATGGAGTGTTTTAAATAATTCTTTTTGAAGCAAAGAGTTATCCGATTCCGACACTAGTTATTCAATAACAGTGTCTTAAAGTATTGAAATTGTATTTGTCCTGTACTTGTGTATAAAAACAAAGATATCTGGTTTTGGCATGGTTGGATGGTCTACATAGATAAGTAGATTTGACTAATCACAGCAATATTGGCCAATTGGACATGTGGTAGCATGAATCATGCGGCCAAGATGGTGATGTTCGGAGCGAACGCAGCGTGAGGCGGTCGAGCGATCACTGAGGCAATCAATCACTTTCGTACGTTCTCACGAGATGAACAGTCACGATTCCAGCTAGGTCAAGATGCGGGTCAGATCAGTTAAAATCGATAAATTATTTCAGAATATGACTTAAGATGACACCTCACACCACCTACAACCTACAACGTATGATTAATTACTTGCCAGCGACTAGTGTAGCGTTCTACTTTTGAAATATCTAGAGTTGGATCAAATTCAAGAAGAACATATTCTCGGTAAGTAAAAGTTCAACTATCGACAAGTGACGACAGCGGACCACCACAACGCGGGCCCACTAGGGCCCACCTCCCGCCGTTCATTACAGAGACAGTCGCGGTCCAAGGGCGGACATGTACCGGACCACGCGACAAAACAACACAAGCGACGTTAATTGAACTAAACTGTCACCGACGGTGTATGCTGTGCCTACAACCACAGCACACAGCCGTTGTGTCGTATAGAGTACTTCCTCGCAAACCGCAGCGGTTAAGCCCACTCGTACCTTCCACGCGAAAACGTATTATCGATAGGCTATCTTGGCTTTCATTGTGTTACACAACTATGTTCATTAACCAAAAAATTTGTATCGCAGGAAAACTATTGTATCAAATTTCTGCTGAGTTTAACAATTTCTGATAGGAAGGAGTGGGGACAGCATTTTGTTATGAGCTTTATAACCAGGATCCATTTGATCCACATAAACGAGATCTACAACCATAGAGATTGTGATGGTCACACATATAAGTAGGATAATATTATGAAACTCTTTGTCACCCTAAGAAACGATGCCTTTTACCCAATACGAATTTATTCTTGTAATACAAAGGTAAATACAGCTTAAAAGGTAGTTTTCGTTTCGGTGTGAGTATTACCTCTAAAAAGAACCAAATTAATTATTCCTGTATTATTCATTATTTACATTCAGCTGCTTGTAAATTTAAATTCATTTGCTTACCACACGATGTATAGGCCCTATACCTAAAGGTTAATTAGGCCTATTTCAAGTTAAAGACCCCTTCAAAGGTAATAGACATCATTTTTCTTTTGAATTAATCAACGAGAAGATAAAACTGTACAATGTATAAAGTGCTTTTTCCTTCCTTTACCTTAATTTGACTGGTAATGAAAAATCACAAAAAACCATCAACTGATACGACGTCTTTTAAAATTTTAAATAAACATGTTTGAATTAATTTTTCTGAACGAATTTTCTACAGTATTTCGAGACTTCTTACCTCTCAGGGTGATGTTGACATGGCTGAGGCCGATGTAAGCGCCGAGCTCCGCATGGACCAACTCCCGGGAGAAGGCGCGGTACGTGCTGACGATCTCCGTGGTGGCCACGTGCCATCCGCTCTCCAGCCGCGTCACTGCAACATTAACAACAGAGAATCAGTTAACATAAAATCATTTACAAACTGAATTAAAATAATATACAGTGAACAGATACTGCAACAACAACCGGGAGGAAGGCGCGGTACGTGCTGACGATCTCCGTGGTGGCCACGTGCCATCCGCTCTCCAGCCGCGTCACTGCAACAACAACAGACATACAGTAAACAGATACTGCAACAATCACAACAACTTCCGGGAGAAGGCTCGGTACGTGCCGACGATCTCCGTGGTTGCCACGTGCCATCCGCTCTCCAGCCGCGTCACTGCAACAAAAACAACAGACATACAATCAACAGATACTGCAGCAGCAGCAACAACCACAACAACTTCCGGGAGAAGGCTCGGTACGTGCCGACGATCTCCGTGGTGGCCACGTGCTATCCGCTCTCCAGCCGCGTCACTGCAACAAAAACAACAGACATACAATCAACAGATACTGCAGCAGCAGCAACAACCACAACAACTTCCGGGAGAAGGCTCGGTACGTGCCGACGATCTCCGTGGTTGCCACGTGCCATCCGCTCTCCAGCCGCGTCACTGCAACAAAAACAACAGACATACAATTAACAGATACTGCAGCAGCAGCAACAACCACAACAACTTCCGGGAGAAGGCTCGGAACGTGCCGACGATCTCCGTGGTGGCCACGTGCCATCCGCTCTCCAGCCGCGTCACTGCAACAAAAACAACAGACATACAGTCAACAGATACTGCAGCAGCAGCAACAACCACAACAACTTCCGGGAGAAGGCTCGGTACGTGCCGACGATCTCCGAGGTGGCCACGTGCCATCCGCTCTCCAGCCGCGTCACTGCAACAACAGACATACAGTCACAAGATACTGCAGCAGCAGCAACAACCACAACAACTTCCGAGAGAAGACTCGGTACGTGCCGACGATCTCCGCGGTGGCCACGTGCCATCCGCTCTCCAGCCGCGTCACTGCAACAAAAACAACAGACATACAGTCAACAGATACTGCAGCAGCAGCAACAACAGACATACAGTCAACAGATACTGCAACAACCACAACAACTTCCGGGAGAAGGCTCGGTACGTGCCGACGATCTCCGTGGTGGCCACGTGCCATCCGCTCTCCAGCCGCGTCACTGCAACAAAAACAACAGACATACAGTCAACAGATACTGCAGCAGCAGCAACAACCACAACAACTTCCGGGAGAAGGCTCGTACGTGCCGACGATCTCCGTGGTGGCCACGTGCCATCCGCTCTCCAGCCACGTCACTGCAACAACAACAACAGAAATACAGTTAACAGATAATGTGACAACAACAACAGAAATACAGTCAATACTGCAACAACAACAACAACAACAGACATACAGTCAACAGATACTCAACAGCAGCAACAACAGACATACAGTCAACAGATACTGCAACAACAACAACAACAGACATACAGTCAACAGATACTGCAACAACAGCAACAACAGACATACAGTCAACAGATACTGCAACAACAGCAACAACAGACATACAGTCAACAGGTACTGCAACAACAACAACAACAGACATACAGTCAACAGATACTGCAACAACAGACATACAGTCAACAGATACTGCAACAACAACAACAACAGACATACAGTCAACAGATACTGCAACAACAACAGACATACAGTCAACAGATACTGCAACAACAGCAACAACAGACATACAGTCAACAGATACTGCAACAACAACAACAACAGACATACAGTCAACAGATACTGCAACAACAGCAACAACCACAACAACTTCTTTGAGAAGGCTCGGTACGTGCCGACGATCCCAGTGGTGGCCACGTAAAGAAAGGCTGTGAAATTCCATCATTTAAGTCTCACCATAAAATTAAAATAAGGATTGCCCGGTATTCTTTCTCCTAGACGTACACCCTACACATGATTATATTTTTGTGTTTGATGGTGTCTCCATCCAGTCCAGGACATTTTTTACCGCCGCATTTCAAAAGTTGTTAAACGATTCTTATATATGTTTGAATACAGAGTATCAATGGTGGAATGCGGTTTGCATTCAATCGTAAACTGTGGAGCCCCAGGATTGCCTTCGTCACTGTGTTATTAGCTAATAACCTTCACTAAGAATCCGCCTTAGTCGCTAACAAGGCCGAGTAAGGAATGCCCTCATCTTTTATTCATGATGTCTCTAATGTTCTTATATCTTCAAGCTTTGGTCCAGGTGCACCTATTTAAATCACCATACAAATTATGTTTATTAGTATACGGTATTAAGTCAGCTAACGGTGGCAGATCTTTGGACTTCAAGTTGAGATGGGTCTATTAAAATGTGGGATCTCTATTGTGGTCATCTCGGGCAGGTTCTAGTTGCAAAGGTACTGCAAAGGTTTTAGGACTTAGTGTTGAATAATGTTCAGGCTTTTATAAACATGTACTTACTTTTATAAAGAAAAAGTAGAAGGAAGAAAAAAAACAATTAAAAATAATTGAAAGACTAAAAAAGTTTTGAGTATGAAATGAATTAACAATGAATTATCTTGTTGAAAAATCTGGAATTGTGAGTTTTAAATTGTGAAACACATAGAAAGATTTTTGTAAATTCCCATACAATGTAAATTTGTCAGCGGAATAAAATTTATTATTATTATTATTATTATAAAACAAAAGATCATTGATGTACATCAGTAGGCAAAGAAAAAAAAACTTAAAAGCATATGCTAGAGTGGTGATATGGAGAACAATCAAAAGAGTCTCGAACTAATTTCTTATAGTTAACTTATTATTTTAATTTGAACTTAAGTAATGTTTGCATGAAATAAAAGGTTGAAATGTAGCCTATTTCGTCAAATTATTGTCGAAAGAAAGATCTTGTAAGTTTCGCTAAAAGGGTTAAGTCAGTAAAAGAAAACTTTACGATACAAGGAAACGTAGAAAAAGCTGAAGTTTACAATAACAGTATTCTATTGCTAGTAGTCGAAATTAATTTAACCTTCATGTAAAACTCTAATAAGTTTTCCTAAACATTAAATTCATTTAATTTAGTTTTTACCGGAATTTAAATATACTTAACTCCTTCTGACCGATGACTAAACTCCTTAGTGCGACGACTTAAGGCCATCTGATCTTAAAAAGTATAACGTATAACCTCAGTAGCATAACTTAACATTAACTTATGTTATTTTACCAGAATGAATGTTCTTTTACCTCGAACGGGACACCAGATATACGTCTACGTATGGACCACAATAGTTTGATTATCAAACTTTGATATAACTCCTTCAGATCTAGTGAAATAACAATTAAACAAAATTGTTCTGATTTTATTCTTCCAGGAACCATCAACACCTCAAAATCGCCAAATGACTTAACCGCTTTTGCCCAGACATCGAAGAAATAATTTGGGTGTCCTTAATAACTTTCCGTTACTGTCCATATTTCGACTGCTGGCGATGGCTTCTAAGGTATATGAAGCAATTTAAGCTACACATCATTTGTGGCATTCAGATTTTCGGCTTCTACACACAAGCGAGGCATTGCCAAATCAGAAAGCAATTGACGGCCAAACACAATACACTCGGTGATGGTGCAACGTTAACCGCACGCAGGGTTCAGCGTACAGCCGATATATAACGTGTAATGGGAAGATTGCGGGCCACTTAGGCCCCATTAGGCTGTGGATATGACCTTTGGCCGCTGAGCCGCTGACGGCCGGGCTCCGTGATAGACGACCAGCGGCGCTCTCCACCGCTGGAGGATGGGACCGTGCGAGGATACGCACCTCCTGTGGTACACATGCGAACCGCGCGCACAGCGGAGTCAAGTGTGGGAGGATCTCAACAGAAACAAATTCAGTTACGATCGGGGTAATGATGGTCTTTGACATTAAAATGGACATGAATAAATTACACAGTAATTACAAAGTTTGTGCAATAATTTTGACAAAAAATCCATGTAATCAGCTTTGTCTCTTGATTGCTTATGAATCAAGAGTTTAAACCCTAGAGTAGTCACAAATTATTTATTCCATTTCAATAATAAAAGTCAGGTAAACACAAAATCTTGAAGATGAAGGTATTCAGTGATATATTTTTAGTTTGAAGTTGTCTAACTTAAGCTCAGTTGGACCTACATCCCGTTAAGTTTACACAGAGAGTTATGTTTATCGGATAGAGTCGTATAAAAAGAAAAGAACGCTAGTTTTAAATTGAATTACTTTGATGGCAATTATTATTCCAGTAAAAACGTGTGTAAATAATTCGCCCTCGGTGCATAGAGAGAGTATTAACGATTAACGATCCGAAAATATTGCAAAACCGCTTCACGAGGTCCCATAGGCTATTAAGAATAAAAAGGCAATAATCTTAAGAGTTGCTTGGTTTTGTTGTCCATGTATGTTTCCATAATTAGTCAAACTGCACTTTTGTCTCTGTCAAAGTTAGTGCATCAGGTTGATAAATGAAAATCTTCGAAACAAATAGAACCAATCATTTACTTCAAAGATTCTAAAAATTATATAAATATGTTTTAAATTCACAAAAGTAAAATAGTAGAACATGTTTTGAGGAGAAACAAAAAAGTTGTTTCGTCCAACTTCAATTTTAAATTTCGAATTGGAGTTAATAAAACGACTAGCAGGACTATTTTGTTGCCCCAGTTCTGTTTTGTCCGATTTTAAAGGTGTGTATAGAGGTACTTACTGCTATCCGCGCGAAGGATAATAAAAACGACAATTATAAAGGCATGAGGACGGCGGGATTGTCGGCAAGTCAGGGATCAGCTGATCAGCTTTGGCGGTAAATGTCAGCTGTGAAAGTGTGACATTTGTGGTGAGGATGGGCCTTTGTCGTGGCGAAAGTTGTTAAACAAGGGTCTGCAGCGATCGGCACTTGTTCCACCCAGCGAGTCGACGATGTAAGTTCTCTCGAAGCTTGGAATTCGAAGAATGGTTTAGAAAATTAACTTAAGGTCGGCACTCTGTAAAAAGCGTAAAGCGCTATGAAAATCACATTTTTAACAACTATGATGATATATCAATGAATTTAGATTGTGAATGAAGTTAACGGTAGTTTATTTTTCTACATAAGTTAAAAAATCATATTTGTGAATTTTACCTGAATAGATTTATGTAGTTTTGCTTGTTAGTTTTCTTTACTGAGACTTCTTCAAAATTAAACTTTTGGTCTTGCTGACACTAGACGTGTATTTTGTTCAACTATTTGTTGAGGATTTATGCAGGCTTGACATTTATACACCCCCTACAAAGAGTCTACTTGAATTTGGCCTTTGAAAAGCTGAGCCTTAGATAGCTTTAGACAGCTGTTACCAATTAAAAATCTAAAAAATAGTAAAAAAATTAGTCAATGCTAGTTGAAGAGTATGTGTTAAACATGCCTCAGCAATACCTGGAGACTATAAATCATTTTAACCACTGAAACATTACACATTAAATCACAACAGCATTATAAAAAAATTTTCTGTATCAGCCCGTATAAAAATTATATGTTCTATATCAGAGGCTTTTTTAATTACATGACAATTGAAAGTATCATAGTATGTGTTATGGGAACTGTCCCGGAAACAGCAATGTGTTTTGCTACTCTATACAATACCGTCAAACGTGTCGGTAGGTATTGAGTCGTTTCCGTCGCGTCGGTAACGCAGTTTCGTCACAGTTGATTGTTATCGAGCACGAAGTGTTTCTGGTCGTGTCTCAGTCGCCATCTTTACTTCGGCGCGAAATTTCTTAACTCGAGTAATTTCTGAATCAAGATTGCCGCAGTGTGGCGCAACGCGGCCGACCGCGAGTTTACACAATAGAGCGCGCTTCTGCCGACGCCGCGCCGAGGGTAATGGGACTGTTTGGGCTGACTGGTTGTTACTGTAGTAAAGCGCTTCTTGTGTCTACAAGAATAAAAAGGAGATAAATGAATGACGATAAAAAATTCATTCCGGACAATTTGTTTAGTATATCTAGAATACCGGTACGTGTTGCACCATGCGTTAATAATGTCCAAAGAAATATACCACACACGTGCGATTAAAAGAAGAA
This sequence comes from Neoaliturus tenellus, assembly GCA_030545055.2. NCBI lineage: Eukaryota > Metazoa > Arthropoda > Insecta > Hemiptera > Cicadellidae > Neoaliturus > Neoaliturus tenellus. The sequence continues at coordinate 74,704,894 of CM061532.1, read as the reverse complement.
ATTGTTAAATATTTCAGAAAAATTACTTGCAACTTATAGACAGTAGAGGCATTATGGGACACCTGGGACAGACGCAAATTCAGCGGTTTTTAATCAGTGGTTACGTATGTGTGATGATGTTTTTGTGACGTCATACGGTGACGAGGTAGAGTGTGTGACGTGGTAGTGTGACGTCAATCATTTGTCATTGAACTTTTACCTGAGACCAGAGAGCCTTAATTTTCATCTTATTTTGTGTTTATTTATGACGAAAGAGAGTTAAATAATTGCCTAAATAATAAACTACGTAAATTGACCATTTATAGTGATAGTGACATAATTGACCATAATGCCTCTACTAAAGACTAATAATTTTAATTGCTTAACAAAACAGTAATTTGCAAAAATTCCAAACATATTTACTTACAGGCATTGAGTACTAAAGTTATTTAAAGGTTTAGTTTTTATCAATAACTGGACTATAAAGCTATGGCCGTATAGACTGCGCGTTGGGCTATGATTTGTGCAGGGCAGATGGCTGACAAGGCATACAAAAATGTGTAAGCGCGTTTGTCTTCACATTACACCAATGGCCGCCAGAGGGCAGGGCTGGCGGCACCGTGGCTGTACAGTATAAGCTGTGTAACGAGACTGCGCGTTTGTCTAACATTACACCAATGGCCGCCAGAGGGCTGAGGGCTGACGGCGCCGTAGCCGTACAGTATAAGCTGTGTAACGAGACTGCGCGTTTGTCTAACATTACACCAATGGCCGCCAGAGGGCAGGGCTGAGGGCTGACGGCGCCGTGGCCGTACAGTATAAGCTGTGTAACGAGACTGCGCGTTTGTCTAACATTACACCAATGGCCGCCAGAGGGCAGGGCTGGCGGCACCGTGGCTGTACAGTATAAGCTGTGTAACGAGACTGCGCGTTTGTCTAACATTACACCAATGGCCGCCAGAGGGCAGGGCTGAGGGCTGACGGTGCCGTAGCCGTACAGTATAAGCTGTGTAACGAGACTGCGCGTTTGTCTAACATTACACCAATGGCCGCCAGAGGGCAGGGCTGAGGGCTGACGGCGCCGTGGCCGTACAGTATAAGCTGTGTAACGAGACTGCGCGTTTGTCTAACATTACACCAATGGCCGCCAGAGGGCTGAGGGCTGACGGCGCCGTGGCCGTACAGTATAAGCTGTGTAACGAGACTGCGTGTTTGTCTAACTTACACCAGTGGCCGCCAGAGGGCAGGGCTGAGGGCGCCGTGGCCGTACAGTATAAGCTGTGTAACGAGACTGCGCGTTTGTCTAACATTACACCAGTGGCCGCCAGAGGGCAGGGCTGAGGGCTGACGGTGCCGTGGCCGTACAGTATAAGCTGTGTAACGAGACTGCGCGTTTGTCTAACATTACACCAGTGGCCGCCAGAGGGCAGGGCTGACGGCGCCGTGGCCGTACAGTATAAGCTGTGTAACGAGACTGCGCGTTTGTCTAACATTACACCAGTGGCCGCCAGAGGGCAGGGCTGAGGGCTGACGGTGCCGTGGCCGTACAGTATAAGCTGTGTAACGAGAGACTGCGCGTTTGTCTAACATTACACCAGTGGCCGCCAGAGGGCAGGGCTGAGGGCTGACGGTGCCGTGGCCGTACAGTATAAGCTGTGTAACGAGACTGCGCGTTTGTCTAACATTACACCAGTGGCCGCCAGAGGGCTGAGGGCTGACGGCGCCGTGGCCGTACAGTATAAGCTGTGTAACGAGACTGCGCATTTGTCTAACATTACACCAGTGGCCGCCAGAGGGCAGGGCTGAGGGCTGACGGTGCCGTGGCCGTACAGTATAAGCTGTGTAACGAGACTGCGCGTTTGTCTTCACATTACACCAATGGCCGCCAGAGGGCTGAGGGCTGACGGCGCCGTGGCCGTACAGTATAAGCTGTGTAACGAGACTGCGCGTTTGTCTAACATTACACCAGTGGCCGCCAGAGGGCAGGGCTGAGGGCTGACGGCGCCGTGGCCGTACAGTATAAGCTGTGTAACGAGACTGCGCGTTTGTCTAACATTACACCAATGGCCGCCAGAGGGCAGGGCTGAGGGCTGACGGCGCCGTGGCCGTACAGTATAAGCTGTGTAACGAGACTGCGCGTTTGTCTAACATTACACCAATGGCCGCCAGAGGGCTGAGGGCTGACGGCGCCGTGGCCGTACAGTATAAGCTGTGTAACGAGACTGCGTGTTTGTCTAACTTACACCAGTGGCCGCCAGAGGGCAGGGCTGAGGGCGCCGTGGCCGTACAGTATAAGCTGTGTAACGAGACTGCGCGTTTGTCTTCACATTACACCAATGGCCGCCAGAGGGCTGAGGGCTGACGGCGCCGTGGCCGTACAGTATAAGCTGTGTAACGAGACTGCGCGTTTGTCTAACATTACACCAGTGGCCGCCAGAGGGCAGGGCTGAGGGCTGACGGCGCCGTGGCCGTACAGTATAAGCTGTGTAACGAGACTGCGCGTTTGTCTAACATTACACCAATGGCCGCCAGAGGGCAGGGCTGAGGGCTGACGGCGCCGTGGCCGTACAGTATAAGCTGTGTAACGAGACTGCGCGTTTGTCTAACATTACACCAATGGCCGCCAGAGGGCTGAGGGCTGACGGCGCCGTGGCCGTACAGTAGGCCTATAAGCTGTGTAACGAGACTGCGCGTTTGTCTAACATTACACCAATGGCCGCCAGAGGGCTGAGGGCTGACGGCACCGTGGCCGTACAGTATAAGCTGTGTAACGAGACTGCGTGTTTGTCTAACTTACACCAGTGGCCGCCAGAGGGCAGGGCTGAGGGCGCCGTGGCCGTACAGTATAAGCTGTGTAACGAGACTGCGCGTTTGTCTAACATTACACCAGTGGCCGTCATAGGGCAGGGCTGAGGGCTGACGGCGCCGTGGCCGTACAGTATAAGCTGTGTAACAAGACTGCGCGTTTGTCTAACATTACACCAATGGCCGCCAGAGGGCTGAGGGCTGACGGCACCGTGGCCGTACAGTATAAGCTGTGTAACGAGACTGCGCGTTTGTCTAACATTACACCAATGGCCGCCAGAGGGCTGAGGGCTGACGGCACCGTGGCCGTACAGTATAAGCTGTGTAACGAGACTGCGCGTTTGTCTAACATTACACCAATGGCCGCCAGAGGGCTGAGGGCTGACGGCGCCGTGGCCGTACAGTATAAGCTGTGTAACGAGACTGCGCGTTTGTCTAACATTACACCAGTGGCCGCCAGAGGGCAGGGCTGAGGGCTGACGGCGCCGTGGCCGTACAGTATAAGCTGTGTAACGAGACTGCGCGTTTGTCTAACATTACACCAGTGACCGCCAGAGGGCAGGGCTGAGGGCGCCGTGACCGTACAGTATAAGCTGTGTAACGAGACTGCGCGTTTGTCTAACATTACACCAATGACCGCCAGAGGGCTGAGGGCTGACGGCGCCATGGCCGTACAGTATAAGCTGTGTAACGAGACTGCGCGTTTGTTTGGATTATCGGCGTTCCAGATACGTTGCTGTAAATATAGACATTACCGCTACCATATATGATAGTACAATATCGCGGCCCGCGGACCAGAAATATGTTTTCAATAGAAAGAGAAACTCGTGGCCGACCTAACAAGCAGCTATCACGAGCGGTGTCGCTGGTACTGCAGTGATAAGCATCGCATTGTAATGACCGAGTGGGCCCGACCGAGTAAATACCGATCTGGGGGTTTTTATTGTAAATGTAGGTACACCGCCTTGTTATGAAAACTACTTATCTCAAAAGTGGGGACAGCATAAAAAACCGTTCATACTTTAATATTACAGCCTGGTTTATGTATATGAGTATTTTACTGAGAAATATGAACATGTGCCTGTTAGATTCATGTCCTTAGCAGTTTGATCCTAAATTTATGATTCTCTTTTATTTTTCCAAATTGGTCACATTGGTATTTTGTGCGGGATGTAGACAGTTAATTCGTGTTGGTATCACAACTTAGCGACAACCGCTTTAATGTCTAATATAGTTGATGAACACAAGATATAGTGCTTTAACTAGTTGAAACTCAAGGTTTATCCATTTTGCAACAGTAGAAATTGTATAAAGATGTACAAACATTCCACATATACCAAACATACTCCATCATTATACCAAATTGAATATAAAGTCTTGCAAGAATCTGTGAAACTTTAGCCCAGTAACAAATGTTTTTCCTTAAGAGCAAAGAATTTATTTTTGACCATCCAATTATTGAGCTTTACCGTATTTACTTAAATAGAAAATAGAAGTCACATATGGGCATGCGCAACTCAAAACCTCAGCTATGTATTCACGTTACGCCATGCACAACCGACAACTCGGCACTATCTCTTAGGCATATCTCTCCTTCTACGGACTAATGCTATCCTTGGTCGTCATATGTAGTTTGGACGTTGGAGATTTTGATATAATTGAGAAAGAACTATGCAAATCATCTACCATTTCTGGCATTACCGTAAATAGGTAGCGTGAAACTGTTTTCTAGGGAAAATGCCTTTTAAATTTTGTTTGAAGTTGTTTGAAGTATGCGAGTGCAATTTCGGGTGCCAAACTTTTTAAACAACTGTAAAAATCTACATGCAGTGTGTTAAGAATGTGTCGGAAAGGCTTAGTAATTTCTTTGGTTAGAAAATTTCGTATGTTAAAATCTAAAAAATATATTTCTTAAACCATATTCAAGCTTTACAGGCTACCTCTCCAGGAGAACGGCCCATATGGGTTGAGTCATAAATCTTAAAGATTTTAATCTCAGTAGTTAGTTTTGTATGCACATCAAATAGAATAATAGAATATTTAAACTATGGAAACTAAACCCTCGATCTCAAAAGGTTGACTGAGTAAAAAATGGTAACATTAAAGCTTTTGCGTTCACGCCAAATTGATCCGTAAACGAAGGTAATTAATATGATGTATAATGAATGACCAATGAGCCTATTATATTTTTCTATGGCCTTATTTCTTGTTCGTGCCTTGGTGAAACCACGAAGGTTCGTTACCAATGGCAATATGATATATAATGGTTTTTGTTTTCCAAGTAATTTTCTCAAAACATGACCTCAAAATCTGTAATGTGACGAAGTTGTTCCATTTTCAAACTTCGATAGTGAAATTTTAATGTAAATTTGCTGTTATAGGTGAAAGGAGAACGCCCCCGAACCGCTAAGCACGCGTTTGCATCCAGTGGGCATTTTGCTAAAGTCTCCAAAAGGACGGTATATTGAAAAAAAGGTGAGAGATGGGATAACAGACAGCCAATGGACCACTCAGAGGGCCAACTATCGCGCTGCTACTGTGTGTGACAACTGATTTTCAGCTCAAACAGGCGGTCCGCTCTGCCCTCTGACTGGCCAACCACATCTACCCCAGGAGTCCTCGACAAGAATGGATCGCGAGAAAAGGAGCAATTGTCATCGTGGACAGCCAAAAGACTTGCCGCATGTTATGACAAATATTTTGCTGTCCTCAATGTCAACTTATTTTGAATGTGCAACTGGTACTAGTACACCCAATTCTTTGGAAGTTGTTTTCTACTAATTGAGATCTTAAATTTTATACGCATATCAAACTAGGTTTGCCTACTACTTGTGGGTCGTCCCCCTGAGGTGGTAAAATGCTTATACTGAGCATTGTTTATCAAGTAAATGTTTTATCATAAATAGAATTGACATACCAAATTTGATTACTTAGTCAATATAGTGGTAAAAAATATAAGCCATTCCAGTACAAATGTCAACAGCGTTGATGGTGTAGATACAGAAATGTTGTATTTAAGAGTAGAAAGAGCCACTTTAGTTCGAAATCTTTGGTTGGTGAGCGAGTGATGCATGAAAGAGTGATGGAATTTCACTTTCGAATTTGGACATTTAGAGACTGAAAAAATACGAGTAAATGTTGTTGACCTCTGCTCTGTGGTGGTTAAGTTTCAGGGGTAAAACTGTAGCTAGTATGAAAACTACAGCTTTTGATTTTTGGGGATCAACTAATTATGATAGACAGACAGTCATGCTTAGTATAGATTAAAGTACGCAATTCATTCATTAACAAAAAGACTCAGTAGTCTGCGAAAACTGAAATTCACACGAGCTTTGCGGGAACGTTTCTCATGAAGCAACAACTCGACGAGACGGTAGCGGTAGCTTAATTAAGGTCGACCCGTGGCAAGCGATTGTCGACCATTGTGAGTACAATTGTTATTAACAAAAGGTTCACAATAGCCTGATGTAATGAAGTGTACCGTTCATCAGGGATAGGTTCTTGATTTACCGTTTTGTTTAAGGTTGCGACATTATGGACAATGTTGGATAATGTGTTGCCACTCTTTCCTGATTATATGCTCACCTCTGACGTAAACTCAGTATTAAAACAGTGAGAATGTGCATGATTATGATTAGCCTATGTTTTCTTTTTGGAAATCAAACAACGTACACATTTTATGTGAATGAATAATTCATGTAAATAATACTACACAATCTACTATTTTATAAGTTGACTAATAATAAGTTGAGTTTAATAATATAAGTACACTTTTTTTTACTCGGCCAGGAAATTAATAAATGTTATTAATACAATGAACATAATTCGTGTGATCTCACTGTTCTACAAAAACCTATGGATTAGATACGGCCTACTAACAAATTTTCTAGTAATTCCTCATATACTTGTACGTACTATATTGACCAAGAAAACTTGTCTTAGTTATAATATAGTCAATGCTTATTCGTAACAACATTCTGGCTTCAGGGGAACATAACCATCCGATAAATGCTCGTACTGTTTTTTTTTTTTTTTTTTAGGATACATATTTTCCTTTTAAACACTCCCTCAAACTGAATAAGTAATGGAAACTTAATTTCCTCTTTTAATTTAATCCCTCTAGTTTAATCGTAAGCTGAGAATACAGAAGACATTAAGAAAAAAATAAAACAAGAAACATGTATAGAAAGTAATCTTTGGCCCAATAACAGCCAATTTAATTTAAAAAATCCCTCAAGCAAAATAATTTTTGTTCAACCAATAATAATTGTTGAATTCATAACAAATAGAAACTTACCCATAATGACGTTTCCCACGAAGAGGCTGAGGGTGACTGTGATGAATGTTGTAAATCTCTGAAAACAAAAACAACAGTTTGTGATAAATGGGGTGATTGGGATTGAGTAGTGGAGAAACGCGGGAGCTGGCTCAGTTCAAGGTCACCCGAGCGATGACGTCATCGAGGTCCATGACCTCACCGATGACGCCATCGATGACGTCATCGATGACGCAATCGATGACGACATCACCAATTACGTCATTCTGTGACGTCACACCCATGATGTTGCAGAAATGACGTGGCGATGACGTCATCACCCCTTACGTCACCATTATGACGTCATCGATGTCACAAAGGTCAAGGTCACGCTGAAACCTAAAATTTTTTGGCACTTTTGCTGTTTCTCGCACTACGCTCTGAGTTTTAGTCAGGTTTCAATGACCTTGACGACTTGGAGCGAAATTAGACGAGAAACAGCAAAAGTGCCGAGGAAACTCAAAGTTTGCAACGTGACTCTGCCTAAACCGTCATGTGACACCGCTCGGGTGACCTTGAACCGATACAACTCCCGCGTTTCTCCACTACTGGATTCAAATAGAATAATATATTTATTGGCGAAAACTGCTAATATGGTAATTGAAATAAATGTTATATATTATAAAATATTGAAGACTACCATCAATTGGTATCAACGTTTAACTATTTATTTTGTTATTTTGAAACTGATATATGTATTAGTTGATAAAATGTTGTAAGCCATTATCTATTAGTTTTACACCTTTTCCACTTGTATTTCAGAATTTGTAAAATTAATTTCAGTTTGTATATTTTTAAATTCAGAAATGGTTATTTGTATTTCAGTTTTAACAATTTTAATTCAGAATTGATCATTTGAATTTCAAAATGGCCACTTACATTTCAGAACACATTACTTTTATTTCAGAATAGATAAAATGTATTTAAGTTTGAATAATTTAAATTCAGAGAGTAATAATTTGAAGTATAATTTGAATTTCCGAATATTCAATTTAAATTCAGAACATATTATTTTTATTTCGGAAAATATCAATTGTATTTCAGAAAGAGTTGTTTAATTTTAAGAAGTTATCGTATGTACTTCAGAAACATGTAATTTGGAGATATTTTGACCGTCAACTTTTATGTGTCAAATGAAAGCGGTTTTTTTAAACTTAAAAACATGTAGGTGTAGTCAAGTGAAGGTTTTTGAAATGATTGTAATTGAAAGCGTTGTACAATAATATAAGGGTCCAGATCCTACAATTTATCTGGTGGTCGTTTTCTTAACTGCATTTGTGGCTTCTGAAATAAAATTAACTATGCTAATCTGAATCATAATTTATCATTTATGGTATACAAGGTAATATTTAGAAAATAAAATTTACTATTTCTCAATTTAAATTTATTTATCTGAAATTAAAATCACTAATCTGAATGTAATCTTTTGCTTTCTGTTGTAAAATTTACTATTTATCAATTTTAATTTATTAATATTAAATTCAATTGGCAATGTATGAAATGAAAATAGCTAATCTGAATTCAATAATTGGGTGTCTGAAATACATATAACAATTTCAAAATACAAATGATTTTGTCTGAAATCAACATGATTGTTTCTGAAGTGGAAAAGGTGTAGTTAAGTGTAGGTTTTAAAAATGATTGTAATTGAAAGCGTTGTACAATAATATAAGGGTCCAGATCCGACAATTATCGTCAATCGCTGGCTGGTTGACGATGTCCAGCCAACTCCGGCTGGACATCGTCAATTCTGAATCCATGGTCGCTGTTGGTATTATTGGACTAATAATTCTTAATATAATTTAAAGACCACCTGATACAAAAAAATAGAGGTTTGGTATAACCTTGCTAACCACAAAAACTAAAAGACGGTTTTTAACTAACTCTATAAGAAGAATAACCATAGCTTGTTTAAAATTTAACATTATATCTGTTTCCAATACATGACGCAAGTTTGTATGGCTTTTGCATTGGGTAGTATGATAATATATCAGTTTAGATTTTCGGACTTTTCGTAAAAGCAGTATTAAGAAAATAAATGTTGTTACACATAGCCGTTTCCTAATCAGACTGCCATTAGGTCCACAGTTTGATCGCCCTTGTCAAATCACTTTACATCACAAAGACAATGGGTGGCGCCTCTCGGATAGTCAGACAGGACAATGTAAACCTCTTGACCTTTGTTCTGGCATTTACACATCAAATAGATCAAGAGCCAATCAAAAGGTTTAGATAGGTTCAAAAATAGGTGAAGCATTATTGTAGATCTGGTAATGTAGCAAATACAATGATGGTTCCGTGATGTAGCAAATAATTTCATATAACAATGGGGCTGATTCAGGGCTAAAATTTCCGATGCATTTTTGAGACACGTAAAAAGGAATTTATAAACGAATCTATATTGTAGTATCATTGACTATGTACACTAACGTGAATAGACCACTCATTCAATGCATTTAGTTTGAGGCAAAATTTTGGAAGTTCGGTGTAAGCGGCACTAGAGTCGCTGTCATCGATGTTGTTATTATTCAGCTGAATTTACAGTGGTGCAAAACACAAACAAAACTTTCAGTTATAAAATGTTCCATCCTTCGTTGAGAAGAGTGGTAATACTGATTTATCTATCATATGTTACGTGTACTCACGTTAGTGTACAGTGTACAATGTACATAGTCAATGGTAGTAAAGTTCGTTCAAAAATTAATGTGTGGTCTCATTGCGAGGATTTAAATTTCCCCAATTTTTTCCTTTCTCCCCGCTGCAAATAATCAAACTATAACTATAATTAGAATCACGGAATAACTATAACTAGAATACAACTGTAATTAGAATACAGTATCGTCAGTTTTATTTCACATACCAATTTAAGTATTGTTTTCCTTTTTCGTAAGTAAATTTAGTTTATGATTAGTTTTACGTTTGATATGTAAAGCAATGTTATCATAGAAAGTAGCTCGATCGTCAGCGCTCACTTATCTGCTCTAAACTTCAAGGTCAAAATAAAAATAACAGATGACTATGAAGAAAAATAGGGGAGTTCAAGGACGTAGGGACGCATTTGACCGTCGTTGGAAAAAAATTCTGTCTTTCGAGCTTACATTAATATTGATCGAGGTATAGAATTGTCAGTTTCAAAGAAAAAATTTGGTGTTATTCATGAACAATTCGTATGCCAATGTAGGCATTAATTCCTTGAGTCGTCCCACCGGTCAAGGATAGGATAGAACGGTGTGTTGACTTACACAAAAGAAAATTTTGGATGGTTAAATCTTGGCCTTTACCGCAGTTTAACTACTAGATCTACATACTCTATCTAGATACTCTTAAATACCCTTGCCGTAAGTGCAACTCGATTTCAAAATAGTAGGCAATGGATACTAACCTCTTTCCGGATTCCGGGGAAGATGAGAAGAAAGGCGATGTAGAGGGTGGCGAAAACGAGATAGACGATGATGACCTGCAGGTCCCCTGTGACGGGGGTGCGGTTGTGGTAGCTATACAGCACTGGCCCGTCATCTGCTCGCAGCCAGCCCGTCATTCTGGTAGACGCCCTCTGTAACACAACACGTCATGTAGAGGGTGACCAAGACGAGATAGACAATGATGACCTGCAGGTCCCATGTGACGGGGGTGCGGTTGTGGTAGCTATACATCACTGGCCCGTCATCTGCTCGTAGCCAGCCCGTCATTCTGGTAGACGCCCTCTATAACACAACACGTCATGTAGAGGGTGACCAAGACGAGATAGACGATGATGACCTGCAGGTCCCCTGTGACGGGGGTGCGGTTGTGGTAGCTATACAGCACTGGCCCGTCATCTGCTCGCAGCCAGCCCGTCATTCTGGTAGACGCCCTCTGTAACACAACACGTCATGTAGAGGGTGACCAAGACGAGATAGACGATGATGACCTGCAGGTCTCCTGTGACGGGGGTGCGGTTGTGGTAGCTATACAGCACTGGCCCGTCATCTGCTCGTAGCCAGCCCGTCATTCTGGTAGACGCCCTCTGTAACACAACACGTCATGTAGAGGGTGACCAAGACGAGATAGACGATGATGACCTGCAGGTCCCCTGTGACGGGGGTGCGGTTGTGGTAGCTATACATCACTGGCCCGTCATCTGCTCGCAGCCAGCCCGTCATTCTGGTAGACGCCCTCTGTAACACAACACGTCATGTAGAGGGTGACCAAGACGAGATAGACAATGATGACCTGCAGGTCCCCTGTGACGGGGGTGCGGTTGTGGTAGCTATACAGCACTGGCCCGTCATCTGCTCGCAGCCAGCCCGTCATTCTGGTAGACGCCCTCTGTAACACAACACGTCATGTAGAGGGTGACCAAGACGAGATAGACGGTGATGACCTGCAGGTCCCCTGTGACGGGGGTGCGGTTGTGGTAGCTATACAGCACTGGCCCGTCATCTGCTCTCAGCCAGCCCGTCATTTTGGTAGACGCCCTCTGTAACACAACACGTCATGTAGAGGGTGACCAAGAAGAGATAGACGATGATGACCTGCAGGTGGGTGCGGTTGTTGTAGCTATACAGCACTGGCCCGTCATCTGCTCGCAGCCAGCCCGTCATTCTGGTAGACGCCCTCTGTAACACAACGCGTCATGTAGAGGGTGACCAAAACGAGATAGACAATGATGACCTGCAGGTCCCCTGTGACGGGGGTGCGGTTGTCGTAGCTATACAGCACTGGCCCGTCATCTGCTCGCAGCCAGTCCGTCATTCTGGTAAACGCCCGCTGTAACACAACACTTCATGTAGAGGGTGACCAAGACGAGATAGACAATGATGACCTGCAGGTCCCCTGTGACGGGGGTGCGGTTGTGGTAGCTATACAGCACTGGCCCGTCATCTGCTCGCAGCCAGCCCGTCATTCTGGTAGACGCCCTCTGTAACACAACACGTCATGTAGAGGGTGACCAAGACGAGATAGACAATGAAGACCTGCAGGTCCCCTGTGACGGGGGTGCGGTTGTGGTAGCTATACAGCACTGGCCCGTCATCTGCTCTCAGCCAGCCCGTCATTCTGGTAGACGCCCTCTGTAACACAACACGTCATGTAGAGGGTGACCAAGACGAGATAGACGATGATGACCTGCAGGTCCCCTGTGACGGGGGTGCGGTTGTGGTAGCTATACAGCACTGGCCCGTCATCTACTCGCAGCCAGCCCGTCATTCTGGTAGACGCCCTCTGTAATAAACACATCACTCCAATTTAATATTACAACCTTCCTAAAACTTATATAACAAAGACAATTTGAGATTCGACCACCAACCAAAAACAATTCAAGTCTGATGTTGATGCAATCATCATTGTAGCCTACCAAATGGAACTCCAAGATTTACCACTTTTCTTTTAATGATGTAAATAAGTTAATTTTTTGTGTGATATGAATTTCCGGGGTGAATATTATCCAGTGATTAAGTTTTTTTTGCTATGAAATAAAATTACGCTATCTAACAATAGGTCGACGTTAGATAGTAACATGACATTGTTTGACAGGTTCCCCGTTACAAAAACATTATAAAATGTTAGGCCTACAGTAGTAGAAATTCTGAATACACGCACAACATATTTATTTCACCATTGCGCAATGCATGATTCAAGCAACCAAAGAGATTGTTGAACGTGGGTGTAGTAAATGCGCCAAGATATTTTGGGAATTTGACTGATTGATGGTTAAGTTTTACTTGCGAAGAAATTCTCACAGAACATTAATTTGTCATAAAAAAATAATATTCGGTTGAAGGTGATTGACTGGGTAATGACTTTAGGAGCGGATGATAACACTGATGTTGGGCCACTCCTTTGATACCACTAGGGATCTCAATCCTCAATAAGACAATACATTTTAGAAACACAAAACCATTCTGCCTAACCACTATAGCCGGACTTCTGTTTAGAGCAGGACGTTATTTTTATAGTGATCCAGTCTGCCACTGACCTTGAGCCCAAGATGATAATGATCGTGGAAGTCATTGCCATTCCTCGCCTCGCCTTCATAACACCATCCCATCTCCCGACAAGATGAGGCCTATTTTTCGGTGGGATTGTCTGACAGTGACCTTGAGGAAGTGATGATGATAATAATTTAAGCTCTAAGCTGCTGCCACTGCCCATTCTAGGCGGGCCCTCAGTATTGACACAGCCTGGACAATGTGGTAGTCGGATCCCAGTAGCATCTTCGAATTGTTTAAAAGAGCAACTCATACTTTGCCATGTATTTCAAAATCAACCTCATATCACTATGAATGATTAATCTAGCTCTACGTAATTCTAAAACGTAATCCCACATATTTTGGCGCCACATATAGAGTATGGTCGTTTCCCTCCCCTTTCTTCGGCTAATCTTCGAAGCTTATATCTTGTCCCAAGTTGGTTCCCACACGGTGTCGAAGAGTGGACTGGCAGCCTTTATTGGGCACAATATCATCCAAACTGGTTAACGGTTAATGGCACCAGACCTACTTAAGTTTAAAGCTCATTTAGCGACCATAATGTAAAGTCATAAAACTTAATTCTTAATAAAAAGACCCACCGAACTTCGATGGTGAGAACTTTCATATGATGAGAACTTTTAAAATATACAGCATTTCATGTAAAACTTTCTAAAAAAAAAAAATACTATTCAAATAATACTCAAATACTACTCATCATTCGCTTAATCCTGAATTACGATGTATATGTACACTTCTCAATGAGAAAGACAATACCTGCCCAACTAGAAAAATTGCGGAATGGTTCCTTAATTTCGCAAGCTAAGGTAGAGATGACTCCATGGACATGACGCAAGGACTTGAAGAGGTCAAATGAAAATCGTTACAATTAAATCAAGTATATGAGCCAATTCACACTCCCTATAGTTCATCAGAGTTATTGTACGGTAACATTCGGGATAAGAGTCTTGAAATGCAAGTGAAAACGATTATGTAATTCGCTGACACTGACCTGATACTTACTACGTCTCTACTACAGTATAAAATTCTTTGACAGAGCAGCAGTAATTTCTTTGTAATCTAGCAAGTGATTGAAAAGCAAGTGACATGGAGATTGTTAAATAAAGCATTACTTGTTGTTCATTTAATTTCTTCATCAAATTCAAACGAATTGGAATATGTCATCCGGTCTAAAACCATCTGAGACCGTGAATTATAAGTGATTATGATAATTTAACTATGCCATCGCCTACTTGGACATCCTTTGTCTTCCATCACTGCAGGGTGCGGCGCTATAGTTCCGGCACTGTTGTCTAGTCAATGACCTTGCTCTGCAGGCTATATAGTGGGATGGAAGTCACTGTCACTGTCACTATCACTTGAGCTCAAGGTTCTCTTTTCTTTTTTTACCCGACAAGTAATTTGAACTAAAAATATACAACCAAGAAACCCTAACAGTTTTTAGAGTATATTGATGTTTTGTTGTCCACAGAAAATTTATGTATAATTAAAAAAAAAAAAACACCAAGAAAAAAATTAACCTCGTTAATGTTTCTTGTTTTCTTGTTGTCTTCTTGAAGCAGCACCCTTGGCATATGAAAATTGCTTGAACGGTTAATTGAAACATATATTGGGGGTTGGAAACTAGGCATGCAAAATGGGTACAGGCGAACTGTTATAATACCCTTTCTAGTAACTCTAACTATATTTTGATGATTTTTCGATTAGAAATAAACCCTCCTTAAACGTATATGGTAGCTACAGGCTTAAAGTTAGGCCTATTACAAAACCATAACATGATTAAAAGTTCTATAATTAGCCTAATATTTTATGGTTATCCAAAGCAGCGAAGGGATTCGAGTATATTAATACTCTCATCTATAAACTAAACTACTGCAATAAATATACATATACTGTAAACATGTTCCCAGTATCAAACTACTTAACTTCGTATATTTTGAACTCTTCCTATGTACTTTCCAAAGTATTTTCCAATTGGACATGTATGTGTATAAAAAACCTAGACAATAGTTCTCGTTTCTGAAGAAACCCCAAACGCTTCTATACAGTAGTTGTTAAAACGACTGGATTATACATCCAACTAAGAACTAAGATTGAAATGTTGTAAATGTTAGATATTCCATGAACACATACAACCGTAGTAGGCTATAGCACACATGGAGAGTCAGTGTCGGGGAGGAAGGCAGGGGTCAACGGCCTTGGCACCCTTACCGGGTCGAGGATGAGGAGGATAACATTCCTGGACCCTTGTAGGCACGATCATAGTCATGCATCGAAACACCCAGTATGGCACGAGGTAGTTGAAACTGAGAATCCATTGAGTGGTATTGTCTAATCAAGTATAACTTTACATAAAATCAACTAGAGCCTACTGTTTTGCATTCCGAGAGTGGTAAAGCCAATTAGTCATTACTTTGATACTTTATTATCACCCATTCAGTCTGACGCTAACAGGGTGTGAAAAAGTCCGTACCCCCACTTTAATTTTTTTATTTGTTGAGATAAACAAATATCGTTTGGGGGGTTATAGTAAATTATCAAAAAGTACTTTTTTACTTTTTCAAACATTTTTCGTCACGTTAGGGGTACAGCCCACCAGGAGTCAGAAGAAAATTTTAAATGTAAGCATAGGTTGATATGCACATCAAATTAAAGGTCTCACTTGGCAGTGTACAATGCTGCAAACTAGACTTAAAATGGATGACCCAGACGGAAGTGGTAGACGTTCAAAGTTTCCATTAAAATCATATGGGTAAAATTTAAAAATGCAATAACTTTCTTAATACTAAACCTTTTGACATCGGGTTTGTGGCTAGTAACTCCAAATGCGAAGACGTTTAAAATGATATATGATGTGACAAAAGCCAAAGCATATTTCTGTAAGACTTCATTGGGGGTGTCGTTCCATAGAGGATGTTTAAATTGAAACTTCTCTAGCCTCTGTAACATCATACATCATTTTAAACATCCTTGCATTTTGAGTAATTAGCCACAAAACCGACGTCAAAAGGTTTAGTAGGTATTAAGAAAGTTATTGCATTTTTAAGTTTAACCCATACGACTTTAGTAGAAACTTTGAACGCCTACAATTTACGTCTGGGTCATCCATTTTAAGTCTAATTTGCAACATTGTATAGGCCTACTCTGCCAAGTGAGACCTTTAATTTGATTTGCATATCAACCTATGCTTACATTTAAGATTTTCTTCTGAGCAGCAACATCAAAAAACTCATTTCACTTATAGGCTACGGCATGGGGCAGGTTAACTATCTTGACAATCGAGAATCAACCACTCATAGAATTATGTCAGTGACACAATTATTCAGAATAAACCTTCATTTGTCCACTAATATTGACGTGAGCGCTAAGAGAAACCTCAGTCAACAAACACTTATTTACCTTGGCTAAGAGTCAAATTTGATCGAAAGTCATGGTTGCGTGAATAAAGTGCGTGAACTGTCTCAGCCATTGATGGCAGTAAATCCCTACAACATTAGCTTCTGCTTTGAATCTCTTCTATTTAATGAGTGTCATGTACCATATGAACCCTAATTCACACATAATAATATATATTTTCCGTACCTATTTAGAGAATGCTCACGATATTTCAATAGTTGTATTTTAGTGCTTCCGCGGTTCTTGTGTATAAGTATAAATATGGTTTATTTAATCTGGTCCTCTATAAAATGGACGTTGTAGACCTTTCTTAGTGGAAGGATAAGTTATTTTCTACCCTTCTTTAAACACCTCTTCCCTACCCATGCCTGAGGTGATGCTGGTTGCACTATTATATTAATTATAAGCCCAACGGAATAAGAACAGCATCCTAAAAATAGTAGTGTACATCGGTAATTATTAAAACAAAAAAACTAGAGTAGATTTTTGTAAAATATGATATGTGTATATAAGTTTTAGATACATTACAGAATATTATATAATTTAACAAGCTTTGTCCTTGATGAACACTATGAGTCTAGGATTTCCATAGGATGTTGTAGTTAATGGAACTTGGCACTTCAAGGTGACAAAGTGAATTATCTCTCCGCGTTCTGGTTCGTCATGGGCTATTCATAGATGAACAGTGAAAAATGGAAACACTTACAATGCCCAAGAATACTATTGATATGTAACGGATAGATTATGTAACAAATTTTCAAATTAAGTCATTTGAATAGGAAGCCTAGTTTATCTGGCACAATTTCAAAACGGGACGGTAATTGCATATTCGTTTTATTTGCCATAAAGATCATTGCAATGTAAATGTGGGTACAGTTTTAAATCATACGGACGGTTTTTCAAGGAGTATTTTTATGTTAAAATCATTTAAACCTTACCGGTTTGGCTGGTTGTATCGAACACAAATAGTAAAGTCAGGTAATAAATCATATCTAGGATACTTGACTAGGGCCAAGAATCTGATTCAATCTTAGAAGAAACGCAGCATCTGTCTATGACAGATGCTGTATAGCTTCCCTGATATAGCTTTACTTTTAAATGTACTTATATTCAAGTAAGGTTTTGGGAATGTCAACTCACAGCTTAATATTAAGATTTTGCAACTCAATAAAAGGGGACTTAAACTTTGTCTCTTCCAATTAAATACCTAAAATTTTCGAACCTTTTTGTACTGCATTTCTACCCGGAATTCACTGTAACGTTTCAAAGGGATCATTCAAAACTAACGTTTCGACAGAGAAACGCCTGAAAGGGGACTCGTGACGGAGGCTGGCTGAGTAATTAATCGTGGAGGAGAGAGTTGAATCCTGATAATCCCCCAAGTAAGGGTTTGGACCGTGTCCCGGCGCTGACGGTTGATGGAGGGGGAGGGGAGATAAGCCGGACCCAGTCACGAGCCTGTCATTAGCTGACGGATACCGGGTAACCAACCAGGTGTGGCTGTGCTGTGGCTGTAGCTGTAGCAAGTAGACTGGCAGCGGAGACAAGAGGCAGCCGTGTGCGACGTCAAGGTACACAACTGATTAGTCGGGGTGATCAGGGGTTATCTCAAAAGAGAAAAAGTGTTCCTCTTTTTACGAAAAAATTTCAAAAGTGATTCCCCAACGTTTTCCAAAACGTGTGTGCGTTATTTCCCTGGGTAGGCCTAAACCCAAGAGGTCATGTCTACCAAGCTGATTAATAACTAGGTAGTAATTACCCTAATTACTTATTACCCATATAAGTTACTACTATATGGGTAATGCCTGCAGTACGTACATTTGGTGATTAGATATGGAAAATAATGTCCACAACCAGGGACTAACGAAAAAGTTGGCTTCAGTCCCCCACTTTCCGGGCAACATAGCAAAATAAAACTGATAAAAAATTGACGGTTATTTAATTTTGCATGTGCCATATCCGATATAATGATGTGTTAATTTCCCAATCCTCTCAGCCGCAAAGGTTTAAAGTGGAACGGTTAAAATATACCTTCCCAAGTAACTAGTGTAGTAATGTAGTGTGTGTAATGTGTTTTGTGATTTTTGCGTCCCAACTCAATGAGCACAACATAAAAATAATACCAGTATTTGCAATCGCCCCCTACTTCAAAGTAATGCTACTCACAGAAACAGGGTGAAAATTTTTATTCTAAAATGGAAGTACTGTAACTGAACATATTCATAGTGATTTCTATAAAACAACCTTGATTATGTACCCCACTGAATATAATTTGTAAATGCCATGTCACTGAGCACGTGAGCAGTACTTGTAGGGAGTTACATAATAACCCTCGTGGAGCATCCGGCGGCGCTGACAGGCGGACAAAGGGAGCGCTGATGCAGTACCTGAGGCTGATCGTGACCTTGGCCGTGCTGAGTCATCTCCGCCGACGGAACCGGATGTTAATCCCTGTCCGATCCGTCCGTCATCCATAAAACTTTAGCCCGAGGCACATTATTTATTTATTTTTTTATATAGAGACACCGTCGTAATAAGTTATTGGCCGAACGGTGAGTGTGATTAGTGAGAAGGTTAGATGTTACTGACCAGCAGTTTTATTTGTAAGGATCATTAATTAACAGCCCATTAAACAACTAATAATGGGTCCAGTTTCGAACAATTAAAAAGATTTTACTTCTAGGCAAGTGGGTCACCTTTTTACTCCGACAGACACACTGAAACTTTGAAAACTCAAAATTCAGAAGTCCATATTTACTATGAAAATTAGTTGGTTTATGCTATTCTGATGTGGTCGGTGAAGCCGTTTTATTGTTCGTATTTCCAGAAATAGTTTTAATTTAAAAATAACTACATTTACAAATGTTGGAATATTTCTCTAATGCAATTTTCTTTCAAATGATATTTTTAGTGAATCAATGGATACATTTTAAATGATCTTAACTTACAACATGGGACGTTCATTGAAGTCTCACTAAATTTTGAATCGATCTTAACTAAATCTTCTGTCTCTTTCTTTGGGTCAAATTGCAGTAATCAGTGAATTTTAGAATTATGGAAATTGGGGCGATGGAGCCTTGTTGCACAGCCTTTTGCAATCATTTAGTCTACAACCGTTAAGTTAAGCAGTGTCAAGATGGCAATAGCTAAAGAAGCAGTATTTTCCAATTGGAGGAGGAGTGCACGGGGGAGGTGGACAGCGGTTTTTGAAAGCGTGGGGTCCCCGCCCCCAGAAATGGCCCAATAAAAAATGGATCATACTGACACCTTGCGACATCCAGCCTTCGCTGAGTAATACCATCACTGTACCGCGACGACGACCATTACTGTACCATTGACTCTGACTCCTACTCCAGTGTCTCAACCGCGTCTGATTCACCGACTCCTCACCATCAGTCGGACTCAGATGATATTCAAATTTGGAGAGGGACATTCCATAAACCAAAATTAATTAGGTTCAGTCCAGTGATTATGCAAACTAGACGTTAAAAAAAATTAAAATTGTTTGCATTGCAAACCATAATAAGTAAAATAAGGAAACTTTGTTTATTTAATACGCTAAATGGGTTTTTTATAATTGGAACTCCTTCTACAATTTTCGATCGATTTTCAAGTTTTTTGTGTCTTTGATGGGACTTGGTCGGGGCCGACGTGAACTAACGTTGGCCCCGACTTGGTCTGTAGTTGTTTCCATCGTAAAGTGATGATAATCGGACTTAAACCAAAGGCGCTATCCTTGATTGAAATTTGAAATTTTCCCATTAGAATAACATTGGGATTGGGTTTAGAATTTTAATTATCTGTTAATGTAAAGCGTATATAAGTGGAGTTTTTGACGATTACTGATAAGAACAACATTGATTGAATTGGTTCTGTGTAGGCCTAACTGATTTAGGACTAAACGTAACAATTTTAGCAGTGACATTTGACAGTCCAAATGACTTAGCTCTATTTGCCTGCTTTGTTAATTCGTTTCGAGGAAGAATTGTTGACTGCAGTAAGTGCCGACTAAAAGTATTAAAATGTTACCAGCCGGTGAAAATAAAAATTATTGGTGGTATATTACTGATAGATCGGGAGAAAATGATTATGCATGAAAATGATAACCTTTTGAGAGGGTGTTACAAAATTGGCACGTAAGATTACACGACTCCGTGGTCGATGGCTGTAAACAATGGACGAGAGTAGCCTTGAGCGGCCACTAAACACTAAACATCCTCGTGGGAGATAAAGTAAGGGGCATCGTGGCTCTCCCAGCCAAGGACTCCAATACCTCTCGGTGTTCGTATTTATTGTTTAAATCTGTTGTTTACAACTTTAGCCCCTTTTCTGCGCAAGGCGGAGACAACGGATGGGATGTGGCTTTTAATCAAGCAGCTTGTAATCAAGAAGATGTAGGCTAAATCAAGCAGCTTGTGTAGCAAGGTAATTTTTGCAAATATTTCTTAGTTGCTTAAAAAAAATTGTTTCCGATATTTTTAGTAATTTTTGTCGTCTTTTAAGTTTTGTCAAAATTTAAAAAGACCTCACGGGTAGGATGTGCCAAACTTATAAATGCCTAGATTGAAAAAAATGCAGTTTGCAGTAACATCTGATAGAGAACACTCAACTTTTTGAGTTTGGGTTTGTGGCAGATTGCGCAAGATGAGAGGCACTTCCACATTATGTAGGCTATGATATAACACAGGTCAATGAAGTTTTCTGTCCGAATTTTTATAGGGACGGGACACCCCGAAAGAAAGTACTGTATTGAAGTATTAAAAAAATCAGTGGCCTATGTCGTATAATACATACTCTGAGTATGAAACTGCCATTAATCCTGAGCAATCTTCCTCAAACCCGACTTCAAGATCGAGTATATAATATAGTAATTAGTTCATTTTCCAATTTTGGCAATATTATATTTAAGGACAAACTATTGACAACGATTGTGGATATCCTTAAACCTCTATATCCGTAGCATATTTTTATGTGCTTCATGTGGGATAACCAGTATTGCAATTACATCACGAAATTCTTATATTACAAAACATTTCAGTCTTTCTGAAGTTGGATAATGTGGCGGAATCTCTGAAATTTCCAAGATTTATTAAAACATCCGCATTCGATAACCTACTATACATTATTTGTCAAATACCACTCACTCATGTGTGAGAGAATTTCAATAACCATAGGGTATATAGGGTTAAAATTTGGCAAGGACGTTACTCTTTGCTAAAAAATGCTCACTAAGAAACGGGTTTACAAAATTCCTTCAAGTCTCCGCCCCACAGGACCTCAAAATTTCTATCTAATGTTAATTATTATGGCCAATTTTTGATAAAAATGAAGGAAACAAACGCAGCTGAAAACTATGGGACCTACGATGTAAAATTACATAAGTTCCTATGGGTTTGAAATTTTACATGGACGTTCCTCTTCGCTAATAGGTGCTCACTAAGAATATTTTTTGCAAATATAGTTTTTGAAGTTTTTAGGGCTCCGCCCCGTAGAATTTTAAAGTTACTCTAAATAGTGTTTTCGGGGTTAACAATTTGACATTGACGTTCCTTTTTGTTCATAGGTACTACTAAGAAACGGCTTTGCAAATTTAATTTATGAAGTCCTTTAGGGCTCCACCCCACAGGACTTCAACAATTGGACCTGGGAGGGGGGCGTTGAAATTTGACATAGTCTTTCCTGTTTTGCTCGTAGGTGCTCACTGAGAAAGGAGTTTGCAAAATTCATTCATTGCTCCACCCACATTACTTCAATGTTTCAATAACCTATAATTCTTCAGGAAGATGATTTTATTACTCTTTAAAGATATTTTACTATAAAAAATCTAATCACGGGCAAAGCCGTGACGGGCAACAGCTAGGCTTAGTCTTACTATTACTGTAATACCATGCGCAACGTTAATTATTTTTCTCCGTGCTCATATGACAATACACTCTTATGAATCATCTTGATGAAAGTAAAAAAGTTACCAGTTAACCTACCAGTTAATATGACAATTAGTTGATTCCTTGTCTGAATAGCCTACGCATACAGTGATTATCTAGGATGCGGTGCTGTGTACACAGGTATAGACAGTGTTTAGTGCGAAAAAGTTGTCCTGATCAGTGGTGTATAACTTATTGCCAAGTGGTACGAGCAGTATGTAAAGTGCGGCCAAGTGAACGTGTCGCGAGCAGTAGCGGTGTGAGGTCACAAGATAGCCATAGCCTTCACCTCGGCACATCCTCGAACGCGGTGACATCCCATCCTCGCCGCCACCGCCTCCGACGACGACGACGACGACGAGACGATGCGCCTACCTCCACAGTATATACCGGGTGGAAAATATGTAAATGCTTAGATCCTTTAGAACGATCTATATTTTAAAAACTAAAAACTTACGGAGTGATATAAGGGGTAAAAGACTATTAAAAGGAGCGGATGAACACTGAACCCTTTAAATAAAAAGGTGTAGGCTACAAAGAATCATAGGAACCCCGAATTTAAGCGTAGGTTGATATTGACATTAAATTAAAGGTATAATTTAATAAAGTTCTATATTTATCTACAGTGCATTACATTTTAAATGGTATTATTTCCAATATAATTAAATTTTCAAAGCAATCCTTGTAGTTAGCTAATAACTCAGAATAAAAGAAATTTTAAACTTATGTGGTATGACGCGTGAAAGTATACAAAGTTTATTGGAGTTCTTCTAAAGAACTCTCAACACCGGAAGCAATATTAATATTTTTTAATTGTAACAGAGTTTATTTGAATCTATAGTAAGAAACCGTTCGGGTCAGTTATTAGTTAGTTGCGCTTTGGGTATTTACAAAATTAAAATATTTATTTTAGCCATATTTGGGCAACAAATTGGATTAAGCTAATGGATGGGTTATCTCTTTAAACAAACTATAAACCTATACTTAAAAGCTATATGGAACAATTACATTTTCCCAAACCCAATGTTTTCTGACAATAGGTACCGGTAATTCAAAAGAAACGGGGATTTTTACAAAATTATCTTTTGTTTTTAAGAGTGACATTCCTGAGACTGCATTTAAGAACCTCATTATGATAAACTAAATTTTGTAATTTAGGTGTTTACGTTCAAATAGCTGAGAGGAACTTGGGACATGATTATACTCGGCAATTTCTGCAGACCTTGTGTGCGTCCAATCGAATCGATGCTGTACGTATTACATAAGAAAGGATTACATAAATACCAAAAGTAATTATGTTGAATTAAAATTATTGGTTTTCAGCTTACCAAAATTCTACATCGTTGTGTGTTTTTTAAAGTCAATAGTGTCCGTGGCCGATAAGATATTCGGTGACGAGGAGGCGTTGCTGTCCCCTGGCGTTCCGACCGATAAACACAAACAGCCGGGAAACCTCAAGGTCAGCTCCGCCGTGAAAGCTCAACCAAAGCATCGGGAAAAGCGAGCGGAACATCAGGGGTAACGTTTAGTACAAAAAAATTATCGGGGACTAAAGATGACACCACCCTATGTTGATGCCGTTAGTTTGTAAGTTTGATAACTACGTCATTACACAAATCAATGTACATTATACATTACAAAATCTTTTATGAAGTAAAATATAACTATAAATAAAAAATGTCAGAATTAATGTAGGCTACCTGATATTTTTTGTTTTGTTTAAGACACTCTGTTACTGCTTTGTTTTTACAGTAATGAATATTATATGTTTTGTTCAAAAATATTATTGATAAAATAGTTTAATGAATTT
The DNA here is from genome assembly GCA_030545055.2 of Neoaliturus tenellus. NCBI lineage: Eukaryota > Metazoa > Arthropoda > Insecta > Hemiptera > Cicadellidae > Neoaliturus > Neoaliturus tenellus. The sequence goes on along the minus strand of CM061532.1, from coordinate 74,680,696 downwards.
TCCAGAGTTGTATGCTTTAATAAATAAAATTATACTAAACAATGATGGAGATATCCACACTATATAGTACTATATACAATGATCTTGCTCTCAAATTCTTATTGGAGCATGATTTTCATCCATAGAGGACCATGTTTAAATTTTTTCGTTGGATCAAAATTGTTCTTCGTATAACCTTAGTAAGATTTGTTGGATTTCAAATCCTACACATAGGCTTTAATGCAATTATAGCTAAGAATAAAGCATGTCTCGCTGCTAATGGATTACAATTAATTGGGAAGTTTTATCTTCATAATTTGATAATGAGAACACATGGGTTCTCATAACCCATGAGAACACATAAGAAGCATTATCATTATCAATTTTTCAAATTTAGCACATTCAAAGTAAACGAATTCGTATTTAGTGGCGTTTGTGTCCGTCGGTTGCAAAGGTAAAATAATTTAGTTTCTTAGTTAACGTAATAGTAGGCTAATATATCCGAGGCAAAAATATGTTAAACGCATGAAAATATGTACAATAAGACGTTTTAATTGGTAAGGACCGGACCACCACCGGCAATTGATTTTGTTTACCACATATGTATCTCAACTTTACAGTATTTTGGACCCTTTTTTCGAGGTAATTACCATTGTAGTCATAGGTTCTTGAATCTATGAGGTTCTTAGTAAAAAAGGGGGATTAATAACACACCCGATCAGGGGTTTAGACTACGGTCCGAATTCCAGGAGACCAACTTTTCCGATGTGATTACAGTAAGATTTATGTAATCAAGCCTAGGTTTCATCACAAAGAAAAAACTCATTCCTTTCAGATGAGGTGATTTTGCAATTTTAAATCAGAAAATACAGAAGCCGGTATCTCACTTTTTATTAGTAAAAAACCCGAATGTTATAAAAGAATTTCTTTTTGTTTCCGGTTTAACATTATGACCATATAATGATACAGGAAGTAAACAAATACATAATAATGTATTTAGCGTTACATGGTTAGCTTACCGAGCAGTGACAGGCAAAGATAGGTAATCCAAGTGTACAAGTGGTGACCACTGACCAGTAAGGCACGACACACGCGTTACTGTGGCGGCGGCGGGCGGTACGTGAGCCGGGGACGCGGAGACTGAGGTTGGGACGGAGGAGTCGCGGACTCCAAGGGCACGACCTTCCCGGCACTTCCTAGCGGCCCCGACCCGCTTCCTGGCTTCCGAGGGCGCGACGGGCACACAGGAACAGACAGACAGGGGAGCGATCCCACCCGGCGAGGTCGGCGGCAAAGGTCAACACTCTCGGGACTGATATAAGTCATCGGAGTCGTTGTAAGAAGTGTGATGAGTAATGGGGAGCGCCACTGCATGGTGTTTCAAAGACAAATAGTAGGAAATATATTGTTTTTTTAAGACTGTTATGATCTTGCTCTCAATTTCTTTAAGCAAGCGAACTACAACATCATCATACGGGTAAAAGGGTTTTAGTAAAATTAATACAAATAACATTGAAGTATTTATTGTTGTGTAAGGTCATTTGTTGAGCGGACTATACATAAATAGGCTCTAGCCAATAAAATGTCTTTTTATGTTAGGTGTAGAAAGAACTCGGCTTATCACTTTCTTTCCTTGATAAGATAATGTCGATAATGTTTCTACATGAAAGTGTAGGCCTAAACAAAGATTCTGACGAGTTTCTCTGCTGAGGCTTGCAGAAAAGGGCACTTTAAAGACTAAAAAGACTTAGATTCATTAAAAATTCTGCAAAATGGCTCTTTTTAACTTATTATGATTATAGTTTGAGGTGGGTACAATGCAACAATAAATCTCATGATAAACTGCATAAAAAATGTATGGAAGCACTGCATAGGATTGTAAGAATTTTCTATACATGTCAGATTAAGTTTACTCTCTTGCGTAAAAAATTGGCATTTGATGTCCTTCTATTATCAATCTTTTTAATTGCATCAAACAACCCTAAACTCCTATGAAAATTTCTCTCTCCTCACGTAAACAAACTCCTAATCTAAATTGGTTTAGAGCATTATTTTAAAGACTTCCCAATGTAACTCTTCCGTAATAGCAAAATCATCGTTACTTAGTAAACCCCTTCTGATTATTTTACTTTTATAATAAACAAAAAATATTGTAAACCAAATTTTCCATATAGTTGAATTTAAAAGCATATATTTTGCCACTGGCGCATTATCAGGCAATTTCTTCGTATTCCCTAGTCAATTAAAGATATCCCGACCAAAATCAGGGGATAGGAAGAATACTCTCTTCGTAATGAAATATTTACGTATTTCCTTGTTTAGCAATGGAGGCAAGATTACAGCCCGCACCCACAAATCTTCACCCCCTAACAGTCGTCCACTGCGAGAGGCTGTGTGATTGGCCAGACGCGGAAACGTTCGCGACACCGGGGGCAGGGGCGGCCACCTTGAGCCAGATTCCACCAGGAAGTTTCCTGTGCCGGGGGCAAGGACGGTGGGACGGCGCGGTGCGGCGCGGAGGCAGAGAAACCGACAGCCCTGTCATGGAACCCTTGATTAACTTTCAACAACTTTGTTTTGGTCAACACTCACCATGTGTGACCTAGTCTTGCGATGAGACCTTGACCAGCATTGGGGAACTTGATAGAAATACGTAGTACTGATGAGAACCATTTGTTGTACAAACCATTAAGCACATGTGCTGTGAGTTTATCATTAGCATTGGGAGTACGAGCAATCCATAAATACGGTGAGAAAAGTCAGGAGCTCGAAAAATGTTATTTATCGAGGTGGGCAGATTGTATTAAAATGTATATTTTCCGTTCTCAGCTCATAGAAAGGTCAAACTTTTAGGAAAGGTTCATATTAAAGGACTTGTCCAATAAAAGTTATGGATGCATAAGAGAACAGAACAGAACGTTTAGTGAAGTTTATTCATATTTGCATCATGAAGATGAAAAAGACATGGGGGTTCATGCATCGTCTACAGCAAGCTTACAATTATGGTACCAACACAAACTTTTTTTTCTGTCCTGGTCACCCCCAAAAGATTTGATTGATTGTTGTTTCCGAATAAAACAGACTTGATATAAAGGTGTCAGTCCTCCAATTAATGATCCTGTCCTCTATTAATGTTGAGAATTAAACTAACATTTGCAGATTTTTTTAAAAAATATTAAAAAATAATACAAGTTGCACATTTCTATCAATCTTAAAATCTTTTGTTTATTTTTTCATCAGCCTTCAATGCAAGTAGGCCTAATTTCGTCTAGGTCAAGGAATCTAGTTCAAATAACTGAAATAGGCCTAAAGCCTATATTCGTTAATCCAACTATTATAATTTACTTGATTTAGGTCATGATTTATATTTTGTGGAGACTATGATATAAATTTCTATTACGTCAAGTTCATATTTGTCCAATTTAGGCCTCAACGATTTATATCTCGATTGATGGAGTGTATTTCACTGAGTGTTAAAAAACTATATGCTTATTTGGAACTAATATAAAAAACAATCTTATAAACATGTCCATAAAAAAAAATTCTCATAAGGAATACATTTGGAGGAATTTTTAGTACAATTTGAGTTAGGCGAATCTTTAAAGTTTTCCAATGTTTGTTGCGTCATCTGCATGTGAATTACCTTAAATTTAAAACAATAACCATTCAAAATGGTCTAATAGAACAGTTGGACGGACTCGAATAAAATTTTATATTAGAATCAGAATCATATTTATTTACAATCATACAAATATTGCAGTGTGAAATAAGAATTTGTGGTCAGTTCTGCATGAGAGTTTCATTAACAAATTCTTCGAGTGAGTAGAATTCTTTTGAGTTTGGCTCTTGATTTACCACCCCATATAGAAAGACCGTAGCGTACTTGCTGTTCAAACAGAGAGAAATAGCTGTTCAGGCTGTTTCTAGATTACTAAGACGTTTCATTTGTTTTATCATGAATAGGCTACTATTTAGTTTTATACTCAGAATGTCTACGTGTGGGGTCCAGGTATTATGATTTCAACTACAGTCATGCCTAAAAACCAAATTTGTCTCTTGTCTCCATTTGCACATCGGGCAATGAACTATATTATTTAAACCTACGTCCCGGCATTGCTGGCGTGTGGTTGGTCCCGTGAGCTGTCTTCTGATTGTTGCAGAATGTTTTTCCATTTTCATTTGTTGTGCTTTGTTTCAACTGCTTTCACAGTTTTCAGTTTAAGCTTTGAGTAATTATTCTTGTTTTGTTTTTTGGGACTCCCTTTTCTGTTTTCAGGGTTTTCTATGGACTTCTCAAGTGTTTTTACTAACTTTATTATTTTTAGGCATTCTCTCCACCTGAAGACGGGATCATATTCCAGATCCATAGACGTTTTTACTAATCTGTTTTTAACTTATTGTTTTAGATATTCGATTTTTGGCTGGTTGAAATAAAGCTTAATTTTAATTATTAGCCTTTGTACCTAATTTTTGAATTCCAAATCCAGTATTTAGTTCCATGAACTGAACAGGTGGGGTTCCAAGGATTTTATAATGGTTGACTCAGGAATGCGCGAATTTTGGCCGGATTCGTTCTCGTCAAGGTGAACCTCTTCCTCTTCGTTGTGAGAATCATTGTACAATAATTTCCTTCGAAATACCTCACTAATACACAAGCTATTAGCAGACTATAAACTAACATTACACGATTTATAAAAGTATTGACTAAATTGATATGTTTTGTCTAAATTATATGATTTTTTATACAAAAATGGTCTGTTTAGATTATTTTTAGGAGAAAGGTTGAAAATCGTCGTGTTTAAATGTAATTAGCTACATAAATTTGGCATTAAGAAGACAACTTTAATTCACCACTGGTCTAAAAAAATATTGGAACTCGGTCTTAAAACTTAACGTCGTACACGAAAAGCGTCATGACCCTAGGTAGTCTAGAAAATATTACATCATTTAAGGCTTTTTTTATATTTACAATTAGATTTTAATTTGCAAATTTAATCTCAATTGATCGAAAATGTTGAGAAATTCTTAAATTTTTTTGAGGGGGGGGGGTGGTTAATTTGTAAACTTTATAATTTTTCACTGTAGAAACCACAACTCAATAGAACGAATAAAAGTAAAATTTTATTCAGCAAAGCAAGTGTAACTGTTACAATGCACAGTAAACCTTTTCATGTTCGTTGTTTATTGAAAAAGGAAATTCCCACTGTAACATTTCGTCACATACACATACGGCCGTTGCACTATCAGAGAGGTGGTCGCCGCGTCACCGGTTACTGGTGTTAACTAGCAAGAAGCACTCGCGCCGTTTAGCGGGACAAATTGCACAAATGCAGCGTGCATGAGTATTGCGCAACGACCGCAGCGCGGCGCGGCGCGCACACTCAGTATGCGGATGGCGCGGCCGCACAGGGGCTACATACACACCGCCAGCGCACTGTTACCTCAGCGAAGCGACTACGCTTCGACACCACTTCAGGGGCCTTTCCATTGTCAAACAGGCTAAATAACTATATTTGGGAAAAGAATTTAAAGGAATATTTGTTCTGGCTGAAAATTGAAATTTAGGTAATTTCCATTAGAGAAACAAAAACGCTTAAGCAAGAAATACATTTTTGTTGTGAGCCTTTCAACACCATTGGCATTTTTTATCGTTTTGTGAGGGAACGATTCAAACAAACCCTGGTTTTGCATGATCTAACTTCGCACTGTCGTTAGATACCATTATTCTGATAAAACTAATAATTCTACAACTATTATTTGTTAATTAATTAATAGGCTGGTTGTACATGGTGACTCGCTCAAGAATCTCCTGCGTTCCCATCAGGGATGGACCTGCAACCTCAGCTTTAGGCACTATAATCAATAGACTATCCAGGAAAGTGTAACAATATTTAACAATGCAACAAATACTGATCGATATATTAAAATCTAATCCGTCATTGCAGTGAGGAGCATTTCCTCTTCTTTCCTTGTAGGGTTGGGAAAACGCCCCCGAATGATCTTATTCATCTGGACTCGCAACTAAAATTTGCTGAATGACTAGTATATGAATTAGTTCTTTTATTTCATATTCAGAAGCAAAAGGCATCAGTTATTGTTTTCCTCATCAATGTTGAAACAAGAGAAAAATAAAAGAAAATTTTTCTGGGCTGGAGGAAGTGTTCAGCCGTGGATATTTTTTCACCGATAAAAAGGCCTTGTGGAGTCCTATCTAACGGTTACCATTACATCCACAACACCTTCTAGGTAGTATAACCTAGCATTTGTAACGCGGTCAATTTAGTGAAACCCACAGCAATTCCATTGGCAGACAATCAGACAATCATCGGTTCACGCATCGATCTATCGATGTTCCGGACAATCGAACAATCGAACGTCTCGTCAAACCGAGCGTATCGCTGGACCGGACAAAGCTGTGTCAGCCTTGGATGAGTTCCGCACGAACCCCCAAACCGACCGACGTTTCGTCAAGGATACACCGGGCGTCTTCCAGGCCTGAAGGAGAGTAAATATCTTACGAAAGAGACCCAAAAACCTTGCTGTCATCACCACACATGTACATATAAACAAGCATTTTTGCTTGAAGATAGCATCTCGATAATGGAATTTTCACTTTTCAGAAATACAAATTAAATGTAAAGGTTTTGTCTACATACAGTTCTCGAAATTCATTATAAACTAAAAGTTTTAAGGTGGTTTTGCCTTGTTTGATTGTGAATAATAGGGCTATTATTATTAGGAAATTATTTACTTAATTGAACTTTGTATATATCTAAGTAGAGGCATTATGGGAGACCTGGGACAAACGCAAATTCAGCGGTTTTTAATCAGTGGTTACGTATTAGTGACGTGTGATGACGTATGTGTGACGTCATACGGTGACGAGGTGGAGTGTGTGACGTCACGGGTGTGACGTGGTGGTGTGACGTCACTAATACGCTATTGAACTTAAAGCAGAGACCAGAGAGGCCTAATTTTCATTTTATTTTACGTTTATTTATGATGAAAAAGTGTTAAATAATTGTCTAAAATGATAATATACATGAATTTACAATTTTTTTGAAAAAAAAAATGAAGAAAAACGAGCAAAAACGAAGTTTTTATAATTTCGACGTGGGTGGTCCCTCTTTGGAGGTTATCTTATCTCTTATCTTATCTGTTATCTTATCTTATCTCTTATCTTATCTTAGATCTTAGATAAGATAAGATAAGCGCGCTGGGGGGGGGGCTTCGCCCCCCCAAACCCCCCCGGGTGTTGCGCCGATCAGGCCAGTAAGGCTTAATTCCTTCCCCCATTAACTTGCAAACGGCGGTATTTGCTACTAATTTAAGACTAGATCTCAACATAATTCGTTTACTTGGGATTATTTTAAAAGGGTTATTTTTTTATGCTCTTTCTTCGTTTATGGCTTACACTTTTCTATCAAAACATAGTTTATTTCATCAAATTTTATTATTGAACAATTATTCAACCGGTTTTATGATTCAACAAATCACAGAGGCCGTTTTAACTACCCGGTCAATAAATAACATTCTTCCCCTTTCTATTTCTCTACAAACTCCGCTTAACCACAATTATTTGATGCAAATATTCTATTTTTATTTCTGACCAGTTTCATTATTCTTTTATACACCATCATTTCACTTTTCTCTCTGAATTATTTCATTTATCCTGTTTACTACCGTGGCCTTTAGAAAGGCCGTTTCGGCTTTCTCTCAAAATTTAGACACTTTAGATTATTTAGTCCGCCACTAATAATTATTTTGTTTCCCCGAACTTTAACTAATATTTTTACCCCGGACAGGTTCAAACATGTTCAAGGTCATTTGGGACTTAGAAAAAAAAGGAACTTGACTGTAGCGGACATGCCAGCCGATCAGCCAAGTATAGGGGCAGTTCATCGTAGCTGGGCAGGCCAGCCGACCGAGTGAACCAAGGTGTGGGGGACCGCAGAAACCGCACTGCGCGAACCACCCGGGTATGTTTGTTTTTGGGGGGTGTGATAGGAATCAGGTAAGGGAACATAGTTTAAGTACCCTTGAGTGTTAGTTAGTAAAAATATAAGAAAAAACCCACGCAAAAGCCATGCAAAGAAAGGACAGTAAAGAAGGCAAGCGCAGAGGCCAAGTGCAAACGAGGGAAGGGACCTAACGGTCCCGTGATCAAACTGATCTTGACGCCCAGGGAACGTCTCACAGCGGCTCCGAAACTTCTCGCCCTCGTACGGAGTAGTCTTTCCCAGGCACGGCGACATTCCTCGGTACAGGGGCGGCGCTCAACCCCGGTGACTCGACGGCAACCTCCGTAGACATCGAGCGGCGCAAGCGAGTTGACCTGCTTGGGTGCACGCTTGGCTTTGGCTCCGAGGCGGTATACCACGTAGGGATGCGCTTCTCCGAAGACAACGCCGAATGCCCGGTGTCTCCGATGGTGTCCGCCGAGTCCCAAAAGTCGGCCGGAGAGGTCGGAGCTGCTTCTTGGATGGTCCCGTGACGGCTCGATCCGGAGTGATGCTGTGGCGAGAGCAGCTCCTGGTTTTATCAACTTTTCCGCTGACTCAGCGAGAAATCGACGTCTCTCATTGGCTCAGCGGCTGGGCCAATCAGAAGCGAGCTAGAGTTTATGACTACCCCACGGCCACGCTGCGGAATTATTCATCACTCCAGCCAGATCCCGAGGATGCCAGCCACAGAGAAGACTCCACCGATGCTTCTGAGGAAACCTACTCGGCCCAAGAAGATGGTTATGCCTCGGAGGGACCCCGTTGCTCAGTTGCCCGCTAAAACCCCAGATCTCCGGTGCGGAATCGAACGAGGACCAAGCCGGCGTCACCCACTCCAGTTCTGCCTCAGCGGGTTGTCATCTCCTCCAACGCCGTGAGAGCCGAAAGTCTTCTTCGAGAAATTCTTGGGGGGAAGAGAGACTACGCGGAGAAATATGTTCTGCAGGCGGGACCAACTTCAGCTTCGGCTCCCGGGGTCGTCCCAACAACGGAAGGCAGGCCGATTTCACCCATCACGCCCAGTGAACGATGCCGGCCCAAATCACCGTTTCTGGGAGTCAAGACCCACCGCCTGTGGAAGCTCAAGCCCGGGCTTTATTGTCTCCTGGACTTCAATGCGGAAGAGAGAGTGGCCTTGCTGCTTCTGGGGAGAACCGTCGTGCAAACGCCATTACCCACTGGCGTACCTCTTCCACATCGGAGTCCGAAGAAGACGTACTTGGAGATTGGGGTGCCAACGGATGGACAACTGAGCCAGCGAGTCACCGCTAAGTGGATATCAGTTTAATTTAATTGATACCACAAAACGGCCTTTCTAAAGGCCACCAATATTAATCGTTTTGCAATCAAGTCGAACGCTGAACTAATTCGTATCCGAAAACTAATGGACTATTCGATGTGCAATATATTATTATTATACAAAAATGAATATAAAATACAATTCTTTTTCCTTATTTATCACGCCACTTCACTCACTTACTTTCGCCCAGAACTTTTAATTGTCTCGGTCAAACCGCTTTATCGGCCCCCTAATTGCTACCGACTTAAAACACAAAGTTTTGGATTAATAATGTTAAGTCTTCAGCTCTAAACACATTATATTTTTATCAACTAACTACCACCGATTTCAGTCAACAAAAGTGTACCGAAATTTGTTATGCATCATAGTGACACAAAGGGATGTGTCTCCTTAACCTTTGGCGGAAAGTTTTTCAACCTCACGGTCAAACTTCTTTATTTGGCTCCCCTGACGATGCCCGACCGTAGTAAATAACGTTTGGCGGAAAACTTTTAAACTTCGCGGTCAAAACAACTTTATTTTGTTCCCCTTACTACGTACCGTACAGAAATCGGTTTTGTAAATTTCACCGGTCACAAGATCTTTTGGCGGGATACTTCACTGCTGTAGGGCCATTTCCATTACTTACCGTACTCAAAGCAAATTATTTGTATCAAAATGAATGAACTCGATGAAGCTGGCAAGATATTTCAAACCTTGTCACCAAAATAACTTTATTCTACTGCGCTAACTACAACCACGCATCCACACAAAATATTTGGCGGAAAATATTTAATCGTCGTGGTCAAACTACTTCATTTTATTCCCCTAACAATGTCCGACCATGTTCTATAAAGATTGGCGGAAAAAGTTTAAACATCACGGTCAAAATCACTCGATTCTTTCCCCTAGCTACGTACCGTACAGAATACTGTTTTATAACTTTCATCGGGCTAAACATGTTCTGGCCTAAACGATTAAAACTTTTGGGCTAATGTATTTGGTTCCCGTTCCTCCCGACATTTGAAACGGCCTTTCTAAAGGCCACGGAAAAAATGCTGAGTAAATGTAATTCATGCGCACCAATAGGAAGCCAGAGCGAGTTGACAAAACCCGAGAGCTTGTCGAGCTCCCTTCACTTGTTCCTGCACCGCTGAAGAGCTAAGATGGACCAGACTGGAACGACCTCTGCTCCTCGCCCGATCCTGAAGAGGGCCAGCGAGAATTCTGACGGCGCGGTCCACAAGAAGCGGGTGACTTGGGCAGACTTGCCGCCCGTGGAGGAGATTCTGGCTGAGATGACTCGACAGTGGGAGCTCGTCACGCCTATCCAAGACACCTGGGCCGAAATACTGTCAACGACTCCGCAGAAGAAGCTGGCAAGGTTGGAACGGAGGTTTGCAGCTCCACTGGCTCAGTTCAGCTCCTCCACACCTCCAATTCACCGGCTGTGGCGTCTCGATCCAGGCCTCTACGAAGTGCTGTACACCGAGACATCAGGTCGACTGGTTTTCGTGAGGGATTCGACGCAGACGTTGAGGGTCCAGCTGCCGAGATCAATGGAGTGGCCCAGCACTTCTACGAGGTTCCTGAAGAAGGACGAGCCAGGCCAGGACCCTCGCTATCCGAAGGGATTCGCCTACTGGATCTAGTTTCCACCCTGGACAAAACGGCCTTTCTAAAGGCCACCAAATTTTCAAGTCGTTTGTGCACTCATGCAGTAGCTACGTTACTATTTTAATGCAGCACCTCATGTGTTAATAATCACAACGCCAAGTAGATACCGGCTCAAAGTAATGTATTTTGACCGTAAATTTCATTAATTTTTCGGTCAACATAGTTTATTTTAAATGCGCTAAAGGTTTGAGTAAAGAAAATTACAAGTCTTTCATCAACTTAACTATCCTTGTTTCCTATACGGTACGTTGGTGTTGTACCTTAGGGTATTTTCCATTCGCTCTTGATTCCACTGAAGCCAGGAGACATGGACCCTTCAGAGACTACTGCAGCTGTGCAAGCAATCCTGCCAAAGAAGTCCATCTTCGATCCGGCAGACGAGGCTCCCACATCGAGCGCCCCGAAGTACATCGCACGTCCGCTGAACTTTGGTCCCGACCTCTCGGAGTCGTCAGATGAAGACACCAGGGACTACATCAGAAGGACTGACCCCAAGCTTTCGACGGGAAGTTCGACCTCCGGTACACCGAAAATACGGTTGACGCCCAGGGTGAAGAACGCTCCACGGTGTACCTACGAGTTGAAGAGAGGAGCGAAGAAGGGCGAGGCGTGTGGCAAGTACTGCAGGCTGGGCGAGGATTTGTGCTCCACACACAACCGAGCGGCAAGACCCAAAGCAAGTTTCGACTTGGAACCGTTCGCTGAGGGTACAAAATTTGAAAGACTGAAGGTGTCGAAGAAGTATAAACTTCTGCAACAGACCAAAGAGCCTAGAATGGTCATCTTTCTAGATGAACATAGAATTATAAAGGTAAGACTGCCTAAATTCATGATGCCAATACCCAAGACTGGGTCATATTTAATGTTTAAAAAGAATGTACCGAAGACAGAGGGACGAAAAGCAACGCCGATGTGGGAGTCCGACTAAGCTGGAGGAGCTGGTCCTAAACGGCCTTTCTCAAGGCCACCATTTCATTCACTCGTTTTGCAGCTATAAGTGCAGCCTCTTTTAGACTGACTAACAAAGTACATTATGATATTAAATTAAAAGATTTAACGAGCTCCCAAACAAACTAACATTTATAACTTCTTTTTAAGGAACTTATAAAATAAGTTTCTGTGTTCTGTTTCCCAATGATTTTTTTATTAAGAAATATTTGCCCAAACCAAATATTAGTTGTTTGATTAGGTCAGCAAAATAAAATGATGAATCAGCATAGCTTAAGCGATTTAAGAAGCTACCAGTGTATTCTGTACGGTACGTTGGGTCGCACTTAAGCGTGCCATTCAAATGAAAATGCATGAGCTGAACATGGCCTACGAGATCGTCCACCACCAGACGGCGAGGAGCCACCACATCGCAGAATGGCCATGGAACCAGCGGGCCAACCTGCAAAGAGAAGTCCGGGACCGATCGGACATCGCTCTGGTCGCCAAGGACCTGGACAGCATCGCGGCCGACCCCCGCGGGAAGACAGTCCGGCTCCGGCTGTTGGAACCTGGGGTGTGGGTCCCGCCAACTCCTCTGGAGGATGACATGCCTCTAAAGTCCGCGGTGCTGAAAGACCTTCGGCGCCTACTTAAGATCAGCGGCCGGGTCATCGTCATCATCAAATGCCCGTAAGGGCACAGTCTGCGGACCGACGGCACCACCTCACACAACATCTGAGGGCGGACACAAACGGCCTTTTTCAAGGCCACCATTACACTCAATCGTTTAAAGACTTTGCTGAGCTAACTTATATTGCATTTTTTATTTAATTTTATATTTGTCGTTTCGACACTATAACCACCATTTCTCGTTTTGACACTAACAGTGCAGCCTCTTTTAGTCTTTGACCAACAAAGTATATTATGATATTAAATTAAAAGATTTAACGAGCCCAAAACAAACGAACATTCATTACTTCTTTTTTAAGTTTCTGTGTTCTGTTTCCCAATGAATTGTTTTATTGAGAAATATTTCCTCAAACCAACATTCACTCGTTTTGACACTATCAGTGCCACCTCTTTTAGTCCTCGACCAACAAAATACATTATTATATTGAATTAAAAGATTTAACGAACTCAAAACAAACTAACATTAATAACCACTTTTTTAAAAGTTTCTGTGTTCTGTTTCCCAATGAATTGTTCTATTGAGAGATATTTGCTCACACCAAACATTAGTTATTTGAGTAGGTCAGCAAAATAAAATGGTATGCGATTTAAGAAGCTACCAGAATATTCTGTACGGTACGTTGGGTCGCACTTAAGCGCATGTTGTGGTCCATTTTCATTCTCATCCTACTTACCATGGCACCACTTGACATGCCTCCCACCTGGAAGCGACTGCAAGACACGATGGAAGATGTGCTATATGAAGAGTTTGGTGTGGTCGTTGAGGAAGTAATTGCTATGCCAGACGACGATCCTCATGTTGACATGGAAGTTTTCAGCAACTTCGATGAAGCTGAAACATCATCTTTTGCATCGGACATTGATGAATTCAGTGATTTGACCGTTGCTTACCATGTCACAGAGTCCGAAGCCGACAGCATTGAAAATTTCCTTCCGATCGAAGATGGCGAGGGAGACACGACCCCTGTTCTACCTGATGCTCCTGATGCCAGACGGAGACTATTTGACGGTTGCAGCGATGAGGAGGATGATGATGGTGTGGCATACTTAAGCGATAGTTAGACTTTTAGTCTACTTCAAAACGGCCTTTCTAAAGGCCACCATCACACTCAATCGTTTAAAGACTTTGCAGAGCTAACTTATTTTGTATTTTTATTTAATTTTATATTTGCTACAAGCTGCTGCTACAAACGAGTGAAAAATTGGTAGCCGTGAAAACGGCTGTTTTGTATAGGTTTTACACAGTAAACCCTTATGGAGCGTAACTACTCTGCGTTGGCATCTTCATCGGACAAATAATCTGCTCCCACTAATCTTTCCAACGCAGCGATCACTTCTCTTGATGTTATACTAGTTCTGCTTGTTACAGAATGAACTTGTACGGGTTGATTTTCACCGGTGACTTGCCTCCCCGTAGGCAATATTTGAAAAGGTGGTGTAGTAGAGGATATTTCAGGGACCTGTACAGGCTGCTCCATTACGATGTTGTCGCTAGAAAGGTTCGTGCAATAATGATTTTAAAATACATTCATGTTCACAGGTTAATTTGATGAGCCAATGAGATTAAAGGTGCTGATGTCAGCAAAAAATGAACCAATAGGAATTTAGTGCTGAGGTAAGCATTTGATATATAAGTAGAAAATTCAAGCATTTGTTCTCATTCCTACTTCTGGAACTGCATACAGCGCATGGAACAGCAATTCAACTACGATGTATTACTGCCATCGTTGTAATGAAGATTTCTCTAACGAAGATTTGTATGTATTGCATTGTGAAATTTATCATAATGCTACAGAAAATACACCGTCCGACTGTGAAGACCATCCGGATTTTGTGCGCTTCCTTGCCGAAAATTCTACGGAGCAGAATAGGCCAAGTGTCATCGCATATGCACCCCCAAGAGAAGATGTGGTGGATCCTATAGATGAATCGTCTCAACCTTCGACTACAGGAACACCGAGTGAAGCTGCACCCCCAAGAGAAGATGTGATGGATTCTGCTGATGAATCGTCTGAACCTTCGACTACAGGAACTCCGAGTCAAGATTCTACGTTGGGAGTGGAAGTTTTAGTGGAAGCATTTGAGAGAGCTGTTGTCCGACATTATAGAATAAACAATACAAATTCGCTTGAACTACAAAATTTCCTGACTATTGTAAAAGATGTCATAGTTGAAAAACTAAATTATGAACTCCACCGATTGAATTTCATAAAATTTGGATTGCTATTAGATACAACTTTTAATAATGTTGAAGGAGAACTGTCCAACAGAGGGTTTCTCTCTAGAAACCGCAGTATCATGGTGACGTCAAACATCGATGAAATTGTTGAGGAATGTTTACAGGAATTGGTACTTAAAATAACTGAACATGAAGCTCGTGGGTCTGGATGGTCCTTGCTCAACATAAACAGTCTGGATTTACGCGTTCATAAACGTGGATACGGTGATCGTGGCAGCAGTTTTATTCCACTGCCAGCAAAGATAAAAAATACTTTTTCATGTATCAATGTTCAAAACAATGACAATGAGTGCTTCAGGTATTCAATGTTAGCAAAACATCTTGTGCATGAAGGTGTCCAACATCCGGAACGACCAAATAGAAGATATCAAGAACTAATCTGTAGGTATAATTTTAATGGACTAAACTACCCAGTGTCATTGGCCGAGATAGGACGTTTTGAGAAACGCAATCCAGGTGTATCTATTAATGTTTTTGGACTCGACAGTAGAAACAATGTGTACCCTTTGAAGGTAGTGACTCGGGAACTGGCAGATCATACAGATTTATTGCTACTAACAGATGGTGATGTTTCACATTATGTGTATATAAAAGATTTTACTAAACTGATTCACAAACAACTTACCAAAAGGAACAATCGAATAACGGTGTGTAAAAGATGTTTCTGTTTTAAAAATATCTCTTTTAATAGAGGTGGTCATAGTTGGCTCATGGAACACTCTAAGCTTTGTGGAGATCATGCTGCAGTAAAAGTTATCCTGCCTACCATGAGGAATTCCGTTCTAAAGTTTAGGAACATACATCACCAGTATCGAATCCCAATAGTCATTTACGCGGATTTTGAATCTTCATTGATACCGGTAGAAAATGTAGATCCAGACGCACCTGACTGTGGAAAATATCAAAGACATGAACCAAACAGCTATTGTCTTTTGGTAAAATCGACACTTTCCGAAGAACATCTTCAGCACTATGGTATTCCAACATCTCCAAAACTTTACCGAGGAGAGGAAGCTGCAAAACGATTTGTTGACGATTTGTACATTATTGCTGAAAAGGTATCTACCCTCTATAGTTACATCGTTCCAATGGAAACTCTGAGCCCACTTCAAGAACTTTGTCATCTAATGGAGACCGTTTGTTACTTGTGTAAAAACGAGTTTACTGAAGACAACATTAAAGTGCGCGACCATGATCATTTGACAGGCGCTTACCGAGGAGCTGCATGCAACGCCTGCAACATCAACTTCAAGCTACCCAATTTTATACCCGTCGTATTACACAACCTAAGTGGTTACGACGCTCACTTTATCATCCCAGAGCTGGGTCGAGACAAAGGTTAAATTGACGTATTGGCACAAACAACCGAAAAATTCATCAGTTTTTCAAAGAAAGTAAAAAACATAAAATTAAGGTTCATAGATTCATTAAGGTTTATGCCTTTCAGTTTGATGACACTTTCAAAGAATTTAGAAAGAGGAGACCTGATTGAAACGAGGAAGCTTGTTTCAGAAGATAAGTTGGAGCTTGTATTAAGGAAAGGAGTATTTCCCTACGACTACATAGACTCCATTGCCCGATTTGACGAGACTGAACTACCTCCACCAGAAATGTTTTATAGTAAACTCAATGAATCACCAGTAGATCCGGAGGATTATGATCATGCTGTTAAGGTATGGACAGAACTTAACATGTCTACGCTTGGAGATTACAGTGATTTCTATGTGAAACTTGATGTAACTCTCCTTTGTGATGTAATGGAGGAGTTTAGAAATTCCTGTTTGAAAGCTTATGGACTCGACTGTTTTTATTATTTCACCTCTCCGGGATTAGCTTGGCAGGCAATGATGAAAGAAACTAAATGTGAACTCCAACTTTTGACGGACATTGACATGGTTCTCATGATTGAAGATGGTGTTCGAGGAGGGCTAACACAATCAGTTACACGTTATGTAAAAGCCAATAACAAACATCTTCCAAATTATAATCCAAGAGAAGATTCAGTATATCTGGGCTACTTTGACGTCAATAACCTATATGGTTATGCCATGTCCATGCCATTGCCTTACGGTGGTTTTTGCTGGGTAGAACCTACTGTATTAGGAGACATCGTAAACATCCCAAAGTTCAATGATATTGGATACATCTTGGACTTTGACTTTGAGTATCCACAAAATCTTCACGACCATCATTACGATCTCCCTCTACTACCAAGGACCGAGATTCCTCCTGGAGGCAAACATCCCAAATTGATGACAACACTCGAAAATAAAACTAACTATATAGCACATTACTGGATTGTACAACAAGCGATTGAACTGGGCATAAAAATTGTTAGAATTAATCGGGTACTCCAATTTACACAAAAGACTTGGTTGAAACAATATATTGATTCTAATACTGCCAGAAGAGCTGCTGCAACATCGAATTTCCACAAAGAATTTTATAAACTGATGAATAACGCAGTTTATGGAAAATGTCTGGAAAACAAAAGGAATCACATGAATCTGAAACTGGTCTCTGACGAAAAGAAAATGTTAAAATTAGTTCAAAAGCCTAACTTCAAAACTTCTATTGTAATTAATGAAAATTTTGTAGCAGTCTGCATGGACAAAACCAATGTTGTCATGGATCGACCTCTATATGTAGGAATGTGTATACTAGACATCTCGAAGACCCATATGTATGACTTCCATTACAACAAGATGGTTTCCTATTACGGACGGGATAAAATTGGAATATGCTACATGGACACTGATGGGATCGTCTACTGGATCAAGACACTCGACATGTATGAAGACCTCAGAGTGTTTCCTCACAGGAATTCCTTTGACTTCTCAGACTACCCCATTGATCATCCAACCTATGACAACTGCGTAAACAAAAAGGTGATAGGAAAGTTTAAAGATGAAACTTCTGGTGTGCCCCTAGAAGAAATTGTAGCACTTATGTCAAAGATGTATGCCTTAAGGATGTTTACAGGCAGAACAGAAAATGACACGGCGGATGAAAACGAAGCCGGAATCATTAAAAAGGCAAAAGGAATTAAAAAAATTATATAATGAAGAACATGAGATTCGAACATTACTATAACTGTTTATTTAGAGGGGCTGAGTACAATGCAACTTTCAACACCATCCGGAGTTTTAAGCATAATTTGTACAGTATGACAGTAAAAAAGAAGTCATTGTCAGCCAGAGACGACAAGCGTGTGATCCTTCAAAATAAGATCCACACACTCCCTTATGGGCACTATTCATTAACAGAAATGGATTGAATAAGACATTCAAAAAAGTAACGGACATCCACAAAATCTGTATTGTACTGTAAAGAAGAACTGTAAAACTGTAAAGTTTTTTAAAACTTAAATTGAATGACCTTGAACTCATGTTTTTATATCAATTTGACTTAAAACTGTAAAGTTTTTTAAAACTTGAATTGGATGACCTTGAACTCATCTTTTTTATATCAATTTGACCTTTGAAATTCATACAGGTATAATTGAATAAATTACAATTATCGTCCAGTTGTATAATGGACGAAGAATGAAGCAGAACAATGGAAGAGAGAAAAATTATAGTTGAAGAACTTCACAAACCAGTTCGAAGAAATTTTCCCAGAAGATCAACGGTCGTGAAGGTTATTAATGACTTATATCAAGCTGACCTTGTAGAAATGAAACCATACAGTAGAATAAACAAAGGTTTCAAATACATTTTAACAGTTATTGACTGTTTTACAAAGGTTGCCAGTGCTATTCCCCTTAAAAATAAAAATGGGCCTTCGGTTACTGAAGCTATGAGAAAGGTACTGCAAGCAATAGGAAAACGTATAAAGCATCTACAGACAGACGACGGCAAAGAATTTTTTAACAAAGATTTTTCTGATCTGATGAAGAAAAATAAAATAAATCACTATTCTACTTTTAGTGAAAAGAAAGCCTCCATTGTAGAACGTTTCAATCGCACATTGAAAACATTGATGTACAAGAAATTTTCAGAAAGAGGAAGTTATGTGTGGTTTGATATTCTTCCAACTCTAATCAAAGATTAAAACAATACAAAACATCGTACTATAGGTATGAAACCAAATCAGGTGAACAAAAAAATGAATCTTTAGTTTTGAAACGCATAAAGGAAAATACTACGCCGCGGTTAGATAAGAAGCCTCCTCTTAAATTTTCCATTGGAGACCATGTGAGAATAAGTAAATATAAACAGATATTCACCAAAGGATACCTACCCAATTGGACAAATGAAGTTTTCACAGTGCATCGAGTGCAACCAACCTTTCCAGAAACATACATTTTAAAGGATAGTAAAGGAGAAATATTGCAGGGGGGATTTTATGGCCACGAATTGTTAAAATCTAAAACTGGTAGTGTTTATTTGGTTGAGAAGATTTTAAGGAAAAGAGGTAATAAGCTTTTAGTAAGATGGTTGGGATTTGATAAGACCGAAGATACTTGGATAGATCAAAAGGACTTACTTTGAAATGGAAAAACCAGTAAGGTCGCAGCATTCGGATAGACTGCTCAAGTATAACTAACATCATGGAAGTAATCTGTCAAAAGGATAGACTTGACGTCAATGACATTGATTGTTTGACACCGGATATCTTTGATAAGGAAGTAAGTAAGCATGGAACTTTATTGCCCAACACAATGAGATGTATTATTAGTGGACCTTCAAACTGTGGGAAAACCAACGTTGTTTTCAATTTAATAACAAAGCCAAACGGTTTAAGTTTTAACAACGTATATATTTTTTCCAAGTCTCTCAATCAACCAAAATATCTGTTATTGGAAAAGATTATGAATGATGTGCCCGATGTCTCATTGTATAAATTTGACGCAAGTAGTGAGATCATAGAGCCCAACAATGCCGAGCCGTATTCAATTTTTATTTTTGACGATGTTTCTTCTGAAAATCATGACCGAATAAGAACATACTTTTCTATGGGAAGGCATAATCATATCGACTCTATTTACATTGGTCAGACATACAGTAAAATCCCAAAACAGTTAATTAGGGACAATGTTAACTTCTTAATAGTTTTCAAACAGGATGAAAAAAATCTCAAACACATATACAACGACCACGTTGGTGCTGATATGACATTTGAAAAGTTTAGAGAATTGTGTGGGAGAGCATGGAAAGAAAAGTTTGGATTTTTAGTTGTGGATAAAGAGAGGGCTATGAGTAACGGTCGTTATAGATTAGGTTTCGATAAATTTGTCTTATTACATTAACATCAAAATGTATAATCTTCAGTATTTATTGTGACGTTGTAGAGAACACTCGAAACTAATAATGCCAAATCAGGAGGAGTTGCTTAGTGAAATAAAAGTTCTCAGTGACTCTATACGGAAGAAACACCTGTTACTAAAAGAAGGATTAGTGGCTAGAAATAAATATTTAGAGGAAACATTCAAACCCATTGTAGATCCTCTGAATAAAATAAATGAAAAAATTAACAAATCTAAATTTACGGATCAAGAAGAAATAGAAACAGAAAAACCAGTAATTAAAGCAAACTCATCTTCAGAAACCGACAACTCAGAGATCGATTCGGAATTATTTAGTAGGTCAACGCATTCATTGGAAAAAGAGGATGAAGATGAAGATGAAGCAAGCAGTAAATCAGATGTAGAAACTCAAGATGTAGGCAGTTTACAAGAAGCAGATTCCCCTACAAATATCAGCATTTTAAGTAAAGAAATTGGGAACAAAGGACCTCTTTCACGAAAATATATTTTTAAAATGCTACATGGGGCAAGGAAACCGTCAAGATACCATGTATATGGAGCTCGCATGGATAGAGATGGTCTTCGAATGGGAGATAGTGTGATAGAGGTGGATGACAAAGATAATATTAAAGTAAAAGATCAAACTTTTAAAGGCACCGCTGGACTGTTTGAGTTGATCTTTAAGTCGTCTCCCCATAAATATTCCAAGAGGGATTTAAATAATTTTAAAAATATATGTTTGTTAACTAATTCCCATAGAAAAGGTTATTCTCCTAATGCACCTATTCATAGAAATAAATCAGATATGTACAAGGATGTAATTGCAAAGCTATTTTCTAATATTAGAGGAAAACCTTCGAAAGCTAAAGGTAAAGGGATGTCTATGAAATCTGCCTATGATACAAACATCATATATTATAATAATGTGAATAAGCTCGTTGACAGAATGCGGTTATTATATGAATCTATTCAGGCTGGACATAACGGGCTGGATAACGAAATGATTGCCTTAACTGAAGAATTAAAAAGTAGAGGATACATAGCTTAAGGGTTCAGTCTAAACATGAGTGTTGACAAGTTCGGTCGTCATGAAAGCTCTTTGGCCCGAGAGGTTTGGAGGGGTCCAACTGGTGAAGGTTTTCAATTGACTAGAGATGGAAACTATGATCTAAGAGGGAAACGTTTGTGCAACATTGCGAATCCCATTTCTAAGGATGGAGCAGTAAATCTTGGGATTATCCATACATTAACGTTAAATTGCAAGAATGGTGAAGAAATGTTTGATGCCAAATATAAAAAAATTATAAATGTGGCGAATGCGGAAAATGATACTGATGTTGTAAATAGAATATTTGTTTTGGAAGAGATATACAAACTAAAGAAAGATATTTATGAAAAAATAGATAAATTACAGTCTGGGAGGAATCCTTTCGCCTTTTCACGCGGAGGCAGCAGTGAAACCCCTACAAACCGTGTGAATTCAATATATAATACGAAGAGCGTTCTAGAAAAACCATTACCATTGCTGACCACTAAGGAACTAACACGTTAAAGCTATCATGCATAGGAGGAAGCCATTTAGTAGTGATCCGTCACTCATGAGAAGAGGAGGTGGACTCACTAGTTCAGCAGTAGGTCTTTTCAAGAAAGCGTTTGCGACTTTACCTTCAGGTGCACTAATAAATACAGCTATCAACGCACTTCCAATAGAGCTACATTTACCTGGAGGTTATCAATACTGTGGTCCGGGTACGAAATTACGGAAGCGTTTAGCCCGTGGAGATCCTGGAATAAACAAATTGGACGAAGCCTGCAAAGCGCATGACATTGCATATTCAAATTACTCAGATTCGGAAAGAAGATCAATCGCTGATAGAGCTCTTGCTGAAAAAGCTTGGCAGAGAGTAAAATCTAGTGACGCAAGTGTTGGGGAACGAGCAGCTGCATTAGCAGTGACAGCAGCTATGAAAGCCAAAACAGCAGTTGGAGGAGGGTCGAGGAGGAGGAAAAGAAAGACAACACGAAGGAGAAATACATCCGGTGGAGGCACAAGGAAGAGAAGTAGCACTACTAAGAAAATAAATCGTTAAAGGAAAAGGTGTTCAACATGTTCTAAAAAAAGTCAAACGGAAAAGGATTATACCTAAGACCATACCGTGCATATTAAATAACAACAAATTAATTTTGCCAAATAAAGCCTTGAACAACGAGGAGCTTGAACGTTATGCATCATGTTTAAAAATACCTTTTTTCAGAGGTGTGTTTATGCGGAACGGGTTGCCGAGGAAAATCTGGAAAAATGAAGCCGCAATCGTAAATCTTGATGATATTCATGGTGCTGGTACCCATTGGGTTTGTTACAAGAAATTATCCGATTCTGTGTTTTATTTTGACAGTTTTGGGAACCTTCCACCTCCAAAAGAATTGTACGAATATTTCGGTTCAGTGCCTAAAGTGTATTTTAATTACGATAGAAGACAAAAAGAAGAAACATCAGTATGCGGACATTTATGTTTGGACTTTCTAGCCACAAGCGTCAGTCAACTATAAGATGTCTTCCTGTACTGTAACAGTTACAGGCACATCGTCAACTTTGAGGAGTTCACTATTTCCACCATTACACCTAAGAGAAGATAAACAGTGGGAGATTGCACTTTTGGATTTTACAACTTATAACTCAATTCCAAACATAATAGAAGGTGTCAACAACAAATTACACTATACAAAAAATAAAACGGCTAAGGATCTCACTGAGCTACCTGAGTTTGTTGCGATTGAAACTGGTGCTTATGAAATAGCTGACATAAACAGAGAGCTCCAAAATAAGTTGGGAAAGGATGCAATTGAACTAAAGGCTAATAACAACAATTTAAAGTGTGAAATAAAATGTAAATTTTATTTGGATCTAACTCAACCGGCATCGATTGGCCCTTTACTTGGTTTTCCATCCCAAGACACAATCCTTGAACCAAATATGTTTCACACGAGTCCAATAACTGTAAACATTATCAAGGTTAATACTATTAATATTACATGTAATATTGTTCAAGGGGCCTACAAAGATGGTTCAAACCAACATATTTTACATTCATTCTATCCAACCGTTCCGCCGGGATTTAAGATAGTTGAAAAGCCTCATAATCTGATATATCTTCCATTAAACACCACTCACATTTCAGACATCGTATTGAACGTACTAGATCAAGACGGTGACACTGTGGATTTTAGAGGAGAAGTTATTACATTGCGCTTACACATTAGACAAGCACCATAAAAGAACTATGGGACTTGAATTTGGATATAGCACCAAACAACCTTCGAACAGTTTCAGTATATCTCCTAACGCGGAGAGGTTAACCAGAGAGAACACTAAATTCTTAGAAGGACTTGGTTTTAAAGTTAATGAAAATGGACATACTGGATATAAAACATGGACCGGTTTTCGACGAAACACTATGGGAGAAAGAGTTTCACACACACAACCCCTACGCTTCATCGAAATTAGGAAATAATGATGAGATACGAATTCCAATACAACATCAAGATGCTTATACCTTACCATCTGAAAGTTATATTTATATTGAAGGAAGGGTTTTGGCAAAAAATGGAACTACGCCATCTAAAGTGCCATTTATTAACAATGCAATGGCCTTTTTGTTCGAAGAAATTCGGTATGAAATATCAGGCATTGTAGTGGATTCGACTAAAAAAGTCGGTGTGAGCAGTACACTTAAAGGTTTGGTATCCTTATCACCCAATGAAATAAACGCATTAAAAACAGCCGGGTGGATGTTACCTAGTGCAACCAAAGTAAAACCTAATGCAAGTGGTTATTTTGACTTTTGCATTCCGTTGCTGCTTTTACTAGGATTCGCTGAGGACTACAGAAGAATAATCATTAATGTCAAACAAGAATTGGTCTTACTGAGATCGTCTTATGATACAGATGTTATAGAAGCCGATAGTGAAACAACACCTGACAAACTTGAATGGAAATTGAATTTGGATAAAATAGTTTGGAGGGTACCTCATGTACGGTTGGCCGATGAAAGGCGAGTAAGCCTATTGCGGATGTTGGAATCTGATAGGGATATTGTGGTTCCATTTAGAAGCTGGGGAATGCATGAATGGCCAGTTTTGCCAATAACTCAGCGTCAAACGTGGGCTGTGAAAACATCTAGTAACCTAGAAAAACCGAGATATGTTATTTTCGCTCTACAAACAAATAAAAGATCTAACATTACGGCTAACGCAAGCAAATTTGACCACTGTCAACTTACAAACATTCAACTGTTTTTAAATTCACAGTTCTTTCCATATGACAGCCTCAATGTTATGTTTTCTAAGGACAGATTTGGGATTCTATATGATATGTATGCAAGATTTCAGTCATCTTACTATGGAAGGACAAACTCACCTCTCCTCCAACCTGATTCATTGAAGAATATTGCACCTATAGCAGTCATAGATTGTTCGAAACAAAACGAATCAATAAAGTCATCAACAGTAGACATTCGCATCGAGTTTGAGTTGGAAGAAAATATTCCTGACCAAACTACAGCTTATTGTTTGATACTACATGATACAATTGTAACATACACACCACTAACAAGAGTGGTTAGAAGAATAATTTAGTTTTTTTTTATTACAGCATGCAGCTCTTACACATATTTACCCCCACCACAGATTATAAAAGAGAGATTGCTCGGTGAGAAAACATCAGTATTCATCCTGACACCAGCAAGTCAACATTGATGGTTAACATGGGCAGTGTACTATCTACTACTCCTGACGATGAATCAACGACAGGATATAAAGCACTCGAGACCACGCCACCAGCTATGACATCTGCGTTTGAAATATCGGCACATGATTTACCAGCATCCTCACAAACTAGCGAGAACTCTACTAAAACAACTGAAGATGTTTCTTTTGAAACTGACAAAAACTCACTAGAATCTACATCTTCGTCAACAATAGTTCAAGACTTACCTACTAATCCAACAGAACATATTCCATTACCGGTTGACAAAGTACCGATTACTAACACAAAGCCAGTACAAAACGAAGAACAACCGACTGAAAACTCCAAAAAATCTACCGAGAAGATTAAGAAAGAACTGTCTGATTTTTTATCTTTGGAAGGAAACGATCAAAGAAAAAGGAAACGATGTGACAATGAAGATGATGATGAAGAAAATATGGATGTGTTGATGGATGTGTTTTTACGCTTAATGTACCCGTTGAATCAAAACATGGATAAATCTGTCACCGTTGGGGTTTTCAAATCGTTAAACTTCAATCCTGCAGTGCTTATTAATCACTGCGGAAAAGCCTCGTTGCTTCTCACGTTGGATATGTGGGATAAATTTACTAAATATGTATCTATCATTGAAGCCTATTTATTCAACAACTTGACAGGAAGAAAAACTGCAATTGGATTCGAAGATTCTAATTTGGAAATCGATAACATAAGACTTCGAGGTACCCAATTTGTGAGGTTAAGAGATCTTTCCAAACACAACAAGAAGATCCTCATGACTTTGGAAGAATTTCAAACTCTGTCAAACCTAACACCTGTAATAATCAGGTACATCCAGCAACTTACTACATATTCCCCTCTCATATTTGATTATCTGAACACTTCGGTGAACACAAATCCAGCTGTGCCACTGCTATATGGACCGATAGACCAGTCTATATACAACAGATTACCTCAAGAGGTGTCGTACTACAGGAAAACTGTATTCTTCTTTAATAATCGTCGAAGTGAAGAAACCACAGTGAAAGTTTCTCCAACAAAGAACCAGCAGGAGAACATTGTAAATCAAGAAAAGTCGTAAAAATGATTTGAGTGATTGTGTCGTAAAGTGCTCTCATTAGTAGCACTTATACTTTTTTAAAAACAAAATGACGTGACCTTGAAACAGTTCAGGTTTGCACATATTTGTAGCGCTTACACTTTTTTAAAAACAAAATTATATGACCTTGAAAAAGCTCAGTTTTGCAAAGGTGCTAATGTAGGTATTACTGATACTTTTTTAAAAACAAAATTACGTGACCTTGAAACAGCTCCAGTTCACACATGTTATTGTTCTTTTCACCAACTTTATATTAAACAAATGTTGCTACATGGATGCAGTTGATTGTAAGATTCACATTGAAGAACACTCGCAAAATGAATAATTATTGCTGCAGCGAAAAATGTTTTATACGTCCAAATTTACAAGTAGACGGAATAGCATGTAGAACATGTGAGTGCTTCAGTTACTGTAGATGCAATTGCAAATCATTTACAATCTCACCCCCAAACCTGCAGATGTTAAAAATCTACAAGACTCGACACTACTTCACCTGTTGTATGGACATGTGTTACAAGTTTAATGTACATGATTTTACCCGCTCATGTTCAATGTGCTACCCTAAAGCATTCTGTGAATGTGTATTGAAGTTTTGTAAAAACAGGAAAGATTGGGAATCTTAAAAACACCCCTCCATTACCACCAGCACATACAAACGGAAACTAAGGATTGACATGATCATAAAAGTCAAGCAACCTAATATTTTCTCTCAGTTATCTTTAGTTACTCACGAACAATGGACCGAACAGTTCGTTTTGTTGATAATGTTTCCATGTCTAAGAAGTGTGTGGTGGAATTCCAAGCTTTCAGAAACAACGATGACAGACTTATCATAAAAGAACTAGCCTTTTTTGACATAAATACGAATGTTGTTAACTACTTTCTTTTTAAACCACCGTTTTCTTTTAAGAAACTAAACCGAAAAAGTGCTAGAACAAATTCGTGGGTAACGAAATACCTTCATCACATCACATGGAACGAAGGATTTACACAATACAAAGAGCTGGATAACATAATGTATCATTATTGTCAACAGTATGACGAAATTTTTACTGCTGGTGAAGAAAAATCTAATTGGATCAGAATGTACACTACGTCTGATATAACAAACGTTAGTTTGGATAAAACTTATGCTACGGACTTAAATGGTCTTTGTATCGGTGTGAAAAATCCTCAACACAAAATCTCCAACTGCGCATTGTCGCGAGCATACAGGATTGGTCGACTTATATCAAGTGGAGGGGGAAATCCTTATATACCGGTGTAGATCCATCCTACTATCATTCTAACACAGGATCTCATCCAGTAAACATCATCTCCACTATGGCTTCAAGTTCTCCATTGCAAGCTCTTGCGGACAGATTCAACCAACATTCCAAATCTGACCTTCTAACAACAAAGAAATGCAGCGAACTTCAAGAGAAGAAGCATTATGCAGTACATTCAATGAAAAAAATGGACACATCGGTTGGTGAAGCTGTCGTCGCTGTTCTTGGAGATTCGCCCTACAAGGAAGGAGACAAACCCAAGTTCCAAGTATACCTTCCGAGACGATTTGTCAATGTGCTCATGAACGAAGACCTGGACTCTATCAAACCCGGAATTTTTTATATAGTTTCCCATGGACCGTCTGGGAACAACTCTACAGAAATAACGATCCATTTGAAAACACCTTTGTAAAATGATCTGTTCATAGCTTTGTAAATATTCTTTCATTCTTTATTATTTAGCATTGTTAGTTCTCATATGTATGTCTTACGTTTTACTGTTATTTGTAAATAAATCTTTTTTAAAAACTCCAACCAATGACCTTGACATAGTTTCTTCAAGACATTATAGCCCCCCTCCCACTTAAATTTATTCATCATAAGTAATCAGCCCATCACCGCAACCTTACAAAAAATATACACGTCTTCTGTACGGTACGTAGGATATACACGTCTTCTGTACGGTACGTAGGTAGGGGACGTTATAGATTGTATATGTAGTACTGACTACAAGCTTCATTCATATACTCCGCTATCCTACAACCACATCAACATGAAGTTTCATCTAGTTCTGTTGGACGAAGTGGATTTGGGAATGTTTCACGAAACACTGTTTCGTCTGATGAGTGGTGATCCACCTCTCCGTTTAAACATTACAATTGAGTTTGACGATATTACGGTTGAAGAACCAAATTCATCACAGTCACCACCAGGATCTCCGATAGCATCATCTTCACCATATGTTTCGAGTGATCAGCTACCTGTGAAAACAGAGCAAGAGTCCCCGAAGTCCGGGGATGATGTATCTCCGTGATGTTGTTAAACTGGAAACCCATTAAATGATTTCTAACTACTGAAGTGTCTAATATTTAAAAATGTTTTTTTAAAACTTCTTTTGAATGACCTTGAACATGTTTGAACTTGTTTTATATGATAACTCTCTTCCCACCGTATTCTGTGCAGTACGTAGGTAGGGTACGTTAACGGTTCATGGTATTTTACTAGATAAATCCACTCTACCTCTACAACAACATACTCCACAGAAACATGAAGTTCCAACTTGACGCCTCTGAATTTGATATTCTGGATGCAGTAATATGCTATCAACAACTTTATCGTCTGTTGAGTGGTGATGATCCGCAAGATTTATATATAACACTCGAATTTGTCAATGAAACTTTAGGTCAGTCCGATTCCACCCATCCTTCACAAAAAATTCAACTGGTTCTGTCAAACATGGCTGATTTGGAATGCTTCCATGGATTACTGTTTCGTCTCGTGAGTCGTGATCCTCCGCTACATTTGAAGATAACAGCCGAGAGTGAATATGGAGTTTCTAACGAGTCCAATTAATTCCAACCTTTTGTTTAATATTTTTTATGTTATGATAAAAATATTTTTTAAAACTTCGTTTGAGTGACCTTGAACATGTTTGGACATGTTTGAAGTCGCTGTCAAATTTAGCTAGCCGGGGCCAACGCTAAACATTAGTTTTCATTCAGAATAACGTGGCATTGGCGTCCGATTACGAATCAGTGACGTCACACCACCACGTCACACCCGTGACGTCACACACTCCACCTCGTCACCGTATGACGTCACACATACGTCATCACACGTCACTAATACGTAACCACTGATTAAAAACCGCTGAATTTGCGTTTGTCCCAGGTCTCCCATAATGCCTCTACTTATCTAATGTCAAATTAAATAGTCATCATAAAACTATAGCTTAGGTAGGAAAGTGACAAAGTTTATCAGAACATATACAGGCTTTTTTGAAAATTTAAAACATATCGGAATCGGTTCATAAAACACTAAACATTCAATTTTAGAGGTTGATTTTTTAATCCATTTTAAGCTACCGTACTATGGAATTTAATTGTAGAAGTTTAATTATTATATAATTTTTAAATGTTTCATTTCAGCTAACTTTTTGGAAATAGAAAATCTTCTGATCAGTTATCAAAATGAAAATGGCCTTTCTTGCTAAAGATATCAGATATCCCCCTCATACAATCGTACGTTGGGGTCAAATACCCCTCGCCTATCGAGGGATCCTCAAGTTCCACCCAGAACGACAGGCGAGTGCTGCCGCACCGAGAGAGTGTCGGATGTAGGATGGTGTCGGTGTCGCAGTCGCGAACTGAGTGGACCGCTAGCCGCTAGCCGGTGGACGGTGGACTATTTTGGGCGGAGGACTCGCAGGTTTCATCATCTCCAAGGTTGCGTGCTTCTCGGCCTTGTTATGTAACCGGTCAGACCCGAAATCGCCGCCGTCGCGACAGGCTTAGGGATCCGCACTCCGCGGGCAGAGGTGGGACCGATACGGCCATCGAGCATGGGCTCCGTGATCAGCCCGGACGTGGCGGTGGCGGGCAGCAGACGACACCTCCGAGTGAGTCTAGAGAACCATGCGAGGAGTTTATAGGGCGTTGTCATGTCAAGGAAGACATTTTTAATCACAGCGAATGGATAGTTCTAATTCGATATATTTTCTTTGCCATATCGATATTATAAAAAATGTCGAGAAAGAAGGAAGAAAACAATTAAATACATGAAAAACTAAAAAAATTTGCGATAGACTTGACGCCTATCACTGCTTTTGTTATCTAAGTTCTATGATACAATGCATTTCCACTTAGTTTGAGAAACTCTAATAGCTATAGGTAGCAGCCAAGGTCTGTAGGCCTAGAGGAAAAAGCATATAACTGCTTCCAAGGTCCGCTGAATAGCTATTTTTGGTGTTCCAGATATGAAGCGTCAAAACTAAAACGGAAGTCAAGTTACGTTATAATATTTACCATTACACAGTTAATTGAAAAAGAAACCGAAGCAGTCTTGCTACGGGTACGACATTTATTGTAACGACACCATATTAGGCCTACTCTATTTTACATTTGGATTATTAGTTAATAACACACCATTAGGTAATGACCAAATTAAAAAATATCAATCAAGGTAAATCTAAAACCATAAATTCTAGTCTAGTTTGCTTTAAAATGAACTCATTTTAGTAAAAGTTGAGACAAAAAATCTCCAATGCAAACGAGAACGATTGTTGTTTCCTGCAACGTTGGCAACACTTGCTGGTAACAAAGAGTAAAATTTTGGTTTTTTAACACTTTTGTAACCAACAAAAACTCTGTGGACACCATTGCTCTTAAGGGGATGTAGTTCACCTGTGGTACTACAGTCATCTTGGGTAGCAGCAGCTACCGCAACTTTGGACCAACTTGGCAAAGTAAACTATTTTTAAGACTACCGTTTTCCGAGGACATTTACAACATCGAATTATGATTTTGTGGCCAGTACTTGCCCAAATTTAAATAATTCTAAGTTCAAGATGTTAATTGAACTATATCAAGTTACGGGAACGCTGTCATGTAAAACCTTTATAGTTATGAGAAACGCGAGGGAATTTTTATTTTGTCATACCCACACAGAATTTTAAGCTCTTAACTCAGTTCAAGTAGTAACTCACTTCAAGAACAACAATGACTATGCTAACACATTTTTCAAATTTACATACTTAGAAAATTCTGTACTGTACTATATATAGCAATACTTTTTCTGTAAAAAAAGTACCTTTAATACTAGGAAATCACATACACATACCAATCGAAATTCGACCGAAATTTCAGTTGATTTAAATACAAAAGTATTTTATAACTGAAACAGACGTTCTATTTGTTTTGCTAATTTGTTATTACATCAGTTGTCAAAATATTAGGGCCTATGATTGAATATATATGTAAATATGTATTACCGAACTTAGTACCAGGTTTACCGAGCTTTGCTCGTTGGTTTTAATCAACTTTTGTAATAGTGTCATGGTAATGAAGCTATTAAATTTACACAATCAACCAACTATACCTCTTCATACTTAACAGCTGTTTAAAAATCTTATCATCTTATACTCTAAAACAAGCTCCGTTTGTCCGGGCAAAGTTTTATTTCGCTCCAAGGATTTTTGATTTTTTTATTGAATATAGGGGTTTTGGCCACCAGAAATCGATTGGAGCTGGTCCCATAGCTGGGAAAAATCCCGTTTTCGCGCTAGAGCCCTTCAAAGGTTCCATGTTATCCTTATGGAGATTTTATTAATTGAACAAAAATCAGCTGATAACTGTATATGTAAACCAATGTGTTACATCTTTAACCTGTAGTTAAAAACAATTATACCAAAGTGAAGCACCTTTCGGCTTGGCGAGTGAGCGAAGCGAACGAGCTCGTCTTTAAAAAGGAAGAGGGCGAGTGAGCGGAGCGAACGAGCTTTGTGTGAGAACGAAAGTAATAATTTTACCGAGCTTAAGCTCGGTCCCCCTGGTACTATATTATATATCTTATACTCTAAAACAAGCTCCGTTTGTCCGGGCCAAG
Source organism: Neoaliturus tenellus (assembly GCA_030545055.2). Classification (NCBI taxonomy): domain Eukaryota; kingdom Metazoa; phylum Arthropoda; class Insecta; order Hemiptera; family Cicadellidae; genus Neoaliturus; species Neoaliturus tenellus. Next base: position 74,648,920 of record CM061532.1, on the reverse strand, counting down.
TTTTTTTTCGCTCCAAGGATTTTTGATTTTTTGATTGAATGTGGGGGTTTTGGCCACCAGAAATCGATTGGAGCTGGTCCCATGTCTGGGAAAAATCCGGTTTTCGTTCTCGAGCCCTTCAAAGTTTCCATGTTATCCTTATATGGAGATTTTTAAATTGAACAAAAATCAGCTGATAACTGTAGATATAAACCAATGAGTTACATCTTTAACCTGTAGTTTAGGAAAATTATACCAAAGTGCAGCACCCTTTGGCCTGGCGAGTGAGCGAAGCGAACGAGCTCGTCTTTAAAATCGAAGAGGGCGAGTGAGCGGAGCGAACAAGCTTTGTATGAGAACGAAAATAATAATATTACCGAGCTTAAGCTCGGTCCCCCTGGTACTACTGCTTAAAATTAATGTTCCTTTATTTTTGTTTATCTTTCGTTGTTATTTCGTGACCAAAATATAGCAACCCATAATAATAACGTAAAAATTTAGATTTTTAAACTTCATTTTATACCAAATTCGATTTTTCCTGGGATTGAGGCTGTGTTTAAACTTATTTTTGGGCCAAATCTTTCTTAAATGCAAAGGTTAAGCAAAATCTACCTGCTAGATTTCGAGATCGTGGTACATACATTGCTTCAGACACTCCTCGTATTATAGTATAGGATTTTGTCTTTGCCCTCCAGGAACGTTTACACTGGAGGTTGACAACCAAAAGTTGTCGACAATAGCCATATGGATATAATAGAAAACGTCAACAATTTTTGGTTGTCAACCTCTAATGTAAACGCACCTTAAATAGATTGTAATACCATCACTTCCTTGAAATATAACCTTATAACCTAAACACTTTCTACATGAAACGAACTATAAAAATCGATTTTAGCAGCAAATGAATGCTGGGTTCGGTTATAGACAATGCTGTAATCAAGTTGAAAGTGAAATCATCATAAATTGCCCCGCTGTTATTTCACACTTTCTTTCTAATTGGCGTTGAACTCTTTGCCCGCCTACAGTACATTCCTTTGCATTCTGCAATACCTGCGAACTTTAAACCTCATTTCACAACCACAGAATGTAAGATATGTGACGGAAGAAACCATTTTCAAGCTATCCCGTTGTCAAAATATTCCAAAAATATGCAAAACAATCAAAAGAAAGTACTGTAATAGAAAACTTAGGCCTTAACAGGATGTGCGAAAAGTTCCTATACCCACTGCTGGAAATTTGTTCACATCACAAGTTCCGCGAGAGTTCGGTAATAGGCTAATAGGTGGAAGTGGATTTCATGTTATAATCTTTATCTTTGTGAAATATGAAAACAATGAAATAATTTTATTATTTTAATAACAATAACTACTTTTATTATTTACCTCAGCAGTAGGTAGGGACTTTTCTCCTACCCTGTTAGTTGATGTCAATATTTTTGTGAAAAATCTTTACTCGTGTTAGAATTCAATTTGTAAACCATGAGGAACTCTTCTTTTAACATTGGATTATTTATATTTCTATCAAGGGGGCAAAATATGGCTTGTAAATGTATACACTGTAATCGAGTAACGTTCAACAATACAACATTTGACAATGCAAAATTGTTGTGGAACTGCATTAAGCTATAGTCCATCTTTTCAAACCACAATGTATGACTACTGCATACAAAATATGAATTAATGAACAGGTCGCCTACGCTTTTTAAAGAATTGTAAAAATTATATAATACTTAGTAAATTTTTTTAATAATGGTACTTCCTTCACTATAATTAAGGATAATTTTATCTGGTTCTAGTTGTTGAGTGCCTTTACTTTTTTGTTTTCAATTAGTAATTCCCATCACATTCCTAAGAGAAATCCGCATTGGAACACGCCACGGCCATAACAAACAAATGAATGTTCCAATGTCAATCTTCACGGTCTCGTCCTTCCCTTCACCGGATTGCCGGTGGTGGTGGGGGAGGGGATGAGTGTGAGTAGTGGGGGGAGAGGGGTGTGATGCAACGCAGCCAAGCGGCCGCCTGAACAACCAACGCGCAGGCGCAATGCTGCCACCACACGCCACGAGCGCACGGAGTGTGCGGCGCATGCGCTGTAAATATCATTGGCCCACGAGCTCAGCTGACGTTTATGGTGGAGCCCGACCAAACGTGGTTGCCAAGTGAGTCATTGGAGTCCAAATGACGATGATGTAGTGAGAATTTTCATGGAAGAGCATATGGTATAGTTGTATGAGAGCAACACCAGCCTACGATACCATTTTGTACTAAATATGAGGTAGTAATTCATTTTTGGCTAGTATAATTTTTTTAATATGCTCTGGTATTGGGCTTAAAGTTTACAATAACTACTGTAATAGCTTCTTTTCTTATTTGGGGAAATTTGCTAAAAGAGGTAGGGAGTTCGACCAATTCAAGCAATACCGTTAAGTGCTTTTGACGAGGAGGAATGTAGAATAGTAGTCAAAATTTTTGGATATAATCAAAATGTTCTTAAGTCCTCCCAAATCAACTTAACACTCATTTGATATCTTCCCTAACATCATAAAAGAAATGTTTAATGATTTACTATTACAGAGTAGGCTACTAATAAAACCATGCTTTGAAAAAAAAAAAAAAAAACATTATTACCAGCTAGATTGCATTTTTTAAGAACCACGTGCTGTATAATCTTAAAATAAAAAAAATAATAAAACTTATAGTGTGCTAGTGAATTTGGGGATTGTTTCATTAATTAAAACCTTTATTAAACTCTGTTTAGAAAATGTTATACTGACAGGTATTGTAATTTTGACCACCCTTTAGTAATTTTGCAACTCCATGGTAGTTATACCCATGTCGAGCCATGGTCGTGCCGCGTTCAGGGCAGTGTAGGAGCCTAACCTGTGGTTTGTGCCCAGGCCCTGGAGGACGGTGAATGTTGTACCGAGCCCCGGAAGTGAAGGGAGCAATGTCACCGCTATTTTATTGTTTCCTTCTTGCGGCTAACTAGTACAGTACAAGTACATGCTTTGCGATATGCAAGAGTATCATACAGTACTTCAAGCTTTGCTTTCTGTTTTAACGTTCTAAATTTTACTACATAGGACAGATTGGCAATTGCACAAGGATTTTTATTAATGATTGTTAAGGTAGAAAAGGCTTTTGAAAATGTATGGGAACGACGTAGATCATACGAATGTTGTTATCGATCGATATCGATGTATCGTGCGAGGAGGGGGCGATGACTTTCCTTGCCGTCGGCGCCAATTTCGCGCCTCTCGGGGACCGGTTTCTTACTGGGTTTTTAGTCCAAACATAACCTCCTTGTGGAGCTCACAAACTTGTTTGCGTGTGCCGATAATTAATTGTGTAACAAGAAAATTAATCTGGAATGTTTGTTGCTGGAGTGAAAAACAATGAAGCAATAGAAGCATTGACAACATTGAATATGTCATTTGCACTGCATTAGTGATGGTGTAGCTTATGATGTTTTCTAAACACCGCAGATTCGTCGAAAACTATCAATTTGGTTTACATAAAGGCAAATAGCGAACACATGTATGGTATCCTTATCCCACTCCTTTATGGAAAGTTATATAATATGTAGACGTTGTTTGATAAATGAACACAGTAGTTAATCAATGGTTTAGTTTAATCAGTTGCAGTTTTCTTAAACGTATGAAGAAGCACATACATTATATTGAGCAGAGCTATTAAAGTTGAGATATATATTATAATTTTAAAGGAGATGAAACGATGATGAAAAAGAAGATGAAACATGATAATTAGCACTTCCTGGGTTGTTTGAATTTGGTCTAAAACCGATCCTGAAAATTCGTCGAATGAATACAGGACAAATAATTATAAATTTGATGGATAAAAAAACAATTTTTAAAGTCTAAATTACATTTTACTCCCCGGTCTTGAAATCGATGTCAGATTTACCCCTGTCACAGTCGACCGGCGCGTACTCAGTGAATTTCCAACTACTCAACAAAAAATTCGTGCTATAAATGAAAAGGTACCAGGTTAACCAAGCCTTGCTCTTTGATTTTAATCCATTTTTGTTATAGTGTCATGGTAATCAAGCTAAATTTAAACCATACTCTTTAAAGTTAACAGCTGTTAAAAAACTGCTTAAAACAATGTTCCTTTACTTTTGTTTATTTTAGTTGTTAAAATTTCATTACCATAAAAACAATGTTAAAATTATTATTTTTAAGCGTACTTTTAGAAAAAATTTGATTTTTCCTGAGGTTTGAGGCTGTTTCTAAACTTATTTTTGGGGCAAAACATTCTTAAATGCAAAGTTTAAGAAAGATCTACCCGCTGGAATTCGAGATCGTGGAACACAAATCCCTTTAGACACTCCTCGTATTATAGTATAAGATATAAGTGATGTGAACAAACATAGGTATTGTAATTATTAATTCGCAAAAAATATAAATTATTCCACAACATTATATTCACATCAAAGTAATTATTTAAATTCAATAAATAAATTAAAAATTAATTAGTTTTAATAACAGTAAAAAAATTACATGAGTGCTACAACAATGCATAAAGAATTACTGTATCTGTTTGTAAATCCCTAAATGTAAACATTAATACCTTATGACAAATGGAAGAAGTCAGCTGATCATTTGACTCTATACTCAGACACCTCTATCTTTCTCTCTCCCTCCCATTTTAATAGTTGACTTTCCTATCGCAACGGGACTCAAAACCCGAGGACTATTTTGCCCTACAGGTGAGCTCGTTCTCTACGCTCACTTGCCAATCGCTACACCAAGTTCAGCTCGTTTGCTGCCCTCACTCGCCTCGAGTTTGTAATATCCTTTAGTTTTTATTACCATTCTTCTAAAACAATAGTTACTCATAACTTAATAAATGTATACGCCAATATTTATTGTAAAATGTTAAAATAAACTATACATAAGTCTTATTGATTTCCCATAAGAATTAAGAATACCATGGAAAACTTATTTTGCATTTTCTCTGTAATCAATTGAACTAAATCGATTATTTAAAATACTTATTTTATTTTATTAAGTTCTTTTAGATGGTTTATGACCTCTATGCTATTGGGTGAAAACTGTGAAACCACAGTATGATAGAGATTTCGCTTTCCTTATAGATGTAGCCGCAGCACAAACATGGAAATACAGTACCGCTTGTGTTGCCCAAAAACTGAAAGTACTAAGTACTGTTGATTATTTTAGTATCTGAAAATTGAATGTGTATTGTGGATTGCAGGAGACAATATGTTTAAAAAGCTGGACAAGCTTTGAGTACGGTAAATAGTTTGTTATGTATGATATAGAAAAATAGTATGTTTTAATGTTTTACTATATGTAAGTTGTAATATTTAATTTATGGTAATAAAATAATAAAGTAGTTTAAATCTTTTTAATTTTATTTCCTTTATTTTATTACCTAAATTCTTATATTTTATAATGTTATACGGAAAAGGTATATTTGTATGTATTTATGTATGTATGCACATCGATCTTAAAAACAGCTCGAACGATTACATTCAAGCTTTGCAAATAACATAGTTCTGGGATAAAAAAATATAAATACAGGTCTCTATACCAGAAAAATCTCATTTCGTTAAGATCTTTAAATGAAATGCTAAGATTTTTAACATTTGTTTTATGGAGTTAAAACTTGAAAACAAAGAAATAATGAAAACAGCTAACTCAAATGTCAAAGTATAGACCACAAATTCCAGTATTAATAGATTTCTTGGTAACGATTATGAAATCAGATTTTAACAAAATAATTAGAATTCACGTATTACAGATGTTCAACTCGTGGTTCAAGAAATACGCACCAGAGTTCAGCACCGTTAATAACATTAAAACAGTCTGAAAAGCTAGTGAGCGAAAAAAAATACTACTATAATACTATAGATACTATAATACAAATAATTTACCATTTTTTATTATTTTTATTTATTTCATACCGGTGATTATATTTATTTAGAGCAAATCCTCGGACTGACTGAGCATGTGTGGACTAGAAGATTAAATAACTTCTTGATTAGCATTATACGTGCTGGTACTGATATTCAGGTTGAAATAATAAAACGTCTTCCAACACTACTCGATATATTTACACTTATACTGTAATATGTTACAAGACGGTAAATAAGATCTTTGATATATATTTACCGTCTTGTAACATATTACAGTATAAGTGTAAATATATCGAGTAGTGTTGGAAGACGTTTTATTATTTCAACCTGAATACTAGAAGATTAGTATGCCCATCTGTAGCTCTAACTCTGCCTAAATATAAATAGGTGTTTCTTTGATAATTAATTGTAAAAGTTCATCTTCAAGCAAACCTTATAATATAAAGTTTAGACAAAGCTTACAATCAATTTTAGGTTAACACCATACTTGTGATGTTTTTGTTAATACTGATGAGTAATTTTATAACAATAATTTTTTTATGATAGATTATCGGAAAGGCAGCAAAGTATTAAAACACAAGTAGAAATTCTTTTTAATCAATAGTTCAAAATGACTGTTCATTAAAAAATAAAAAAATTTGCATTTATGTACTCTTAAAAAATGTTGTGATGGAAGCCTAAGCCTAAGCAGTAAACCAGGGGCGGTTAGAAACCGGGAGTAATGGAAGAACGGTGTAGAGAGCGATAACACGAGCTACAGGCTGGCCAATTATTGGCGGCGACGCTAATGGCAGGTTATGTCACTTCCCCGCCGTAGATTCCATCTCTGAGTTTACCAATCACAAGCGGCGAGAGAGACTAACGGTTTCACACATCAGAGGTGTGTACGACTTGTTATCACGTCTACTGCTCAAGTTTACCAATCACAAGCGGCGAGAGAGACTAACGGTTTCACACATCAGAGGTGTGTACGCCTTGTTATCACGTCTACTGCTCAAGTTTACCAATCACAAGCGGCGAGAGAGACTAACGGTTTCACACATCAGAGGTGTGTACGACTTGTTATCACGTCTACTGCTCAAGTTTACCAATCACAAGCGGCGAGAGAGACTAACGGTTTCACACATCAGAGGTGTGTACGCCTTGTTATCACGTCTACTGCTCAAGTTTAAAAATCACAAGCGGCGAGAGAGACTAACGGTTTCACACATCAGAGGTGTGTACGCCTTGTTATCACGTCTACTGCTCAAGTTTACCAATCACAAGCGGCGAGAGAGACTAACGGTTTCACACATCAGAGGTGTGTACGCCTTGTTATCACGTCTACTGCTCAAGTTTACCAATCACAAGCGGCGAGGGAGATTAACAGTTTCACACATCAGAGGTGTGTACGACTTGTTATCACGTCTACTGCTCAAGTTTACCAATCACAAGCGGCGAGGGAGATTAACGGTTTCACACATCAGAGGTGTGTACGACTTGTTATCACGTCTACTGCTCAAGTTTACCAATCACAAGCGGCGAGGGAGATTAACGGTTTCACACTTCAGAGGTGTGTACGACTTGTTATCACGTCTACTGCTCAAGTTTACCAATCACAAGCGGCGAGAGAGACTAACGGTTTCACACATCAGAGGTGTGTACGACTTGTTATCTCGTCTACTGCTCAAGTTTACCAATCACAAGCGGCGAGGGAGATTAACGGTTTCACACATCAGAGGTGTGTACGACTTGTTATCACGTCTGACGTCTACTGCTCAGTCAGTTGCTCGGCAGGCTAGGTGTAAGTTGCAGCATTGATTGACTAGTCAATGGTTGCAGCCTACGCTTTTTACATTTTATACCTACCTAATTTAAAAACTAATCTTATTCCAACAATTGTACAATTAATCATTTTGCTGGTTCAGTGTCAGTTTTCTGGTTTGGTTGCGTTGCTAATTAATAGCTTTAAAAATTAAAATTTAAAGGAAACAGGGTTCAGATTGGAGATCAAGGATAGAAACTTTCAGACACTTAATAGTCTGTAGGAGTAATTATACTCAAGTTCAATTGAATATAAGCCAGTAATGAAGGACTTACATACTTGATTTGACCATAAATTGGAGACTTATAGTAGTACCTTTTTATCAGTCCTTTGATTTTGCAACTAGGCCTACAAAATATTCTCTCTCGGAATATTTTGATTGTTTTCTTACTTGGATGGAGCTCCAGCGACCAAACATTTGGGGTTCTACTGAGAAAACTTTTGTATTTTACTAAACTATCATCAAACTAGAATTTTGATCATATGACTTTTTTTACCTATTACCTATAAGCCCTATCCAAAGACACCAAAAACATGGAAATCGGTTGAAAATTGTTGGAGTTCTCTTAAAAAAGCCCTTAGAGTATTAAATAATAGATGGATAATTGATTTTTAACTTAAAACACTTATAACCTCATATTTCACAAGAAAAACTTTCGTAATCACAAGCCAATTAATTAGTATAGAAACGATTATAAGGTCTTTAAAATCCATTATTTTCTGCAACCAACGACCTACACCATAAACACCACAAACAATAAGGCAATAAGGGCGAATGTCGGCCAGACTGTAGGGGACATCCGTCGACAGACGAGGTGTAGTCGTTTGACAGTGAAAGTGAAGCGACTCGGCAGAGAAAGTGGCTACCGTGACGGCCATCTTGCAGCGGACAGACCACATGACACCAGATCCGATGATCCGAGGTCCCAGGGGAGGAGCGCGGATACGAGGTGAGTACAGACTGGCGAGGATCGGCTCCCGGAGTTGGTAGAGTGGGAGAAATCCAAACTGAACATAACATGCAGAAGAAGGTGGAATGTGTATGATTCCACCGGCAAGTATCAAATCGATCAATAAAACTTGGAAATGGCCTGAAAAGTACTTTTTTCAGATTTTTTTCTATAGACTACCTCTTAATACAAAAACATTTTTTATTACGTTGGATATGCTTTAGCATGTAGGGAGTATGAATGAAAGGAACTCCCTTATTACAATGGTATTTTATAAAAGTTTAGTTTAAATTATTCACCATAAACCACACACCAAATCATATTTTCATTAATTTAGTTTGATATAGCTGCCGATCTTTTGAGGATAAATATTGTTGACTTATCTTGAAATGCAGGTCTTTCTGCACTTTCTTTTAAGAATTTTGAAGTTATGACTTGATGACAGATACAACCTTATGAAAAAAATTTTATCGACTTGAAATTGTTGATTTGCAGAAGTTAATTAGACCTTGGTCACAGAGAACCTCTCCTCCATAACATCTACAAGAACAAGTTTACTCTTACAAATTTAGTAAAATTCGGTAGACTCTCAACATTCTGTCCCGGTTATCCTCGACTGTATTATTTTCTTTTTTAATTTTTCTTTGCAATCTTTGTATTGAGTACAAAACCAAAATCATGTGTGGCTTTATAGATGTAATTTATGCTCACGAAAACTACCGGCCCAATTCGGCTGAAATGTTAAACAAACAGGCTATGGTTCATATACCTGAGCAAAAGACAGAGATTTTCCCATAAGTATAAAGTAAAGCCTGAGAAAGGGCTATTCCAGTTTTCAAATCCTTTAGGACTATGTTCCAGTGGCCTTTCTAATTTCAATGCTCTTATGACATAATAAAAAAAATATCAATAAGCTAGGTGATTAGGTACAGATGTGTTTTCTTGCTCAAAACAAAGTCTCAGTCTACTTTCACATAGATCGGAGGCCAGTTCAAAAGGCTAAAACCAAGTGTTTCTCAAGACATTATAGGTCTAATGTTGAATTATTTGTATGAGTTGTTGAACATTTTTGTACGTGGTCACACTACTTATTATCTATTAATAGTGATTTTCAAAAATATATTTAAAGTCATTGTTCCTCACAGACTTTAAATTGTTAGTGTGACTTCATTTGTGCTAACCCGTTAATTTTATGTTTATTTTATTATTCGTTTTATTTATACAAAATTTTGTATGTAATTAATCAAATTGTATAATTGATACATAAAGTAAAACTTTATTGAAAAAATCAAAGTCTGCAACGTAAAGCAGCAAGGATAACTGATTTATTATCAAGCAATCATATTTTTGAAAATTGCGCAGGACCATTGTGCAGAGAAGTTGTGTAAAAGCCAAACAAGGGCTGTTTTATGAGTTTCATTTACATACTACGTCAAGAGTCCAAAAGACAAAAATAGTCGACGCATGTTAATATGGACATCAGACGTCTGTTCAGAAGTTTCTTTTGAAATATCAAATCAATGAAACATCACTTCTTAAAATTATCTTTCCCGCAGTAATGGCATATTGCATTAATTTTATTCATTATATCTATTTTAAAACACTATTGTCTTTCCCACATCAACCCCAGGGGACGGTAGGGGTCAAGAAATTTTTCTTTGTTTTTTTAATTTTTTATTTTAATGTTTCTTAACTTACCCCAGTGGCATTTTTTTATCGTTTTGACGGTGAGCGGGGGGAACCCCATAGTCTTGTAACTATCTAACATAGACCAGTTGTTAGATAGCATAATCAACTAATAGCACAATGGCAAATGGCAACTTGGTCCGGGAACGACCTTTAAAAAGCTACTAACTTTTCTCAGGATCGAATCGGCAACCTTTGGATTTAAAGGAGAGCACTATACCACTCAGCTACCCAGCCAGTATGCATTACACATAAATTTATATTCACACCAAGTTAGTTATGTCTGAATTACAGTGACATCGAAGTTATCTAAAAAAAATTTCGATGTTGTTCTTTTTTTGTTGTAACATTGTTTTGGTGAAAGAGACCTTAAACGAATACGAAATTGTGTTAGTGATATTGTGTTCGCCACCTAAAATTATTAAAAATATCAAGCTATAAAGTAAAAATGTTCAGAAATATATTTTTAGCGAATTTCCCTATAGGGAATACGCTATTACGGTAGTAGTCGCGGTAAGACCTAAGCCCGGGACCATGATACTTTTTCGTTTTGAGGTCCCTATAGAAGCCAAAAACACCGTTCGTTCAAATTGATATATATGTATATATGTATGTATATATATATATATATATATATATATATATATATATATATATATATATATATGATAGAATTCACAGTTAAGGGATACTATTATTAATATAATTTTAATCAATGAACATGATTACCCTTTTATTAAAATCATTTTATTTCACTGACACGTGTTTCGGACTTTTAAGCCATGTTCACAGTGTTAGGAAATTATAACCTTACAGGGTATTATGTAAATTAAAACAATATTTACATCAGATGTTCTGTACATATTTTTCTTTCTTCATTTGGTATAGGTTTTACAGCAAACTCTAACAGTCCATGGCAACATAAGATGTCGACATTTCATGCTCTAATAAATAGATTAATCAATGTACCAATGAATGCAAAAGACTACAAAAGAAAAGAGAATCATAAAATCTATAGCCACAACAAACGGTTACCAACCAAAGATAATTGACAAAATGATAACAAGGAAGAAAAATAAATTGTCTAAACAAATCATTACAAATGAACAAAAAAGTGAATATTTATGCTTACCGTTTAGCACGACTCTAAATAAGAGCATACGGAAAACATTCTACAAAACTGACTATAAAATAAGTCTTAAAACCAGAAATAATGCTTTTCAACTTATAAACAACTTGACAAAAACAAGAACACCTATTGATAAGTTTGAAAAATCTGGGATTTATAAAATCAATTGTAGTGATTGTCAAAAGTTTTACATCGGCCAAACTGGGAGATCCTTTAAAAAACGATATGCTGAACACATACGAGCAATAAAATCTAATAATAGGACAACCCAAAAATCAAACTTTGCCGAACACATCCTACAATCTGATCACCAATATAAGACCGTAAATGAAAACTTGACCATCTTAGCATTAGAAAATAAAGGAAATAGAATGAACATAAAAGAAGAGTTTCACATTTATAAAAGTTACAAAACAAACGAAAATGACATTTTAAATACAATGCAGGTGAACAAACAAAACCCGATATTTGATATAATGATGGGTTTAAAAAAGAATTAAAATAAAAACACCTATACCAAATGAAGAAAGAAAAATATGTACAGAACATCTGATGTAAATATTGTTTTAATTTACATAATACCCTGTAAGGTTATAATTTCCTAACACTGTGAACATGGCTTAAAAGTCCGAAACACGTGTCAGTGAAATAAAATGATTTTAATAAAAGGGTACTCATGTTCATTGATTAAAATTATATATATATATATATATATATATATATATATATATATATATATATATATATATATATATATATATATATATATATATATATATATATATATACAGGGTGTTCGGAAAAAAAAACGTTTCAGGAATTCAGGAGGTTATTGTTCACATCAAAATAAGCAAAAAAGTTCCTATAAACATATGTCCTAAACTGCTTCGTTAACCCGCTAGCCGCCATTTTGTTTTTTACACAAAATAATTTGTATTTCCGTAATGAATCATTGTATTAAATTAATATTTGGCATGCACCTTCATCATAGCAATACCCATTTTCAAGAAAAAAATTATTTTTTTCCAATGTGTATTTTCAAAATGGCGGCCATTTTAAAATTTTAAACTAAAATATCTCAAAACCGGTAAATTTTATGAAAATTTTATTGGACACAAAAATGTTGACGAATTTAATTATCTAACCAATGATACCAAGTTTGTAAGGATCTGACAACAAATAATGGAGTTATTGAGATTTTTCTGCATAAAAACATTGATTTTGCATTGTAATTAATGCAAATTAAGGTAATTTTAATTGAAAAATCTCAATAACTCCGTTATTTGTTGTCAGATCCTTACAAACTTGGTACCATTGGTTAGATAATTAAATTTGTCAACTTTTTTGTGTCAAGTAAAATTTTTATAAAATTTACCCGTTTTGAGATATTTTGGTTTAAAATTTTAAAATGGCCGCCATTTTGAAAATACGCATTGGAAAAAAATAACTTTTTTCTTGAAAATGGGCATTGCTATGATGAAGGTTCATGCCAAATATTAACTTGATACAATGATCCATTACGGAAATAAAAATTTTTTAGTGTAAAAAACAAAATGGCGGCTAGCGGGTTAACGAGGCATTTTAGGACATATGTTTACAGGGACTTTTTTGCTTATTTTTATGTGGGCAATAACCTCCTGAATTCCTGAAACGTTTTTTCCGAACACCCTGTATATATATATATATATATATGTGTGTGTGTGTGTGTCCGTTAACACGATAACTTTTGAACGGAACCTCCGATTTTGATGAAATTTGGTACAGGGATGTAAGCCAGCGTCTACTAGGTTGAGTTCGCGAACCAGAATGATCGGACCATGGGAACAGGGTTTTATGGGGTTTCAAAAGGGTTAAAAATGGGTTTTTGGCTTTTTTTACTTTTATTTAGAAAATTCAACAATTTTAACTTAAACCATTTAAAAGAGCTTAAAAAACAAACAATCTAGTATTTTGAATTTTTTACCCAGCTTAAATGGTTAGGAGAAAATCCAAAAAGTATGTTTTTCATGTTATTCTTATGGGAAATCAACAAAACCTTCTAACTTGCTTATTTATTGACATATCTTGATAAAATTTGGTATATACATTCATTAGGAAGCGTTTAACTTATATTTGCTTAGAAAACCCATTTGGCGGTAAACCTATGTACTCACCCCTATAGGGTTTATGGGGAAAATAAAAAGAACACCATAGCCTTATAAAATTTGGTATGTACAATCACTAGGTAGGGTTTAACTTATATTTACCAACAAAACCCATATGGCGGCAAACCTACATACTCTCATCCCCATGGATTTTATGTGGTAATAGAAAATATACCAAAATTCCATTGGAAATTCGCTGAGTACGCAGGTCTGCTGCGACGGGGGTATTCAAACTATTCTGTTAGCGATTGTTCAACTTCTGAATTTACCTAGGTCATCCAACTCCAACAATTTACTTCCAGAGTGTAGTCGTCATTGTGAAAAATAGTAGACGAAATAATTCAGACAAATCTTCTCACTTGCTGAATGTTTACGCTTGCTTGGTTTAGTGCTCACGACTCGTCAAAGCCAAACATCCGCTTCGAACGCAGGCTAGCGGAAATAAGTGACAAGCGGCGGAACCTTGAGCGATAAGATAAGTGGGCGTGACACCTGTGCAGCAGAACAGTCATAGTCAAGGTCGAGGCAAGGCCCCAGATACCGACAAGGCTGCGAATCAGTTCAAAGTTCAAAACCACAGAAAACCCTCAATTAGTCTTGTGGAAAATTTACAGTTTTGTAACCCAGAAGAGTTCTTAAATTGACTCACTGCATTAGGCAATGAAACAAAACTGTATATACTACCAGACCACCAAAATTCAAAATTGTTAGAGACATAAATTAACTGATAATTATTTTAATGAACACTGTAACAGCTCTTGCTAAACACAATGTAATGCAAAGTGTAACTGTTTTTAATATTTTTATTTAGTGGGTTGAATGACATTATGTAAACCGCTTGTTTTGGTTTGAGACAATTTTGTTTTCCAGATGCTCTTTTGCAATGTTCTGGTGACGGACTTTTAAGAACATCAATTATGCAATCACTAGACGGTGATGGAACAATTAAAACAGAATAATCACAAGATATTATTACTCTACTTAGTGATAGTGAAATAAGCACCAATGGCAGACAAAAATTATAGGAGGAAAGGATAACCATTTACCTAATAAAAGATAACAGCTCTTGTACAAGATATAAAACCAAAGACGAAATAGGCCTATAAAAACCGAATACAACAGATTCTAATACTGTACTGGCCTTTAGTAATACAAAATAAAATATGGTACAGTACAGTATCATCATTCATTATAGTGTACATTAGTCAATGGTATCATGGTTTAAACGGGCGGTTTAATTTTACCCCACAATTAATTTTCATTTGGCTGTAAAAATCTTGTTGGAAAACTTTCAAAGAGCAGTTCACAGTTTATTGTTTGTTAAAACTAATCGAATAAAACTCCACAATTAAAACAAAATTATACTGGTTTATTAAATATTACTCCTTCATTTTTTCTAAAGATATTGTAATAACATTGTAACACAGTTGACTAAGGTTTACATTTAATCTTCATGATATGATGCAAATAAAGCAGCACTTGCTAACATAGTCTATAAAGCAATATTGTTCGTTCCAAATACGGTGTTCATTATTCTTGAATGGTTTCCAAAGTGGTTTCTACAGCAATAATCATGCAAAGCTTGATACCTACGGGCATTCTAAAGACATTTAAAATGGAAAGAAAGACCTCATTTTACAGTCGATTGCGATTGAATAGAGAGAAGGTAATATAGGACGTCATCCAATCAAGGACCAGCATTCCACGAGGCTCGAGCCTAGGCCCGCTAGCCAACATATCATGGATGCAACCTTGGCTGCAGTGGGCAAGGCAAAGGCATTCCAGGATAGCAGAAACTATCCCAGAGATTGCAGCGTAGAAGCGAGATCTGTGCAGAGATAACGCTCGGAATCTTGTGATCATGCAAAACTGTTCTCATTTTAGAGCATTCTGAATAACTTTGCATTATTGGTAAATGCGATTGTATCGAGATAAATTTTGTAAAATGTGTTCATTTAGAATTGGCCTGAAAACGAAAGTTGTTTATGAAACTTTAAAGTAACGTATAGAGTATTTAAAATAACCAAAACATGTGGTACAAGGTGCACCAAAATGTTCTATGGTTTTATTTTCCATGTTAATTTGTTTCAAATTAGTCTAATGGAAAAAATTAAAATCTTTACTTGCAAGTATGTATTGTAGCACCTACTCAGGCAGTTATTCATATCATCATATTTTTTAAAAAGTCATCACTATAAAATCAAACATCTTGCACTCTTCTCCAACAAAACATCAGTTAGCTAACGTCGCGAGGTGTCAAGCCTTTCATCAGCAAATTTTGTCGAATTGTTAAAATACGTTTACGTCACATTTCTTTGGAGCAATAGCGAATACAAATGTATTTAATACAGAGATGCTGATAATAACAATAAAGCCTGGGTAACTCATAGTAAAATAAAAACCACAAATTCACGATTTGTGAGGAAAGCTGTACGGCTTTTAGGGGTCCAAACGCTAGGCCTTGATTCTCAAAATTAAGGCTACCCATTTACAAAAATTAGCGGATTAAGAGGATTGAAGGACACGTTGCGTGTGTAGCTATGATTATCCTCTACGCACTCTCCGTTTACGAAACGCTTGCCCAACATGCGGGCGCGTGCGGGTGCGTGGGACTGCGCGTGCGCAATCATTGTGTCTTATCAACAAGGTCATGAAGGAGTACCCCAGGGTCCAATTTCAGACTCTCTCTTCTTTCTATCTAATCTAATCTAGTCGTGATCTATCTAATGCAATCTAATCGTCCTTGACTAAAATTGTAGGTGCCTCGATTCGTTTCTGTTTCGTGTTCATAGTTAATGCCCTCCCGCCGGCGAGCGTGCCTTTTTTGTCTTTAGGGTCAGATATTATAATAGAGTTAGGAGTGCAACGGTAATGTAGACTATAAGACAGTGTTCTGACACTTTATGTTTGAAATTTAAGTCTCAAATTCACTTAGCGTTTAGTCACAGTAGTGTACATAGTCAATAGTCATAGTCTTGTATTTGTTTGATTTTCTATATAGGCATGCCCATTAAAAAGGTTAAGGAAAGATTTTCAAAATTCCAAAAATCAACTGGCATTTGTGATTTTTCAAAATTAATGTCAATTACATTGTGCGAGATGCAATCGCATTAAAATTATTGCGAGAAACATACCATTATCAACAGGTGTCACATTATGTCATTACAAATGGCGATTTGATAATGAATGACATCATGTTAAATGGGAAAGAATTAAGCATAAAAAATTACAATTCCAAAATTATTCAAAAGATTAAAAATTGTATAAACACAACTCATGCCATGTCTACTTGCAATTCAGATGAATGTAGTAGTGAAATGAGCTTAGGACGTATTTTGGTACTATCCAAGAGTTTAATCTCTTGTTTGATACGTGTAAAGATCATCCATGCTGGGTTGGATCCAAATTTTTTACTGAATTCTCTCTGGCCGGGAAGTTAAAAGAAATAATATATTACAGAGTCTCCAAAAGAAAATGAATATGGAACATTCAAGCTTTAGGTGCGTAGGGTCGAAATTTCGTAGGCCTATGAGGGGGAAGAGAAACATGTAGGGTTGGGCTGGGCTGAGTAATGGCAAAGACAATACATAAGATTCTATGCTTTATCTGTGATAATGGATAATATCAGATACCGCTGGTTTTACTCTTACCAAATGTGCGCCTCAGTCACACGTGCTGGTTAACCTTTTTAGGTGGTTACCATAGCGAGACTTCCCTTTTTTCACAGTCTCCCACAACGTGCTAGATTTCGCAGCCTGAGGTCCCGGCAATGCTACTGTGAGCTCCCCGCTCGGTTGGCAACACGGCGGTGTGTGTGGTGTGTGCGGTGGTCGTGGATGGGCAGGTGTTATATAAGTGACCGGTGCCGCCGCGCCGTGCCGTGGTGGTGGTGGTGGTGGTCGTGGTGGTGGCTGGTGGCTGCCGCTGGTTTGCCGCATTCCCGCTGCTCCGTGGCGCAACCTGGATAATTGTTGCGACCGCGGGCTAATGAGAAATTCGTTCCCTTTAAACCGATCGTATCTGACTCAAAACAACGGCGCAACTCCGGCGCTGGGCGGTACAGGCACAACGCCACGCGCGGCGGGGTTGGGCCAGAGGGAGGGTCGCGTGGCGGCGTCACAGTCGGGACTTAATCTTAGTTTTTGAATTTCTCTAGACGACAAATTTGTTATCTGTCGTATTAAAAATTGTCGTTTTATGGAAAGTATCAGGTTAACCGAGCCTCGCTGTTTGGGTTTAGTTCAATTCGTGTTAATCAAGCTACTTAACACACCAGACTCTAACACCTGTTTAAAAAAAACTGCTTAAAATTAATTTTCCTTTATTTTTGTTTACTTTTAGTTGTTATTGTTTAGTAAATTGTTGCGGACATTTTCAATCACTGATTAGTAAACAAAATTCACGACGCAACGTTTCGGGATCAGATTCTAGATCCCGAAACGTCGTGAATTTTGTTTACTAATCAGTGATGGAAAATGTCCGCAACAATTTACTAAAAAATAACATTAAATCGCCATCACCAACAATGAACTTTAAACAAAGAATACTTTTAGTTGTTATTACGTTACCAAAATAGCAACCCATAAGAACAATGTTAAAAATTACGATTTTTAAACGTAATTTTTGACTAAATTAGATTTTTCCTACAGGGTTGAGGCTATTTCTAAACTTATTTTTGGGCCAAAACACACTTAAATGCAAAGTTTAAGAAAAATTTACCCGCAAGATTTAGAGATCGCGGAACACACATCCGTTCCGACACTCTTCAACTCTAATATACTAGATAGACTGTAGAAAAAATTACCGTTAGCAAAAAGATAAACGCATGAAATGTATCATGTTTTTCGTGAAAATTGTATCACGTTGTCATGGAAATATGTGTGTTTTGTAAGATAATCCGTTTCTATTTTATTTCAAAAAAATATAGCAAATTCTTTCATTCTGTTCACAATGTACGATGGTTATCTACACTATGCATGGTTGTATTACCATGGTTAATACAACTATGGTATTAACCGTGAACATTTCGAAGTGCATTTATACAAGTAAATTTGGTGAGGTATAGGCTTTGGTTTACTCATATTACTGTATACATAAACATTTAAAATTCCCGCTGTTCGATGAATAACTTGGGGCACTCAGGCAGTTAAGAGTTTCCTTGTTGAGATCGATGTGAAATACTGGTGCGTGGAAACAGGTTGTTTTAGACCCCAAACACCAACACGGCGGTTATAACATACCTGGCCGCAGTTAGAAAGGAATACGGGTATAAATCATCTTTAGAGTGTTAAGAGTTGAATTTTCGAAGTTTTAATAGTTGACAATTTGTAAACCAGTCGGCTTATTTTTTGGTTTGTTTTCCCACGTAGGCTACAGTAGCCTATCTGATGTTTTTAGAGCAGTAACAAGTAACAGAACACAGGTTGATCTTGCAATTTGTATGACGATTCACTATCTTTGAGTGTTCGATATATCCAATCAGAATCAAAACTAATTAAAAATACCCCCGTCGCAGAAGACCTGCGTACTCAGCGAATTTCCAAACGATCTTGAGATATTGTAATTTGCCCATTAACACCATAGGAATGGGTATGTAGGTTGGCTGCCTTGGGATGTTGTTAGAAAATGTTAGTTTTGTTAGGAAATGTAATAGTTACGAGGTAAATGTCAAACTGTATCAATTTTCGGCACTTTTTCATTTTCCCCATAAACCCCATGGGGGTGAGTAAGTAGGTTTGCCGCCATGTGGGTGTTGTAAGCAAATATCAGTTAAATCCTACCTAGTGAATGAACATACCAAATATTATCAAGTTATGGTGTTCTTTTCATTTTTCCCATAGACCCCATAGGGGTGAGTACGTAGGTTTGCCACCATGTGGGTGTTGTAAGCAAATATCAGTTGAACCTTACCAAGTGAATGTACATACCAAATGTTATCAAGTTATTCCAATAAATAAGCGAGATACAGGGTTTTGTTGATTTCCCATAAGATTAACGTGGACAGCCTATTTTTGGCTTTTCTCCGTCACCTGTTGAGCCAAGTTAAAAATTCAAAATACTAAATTGTTTGTTTTTTAAGCTCTTTTAAGTGGTTTTAGTTAAAATTGTTGAATTTTGAAAATTATGCTCCAAAAACGCAAAAAACCCATTTTTGACCCCTTTGAAACTCCATAAAACCCCGTTCCCATAACCCGATCATGCTGGTTTGCGAACTCATGAAAATAGACCTAGCCTTACACCTTCATATCAAATTTCATCAAAATCGGAGGTTCCTGTCAAAATTTATCAGTACCACGGACACATAGATATATAGATATATAGATATATATATATATATATATATATATATATATATATATATATATAGTATATATATATACATATGTAAAAATGAACGAATGGTGTCCCGGGCTTAGGTGTTACCATGGCTACTACCGTAATAGCGTATTCCCTATAGGGAAATTCGCTAAAAGCAAATAATAAAAACAAAAAGTACAGTTTTTTCCTGTGTCAACGCCGGTGGTACTCTGTTATTTTAGGCTAAAAGCTTTAAGGTAAAGCGATCTAATGACGTATTTCCCTGACGCCCATGACGTTAGTCGGAAATATAAAATGAAAAATTACTATATTTTTAAACAGTCAACCATGCTGTTAAACATCGGTTCAGTACTGTTCTCTTATAAATGCAATATTTTGATTTAAAACTTTTGTTAACTTTTAAGTCACTTTTAAACTAATAGAACTTGTTTTAGCATTTTTTAGTGTTCTTATACAAAATTTTTACTGTACAGATTAATATTTCGAAATGTAAACCATATTAATTGCGTTAGTGTTAGAAGTGCTGAGTTATACCTATTCAGATTTTGTGTCAGTAATAAGAAAATAACTGCAATTATGTTATTTGATAAATAATCATAGTGAGTGCAACCGCATAGGTCAACTCACCACGAGTAGGTCAACCGCGAGAACAAACAATATTATACCATTTAAAAGAATATGTTTCGTGGTCTTGTGGGATAGCAGAGATGTGCAACGCCATTTACTGACCAATTCTTACTTCCAAATATTCTTCCAATGTAAATAATTTCAACATCCCGGATTTGAGCCCACAATCGAACACAATATGGAATGAGTTATAAAAATGCAAATGAGCCGCAATTAACCCTAGGGTCACTCGATTTTAACGCTCCGCGAGAACAACCTCAGCTGCTTGAGCGTTTCGCAATGCCGAACGTCTCGGAGTCCCTCAAGGATGCACTGTGGGACCCGGGTTATTCCGTATTTAGAAATATGCTAATCAGCGCAAGCTTGCGTCAAGCTCGCTTGCGATTGTTGACTCGGCTCATCTCCTTTAGCATCGGCAAACAGCTCACCTGTGAAATATTCTACGATTACTGTTGCCGACACAATAAAACATAAACTGTGTTTTTTTTTTTAGGTAAATGTCACATGTTTTGTAACGAAAGGAGAAGCCTTTTAAACGAAAGAATGTAAGTGGGACAATCGTGGTTTGGGTCATAAAAGTTTATAGTTAATAATATCGCATAATCACTACAACCCTGTTAACGTGAAAAATCTAAAAGAATTGCTATTTATAACATTGTTTGTACTTTGCACTTATTATATTATTAGATGCTTTGGTTTTATGTATTTTTTTTCAAGGTTGTTACAATTCACAAAAAAGTTTAAGTATAAACAAATTCAAAGGCAGAAACAATGTTATTCTCTTCAGGGCCCTGGTTTCGTTTTCCGTAGGCCTAAGTTATTTTTCAAGTAGTGCATAATATTTCAGAATAAAATGGTGAGAAAAAATCGCGAGAAATTAAGGATGATTTGTCGAATGAGTCCTATTACCTGCAAGTGCAGGGGAAATCAGCAGCGGTCTTCAGTGGTAGATTGAGCAGATCATTAACATAGAAACCAATACTTTTGGGGTTATTTGACATAATTGAATAAATTAATCTGACCGAGGCGCCAGACTTTATTTCCAGGAATGTTGGAAAACAGGCCAGACGGTTGTCAGTTTTAATTTGATATTTAGATTTCGCAGGATTGCGTCAACGCGCTTGCAACCCGCTGCACAGCCTGCTTTGCTCGTGAAAGTCAGTCCTAAGGTAATTGTTTTGAAAACAATTTTATGGCGGTGTTAACAAAGCTGATTAAAAGAAATTATGATTTGAAAATTTATCCTTTATAATATTTCATGGTTAAAAATAAAGAAGCTTTTAAAAGAAAAAAAAATATTCAGTCAATTTTTGTTGCATATTATCTTAAAGGCTACCTCCTTAGAAAACGGCCTTTCTCCTAGATTTAAGATTTTACTAGATTTTTAATAAGCACTCTCAACATGAGTTAAATCGAGTTGTGATTTAAACGGGTTTCCCCTTCAAGGCTTTTTGGGTTACAGTATAATAAATAGCAAAACTTACTTTAAAAATAGGCTACGCATTTACATTTATTTCTGAGTTTAAGTTGAATAAGTTCATTGAAACAATTTAATAGGCCTATGCCATTTCACCGTACTTGCAAATTGATGAGGACATTCGATTGGACTATGCATTGTATAAAATTTTTTTTTTTTTTTTTAAGAAGGCATTGGAGGACCGCCTTGTTGGATTTGTTTTCCACAAGAGACTATGTTAAGCCTTTCCCGATCATTTACCATTTAATTTATTTACTTTTCCGATTGCTCAGAGTTATTTGTGTTTGAATCTTAATCAAATTTAGCTTACTATTCTTTTTTCGAGATCGCTTCTAAAAATAAGCCTTTTAAAAATGCTGTAAAAATGTTTAGTATTGATGAACCCTTTATTTAGACCTATAACCATAGTTCTCTAATTACAAATAAATGAATTGCGGTATTGCGTAGAAATCGAGATTTACTCTAAAACCCTCTTAGCAATGGAAAATTTAACTGATGTATACATTTATCTTAATAATAGTAAGAAAACCATTTTATCGATCTGGAATATGAATTAATTTCAATGGTAAGCGTGAACCCATCGCCCGTTTTGGCACTAGGATTAGGACGCCAAGTCTTGCATAACTTGCAAGTAACATAATAAAAAATATAAAACATAGACCAGAAACATGAAGATAATCAAGTTTTTATGTGTTACGAACAATTTAAAATATCAAGAACCTATGTTAACCTTTATATTAAAAGTTTTTGCTAGGCATTCAATAGATACGAATTACCAATTGTGTATGTATAATCATTTATTGTAATACATGTTGAAACAAATGATTAAAATACTACCACAACAAAGAACGGAATGAACGAAATCTTCTTGGGGAAAATGTAATTGTATAAAAAGTTTAAAAAACAATGAGTTTACTACAACAATTTAAAGACACAGTTTCTTAAAAAGAGACGTCAAATTAATATCTCAGAAGTCAAAGTAACTTAAATTTTTGTTAACTCAACTCAGTGCTGCCAATCTAAGGCAACTTAGGCACCTTGGGTAAAGAGATATTTTAACTACTTTAAATATTAAAAATACTGAGATTTAAGTACATAAATCATGTTATTTGTACAGTAATTATTTTATAATTTTAGAAATATATAGGCAAACGACATTTTGTGATTAAAGAAATTTTTTTAAAGATTTTACAAATCAGTGTTACTAATTGTTACCTTTGAGTGAAGGGCGTATCCCTTATCATGATCCTTATCACAAGTATCACAGACACAGAGACGTGCACGGCGGCGCGGCGCGGCGGAGACTGGTGGCGGCGGCAGCGGAGAGAAAGTGCTGGCTTCACTTTCTTTTGGACCCACCACCGGCGCCACCGTGGCCCCGGCGACACCGGTGGATGGGCGAGGATCACTTAGGCGCCTCACAGACACCGGTAGATGGAAGAAAATTACTTAGAAACATCACAGACACCGTGGATGGGCGAGGATTACTTTTAGGAATTTCACAGACCCCGCAGGATGGACGAGGATCATTTAGGAACTTCAAACAGACACCGGCTGATGGAAGAGAATGACTTAAAACATCACAGAACCGTGGATGGGCGAGGATCACTTATATGAACCTCACAGACACCGTGGATTGGCGAGGATAACTTAGGAACCTCATAGACCACGCAGATAGGCGAGGATAATTTAGGAACCTCACAGACACCGTGGATTGGCGAGGATAACTTAGGAACCTCATAGACCACGCAGATGGGCGAGGATAATTTAGGAACCGCACAGACACCGTGGACTGGCGAGGATTACTTAGGAACCTCATAGACCGCGCAAATGGGCGAGGATAATTTAGGAACCTCACAGACACCGTGGACTGGCGAGGATTACTTAGGGGATGAACACACAGAACGCGGCGCGGCGCGGCACGGCGCGGCGCGTCATGACGCGTGACAAACAAATTCATAGTTTGTTATGGAGTTCAACACACAGAGAGCGGCGCGGCGCGGCGCGGCGCGGCACGGCGCGGCGCGTCTTCACTTGGACCAGTTGAGTTTGATTTTTTGGAGCGTCAACACGCGTTTTCGCGCGTCTTCCCTGCAAATATGATGGATGGTGAGTGTTTAACGAAGTGTTTTGTAGGCCTGCACTGTGGCAAGCGAAGCATAAACATTACAAGAACAGGGGAATTGTGGACACGCTGTGGAATAGGTGACAATGGTAGAATATATTGCTTAAATCTATACCATACTTATTTAATACACTGAGGTTTATTTTGTAATTGGAACTTCTTTACAGTTTCACTGACTTTAAAGTTTTTAGTGTCGTTGGACAGACTTGGTGTGCATGTGTAGTTGTTTGGTAGTCCGGATTCGGGATTGTTTAACGACGATCGCAGTATTTGACATTATAAAACCTACACTTATTTAATACACTAAGGGTTTTGTGTGGAGAACTCCTCCTACAATTTACAACCAAAATTAAAGTTTTTGGTGACGTTGGATACGGTTTGATCTGTATTTGTTTCCGCCAAAAACGAACGTGTGATACTTTAAATAAGTGTTTTCCAAACGCAGCAAACATCGAACCAATTTGCTCAACGCCATATCGGACACTGATTACTGAAGTGAAAAGAGTAAAGACGCTCCGCCCCGCGCCGCGTTCTGTGTGTTCAAGTCGACGCTTGGTGACGCGCCGCGCCGCACCGCGCCGCCCCGCGCCGCGTTCTGTGTGTTCATACCCTTAGGAACCTCATAGACCGCGCAGATGTTCGAGGATAATATAGGAACCTCACAGACACCGTGGACTGGCGAGGATTACTTAGAAACCTCATAGACCGCGCAAATGGGCGAGGATAATTTAGGAACCTCACAGGCACGTGGACTGGCGAGGATTACTTAGGAACCTCATAGACCGCGCAGATGTGCGAGGATCATTTAGGAACCTCACAGACACCGGCTGGTGGGCGAGGGTTAATTAGGAACCTCACAGACACAGTGGATTTGCAAGGATTGCTTAGGAACCTCACAGACACCGACGGGTTGGCGAGGATTATTTAGGAACCTCACAGACCCTGCAGATGAGCGAGGATCTTTTAGGAACTTCACAGACATCGGCAGGTGGGCGAGGAACACTTTGGAACCTCACAGATACCGGCGGATGGAAGAAAAATTTATGTTTGTGAAACAAACATCACCGTCAGATGCAAAGGTATCACTTGTGACAAAGAAATTTATTAGTGACCCCACTAACACCGGTGGATGGGGCGAATCACTTAGAGCCCTCGTAGACCCAGCAGAGGCAAGGTAGAATCTCGTGTGTGTGAAGAATCTATCGAAGCTATCACAAACATCGGAACTTAACCATTACCGCTAGAGCGTGATGACTCTTAAAAGCCGCGTTTGCACTGGAGTTGTCAACAAATGTTGGCAAATTTTATGTTTTCAACACATATTTTCAACAAAATTGTGCAACACTTTTTTGCGCGACTTACTTTGTTAATATCATCCCCTCGCCTACCACCAATAAACATTGTAGATAAACTTGTGGAAACGCGTCTCCACCGACGCGTCGGAAAAACAACTTGTTTTTACCGTCAAGTACAGTACTGATAGTCCAGGCTCTGAACAGGTTGAGCATGCACGAAAGTCTAACAAAATTTGACTTTGGATTATTGTTGAGGACATTTAGCAGATGTAAAAAACCGATGTTGCCACATTTCCAGAATGGGCACAACACAGGGGACGGCCTCTAGAGGAAGTCGTGGAGGAAACTGTATTGGCCTATGTCATGTTGTATATCATTTTAAAGGTCTTTGAATGTAGATTAAAATGCCACAAACCCGATCTCCAAAGGTCGAATATAATGCGAGTTATTGCTTTTTGAAATTTCGGAAAAATGCTTTTTATGAAAAGTTTGACTACCTGCCATTTCTGATTCGAGCGTTCATTTAAGGTCGGCTTTGCGGCATTGCTTTCTGTTAAACATTATCCTAAAGCTCACGTTAAATATTTCATAAAAGATTTCCTGGGTTGTCCCCAATCGGGCTGAAAATCAAAATGTAATCATAATATTTCTGACAGCAATTGAAGACGGCAAATGAAGACTTAAAATAAAACATTTAACTTGATTTTCAGGATCTTTATAAAGAGGAGATAGATAGAATTTAAATAGAGTTGAAAACAATGTTGCCAACTCGACATCAAATGAACATCTGAGCCAGAAATGGCAGGCAGTCAAATTTTGAATGAAAGGATTTGACCGAAATTTCAAAACGCAATAACTCGAGTTATATTCGATCTTTAGAGATCGGGTTTGTGGCATTTTAATCTACATTCAAAGACCTTTAAAATGATATATAACATGACATAGGCCAATACATGTTCCTCTACGACTTCCTCTACAAGCCGTCCCCCGTGTTGTGCCCATTCTGGAAATGTGGCAACATCGGTTTTTTACATCTGCTAAATGTTCCCAACAATAATCAAAAGTCAAATTTCGTTAGACTTTTAGTGCATGCTCAACCTGTTCAGAGCCTGGACTATGAGTGGCAAACGCTGCGTCAGGAGAAAAGTAATCACTTATGGGTCCCTAGCACTGATTGACGGGATTGATCACTTGACTTGCATTGTTGCATTTCCTTTGTTTTTGTTTTTGTTTTTTTTTTTTTTTTTTTTTTTTTTTTTTTGAGGGAGAGGCGGAAAAATGCATTACGCACACAGGTGGCCAGCCTGTAGTGTGGGGCTCCCCAAAAAACGGGTTTACCCACTAAAAAACCTCCTCTACTCTTTAGGAATCTAACCTGGAATTGTTTGTCACATTACGTCAGGCTAGGCCTAAATTTGGCTTACGCCCGTGGGGCTCGCTCCTTATCCAGCCGCTCGATCAAGGGATCTGGGCCACTTCGCGGTCCAGATCGGTTTTCTTTTCCAGGAGGATGCCCCGGACGAACTGTGACAAACAATCCCAGTTGCCCTCATCCTCCAAAATCTTTTGGCAGACCGAGTCCACCGAAAATACACCAAAGATTTGTGTGGCCTCCAGGCGGGGCCCTTCCCAACGGGGACAGCGGAAGAATGTGTGTTCCGCATCGTCGGGAACACCCGGGCAATAAATGCAGTCCGGTGAACCGGTCTTTCCCATCCGGTTCAGGTACGACCGAAAATAGCCGTGACCTGTGAAAAATTGGGTCAGGTAGTAGTCCACCTCCCCATGCCGCCGTTCCACCCATGGTTGGACCTGCTTGATAAGTCGCGCAGTCCATCGTCCTCGGGTGTCGTGCTCCCAGCTGTGTTGCCACTGCTGGAAGGTTCGGGAGCGCTCTTCTGTTCTTGCCGTGTCCTTGCCGATCTCGCCTTGTCTCTGATAAATCGCTTTCCTCTCCCCTGCCAAGAGCTTGACAGGGATGACTCCGGCGACCACCAGGACGGCAGGCTCGGACACTGTCCGGTAGGCGGAACACACTCGGAGCGCAGCTTGACGCTGAACCCGGGCGAGTCGCAACCTGTAGCACTCCTTATCTAGAGCGCCTGCCCACACCTCTGCCCCGTAAAGAAGCACGGACTGGACCGCGGACATCAACAGACGTCTTCTGCTGGATCGGGGACCCCCGACATTGGCCATCAGCCTACTAAGGTAAGTCACTACCTTAGCGGCCTTGTCCGCCGTACGGAAGATCTGATCCCTCCAGCTTAACTTGGTGTCCACCATAACCCCGAGGTATTTGGCGGCACGAGTTGATGTGACCACCTCCCTTCCCACTCGAAACGGGACGACGGTGTCGATCCTCTTCTTCGTGAGAATCACGATCTCCGTCTTACTGAGAGCAAGTGAGAGACCGTGATCGGACATCCAGTTGTTGACCACCCGCATAACTCGGTTCAACTTCAGTTGGGCCAGCTCAACGTTGCATGCAGCAATGAGAGCTGCGACGTCATCGGCGTACCCAACCAAAGTGGTTTCCTCAGGCATCTCGGACCTCAGGAGGCTGTCATAGGCAACGTTCCAGAGATCCGGGCCGAGTATTGAACCTTGTGCGGCACCAGAAGTGACTTCCATCGTCCGCGTTCCGTCCCTCGTGTCATAAATCAGGCTTCGAGAGCGTAGATAATCCTCGATGAGCCGCAACAGATATGCAGGAATACGAAAGGTGTTGCGAAGCGCATCCAGCATATCGACCCACCTCGCAGAGTTGAAGGCATTCTTGACATCAAGCGTAACAAGAAGCACTACTCGGCGGGAGAAATGGTTGTGGCTCTCGGCTCTCTCCACAGCTCTCTGAACTTCGGTGACAGCGTCGATCGTTGACCGTCCCTTTCTGAAGCCGTACTGACGGGGGCACAAGTCCCCGGCAGCTTCCACGGCAGAAGTCAGGCGGGAACGGATCAGCTTCTCGAACAGCTTCCCAGCCGTGTCCAACATGCAGAGAGGCCTGTGGGACGACGGCAGCTCGGGATCACCTTTGCCCTTGCTGATCAGTACAAGCCTGGCTGTTTTCCAGGGAGCCGGAAACACCCCTTCTACCAAACAGGCATTGTACATTCTCATCAACAAGTCAGCGTTGATTAAAAATGCTTTCTTTAAAGCCTCACTGGGAATCCCGTCCGGGCCAGGAGCCTTGTTGCTCTTCAGGGAGAGAACGGAGGTTTCTAGCTCCTCGAAAGTGAAGAGTGGAACGTCCTCTACCCGTCCGAAGTCAACCGGCGGTCGCTGTGGATGTTCAGGAAACAACGCAGCGACGATCCTCCCCATGGTGGCGCCCTCCATGATGGAAGGTGGAGAGCGGGCGCCGAGTTTCTGTGTTACAAGTTTGTAACCCAGGCCCCAGGGGTCGGAATCAACGTCGTCACGAAGTCTCCTCCAGCTATTCGCCTTGCTCCTGTTGATCGCCTGGCGGAGAGATTTTCTCGCAGCTTTATAGGCCTCCGACTTACGAACTCTGTCTGCGGGGATTCTCGCTCTTGTGGCGGCTCGTCTAGTTCTTAAACATGTTCTTCTGAGTTCCGCAATCTCTTCAGTCCACCAGTAAACGGGTTGTTTGTCGCGTCGGGGTTTCCTTCGCGGCATAGACTGGTCGCAGGCCGAGACGATCAGTTCCATCGTGGATGTTACTAGTGCCTCGGCCCCAGCCTCACCAGGATTCCCCTGCGCTCCCCGAGAGATGACTTCGGTGAACTTGACCACGTCCAGTTTGTTGGTGTTCCACCGGCGTGGCCCTTCCCGAGATGCGGAAACTCGACGATTTGCCTGATCATGCAGGTCAAACACGACGTATTGGTGGTCGCTACCCGTGTAGTCCTCCACAACCCTCCAGCCAGAGATCCTCGGAAGGAGCGACTCAGACGCAAAGGTGACATCGGGGATCGTGCCTCTCTGCCCGGGGCGCCGAAAAGTAGGTGTGTCGCCCTGGTTGAGGACGACAAGACCGGCCCTGGCGATGAAATCCAGGATGTATTTCCCCCGGGAGTTGGTAGAGGGCATTCCACAATCGACGGCCCTGGCATTGAAATCGCCACCAACGACGACATGCCCGGTGGTGCCGAGAACGCACTCCTCTAGGTTATCTATCTTGTCGCGGAAGTCCTGGACGGCCTCGTTGGGTGTGAGGTAGCAACTGAAGATAGTCACGTCCCCACACCGAACCCAGACGAATCCTCGGCCGCGCCCGTGACTCCGCACCAAGACATCTCGTGTATTACGTGCCCAAAATGCAGCAGTACCGAGGCTGTCCGAGATCCAAATGTTTGGGTCTCTGTCCCGATACTGTTCGCTGATAAGGAGCGCGTCAGCACCAAGTTCTAGGGCGAGCTGATCTAGAAGGTTATCAGCTCCCCAGGATCTATGAAGGTTGGCCTGGAGGATGCGAATTACCGGCCGCTGCCTTTTGCCTGTTCAAGTGCGGCTCTGAAGGCACCGCACTGACCAGACCCGGGTAAGTGACCGAGGGCACTGGAGCCTGAATCCTTGCAGAGGAAGCAGGAGGGGCTCGAGGAACATTCCTTGCGTTTGTGGCCCTGGCTTCCACACTGGAAGCAGTTGGCACTCCTGTCGGGCCCTTTACAGTTTCGGGAGGAGTGGCCGAAACCGAGACAGCGAAAGCATCTCGAAACTACCACCCTCCGTTTGAGCCTGCAACTGACCCAACCGACTCTGAGGTGCTGAAGGCTAAGCAGCTTATTGGCGTGCTTTTCGCCCATTTCAGCAACAGCCATCCGGAGTTGACTTCGGTTGGGCTTTGTTAGCCATACCCTCACTCCATCAGCTGGTATCTCCGGGAGTGCCACCTGGATCGCACGGGTCACCTCCTCTTCGGTGGAGAGGGCATCAAGGTCCCGAATCTCGACCGAACACTTCGGTTCTAGGGCCTTGATTGAGCCTTTGTCCCCAAGTGCAGTCTTGAGGGAAGCGGCAAAACCGATCTTGTCACTCGACTTCCCCAGTTCGAGGAGGACATCCCCGTTCTGGGTTCGCCGAATAGACTTGATAACGGTGTCGGTCTCCTCCGGTTTGGCCTGCGATCTAATCTGACCCAGAACATCGGCAAAAGATCGCCCCCCTAAAGGCTTGATCAAGATTGCCTCTGTCCTGGGCTTCTTAGGCCTGGGTTGTTTAGGCTTTCTGACAGACTTGCCAGAGGCCTCCCCAACCGGTTTCGAGACTTGCGTCCGCTCCACCCTCGACGCACTTTTCGAAGCCGCCTCCGCTTGCTTCTGCCTCCTCCTTTCTTTCTTAGACAGGCGCGTCTTCCAGCCCCCCAAAGGTGTTGAGGCAGAGTTTGCTGCCAAGGCAGGATTAGCCGCCGGAGCAGGAAACTCTGCAGGAGTAGCCGCTGGAATCACGGCAGCGCCCGGGGCGGATTCAGTAGCCTGGACAGGAGATGTCTGCGATGCCGCAGTGACAAAAACCGGTCTCGGCACCGAGTCCACCTCGACAAGCTCAGGGCTTCCAGGCGAAGAACCGCTCTGCCTCTTCTTTCGCTTTCTGGCTTGAGTCTGGGACTCAGCCAGGTGAGCTTGAGGCGAAGCAGAGATGACTCGGTTCGTGACATCGCGCTCCTGCTTCACTGCCTTTAGCCTGATTTTCCGGCATTCCTCGATTTCTTCTAGAGCATCTTCGAGTTTCGGGATCCCCTCTTTTATCGCCTTGTTCACGTTCTTTTGAATTAAGAGGGCCTTGGCCATCTCCTTCAAAAGAGCTTTCATCTTCTTCAGAAGTGAGTCTTCCTCCTCGTGGGCGTCGTCCTGCTGCTGACGAAGCATTTGCAGCTCGAATGCCGCACGAAGAGGGCTCTTCCTGGGAGGAATCCCTTGGATATTGGCTAATGGTGTTGCCGGCTCGGCCACCTCCATCGCCATACCGATCTCCTCCTTCTTCTGTCCGGTTTTGGACGACGATCCGACACCACCAAGAGCCTTGAATGGCATCGGCGGGGGGGTGGTTTTAATACCCTTCGTCGGCGTTCCAGTGTTCAAGGTCGGAGACCTCTGCAGTCTTGAGCTGCGCTTAAAGGCGGCCTGCTCTATCTCATCATCGTTCGTGTTTTGCATTTTAAAATCCATACTTTTGTTTCACCAGCGCATCGTGCGGCAAGAGGCGGCCCTTCATCGGTCGAGAGCGGGTACACCCTCGGAGGTCTACCCCCCGTAGGAGATAAGACACCCCTACCCCGGGACTCCGGGGCCCGAACCTCCGTTTGCCCAGCACCGATACACAAAATGTGCCGGACGTGCTGGGGGTCGCACCGTGGCAATGCAGAGTCCGATCCCTGCATCCATGCCGCACTCCCTGACTAAGGTCCGAAGCGGCTGGCTTCTGACGACACACTGGAGGAGACCATCGGCAGTGCGAGGCACACATCAGTCCCTGCAACACAACAGGGACACTCCCAGGACCCCCCAGCATGCGCCGGTCGAAAGAAGGTGGAAAGACACCCTTGATTCGGGGTCGAAAACAAGAAGGTGAGCAAGGTTAGCTCAGGAAAGAATAAAGACGGTGAGCTAAGACCTGAAAGATGAGAAGAAAGGCCCTAGCTCGGGAAGAACTGTGAGGAGGGTCTCACAGCTTGGCTCAGGTACCCCGGGGTTGCCAAGAAACACCCGTACAGTGGAAAGCCCACTGCCCCTGAGGGAGTTGCATTTCCTTTGTAAGTGAGTCTTGAACATCGACACTCTCGAACACCGACTGAGGTGAATGAATATTTTATGGATTTAACAAACACCAGCAAGATCCAAAAAGGTCCTCAGTATGGTCATCAGGGAGTTTACATAACGTAAGTAACGTAACTACTATACTACTATATAACTAAAAAAGTGTGACGATGCGAATACTATTTGTTGACACTCAGTAGGCCTATTTGACTTTTATTCTGAATCGCAACTTGATGTACACCATAAAACTAATAGGCCTATAGTCCTACAAAATAAAATTTTGGTTTAAGCTTTATAGTTTTTGTTTTAATTATCTCGATTAATTAGACAAATTACCTTGATCAGGGCTTTTCTTACAATGTGTTTTCATTGTATTGGAGAAACTCAACATAATATTTCCAAGAATCAAGCCCAGTTGTAACCGCGCCATCCTAGAACGCCAATGATGTAATATAACTGGTCCGTCGACGAATACCACAATAGTGACACAGCGGCACAGCTGGACTCCAACTAGTCGTTACATGTTGAATATTTACCGCAGCCTCGTGTGCAGCTATTGCAACTATTTTGGAATAAATCTACCATTTCGTAAGCAAATAGTAGACGAAGAAAACTACAGTTAACTAGTTATTTTGAAAAGAAGTACAACTCTTTTGTTCTTTTACACCAATAGAACTAAAGGTATTTCTTTCACCTCAATTTTATTTTTCAAATAAAAATTATCTTACATTAAATCTGTTAGATTTTTCATATAACTGCAAAGGAATATGCTGACAAAAAAATTGAGCCAGTCAATTTTCAACTAAACGTCTCATTAATTGGTGGCAGCACCTTTGCAATTTCACTTTGACAATTATTAGACAAGACTCCTTAAACTATCAATTTAATCTGATACTCCTTCACATAACGCCTCTCCTTCATCTAAAATAACGCATGTTAAAAATAATACTTCCTAAGAGCTACTGAATAACAACTACTGTAAAAATACTTTTGAAAGCCGCTTGATTTGATATACTAGACTAGACCCATTTCCATTTGTTTAATAGTGTTTGCGGTACGGTAACAGTTGAGTTATTATCCGCGATGTAGGCGCGGCGCTGCGGCTACAACCACAACCATAAACCCACATACCGCGGGAGGATCGCAGGATCAGGGGCGCCAGGAGCAGGACAATTAAAGGACGAGGCGAGGGTGGCGCAACGTAGCGGTGGAACGGCGAACCAGCGGACCGAAACGGGCCCAAGGATCATCACGCTTCCAGCCGCAGCCTCTGTAAATAATTACCATTGTCTACGGGGTAATCCGACGGGTCTTGGGGGGAAGTGGAGTCTCAGGACAGGCGGAAAGTTAGCAGTGAAAATTTGAATGTTTGATGTTTGGCTAAAACACCGGTTTTGAAGTTTTCGACAAAGATATCCCTGAGCAGAGCCGTCCATCAAGATTTTTTTGACACTAGGTTGAACTGTATTAACTTTAATAGCATCTTAACATACTAATGAAGTTTTTACTTCTCAATGGATGGCGGACCTCTGTATTTTAAACTACTTGACCCTCCTCCAAAAATAAGTTTTTAACAAATAATTAAAAAATATCTATATTTATGAAGCTTGTCAAATACCACTGATACGACACACTCTTATCAAATAATCTCCATAACCGGTTGAAATCGGCATAGACGTTCCTCTTATTTGCTAAAGAATTTACAAGAAATGGGTTGGGTTTGCAAAATTCCTTAATGGCTACGCCCCACAGGCCTTCGAAATTTCAGTATAATATCATCCGTATGGATAAATTTAAATACGAATTAGGAAACCTGCGGGATTGAAATTTGGAGTGATCTCTTTGCTCATAGGTGCTCAGGTGCTCAATAAAAAAAGTGTTTTGTACACCTCCATTAGGGCGCCGCCCTACAGAAGCTCACAATTAATTACTGTATAACCTATGTGCTAAAATTTGACATGGACAATTCTCTTTGCTCATATGTACTCACTAAGAAACTGTTTTGCAAATAGTTTTTGAAGGACTTTAGGACTCCGCCCCACTGGACATCAAAGTAATTTTAGGGCCTCTGGGGTTGAAATTTGACATGGAAGTTCCTCTTAGCTAATAGTACTCACCAAAACACGGTTTTGGAAATATAGTTTTTGAAGCACTTTAGAGCTCCACCCCACTGGACTTCAAAATTACTCTATGGCCTACAGGGTTGAAATTTGACATGGACGCATTCCTCTTTGCTCATTAGTACTCACTAAGAAACAGGTTTAAAAAATTTTTTTTTTGAAATTCTTTATGGCTCCTCCTCACAGGTCTTGAAAATTACTTTAGGGCCCACGGGTTGAAATTTGACATAGACGTTCCTCTTTACTGATAGGTTCTCACTAAGAAACAATTTTGCAAATTTCCTCTAGGGCTCCGCCCCACAGAACCTCAAAATTACCATAGATCCTAAGTGGTTTAAATTTAACCTGTATGTTCTGTTGTGCTAATAGGTGCTCACTAAAAATGGTTTTGCGAATATAGTTCTTGAGGTTCTTTAGGGCTCCACCCCAAATGACTTCAAATTTAATCCAGGGTCTACGGGGTTGAATTTTGACATGGACATTCCTCTTTGCTCGTAGGTGCTTACTAAAAAACTGTGTTGCAAAATTCCTTTAGGACTCCACCCCGACCCTGCAGGACTTAATCATAGTTTCAATATAATTTAGATGAAAATTTTTTTGCATTTCAATGAGATTTAACAATCTATTAGATTGATTCATGGTCAAAGCCGTGACAGGTAACAGCTTACTTCATGATAAAACAATTAAAATCTCTTGGTAATCTAGGAAACTGCCAAAACAGCTAATTTTTTATAGTTTTAATCCCAATTACACTATGACTGGCCTTTCTTTATCAGGTGGTACACCAGAAGCCAACCTCAAAATAATTCTGACATGCCAATAGAAATGCATCAGGGTCCTTTCTGTCCCACACCACCTGGAAAGCTGCAGGGATGCTTTTAGGGCTCAGAAAATCATGCCAATACAGTAGTGCCTCTGTACATGCAAGTACAGATGATGTATGTGGATGGGCAAGATCTGCAAAGGAACAAGGACACTCACAAATGGTTACATCCTGCCAGCACACCACCTACATTGACAGAAAACTATACAACTCACTGCCTCAAGAAATGAAGACCAAAAGACGGACCTCGCAAAATCGACACTTGGCTCCTGGTCCGTCAATTCTACTCACACAAAGAAATTTTCATTTTTTTAAACATAGTAATAATAACAAATGGAACAAGAAAACGTGAATTTCATGTGATTTTTATTTTTATGTGCTAGTTGGAATGTAAAAATATGTCCAACCTTAATAATAATAATAATGTTATTCTAATGGAAAAAAATATAATTTAAATTATGGATGGCGATTTTTATTTAGGTGCAAGGGACCTTTCGGATTGTACCCCCTCCACTCTTACACCTCTACCGGTTTAGCATGGCAGGCCATGCTTAAATTGACTAAGTGCAAATTACAGCTACTCACCGACATCAACATGGTGTTAATGATCAAATCCGGGAATATGTTGTTTGCCTCCCTATCCAACCACACCAAAAACTTGAAAATCGGTTAAAAATTGGAGGGATGGATGTAATAACAAAAAAAAAAAAAAAAAAAAAATCGTAGTGTATTAAATTAGGTATGGCTTTATATTCCTGAGTATATTTTATTTTACTGAATGGTTTACGAGACACAGACAATGAAAGTTTGTATAATATTATTCTTTTGGGAATAAACGTTAAATTCAAATGCCTCTAGTTCCCTAACCCATTAGGTTTAGAGAAAAATGTTAAAGAATAAAATGGTCTTACAAATTATGTATAAAACCCAAAATTGACATAAAAATGGGGGGGGGGGTTGCTATTTAAAATGTTTAACTTACCCCCCTAACCCCGATTTTGGGAGAGGTGAAAGAAAATGTTGACACATAAAATATTTCCTTTTGGGGTCACTTTTCCGGAAGATAATCTCATCCTCTGTAGATGTTAAAAAATAGCAGGTAGGTTCCAGACTTTTGCCTACTACCATTGACTATGTACACTACCGTGAATAGACCTCTCATCCAATGCATTTAGTTTGAGGCAAAAATTTGCAAGTTCAGTGTACGTGGCACCAGAGTCGCTGCCATCGATCTTGTTATTATTCAGCTGAATTTACAGTGCTGCAAAAACACTTAACTAAAACATAAACATAACTTTCATTTATAAAATGTTTCATCCTTGGTTGAGAAGAGTGGTAATACTGACTTATCTATCATGTTTCGTGTACTTCCATGTACGCCGCACGAGATCACACCACCGTCAATTTGCTTCACACACGCCTATGCTATGAAAAGTCTACTCATGTTAGTGTAAATAGTCAATGCTATTACTGTATATAGATGCAATGAGAACCTATCTGTAGGTTGAGGAGACCATTAGGGCTGGCTCTGTAACTCAAAATAATAGTGTCCTCCACAATGTGTTTAACAAACTTACTCTGGCAGTAGTTCCTCAGATGCCGCTGGTATTGAGCTTATAATGTAGATTGCCCATTGTCCTTGTCACGCAGGAATTAAATTTTTTTTTTTTGTACCTCCTGGAAAAGTATATTGAATGAATCTGCCATTTTTGGGATTTTATTTGCCCAAGAGTTGGTCTTAAAAATTACTTAATTTCTCAATAAATTATATCTAAATCTAAGCAGTTAAAACACATTTTTCAGTAAAATTTTTAAATTGATTTTTGTGTATTTAAATTTATGTTAAGTTTTTTTTCCTCTTTTTGCCTTACTTTGCCCCGTTCACATAGACTATTGATCTGTGCGTGGAACGTATTAGGCAAAGTAAGGGGGTAAGCCACTACAGTACAAGGTGAAAGGTACTGATAAAAGTCACTGGCAGAACGCGGATTCGAACCCACGACTAAATTAAATTTTAATTTAAATTTTGTGTATTTAAATTTATGTTAAGTATAGATGAACTAATTCTATACACCACCAAAATTTTTCTCTGTAAACCAAATAGTTTCCTTGTGAGAATTGCACAAAAATACACAGATTTAGTACTTCTTACCTTGACAGCCCTTAAATTAGTCCATTAGTTCAGGATAAAAAATAAAAATTGCATTTCATAATTATAATGTGAAAAGTAGCTTAAAAAAATTATGTTTGCAGACACAACTTTAAGGTGCCATCGCTACTGATGGTGCAGCTGTTCTCTGCAGGGGTGGACTAAGCCGCCGGGACACCGGGAAAATTCCCGGTGCGCCCTCCCAATCAAGGCGCCCCGGCGCCCCTAGGACGAGATTTTTTCACTACAAGGAATTGTAAAATATTTTTTGGAAGTTCAATATTTGTGAATTTTTATTTTTCCTAAAACGATTAAGATGTGTTTTCACTTCATGACTTGAACATATACGTTTATCTTCATATAAATTGAATGTTCAACGTTAAATAATAACGTTAAATAAATTGCTCTAACTGGAAACTCTTTCGTGTAGCAATAGCAATGACTCGACATAGTTGGCTAACCTGTGCGGGGAAACAGCTGTCAGCCTGGGCGCGACCATTGTGACGTAGTATGAGTAAAGTTCAATCCCAGGGGGATGATTTTGTTAAACCTTACACAAAGTGTATATTTGTATTTATTCTGGAATATGTACAATTTTGAATATAAATACGCGTATTAAAATGACTCTTGTAATCCATTATTTTAATAACTCGACAATTTTAACAGGTTAGGAACGATGCTGTATTTGCATTTTGCAGAAACTATGCAGTTTCTAGTCAATCTTCGTTGCAATGACTTTCCTGATGATTTTTAAGCACATCACTCCACTTACAGACTACCTGCAAACCAAGTATCTTGACTATGTCCAAACATAGGGTTAGTAAGGAAAAAAGGCGCCTTTAGGATTTAAAAAGTGCTAGGTCCAAATTTGCCGATGTCTTCAAAGCTGCAGAGGTCTTCATCACTGAAATAACGAACAAAATCGAACACTTGTCGGGCTCAGTTCAAAATATGGAAGATATCATCATAGAAACAAAACTGTCTGGGGTGAGAGTAGGAAGAAGAAGAAAATGCCGGGGGAAACTTCATCAGGAGTCGTGGCCTAATTGAGGACAGCAATCGCTGATTTGAAGTAACCGTTTTTAACTGTGTTATAGATCAAGCCGTCAAATGTATGAACGAAAAGTTTTCAGCAAAACAAAGTCTATGCTTCTAGATTTAAAATTTTTTGATCCCAAGCGGTTTAACAGCATTGACATTATAACTCTTCTATCTTTCAAAGGATAATAGAATTAGTTACCGATTGCAAGGAGGGGAAACTGAAGGAGGGATTAGTATATTTTAATCACCGTGTCACCAGTTGTTGAAGCCAGTAAACATAACAGAACCAACCGATGATTTTGAAGGTGAGCTCTCGGAAGAAGAATTGGTTTCCAACTTAAATGATGACGAATAAAGAGAAACAAACGATTTGCAGTATATTCAGTGTAATAGTGGTAAAAATGCAATACTTGCAAGTGTGCATTCGACGTCTTACTTGAGTACAATGTTTTTGTTTTCAAGGCTTATACGAACCTTTTTAAAGTCTTTAAGTATATCTCTTGACATTACCAGCTACCCAAGTATCATGTTAATGGCCCTTTGCAAAGTTAAAATATATCAAAACAAGGCTCCGTTCGTTCACGACTCACTGATGAACACCTTCAGACCTTATTTATCATAAACATGGAGGGAGATATTCTTGTCAAGATAAAAAATTATTAGATAATCGACAAGCTGAGTGAGAAGAGTGAACAATTACGAAGACATCTTCACGTATAAACTGTTATTGGTATGTTGACTTAACTTTTATTGGCAGCAATATATAAACAAACAGTAATGTAAATAAAATATGTTGGTTTTGATAAAGATAAAAAACTACAGCTTTCAAGTTTAATATTTGCCTACAAAGCCTTCAAATGTTTATTGTAAAGTTATTTTCACTTTCATTAGTTTAATTTTTAATATCAGTTTATAATGTTTATTAAATATTTAGAAGATACTGTTTCAACACTTGTTTGATTAACTGTATTTTACAAACTACAGTAATATACTTCTATGGATAGATTGTAAATTGTTTAAATTTTAAGGGATTCTGTTATTATAATCATTAGAAATAAAGACCAAAGTATCCATATTTTTTGTCATATGTTTCAACTATGTAATTTTCAAGTAATTAAACTATAAATTAAATTAATATTTTAAGGTTACAATTTTAATTGCTAGAAAATTATATGTTAGTCGAAACATGTATAATAAATGTTCTTTATTATATACATAATAATATAAATGCCATATATGTATATATATATATGGCACCCCTCCGGTACCCATTCCACCGCCCTTTTCATAGTGTCAGTCCACCCCTGGTTCTCTGTGGTTTAATTTCTTTGGACAAAAATGAAACCTTTAGATATCCATCAGTAGTTGGGAGTTTTAAAGTTAATGGAGAACAGATAATGGGTAATGTAGCAGATGGGGACCCAAAAGACACAGTAAATGTGTTCTAAATGCCGCTCCCCAACGATTGTCTGTGGTGACATCGATTTCGATGTTGCAAAAATCAAAGATTACATTTTGGAAAAAAGAAAACTGACAAAAAGTATTTTTCTCCAAGATGTACATTAAAAATCCACAATTATTATTTTGGCAGATGCTACCCAGACCCATCAATAGCGGCAGCACTTTAACTTGTGGTGTCCAGTTTACTTCAAATTACACAGTGTGCAGCACTACCGGCCCCTGCGACTTACAAATAGGTTACCGCAATTGTATGACTTGAAAGTTTTTTTTTTCATGAGGGAGAGGCGGGAAAAATGCATTACGCACACAGGTGGTCAGCCTGTAGTGTGGGGCTCCCCTAAAAACGGGTTTAATCACTAAAAACCTCCTCTACTCTTTAGGATTCTAACCTGGAATTGTTTATCACATTATATCAGGCTAGGCCTAAATTTGGCTTACGTCCGTGGGGCTCGCTCCTTATCCAGTCACTTGATCAAAGGATCTGGGCCACTTCACGGTCCAGATCGGTTTTCTTTTCCAGAAGTATGCCCCGGACGAACTGTAATAAGCAATCTTGGGCCCTCTTCTTTTCTTGTGTTACATTAACGATATTTCAAATTCCTTAATGTATATGCCACAAAGTAATCTCTGTCTTTATGCAGATGATGCAAATCTTAAAGTATCAGCAAGATGTAAAGAACAGGTTGAGATATTGAGTTTTATTCAATTGGAAAATATAGGAGATTTCTTGGTAAAAAACAATTTAGAATTAAATATTAAAAAAACTAACGTTATTAGATTTAAAACGCACCAAAATAAAAATTTGACCAAACCAAAAGTTATTATTGATTCACAAGAGATTGAGAACAGGACTAGGACGGAATTCTTAGGGTTAATCCTGGACCAACACTTAAGTTGGGACTCTCATATTGATAAGGTCTTATCAAAAGTAAGCTCTGGAATTTATTCTCTCTATAGAATGTCTTTCTTTTGCAATGAAAGCACACTGAGAACCATTTATTTTGCAAATGTTCATTCTCATATTTCTTTTGGTATATGTCTTTATGGTGCAACAACAAAAAATAATATGGATAATGTTCTCAAAAAACAAAAAAGAGCCATAAGAATCATACGGAAATTAAAGTTTGATGAATCAGTAAAGGAACACTTTAAAAGTCTTAGAATATTAACAGTATATGGCCAATATGTTTATGATACAATTCTTACAGTGAAACACAATGAAACAATTCTTAACTCAAATGAAAATTCCCATGCTTATAATACAAGGCACAAAAAATATATAAATAACAAATGCCATAAGCTAAAATTTTATGAGAAAAAACCAACTTATATAGGAATGAAATTTCTGAAACATCTACCAAACAATATACAAAAAATCACAAACATAAAAAAGTTTAATACTGCGCTGAAAGAGTTTCTGATAGATAAGGCCTTATACTCTATAGAAGAGTACTTTCCACCTCCTCTGAATTTTTTATTTTGAATGTGAAATTTTTATCAAGTCAAAACCATTGTAAAATGTCCATTACCTAATATTTTAATGAACTTTTTAGTAATACAATTTTCAGAATATTTGTAAAGATCCTTAGACTTATTATAGCAGTAAATGAATATTTTAATGGCACTATTCAATTGTATACTAGATGTATATTTCATGAATAAAGATGATTTGAATTGAATTGAATTGAATTGAATCCCAGTTGCCCTTATCCTCCAAGATACTTTGGCAGACCGAGTCCACCAAAAATGCACCAAAAAATTGTGCGGCCTCCAGTCAGGGCCCTTCCCAACGCGGGCAGCAGAAGTAGGTGTGCTCCGCATCGTCAGGAACGCCCAGGCAATAAATGCAGTCCGGTGAACCGGTCTTGCCCATCCGGTTCAGGTATGACCGAAAACGGCCGTGACCTGTCAAGAATTGGATCAGGTAGTAGTCCACCTTTCCATGCCGCCATTCCACCCATGGTTGGACCTGCTTGATAAGTCACACAGTCCATCGTCCTCAAGTGTCGTGCTTCCAGCTGTGTTGCCACTGCTGGAAGGTTTGGGAGCGCTCTTCTGTTCTTGCCGTGTCCTTGCCGATCTCGCCTTGTCCGCCTTCCTCTCTCCTGCCAAGAGCTTGACAGGGATGACTCCGGCGACCACCAGGATGGCAGGATCCAACACTGTCCGGTAGACGGAACACACCCAGAGTACCGCTTGACACTGAACCCGGGCGAGTCACAACCTGTATAACTCTTTATCGAGAGTGTCTTCCCACACCTCTGCTCTGTAAAGAAGCATGGACTGGACTGCAGAAATCAACAGATGTATTTTGCTGGATCGGGGACCCCCAACATTGGCCATCAGCCTACTAAGGTAGACTGCCTTAGCGGCCTTGTCCGCCGTACGGAATATCTGATCAATTAAGCTTAACTTAGTGTCCACCATAACCCTGAGGTATTTGGCAGCACAAGTTGATTGGACCACCTCCCTTCCCACTCGGAACGGGTGTTGATCCTCTTCTTCGTGAGGATCACAATCTCCCTCTTACTGAGAGCAAGCGAGAGACCGTGATCGGAATAACCACTTCAATCCCATCGAGGGATGCAGATTATAAATTAGCTCCTGACATTGCAAAATGCGATATATTTGTGTACTGCTGCCATAACAGATAACAAATTAAAGAATCTAAAATGAAAAAATGAACATTTTAAAGTTAAACGATTTTTAATCAACAGTTAGGGTGAACCGGATTTTGAATGTCGCCGAGTTGGATTCATGAGAGTGTACTGTACTGATATCACTATTTTGAGACAGGGACCTCACATAGTGCGTATTTTAACCTGAATTTCGTACTCACATATAGGAATTGGTCTAATTATGAGGATGGTCTTCATGGATGAACTAGTATTCACTAGTGCGGACGTTAATCCCCACTAGGGAATATCACATCCACAAGCCATTGCTTATAACTATCCACAATTCGTGACCTCCAAGTAGCTGGATTACAGGACCACGCCACCGTCCCAGGCTAATGATAAATAAGCAAACAACTCAAGCAATCTCTGCTTGCATTCTAGTATTTTATACTTCACTTTATATTCAACAAATAGACAGATAGCAGTTAAAACATATAAAAAAATTGTATCAACAAAGTAACAAGTAGTTGAAAAATCTTAACTCTACAAAGGGGGAAATAAAAAGACATAATTTGTACTGTACATCCCAACACAACTGATTTTTATTTTATACATATTAATCGACATCTACATTAAGGCACCATTTGCTTACAATAGACTTGACATGACGATGAATCTTTGAAGACGGTAAATACACTCATTACTTGTTATATAATGTATGTCCTTCATGTCTTTTGTATATGAGAATCTGTATTACAAAAATGAAATGTGTGAAGGGAGTTCATTTTATTGTGTAGAAATGTAATAACTAATTAAGTATTTAATTTTACCATGCTGAACAAATATTATGGGTTTTGTGATTACTTTTGTGCCGTATGATAAATTAGTATTCGTTACGATAAAATTCCTACAAAACTATTAAAAAAAAAAAAAAAAATGATTTTAAATCTCGGGATGAAAAATGTCTTGTTTAATTTTAACAAAAATAATTTGAAAAAAAATTAATTTAAAAGCAATCTTGTGAGTATACAGTGCTAGGTTTAGTTTTAAAACGACAATAAAGTTATGGACATACATAACATATCAAGCACACTATATGTTACAAAAAATATTCTCAATTTAAATGTTAAAAACAATTATTTATTAATTAAAGATTTGTAATCTTTTGAAATTATCTATAACAACAATCAACTCTTAACAATAAACTACATGTAATGGAATGTCAATTATCACATGAAATTATAACAAGGAATGGTTTTTATTTAATTAAAAGAAAATGTCATGAAATTTCTTAAACATCCTAAATTTGAGCAAAAAATCAAATATATTGCAGAGTACAAACTAGGATCTAATTTTTTCTCACACAAAAATGCAATAACATATTTCGGCAACTTATTTGGTACTCTAGACTTAGAGATATGTGAATACAGTCTAGATTAAGTACATTATAATACCCTGCTACAATCACATAACCTACTGAACACAAACCATAGTCAAAATAAATGTTATGTTATCTTCCTCATAGCTATAATGATATTACTTTTGATCACCATGAATGCTGGGTTAGTTTAAAATGTCCAATCAATTAAGGTATCATTTGCTCAAGGTAAAAAGCTAAGATTTTTAGGTTTTTCTAAATAATATTCAAACTGTACATTTTTTAAGTTATCTCATTAAACAAAATATTTAAGTTTATGGGTGTTAGTTAGAGCAACATATTAAGATCATAATTTTTTTGTCAACCAGTAAAAACTGCCAATTAAAAGGACTATATTAAATTAAACTATCTTTTGTTAGTTTGGTAAGCAATTCACTTGTCTCTAATACCCATTGTCTCTAAAAGACAAAAAAACAATGAAACTTCTTAAAAACTTACATATTTTACATTGATCAAAACAAAATATAGAGAGATTATAATAGCTTCCCTGATCTTAAATGACCAAATGACCTACATGATCTTAAATGACAATATCAAATTTTTTACGTCATAGTAATTTATTTTTCGGTATTTTGTTGCAGATATACAAAAAGTCTATCTATGATTTGTATTCAGTAAGATTTGATCAATAAAAAAAAGTTTACCATATATAGTTTTCTTAAGAACAAAAATCAATCAAGAAGGATAAATAATTTTAAGGGATATGTAGGTTTTAATTGATTGATGCAGTTTGTTCGACTTCTAGCCCGAAAAACTTGTTCTTATGATTTAAAGGGCAGTTTCCTTATTACACAATTACCTTAAGTACGGTACACAAATATATTAATAAGATGTTTAAAAAAGACACTGATATGATATTTGATATTACAAAGTTTGTT
The DNA here is from genome assembly GCA_030545055.2 of Neoaliturus tenellus. Lineage (NCBI taxonomy): Eukaryota > Metazoa > Arthropoda > Insecta > Hemiptera > Cicadellidae > Neoaliturus > Neoaliturus tenellus. The sequence continues at coordinate 74,604,238 of CM061532.1, read as the reverse complement.
CTACAAAAATTTATTACCAGGTTTGATGATGGTAATTTATTACTTTCTTCAGAAAAAAGTAAATTAAAACTACATAAAATTACTTATGCAACCATTCGAAAAAATAAAAGGATTACTTTCAAACACTAAAAGTTCTGAACATTTGAGATTAATAATTTCTTGTGAATGATGTAAAAAGTTATACGTCTAGTAGAAAAAAATTTTATAAAAAAAACACAGTCATAAAAACCATAGAAAATGTTAAATAGTTGAACTCAAAACAGAGATTATCAGGTAAAACTTATTGCAAAATTATTGTTAAATATATTCTAATTTTGAAACACAGAGGTATGAAAGCCTCTTCTTCCACACTACAGTAATAATGATATGATTATAAAATTCTCAACAGAAAGAAAGAGGCATTTGAATCCTAACGAAACAAAGCCACTGAAATTTATCACCACATAATATTTAATAACAGTAACTATATTTACACTACTTAGCTTAAAATTTGTCATTACATTTATATACAGTCTTAAAATTTACTAATAAAACAATAACAATTTACAATTAGTCCGGTGAGCCCTTGTGTTCCAGAGCCGCTGAACACGAATGGCACTAACAGGTAGGGAGAAAACCACACACGCTTGTTGCGAACCAAACGGCGGTGTTTAAGGTAAACAATCGAACAAGACCGATTATTGTTGGGTACAAAATACCATTAAAATGTCAATTTAGAAAAACAAAATCAACAAAATTGTAAAAAATTACATTTTATTGAAAGTAAAACACACAAAATATTAATATAATAGACCGAGTTTTGATATAAATTTCATTAAGTATAAAAACAGTTTAAAAACAACTATCTGTATAGTAAAGAAAGTGACTCATCAACAATCATTTGTTTTAAGTAACGATGACGACGACGGTGGCGGTGGGTTAGAGTTAGAGTTTGGCGGGGTCGTAGTTGTCGAAGTGCCACTGTTGCTGAGGGGACGACGGGTTGCATTCCTCCATCAGCAGCTTCTGTTTGTTGTCGGCAATCGCGAGACACTTCTTGCTGCTGCCATGCTGAATCAGCTTGGACTGTGGGCATACACACATGATTAATTGGCAATGAGTTGTTAGTAGCGGTGCATTAGGAATTGATAAATGCAATATTTAAGAAATGAAATTGGCAGTCTTTTTGTTTTTTGCTCAACAAAACTTCACACAGGCTCATCTACATTAAAGGTGAAGAGTTTTACTATGCTAGTACTGATAAAAATTTCTGGGCAGAGCAGGGTTTCAAGTGCCAAATTGAGTCCTTGCCTCGGACACTAAGACCCTTAGTTACGTCCCTGTTGAAATTGTATTTCAATTGTTTACATCTCAAACTCTCTATTCTTAATTACAAAAATAGGAATTCCACGAGAGAAAGTCGTTGATCCCATTTTACCCTTTATCCGGTAGAGTTAACTAAAATTACTTGTTCTTTTGGCAGCTGAAATCCCAGCCATGGGAGACCCGACAGCCCCCACCCATTTACAATAGGCTGAATCCGCCCATGCTAACAAATACTATTGAATTCAGTAGTTGATATCCCCGAAAAACTTACCTCTGGTTTGTACTGCCAAAACTGGTTGCCCTTAGAGCCGTGGCATGGGTATAGGATCACGTCTTGCCCCGCGTAGTCCAGACACGCTTCATCACGGCGGATCTCGCCCGCCTTGCTCAGCATCCAGTACTGCCAACCGAATACATGTTAGCCCTTCCTCTCAAAATAAATATCGTATGCAATAAAAATGTTATCAAGGGAGACAGTTTAAAGCTTAATAGTTTTATGCAGAGGTGCTGGAAAATATGGAAACCATTAATGATAAACATTAGATTAGCCAGAAGTTAAAAATTGTCCAAATAATATTAGGAGCTATAAAAGCCAATTTTTCAAACGGTATTTTTCATGAGTGTATCTCTAATGCAAGTCAACCCGTGAGCAGTCAACCCTATCTCAAATGGATAATCGATTCTATCAAATCATAATACTGCATTGGAATCACAATATTGCTGAAGATATAAAATGCAATTCCACCTGACACCTTCATGCTTTCCACCTGACATATTCAAAACTTAGATAACAGGTTTGCGGTATATTTAGAATTTAAAGGACTTTAAAATTCAGTAGGCCTACTTGTTAATCAGAACTAATTGGGACCAGACTCTGTTCGGTTTAGCAAATTTTTGAATTAAGCAGATACTATGTATATAACAGCTTAAGGGTACGTAATGTGTTATAACTAAGAGGTTAAGTAATGCCTAACTTACTTATATTAAACGTAAAAAATCATATCACTTAGTATATTCATAGCATATTTTGTGACTTTCTTATTCTATAATAAACTTTTTGAACTTAACAAACATAAAATATTTTGCAAATACAGTAAAGCAATCGCGATAATTGAAATTTATCAGGGGGACATCTGCTAATGCTAACTTTTGGCTCGACAGTATTGTTGGGACGGTAATCAGGTGCACTGCCAAACTCTGTTCAGAGTAAGAGGAAGGCATTAAAGCGAAGTGTTATAAAAACAGACACCCATTTTCCCGATGGAACATGTTTAGATTGAGTGGATTTTCGGATTAGAGGAGTTCAGATAAGTGGTAATACATGCTGTGTTGTACACTGTAATGTACAATACAGACTTTGGCTAACGACATTTTTTTCAAGATCTCCTTTAAGGAATTTCATAAAGGAAGTCATGGCGAAAACTTGGATGGCCTCTGTTATATCTTAAATAATTTTTAAAGACTTTCAATTTTGAATCTGAACATATTCAAAACGCTAAATGTCGGAAGTTATTGCATTTTCGTTTTGGCAATATGATTCCAAATGTTAAGTTTGGTTTGGATGTAATTTTCAGCTTGATTATCCATTGAGGTTGGGTTTGAGGTATTGCACTAATGTCATGTGCGAATTCCCCTAAACTTACATTTAATATTATATTATAACATGAACCCTCATAATCTGGACCCAACAGAAGTGGCCGGACGCTAAAAAATAGTTTGAAACTCTAAGTGAAATTTGGAGAGTTGTAAATTTATACATCGATAATGTTAAAAATATTAAGCTTTTTCCAGAGTTTTCATCACCCCTGCATAACAACGACGTGTAAAAAGAACCTAATTAGCAGGTACATTCTTATGGAAATAAATGCCGCCCTCAAAACACAGATAGCATCACCACAATTTATTTTGTTTGCAGAAAACAATTGATTTATTGGATCATATCAGGTGGCCATAGCAATTATGCAGACATTTATTACTTATGACAACTTGCTGTGCCAAATTAACAAAGTGTTTCTCTCAACTTAACTGTTGAAATATGTTTTTAATTACAGGTCAAACTAGTAGGAAGCATCGTAAAGTCCCAGTAGTAAACAATAATGAGCATCATCACGACAGACATGACGATGGTAAGGTTTACGACTTGGCACACCAATAAAACATGCTTCAGATCTGCTCGTAAAACCGTGAGTCCGGTGTGCAACTTATAGTAATATCTGGTCTGAGATCTAATATCAGTGGCACGAATGCTAAATCTTTCCTTACAGTTTTACTGAACATTTATTTGATAGAAATATATTAAAATTGTCTTATAAAATAAATTTTACCACTGCATATCACTTTTAATGATGAAATAATTATTTTTAATGACTTTCATTCTAGGTTTTTGCACTCTATGCTTACCACATTACACTATTACAAAAGGTTGTGTAAACGCTTAAAATTTTAATAAAACTCAAGGCTTTCTAATTGTTATTTAAATATTACCTTAATTATTGCATTATTAAATAATTGTACATTAAAATTACTGTGTAATTTTTAATCTAATCTTCAACTCATAACAGCCAAATATATGCAATTTAATAAGAAGCATTCAGTTTTTATGACTAAAATTCTAAAATTAAATTCATTAAAACTAAGATTTTTGTATTCTATTTTATGGACTAGATTAGTTACTTTACATTATTCCTCAACCATTTTTTTCAAAGTTAGCATTTAGGTTAGTTTTTTGGTGAGTAATATGTTATGGAATGTTAATCAACATCTACATTTTGTACATCTAAATTCGTAAAATTGATTTTAGAGATTAAATATCTACTATTTAACCAAAGGAGGTAGACAGGAAAAATAATTTTATTAAATGTATCTGATACAAATTATTGAACAAATGTTAGAGGATAAATAGAATACAGTCTGGTATTACAAATTGTTAATCCTACGAACCATCAAAACGTTAGTTGTATACTTGATGAATCAAATACTATATAGGTACCTAATTGTAGTTACTCAAATATTAGGTCTATTAAAATAATCAACATTTCTCTTTATTAAAACTAAAACAGACACATTTCACAGACTAAAATATTAGCAACGACAAAGACATGTACTATACACAGAAGCATCAGTCCTCCACCAACGACTCAGTTAATATCGGCCAACATGGTAATGTTAGGTACCGTTAGTTGTCTACGGTAAGAAGCGGTAAGCAGTTGGTTGGACCGGTTTTTACCTGGTTACCGCCCTGTTTGTGGCACGGCCACAGCCCGACGGGTTTGTGCATGTCTTCGGGTTTACAGGCGGAATCTACACACTGGCCTGACCAATTGTTTCCGATCTATCGAAAACTCATAAACGTTAATGCTATCAAATACAAATTTTAAAAGTATTTCTGGGTTTGACGAGCTTGCAGCTTCAGGGCTGAAAAGATTAGCAGTTAAAACTGTCTTTTTTGATGTTTTGAAATATAATTTAAGATCTGTTAATGACTATGAAAAACTTGTTGCGCTAAGGTGTTACGGTTTATTTGATTTTTTTCATAGATATTGATTCTTAAAAAAAACTCTAATGAGAAAAAAAAACCAAACATAGGACACAAATAGGTAAACACAACATTTAATTTAGGTATTTTCCTCTTCAAAACATCAAACAAGGCAGATAATTTTGATTTTCCCTCTGTGCAGTTGACAGACCTGATTTCCGCCCATCTTATGGCAGGGGTAGAGCCCAACAGGTTTGTGCAGGTCGGATTTCCGAGCCGGTGAATCCAAACATGTCTTTCCTCCATAACCTAAGTTGCGAACCTATAACAGCCAGAGTTACAGCAACAAATCCAGATGGAGTGTTTTACGCTAATCATGCAATTTTTTAACATTATCCTTGAATGGACAATTTGTTAATGTATTGGCTACGATCATAGAATATCAATATTCTCACTACAATATATAATTAATAACAATAACTTGGTTTTTTTAATAAAAAACTTTTTTTAGAGTGATGGGAAAATTTAGTATATTTTCAATGAAGTAATAGACAGTGAGTGTGATCAATACTGCTGTGGTGACAAACATATATACCTAAAGTGGTGGAGATACAAAAAAATTATGAAGGGGGTTATTTGAACTTTTAAACCTTTAACCAAAATAAATTTAGTGTCAACCTCTTAATTATCTTAGAGGTTTATAAAAGTTTAAAGCTCTTTGTTATTTGATATTCTTAAGAACTAAATGTGATGGTTTCAAGTTACAAGCCCTATTAAAATAAGAAAATGGGATTAAACAATTTTGTCTTACAAATATTTATTTTTGTAATAACAATCACAAAATACATTGTTACTCTACTAACATTTAATATTTTGATATTCAAAATATTTTCAACCTCAACTAAAATGTTTTCCATCGGTATCAAATTTTTTTTCTGAATAAGATAGAATAATGAGAAAAGCAATACTAAAAATTATCCTGATAAAAAAACTTTAAAAAACTAATTTACGATTATGTATGGTTTGATTTTGTTGCTTTTATAAGTTTCCCACATATAAAAGCAACAAAATACATCACTACTACAAAATAAAAAATAGCATTATTTAATGAATCGTAATTATCATTGTAAAGGACTAGGCCTAATATTCAGTTTAAAATTTAATTTCAACATATTTGCTAATGATGGAGACAAAACTCTCAGTAAGAACAAAAAAGTCAGCAAAAAGCCCATTTTTGAATCTCGAAGAATCCATACTTTTCGTTATCTTCTAACTGTGAAATTCAAACTTTCTGACAATCTCTCTAACAATGTGCTACCTACCATAGCAAACCGAACACTACTTGAGTTGAATAAATAATCTTTTTCATGACACAATGAATTTATTGGGATTGACCCAAGTGTGAACCCGGTGGTCTTAGACCTCTCAGCTGAGCTGATCAGACCAATGGACGGACAAAATCAGCTTTTGAGACTAAATGTCAAGCGAGGTAGATATGCAATGTATACCCATCTTCCGTAAGATTTGATAGTACAGTAGAGAGTCGATTATCCAAATATCAATTATCTGATCAGTCTTTTATCTGGACCCATGAACTAATTCAGTGTTCAGTTTTTAAAAAAACCTATTGTGAAAAGACAAACAAAGCGCAAGTGTCTGCAGATATAAAGAAATGTGTCATTTTTTGTTTTTATCTCTTTTGTATCAAGCGTTTGGATTATGCAGAAATAGCATATTCTTTTAAAGTCAATAAAATGAGTATGAAACAAATAGTCAAAATAACCTAAACTGTAAATTGTTAATTACAATGCAATTGCAATATGAGACACATAGAAATAGAGAAAATAGAGAAAAACATGAAGATAAAAACTCCTCCCAGCTGATCTAGTGTTTATCCATCCAGCAATTGTCACAGTAGTTGATTCAAGAAATAACTCTCTAGTGAAACTAAGCTAAAGTACAGTTATCGTACAAAACCAATTTAGGTAATATTTTGTCCATTTCTAACAGATTGCGTCAATCAAAGATGTACGACCTTCTTAGGTTTCATAAGAATTGAGACGGCGCACGTCCAAGATCGTTGACGCAGGGGGGCGGCGCCAGGTGCGTGCGTCAACCATGGTGGATGCAAATTTGCTGTTGCTAAGCGACGTCAATGTGCCACCAGCACTCATGCGGTGTGAATGGCTGTTATTGCGCATGTGGGGAGATTGTTTTCATCAATTTTTGTCAACGCCGTTTTCGGTTCCTGCGTTTCCTTAGTAACATATGTTTATATAAACTTTGTTTGTTTGTAAATAGTGTTTACATTAGTTTTTATCAAAAAGGATTTGCCTCCTAGCCCAAGTTGTTTTAATTTAGTTCCTGAAGAAAGTTAAGACGACAAACACCTAGATGAACAGGATCTAGACCAGGTACGGTACGACACCGACAAGGGGGATTACGATGACCCTGACTACGAGGCCAATGCGCCACAATGGTAAACGATCAACTTTCGGGTGGGCTGGTGCGGTTTTACGTAGTAATTTACAAGTTTTTTTTACATTTTACAATGGTTTTACTATCCTTGTGTTAAATCTAAACAATTAGCAAAGTTTTGTGCAAAACTGAAAATTAGTTAGTGACAGATCGCGTGGAAAGACGTCCCCAGTTGCGGCGCATCCACGATGGTGGACGCAATTTAAAATGGTCGAAAATACAATTTATTTTTACCGGATGGTCTCCCTAGATGTTTTTCTATAACACACCTAAATGTAAGTAAAACCAATAAAATTTGTTTTCAGCATATGGTAACCAATATTGCATGATTTTCAGCAGTCAACGTGTTAAATGGTAAATCACAGTTGTATTGGACTATCCCAATAATTTGATTATCACCGCCAGTACTGATTAGGTTGGACAGTTGACCCTCTACTGTATACGTCGGCTTGTGTAGAACAGTGGTTACCTCGCCAGACGCCACAGCCTCGCCCGGTATGAACAACTCCGGATAGACGGTGTCCAGATACCACTTGAACGACTTGCAGCCGAGCCTCCGTCGCAGCTCCTTGCGGGCGCTCACGTCACCAAAGTCTCCCTGCGACACAACACGACTCGTCGTCAGTCACACACACTCTTGCGCAGAACACACAGGAGAAAGCTTTCAGTGTGTTATGTCACCACCAAAAAAGAAAAAAACATCTTGTTCAACAGTTTGATAAATTCGAATAGGATGATTGGTAAACAGTATACTTACTTAATGTATACACTGTGTTTTGGCCTACTGTTTGTTTGCTGGTTAAACAATGTAAATTTACGTTTAAATAAGCCAATTATAAATAATAAGTTCCTTCTCTGGTCCAGAAATATTGTTTCATTTGAAAAAATAGAGATCTTCCTCTGATTGTAAGTTGATCTCGACCCAATTAAGGTAGTTCAAAAAATATTTTATGACTGAAACATCACGGACAGACATGCTCTGCAGATACAATGAAATGTGAGGGAAAATTCCATTTTTAAAATGGATTATTTCAGTAGAGAATTTTCGGTTATCAATTGGTATCACCAGGTTTAACACTGGAACAAGTGCTGTGTATTTATTCGGTATTTAGTAAAGCCTTGTGATTTGTCAAAACAGTTTGTACCATGGCAGTTATTCATTCATGTATAGAATCAATTATTAGTCCTGATTATTAATTAGTACTAACTTACATTGAGCCTTTCCCGAGCAAGGGACAACAGCAAGTTTCCCATTAACAATCTTTTTTGCTAACAATATTTATTAGTGCAAAATAACCCTTTCTTTTTGCAGTTTTAGTGTGTAGTTGAATTAATTTTTAATTTTATTGTTTTAATTTTATATAGTCACACCAGTTCGGGGCAGTAACGAAAATGATATAAAATAAAATAATTCTCGCTACTTAACCTAAATCTTAAAATGTAACAACCAAATTTGCTTTAACACAGTACGCATATCTCTCAGCTTCGAAACAATTAATTTACATCTTAAATCCAAGTTAATTCTCCAAATGAATCAAAAACTTTAAAAGATTGACTAATGCTTCCACTTTTTTTGCAAAATTTTTCAAATTTGTTAGTATTTGTAATATTTGGGGGCAAAGCATTAAAGAATTTTATTCCTTTGACTGTTAGTGTTCTTATAAAAATTTCGGTTGTATGTAACTTTAATGCCAATTATTTCTTTATTCCAGGAATTGTAGGTATGAATATGGCTGTGTTTTGAATCATGGGCCAAATTTTTATCCACGGTACATATGAAATTGTTTCAAGAACATATAGGCTGCTAACTGTAATGTTTCAAAGTTTTCAAAAGTGTTCCCTACAAGATGTTTCAGGAGTTTAATTCAGAATGATACGGATGGCAAATTTCTGTACTTTTAGTAATTGATCTAAATTATTTTTAGAAATTGAGCCATAAATATCCATATTGTAAGCCAAATGAGAATGGATATTGGCAGAGTAAATAAATTTTAGAGTAGGCCTATATTGTTACAAGATTTTGCATTTTCTAAAAAAAATTAAAAAAAATCCAGCAGGGTTTTGTTACATTTTTTTTGTTGGCGGATATATTTGCCTACCGTTCAATAAGTACAAAATATTAGCGGATATATCTGCCTATAGTCCGGAAAATTAAACTAACACTCAGGTCACAGTTCTCATATGAAATTAATAATAATAGCAAGAAAGTAACAAAACACTATGTCTTCAAAAAGGGTTCTGACTAAAAATACATATTGTGTATAGGTATGCCTTTACATTTCAATAACAATTAACATTTTCTGACATATTTGGTTTGTGAATCAGAAGCAATCTGATTCAAACAGTAACGACGGAACAAAGTTGCCGGTTGAACAGTTAGTTGGAAGCTAAATTCTGATAATACGAAGCCAAGTTCAGTTTAGTTAATGTAGTTATCTTAAGCCTGGCTGTCTTGTAACATCAACATTAACACAATACACAACAGGTGGAACGTGAGGGTGGATACATCTCCCCTCCCTCCACCGCACATTGTGCGTGAGTACATGTTTCACCAAATATGTTCAGGACAACGAATATTGAACACATCTCTCTATCATTAATATTTTCATGTCGTTTGCTGGAGTAGAAAAAGCTCTAAATTCAATAGACTAAACAGCAAAAATAATTAATATTAAAATAAAGTTTGTTTTCCTACCTGCTTAATTTACTTAATTGTGATAAAAAAAGAAGGATGAAGTTTTAGTGACATTAGGGCACTATTAAAATGACAATCTAGCTTTTGTCCTGAAATAAGACAATCGAGGAATAGATGGCACAGAAATATTTGCAGTGACCCACGCCCGTTGATAAAGTAATATCCAAAATAGCTGTAGTACAAGGACGAACCCTGTCGATGGAGTAATATCCAAACAGCTGCAGTAAAAGGATGGATCCTGCTTGTGTTTTTGATATTCAGTTAAAATACTTCACTGACATTCTAGACTCCGAGACTATATATAATGGTTTTCTCGCATGGAATTGTTTTTTATAATCACCAATAGACTCACTTTGTTACACATGAGTGACCTGTTCCCTTACCAAGTCATTGCCGACCCTCTGGTAGTAGTACTTGGCGTACTCGTCCATCCACACCTCCGCCAGCCGAATGGAGTTACGCTTGAGCACGTTGACGCCTGTCCGCCACTTGTACGGCGACCGCTTGCGAAAGATGTGGCCGACATGCGAACACGGCACGATCTCCAGCGTCCCACCGCACATCCACGTCTGCAGAATATGTTAAAGTTAGTATGGGTACATTATAGTATGGGTATGGGAACATTATAATGACACTTACACTGACATGGGTGTCGATTAGGGATGTGTCGAATCCGAATCTCGAATCTCGAATCTACCGAATCCTAAGAAAAGATTCGGATTCGAGATTCGATGAACGAGATTCGAGAATCGAATCTCGAGTCCGCCGACAGATTACGCCATCACGGCGCGGCGCCGAGCTGCCGACGCACTGTGTCTGAGTAATAATTAGGGATGGACGAGACCCGAAATTTCGGGAGAAAATTTGTCCCGATCATCGGGCGGGATTTTCATTTTACTCGGGAATTTATCGGGTCGGGAACTGCCGAACGGCGCGGCGGCCGCGATCGCGGCTGGCGTTCTCGGTCGGCGATCGCGGCTGGCGTTCTCGGCCGGCGGTCTCGCTAACGAGGAACGGCACAAATACACGCGGTCACATTCCACAGACGCACGAGACGATCTATTGTTCAGCTTATCTATTGTCCGACCTCGGGCAGTAATTTATTCAAGAGGGGTGTTTTTTGCTCCTAGTACCAAGTGCTATTTTCTGAACCAATTGTCATAGAAAACTAAGGGATGGCTCGTTTGATTCGTCTAATTCTTACAAATTTAACAAAATTTCAACCAAAGTTGTGTGACTTTCCAATCAAAGGGAAACTGGCATTGTATTGTAAAATAAATCAATCTTTAATTGAATTACTGTTTTATAATGTTAAAAGCATCTTATTATAATTTAATATAATTTTTAAATGAAAAACTTCAAATCACATTAAATATATCTTTTAAAATTAAACATTAAAAACATATTTATTAGATTTTGAGGTTCATAACTTACTTTTATTGTTTTTTATTGACTTTTTCATCATACACTCCTTTAATACATACATCATACTTAAAAAGATATTACTCCCATGTACTTTGGCTTTTAAATATTATTTCTTAATAACGACTCTTATTTGTTAACTCTAAGAATAAGCTTGACATTGACATTATAGAGAGAGAATAAATCTGTAAATTTAATCCTTATTTCGGGACTCGAGATTCGAGGATTCGAGATTCGAGATTTGATTTTTTAGGATTCGGATTCGGATTCGAGATTCGAAATTCCTGGATTCGACCATCACTAGTGTCGATATAAGTCCGATAATTGCAAATATGGGTCTGATCACATTTTTCAAGATGGAAAGAAGTGGTCATTCAGTAAAAAAGGCAGGGTTTAAAAAAAAATTATATTATTTACAACTAAATAGGGCAAAGCTTTTACATAGTTTAGCATTTTCTTTGAACCAAAATAAGTTTTAAAGCCTGAGAAAAAAGAGACCCAATCCAATTGAAAAAAGAGAAAAAGAATTGAAAGAAAAGAGATCCAATTGGTATATGGTTGAAACATTTAGAGATTGAGTTCAGATCAATATTGGACAGATTTCATGGTGTCTCATTTATATTATCTAGTACGTATAGTCTATAAAATGTAGATCATTCATCTCAGAAATATTTATAGTTTTAGAAGCTTATAAATCTCAAGATGATATCATTATTCCCTACAAGTTTTAAGCCAGTCACATATAAATTATACGTAAAACACTAACAAAATCAACATCCACAAAATTTTGTTGTAAACATTTGATAACAGTAAGTTATATTGAATGAAAACAATTAATTATTACTTTGTGAAAATTGTACCATTGCACGACCTTTTGAGACTATAGCGAACCAAAAGTAGGCAACTGTAAAAACATATAGGAAATATCGCTTAGAGAACACTCAGAGAACTAAGAGAACATTGGTAAAAATGATGACAGGCACCAGGGTAATAGGTACCACACAACAGTCCTGAGGAGTCAGACTGACCTTGAACGAGAGCTCGAGGTTCTCGCCGCCCCAGATGTCGAAGCCGCTGTCGTAGGTGCCGAGCCGCTCGAAGAACGCCTTGTCTATGCTAAACAGTCCCCCCGCCATGGTGGGGCTGTGGACCGGCTCCGCGGGGTCCTTGTGCCGCTTCCGCTCCCGCTCCGGCACCGCGTGCCAGTTGAACTGCGGATGAACAGACATCAGCAAACCTGACTAGTCCACTAAACCCTGATAACTAGCGTGGGTAATTAATGACCTTCCATCAAGTAAAGATCTGAGATTGCAGCTGACTTCCTGATTTTGGGTAATAAACACTCCAAGTTATAAAAAGTCTATAACACTTTTAAAAATAATAATTGTATGAAAAAATGTTGTTTTCATTAATTATTTAGGGTAAACATCATATTTTGGAAAAGACAAGACACCGCCAAAGACTTAAAATAATATCAAAACTACTTTTTTTAACCGAGACATTTGGCCACCTGGTCAAGTCTGGTTCAGAAGGGCAGTTAAGAATGCTTCTACTCTGTTTTTTCTCGATGAGAGCTTTTGAGGTATCAAATTTTTGAATTGCAACAACTTCTATTAAATAAAAATAAGAACACTGGATGTTTTCATTGGTAACAGTTAAAAGTAATTTTAGGAATCAGTTATGATAATTTAAAAATAGATTAATATAGATATACTGGTTATCAGATAATGTCAAAAAATATCTTTGAGCAAAGACATGGAAGAAATCAACTATATGCTTTAAATAAATCAGTAATTTCTATAACGGAGTTTACGTTCTATCTCGAGAATAATGCCTAGTTTTAAATTTCTGTAAAAGTTTCAATTAAATTAAATTTTGGTAGTTTTAAATTTCAGTATAAATAAATCATTAAATTAATTTTAAGTATTAGAACATCAAATATACAAATCAAACTTCCGAGATAATCAAGGAAAACTCTTGAGATTTCCCCAGTTTAGTTCAGGTTGGAAGCTAAGTGGAGTTAAGTTATCTAAGAGAATTATCAAGTAAAAGATTTAATCGGTAAAGGAGCGGCCAGTATTGTAAACAAAGCCACTTAAGCTCCCATTCAACACAATGGAAAGCTGGGTCGCTCCAGACCTGACTTAAGTTAAAAGCTTTTCGACTTTAGACCTCGACCCTTATGTTTACTCAACTAACAGTGAATATCTCTGTCGCAGCAGACCTGCGTACTCAGCGAATTTCCAAACGATCTTGAGATATTGTATTTTCCCCATTAACACCATATAGGAATGGGTATGTAGGTTGGCTGCCTTGGGATGTTGTTAGAAAATGTTAGTTTTGTTAGGAAATGTAATAGTTACGCTAGGTAAATGTCAAACTGTATTAATATTAGGCACTTTTAAATTTTACCCATAAACCCCATGGGGTGAGTATGTAGGTTTGCCCCGCCATATGGGTGTTGTAAGCAAATATCAGTTAAATCCTATCTAGTGAATGAACATACCAAATATTATCAAGTTATGGTGTTCTTTTCATTTTCCCCATAAACCCCATAGGGGTGAGTACGTAGGTTTGCCGCCATGTGGGTATTGTAAGCAAATATCAGTTGAACCCTACCAAGTGAATGTACATACCAAATTTTATCATGTTATTCCAATAAATAAGCGAGATACAGGGTTTTGTTGATTTCCCATTAAGATTAACATGGAAAACCTATTTTTGGCTTTTCTCCGTAACCTGTAAAGCCAAGTTAAAAATTCAAAATACTAAATTGTTTGTTTTTTAAGCTCTTTTAAATGGTTTTAGTTAAAATTGTTGAATTTTGAAAATTATGCTCTAAAAATGCAAAAAACCCATTTTTGACCCCTTTGAAACCCCATAAAACCCCGTTTCCATAACCCGATTATGCTGGTTCGCGAACTCATGAAAATAGACCTAGCCTTACACCTTCAAACCAAATTTCATCAAAATCGGAGGTCCCCTTCAAAAGTTATCAGTACCACGGATACACATATATATATATATATATATATATATATATACATATACATACATATATATATATATGTGAAAATGAACGAACGGTGATTTTGGCTTCTGGGGACCTCAAAATGAATAAGTAACATGGTCCCAGGCTTAGGTCTTACCATGGCTATTACCGTAATAGCGTATTCCCTATAGGGAAATTCGCTAAAAATGTAAATAATGTACCTGTGTTTGAAAGAAATATTTAACCCTAAACAATCACGGGTTGTTAAGAAGTATGTTTTGAATCAAAGCTAAGAACACACATTGTTAACTTAAATATAATAGTTTATTTGATTTGATAACTAAAGTTAGCAACGAGCAAATGTAGTGTGACGGGCCAATTTGATATTGATATAAATGATTACATTCAATGAATTAAAAATAAAAAAATCATGACTGTAGTAAATTTTATCAACTTGAACAATTTATTATACAGCATGATGATCACAATATCAGGAAAAATAACAGATTTTAATGTGAAAATGTTCGATAAGCTTTCATTTAAAAGACTAAAAAAGAAGAAAAAACAGAAAAATTGGTTTCCCAGTAGAGTATTTTACAGAATAAAGCAGTACAGTGTGCAACCAATCAAAACCACATATTAGACGCAATGAAAAAAGGTTGGATACAAACCGTTTTTACACTTACCTGGTATGGTACAAGGGTCCTCCTAGAACTATAATTGTGTAAAATAGATAAATAACTTATCATTATGTTTAGAAACCTCTTTCAAAACCCAGGTGATACTTTATGCTACTTTAATTATTAGCTATTTAATATACAATAAATAGTTTCAAATAACCTGTGAGTTATATGATATATAAATAAAGAGTACTAATTGGTCGTAAACATCGGCAGAGGTATTAAAAAAATTGGTTCTCAGTAATAAAGTAAATATTTTTAAATACCTTTACCAATGTAATTTGCCACTTCCGTTTTTAAATGTGAATACTTTACAAATAGTTTCAGTGTTCTTGAAGATTAATTAAATTAACTAAAATATCATATATTTTTCTTTCCAACATCATTCTTTTTGAAATAGAGGAAATATTCAAATTTGAGGGTAAATTTTTAGGAAAACCAAAAGAAGGGTTACCAACAGTTTATTAAGAATGAACATTTTGAAGTGTGATTGTGATTAAAATGCACAGAATAATCAAGGTCCTATTGGTTTGAGATTTGCTCTGTCAACTCTCAAAATCAAATGCGTGAGTCTCACGACTCAGGCTCTCACACCGAGCATTCCCAAACTCACGCATTGTGAGAATGCCCAATGTAACTCAAAATGCAACTAACACTATCTGTCCGTAATCACGTAAATTAAGCCTGACAGTGGCACTCCTGGTAGAAACGCAACACTAATATACACAGCCTTCTCAATTGGTTAGTTTATAATGCCATATGATGATAAAAGTGTTTCTGCCATTGGTTGTTTTATAAAGATTTTCACAAAACATGGTTAACTGAACCAATTAGAGAGCTTCTGCTTGTTTTATGGAGCTGTCAACTGTAGCCCTTGACAGGCTTATTGGCGAGTGCAGCTATCAGCTTTTCCATTTAAAATGGGAGTTTCAAATGGAACATCACCCGCCAATAAGCATGTCCAAGGCTATAGACAGTATACTACAGTGTGTTTAACTCAACCGGTTTGTTTACTTGTAAATTTTATTTGTATCGTCTAATTTTCTCTCAATAATAATGTACAATAAGTTAGTTTTTTTTCAATTACATGATGAATGATATGTTTGTGCATTGAACTGTACCAAAAGATAAGAAAAGTGATTAAATTGTAAATAATCTGTTGTATGCAAGTCTTATCACAAATGGTGGCATTAAAGGGCATAAAAATGTCACACAAAAATTTGGTTTTGTGATGATTACATACTTTTTTACAGGATAAAGTAACTAAAATAAACAAACTGCTTTGCTTTTTTTAACGATTGTGGAAAACCAATCCTACCTATTAATTTTTGAATAACTGGGTTTATCTAAAATTGAATCCAAAATCACAGAGTAATAATATTTTGATGGCACCAGGGCATTGAGAGTGGCGGCTGGTGAGCGTAGTTTGTACGTTACCTGGAGGTTCCAGCTAAAGCCGCCCACCTGGGGCTCCGAACTCCACGTCACCTCGAACGTGTCATCGTTGATGTTCTCGATGATGGGACAGACGACGCGGGTCGAGTCCTCCGCGATGCGGCCAAGCAACGGTTCCAGCCAGCCTACACAAGCCCACTCGCTACTTACCACACTAGTCGCTGCTCACCCCGAGCGAACGAGTAAATCAAAACCCAACCCCAAACATCCACCTTCACTTAAGAAATTGCAATTGACAGCAATTTTATTTTGTTTGGATAAACCCCAAAAAATAAAAACACACACACCAAAATGATAGAAAAATCAAACAACGAGGCGCTTTACATTCAATTATTTACTCTTTGTCATATTTCAACTTTATTGTCAGTGATAAAATTGATTGTAAACAAGGGACGATATGTACATGATATGATATTAATGTACCCACCAAAGTACCCATCCAACATGTTTTTAATTTAAACAAAAATATGTGCGCACTCCTTTTATTTTAAATTCAGGATGATCTAGAACCATTTGTAGCAACATTTTTTCAAGTTGGCAAGGATTTTTTATATTAAGTTTAATAGCTATGCAATGATTTCCAAGCTTCTATGGTTCCGTGGAATGTCATATAATTGCAGGATTTAATCAAAAGATTTAGAGTTTACCATTTCCTAATAGTTTTAATTAGTTTAATTAGGACTCAATATATTAATCCTAATACGAAATATTTGATTGACTGTACATTTATTTTCAACTGTTCTATGCAAATTCAAATAAAAACCTAACAATAGGTCTACTTAGCTATACCCCGTTCAAAATAAATGTGCGGTCAAAACGCAGATTTCAATTATCCCATTTTTCCTGTCCCCCCTGCTGCCATGAATCCAACCAATCAAAATCACTGAGAATTATTACAGCTGTTTAATATCTCATGTCACTTTAAGCCAAAGTTTTGCTTTTTCATAAACAAATATTCTAATTTTGACGTTTGAGATGTAACAAGATGTGCTTCCAGTATAAGGGAAAGTAAGGGAAGTAACACAATCATCAGCGCTATTTTCTATTCTGAATTTTAAAGACGAAATTAAAATATCATCTGATTGTGAAGAAAATCAGGCAATTCAGGAAGGTATTGAGGGACAATTCCTTGTGGTGGAAAATAACATTCTGTCTTTCGACCGCACATTTATTTTGAACAGGGAATAGTATAAGTTATACCTTTTTTAGTCATTTGAGGTTGTAAGTTACAATTATTCTCAAAAGTAAAATCTGGATTTTCTACACTTACAAGAGGTAAATTAATATTTTGTAAGTAATAATCATTATTTCCTTGTAATAAGATTTTGAATGGAAAAGTGCAAAAGGAAAGAAAAATATAACCATACACTCACTGAGAAAATAGTGACAGGTACAATTGTTAAATCAAAATCAATTTCAAAATAAATTAAATAAGAGTTTTTGTTTTAGTTAGTAAAAGATACAAAGATGTACCATAAGCCTAGGTAATATAGAATGTTTAAGAAGTAAATAAGCTTGAAAGAAGCTTATATTAAAACCCATTACCTGAAACCGAGTTCAACCCAGCTCTACTTGCATTATACGGTTTTATATTGAAAAGTCTGGATTTTTTAAAGTTTAAATTCAATGATGTAATTTTAATTCGGAACCTTTTCCTACTTTGCTATAACTCAACGTAATGGACTTAAAATACTTGGAATAAACTACTTTGCAGAGTAAGTCCTACTTGTTTGCTCTTTGCCATAACTAAATGACAACTGAAGTAAAACTGAAATGGTAATTTTATGGTTCTTTACTTATTATTTTTAGTTTTTCTTCAAATACTTGAGGCACTTTGTAATACTGTAATACTAACCTTACAATGCTAAGACTGGTACTGTTTAAAAAAATTATAACAATATAAAACTGTTATGGAGTGTACATCAATTAATTGTCATGTCTTCTCTTAACAGTTGTCATGAATTAATTTGCTAGTTGGTTGCTAAGTACGGCATAAATGCATATATAAATTAATTAAAAGAACACCTTACTAAATATGCACAAATTAAATATAATTTATTGATACTGTAAAGATATCACAATAGCTAAGGTTGTATATTTTACTAAGGCGGAACTAAACATCGTCACAAGTTATGCATTTATACATTTAGAGAACATAGACAAATTTTACTTAAAAGAAAATAATGGAAGTAGGTAAAATCCCGATTGGCCATTTCAAATTCTGCTCTCAATGGGAGAATCCAGTTCAATGGGGAAATAAAACTCTGTTTGAAGAGACTGAGTTGTGTTTGGAGAAGCCCTGCAGTGAAAGAGTCTATCTGATCAGATTAATCTCTGCTTCATTTCAAGAGCTTCCCTCTCCCAACTCCTATGATATATGAGAGAAAACATTCAACAGAGTGCGGATAAATGTGGATTATGTCGCAGTCCTTTGAAATTACTTTCGTATTATATTACTTGTAATTTATAATACATTTTAAAATCCTCTTTTTAATACATGCTAATACTAGACTCAAGATCTGGGATCAGAAGTACTTTTTTTGGAGTGGGTCACTAGTGTTTCTTAAGGCCCGTTGTATATAGTGGGTAATACTGTATTGAAGCTCCCATTAAAAGTCCATTGTTCAGTAAACTACAAGCTGATCGACTTGTTGAAATACAGCCTAATTTGGTGGTATTACCATTGACTTTGTACACTACGTGAGTAGACTTCTCATAGCATAGGCGTGTGTGAAGTATATTGACGGTGGTGCGATCTCGTGCGGCGTCCATTGAAGTACACGTAACATATGATAGATAAATCAGTATTACCACTCTTCTAAACCAAGGATGAAACATTTTATAAGTGAAAGTTATGTTTATGTTTTGGTAAAATGTTTTGGCAGCACTGTAAATTCAGCTGAATAATAACAACATCGATGGCAGCGACTCTGGTGCGGCGTCCACCGAACTTCCAAATTTTTGCCTCAAACTAAATGCATTGGATGAGAGGTCTATTCACGTTAGTGTACATAGTCAATGGTATTACCATGCGTATAGAATGGGTCTTAACATTTATTTTTGCAATTTAAATCAGTTGTTTTATTGTTTAAAATTTGATATGTAAACAGAAATAGGTAATTTTAAGCAAATCAATCATAAAACTCCATTGGGGATTTGTATAGTTTGCGGTTATGTGAAACATCTTTATTTAAAATTGTTTTCCCAAAGTTTAGGATTAAGAGTTACAGTAAAAATAGAAAAATTAAAAGTGACAAAGTCTATAATAGTTTGATGAGTTTTTCAGCCCTACAACCAGTGAAATTGAAGTATCCTAAGAATATATTATTATAAACAAATCTTCACCAACCACGGGTTTAGTTAGCCTTAACATTTGCCAACTTTGCAAGACGATAAATCTCAACATGACAAACCAGCCTGAGGGACAGCTGTAATCAGACAATAGTCACAGCTGATTTGGGACAAAGACAAGCAGTCGGACAAATCAATGCCCACAGAGTATTCGTGCCTCCAGGGCTGCAGACAATTGGATTGCTGGACGTGGGATGGGAGGGGGATGGGGAGGGGCAGGGAAGACCTTACAAGTGGTGCTTTGATTAATCCGATCAGCTCGACATTTTATCTGCCACAGGGCTTCTAAAAACACAGCTCGTATTTGGACCTACGCAACTCCTTCAGTGGTGTTTGGATTTAAAAATTACACAAAATAAAAAAAATATTCATCAATACATATTTGTTTTAGTTTAACATCATTCTTAAGTTAATAAAAATTAAACATTTATTTTGTTTCTGGTCAGTAAAAGTTAGGCTAACTTTGTATTTAACTAAACATTCCACCAAGTTAAAAGTACGAAGGGTATGTAAATGTTCCACATTTATGAGTCAGAAACAAACTCCTAACACCAGAGACTATAACAATTTTATTATAAAATTATCACCTACAACAAGAAAACAATATAATAAATAATCGTAAGGCTCACAAAGGTATTTTGATGAGAAATATTTGATTACAAATTTAATGCATACAGTGGGAGCAACCATATGTTTTCATTTTAATAGCCTCCAGATATTTTTCTTGAATAAATAAGAGGTTAATTTATCTGTCAGTGGACAATCCAATTGTGACTGTCACTGGTTACAGATGTTTTGAGCTTTCGAGGACTGTATCCTAATCTTCAGACGAAAAATGGTCCTCAAAAACCATGGTCCTCAAATGAGGAGTTTAAATAATATCGCCTTGTCAGGTCTTCTTGGAGTTTAAAAAACCACCGAAGTATATTAAAGTACATTGAAGTACATTAAAACACCGAGTACACATTTTACACAGACAAACACAGACATGAAAGAACACGAAACTTGAATACACAGTGGTTGATGTTTCCACAACGATGTCCACTACTGCGTATTCATGTTTTGTGTTTTTTCGTGTCTGTGTAAAACGTGTACTCAGGGTTTTAATTTATACATTTTTTTACCCAAGACGATCCGACGAGCAAAAATATTTTAAACTCAAGATTTTAAGAACCGTTTTTGGTCGGAAGATGAGGACAAGATGCACAGTCCTCAAACATCTGTAACAAGTGATAGTTACAATTGGATTGTCAACTGACAGGTAAATTAACCTTTTATTTGAACAAATTTTTTTTTTTATTCTATTATCTGTACTTTTTTACAAACAAAGAGATGCAAGTTATTTAATAAAGAATTTATTTATATGAATTGCAAGCGTTTAACAGTGAAGTAAAAATTAGAGAGTTGCTTAAGGCAACAAAGAAATAAAACCAGGTGCTTTTCTGTATGTTCTAAACATTATTAGGAATTTTCATGAGCAAACAAACCGATCTCTTTGACATGCTGCACCCATTAGTCATTTGATTTTAATAGAGTTATAATATATTTTGAGTTTATTTTTTTGTGATATTATCTCAAACCCATAGCTATTACACGTCTAGTGTCTATGTATGGCACAATGCAAATAATTGAACAATACTGAATAAAAAGTAATTTTTGATTCTTACACCTATTATGGGACATGTATAAAAACATCTTTGTTTATAGTTTAATTCACAATTATTTATTTATTTGGAATGATGTAGGCCTACGGTAGTTAGAGAAAAAAGATGATGATGTTAGTAAAAATGCATTAACAAAAACCAAAACAAACAAGCCAACAAAAACCAGTATATATTAAGCTAATTACAGCACCAACATAGAATCAAAACAGTCAGTACATACCTGGGAGTACTCTGAAGGATTGGTCCCGATGATTCACCAACAAATAATACTAAAAAAATACTCACATTACGCAGTATAATACTCCTCTGATGGCCAGGCTCAGACTTTGATTCAATACATATGTCTTAATGGGAACAAGTTGTCAGCTAGTCATTATCGCACCAGATAGTACTACGGAAATCACGTAGGCAAATATTTTTTATACCCGATAAATTTGTAACCCGATAAGACTACTCGCGATAAAGCCTTTGAAAGTCTTTGGAGCGAGCGTTCAAGTATTTTATCCTCGCCACATGATTACCTTATCGCTCGCCAACTGACGCATAGCGAACCATGGTAACCGTTTAGCTCAAGCAAGAAAGACCTACTTTAGACTCACAATACATAAATAACTATTGCATGGCAGGTTGGATATCCACTTTTACTGTTGTTTTAAGCAATTTTTTATAACAATATTTAAATAAAAGTATTAATAAATAACTTAAACATATAATGACATTAAATATTTTGTATTTTCTTGTAAGGATAATTAATTAGAGTCTCACAGATTCTTTGTTGATTAAATAAATATGACTATTGGAAATTTGCTGAGTACGCGGGTAGGCTGCAATGGGGATATTTTTTATACATAAGAGCAGCAGTAAAGAAATTAGACTGAATTAATCGCATGTGTCAAGGTAAGTAATCTGAATAATCAATGTGAGCTGTAATGTGGTCATGACTCTTGGCTGAGTTGATGTATTAACACGTAACATATACCTGCGACGAAATGAGTGGCATGTAAGAAAGGAAAAAGTATAATGAATATAATGTTCCATTGAATTATTAAAGAGACTTAAACGTTGTGAAATTAAGAAGTTATTTAAGAAGTTATTTATTGCCCTTCAGAAATACAGTTTTAATTCGTTATCCATGTTGGAACAGTTGAACCAAAAAGGACAGAATAAAGTGATGTTAAGATTTAAAGCAAATTATATTTCATGTTAACCATTTTTAAGACAAGGGTACAGGAAGGTAATGTAGATGAACAGAGGGTATAAAGAAATATTTAGTAAAAGTTCATCTGGGCCATTTTATGAAGATTGATCACTTGTGCGGCTGTTTGAATGAAAGTATCCAACTCGACTCAGCTCGGCTTCCTCAAGTGCGACTGATCCGCTCCGCTCCCTACCCTCCTTCATCGAGCTCTTCGGCTTCTAATTCAATGAAGAAGTTTGTTATTCACTAGTTATAAAGTCGCTATTGAAATTCATCGGGTGACTTTTTGTACTCTGTGACAAGTTGGAAACAGTTCAAAGGGGGTAATGCATAAATTTGCAAACTTCTCTTTTTCAATAAGTTTTGTAGATATTGAGATACTTTTGGGAAAACCGCTTTCAGAAAAGAATTAGAAAATGAACCCCTTGATTGGTTTTAAAGGATAGTTGAATTTTACAACTACTTCTGCATTCAAATGGGACAGAGAAAAAAATTAAATGACAACTGAATGGAAAAACATATATTGTTTTATTATTCGAAGGCAATGTAGTTTTCTCACTTGAAGCACATGACAGAAGGTAATAAAAGTTTAAATTTTGCTGCTTAATTGACAACTTATTCCCATTTCTTTGAATAATTAGATAAATAACTAGGACAACAGTATAGTTTGAATCCACTGTTTTTGGAAAGTATATGTAAGATTGTAGGAAAATTGATTTAAAATGTGTACATATCTTGTTATTTTGGTAATTTATACCAAATATAACTTGTTTTCTATTGTAATTGACGGCAATTTAGGAGAATTTTTGAATATTTACGCTACATTTCGTAGCTTAAACCAATGTCATTATTTTTACAGGAACAAATCCAATAATTCATGAATCAGCTTATTTTGGCTGGAAAAAGTTAGTATTGAAATGGAATGAGCTATTAAAAGCTATTGTAAAAATATATATTTTTGCCAATTAAAACAATATTATCTGCAATTAGTGAAAAAAATTCTATAAATAACATGTTTCAGACAAATAGACGAATATTTTAAAATTAGTCTTACTGAGGCCACAATATTAAAAAGGAAACTCCATAAAAAATATATAAAAAAACTATAATGTTGGTAAGTTTTTCTTAAAAGATTTTAGTCACAGTTTAGCTATCCATAATTTTATTGAAGTTTAGAATTACACAATGTTCATTGTTGTAAATAAAATGAAACCGAAAAAAATACTGGAATTCCAATATTCACTTTCCAAAGACCCTAGATTCCGTAGGTTCTGTGGTTGGGTGTTACCTGGAGGTTCCAGTCGAAGCCCCCGACGTTGACGCCACCGGAGTCCCGCCAGTGGTACTCGAGGGTGGTGTCGTCAATGACGTCGATCACCGGACACACGACGGTCGTGGG
Source organism: Neoaliturus tenellus (assembly GCA_030545055.2). NCBI lineage: Eukaryota > Metazoa > Arthropoda > Insecta > Hemiptera > Cicadellidae > Neoaliturus > Neoaliturus tenellus. Next base: position 74,580,124 of record CM061532.1, on the reverse strand, counting down.
GTCCACTGCGATCCTTGCCAGCAACGGTTCCAGCCATCCTGGCATGCCACACAACCAACCACACACGGTTAGGCTACGATACTCCCCGCACACACTCCCAATATGCCAACATTTAACTATTTTTGGAAATTAAAAATTCTTTATTTGTCCTCTCCTTTGTATGTCTCAATGCTCCTGGTCCCTCCCCTTACTTAGGATCACCCATAAACACCAACTAATTTTATTAATAATTGAAAATTATAAATCCTCGAGAAAATTGTCAACTTAGTAGTTCAACATACGTTGACAATGCATAAAACCTTTAGAAATAACGATTTTTCTTAAAAAAACTATAAAAAATTTGGAAGCGGCTAATAACCGATGAAAATTGGTTTATCTTTTAAATTAGTAATCTTTATATAGTTTCATATGCAACACCATAGGTAATTATAATTTTGTTGGTTGCCGTATATGTTAAAAGAGCATTATCATACTACATTCCCAATCTATATGAATTTCTCTCGTATTCTTAACCAAAAATAGGTACATCATACAGCTAAATAGGTGTAAAATAGGTGTATCATCAGCTGTTCATGGAAGTTAGTCAAGTAGAATATTATAAAATTGTTTAGTACCAAATATGACTTTATTGTTTCTTAAAACCATTAATAATTTGTATTAGTAAAATTTAGCACCATTTTATTAAATTGTTACTATAAACATACTCTTTAAAACATGTGTAGGCCTATATAAGTACAATCATAAAAATTAATCACAATTTTGCCTAAGTTATGATGGTGTTTACATCATTATGAAATATTCAATGAAATATTCATGTTCTACAAGCTTGCAAAAATTGTAAAAAAAAACAATTAATTTTCTATGTAAATAAATAAAATAAGAATATTTAATGCTTCAAGTAAAACAAATCCACTTATATTTCCCGCAAATATGCAATACGTAATGGTTTTTATTGGTTCCTAACAAAATATTTAGGCCTGTATTACCTCTTACACAAACTACCTTATGAAATTTGTTGTATTCAAAGATTGTAAAAATGGATGTGTTTTATTACCTCAATAAAAAAACCCTGAACAGTTCAGTGGCTTTTAAAAATAATAATATTGTAGGTAAGGATTATTTTATAATAACAGATTTACACTAATATAAACAATTTTTTTTAAATAAGGATTCCTATTTGGTGTAGATTAACTCCGACTTAAGTTAAAAATGTAGTATAAAATAATGTATAGTTATTGGTAAATTGTAGTTTTAAATCAGGAGTGTGAATAGTGTATTCAACTGAGAGTGGACAGAATTTCTTTTTAAAAATATTCTTATTTATTTAACTTAAAATGGTAAGTTATGGCAATTTTCTTAATAAAAAAATATTTAAAGAAAAAATCCAACAAAATCTTTGTGCTGGGGAGTAACGTAAAATAACCTTAACACAGAAAAATAACACAAAAGAAAGGTAAAACATGTATTAGTAGAACACAAGTGGTGGCGAAACACGCAATGAAAAGTGGTATTAAATACACAATGAAATGGTAAAGAATGCATATGATTTATAATATAAAATGAAAATGAATGGTAATTGGTTTAACATAATTAGACTCTGGGAAATGTGCAAACGTAACAAACAAGGTTTGTACAAAAACAAAATATAACTAATATAAAATTCCAACAATGCATATACTCCAAATTAACACCTACCCAAACCACTCATCACAAAGAAATAAACAAAAACATCTAATACTGTATTGATAAATAAATAAGTCTAACTCAACAAATTGAAGTAGTAGGACTACAGAAAAGTACTAGACCTTAAAGCAACATAAATCAAAATCAATATACAATAAAAAATAATAATATTGTTTTGGGATTTTTTTAAGCTTTATTAAATAGTTATTTAGCTATATTCGTATTATGGCCCCAGTGTGCCTATGTACTCGGAATTAAAAAACAAATCTTATAACTTATTGTATAAAAGTTTTAATAATGAAAAGTCGAGTTAAAACCTTTTTATTGGAGAAATAGTAATAATCAATCAGCAGTAAAGATGTCTAAAAAATAAAGCTTCACAAGTTAAACACATTTTAAATATAAATACCCCCGTCGCAGCAGACCTGCGTACTCAGCGAATTTCCAATGGAATTTTGGTATATTTTCTATTACCACATAAAATCCATGGGGATGAGAGTATGTAGGTTTGCCGCCATATGGGTTTTGTTGGTAAATATAAGTTAAACCCTACCTAGTGATTGTACATACCAAATTTTATAAGGCTATGGTGTTCTTTTTATTTTCCCCATAAACGGTATAGGGGTGAGTACATAGGTTTGCCGCCAAATGGGTTTTCTAAGCAAATATAAGTTAAACGCTTCCTAATGAATGTACATACTGTACCAAATTTTATCAAGATATGTCAATATATAAGCAAGTTAGAAGGTTTTGTTGATTTCCCATAAGAATAACATGAAAAACATACTTTTTGGATTTTCTCCATAACCATTTAAGCTGGGTAAAAAATTCAAAATACTAGATTGTTTGTTTTTTTAAGCTCTTTTAAATGGTTTAAGTTAAAATTGTTGAATTTTCTAAATAAAAGTAAAAAAAAGCCAAAAACCCATTTTTAACCCTTTTGAAACCCCATAAAACCCTGTTCCCATGGTCCGATCATTCTGGTTCGCGAACTCAACCTAGTAGACGCTGGCTTACATCCCTGTACCAAATTTCATCAATATCGGAGGTTCCGTTCAAAAGTTATCGTGTTAACGGACACATAGATATATATATATATATATATATATATATATATATATATATATATATATATATACATATATATCAATTTGAACGAACGGTGTTTTTGCCTTCTAGGGACCTCAAAACGAAAAAGTATCATGGTCCCGGGCTTAGGTCTTACCGTGACTACTACCGTAATAGCGTATTCCCTATAGGGAAATTCGCTAAAAAACTGTTTTTTTTTACAATAATTATATTTTATTGAATTTTTTGTCTTGAAAAAAAAAAACAATATTCTGACTGCCTCACACTAAAAAAATTACGTGGGAGGTGAAATATACGAGGGTAATATAAACCGGCGCAGATTTCCTGAGAGACAAGCCGGCCATTTATAATGTTAATGGCCAGGAAACCGGAGAATATTGCAATTTTAACACCGGGAATTCTTCACGGCTCAAGGAGCAAGGTTAGGTGAGAGACCTACCTACACCCATCAATCCAAGCGGGGCATCCTCCGAATCTTTATTTTTGGCGGTGAAATTGATGAAAACCAGGGCCTAGGGCTATCAAATGTACAATGTTTTAAAATACTGTACAAATTAATTATTATGTTTTCATTACCGTTATTAAAATCTTATTTTGCAAGTAACAATAGGTAAGCGAACGAAAAACAGAAACATTTACTCGCCCTCGGCGCAGTTTTAAAAATTAACAAAAGGTTAATGTAAACAAACATGTTAAAACACGTGCACAGCTCAAAATTAGTTTTGTTATTTTTATTTAGGTGATTATGTCAAACAGCATAGACCTTGGTTACTTTTTAGTGGAATGATAGCCTAAGTATTATTCGTAAAAGTCACTATTTTTGGTTGGTAAAAATGTTAAAAAAATAGAATGCTTTCTGTATAACATAACATTTCATGAAATAAATGCGACAAAAGTTAGCATACAATATTCAAAACTTATTTTACTGTTTATTTATGAAGAGTGTAAAAAAAATAAATGATATTACAACTATGTGGAAAAGATTATTAGTTATTAATATTAAGTGCAATTATTGAATGTATTTAAATATGTAGATATACCCCCCAATTACAACTTGATCAAATATGCTTATTTGTAAATCTATTTTTTTTAATTACCTATATATTTTAATATAGTTTCTCCGATAGATCGGAAGACTAAGACTTTACAAAATGGTTAGCATAACAAATGGCGGTGAAAGGGAAAAATGTTTGATAATATCGGAGAGGATTGTTTCGGCTAGGTCCAGTGTTGCCAAAACTGTTGAATCCCAATAAAACATCACAAGCCAGTATCAAGCATAGATATAAAGAAAACATCTGGATCGCCAACTGAGATGGTAGAATGATGATAAAAACGAGCGGACTTCCCCCACCACTAGTAGGGGTTACCGCCGCGCCTAATGTCAGCTGGCATCGTTATTATTGGTGCGTCTGGTTTGTTTACCTTCTTTTACTCACCGAATCAACCCCAACTATATGGTGGTGGGGATAGCGGCTCGTTTTCGCAGCACGGTGTTAGCGATCCAGATGTTTTGTTTATATCTATGGTATCAAATCGCTTTGTGGCTGACCTTCACACAATTTGGCAACAGTGGAGCCATCCGCCCCTCTCTCACTTCTCACTTCCCCTCCCGCCGCTCAAGATTAGTGATGGCAAAATTTCTTGATAAAATCGATTTTTCGATATATCGATGTATCGAAAGAGTAAAATCGATTTCGATAAAAAATCGTGAACAAAAAATCGATGTCAAAAAATCGATGTATCGAATGGTAAAAATCGATTTTTCCGGAAAATCGATTTTATTTTGCCATCACTACAATGGCAAAATTTCTTGAAAAATCGATTTTTCGATATATTGATGTATCGAAAGAGTAAAATCGATTTCGATAAAAAATCGTGAACAAAAAATCGATGTCAAAAAATCGATGTATCGAATGGTAAAAATCGATTTTTCCGGAAAATCGATTTTATTTTGCCATCACTACAATGGCAAAATTTCTTGAAAAATCGATTTTTCGATATATCGATGTATCGAAAGAGTAAAATCGATTTCGATAAAAAATCGTGAACAAAAAATCGATGTCAAAAAATCGATGTATCGAATGGTAAAAATCGATTTTTCCGGAAAATCGATTTTATTTTGCCATCACTACAATGGCAAAATTTCTTGAAAAATCGATTTTTCGATATATTGATGTATCGAAAGAGTAAAATCGATTTCGATAAAAAATCGTGAACAAAAAATCGATGTATCGAATGGTAAAAATCGATTTTTCCGAAAAATCGATTTTATTTTGCCATCACTACTCAAGATGCTACTACCGCGCCACTGGTGGCGGAGCACCGCACTACTCACCCTCGGCGCACTCGCAGTGCGAGTCCAGGTAGGTGAGCACGGGCGCGGTGGCGTGCTTGGCCCCTATCAGCCGCGCTCTTATCAGTCCCTCCCGCTTGGCGGCGCGCACGATCTTCACCTTGGGGTACATCGCCATGTACTCCTCCAGCTGCCGCTTCAGATGGGCTGCAAAACAAACCACATAGTAAACAGTGTTCTGTCACACCAACAACACAACTACAAAGTATTTGGGATAATTCAGCGTTGTTATTATTATAAGAAAACAACTAACCTATAAAGGATGTAACTTGATGAAATCAGTCTTTATAATGATTTTCTGTAAAATAAATAGGCAATAAAATACCTTTTACATTCCAAGCCGTTTACGGCACTAACCCAATTTTCAAAGCTAGAATTACAAGCAACTAGGGTATTCCAGATAAAGAAACAGCACTGTGATATTTTGCTAGGGGTGGCCAATACACGACACTAAAACAAGATTTTTGTTTCGAAACCTATACCTAAAGGGGATGATTTTTAATTCACAATATTGGACGTAAAACAATAAATTCTTTGAGATCCTTTATATTAGACGAAAAGTAGTACACGGGTCTGTATACTGACCACCACTCACGCTTGTTGTTTTGCGTCATCATGTGAAAAATATACAAGTTAGTGACATGGCCGGGTTACAGATTTTCATTCGGAGGATGGGAGAAAGGGATGTTTATGATTAACCAATGAATAAAAATGAAAATTCCATTTTGTTGTGTAAAACCATGTTTCTGTCCATTCAATAAAATAGGTACTGTAAGCTATTAAAAATATCAAATACACTGTATTATAATTTGATATTTAAAATTTCATGTTTATTCTCCTTTGTAACCGACAATATATAATGTAACTAAAAAATTATAAAATAACTAATTACCAACAAAATTTATTTTATTTCTTCCCAAAATATTGGCAAGATCAATTTTGGATTGAGTCTATACTCCCATAAACCTGAATCACAAATGGCTCTTAATCAAATAAATTTAACCCTCACTGTTATTTATTCAATTAAAATTAATAAATACACTGACTTTATGCATAGCAGGAAATGATCAATAGGGAAATGGATATAATACCCCAAAAATAGCTTTCACTGTTATATTAGAATTTAAAGTGGAAAATCTTTCTCCATTGTCAAATTGGTTACTGGAGTGCAAAGGAACGATCCCGCTTGACTTAATCTGCAAAATTACACTTTTCCTGTGGCAAAATTCAAGTTAAATTCAATCATGTCGAACCACCTCAGGCTCCTTCTGTTATTAAAAGTTATAGCCTCGATAAATAATTGCCTGCTGAGTCTTGCATTTTCTACAACGCTGATTTCCTTGAGATTGAAATACCTTTGTTAAAGTTTGACACGTATTATAGGGCAATTCATCAACCGCCAATCGAGAACGGTTATCCAGCAGATTCCTCGCTCGCGGATTACACTGAAGAATTACTTCCTTTGTCGAAAGATATTAAAAAGGTTGTTCTTTTCTATAGTGATTTATTTTCCACAAAGATTTATATTGAGGAAATCAGGACAAAACTGAGAAATAAGACAAAAATGTGGATAAATTACATGAATAAATTACAAACAAAAGCTCTTCAACTGGTTCTAAAGAGTTAACATTAGATGTCTTTAATAGAAAAAAAACGGGATAAGACAATTTATTTAGTATTTAGTTTCATAAACATCATAAATTGAAACGTATTTATTAATACAATACTTCAACTAGCAAAAGTTGGTGATCCCTCTATGTGTGATATTGTCTAAGCGACCAGTATAGGATTATAACAATAGGCGTGCTTCCTAAAACATTAATAATTAAAGCACAGATTATTAAGATTCTACAGTACGCGCCATCTTGGATTTTTATTCCCATTAAAATTTTTAAACGTCGTCTACGCTTTTAGTAGAAATAAAGAAGATTCACCTTAATGTCATTATAAAGGAAATTATGAAATAAAAAGTTTTACATTGTTGATTGTTTAATTAATAAACAACAAAGTATTCTCAACTTTTTTGTTCGATGGCTGAATTTCTCAGTAGTTTAGTCTTATAAATCTCTCTATAAACGTGATTTTAATATCGTTGTCACAAATATTAAAAGTTTATTTAAAATGATATAAAGATCAATCCTTTTTGACTAATATTAAAGGCGTAGAGGACGTTTCAAATTTATATGACATTAGTCTTATGGGAATAAAAATTCAAAATGGCTTGTACTACAGACTCTTAATGGTTAGAAACCAACGTCGAAAACAGCATCATTGGATTAAATAGGAACAAAATTATTCAAATAAAGCGATTGAATTTAGATTTAATTTTACAAATAATAATGACCTATTTTAATCAAGATGTAATTTGTCCTTTTTAACACAGAGAGCGGAGCTTGAGGAGACTGTAGGACGAATATCTATGATTTGAGATATAGTAAGAAAACAAATTATTATATCGTAAACTACTGCCTCCTTCAAAATTGTTTTGCAAAGAATAAGTTGTAAGAAAATTTTTTTAACAACTGAGCGCTACACATATTTTAGATTTAAAAACCTCAATCGATCTTTATTTGTATGATTTATTGGTTTGATATTGCAGTATCAAGTTGACAAGGTGATAGGTTATTGGTTAGCTGAAATGAAAAAGTAAAACGATGTCAGTTACTTTTTCTGTTATTACTGACGAATGTAGGATAAAGGTAATCTATACTTAACTATGCCATGAAAATGCTTCCATTATTGAAATACGTTCAGAAAATAATTTTGAGAAAGTAAAGAATAATGGGTAATTTTATCAGAGTGCTTCATAAATCTTTGATGGTAATTTCTAAGAGGGTCAGCTTGGAATAATGGTGACAAATTTGTCTCCGTTGAAAGGTGTTCAGTAAGTCATTAGAGCCAAGTATCTTGCTGGGCGGGGCATACTTTAACATGATTTAAGGGTGGTTTGGCCACCATTTCAAACGTTTTAACCTTTTTGCCATCATTTCTCAAGACCCTGTCAAGTTTTTATAGGCTATAATATCTCTTTTCATTTCAAGTGAATTGTCTTGCACAATTTACACTTTGTATTAATTGCAGTAATTAAATATTCAATTTTATTTATGTAATATTTTAAAGGATTAAATGACATCAATCAAATGGTATTCAAATAAGCATTAGAGAGTACATACTAATCTAACACAGAGATTTTTGTGGGAAAACAAAAATGCTTTTTTTGGAAAGAGAACTCTTAAAGCGTAATTTTCAGTAAGGCTTTCTTGCAAATGAACACATAAAATGTTATGAATATTGTACGTACGGATAATAATAATTGAATTTCGGCTCCAGAACATAAATAAATAAATAATCAAAGATGAAGGATACATATGTAGTAAAATTTTTAGATCAATAAATTACAGTTACTTGTGGGAATCTCTAAAAAATGACGCAAAGCTTAGTAATTAAAAATTGCAATGAAATTTGTCGAGCATCTCCATTTAGCGTTGGATCTACTGTACTCAATTTTTGGTCTTAGGCAACTACGGTGCACCTGACCAACATAGGTACTATATTTGTTTCTTAAATTGGACATTCAACTGGAGATCCACTGAGTACGCAGGTTTTTCTACAACTGTACTCCAACCAGTACATTGTAAGCATTGTAAACATGGCGTTTCTAGTTGGTCCTGCTTCCTCCGCTGATCGCACGGCAGGATTGTCGCACCTGTGTCGTGTCGCCTCGTATTTTATGCACGACGCCGACACGGGTGCTCGGATCGTAACAATCCAGATATCTTGACTTGTGTTATTTTTACTACTTTTCCAGGCTTTCACGCAATAAAACTATAAGAAAACCCTAGAGTTGACTGCCAGCGGTAAAATCTCGAGTCAGCTCACAAAGTGGTTTTATGGTCCTTGCAGTTTCAACATTGTGCAAAGAAAACCCATCTCTGAGTTAATCTATTTAATTCATTTTGATGAACTATATAAAACTTAAACTGGTTTATTTTCAAAAAGTTGTAACAACGTTAAAACCCTATCTAGTACAAAAGAAATAAATCAGTTTGAAATAAAAATTTTACTAGACTTACTTGTGCTATTAAAAACCCAGAGGCACAATTTAAATGACGACAAAAACTATAATGCTCTGTGCTAAGCGGAGAGAACACATTATTTTTTTAGATACAAACTTAGTCCTATTTCGGTTTTTATATGACAATGGCTCCAAAATGTTTATAAGAGTAAGCCTACGAAAAATTTCGGCCTACTATATTTTTATCAACAAAAAAGAAACAGTTGCAGGTGCTTATATGATTTTTTTAGGAACTAACAGTGTACCCAAGGAGGCTGAATCGGCTATAAAAAATTTCGGTATTTGCAAAATGGACAGATAAAATCGGTCTTGAAAACTCTTTTAACTTTTTTTTACTTGGCGCCGCCACGATCTCGCCGGCACATTAAACGCAGCGTCCCGGTGGCACGTGCGGCTGATGAAGGCGTTTTAAAATACGGCACGTCCCCGCCGCCGCCGCGCCGCTGCCGGTTATTTGTTTCTAACGCATGTATAAGCGAAGCGCAGAAGGCGTAGTGCGCTGTGAAACGTTTAAGCATTAATTTATGTTGCTTATGTATTTTTAAAGCAAGTAAAATGCGGAAGAAATTTCACTAAATGACCGGGCGACATTCAGTTTAGTGCAGGAAGTTGATAATCTGTAATATAAACAGTAGCTTATCGGTGTTTTCGAACTGGTTATCTGCACTGACGCATATCACTATTTTTATGTATAGACGTCAAGAAATAGTTTTATCAACAGACTTGTAACAGGCGGAACATTTTTTTTAAAGTCATTAGCCGGGCGCATTTTGGTGGGAAGCGGGCGGGGGGGGGGGGGGGAGATCTTGGGTGATGATTTAAGGGCAATTTGGCCGCGAACGGAAACAGCTTCGACCTTTTTCGTCTTCTACTTTTTGCTGCGAATAATGTCAACTCCATTTGTAATTTTCTTTTTCTCTCGAGACGAAAAAGAAAATAACTCAACCGATCACACATGAATCACGTTTCTTCGGCTCTTAAAACGATTGCTTGCTAACGAAATCAACGTGTTTAGGAAACATCTTTATTTTACGGAAATATCTATTAGTTAATGAGGTTTTTTTTGGAACATAGTTTTTTAACTAATTGATAGTAGGCCTAATGCCATGGCAAAATAATTTTTATTGGAGTAGGCCTAGCAAAATATTATAGGTAGGATATTTTGGGAACATCACTTCTCAAAAATAAAATAAAATCCAGGACACTCTTATGTGTGCAACGACTATCTAATATCAGCATCTAAATTTCCTGGTAATAAGAAAATGTAAACTAGGGAATGAATCAAGTAATAAAGTAGACAAACATTTTCTACTACCAGGATTCTTTTTGTTGAAAAAGTTATTTTTAGTATAAACTAATTAATAAACTTACGCATATCTGAAAAGTCGTCGACGAGAATTATCTCGTGCAGCAGTCTGGGCGGCGACCGGTCGATGACTGAATGGACGGTCCTCAGCAGCACGGACCACGCCTCGTTGTGGAAGCAGATGATGACGGAAGTGGAGGGCAGGTCTTCGGGGTACCTCCGGGGCTTCTTACACCTGAAACATCACACGGTGGTAATAATCTACAATCAGACAAAAAATGATGACGAAAGAGGAGGGCAGGTTTCAGGAGTACATTTTGCGCTTCATGCACATGAATATTACAGAATGATAACTGCACGAGCGAAGTTACCAAATGATGACGGAAGTGAAGCGTAGGTCTCCGGGGTACCTCCGGAGCTTCTTGCACCTGAAATTTCATACGATGGTAACTATACGAGCAGAAGCACATGATGACGGAAGTAAAGAGTAGGTCTGCGGGGTACCTCCTGGGCTTCTTGCGCATGAACATCACACGATGGTAACGATGCGAACAGAAGCAAATGATGACGGAAGTGAAGGGTAGGTCTCCGGGGTACCTATAGGCCATAGGCAGTCTTGCACCTGACATATCACACGATGGTGTCTATACGAGCAGAAGCAGATAATGACGGAAGTAGAGAGCAGGTCTTCGGGTTACCACGTGAATTTCTTGCATGTCAATTTTAAATTATAGTTAATATACCAGCAGACTCAGATGGCGAAGGAAGCGGAGAGCAAGTCTGGGGGTTCTGCTGAAATTTTAATACAAATAATATAAAATGACAATACACACACCCATACATGTTACACACATGTTAATTCCCCCCAAAACACAAATTCTAAAGCCTGTATTAATTCCTGCATGCTTCTAGTAGTATACTGATTGGTAATGTCACAACTCCACAACCACTGAACATGCACATTGTTCATTAACAAAAAATACTTTTACTGTGAATGGTTTGTCGTATTTATCCTCAAAATAATGTAAAGTTAAGTAAATTATTCTCAACAGATTTAATACTTACATTTTCTCTTGTATTTCCCTGCAATATTTAGAGAGCAATTTTAGCTCTCAAACAGACCTTTATATTGCAAAAACTTTAATGAATTTGTTTTATCTATCTATATATTAATACGCAAGCATGTTTCATTTCCTCCTTTTATCTCATCTCGTGTACATAGTAGGAGAAATCCGAGCATACCGTTAGAAAGGTATAGTCCTGTAGATGAGCAGAATCACATTCTAATTCACGTCGGACTCCAGGGCTACGCCCTGCAGGCTTTCAAAGTTCCAATGTTAATCTTATGGAGAAAGGAGAATTGAATGAATCATTAGACAGCTGTTGTAAAAACAACTGCTAGAAAATTAGGAAGAACAGATGTTTTAGTTCTATAGGCCCTACTGTTTTTAAGCTTCTTGAGTCCAGATCAACTGAAATTTTTGATCGAATTTCGATCAGGAGGCGATTTCTAGAACTTATTTAAGTACCAGGTTAACCGAGCCTTGCTCGTTGGTTTTGATTCAATTTTAATATTTTCACCAACAACCAACTATACCTCTTCACAGTTAACTGCTGTTTCAAAACGTCTGCTTAACATTAATGTTCCTTTATTTTTGTTTTCATTTAGTTGTTATTTCGTTACCAAAATAGCAACCCATAAGACCAATGTTAAAAATTACAATTTTTAAACTTAAATTTAGATCAAATTTGATTTTTCCTGGGATTGACACGGTTTCTAAACTTATTTTTGGGCCGAAACACTCTTTAATGCAAAGTTTAAGCAAAATCTAACAGGTAGATTTCGAGATCGTGGAACACACATCCCTTCAGAGATTCCTCGTATTATAGTATAGGATACGCTAAGGGTTTTTTTGTCTTGAGAACTCCTCCTACAATTTTTAACCGATTTTCAAGTTTTGGGTGTCATTGGATAGGGCTTGGTCTGTAGTTGTTTCCGCCAAAACTGATGAGAATTAGACTGAAAATAAAGGCGCTATCCCCCATTGAAATATCAAAATTTCCTATTTAAATAACATTGGGATTGAATAAAGCATTTTAAACATCTGTTAATAATCAGCTGTAAATACATGTAGATTTTGGTGATTAAAGATATTGACAATATTGGATTGGTCGGATGTCATTGATTTAGAGCGAAAAGTAAAATTTATATTGTATTGAATTGCTCGATTTCGAGCAACACGTATACTAGTTTAGTTTTAAATCCAACCCTGATTAGATTTACAATCTCTTAAGATCTACAGATCTATCGTATCTCTTTAGATTATCTTAGAAGATACTGCCTTTTAAGTTAACTTGCTGAAAGTCTTTTGAGATGAGATGATTTAAAAGTAAACAAATACCAATCAATGTATTGTTATGCACCAATCAACTAACAAAACCTTAACATCTCGAACAGTAATCAAATAAAATTGTTAGTTTATGAAAATTAAAAGCATATACGGAACAACCAATTACATAATCATTTGTTATATGTAGATTGCTGATAAAGCTGTTAATAATTATTTTACTAAAAAAAATCATAAAAAACTCGTGAAACAAAAACATTTATTTTGCAAAAAAGAAATTTTTGATACGTCGATTCTCGAGTGATGTTAATCTTAACACATGTCAACAATTTAAGTGACGGCGGGGAATAAATATTGGTGTTCATTCTATCGTAGGACGCCGCTTGACTGACGCTCGTCAACTGCGAAGGACAATAAACGTCAAAGAAATTTGCACTCGTTTTACAATATATGTCCATTTTTCGAGGAAGGATAAAATATCACTACGAGTTATATTTTCTATTTGTGTTGAAAATAATAAACAATTTAAACAATTCGATGTGGTTAAGTTTGTTTATGAGTAGAACAAATGCGTAAGTTAATTCCCACACGATGTTTTTCCAATACGGCATTGAGCATTATCAACACAAAACCTGCGTTATCTCCTGCCAGCTGCATGCAGTGAGCCGATTTGTAATTTCACAACTCATACAATCAACACAAAACACATTTGTATTCATGGTGAATTCCATTATTGCGATCGGTTTACTTCATTAAACGGATTTTACTAAGAATAATTCACCTTTTGTCGTAGTTTTGTTTGTTCTACCGCGAGTTTTAAAGCCGCTGTAAACTTTGATGTAAAATATATTGCATCGAAACAAACAGTTTTATATCTTGGCAGCAAAATATTGAATTTACTAAAAACTAGTATACGTGTTGCTCGAAATCGAGCAATTTATTTTAATACAAATGTTACTTTAGCACTAAATCAATGACATCCAAGTAATCCAATAATCTGAATATCTGTAATCACCAATAACTATACCTATTCACAGCGGATTATTAACAGATGTTTAAAATGCGTTATTCAATCCCAATGTTATTTTAATGGCAAATTTTGAGATTTCAATGGTGAATAGCGCCTTTATTTTCAGCCCGATTCTCATCAGTTTTGGGCGGAAACAACTACAGACCAAGCCCTATGCAACGACACCAAAAACTTTAAAATCGGTTGAAAATTAGGAGGAGTTCTCAACACAAAAAACCTTAGCGTATTTAATAAGTATAGACGATTTAACAAATTGTTGTTGACGGAATGATTTATAGCATGGATTTCTTCCATAATACACATAACAACACCTTGATACTCAAACATGAACATATTTTTACAACTGCCGACCCAATATTGGCCCAAATTTATATTACTTCACGGGAGACAGGAGGTACGAAGATACGAAGTGCACGTTTGGATTAATGCACGTAAGATTTGTGAGCTGTTATTTAATACAGGTTTCATACTTAAGATTAAACAGACAGTAGATTTGTGATTGATATTTGGCTCGAGTTAAACATAAGCTATCCTCAGAATATAAAAGGGAAGTGACCTTTAGCAGAGGACTTTCCAAAGGTCGGACATCGAACGGGGGCTGTTATATGTCACCGAAGCTGAATATCATCAGTTTATATAAAGTCACTTGCTGATTTTTCAACCAATACCAACGTAACTTGAAAAGTTACACAATACGAACAATTTAATAAGATTGTTTTAGTATACATTTTGTAATACGTTTATTTGATGTGCAATTTGTTTACAGTTTACAATACAATATTATTTTACAATATCATATTTTCAGGTCTAAAATGTTCATATTCAAGTGTTCAGTAAGATTAAGTCCGGCTAAACACATGGATGATTCACATGTTACATACAAGATAAAAATGTTACTTAAATTGTATCAAGTTACTTGTGAGGTATAAGAAAATATCAACTAAAGTTACGTCATTAGAAAAATCTAGTTTATAGGTGTTTCATAACAATTAAGTAATTTCAAAATTCACTCAACCGAAAACTTTTCAAAATTAACCCAAACAAGTCACAACAATGAATACATTAAGATTACCTTACTGATGTAAATAAATAAAAAAGAACCGGTTTTATAAAACCAGTATATAAAACCTGCTTTAACAATTCAGTAAAATATAAAATTTAAAATAAAGATAACTATGGAAAAATCACCGGAGAGAGGTGTTTTAAGTATAATGCAGCGGCAAGTGAAACATGAAAACCCCGTTGGGGATTGCAATATTCTCGGAGTATAAAGGCATTACAGTAACAAACAGCAGAAACTTCCCAGATGCCCTCCCCCCACCCTTTATGGGGTAAACTAACGGAGCAGACGCTACGTACCTGAGCGACAAAGGGCCCATCAGTTGATCATATTTTTATGTAATAATTCACAATTTGTGTTGAACCGTCGGTTAGCTCAAGGTTGGAACCGTATATTTAATTCAACCACCTATCCATTATTGGATTGTTAAATTTCATAAAAAATCTTCTCCAAATTCACTTTGCAGAGGTCTAGAATTTTGTTACAAAATTAATGTGATTAAATGATTTTATATTTATTTACGTTGTTAGAACAATTTTATATTTGAGTATCGGGTTAACCAAGACTACTCGTTTTTTTAAATAATTTTTCTTATAGGATCAGGCCTTGAAGTTTATGCCAACTATACCTTTTCCCGGGTGACAGCTGTTTCAAACCTATGATTGAGATTATTTTGTTGTTGTTACCTTTCGCTCTTTCGCTGTTATTTCATTGCCTCGATGGCAACCCACAAGACCAAAATTAAAACATTAGAATTTTTAAGCTTAGCTAAAACAAAACAAAAAATGTATTATAGTATAAGATTTTTAATGTCAATTCACAGTTAAATTGTAGTCGTACAATCAAACATAAATTGGCTGGGTAGCAGAGCGGTTACAGAACTGGCCTACCAATCCTAAAGTTGCCGGTTCAATCCTGAGAAAATCAGTAGCTATATTAAAAGGTGCGAAACTGGACCCGCCTCGTGTAGACCCCGCTCACGCTGTCTCTGGTAAATGGGCAATAATAATCCCGACACCTGAATCAGTTGATCTTACTTAGTAAATAAGTTACATTTCATCTGTTTCTTCACCCTCACCATTCAGTAACATTCACCTTAAAATAGGCCCGATACAGTGCGTTGATGTATAAAGAAATGTATAAAATGTAATGTGTTATTGTTTGAAAATAATCAATAATGTTAATATGGCTTTTTTAATTATTTGCATATTAGTTGGTGTAGCAATAATAGTGAATTAAATTACTATAGTAAACCCCATATTTTAGAATGAATATAAATTGAACATTTAATAATACTTAAATATTAAAATAAATATAAAATAAAATTACCGCCTCAAGCATCCCGTAGGACCGTCGCGTCTGTCTGTCACAAGGACGTGTGACATGAGACATCCCCGACACTGTATTGAACATCTGTCACGCTGGATGCCGGGACGCGTCTTCCACCCCACTCCACGCGCGAGTCTTCATAACGGCTGACGTTTTCGGATGATATCCATAGAATTATTAAAATGGATGTACAAACTTTTAAATGAGCACAGTAAAATGGGGTTTCTCATACAAAAAATTATCTCAAAGCGTTATCAATGTCTTGAATATTCTATGTGCTCTATGGGTCATATTACGGTTAATTTCTGATCAATCCTCTACAAGGGTATTGGCACGAAAAGTCCTCGCCAGATTTTGCTACACGTTACCTTGATCCCAAAAGGCTCAATGGAAATGGAAGGGTACAAATATTATTTTAACATATCAAAACAGAAATAAGTGACTTAGAGTAAATTCATGGTTGATTACTTCAAAGCACAAGAAGGGATTTAGAGAACACTGAGATCAATCCAATACCTTTGGAGAATTACGATCAGAAAATTACTGTATGTTGATGTCTGCGGTGTGGGTACAAAATTGAGCATTTATAGTTACTAAAAACAAAAACAAAACCTTTTGCATGTACTCTTTGAAATGGTGTATGTTTTCGGGAAAACGCCTTTCCACAGTGTTCATTTAAAAGTGAACTTCCCGACTATTTTTTACTATCCTATATTGTAAAAAGAAACTCGACAGTAAAAAATAAAACAACTACAGAATTTCTATTGCTGTTAGTTTCCTCCAATACAAAAACGACTTAGCTCAAATCAACTACCTATACAAGATCAATTTATTTAAACTCAATTTGTACAAGTTTAGTTAGTTACTATACACGCTTATTAAGTCACATTTATCTTTTTATCAGTTGTTAATTTTCAAGGGCATACAAGGGAATTTAGTCATCAATATTGCATGAACTTGGCCAAAACAAGCAAAATGATAAAAATAAGTGAAGTATGAAATTGTTATACAGACAATAAACAACATCGACGTCAACGGCAAACTCTAACATGTTGAGTCGTAAACTGTGTTTGCGATACCAGGTATGGTTGTAAAATATATCAACACGTAGAACATTTTTTCTCAAATATAATATGATCGAGTATTTTTAAGTACAAAAGAGACATAAAACCATAAATGTTTTAAAAACCAATTATATAATATGTGTAATTTTTATTAAGTTTATGGAAAATGATAATTTAGGCCTAGATTAAAAACTTTACATCTAAGATGGCTAAAACGAGGTAGCTACATGAAAAAAAGCTTCAAAGAACACTAAAAAACTTAACAGATCACTAAAGTTGAGGTCAGGTGACCGAAGTTTTGGAGCTGGAAGACTCCGATAGTAAAACGTAAGAAAACCTAACTGGTTGTGTAAGAAAACTCTAACTCTGGGCACTCCACCTACTCTCCTTCACGATTACCTCGTTATTTTCACTCACTCACCTTTCAATACAATGCTAAATGTACTTTATGAGTGCTTCATTCTGTTTTATACTCGTTGAACCGACTTAATCTCAAGTACCGTCAACATTGTAATCAACCGTCTTGCATTGCTTCTCAAGTACCGGGTTGGACGTTAGTTTTAATTCAATTTTGTTATAGTATCATGGTAATCAGGCTATTAAGTTTACACTAACAACTTTTCCTCTTCACAGCCAATAGCTGTTTCATAAAGAATGCTTAAAAGTAGTGTTCTTTTATTTTTCTTATACATAACCTTTCGTTGTTACTTCGATACCCATTAGAAAAATGTTAAAAATTACAATTTTTGAACTTAATTTGAGACAAACATTGATTTTTCCTGGGGTTGAGGCTGTTTCTACATTTTATTTTTGGACCAAAACACACTCTCAAAATTGCAATGTTTAAGACCCCCCGCTAGATAGAGCGGGGGGAGTCGATCTACCCTCTAGATTTCGAGATCATGGAAAATACATACATTAAATGTGAATAATATATTATAGTAGACGATTCACTGGTCTTAAAAAGCTCGCAGCGTTTTACAAATTAATATAGGAACTTTTTTATTTCAATATATATTCAACGTAATTTTTATAAAATTTCTTTTATTTAATTTTTTTACAAAAAGGAAATACTTAAAACAAATTATGCACAATTTTTACTACCTTCTAGACTGGTATAGTGAGAGTTGCAAGGATGTTTCGATGGTGATTTAAATTCTTGCATAGCAATATGAAGTAGAATGGTAAACATGAATTGAAATACGCCTCCGGGGTGTACTTACTAACGTACGCACGAGGGGGTAGGCGGGGGAGGAGGCGAGGGGGTCGCATATTCAGAGTAATGTTCTAGAGCGGCGTATACCAGACTGTTATCACACATACTGAGTGGTATGCATCATCATAACAATTTATTTAAATCTAATAGTTATACAGTATAAGACTTTTCTAATAAAGCATCAAATTATGAACTTAAAATTAACGCTATTTTTCACAAGTTCTTTCTGCTTATATTCAACCTAAACTAAATGTTTATGTTGCAATAATTTGTATTCTTAAAAGTCCTTTGTTAACGAGTTTTCAACTGTAGCAGAGTTATTTCCCATTATGATGGCAAAACCAATCAAATAAACAGGCACATTACTGTTTTAACAACTATTGTCAAAGTTTAATGGGCCCACGGCAAAATATGTTAGTTAAAATTCGATTTTAATATGTCCTTTTCTTCATTTTTTTTTTTTTTAATTAAGTATAAAATGATTTGTTTCACAGCAGGGATTCAAGCAATTACCGAGAGCAGAACTTTGTGTAAAGCGACACCGAACACTACGGGGGTGTAAAAAGCGGCGCGGCCTTTGAGAGAATTGCGGTATCATTTGACAGGAAAAATGAGGCGCTATTAGAGGGTGTGACACTCGGCCGTGTGATACCTAATGACGCGTAATGACGCGCGGTTAACGCTACTGACACCGGCGAGGTGACCACACTGGGCACACTGGGCGTCCGTCGTGAAAATGAAATGTGTCAAGGGTAATGTGTTAGTATTCACTGTTAATGCGCATTGAAACGTTGATAAATGTTTGTAAAAGTTAAGTCTATAAACTAACGTATCGGGAACAATAATTTATTGTAAACTTTATTCCTGGGTTAAAATAAATCAAATCTACAGACTCAAACAAAAGTGAACAATATTTAAGAAAATAAATATTTTTAAGCGGAAAGTATAACTTATTTTAACCTTTCATTCCCACATTCACATTACGCTTTAAAGAGAGGGAAGGGTTTGTAGGCTGAAATACATGGCAGAGCATACTGCAGTATGATATAAGTACAACGCTGTAAATAAGTACATAAAACTTCTATGACCTCAAAAAATATTTGATTTCAGAGAAAAAACAACTTAATTCCTTACGGTATGTATTTGTCTTCATGGTAAATTAATATTTATTTTATATTATAGCTACACATGAATTTAGAAAAACAATTTGTGAAAAAATTGATATATTTCGGGCTTCCTTCTGAGCCCATCCTCAGTCTAAAAAAAAATAAAAAACAACTTGTTACCCGGGATACTTTGCAATACAAACCTGAGGAATTATTGGACTTAGCTGTGCTAGTTCGCTGTGCTAGTTCGCTGTGCTAGTTCGCTGTGCTCGTTCGCTGTGCTAGTTCGCTGTGCTAGTTCGCTGTGCTAGTTCGCTGTGCTAGTTCGCTGTGCTAGTTCGCTGTGCTAGTTCGCTGTGCTAGTTCGCTGTGCTAGTTCGCTGTGCTAGTTCGCTGTGCTAGTTCGCTGTGCTAGTTCGCTGTGCTCGTTCGGTGTGCTAGTTCGCTGTGCTAGTTCGCTGTGCTAGTTCGCTGTGCTCGTTCGGTGTGCTAGTTCGCTGTGCTAGTTCGCTGTGCTAGTTCGCTGTGCTAGTTCGCTGTGCTTGTTCGCTGTGCTCGTTCGCTGTGCTCACTCGCCGTCAGGTTTAGCTCGTTCGGTACGCTCATTCGGCTCAGGTCTATAATATCTTTTAGTTTTTTTACATTACAATCCTCCTTCAATACCTTAAAGTTCTTGAGTTATAAATAGTGTAACTATCACGACTTTCTAAGAAGATTACACAACAGATTACAGTCTTTTTTATTAGCAATTAAGAAACGAAATTACGTTAATCGTTAGTAAATTGATCTACGAATCTAAGTTTAAGCCTTTGGGAATTCATATTTGAAAGATAACCTTAGAAAATAACGTTTTACTCCTTAATGTTTTATGACCTTTAAAATTTCAATAAATACACAATGAACTACATGATGACCTAATGCTCTACTAAAAATGACACAAGGTTAAAAATTGTGGATTAAGATCACATCGACGCTATGGTATCTGATATGAAAGTCTCAAAATAGTGATTTAGTGAAACAGTCGCAGAAACGACATACAAGTCTACGGCACCCTTAACGCAACATCGTCACAAATATGGCTGAATGAAAACTCTTATTCACGACCGATTCCTTTTCCACGCTCTCTTTTATCGCTCCTGTTTTGATCAGGTTCCCAACGTTTTGAGGAAATAAGTTAAATATTGATATTGAAAGCCCCTTCGATATCAAAATATGGGTGTATTGTGTTCAACTTGTTTTATCAACCTGACGTCGAAGACATGCCAAAAGGTCTATACGATGGTTCCAGAGTAAGGCAAGATATCGCATGTTAATGCATAAGTGATTCTTATGATAATAACTTTTCCTCTATACCATTTTTGGTAATAGGTCTATTACAGGTCACATTTTAAAATATTTTCTCTAAAATAAATAATTTTTTTTGGAAATAAATTTTTAGTACTTTAGCAATATAAATCTCAAAGTAAGAATTATAGACTACCTACAAAAAATAGGACAGCTACCGAATACGTTAGGATTCTCAAACGTATATAACACAGCTTAATTTACTGCCATATCAAATAACAATGTGTCTCCTTAAACCTAACCCAACCTAACCTGACCCAAAGCAATCCAACCCACCCCAACCCTACCCTACGCAACTCAACCCAACCCATTTTAACCTAAACTCACCTAACCTAAACCAACCCAACCAAAACCCTTCCAACCCAACCCATTCTAACCTAACCTAACCTAACCTAAACCAACCCAACCGAAACCAACCCAACCCGACCCAACCCAAACCAACACAACACAACCCAGCCCACCCCAAACCAACCCAAACCAATCCAACCCAACCCAACCCACCCAAACCCAACAATACCAAACCCAACCCAACCCAACCTATCTAACCCAAACCTAACCTAATGTTATCAACCAAAGTACAAACAATAATCATATTATTTAACAATTTAAAAAGTACGATAACGTTGACGGCAATAACGTAGCCGTTAGCAACGAGTGGTAATGATCCACACGGGTGTGTAGTGATTGTTAATGATGTTTAATTGTGACGGATGTTGATTGTTTTATATAAAGAATTACATGAATGAGGTTGAAAATTAACCGCAAACATGCCTGTCCGTAAACTTTCCAAGAGAATTTATTTTCATAAATTAACTTTTAATTGGGCTATATTGTATTTTTCATTATGATAAAACGTAATTAATGTTTAATGAAACCATACACGATCTAAAACATGTTCTGATGTTTTAAGGTTGTATTTCTACACTCCGTATATTGTCAATTTTACAATAAAGTTTTACGACTGTAAAATTTAAGTGGAAAAATATTTAACTTATTTATTTGTAGTTTAAATTGAAATTGGGAACAGTGATCGGGTGCTTCATCAATTTCAGTTATGAAATATTTGAGGAGCACATTATAGACAGGAAACATAAATTTTCAATCAAATAGAATTCCAATCACGAAAGATTTCAAAGAGGACTCTACTTTAAAAAGAGCATACAGGGTACAGGGCTCGTATACGTGATTGAATTGGGTCTACTAGTGCTGGGACAGTTGCGATAGCTGGCTTCTGTTCCCTTCAGAAAGAGAAAGAGTATTTTAGCGAATTTCCCTATAGGGAATACGCTATTACGGTAGTAGTCACGGTAAGACCTAAGCCCGGGACCATGATACTTTTTTGTTTTGAGGTCCCTAGAAGCCAAAAACACCGTTCGTTCAAATTGATATATATGTATATACATATATATATATCTATATATATATGTATGTGTCCGTGAACACGATAACTTTTGAACGAAACCTCCGATTTTGATGAAATTTGGTACAGGGGTGTAAGCCAGCGTCCACTAGGTTGAGTTTGCGAACCAGAATGATAGGACCATGGGAACGGGGTTTTATGGGGTTTCAAAAGGGTAAAAAATGGGTTTTTTTGGCTTTTTTTACTTTTATTTAGAAAAATCAAGAATTTTAACTTAAACCATTTAAAAGAGGTTAAAAAACAAACAATCTCGTATTTTGAATTTTTTACCTAGCTCAAATGGTTATGGAGAAAATCCTAAAACTATGTTTTCCATGTTATTCTTATGGGAAATTAACAAAACCTTCTATCTTGCTTATTTATTGACATATCTTGATAAAATTTGGTAAGTACATTCATTCCGAAGCGTTTAACTTATATTTGGTTAGATAACCCATATGGCGGCAAACCTACGTACTCACCCCTATGGGGTTTATGGGGAAAATAAAAAGAACACCATAACCGGATAAAATTTGGTATGTACATTCACTAGGTAGGGTTTGACTTATATTTACCAACAAAACCCATATTGCGGCAAACCTACATACTCTCATCCCCATGGATTTTATGGGGAAATAGAAAATATACCAAGATTCCATTGGAAATTCGCTGAGTACGCAGGTCTGCTGCGACGGGGGTATTTCTATCTTAATATTAATGCTATAATTACTTTAAAACATGAATATTCAGTTTCTGATTTTTTTTTAACTATGCCTGGCAAATAATATTATAAAAAGTCGGTAACCTCTTTATGATACTTTTTATATGACATATCTTAAACAATCTAAATATTAATATACAAGTATGATTCTTTTCCTCCTTTTTTTCATCTTGTGCTCATCGTACGAGAAAACGCGCACATCGTTAGAAAGGCGCACATATATTTAATACACAGTGTCATGTAGATGAGCATAATCCCATTATAATTCATATCGGCCCACAGGGCTACTCCGTAAAGGATTTCAAAGTTTCGTTAATCTTATGGAAGAAGGGCAATTGATCGAATCATTATACAGCTTTAATCATGAGGAAAACAGGAAGATGTTTTAGTGATTAAATATTTTTGAAGTAATTTGGCGAATTGTGTCCAGATCAACTGATATTTTGGTAGAGTTTCGAAATATGTTAACATGGAATACAGTGGGAATATAGTGGGAAAACATACCGCCTTTGTCTAAACTTATCATTCAAGCACGGAATGTTTTAATAGAGCACACCAATATAAGATTAGTACGAACGACGTTAATGATTAACGGCGATTGATAATTTCATATGTCCCTGCGATAGAACGAGACGTGATCAATTTTGACCGGTGCCAATGAGTGCTGAGCCGTCAACAATATTGGCCATATCGCACAATAACGACTGCAGCGTCGTTACACGGCGATGGACCCAATTAAAAACATCGCCCGACTGCCGCCGCGCCGGATAGATAACTGGTGCAGTAATAAACATTTATTGGAAACTATATACTCGTAGAATTGCAATATGGGCATACTAGGTATATCTACAATGACAAACTGCCATCTATTGTTACTCAATTGCAATTGCATGTGTCCAATTAATATTTTCCTCCCGCTTATAAGCTTGAAATTGTAAAATAATTAAAGGGACTAGTCGTAGG
Organism: Neoaliturus tenellus; assembly: GCA_030545055.2. Classification (NCBI taxonomy): domain Eukaryota; kingdom Metazoa; phylum Arthropoda; class Insecta; order Hemiptera; family Cicadellidae; genus Neoaliturus; species Neoaliturus tenellus. The sequence continues at coordinate 74,556,035 of CM061532.1, read as the reverse complement.
CAAAAAGATTCAAAACTATTTTAGACTTGATAATTGAAATAACAGTTGATATAGAGAGGACTTACATTGAATTGAAACATTTTATACAAACATTGTTTGAATAAATTAATAGAAAAATTTAAGATCAGAGTTCAATTGTGTTTTCTTAAGGGCCTAAACACAGTTTTACTGGCCTAAATTAAACCTAAACAAAATTATTAAATTTTAATACGGATAAACAAAACAAATTATTTATATGGGAAAGTATTTTACTTTCGGCTATTCCGTCTACGTTGAGACAATTGTGGCTAATGGAGGAATTAGAAGTGAAATTCAGTTTACATCCAACATATATCAGTGAACATTATATTAAATCCTATTAACGAACTGTTTATTAAATTATATTGCACGATTAAAAATATATAAGTTTATCATTTACCACGCAGCAGTAGTCTGCCTGTTTATTTATTGACACCAAACTGCTGGAACGCGTCTACAATAACGACCGCTCAGTTTCAAGTACTTTTCAAATATCTTGGTTAAACCGAATATCGACATGCGAGGGTCAAAGCAAAATTAAAACTTCCCTTCAAAGCCGTCCAATACATACTTGATTCTGAGGCCTTTGACAGGTGCCCGCACCCCTTTGTTGTAACAGAGAACGTGAAGATGTATAAGGTAATTTGATTTTTAATCTCTGTCAGAGTTCGGAAAGTTAGTTAACAATTTGGCGAAGCGGGAGCTAAGCAAACACCAAGTCAGCAATTCATATGACTTTGCGAGAGTGTGTTTTTGTTTCTACTGAATATTACTGTCTACTGAATGTACATGTCAGTCAGATTTATAAAATAATTCTAACGTTTTTTAGAGATTATAATTAGGCTATCCGCTAGTCAAAAAGAGAAATACACAGTGTTTTTAGTTATTTGTTTTTAAGGTGTTTTCAATTTTAATGAGTTAAGAGATATAAAAATCATTGACTTTTTGGTGACTTTTGGGGATGAAAATTGTTAAAAATCAGTGACTGTTCCGTCTCTAAGATAGAAAATGTTGGGAGAAAATTGTTAAAGTCACAAAACTTTTGCTCGCAATCGAATTATTGTCGTAATTTATACTAAAAAAGTGTGACTTTTTTCCATTTTCAAGAAAAATCTGTGACTTTTGGGGACTTCGGTGACCATTAACTAAAATCGGTGACTTCGGTATCAGTAGACACCCTGGGTAAGAAAGTAATACCAAATTGCTTTAGAACTAGGTGGAATAGGATTACAATACATGTCTATAGTAATAGGTTGCAAACTCGAAAGGAAAAGACACAACTACTTGACGAGACTATAAAAATGTAATAAAAAGTCATAAAATCGTCAAGCAATTCAAGACAAAGTTATTGATAAACAAATAATGGGACTATTACAAGCGGTATTTATTATATACATACAGAAAATAGAGAAAACAAACTAGTTAATTGGACCTTAGTCCAACAGTAGTATTTACCACTAAGACTATTTTTTCCTGTTTCCGAGCATTTGTTATTATAACAGTTGAAACTTTTTAAAGCCGGTAGGACGGAGCCCTGTTGGCCGATGTGAATTATAATTGGTTTCTGCTTATCTACAGGACATTCCTTTCTAAATGGTATGCGCAGATTTCTCCTACGTTACACACAAACTGAGAAAATAGGAGAAAAAGAATAATGCTTGTCTATTCACGAATTAAAATTGCTGTTACTTCTGAAATTTAACAATAATATAATAAAAGATATTACAATATTTCAAGCAATAAAATATTCAAAATTAGAATGGTTTACCACCAAGAGTACACATTTATGGGATACAACAATTTTTAAAAGTTTTTAGTTATGTTATACAAATGCAGTTTTGGTGATTTCATCGCCCTTTAAGAAACATGTGCACCTATAATAATTGATTTTTGTTAAAAACTTACCTTCAGTGATGAGTAAATGGACAAATTAATACTATACACCAACACAAAATAACTATAAATAACACCATAAGATGTTTTAAAAATCTTAGCAAATAGTATACCACGATTTAATCCTAGTAATAGAACAACAATAATGAATTTACTTTACTAGAAAATTTTGACTAAAGTTAGTCTTGATTAAAAGAAATTTCGATTAATTAAAAATTTCTTGAGAATCACGTTTATGTGATGTGGTCTTCTGACCTTTAGATATTCTTTTGGTGACATATCAAATGCACTTGTACAAGCAAAATCAAAGAAAAATGGACAAAACGAAAAACATTTGCCGAGCACATTTTCCTGTTGTTTTAAAAAGTCCTTTGACTTCCAACTCTTTTTCATCTAATTAAGCCGGTCATCAAAGGCAACTATAATAATTTGATTTACGCTATTTTCAGCACTAAAGTATGGACGGAGGATATACGAATTCCGAATCAAAAGTAGATGAAAATGATTTATTCCAGGGTTTTCACGTAGAATGCATGTTCAAGAAACATTATTGGTTTACGGTGTAAGATAATCGACAATGAAATTTTAACAACATTCAGCTAATATTGTTTTAAAAACCTCAATAAAATTTTTATAGTTACAATTTAAAAAAATTTTCGTTTGATTCGTAAAGCTTGTGTTACACTAGAGCGAACATTAGCGAACGTCACGGGTGTTCGCCGTGGTTCACTAGAGTTCAGAACACCGGGGAATCGTCCACTGTCACACCGGAGGGAACGAACACTTCCGAATCCGAATAATCTTCAATGAAACATATAGTTCGCTTGTGCACCATCCACACGACAATTATGCACGGTTGAAGTTAGAAGTCTTCAGCGTTTAAATCTCTGGCACAAAATTGTTATTCCCTATAGGGAAATTCGCAAAAAAACCACCTTTTGCCATAGTGTTCAAACAGATATTATATGATAAATGTTGAAATCTGGAAATATTATTAGTTCCACAGCAACAAAAAAGTTATAGAGAACCGCATTAAGAAAATTATATTCCGATTCTATAAATTCGAATGATGAAATCGCTTTAAGGATGAAAGACCATCAAGGAATACGGCTTCAAATAAATATGAATACCGATCGAGTGCTGATAAATAGAATCGGAGGAAAACCTCGATTCAGCTTCAGACTTCTATATTTGAGAATAAAATCGGCACTCGCTTCCAAGTGATAGAGCTTATATTATTTTGGAATCAATGCTCGCGCTCAGTCGGATGTCTGTACAATTTCTTGGCATTTGTTGAAAAAATTAGAAAACTTAAAATGAATGAAAAAACTGATATTTTTTTGTGAAAAAGCAGAGTAAATTACTTAAAATTAGCAGACTACTATACAACTACAAATATTCTCTCCCTCTGTCTTCCTTTAACATTATTTTCAATATAAAAATAATATTTTTTCACATTCATCTCACTGCCATGAAAGTCTTCTCTCAATCAAAGTTATGTTGTTGGATTAAATCTGTGATGTTGTTGTAATTACTCACTGAAGTTAGTTATACAGGTGTACAAAAAAGAATCATCTGAATTTGCATCTACATTTCTGAAACTATTAAATAAATACAATTTTCGTTCAGTTTTAAATTGGTTTGGGTGAGAGTGAAACTAAAATTTTTTTTTCATACATGTTAATAGGTTTCAATGTCCGCCTTTAGATGCATAAGTCCACTTGTCTGACACTCAAATTGGCCCCACACTGCAGCGAGCATGACTCAGTTGCAGAGCTTCCACGGCAACTATTGTACGTCTCAGTTCATCCATTGTTTTCGCGGAGGCACATGAACTGTTTCTTATACATACCAAAACAAGAAAAATGACGTATAGTAAGGTCTGGTAACCTTGGAAGCTCTGTAACGAAGACATGCCATGATCGCTTTCTGTCATACTGTGGACCCAATTTCTGTACCTCATGACGTGCTAGTGCATCTTAAAGGGGACACATTGAACACCAATAAACAGGCGTGAAACAAAACCTTTTTTGAATCCCGCACTCTTTAAAACAAAATAAAGTTGAAATTGTTTACTATTTTCGAAAATATATAGTCGCCAAGTAGGATAAAATTGAAACATTTATTTTCACACAAGCAGTATATTCGTTACTGTAACAAAGTAATAAATTGGTTTAAATGTAAAGTTTTCTACTGTAATTGCCCCGAAAAAATAATATACAAATAAAGTAAATAAAAATTCTTATAAAATCATAAATTTAATATACCTTTTTTATTATTAAAAAATAAACACATATTGTTTGCTGCTTGATGTAGGTTGAGCTAACATTGAATATACCGGTAGATTATTTAAAATTGATAACATGTTAATGATAATATTTAATTTGGTTATTTGTCCCCATCCCCTGAAAAGTTTCAGTTTATACAAGAAAATAACAACTCAGGAAATAATGAACCCTCCAAAAATCAAACAGAATTGAATATATAACTAAAGATGCCAAAATACACGAAGTTCTAAATTACGAGCAGATCGATTTAAATTTAATCATATAATATTTGCGAAATTGAATTTCTTAATAACATATATAATAAACGGTATCAGATAACTGACACATACTTTCTCCCAACAATATAAAAAAGATGTTAAAAGCTTCAAACATTAATGTCTTGATGACTCAGTCGGATAGCTGAGCAGCGCTCGTTTGACCCTACGCGCGTCTGTGACTTTTAACAACGTACTGCGTTTACCGCTAAACGAAAAATTGAATTTTCTCCGCAACCACTTGACGTAGAGCAATAATTTAAAATACTAGATTATTTAGTTTTTTGAGCTTGATTTAATGGTAATAAGTAAAATTTATTTCAAGACAACAGCTATTTTGAAAATCCGAAAAATTGATTTTTGAAACACTTTTTACTCTATAACTTTTGAACGCGAGTTTTCTCGGAGATGCGGGTGGTGTCATTTAATTCGGCATTTTAAGCTTAATAAACCACAAAATTTTAATCAAAATCGTTAGAGCCGTTTTTGAGAAATTTTGATTTTTGACGATTTTTGAGGGTTTTTGGGGGTAAAATACCCTTAAAAATCAAAAATTCAAAAAAATGAAAAAAACGCCTGGAATTATCGTGGATTTGGACCTATGTACCAAATTTAATTAAAATCGGACCATTAGGGCATTCTCTAGCTCTGTTTACATCCTGACACACACACACACACACACACAGACAGACATCACTCCGAAAACCACTTTTTTGGACTCAGGGGGAACCAAAATGGATAAATCCACCAACAACTCAAATTCGAAAATTTTGACGAAAACAATACTTTCTCCATATACTATGGTATAGAGGGAGAAAGTAAAAATGCTTGAACAATTGAGTAATGAAATTTAAATTGATAACAAATATATCACATAGGCCTATATAATTTTAATGTTTCATATTCGCAAAGCAAAAAGGTTTGTTGTAAAACGATGAAACAAATTAACTCTAACTATCAATTCGCGTAAAAAAATTTGGTATTTGGAATTCAGGGATATAAATTACAGTACTGTACTTTTAATTAGTAATTAGCCGTAATTACCGCCCGGACGGCGATGGGATATTATTGGACAACCTTTCATTCGATGACCCGTCAACAATGGTGCAGTATTCTTCACAAAAGCGGCCGCCGCGCCGGTGGCGTATGAAAGCAGAGTTTCCAGTTATATTGGACATATTGGACGCGGCATTCTGTATATTAATGCTCCAACATCGGCCATCCCAATTACTGATGCTGGAATTGATCAATCTTTCAGTATTGCACCGTTGTGCTGTGTGTGCTGTCGTCTTTTATTGAATGAAAATAAATGGAATCGCGCCGATAATTAATGTTAAACAATTTTTGTTTTTCGGATAGTTATTTTTACTTTTAAGTATTGACTCATTTTTTTTATATTTAACCTCAATCGTTAACTGAAAAAAAAAACAGTATTTTAGGTCTACATTATTTATGTTGTACAACTGATAAAACAAAACTTGTTGAATTTCGCATTCGTAAAAATAAAACAAATAAGCTTACCAGACATGCTTTACAATGCCAACCTGCGGAATTTTTTCGCTCTTCAGTTGAGCTTGTTCGCTACGCTCACTCGCAGCAAGTCTATAAAATCCTCCATTTTTTTACCAATCTTCACTCAATACTTTAAATGAGAACAGTTGTTTATAGAATTAATATATCTAAATTCATTTATATGTTCCAATACAAAAATTTTGCCTTCATAAGAAGAATTTGGTAACTTTGAAGATGTGTGGGGAGGATCCCCATGGAGAAATCTGAATAAAAAGTATTCTATATGTTCTTCCTGGTCCTAAGCTTCCTCCCTACAAATTTTCAGCCAAATCGGTTCAGCTGTTGTTGGGTTATCAATAGTGTAACACAACCTTCTTTTATATAGATACTGTAATTAAAATACACATCCTTATAAATTGTAGCAATTTAATAAATTTTGTATAATAAAAGAGTGCATTTAAAGGATTAGAGAGAAAACTACAGAACGGATCAAGGCCATTTTGGTGTCAATGGACTTCTTATAGCCGCTAGATGATAGGAAAAATAAGGTATCCCAGAGAAAATGACTTTCATCTCCGTAAAATGAAATTTAAAACTTATTTAGACTAATCTAAGACGTTACTTTGTTGATTTGTTTACTGCTACAGGTGATTTTTAAAAGCAGTAAAATAAATATATAACAGCTGATGTTTTGATAAAGTTTTCGTTACTATATAAAGAGGTTTTACTCATCTCAGATTATCGTCTTTACTATATTTAAACTTACTATATTTAAACTATAATTTAACTTACTACGTCTGGATTAATTTGTTTAGCCTACACATATGTTTTGATAATTTATCCACCAACTAATGAGATTTTACTTTAAAAAATAAACAAAAATATAATCTTTTGATTGTAAAATACTATGTCCTTTACTATATTTTAATCTGTTTATTTTTGTTATAACCAAGTCATAACCTACGGCTCATACAAACTTATGCTTCTAAATACTTATTAGTTTACTGTTCTCACTGATACAAAAAGAAGCATAAAAAGGTAAAGATACAGAAGATTAACTCTAAAGAAACAGGAAATAAAAGACACGAGAAGAAATAATAAGAATAACAAATGAGATGGAAAGAAAGTGCAAAACAAGAGACCGAGAACAAGAAAAACCTTTTGAATATTGAGTTAGAGAAGGTGAAAAATCTTTTACCAATCGGCAAGACAATGGGAATGGAATAAATGGAAATAATTTATAAAACTTTTTTGTTTTATGTAAATTCCAATACTATATTGCAAACCCATACTACAGAATTGAACTATTATTGTTAATACCAGTTCACATTGCTGAAGAAAAAAAATTATGTTTTTATATTATGTGGTTGGGATTTTCATAAATAATGTGACCATTAAAACTAAAAAAATCACATTTATTAAAAAAAATCACAAAAATTTCATTTTATTTTTGACGGGCTGTTAGCTAGTTTTATAAAAAAAAGGCATAGTTGTGAAACATAAATACCGAAACATCTGTTCTTCCTGTTTTTCTAGCAGTGGTTTTACAACAGCTGTCCAATGATTAAATCAGCTATCCATCCTCCATAAGATTAACATTGGAAGTTTGAAAGCCTGTGGGGCATAGCCCTAGATCCTGATGAGAATTAGAATAAGATTCTGCCCTACTGGATACCTTTCTAACTGTATGCGCGAATTTCTCCTACGATGCACACGAGCTAAGGAAAAAAGGAGGAAACAAAACATGCTTGCCTATCAATATATGGATAGATTTTTCTTCCAATGCCTCTCTATATTTCTATTTTAAATCAGTAAAAGGAACCCTTTTATCATCAAAATTAAAATCCGTATTCGTAAGCATCACTAAAACCTCACTATATTACATCTGGACAAAGACGTCCCATCATGAACGTGAATCTTCTTTGACAACGTCTATAGCAATCAATTCGCCGATGAAGTCTTGTATATCTCGACTCGCGGGATTCTCAATAATATCAACCCCGCTTACGCCGCAATATTTATTATCCGATTCAATCTGCAGCGCTCTTTCACAACTTTTGTGTACAAAGATTCAGTGGATTCAGTAACATTTATGTTTACGTTTTCACTTTTATAAACTTTCATTAGAGAATTGCCAAACCAAATTTATTCAGTAATATCTTTGAATGAACTATCAATTAAAAAGCTTGGTGATCAATGGAAAAAAAAACAGAACAGTGTAAAACTTCACAAACTATCGGAGCAAATGATTACTTACACAATGATTACTTTCTTGAGTGAGCATCTCTAACCTTTACTACGAGTTATTAATATTTACAATAAGGATAACCACCACTATCTTTAAAAGTCTGGAGCCTGGTTTAAATGAACAAATTATCTTATCTTATCTTATACTCTATAACAAGCTCCGTTTGTACGGGGAAAGTTTTTTTCGCTCCAAGGATTTTTGATTTTTTGATTGAATATGGGGGTTTTGGCCACCAGTAATCGATTGGAGCTGGTCCCATAGCTGGGAAAATCCGGTTTTCGTTCTAGAGCCCTTCAAAGATCCCATGTTATCCTTATGGAGATTTTTAAATTTAACAAAAGTCAGCTGATAACTGTGGATATAAACCAATGTGTTACATCTTTAACCTGGGGTTTAGGAAAATTACCAAATGCAGCACCCTCTGGTCTGGCGAGTGAGCGAAGCGAACGAGCTCGTCTTAAAAAGTGAGAGGGCGAGTGAGCGGAGCGAACAAGCTTTGTTTTAGAAACAAAAGTAATAAATATACTTATACATAAGCTCGGTCAAACTTACTAGGCCTACTACCATCAACAATACAAAACTGTCACATCTTTTTATGTATGTAAATGACAGTACATTAGAGACATATAATCATATTCATAACGTTAATTTGAATTATATGGCTACCGTTTCAATGGCAATTTCATTATATAAATACCAACCTATCTGATTTGCGGCTGATTTGAAATCCTAATAAACATTACTGTTTTTGTAAGTGTCGATCGATAAATCTAGAGTTCTAAAACGGGAAATGTGAATATTTGTGCAAATGCTGTTACTATTTTGTCGTTCGTTAACTACCGTATTACATGTTATAATGTATACATGGAGTACACATGGAGTACTCGTAAACAAGTAAACGAGGAGTATCTGTGGGTTTTTGGAAAAATTAAAATTTATTAAAGAATAAATGAGTTATTAAATAAAAAATAATATAAGTGAGTTATAACTACACCTACAATGCCACCTCGGAACTAGAATTAGGCCTATTGTAGTGTAGGTAAATCAACAAAAACACACATTCTTAGATATTAATTTACTGACTGATATCAATCAGAAATTGGGAATCAGAACTCGCAAAACAATAAATGACATATCAAATTAATATAAATTAATTTACTGACTGATATCAACCAGAAATCGGGAATCAAAACATTCAAAACAATAAATGACACATAAAATTAATAGAAATTAATTTACTGACTGATATCAATCAGAAATTGGGAATCAGAATATTCAAAACAATAAATGACATATAAAATTAATAGAAATTAATTTACTGACTGATATCAATCAGAAATTGGGAATCAGAACATTCAAAACAATAAATGACATATAAAATTAATAGAAATTAATTTACTGACTGATATCAATCAGAAATTGGGAATCAGAATATGCAAAACAATAAATGACATATCAAAATAATTTATTTAATGTCTTTTATGAAATTAAAGAATGCCTGAAAAACTACTCAATGTTAACAAAACACTTATCAAACTAAAAACTTATACTTACATAAGGTGAAAATTAATGTTTACAAAAACGCTTGTACATGAATGCGATGGCACGACGCTGGTTAAATCGGTTGTAACTGATGGTATATATTCCAACTGAGCCATCAAAGTCAGCTATGAGGCTTGGGAAACATCAATAAACATGCAATCGCAGACGACTCAAATACACGACATCGCCGCCAGGTAGGCAATACCCTCAGCCACTGGCCTGTGTCATCAGATTCGAGTTTGCTCTGCCGATGTAACCACAACGTCATCATGTAGGCAATCCCTTAAACTCAAGATTACACCCAACACCAACACTGAAATGTCGCAGTATCTGTGACGAGAGAAGTATATGCAATGTTCGGATAAAAAGTGTTTAACTATTTTAGTTATGTAGTAAACAAGTATGATGTGCACTCACCATTCGTCCCGGGGGTCGGGCAGTTTTCGATGCAGCGAGATGAGGTCACTGACGTACTGGTTGAACGCGTTCTTCTGCCACCCTTCGTCCACTAGTTTTTTCACGTCGGCAGTCATGTTGGTGGGAAGCACGACGGGTTTCCCCATTTCCCCGTACAGCGGTCCATCCCCCAGGTGTTCCCTGGGCGGCACTAGCACTCCCCCCTCACCGCCCTCGGGGCCCGCCGCCACTCCCGCACTCTTGGACCCGGCCGCGGTCTTGCTCCTGACGGCGGTGGGCGGCTGACCCACCCTGGCCTGGGGCTGAGGGACGCCCAGGACCCCGCGTCGCACACCGCCGCCCACCGGTAACCCATCCTCTCGGCTGTCCTGCCCCGGCGGGAACGGTGCGGAGCCTCGTTGTTCCGTGAAGAGGAGGAAGGCGACTGTCAGCCACGCGGTGGCTACGAGGAACACGAGCTTGACTAGTAGCGATCGACGCCGCAGCAGAGACATCTGCAGGCGGGAGAACATCATACCGTAGCCCATCCCGGGCTACCTACACGTGCCGGAGCCCATCTGTAACACAGCAATACACCAGGTCAGTCGACTGTCACCAGAGACATCTGCAGGCGAGAGAACATCATACCGTAGCCCATCCCGGGCTACCTACACGTGCCGGAGCCCATCTGTAACACAACAACACACCAGGTCAGTCGACTATCACCAGAGACATCTGCAGGCGGGAGAACATCATACCGTAGCCCATCCCGGGCTACCTACACGTGCCGGAGCCCATCTGTAACACAACAACACACCAGGTCAGTCGACTGTCACCAGAGACATCTGCAGGCGAGAGAACATCATACCGTAGCCCATCCCGGGCTACCTACACGTGCCGAAGCCCATCTGTAACACAACAACACACCAGGTCAGTCGACTATCACCAGAGACATCTGCAGGCGAGAGAACATCATACCGTAGCCCATCCCGGGCTTACCTACACGTGCCGGAGCCCATCTGTAACACAACAACATATTGTGTAGGTTTTAATATGAAAACTGTAATAATGAGGAATTTTATATTAGGTTGAATGATCACAAGAGAAATTCTATTGTCTCCTCCAATCCTTGATTAAATATAGAAATTAAGATGATCTACAGACAACAAAGCCGCTTGATCAAAGCGGCATGTGTATCATTCATTAGTAATATAATTGAAGAATATCAGTGATTTGAACCCGAATTGGTTCGTGTGATTAAGCTCATAATGTAAAGGGTTTGAGAAGAAAGGTGGATCAGATAATCCTTCAAACTGATGAGGATCAACCATGGGTAGACTATCATTTGAAAGTTCGTTGATATAATTCGAGGGTTCAGTGAGAGCGTGTGGGAGAGTAATAGACCGTTCATCCTTGGGAGTACAATACAAAATACCTCCGTCTTAGCAGACCTGATGACCACATGGCAACAAAGCATTAAATAATTGACACCTCAAATTTTAAGTATAGAAGAATACTATCTTACGAGAGATCACTCCTGGTTGAAATTCAACCAATATTTTTTTCAGATGATCTGGACCAAATTAGTTAAAACAATATGTTATATCTAAAGCATCTGGTCTTTCTGATTTTCTAGAGATAGATTGTTAGGTCTTAGTTTGTTAGGGATAGATCGTAGGATCGCTTATACAAATAAGAAATATCATTCAGGTTACTATTATAACAGCTGTCTAATGATTCAGTCAATTATCCTTCTCCCTTAAGATTAACATTGAAACTTTGAAAGCCTGTAGGGCGTAGCCCTGTGGGCCAATCTATATATTAATACGCAAGCATGTTTCGTTTCCTCCTTTTTTCTCAGCTCGTGTGCATCGTAGGATAAATCCGCGCATACCGTTAGAAAGGTATAGTGCTGTAAATGAGCAGAATCACATTCTAATTCACATCGGACACCAGGGCTACGCCCCACAGGCTTTCAAAGTTCCAATGTTAATGTTCCAAAGTTCCAATGTTAATCTTATGGAGAAAGGAGAATTTAATTAATCATTACAGTAGCGGCCACGAAAATAGGCGGGTGACTGAAAATGCGCTGTTGTCACATGGAACCAAAAGATGAAAGAAATTGTTGAAAATTGCTTACTTTGATGCAAAAACTGGCAACACTGATCATGCAGCGTTGCCTAGACCGTAGGCTATGTTGAATGTACATTCTATAGAAATTATCAAAATAACTATCATCTAATAAAACAGATAAAAACATTGACATAAATATAAACCATATGATTAAATTAATAAGCACTGGAAATTTGGCAACGTTGCAAAATCATTCACCCGCCTGATTTCGTGGCCGCGACTATAGACAGCTGTTGTGAAAACAACGGCTAGAACATTAAGAAGAACATATGTTTTATAGTCGCGGCCACGAAATCAGGCGGGTGAATGATTTTGCAACGTTGCCAAATTTCCAGTGCTTATTAATTTAATCATATGGTTTATATTTATGTCAATGTTTTTATCTGTTTTATTAGATGATAGTTATTTTGATAATTTCTATAGAATGTACATTCAACATACGGTCTAGGCAACGCTGCATGATCAGTGTTGCCAGTTTTTGCATCAAAGTAAGCAATTTTCGAAAATTTCTTTCGTCTTTTGGTTCCATGTGACAACAGCGCATTTTCAGTCACCCGCCTATTTTCGTGGCCGCTACTGTAGTTCTAAAGTGTTTTTAAGCTTCTTGGGTCCAGATCAACTGAAATTTTGATCGAATTTCGATCAGGAGGTGATCTCTAGCGTGAATTAAAACGCGATTCTGCTCATCTACAGCACAATACTATTCTAACGGTATGCGAGGATTTCTTCAACGATGCACACAAGCTGAGAAAAAATGAGGAAATGGAACATGCTTGCCTATTAATACCGTAAATATATAGATAGTAAACAAAGTTTGGAATATATAAATAAACATATGGACAATGTTTTCTAAATAAACAACCTTTTTTATGGCTTTTTGGTAAATTTTTGATAACCGGTTCAAGGTCAGTTAAATTTATGTAAAAAAGTTAAAACGAAACTTTGTTACAGTAAACTTCAAACCTTCAATTTCAATCGTTAAAACAATAAGAATACCCCCCGTCGCAGCAGACCTGCGTACTCAGCGAATTTCCAAATTAGTAATATTAATTTTGACCAGCTAAACTTGTAAACAAAATTTCATCACGTGCTCATAAATGTCTATTCTAGTAGTGTGAAATTGTTGGTGCTGGGCCAGTTCAAGGTCACCTGAGGGATGACGTCATCGAGGTCAATGACCTCACCGATGACGTCATCGATGACGTCATCGATTGCGTCATCGATGACGTCATCACCAATGACGTCATTTCGATGACGTCACACCCATGACGTCACAGAAATGACGTGCTGATGACGTCATCACCCCTTACGTCATCAAAATGACGTCACCGACGCCACTAAGGTCAAGGTCATGCCGAAACCTAAAATTTTTTGGCACTTTTGCCGTTTCTCGCACTACGCTCCGAGTTTCAGTCCGAGTCCCCGTGACCTTGACCACTTGGAGCGAATTTTCGACGAGAAACGGCAAAAGTGCCAAGTTAAACTCGAGTTTCTGACATGACTCAGCCTAAATGGGCAATCGGTTATCCCTCAGGTGACCTTGAACCAGCACAACACCAACAATTTCATATTACTGTGACCTTGAAAACCTAACAACGGAGCGCCGACACCGATGCGCACCCCACGACAGCCACCGAGTGACTGACTGTCAGGCTCCGTGTACTCTAGGTATATCGGCTTGAGAGACTAAGACTCTAAACTGTCAGGAATGGGAGTAACTAACTGAATTTTGCAAGGAAAAGTCATTTCATCCAATATTTTAAACAAATCTTCATCAGTAAAACTGACATTAGTCTGTTTTGTATAAAACTTAGGGTGTCCGCGCAACAGTTTGCGCCACTTAGCTAAAGTTGAAACCCTCTTAACTTTGAGTGGTGGACAGTGAGCAACTAATAAAGCCTTAACACGGCTAAGTTTCTTACCTAAAGCGTCCCGCGACATGGCCTCTCCTCACAAAAGTCCGCACAATACTGAGAGACTGCTTGTAGCGCACGAGTCAAGGGAAAAGAGGTGGGGGAAACAGCAGGAGTGGGGGAAGATCACAGTGGTGGGGGAAGGTGAGGTGGTACGCTGGAGTATCGCATCACTTCACCATGAGCTGTCCTAGAGTCAACACACTGTTCTCTTGGCCCGAGTTGGCACTAGAAGAAACATTTCTGTACAGCTTAGGCTGTGAGAGCCGAGGAAGCAAAGTCAAAGTGGAAATTGTGTTAAACTCCAAGATGAAGAGTCTCCTAAATAAACTAATTGTATCCCTGCAATCCCCTATAACTTTAGAGAAATACCACTTTATTAAGCGACACCTTATACTTTGGCAAAACGAAGTGGAAATGGAAAAGATTACAGTAAAATTAATTTAACTTAAAACTTGGACTGGACACTCATGGCGATACCACGTGGCGTGCAAACGCCACCCTAAACATTACAAGTTAGGTTATTAAGCACCTCTGGTACGATAACCGATGTGCTAGAGTTAAAGTGTGATGACCTTGAGTCAAAACACTGAAATACAACAAGTCGATATCGTCCCAGAGTTAAAGTGTAGTGACCTACATTCAGAACTTGTAAAATTACTTACATATAGAGAGCTAGAGAACAGCGAGACGCACCGCAAGGAAGCCGGAGACATACTGGCGAAGCAGTGTTGTGCAGCCTAGGGACCCAGTTGTGGTGGGGGTATAGCCAACACTTGAGTACAAGTGTTGTGGGTGACCTTGACCCACTTAACTTACCTGACCCCCCCCCCCCCGACAAAAAGTGCGAGCCCCCCCCCCCCCCCCCGACAAAAAGTGCGAGCCCCCCCCCGACAAAAAGTGCGAGCCCCCCCCCCCGACAAAAAGTGCGAGGCCCCCCCCCCTCCACCCCCACCCACTCCCCCACCCCTGATATCCTGGGTGTGGCAGCCCCGGTGGGGATATAAGGGGGCCCAGCCAGAGCCGGCTCGCAGTCCGCTCCCGCGCGTTGAACGTGAACGATCGGGACGGACCGCCATAGGCATCACTAAACATTGAATGGCGCCTTCAGTGTTTAGCGAAGTCTACTCTAACTTTAAGACTTGTATTAGTTGTAAGATATTGCGCTTGCGTTTGGGTATTGCGAATTGTTTTATATGAGAGTGTTTTACTTGTACCCTATGTCTCCTGTGTGTCTTTTATCCTTTGTGTCTTGTTTGTCATATGTGTTTAATGTGTATGTGCTTGTTCCAGCATTGACTACGTTGAGCTCAATTGTGTTTTGTAAGTGTGTTATATTTTTCTAAAGTGTATACGCTTGTTGTAGCATTTCCCCCTTGAGCTTTTGCAATGCTCAAAGTAAATCGTAAAGACAGGGAACGGGAGTAGGCCCCCGTGTAAAGTTACTTTTGTATAATTGTTAGGCTCCTCTCATGCATGCTTCAATGCGGCTGAGAAAGGAGTTGGTCCGTTTGTACGCCTATATGGGGGTAATGAGCCGATGGCCTCTGCACTCGGACCGAGGACGTAAGCCACTAGGGTGTCCTCAGTTAGTTTCCCTTCTGGAAACTCAAAATTATGTAAATGAAACTTTGTTAGCTATTTGTGTTTTTTTGTCCCCAAGGCCCCCGAACATTCGTGGTTCGCCATGGATGTACGGGGGCCGAAATTTTTTAATGTTCGTATAGCCTTGACCTAGTAAGAACTTATATAAATTTACTGTATTGCTGAACTTAAATATTAAATATTAAAGATAGGGAACGGGAGTAGGCCCTCGTGTAAAACCACTTTTTATAATTGTTAGGCTCCACTCATGCATGCTTCAATGCGGCTGAGAAATTGGAGTTGATCCGTTTGTACGCTTATACGGGGGTAATGAGCCGATGGCCTCTGCACTCGGACCGGGGACATAAGCCACTAGGGCTGTCCTCAACCTCTTTCAAAATTATGTAAATGACTTTTTGTTAGCTATTGGAAAAGTTATTTGTTAGCAATGCAGTAAATGCTTAAGTCTTGCGTGGTGAAGGTTAGACGACATTGGATGTTGCCTGTTGTCATAGTTGGGTCTCTTCGGAGGCTACAGCGATGACAACCCAAGTGCCCCACACCCCCATAGGGGGGTGTGGGGCTTATTTTTTTTAAAGTTTCGCGTGACCTTGAACCAAATATTAAAGTTTCTCTTTGGATTTTAACTGGTAGGTATTACTAACACACAAGTCTGGAGTTCCCCATAGTTGTATCTTTTCGGAGACTATAGCGATGGCAACATAAGAACGCCTATAAGGGTTTATTTCTTTAATTAACCCTCCCCCCCCCCGACAAAAAGTGCGAGCCCCCCCCCGGCAAAAAGTGCGAGCCCCCCCCACCCCCACCCCTTATATCCTGGGCGTGGCAGCCCCGGTGGGGATATAAGGCGGCCCGGTTGCACGCACTTCTCATTCCTGCTCCAGCCTTTGTTGGAAGTGCTTCTCCGTTTTTTGCAATTAACGCTCTCTCTCCACCGCAACATGCGCTTCAAGAACTATCCACCCGTTCTCCCATACATAAAATCTAATCCAACCAACACGTCTACTCCGACCAACACATCTACTCCGATTCTTCAAACGTGTTTGATGAGCACAATCCTCAGCTGTTTGGAGATGCCGTCGGCTCCTTCAATGCCCAGCCTATCTCCGCTGCTACCAACGGAACCAACAAGTCCAAGTGTCAGTGGTGCTGGTGATGCTCCGTCGACTTCAAGAGGGGCTGGCGCTCACCCTGCAAGCAGCCGAGTGCTCATAGCATCACCGCCAATCTCATTGCTGTCAGATTCTGATTCGGAGTCAGCGGTCTTTGAGGAGAAGAAGAAGTCGAGGTCCAAAATCATTCCCTACTCCCGTACACAGAAAATCCTTTCCTATACAAAGACCCAATGTCCACTACCCGTATCCCCCATGCCATCCACACCAGTCAAACCATCCTGTAAATCGATCTTTTCCCCAGACAATTCTACCTCACCCAAAGCCAACATTCCATCTACAGTCAAACCATCCCGTAAATCGATCTTTTCCCCAGACAATTCTACCTCACATAAAACCACCATTGATCTAACCCATTCTCCTACCCGACCCAAAATTGTTTGCAAATTGCCCCTTGACCGTGCTAAACCATCACCCTCCATCCTTTCCAGCCAGCCTAAGTTAGATCAAGCGCCGCTCCAAAACACTAAGAGTCCAACACAAAAGAAACGTAATCGTGTTAAATGCCCTACTGGCAAGCGTGATAAATGCGATTATGTTTGGTTTAGCAGAGAGGCTGTGGTTCTTTGTTGTACGAGTTTTGCTCTTCCAGAAAAAGATCGTTGCCAACGACACTTGAATAAGAAAATCAAAATTCCGACACCAAAGCCCTATAGCCTTAATATTATGCCTGAAAAGTCCAAGTTCAAACACCCCAACAGTCCGCAGAAGCTGAAAATTAATAGGCTAAAGAGGGACAAAAATATTATTTCATTGTTCAAGCTTATGGAGCATTTAACATAAATGTGCAAATCATTCTAAAAGGTGATGGCCGCCTTCATAGAATGAAAGTACCACCTGCGATGGTACAAAGAGAATTTTTTGTCCCCGGGGCTTATTTAATTCGAAGAAAAGGATGCCTATCTGTTTGAGAAATGGACTAGGACATGGGCTCACCAAAAAATCAAAATTGTTTAAAAGTGTTGGACATTAATTAAATTTCTTCTTCCAAATTAATTTTTCTAAATTTAGTCTTAACCCTCTTAAAGTAAGGGAGAGGGGTATTATACAAGTCAAGGAATAAAAAAAAACACTTGACTTGTATAATACTTTAACCTGGCGGTGATGTAAAGTCACTGGGACAATCTCAAACCGTGTCCTTGAGGGTGAAGACTAAGTTACAAAAATCTTTAACAAATAAAAACTTACCTCCAAACACTTGTAGCTTGCTACAAGTGTTTGGAGGTAAAAATTTTTCAAAGTTCGAATGACCTTGACCCATATAAATTACAGTTTAAAGTAAAGTGCTAACCTTACAACTAATGTAGTGTATCACGTAATACCCCCACTCCAACGCTCTTACTAAGCTTGTATGAGCCATTCATGTGCTTCAGTCTGTTCCTGAGCTTTGTGGTAAACATGTCACGGTACAATTACAAAGGTGGTGACTTCTTGATAGATCAACACAATGCTTGGGAAGTGCTAAACCGGCATAGAATGGAAGTTGAGTGTTGTATAAGACGAGATGGGTCTACATTTTATTTATGTATTATAAACAACCAAACTCATAAGTATGAACACTGGACAAAAATTAATTATAACAACATAGATGAGCTGTTTGCTTGGGTTTTTGAGGTGTGTAAAGTTATTGAAGAAACCAAAACGATGGGTGTGTTAAAGGTATGTAAAACCGATGACCGCGAAGACTAAGGGAAAGTTAGTGGAAGTCCTTAAGATATCCCCCCCCACCCCCACCCCCACCCCCACCCCCACCCCCACCCCACCCCACCCGCCCCCCACCACTACAAATAGGTATATATAGGAGTGGTAATCCACTGTCCGCTCATTCAGCTTGCAACTGTTAAGCCGAACGTTTCGCACCATGTCTGGCAACGCTTCAGCTTCTGCTTCTAACTCCGGCTCAGGTGTTGGGCCGATCCGATCGGGGCCTTCGTCAAGAAGTCGTGTCCGGTTCTCCGGCTTTGGTCCTGTGAGGAAGGAGTTGCGAAGCAGCGGAGCCTCTCAACCAACCACGTCGGACGCATCAACTCAGACCTCGCCAAGCATCATCGACTGGTACAATGAAGTGATAGAGGAAAGGGACAGAATGTTAGAGAATACTCGCAGTGAGCTACTTCATATCCGGAGTAAATGGGAGAAACTAATTAGGAAGTGTGAAAGCCTGTTGGACAGTGATGATAGTGAGGATGAGAGTGGATAGGTGTGTGGGTAAAGACTTGGACTGGGACTTGTGTGTTTGTATGAATGTGTGCGTGAATGTGAAATACAGAGCGGGGGATAGATCACTCTGTGGCAATGGACTAACATGCCACTTAGTGATCTATCCCCCGTTCTGGTAATGTTTTTGGATGGCCTTGACCCACTTTACCAAGGTTAGCTAGTACCCCCACCACTGATAAGTGTATATATACGGGTATTGATGTGCAGTTTGGTTATTCTGCTTTGTACCGCTTAGCTGAATACCGCACTTTAACATGGCTTCACTTTAACTGCAAAACTTCTCGGGCTTCTTCTTCAAGAAGGCGTGCTGCCAACGTCCTGCCTGCTACTCGTGGACCTGCTCGACCATTCCATAGCATAACTGTTGCTCGGGCAAACGCCTGCAAAGCTCCGATGCTACGGACCCTGCTGGAGGTGAGTCGAGACGGGCAAGGCCTGCTTAGTCCTGGTCAACGGCAGGAGCAAGAGAGGCGTATGGCATACTTTAAGCTGCAGGGTGTAGTTCCCAGCTTGAAGTTAGGCGACCCAAGAGTAGCAAGTGTCACCGAGGCAGCGGACTACATATCACACCTCCACACTGTTTTGGAAGTGAAGGACCAACAAATTGAAAAACTAAAAGAACAATTAAAACAATTTAACTTTAACCCGATGGAGTTTGTGGAGGCAGTGATGAGTGATAGTGATGAAGAAGGAAGTGAATATATATTAGGTATGTAATGAAAGACTTGGACAGGGACATGTGTGTATGTGTGTGTGTGTGTGTGTGTGTGTGTAGAATACAGAGCGGGGGATAGACTACTTTGCGGCAATGGACTAGCATGCTGCTTAGTGGTCTATCCCCCGCTCAAAGGGTACTTTTGAATGACCTTGACCCACTTTAAACGAAGGACAACCGGTTAACTGGTATAAAAGAGGGGGTCTGTACATCCCGACTTCATTCTGCTTTGGACCTTCCAGTGGAACGCTAGAAAATGAGTGGATCACTGATCATTGGTAAGGAGTGGGAGTATGTGACCATAAACTATTTAAATTGTAGAGGGATGTTGAAGAAGGTGTACGATATTGTTAAAAGAATGGTTGTTGAAGAAGGTAGGGTAGTGATTGTAGCGTGGAAGAAGAAGCAGTATACAGGACAACAAGTGAAAGCAAGTGACTTTGGGGGGAATAGTGTGTTTCAAATTGGACGAGCGAACTTGGTTAATTTGGACATTGTGTTTTGGGATTTGGAAAGGTTCATTGAAAATAGCGGCAAACATGGGGAACTCTTAATTGGCAGGGAGGACAGAGTATATGACTAAGTGTAAAAGACTGGGGGCTTATGTGTGTAAAGACTAGGACTTGTGTGGAATACAGAGCGGGGGATAGATCACTTTGCGGCAATGGACTAGCATGCTGCTTAGTGGTCTATCCCCCGCTCAAAGGGTATTATTGGATGGCCTTGACCCATATAAAGGTAGAAGGGGAATGAGTAATGGGAGGGGGAAATTGGTATATATGTAGGACTGATGAATAAAGCATTTAGTCAAGCATTTGTCTAGACACTATCAACAACAATGGAGAGCTTCAGTGTTGAGTTCATCCTCTTGGAAGAAGACATCAACGAAGTGGTGGAACTTATAGAGGATAAGACCAGCCAGGGCACATTGGAACTTGTGAATTGCGAACCGTTGGACAATGCCGCAATCGATAAGATTGCATATTTCATGATGCATTTGTATAACGAACAAACAACCAATATGGAGTTTGTGCAGTACCTTTATCAAAACCAAGTAAACGTGCGAGTGACAATTACTTGGTGGCAGTAATAATAAAGTGTAACATCTGGATGTGGACTTGGATGTGGACTTGGACTTGAGTGTGGTCTGCGGAATAGAGCGGGGGATAGACCACTTTGCGGCAATGGACTAGCATGCTGCTTAGTGGTCTATCCCCCGCTCAAAGGGTATCTTTACGTGACCTTGACCCACATAAAATGTATAGTTGGTGGGGGTATAAAAAGGGCAAACCAATTGGATAGATACACCACTTTCATACCATGGCTCCACTTGACAACACCGTGTTCCATCGCGACAGAATTCTTTCAATTCTGGAGGTAATACCTGTAGAAGTTATAGAAGCAGAGGACCAATTACCTGCGGTTGACCAGGAAGTGGAGGAGGAAGAAATTATGGATATTGAAACGGACTCTGACGAAGCTGCTTTAACGGATAATGAAATGGACTTGCACGCCTACGAAACATTAGAGTCATCATCTGAGTCGGAAATTGAAGAAGAAGAAGAACAAGACACTCCTCATCGTCCAATGGATAGGACGTTAGTAGCCAGAAGAATTATGTATTGTCATCGCTACCTATTTCGTGATGAGAATGATTCCGACTCTGATGGTGATGTTTCACCTTTGTAAAAAGTTTAAACAAAAAGTTAAAAAAAGAATGTGAGCGGGGGATAGAGCACTTTGTAGTAAATGATGCTGCTTAGTGCTCTATCCCCCGCTCAAAATAATAATTCCAAATGGCCTTGACCTATATAAATTTTGCTCAAACAGACGTCTTTAAAAAAAACTTGTACAAATTATTGAATCTAGACCAAATATCATCAATTTATCAAGCCTACTGATAAATTTATTACAAACGGTTGTGTAAAGGCTAAATTTAGCACATGATTGATAACCTGTTTCTATATGACGTCACTTTCCCCACCTATCTGCCTCGGATATAAAGGATCCCTGTGGAGTGCGCTGCTCATTATTGCGTGGACATTCACAGAGTGTGCATTCAAAGCCAAACTGTTTGAAATGGCTCTTTGCGACATTTGTGGGGAAATCTTTCAAGACGAAGATCTTTTCACCCTACACAGAGAATTACATGAAGACGAAGATAAAAAAGAAGATATTACCATGGATGAAATAGACTTAGACTCAATTGACCGGTTTTTGGAAGAGCACCAGAAGCAGACGGACTACTGGGACATTACTGCATAGAAGTAATGTCCCACTTTACTTAAATGTAAAGTGGACACATATCCCACTTCACACATATTCCAATTGTTCCCATGAACAATTTTTTTTAGCCAATGTCACAAACATTTGCTATCTACAGCAAATGCAAAGAAGAAGACCTAGTGTGATACAATTTGCCGGCGCTGGACCATCTACTGCTACAAGACCTATTGAAGAAGAGGACACCGAAGAAGAGGATATGGAAGAAGAACTGGAAGATGTAAGACAACTGCGCACCACGGCCTTGCCAGGACGAGTTGTAACACATTTCAAAATTAATAACGTTCAATTGGAACTGGAAACATTCATAACCCAGGCTAAGGAACTTGTTGGTCAAACTTTGAGGAAAGAATTACAAAGGCTAAATTTTATTAAATTTGGAATGGTGTTAGAGGCTATGTTTAACAATACTGATGGTGAAACAGCATTGAGAGCATTCATTACCAAAAATCGAACCCTTACCTTCACCTCCGACATTGATGATATTATTGAAGAATGCTTGGAGGAACTTATAACCAAACTCCAAGAACATGAAGGAAGAGGATCTGGATGGACTTTGTCATCAATTGAAGGTATGGATGTTAGGGTTCATAAACATGGATATGGTTTAAGAGGTAGTAGTTTTATCCCTCTACCAAAGAAAATCCAAAACACTAACTCGTGTAGAAATGTTCAAAATGAGGGTAATGAATGTTTCAAGTATGCAATGTTAACCAAGTATGTTAAAGATCATCCTTGTAGAGTTGGTAGAGAATATTACGAGAATGAACACCGCTACAACTTTCAAGGTCTCACCTACCCAGTTACCTTGAAAGACATTGACAAATTTGAAAAGAAAAATCCTGGCGTTTCAGTCAATGTTTTTGGTCTGGATGATTCGAACAACGTTTATCCTTTGCGGGTAGTAAAGGTTGAGCAAAGAAACCACACGGATTAGCTATTGATAACTAAGGGTGAAATTTCCCATTATGTATGGATAAAGGACTTTGAAGCCTTAGTTGTAAAACAATTGACCAAAAGAGTAAATAGGATTACAGTTTGCAAGAGATGTTTCTGCTTTTCTTGGAAAGATTCAAGACGTGGAGGATCGGAGTGGTTGTTGGAACATAAAAGACTTTGCAACGAGAACTATGAAGTAAAGATAAGTCTTCCACCGCCTACCCGAGCTTCAATACAATTTAACAAGACGGTTCACCAATATCGAATTCCACTAGTGGTCTACGCAGATTTTGAATCAACGTTAGTACCACAGGAGCTGCCGGACGGCGAAGTGACTAGAAGAACAAAATATCAGTTGCATCAACCCAACAGTTTTTGTTTACTAGTTAAATCAACCTTGTCTGAAAACCAATTGCAAGACTATGGTTTAACATCCACTCCAATACTCTACCGTGGTGAAGAAGCCGCTAAGTATTTCGTAGACCAGTTGTATGACATTGCTGAAAAGGTACAACGCTTGTATGGTAATGTCGTACCTATGGAACCTTTGAATGAGAATCAACAAGAAGAATATAATCTGGCATCAAGATGTTATCTATGCGAGAAGAGTTTCAGTGAAGAAAATCCAAAAGTAAGAGATCACGATCACTTGACAGGTTTATACAGAGGAGCTGCTTGTAATTCATGCAATATAAATTACAAACTGCCTTACTTTATCCCTGTCGTGTTACACAATCTTAGCGGCTACGACTCCCACTTCATTATTCCAGAGTTAGGAAGAGATGATGGTAAAATTGATGTTCTTGCTACAACATTGGAAAAGTACATCAGTTTTTCAAAAACAGTAGGTAAAATTAAACTTCGCTTTGTAGACTCTTATAGATTTATGGCATCTAGTTTGAGCAGATTGTCTGAGAATCTACGAAGAGAAGACTTAAAAGAAACCAGCAAGATTGTACCTGAAGATAAATTGGACTTAGTATTACGTAAAGGAGTGTTCCCCTACGATTACATAACTTCTGCAGAAAAATTTGAAGAAACCAGTCTACCACCGATTGAAGCCTTCAACAGCAAATTAAACGAAAGTGAAATCTCCGTTGAAGACTACAATCATGCTTGTAATGTTTGGAACCAACTAAACATTCAAACTTTAGGGGAATATTCAGACTTTTATATAAAACTGGACGTAACTCTGCTGTGCGATGTGATGGAAGAATTCAGAAACACCTGCTTCTCCGCCTATGGACTGGACCCTCTACACTCGTACACATCTCCAGGATTAGCATGGCAAGCTATGCTAAAGTCAACTAACTGTCGATTGGAACTTCTAACAGATATAGATATGGTGCTCATGATGGAATCTGGTGTACGGGGCGGTTTGACACAAGCTGTAACACGTCATGTCAAAGCCAACAACAAGTACATCCCCGGCTTCGACGAGCAACAACCATCGGTCTACCTTGGCTACTTTGACGCAAACAACCTTTATGGTTGGGCAATGTCAAATCCGCTTCCCTACGCTGACTTCAAATGGATCGACCCGGCCACCATCGGAGACATCTCACAGATTCCAAAGGATGGTCCAAAAGGCTATATTTTGGACTGTGATTTTGAATACCCGGAGCACCTTCATGACCATCACTACGACTTGCCTCTTTTAGCCAAGACTGAAGTTTCACCGACAGGAAGATGGCCAAAATTGATGATGACCTTGGAGAATAAAGATCGGTATGTGGCTCACTACTGGGTAGTTCAACAGGCTCTTGAATTGGGTCTACGTATAGTGAGAATTCATAGAGCAATTGAATTCACCCAGTCTTGTTGGTTGAAACCATATATTGATTCCAACACTACAAGAAGAGCTGCAGCGACAACAGCATTTGAAAAGGACTTCTATAAATTAATGAACAACGCCATCTTTGGGAAGACCTTGGAGAACAAAAGAAAACACAAAAATGTAAAATTAGTGAGTGATCCTAGGAAATTGGAAAAATTAGTGCAAAAACCAAATTTCGGAACATCCATGATTATAAACGAAAACCTAGTCGCTGTCAGTATGAAGAAAACAACAATAGTCATGGACCGTCCGTTATACATAGGTATGTCGATTTTGGACATAAGTAAAACCCTGATGTATGATTTCCATTATAACAAAATGGTTAAACACTACGGAAGGGAAAACATTGGAGTCGCATACATGGATACGGACGCGTTTATCTACTGGATAAGGACTTTGGACATGTATGAAGACCTAAGGACTTTTCCATACAAAGAAGATTTCGACTTTTCTGACTATCCGAAGAACCATCCAAATTTTAATGAAAAAAATAAAAAAGTAATCGGAAAATTCAAAGATGAAGCAAATGGAATGCCTTTAGAAGAAATAGTGGCGCTGATGGCGAAATTGTATTCATTTAAGATGTACCACGAGAACAACACACCGACAGTCAAGAAAGCAAAAGGAGTGAAGACATCTTATTTGAAAAAACACGTGACATTTGACCACTACAAGACTTGTTTGTTTGAAGATGCTACAATATCAGCAACATTCAACAATATCCGAAGCTTCAAGCATCAAGTCTACAGTGTCACCGAAATTAAAAAAGCACTGTCAGCTCGGGATGATAAAAGACACATTATGCCCGACAAAATCCACACTCTTCCTTTTGGCCACTACTCTCTAAACCCTATCAACTAGTAACCTATTCTTCGTCCTTCTACAACTTCGACCTTATTCCTTTTTCCTTCCGTAAAAAAATGGGGAACACGGCAAGTCAAACGCCGTGTTCCCCATTTTTTTACACAAATTTGGATGACCTTGACCCATATAAATGATGTGAATATTTAAAACAACATTCATTGTGATTATACATGTGATACAACAAACATTGAAACCTACAATATAAAGGACTTGAAGCAACAAATTGTCAACGAACTTCATAAACCTGCAAGAAGAAAGTTTCCACTAAGAAATACGGTGATAAAAGGAATTAATGATTTATATCAAGCGGATTTAATCGAAATGATTCCTTATAGCAAACAAAATAAAGGATATAAATACATATTGACTGTTATTAACTGTTTTTCAAAAATGGCAGATGCTTTACCACTAAAAGATAAAAGTGGCAAAAGTGTTACAAAAGCAATGGAAACAGCTATACAAAGAGACAAACATACTATTAAACATTTACAAACAGATGATGGAAAAGAATATTTTAATAAGGAATTTGCAAATTTAATGAAAAAACACAATATAAACCATTACTCAACCAATTCAGAAGTAAAAGCCTCAATAATCGAAAGATTCAACAGAACTTTAAAAAGTGCAATGTATAAAATGTTTTCCAACAGAGGATCGCACATATGGATTGATATGTTACCAAAACTTATAAACGATTACAATAACAAATTTCATAGGACTATCGGGATGAAACCAAACCAAGTAACTAGTAAAAATGAAAACCTTGTATTAAAACGTATAAAAACGAATACTAAACCAAAAGTTGAAAAACTAAAGCCTAAAAAATTTAATGTGGGTGATAAAGTGCGAATAAGTAAATATAAAGGTGTATTCAGTAAAAGATACCTGCCAAATTGGACCAATGAGGTTTTTACTGTATTCAAAGTACAACCTACAGTACCTGAGACATATATTTTAAAAGATAATAAAGGACAATTGCTTGAAGGAGGGTTTTATGGACATGAAATGTTAAAATCAACAGTAGGCGATGTATATTTAGTTGAAAAGGTGTTGCAACGGAAAAAAGATAAGGTCAAAGTACGATGGTTAGGATTTAATAAGACGGAAGATTCTTGGATACCTAAAAAGGATTTGATCTAACGATAGAGAATCATTTTAGGTTGAACCATTACAAAGGATGGAGATAGTACCACAAAAAGAGAGTTTTACTATTAATAATATAGATGAACTCACAGTGGATAATTCAGAATTCAATAGTGGGAAACATGGCAATTTGTTACCAAACTCCGTTCGTTGTCTGGTTACCGGACCTTCCAACTGTGGAAAAACTAATGTAGTATTCAATTTGATTACAAACCCTAAAGGATTACGTTTTAACAATCTATATGTATTTTCAAAATCACTACAACAACCAAAGTATCAATTATTGGAAAAGATACTGACTAATGTGCCTGAAGTTAAATATTTAAAGTTTAATGCAAGCGAGAGTGTCATGCAACCACAAGAAGCTAAACCATTCTCCGTGTTCATATTCGACGATGTATCTTGTGAAAACCAAAACACAATAAGAAATTACTTCGCTATGGGTCGACATAACAACATAGATAGCATTTATATTGGTCAAACTTACAG
Organism: Neoaliturus tenellus; assembly: GCA_030545055.2. NCBI lineage: Eukaryota > Metazoa > Arthropoda > Insecta > Hemiptera > Cicadellidae > Neoaliturus > Neoaliturus tenellus. The sequence continues at coordinate 74,528,571 of CM061532.1, read as the reverse complement.
CAAAATACCAAAACAACTCATTAGAGACAATGCAAACATGTTAATTGTATTTAAACAGGACGAAACCAACCTAAAACATATATATTTTGATCATGTAAATGCGGATATGACATTTGAACGATTTAAAGAGTTATGTGGAAAGGCTTGGGCTGAAAAGTATGGGTTCCTAACAATTATGAAGGAACAACCGCTAAACAATGGTCGATACAGGATAGGATTTGATAAATTTATATTAATACATTGAACGTGGTATAAAACATTCATTGTTGTACAACACGTCTTGCTACAAACATGGTTAACCAAGAAAAATTAGTAAAAGAAATAGAATCACTTAGTGATTCTATTCGGGCTAAAAACAGAGCATTGAAACTAGGCATTAGCGAGAGGGAGAAATTCCTTGAATCTACTTTTAAACCTATTACTGAACCCTTGAAACAATTAAACAAAAAATTTGCTAAACCCGTTTTGGAAGGAGATGCAATTGCACCTATTACAAAGTTTGAAAGAGAAAATGTAAAATCAGAAGATTTTAGTGATGAAGACCTGGAATCCTCTACATATAGTGGTTTTACCGGTGGAGAACCTGAAAGAGAGCTAGAATCACCAGACTATAGTGGTATAAGAGAATTATATGAAGTAAAAGCTAAAAGAGGACATGAAGATGTATCAACTGCTAGTGAAGAGGAAAAAGAAGAAGAAGCAAGGGAAGGTCCGTCAAACATAAGCTTGTTGGGTGAAAACATTCATAACAAAGGACCTTTAGGAAGGAAATACATGATAAAAATGTTAGCTGGAATAAATCCTAATAAAAACTACCATAGTTATGGAGTAAGATTAACAGAAGGAGGTTTAATGGTTGGTAATAGCCCGGTAAATATTGATGAAGATGATAATATTATTGTTGGTAATCAAAGACATAAGGGCACAAGAGGATTATTTGAATTATTATTTGAAAAAAAGCCTTTAGAATTGTTAGTTAAAGAAGAAGACATGGAAGCATATAAACAGATTTTGGAACACACCAATGCATACAGGAGAAAATATTTAGCTGACCAACCAGTTTTTAGATCTAGGTCTTTAAAATATAGAGTATTTGTATCCAAGTTAATACCAACAACGAGAAGACAACCAATGCCGATAATGCCAAGAAAACCTGTAAAACGAAGGTTTGTGTCATCCACTTTGGATATAAGTGCTCCAGAACCAAGAAAAAGAAACAAATCTGTTACAGGTACAGGTTTAATGAAGAAACTATATAACACAAATAAATGTGATTTATTACAATAATATCAATAAATTGGTGGATATAATGAAACTAATACATGAAGCTAAAGAAGCGGGTCATACTGGATTGGAAAACGAATGGGTGGCTTTAGTGGATGAACTCCGAAACCGTGGGGTAATCTCATAAAAATGCATTACTCCCTAGAATACTATTCAGTTGCACCATGAGTGTCGACAAGTTCGGACGTTACTCCTCGGATGGGTTATATTATGCGAATAGTTTAAAAAGAAGTGCTGGTTTACCACAAACACCTGATGGAGATTATGATATGAGTAATAAAAGGTTAAAAAACATAAAAGATCCTACGGATGAAAACGATGCAATAAATTTAAAAATATTAAAGGAAAAGATATCGCCAACATTAAGACTACAAAATAACACATATGACGCAGAAGATCATAGAATCATCAACGTTGGTAAACCAAATCAAAACGGTGATGCAATAAACAAAGGTTATTTGTCATCTGAATTAAAAAATACGTTGAAATTCAATGGGAAAACGTATAGTGCTAACAATAAACGTATATCCAACGTAGATGACCCTAAAGATGCAAAGGACAGCGTAAATAGACGCTATTTACATTCCTTGATACCTGAAAAGACAAAAGATGGATTTTCTTTTTATAAATTTTTTATTAACGATATAGGTTATCCAAAAATGAAAATGATGCTGTAAACCTCAAATCTATAAAAGATCATTGTATCATACGTGATGTAGGGGTTATAGATTGTTTTGGTAATTGTTTAGCAAATGTTAAAGATGGTTCGGCGCCATCAGATGGTGCAACAGTGGGTCAAATGATGGAAACCTTAAAACAAGAAACAACCTCTTTTGTAAAACAAAATCAAGTAGTATCGAAGCAAGGGGATGAATTCGTTCAAGGTAATGAAAAATTTAATTTATTAACATACAAAAATAATGCTTGGGATTGCATGGATAAAAAGTTATCAAATGTGTCATGGGGTCATGAGGATCATGATGCAGCTGCTTTATCACAAACCGTACATCTAGATCCAAATTTACACTTTGCAGTTTTTACATGTAATAATAACAATATTACAAACTTGAGAGCAGGAAGACACCCGAATGATGCTGCAACTGTAGGACAGACCATCACAACATCATTTAAGGATAGTAAAGTGTATAATTGTAATAATAAACGTATAACAAACCTTAAAGACCCTGAACATGTAGATAATGCTGTCACTGTTAATTTTCTTGTAAAAGTTTTAGGTAATGCGATATTTGATTTACACAATCATTTTACACCAGATATTCTTCAAGGAAAATCGGGACATAATACTTATGATGAATCCGCGAGAGGTGATTATATTAAACGAGAAATTTATAATAAATACTTTATTAACCCTAAAACGCAAAAGTTTAGATCATCAGATTGGGGTGATATTGATATTTAATTAAATAACTCAATAAATGACTTCATTTATGTGCAACCTGTCATAGAGGTAACACATAGGTTACGCTTTTCGAATATAAAAGACAATCATGGCATTTCATTACACCAGTCCATATCGAGACACTATACGGAAAGGAGGCGGTATCACGTCCACAGCGGTTTCTCTGTTAAGTAAAGCTTTAAACCGTATTCCAGTAGGATCTATCGTAAATAGAGCAATAGACGCTTTACCATACGAATTTCATATACCGGGAGGTTATCAGTATTGCGGACCAGGAACTAAATTGAAAAAACGACTGGAAAGAGGTGATCCAGGCATAAACAAGTTAGATCAGGCTTGTAAAGAACACGATATCGCATATTCCACGTTTGCCGATTCAAAAAATAGATCGATAGCAGACAGAAAGCTTGCGGACATAGCTTGGCAACGAGTAAAATCAAGTGACGCTAGCATAGCAGAAAAAGCAGCAGCTTTAGCAGTAACAGCAGGTATGAAGGCTAAAACAGCAGTAGGAGGTGGAAAAAGGAGGAGAAGAAAGGTAAAAAGGAAGTCAACCACAAGAAAACATGGAGGAAATATAAGAAGACGACGATCTGGCAGAAAAGGCAGGAAGAAGCCCACCGTGTGGTCAATGGTAAAAAACGGGGCAGGTCTTTACCTAAGACCTTATCGTGCATATTAAATGAAAGAAATCAATTGGTCATACCACATAAAGCATTAACCAATATTGAATTATTTAAATATATTTCCTGTTTAAAAATACCATTTTTCCGCGGTGTGTTTATGAAAGACAGTTTACCAAAGAAAATGTGGCAAAATGAGACTGGAATTGTAAATTTGGATAATACTGAAGGGCCTGGCACCCATTGGGTTTGTTATAAGAAACTAAATAACAATGTATATTATTTTGATAGTTTCGGTAATTTGCCACCACCAAAAGAACTTCAAAATTACTTTAAATCTGCTAAAAACATATATTATAACTATAAAAGAGAACAACCTGATAATACTTCAATATGCGGCCATTTATGTTTGGAATTTCTAGCTAAAAGTATCAGTCACTATTGAGATGTCTTCCTATACGGTATCATTAACAGGAAAATCGTCCACTTTACGAAGTATCCTTTTTCCAGCGTTACGCTTGCAAAAAGGAAGGTTTTGGGAGGCGGCACTATTGGATTTTACAACTTACAACTCTATTCCCAATGTTACGGAAGGTAAAAATAACGTATTGCATTATTAAAAGGGAAAAGATGCCAGTGGGAAATTTACAGACTTACAAGAGTGCAGGTTACCCACAGGTTCTTATGAAATTGATCATATAAATGAATTTTTGCAAACTAAAATGGGAAAAGACAATTGACATTAAAAGGTAATAATAATACGATGAAAGCTGAAATTACTTCCAAATATTATATAGATTTTACTCAGACAAACTCAATTGGTGATTTATTAGGATTTTCCAACGATGAGCCTGTTTTAGAACCAGATGTAACACATTCCGGTAAGAAAACAGTAACAATATTAAAAGTCAATAGTATAGACATAACTTGTAACATTATACAAGGAGCTTACAGGGATGGGGCTAACACCCATATCATACATACATTTTACCCAAGTGTACCACCTGGATTTAAAATTGTTGAAAAGCCACAAAACCTGGTATATCTACCGTTGAACACCACTTTCATTTCAGACATCGTGTTGAGCGTATTGGATCAAGACGGTAACTTGGTAGACTTCAGAGAAGAGCCTATTACGATTAGATTACATTTAAAATCGACACTTTAATACAAAAACCATGGGTTTAACATTTAAAAGCGAACAACCTACGGGAAACCGCATTAGTAGCTCTTCAGCTGTGGAGGAGTTAACACGCGAGAACATTCGTTTCTTAGAGAGAGTTGGATTAAAATTAACCGATTATGGATATACTGTATATAGCGCAGGGTCCAACATTCGACGAAACCCTATGGGAAAAAGAATATCACACCCACAACCCTTACACTTCATCGAAATTAAACAATAACGATGAAATTCGTATTCCCATACAACATCAAGACATTTACACACTACCATGTGAAAGTTACTTGTATATTGAAGGAAAAGTTACTAAAAAGGACGGTACTACTGCTGGTACAACAGTTCCATTTATAAATAATCCTATGGCTTTCCTGTTTGATGAAATTAGATATGAAATATCAGGTGTAACAGTTGATTCTACTAAAAAAGTAGGTATTACAACGACTTTAAAAGGACTAACATCTATAACACCCAATGAAACCAATTTACTTAAACCTGCCGGATGGGTATTACCTACAATTGACACGATCACTCCAAATTCAGATGGATATTTTGATTTTCATATTCCATTACGTTTGTTGCTTGGTTTTGCTGAAGATTATAGGAAAATAATATTAAACGTTAAACAAGAATTAGTTTTGTTGAGGTCTTCTAACGATAAAGACATTATTAAAGCTGCAGATAATACGACTGATGCGACTTTAGAATGGAAATTAAAATTAGACAAAATTGTATGGAGAGTTCCACATGTTAAATTAGCTGACGAGCATAGAATGCTACTTTTAAGAAAATTAAAAGCCGATCGTGATATTGTTATTCCATTTAGAAGTTGGGAATTCCATGAGCATCCCAGTTTACCTACTACGGATCGACACACTTGGACTGTTAAAACATCAAATTATGTAGAACGAGCCAGGTATATTATATTTGGTTTACAAACAGGTAGAAGAGACGACATCACTAAACATGCAGGACAATTTGATCATTGTGACTTGAAAAATATTAAAGTTTATTTAAATTCACAATTCTTTCCATACGACAATTTAAATGTGTCATTCACTAAGAAGAAATACAGTATATTGTACGATATGTACGCAAGATTCCAAAGTTCATATTACGGTAAAGCAAATACACCTTTATTATCACCTTCAAAATATTTCGATGCCTACCCAATAGTTGTAATTGATTGTTCTAAACAAAATGAATCAGTAAAATCATCAAGTGTGGATATAAAAATAGAAATGGAATTCAACGCGGCTATACCGGCTAATACAACTGCATACTGTTTAATTCTACATGATAAAATTGTAACATACACACCTTTAACTGGAATTGTTAGGAATGTACTGTAAAAACCGGTTTTGTTTCATTCCGCGAGTATAAAAGCAGAGCGTACAGGCCGCTCCTCATCAGTTTGTTGCCTACTGTTGTATGGGTAGCATCGTATTCAATATGGCTTCTCCTAGTGGTACACCTGAAAATGTGGTAGATATTGAGAAGGAGATATCTGAGTTTTTAGATCCTCAAGGTCACCAGGAAGGAGGTGAACAAAACGTTTGCGGACAACTTCACGCCAGTAATAATGTTGAAGAAAAAGGTAAAAGAAGAAAGACTATACAAAAGAGAAAAAGGGATATTGAAGATAATATTTCTCCAAACATATTGAGTGAGGTATTTTTGCGAATATTTTACCCAATCTCTTCCAGTTTGGACAAAAGTGTTTTAATCGGTGTTATGAAATCGACAGATTATTCCCCTACTGTAATTTTAACTCACGGACCCAAAATGATTTTGTTTACGGACAGTGCTTGGGAATCGTTTACGAAACACTTGCATCTGCTAGAATGCTATTTAAGTAGTAACATGTTTACAAGAAAGACAAGAGTAGGACTTTTGGATTCAAATGTGGAAATCGATATTATTAAACAACGTGGTGATCATCAGCTGCGGTTTAGAGACACAACAAGACATGATAACAAAATTCAACTTAATCGAGAGGAGTTTTTCATTTTAACTTGTGCTACTGAACCTATAACAAGATACTTGAGACAACTAGTGTTTTCAAGTTCGATTATTAAAGATTATCTGGAAGACACTTTGGACAAACAACCGGACGCACCTATAATATACGGACCTGTGGATACTTCTATATTTAATAGAGTTCCTCATGAAGTACAAATGTGGAGACAATTGGAAAAGTACGCTCAACTACATAAGAAATCAGTAAAACAGGAAGAAGAGGAAGATGGAGGAGAAGAATCAAGTGTTAGTGATGAAAACGAAAACAAGGAAAATATAAAGATGGAAACTTAAATGACAATGGTTAGTTTTTAAAACAATAACCAACTTTTTGTGGGGTTAGGCCTATTGGGGACGGTGCCCACGTTAAATATACACCAACGCGCCAACAACTGTACGGCCTGGTATAAAAGTAGTACCTACCGTGGTGTGGAAATCAGTTGACCTCCTGACTTCGTAATGAGCAGACGTGTGGCCTTCAAAATGGACAAGGGAGAAGAAGAACAAGTAAAGTCCAAGCCTGGTATTATTGAGTTTCAAGCGTTTCGTGGTAATGATGATAGATTCATTATAAAAGAACTTGTGTTTTTGGACATGAATACAAGTGTTCCTTATTCGTTTTTATTTAAACCACCATGTTCTTATTCATCTTTAACTAGTAAAGCCGCTACTACCAACAGATGGATTTCAAAACACTTCCATCATATCGATTGGTATGATGGTTTTACAAGTTACACGGACTTGTATCACATTATGCATCATTTTTCAGACAAGTTTACCAATATTTACACAAAGGGGCTGGAAAAGAAAAGATGGATCGAAGGATTTACTCATGTTCCGGTTAGTGATGTGGAATTGGGTAAGAATTATCAATACATGCTGGAAACAATATGTATTTGTACAAAAAGCCCAGAACATGATAAAGATAGACATTGCGCTTTGAAAAATGCCTATAAACTCGCCTCTTACCTTCAAAGTGGGGAAGTGGGGAGTGGTGGGGGTAACGGAGAGTATATAAGTGAGGAGCAGACCGGGACCTGGCATGAGTATTACTCGAGATTCCGAGACGACAACATCTCCGAGCAAGAAGACGATCTGTAACCTGACCATGGCATCTCACCAGTTCCTTCAAACTTTGGTCGAGCAGTTCAATGCTCACTCCAAGTCAACAATATTACCTGTGAAGAAGTGCTCTGAACTAAAAGATGAAAAGCACTACATAATCCATGCTATGAAGAAGATGGAGACTACAGTTGGGGAAGCCATCTGCTGCAGTCTCAGCGAGGCACCGTTTACTCCGGGGGATGAGCCCAAGTTCCAGGTGTACCTGCCCAAGAGATTCGTCCATCTTCTACAAAACGAGGACCTTCGCTCTATTCAACCCGGCTGTCTATACCTGGTGTCCCACGGCTGCACAGGTAGCAACTCTACAGAGTTGACCATCCGCATTGCCGACAAGCAGCAGTGTTAGATTTAAGTTTTAATGTTGTACATATGTTATTGTAATGTTTTATAAATAAATCATATAAGACAAAAAAATAAGAAAACAAAAAATGCAACATATCAATATGTGAAGTTTGTCACGTATTGATATGTTGCATTTTTTTTAAACTTCGCGGGTGACCTTGACCTTTGACCTTTGCATTTCACAATTACCCCCACTACCGTAATTACCCCCACTACCACACTAGGATTCAAACCTGCTTGGATGCGAAACACGGTCAGTCTGTTGCCAACTAGCAAACGATGAGCACCTTGTACGAGCTTTGCTTACAACGAGTTATAACTGACGCATCTTTATTCCAGACGGCTTTACAAGATAATATCCCTATAACAGTAAAGCAGGATATCGAAGAGTACAAGAAAGATAATAGAGGGTATTCGGGATACTCCTGGTATAGGTTCCAAGACGGGGAAAAGTTTTGTAGGTCTTGTGGGGATGCTGCCGTCAGAGACCTTCGACAGTTCGTACAGGAAGGTGGTAGAAAACAGTTCGGATTTCTAGCACCGATGTTTAGATTTGAAAACTACAAGGACACCTGTGCTATTTGCTCCATTCCATTGTATCGATGGAAAAAGTTTAGAAGTGTTTAATTGGATCTTCCATACCCCCACCACCGTTACCCCCACCACCATTACCCCCACCACTTTTTCATGTACCTCCAAACGCTATGCCTCGGCTTCATTTCTACTCCAGCAGCCAACCTAGCAACATCAGGATGTCTCTGAACGTCAGTTGCGCAAGTTACGAGGAGGTGAGCATCAAGACTCAGCAGGAGCTAAACGACTTGTACAAGGAGTTGCAGCTGATGGTGGCACGAGGCTACCGTATAAACCGTATAAAGTTTACGCTTGCAATATACGGAACACCCGGCAGTCAAAGGAAGAGCCTGGACACTCCTCGACAGCTTCCTCACCGACGTCCATGAAGACCGAGCCGGACAACTTAGATTACTTCAGCTGACTAGCAGTTGTATTTCTTGTTCTAACCATTGTAGAATATGTTTATTTTTTCATTATATTAAAGAAGTAAATGAGCAAAAGCACCTATCTTGTTACTGACATATGAGCTCAGTAACAAGATAGGTTTTTTTAAAACACGGTTTGAATGACCTTGAAACTTCCCCCTCCACTGCTTTACTACCCCCACCACCTGACTTTTAATGTACATGGCACATCACAATTGGAAACCTCATTCCATCTTCAACAGCCAAACCGACAACATCAACAATGGCAAAACTACCAACGGATAAAACATGTCCTCACGTTTGCTGTGACTTCGTCCACGAGTTGGAGAAGAGGATGCAGGAGAGGGCGATACGAAGAAAGCAGATACACTCAGAAAATATCATGATAGTCAACGGCTATCTTTTATTGTTCGGCCTTATTATGGTTGTACTTTTCATACTGTATGGCATAGTCACATGTGTCGGCAAGGTTGCAGAAGAAAACGCTCGCCACCATCAATTGGAAAGTTTCAATGTTACTTTGTAGGTTTTCCTTTTTTTAAAACTCCGTTTGGATGACCTTGAAAATTCCCCCACTACTCCACCACACCCCCCACCACTTCACCATGTTCCTGCATGAGCATCACATCAACCGTCATTCCTTGTCCGACAAGCAACCATGGCAGACAACAACACCATCAGCCAAGCTGACTCCACTACTGATGTCGGTACAAGTACGGGTTGGAAACTGTCGATCGATAGTGTACACTATTTGGAAACGATTTGCGAACGGATGAAGGAAATACTGCGGGACAACCCTGGGATCATAATACAAATGAATTTAAATTATGATTGGTCCCAAGTTAGAATGCAAGGGGACGATAACAACGGTCAACAATCTCCACAATATTCGCCGATGTCCCCGATCTACCCTTACGGCGAGTCTGACGTTGATGAAGATGAGGCTAATGAGGATGTGGGGGACAACGAGGCTGAAGAGGAGTAACCTTCATTCCTTTTTTTTAAAAATCCAAATTGGATGACCTTGAGAATTCCCCCTCCACTATTTCCTTTTTTTAAAACCCAAATTAAATGACCTTGTAAATACCCCCTCCACATACTTTTGGTTTACCCCCTCTACTTTTCAATACTGTTACCACAGTCTGTAGCTCACATCATTCCTTGCTTAGCTATCATGGCGGACAGCACTCTTTCTCGAGTTGACTCCACTACGGATGAAGAATGGCCATTTTCCTGGAATGTTCATCTGCAAGACTCGGCAGAAGTGGATATGTTGCATGAGAAATTGGTGTATGTATTAAACGAAAACCCCAACATTGAATGTAGAATGACTATGGATTTCGATGCGACAGGGGTCCACACTCAACCTTCCACTTCCAGCCAGCCTGAGCCTCAGCTACAGCCGAAGAACTTTACACATCTTTACACTCCAATACGGCCGGAGGATGTGGTTATCAGCGAGGCAGACTCTACTACAAGTTATATTGAGCCAACGAATTGGAAGCTTGTTGTTGACACCTTACACAAGGTCGACTTAGTATGTGACAAATTAAAGGAATTGATGATGCAAGATCCTGGTCTTCGTTTTAAAATTGATTTGTTTTTCATCTGGGGAGCACCTGCACGGGGCTCTTCGTCTGACAGCTCTCTAAGTACAACAGACGAGGAGGAGGAGGACGACTAGTTATCTTTTTTAAAACTCCGTTTGGATGGCCTTGACCTTTCCCCCTCCACTGAGTTTATTTAAGGTGCACTCTCAATGACTGCAGCATCATTTCATCGCGCACCTTCACCACAGCAACATGGAGAGTCAACTCGCCTACTGTTGCGAACAGAAATGTTTTTCGTGGCCAAGTGACATTGATGTTGCGGATGGCCTGGCGTGTAGAAAGTGTGAAGCTTTTGGTCAATGCATGTGTAAGTGCAAGTCTTGGAAGAAGCCGAAACCGGAGTTGAAGACATTCCATGTGTACCAGATGAGAGGGCATAAGTACACTTGTTGCCCTGAACGTTGCATTGAATTCACACTAAAACAGCTAACTGGCTGCAAATTGTGCAACAATCATTTTGCAGGTTTTTGCAAACATTATTTAGGAGCCTGTCAGTACAGATCAACTTGGCATACAGAAGCACTCACTATCAATGAAATCGCTATAGATACACAAGAGTAGTCTTTCTACTCTTTTCTTTTTTTAAAACTTCATTTGGATGACCTTGACCTTTCCCCCTCCACTCACCTTAGTTTATATAAACCCCATTCCCACTGACCACAGCATCACTTCATCGTGCTCCCTCGTCAAAGCAACATCAACTATGGAAAGTAAGCGCATCTCATGTTGCGAGCATAGGTGTTTGGAGATACAAGGCGTCACATATTGTGCAAAGAAGCGTTGGGAGGAAGAGACGGGGACAACCTATTGCTGTGAGGATAAGTGTTTCCTCTTACCAAAGTGGCAAGTGGATGGGCTGGCCTGCCGGCAATGTGAATGCTTCGGATGTTGCAGGTGTAGATGCAAGAACCAACAGCTGCCACCACCGGTACTACAAACTTTCAAAATCTACAAATCCAAATACTTTTATACTTGTTGTCCGCAGCGGTGTATTAAATTCCACTTCTCCAATCTTACCAATTGTCGGAAATGCTACGGACAACCTGATGGGTGGTGCACCTGTTTTCTGGACTCCTGCCGCTACAGATCGGATTGGTTTACAGATCCGTTAGAAATTGATGAAGTCGCTCAGGAAGCACAAGAGTAGTCTTTCTACTCTTCAACTTTTTTAAAACTCCATTTGGATGACCTTGAGATTTCCCCCTCCACTTCCCCATATACCTAGAGTACACAGAGCCTGACAGTCAGTCACTCGGTGGCTGTCGTGGGGTGCGCATCGGTGTCGGCGCTCCGTTGTTAGGTTTTCAAGGTCACAGTAATATGAAATTGTTGGTGTTGTGCTGGTTCAAGGTCACCTGAGGGATAACCGATTGCCCATTTAGGCTGAGTCATGTCAGAAACTCGAGTTTAACTTGGCACTTTTGCCGTTTCTCGTCGAAAATTCGCTCCAAGTGGTCAAGGTCACGGGGACTCGGACTGAAACTCGGAGCGTAGTGCGAGAAACGGCAAAAGTGCCAAAAAATTTTAAGTTTCGGCATGACCTTGACCTCAGTGGCGTCGGTGACGTCATTTTGATGACGTAAGGGGTGATGACGTCATCAGCACGTCATTTCTGTGACGTCATGGGTGTGACGTCATAGAATTGACGTCATTAGTGATGACGTCATCGATGACGCAATCGATGACGTCATCGATGACGTCATCGGTGAGGTCATTGACCTCGATGACGTCATCCCTCAGGTGACCTTGAACTGGGCCAGCACCAACAATTTCACACTACTTATTCTCCTTAAGATAAATATAGGGAAAGAGTATGCAGGTATGCTGCCATGGGGGACACTAAAAGTAGGTTTTTAGCATAGAAAAAAATTATTTCGACCATATAAAGCCATATAGTAAGTTTCATCAATATCTGTCAAAAAATAAAACAGTTTGCCTATTCTCCATATGATTAACATGGGAAAAGAGTATGCAGGTTTGCTGCCATGATAAGTACAAAAACCAAGATTTTTTACCTTAAATGGATGAATCTCAACCAAATGAAGCTAAATACAAAGTTTCTTCCAAAAATATTGGTTAATAAGTGAAATATTAACACATCCTTATTCTCCTTAAGATTAACATTGGATTCCCAAAAGACAATGTACTGTCTTTAAACTTTGTAATATCTCGGTAACCAATGGAGATAGAGCAAAGCTTCAACATACTAAATTGTGTGTTTTTTTGAGCTAAATCCAATGGTCAAAATAAAAATTTAAAAATTTTTAAATTTACATATGAAAAATGCAAAAAAAACCATTTTTGGGGTACAAAACCCCCCAAAACTACCCCTTCCGGTAGGTCGATATGTCTGGTTTTCGAACTCATCCGAATAAACGTAGGATTACATGTCTCTACCAAATTTGGTGTCGATCGGACCGTTTTTACGAGAGTTATCGTGCCTAGGGACACACACACACACACACACACACACACACACACACACACACACACACATATATATATACATATATATATATATATATATACATATATATATATATATATATATAAATTTTAATGACTATTATTTTTGGTCTCTGGGCACCTAAAAACGAAAAAGTAACATGGTCCCGGGCTTAGGTCTTACCATGAGACCTACGGTAATAGCTTATTCCCTATGGGAAATTCGCTAAAAGTCAATTTATTGACACAGAAACACCGAAGTTTTCTTTTGTTTTTGCATCATTATCTATATAAATAATTCCGTAAGCGAATCGGTCCCCACGAAATATCTCAAGTTAGAAGAAAGATAGGGTAACGTATGATGGCTCATTTTATCATTTTAAAGCTTGAGGTCCAAGAACGCAAAGAAAAATACCAGAATTATCAAAAATTACCTGGGCTTCGCCCCATTGGCCCATGAAGTTTCAATGTTAATCTAATGGGAAGACAGTTTTAAGATCTACACGTGTGATTGAGCAGATGTCCCATAGAATATTTTTTACTAACGGAGCAACTCAGCTGGTTATTTTGAGTTAAGATAACATTAATTATAACTTTTTTTTAATCGGCAATGCACTATAAATAAGGAAAACACCAATAGTCATGGAAAAATTACGAATCCACAGTAGATTTCTTCTTCGTGTCCCTGCCTATGTCATTTAGTAACCTATATTATCAGGGCTAAATTGTGCTGAATATACCACCATTAAAAGAGGCTTAGCCTTGGTATATTTGGTATACCAGTGAATATTGTCTTTACTCAGTGAATGACGTTTAGTTATTATGTTACCATTTTACATTTTGGCTATTTAGTGGTTAAAGTTAAATAGTTTTTTAAGTGTTTATTTTATTTTTTATTTTTGACTGAATCATATTGCAAACTACTAACATTGGACTACTCTGTGTGAAAAATATTTTTTTAATTCATTCTCTGCTTCTCTCTTTACGTAGGTATTATGGAAACAATAAACGCCCCTTAATACATATCCAGACGGGGAGCTATTCATGTAAATGACAGTGTGCGAAAACAAACAATATATTAAATCAAAGTTTTACTTCATTGAACGAACAGACAAAACATACTACAATCATAGCACGAGGGACGTCGGGGCATGGTGGTAGGAGGCAGGGGGGAGCGTTGGGGGCATGGGTAGACATAGTGGGGACGGCGGCACGGGGAGAAACGTGGGAGGCATGGAGGACAGGGGGCGCGAGGGCTCGGGGAGGAACGGCGGACATGGGGGCAAGGTAGCATGGGGGAAACAGGGGCCAAAGAGGAGGCATGGGTGCAAGAAAGGCGCGGGAGAATGGGAGGGTACAAGGGGCAAGATGGTGTTGGTGTCATGGGGGTGCTTGGGTTTGGAAGGCATGGGGCCATAAGAAAAAATGGTGGGCATTGGGGGCACGAGAGAATGGGAGACAGAGGGGACACGGGGGTAGAGATAAACCACGGGAGCATGGTTGGCGGGGTGGGCGGGGGCATGGGAGGTTACCAGGGGCACGAGGGGCTTTGGTGGCATTCAGGTAGTTGGACATGGGGGAACGGGGGGACACGGGGAAGACATAGGGGTATAGGGAACACGGGTAAGAACGGCATGCATGTTGGCACGGGTTCGTGAGGAAAATGGGGGCATGGGAGGGTAAAAGGGTCAAGACTGGCACGGGGACACAGCGAAGAACGGCGGGAATGGGTACACGGAAGAATGGGGGACAGAGGGCATGGGGGAACAGGAGCATGGAGGGCACTGGATCATTGATGGCGAGGGGGGCGGTGGGCATGGGAGGGTCCCAGTGACATGAGGGGCTTTGGTGGTACATGGGTAGTCGCACAGGGGGAGGCATGGAGAGTCTTAATGTGCTAAAAACCATTTTGTCATGTTTTATTGAACTATTTTATTTATTTGAGTTACGAAACCATCGCGTACATGGTTGAAGGTTAAAACTACTTTTATTGCGTAGGGCAGTTTAGTGGTGCAATGCATTTTAATTTTCTACAAAATAAACTACTGTATGTACAAGGGAGATTATCGTTTCATTGAAGATTTGATATTGCCAACAAGTTGGATCAAGATTAGGTAATATTTTATAAGAAAATCCAAGCGTGTAAATTCACAGTACAGCTTGAGAAGAATGGCAATAATTGTGCAAGGAGGTGATGAATTTAAACTTAATTTTGGAGATAGCAGCACCATTTTTATTTTTAGGGGCATTTGCCCCTCCAAGCCCCTAGTTTTATATTAACACTGAGTATACTGCATTAATGTCTTTTCTCTGAGCGTCTTGGTCAGCATCTTGTTGTCCAACAATGTTGCATGAATGTTTGATAAATTTTAAGCTGAGGCAAATGTCAGAGTTGTGTCATGATATTAATCAGGAGTTTACCTAAATACACACTGGGCGAGTTGGAAACCACATCAAGTGCCATTTTCGTGATAAAAACTCCTTTAGCTCATGGCCCTTCAATTAATTCAATTATCAACGTGCTTAAGATAATGTTTATGAGATATTAAGGGTATATCAAGGTTTTAAGTAATTCTATAAGACCAACAGTCACTGAAATACTGTTGTTTTTTTTTTTTTTTTTTTTTTTTTAACAATATTGCAACAATTGAATTTAATACTTTCAGATCTCCATTATTCGTAGAGAGTTACGTTCAAACGATAAAACTAGTAGAAACATTAAAAAAAAGTAATCTCGAAGTTTAGACTTGCACTAAAAATAAGTCTGATTGCGTTTTGTAACACAAGTTATTTCAAGTTTTTACCAGAGAAAACAACTTTAGAAGCGTGGATACAAACAATACGTGTAACATCAGAAGTGACACGGGCTCTCATGATCCCATCAACAAGGCAGATAACGTTTCCCCAAAGCGATATTGGTGCCCTCTCGTTCGTATTTTACACAACCGCACCGATGACGTAAAGGGTATGAATTTCAAACATGATCAATTTGCATCCAGCATTTTCATTTAGCCCGCTGTCCTCGGTTGTTATATTGTTTCTGCCGTGCATTTCTGCAACTCTTTTTTGGAGCTTTGGAGCACGTTTGAAACACTAATTGGAGGGAGTTGGAGCACCTTTGTGATCGTTTTAAACCGACAAAGCGATTTAGTAGTATTTATTCTGATGATTGTCCACAGTTTTCTCTGAGGATGGTAAATTGAAAGATTAATCGAATTTTTCCGTAACAGTGTAAGTGCCACATATTTATTCAGGAATGCCATGATGGAGTTCCCTATAGTCTGCCAAACAATGTGTTAATACTACTGTCTTGATTAAACAATCTTAAAAACAAATATTAATTGATGAGTCTAGACCGCATGCTATAGTTAAGTATGCAAAGTAGGCTAGCTTATATTTAAAAGGTAAAAGTACATTGTGGTTTGTATGATTGTGAATCCAAAATCTCCAGTACCTTTTAAACGAAACTAAATTCAAAATTGTGCACAAAGAAAAAGACAATGTACCAATCATGATTTATTTTTAAATAAACTTAGGCTAGTAAATTGAATAGAGTTTCTACCAAAGACTGTATAAAGGGTTTCCTTTCGTTGGTTGTAATCAGTTAGCCTAAAACACTTTTTCAGCAAAATAAATTAAAGACTTCTTCTCGACACTGACCCAAGATAATAAAGCGCCTATAACGCCTATTAAGCGCGCTTCTCCAAGGCGAAGGGAGATTTCTCACGCTTTATGAGTGTCTGCGTTACGCCACGCTCAAAGAGATTCAAACCACTCCGCTCCCATTCGCCCACCCCCTCACCGCTTTGAGACGCCCGCAAGCCTCCAATTTCCGACCCTTTTAGTGGTGAGAGCAAATCATTCATAAATCAACGCCTCCTTTGGTAATCGGATTGTACAAAGGCGATTTTATTTAATATTTTGCGTATCAACTTAAATAAATTTTAATATGAACTCTAAATTTATAGGTAGGTCTAAAGTTATTACGTCATAGTGATAGGAGTTCATGCTGAACCATTTCCTTTGTTAGATCAGCATATAAACTTTCGAAACTTTAGAAGATTTGAAAATGATTTAATTGGGAGAGGAACATCAGAGAAATGAAATTAGGACCTATTTAATAACCATAATCAGGTTGTGTTTGAGGGGTTGAGCAAAACCAACTTTAAAGATCCTAACTAGTGTTCTAAAAACATCAAATAGACTTTTACTGATTTTTTCGTCTAACATCCAAGTCCATCCCCACATGTATACCACAAGTTAAAGGGCTTATTATTGTTGTTAATATTAGCTCATTACAATTGATGAATTGTGAAAATCAAAGTGTCAAGTAATTTAATTATAGCCCTAGTGAAATATTTGAAAAAATATTTTAACATCTCATCACGTAGCCTATATCAACAAGCTTTCGCAGTTTGAGTAGCCTATATAAAAAACTGTAAACAATAGGTATCAGTGAAATACAATTCTTATTGTTTCCATAAATGCCTTCTCACTAACAATAAGACTTTCTACTTACATTATGTTTCGTATAGTCTTCGTAACTGGATCTGCCTCACTTTGAAACAGCACTATTTACTTACACATAAACACAGTACAATTTTGAAATAAAAAATTGAATATTTTTACTGCAATTATTTTATTTTATGAAAACACGATTGAAATAGATCAAACCAAGGAAACCAACCGGTCAGATCACTTCACTCGGTGCTAAAGGTGACAAAATAACTTTGTAAACAAAATAAACAATAACAAAAAATTCTATTTATTACATATGATCCAACAAGCAACAGTTATCTGAAATCAGCTGATTTATGTTCCCAATGTTATTGAGTTTTAACTAACCAGTAAAACGTATTATTTTACTTAATGTTACCATTGATCTTAATATCGATTTATTGTTTGTTAATATATTACAGTCATGTAAGGATTATAATTAGAAATCCAGGGACTTCTAAGTGGACTAAATAATCAATCCTTAATTTTGTAATGTATATGCATTCATTCCACAGCCATTAGTCTACACTAGGGGGGCCGTGCAGCGCAACGCGCTGCATTTATTAGGTATCACTCCTTAGGTATGGAATTGTGTTGATATTTCAGTACCAATGGTTCGATTGCTTCTATTTAGCTAGATTTTAACATGTGTTTGTTTGTTTTACTATCAACAGCTGTTTTTAAGTAGTAAATCCTTTTCATTAGCTGTCTGTGCAGTTACTTTGTCTATCGGATTAAAAAATCATAGTACATTCCTTTTTGTTTTATTAATAGGTATAAAAAAATGTTCTTAGACTTTTATTTATGTTTAGTTTTTGATATACGGTATATATATATTTTTTTAACTTGGGTGCAACTTTTTGACTTTGGACTCAGCCTTGCGCACAGGTCTTTGACCTATGCAGTGTTTTATTTCATTTCTATTGTGTATATTTGTACCAAGTTAATTTTTGTAAATAAACTTGATATTGACTTTTGAATGACTGACTGTTTTATTTTGCAATTCAATAAAAAATTTTAACCATTTTCCCTTAAACTTTCAAGTGTCATTTATTTAAATTAATTGAAACACTTTTGTGGGATTTTTTTGACACATTTTATTTGTTTGAAACTAGACGTTTCACCTGCACTTTGGCCGGTTTCATCAGTAGTATTAGGTTAACAAAATGTAAACAATTAATTTTGAAATTACATCCAATAGTTGACATGTGATATAAAAATTCAAATAAAATCAGGTGTATAAAAAACAAAATAAATAAGTTGTAAAATTATATATAAAAATATGGTTGAGTACTAAAATTTTTTGAATATACATATTTCAGGCTTTATAACGATTCATACTGATTTGCAACCTCTATTTCCTTATAACTGGGAGCCACGTATCACTCAGTTTGTACCCATCCTCCCTGTTTATGTTTTTTTTCATTTCTTTTTATTTCTATTGCTTCTTTTATTTTTATTTTTCCATAGTTTTCTTCTCGGGTAATCAACATGGCTTTATCAAATTCCATACTATGATTGGTTTGAGCAGTGTGCTCTGCTATGGCTGAACTCTTCACTCTTTTATTTTTATCATCACGGACATGTTCCTTTAGTCTTGTTTCTATAGATCGACCCGTTTCCCCTATATAAACTTTTGGACAGCTTCATGGTATTTTATATACTCCTTTATTTTTCAAGGGTGGGGTTTTATCTTTGACTTTTGGTAACAGATGTTCTACCTTTTTAACAGTGGAGAATGTAGTTTTTATTTCATATCTCTGTAAAATTTTTGAAATTTTATCCGTGGTTCCTTTGACGTATGGTAGTACAGCTCTTTTAACTTTGTTTTCATCTTTGTCTTTATCGTTATGTTTTCGGTCATTTAAATGACCGTTCTCGTGGGCTTCAGAATTAAAATATCAAAAGTCTAAAACTTTTTTGCAAAACTACGAACTGAGACCATTCTTTTGACACCTCAAACGTTACAATTGGCCCAGAAATAAATGAGGAGTAGTGGAGGAGTAGTAATGAAGGGATTATTCAGAGTTATTTAAAATCTATAAGGATTCTTAATTAATAATACTGATGATTTAACGACAGTGTAACATATACCATTTAAAATCTATATAAATACAACGAAAACAAATAAAACTATAATCAAAGTTGGGTAAAAAATTTTAATATGAAAGAAAACATAGTTAATATATTTATAAATTTTAATCCGGGTGACATACTAAAACCTCTTCATCGAGTTCACCGGTTCCGGACATCTTTTAAGACCGTTAGATCTTCAAAGAACGTCAAATATACTTAGGTTTTATGAACAGTTACGTCAAGCAAGGACAATGAAATAATGTTAATTACTAATGTTCTTGTAGATCGAAATCAAGCAATTATTCCTTTAATTATCACATGTCATTGCTAAATTTGTTACTTTTAGTACTAAATCAATTAAACCTGATCAATCAAATATTGTAATTATCAATAATACACTTATTTACACGTTTAAAAGCTCGACTCAACTTAAATGTTATTCTAAAGGGAAAATTTCAATAATGGTGGTCAATACTAAAATAAACTTATCCAACTCAACCACATCATATTAAATTATAATTCAAATTTGTAAACATATGTTTTATTAATTGTTTTTGTAAAATAAACACTTCTCAATTTGCTTCCATACAACCAAAATGACTTTTAATTTGTTAACAATCCTTAACTGTAGTTTCATAATTATCACGCATTTACTTCGGACCAAGGAATCTAAAATAAATAGATTCCTTGCTTCGGACTAGTGTCCAACAGATGGATAGCGCTTTTAAAGTCCAGTTCTCATCAAGTTTTGGTGGAAACAAGTACAGACCAAGCCCTATCCAGTAACACAAAAAACTTGAAAATTTTAGGAAGAGTTTAAATCACAAAACTCCCTTAGCGTATTAAAAAAGTATAGGTATATTTTATATAGAACTAGCTGTTGCCCGTCACGGCTTCGCCCGTGATTGAATTTATTTTATAGGTAATACAATCGTTTTGAAGAGCAACAAAATCTACTTCCTTGAGAATGACATTTAAACAATGAAGTAGTGTGAGTGGAGCTCTGAAGGAATTTCGCAAAACCTGTTCTTAGAGAGAAAAGGTTTCTTAAATAGAAAAGGCCCTAACCTATGAGCAAATAGGAAAGACCATGTCAAATTTCAACCCCGTAGGCTCTACAGTCATATTGAAGACATGTGGGTCGGAGCCCTAAAGAACATTAAACAGTACTTTTGCAAAACTGTTTATTAGTGAACACCTATTAGCAAACCGGAACCTTTACGTTAAATTTCAACCCGTAGGATCTATAGTAGATTTGAGAATTTGTGGGGAGGAGCCCTAAAAAAATTTGCAAAATTGTTTCTTATTGATCATCTATGAACAAAAAGGAACGTCCATGTCAAATTTAAAACACGTTGGCCCTTGATTAATTTTGAAGTCAGGTGAGGTGGAGCCCTAAAGAACTACAAAAACTATATTTACAAAAACATTTCGTAGTGAGCACCTGTTAGCAAAACGGAACATCCACGTTAAATTTATACCCCCTAGAATCCATGGTAATCTTGAGGTTCTATGGGGTGGAGTCCTAAACGAAATTTTTCAAAATTATTTCTTAGTAAGTAACTATGAGCAAAGAGGAACGTCCGATTCAAATTTAAACCCCGGAGGCCCAACAGTAATTTTGAAGTCCTGTGGGGCGGAGCCCTAAAGAACTTGGAAAACTGTATTTGAAAAACTATTTCTTAGTGAGCGAGCACCCGTGAGCAAAGAGAAACGTCCATGTTAAATATCGACCCCGGAGGCCCAAAAGTTATTTTGAAGTCCTGTGGGGCGGAGCCCTAAAGAACTTCGAAAACTGTGTTTGCAAAACCGTTTTCTTAGCACCCATGAGCAAAGAGAAACGTCCATGTCAAATAACGACCTCGGAAGCCCTAAAGTAATTTAAAGTCCTGTAGGGCGGAGTCCTAAAGAACTTCGAAAACTGTATTTGAAAACCGTTTTTTAGTGAGCACCCTTGAGCAAAGAGAAACGTCCATGTCAAATATCGATCCCGGAGGCCCTAAAGTAATTCTGAAGTCCTGTGGGGCGGAGCCCTAAAAGGGATGTTTAAAGCACTTTTTTGAGCACCTAAGAAAAAAAAAATCACTCCAAATTTCAACCGTGCAGGTTTCCTAATTCGTATTTAAAATTGGCCATGCGGATAGCGTTATATTAAAATTTCGAAGGCCTGTGGGGCGGAGCCCTGAAGGAATTTTGTTAAATCATTTCTTAGTGAGCACCTAAGAGTCAAGACGAACCTGTGTTTAATGTTTCAAGTAAATACGTTTGGTAGTTCCTGAGATTTCATGATGAGTCAGTCAATAATCACTCCCCGTCAGGTTTAGCTTGGTCGCTAAGCTCACTCGCCGCAACTATCCTCTAGTTTCTTATTACCAATCTCCCCTCAATAATTTGAATCAGAACAGCTGTTTACAAAATTAATATTCCTTAATGTAATCATATGTTCCAATGCAAAAATATTGCTTCCATAAGAATAACATGGTAACTTTGAAGACGTGTGGGGCGGAGCCCTGAAGGAATTTTCAAAAACCGTTTCTTAGTGGATGCCTACACCCTAAAAGGAACGTCCATACAAAATTTCAAGGTTCTAGGTCTAGTAGTTTAGGCTGTGCGTTGATACGTGAGTGAGTGGTATTTGACAAATATATAGTAGAAGATTCCAGCCATATCTACTTTTAGTGTTTCGTTATAACTTAGGCCTACATTGTAAATCATACTGAAACTAACATATTTTAGGACATATTTTTTCCCATATGTGAAAGATAAAAAAGGAGTTTAATTAAAGTAAATCAACAAACTTTTCTTGTTCACAAAGAATCGGGCGGTCAAAGAAAGAGGTCCTTATCCAACGCGGCTGCAGCGATTTTGCGCCGCTTTGATCTCAAAACGACTACTGCTGCTCCCAACTCACATTTTTTTAATTTGTTCCGGAATCCACCTTTCAAATTAAACTAAAAATTATTATAATAAAAATAAACTTCATAGGAGGTTTTCGAGCCTACTTTTTCTAACTAGAAAAGTTACAAGGGATATATTACGGATAGCAATATACAAGCTGATCAGCCACTGTCAGTTACATTGACTAAATTAAATTTGTAACGGCAAGATCACTCACTTCTCAATACAGTATCTCTTAGTACACACATGTTATGGGTGCTGCAATCTGTTGTGTACGTATTGAACTACCTCAATATAAAAACGATGAAATGGCTCATTGGACTGATATCTATCTATACTTATTTAATACGCTAAGGGTTTTTTAGTCTTCAGAACTCCTCCTACAATTTTCAACCGATTTTTAAGTTTTTGGTGTCGTTGGATGGGGCTTGGCCTGTAGTTGTTTCCGCAAAAAATTTATAAGAATCTAAGTGAAAATAAAGGTGCTATCCACCATCGAAATCTCAAAATTTCCCATTTAAATAACATTGGGATTAAATAAAGCATTTTAAACATCTGATAATAATCAGCTGTAAATACGTGATGTTTTGGTGATTAAAGAGATTCACAATATTGGATTGGTCGGATGTAATTGATTTAGAGCTAAAAGTACATCTGTATTGTATTAAAATAAATTGCTCGATTTCGAGCAACACGTATACTATAGTCCGTTTTTTTTAACCTGATCCTTCGAGGGAGAGATGGTGGAGGGAGTTTGTTTATACTTGCTACTATCCCATTGGCTAAAGCCTTTTGGTTTTTTTTGTTGGTTTTTTTGTTGTTTTTGTTTTATTTTACTGTTACATACCAGCTGATAATTTGATAATTTTACATTACAACATAATGTGTATCAGTTTTACAATATTATTGGTAGCAGTTGTTTTTTAATCAGTTTAATTTAGAACTGTTACTTTTTAACAAGGAGTAGGTTTGGATTAAAAATATAAAGCTGACTAGAAGTTACTGAAAGATAATATAACTTATTTGAAACGTTTTTTGAGGAAATCCATTACTCAACACACGTTTGTCACGGGTTTAAATGTGTTGTTTACAGTTTAAACCCCTCCCCCACACCAATTTTCTCGA
Organism: Neoaliturus tenellus; assembly: GCA_030545055.2. Taxonomy (NCBI): domain Eukaryota; kingdom Metazoa; phylum Arthropoda; class Insecta; order Hemiptera; family Cicadellidae; genus Neoaliturus; species Neoaliturus tenellus. The sequence continues at coordinate 74,504,926 of CM061532.1, read as the reverse complement.
GAAGGATCAGGTTTAAAAAAACGGACTATAGTTCATATTAATACGGACAACAAACATTTCAAGCTCGTATTGGGGATGAACTTGAGTCCGAGAGGGTAGCTATTTTGTTTTCAATTTTGGAAACCTTATTTGAATCAGTGTATAAGATTTGACACTCAAGCATAATTGGGAGTTGGAAAATTGGTGATAAGTGGACGAGCATTATTTACAAAGAAGATGATGGTAATCGATAGCATTTGTCATATTGAAATAAATCATAATAAGTATCGTTGTACATAATCTTTTACTATACCCAAACAAAGAACAGGAAATACTGAAGAAAATCGCAGGTAGTTGTAAATTGTCTGTTTTGTCTACATTAAGACTCATATGCATCAATTACATCACAATTTTAAACCGCACCTTTTATAAGACAAGTTATATGTTTCAATATGATTATAAACATATCGCATGATAACAGGAGTATAGTATACATATTATGTACAATGGTAACAATGAAGTTGTTGAGTAATTGTCACATGTTTGCGCAGGTGACTATCCTACAACTAATAATGGCAACAATGGGCACGTACACGCAACTGTCCGCCTTCTGTTGGACCTAAACCGAAAACGATTGCGCCTTGTCGCAACCGCCGACAGCGATCAACAAAGCGGCGCAATCAAATGTAAATAAACAGCCTCGAGACTGAATACAAGGGCGCCGCTGGAGCTTTCAGCGCTGTCCTCCGCGCGGGGAAGAAAAGAAACGCTGAATCAGCTGGGTAGCGGTCCGAGGGCGCTGACGTCATAGCGGTGTGAGTGCTGCATTCTGTAGTTAATTTATTGATATATTACTGGTGAAAAATTTCTGATTATGGAGTAGCCTACTAGCTTAGGCATGATTTGTAATGCCACCTTGAGATATTTTTTGCCCTCGTTCGCTACGCTCAGTCGTCGTCAGGTTTAGCTCGTTCGCTGCGCTCACTTCCCGTCAGGTTTAGCTCGTTCGCTACGCTCACTCGCCGCAAGTCTATAATGTCGTCTAGTTTTTTTATTACTAATCTCCCCTCAATTATTTAAATTAGAACGGCTGTTTACAAAATTAATGATTCTTTAAGTAATCATATGTTAGAATACAAAAATGTTGCTTCAATAAGTAACTTCAATGTAACAAAGTAACTTTGAGGACCTCTAGGGCGTAGCCATTTGTGAGTATTATTATGAAAATAGTAAGACTTTCCTATTTTAAGCCTAAAGAAAGAGTATACCAAATTTCAGCTCTCTAGCTAATCGGGAAGTGTGAGTGAGGGCTTTCCCTTTTATATGTTTAGATACCTAACATGTGGACATAGCACATGGCATTCAGAACTCCGGGCGGGGCACTAAAATACTCTTGTAAGTAGAAGAGAGATGTCTTACAATGTTACAAAGGTTGAAAAGTAAATAAAACAACAGTTTTTTTTTCCTTTGTTTTTCATCGTCAATAGATTTGAGAAAGATAACTTTGCAAATCGTAGTTAATTGTACTGTATCTAGGTGATATTTGTCATTATTGTGAATCTTCCAGGCAATTTAATTGTCATAAAAGTCGTCTGATGGTTAAAATAACCTATTTAAACAATGTTTAACATGTTATTGATTATAGAAAAATTCTACCATACAACCAGGTACTAACAAAAAGCTTTTGAGGTAAGCCTACTTTATCCTTCGTGACGTGTTGTGTTATTATTTTATATCCTTTACCCTGAATCGGGCAGTGATTGTAAGATATACCTGATAAAGTGATATAATATAAAGTGATAACCTTTATATTAATGTTGATTTAAAAATAAAAGAAACATGATTTCAAATAAATAAATAAATACAAATATGTTAAACTTTTCTTAGGGTTAAAATAATATTGTAAATGGTGATAAATTTGTGAAGATTTTAATACAAATTGGTTTTTTGTCCAAAAAGGTTTGACAATGCTAAATATAACGAAGTTCTCATGGGTAAGCTGAGCGGTTGAGATATTTGAATCGTCGCGGCACAGAGTGCGCTGAGCGCCGCGTCGGTGTTGGAATGGCACATTAGACTGAGCAAATGACCGCTCGTACTGTACACACTGGCTTTGCTCCCTACATCATTTGTTTGAACTAAGGTTACTAGTTAGATTGGAGTTAGAACAAATGCCCTTAGTTTAAGTGGAACCGAGTGGCGAATAAACGTATTTAGCGCTTTACTGCAAACCGCGTAGACCTACACTAACAAACTTAATTATACGTACTGCGTTGAATGGTCTAACACAACCAATAATAATTTTACTTGTAACTATCATTTCATTATAAATGAAAAGAAAAATATACAAGTATATGAATCGTGCATATATTCACCGTTTTTTGCTGCTAGTTTTAAAATGAATAGTTGGCTCATTATTGCTGACACAAAAATATGGTGTGTAGGCCTATGCCTACAAAAGTCAGGCTTGTGGAAGTTAGTATTTTGTGACAAAATGTAAACCATGTTCACCCTAACAAAAAGTAGAAAACCAGCACATGAACTAAGATAAAAATACAGTTACTGTTTTGTATGACGTTAATTTAAGAGAGAAACCAAATAAATTAATGTTAAACAAAATTTCATTTTCACTTCTAAGATTCCCAATATTATTTGAAAGAGTAATAATTTAGTTCTCAAATAATGGCAGGATGGTAGTTAAACACAATTCATTACGCCCTGACAGATTTATTAGGATTTGTTTGAGATTGGTTTTTAATTGGTTTTCCGATTTCCATTCAGCCACGGCATGGAATAATGTTTAGTGTTAAGATTAGTCAATGGTCTCTCCAATTTTTCATTTAGTTGATGATTAAATGTAAGAAGGACTGCCGAGATTAGACAATATAAACTTGTTTTAAACGAAAAGGAAATTTCGACACCTCAAATTACTTTAAGTTGAATAAAAAAAATTTAATAATTGATTTAATGCGATGTAAATACTAACTGTCTTGAATTAATGATGAGATACAGCGCTTAAAAAGTGGAAACCCCCAAAACCGATGAATAAAACGTACATTTGATGATAAAAAATGGTCCAAAAATAATAAAAGCTATGCTAAAGATCAAAATAATATCACGAACATCACTTAAATTATGTAGTAGTATTATATTTATTAACATCTTATGTTATTCTTATAAGTATAAAAAAACAGCCTGAAATGTTTTGTGCCAGTTTTAAAAAGTCTATTAATTGTGTTATTGAAAAACGTTATTCTTGTCAATCTCATAGCAGTAATTGACAGTAAGTGATACTTGAGCGCGGACACGTGTCAAGATCGAGCTGCATTATTTGACATGTTCGTGGTAGCTGGAGTTGTAACTTAGATGATTAAGTAATCTGGAGCAAAGTTTGGCGCAACTACAATAAACTTAATATCCGCCTCGGCCTAAAGATCGCTATTACGTGTCTTAAATAATAATAGCGTGAGCGGAGTGAATACTATTACGCGATAGTACTATTACACAGTAGTGGCGATACTACTGCCGCGTGGCTATCGAATAAACAAAACATTTATGAACATTGGTTAAAAGTTTAATAATTTATTTTGTACAAATTTTACGTAAGGAGTAAAAATTTTCATAAATAAATTTGTATTTTCTTTAAATTATTTGAAAATAATTGACAAGAGTATTTAATGTAACTATACAATACAATAAATATACAATACAAACATTTCCCCAACAATTTTGATAAATATTTAAAATAAATGGACTTACAAAAAAGTAATACACTTTATAATGCTTTCTCTATTAAAAAGGACTTGTGTTATCGCGTTTAGGTAAAATTAAGAAATAAATTTAACAAAATGATAAATGAGTAATTAAAATTGAATTTTAAAATAGCTATTTTTTTTTATTTCTTAATGGTTCTGTAAAACTTATTGCTCATAATTTAAAACTAAATTGTGTACACTTTACTACGCTAATTTTATAACAGTCTCTGATTTGTTTAAAGTTATTAACGATTGTAAAACAATAAGAATGCATTTGTCTAAAAAAAATTATGATATTGCAATTCAGAAGACTGCCAGGTCAAATAATTTAGGTATGGTATGCAGAGAATATCACTTGTCTCTGTGATTCTAGTTTTGTATTATAGTTACTTATATTAACTAATTTAATTTGTCTACACAGTTATATCGGTCTCCAATATTCGTACAAAGGTGCAATAGTTGCAATATTGGACTAACATGGCTGGACAACTATATGTGTCACCAATTCTATCACGAACGTGCGATGTAAGTATGTGCATATAAGATTAATGACACATGGGATTTATAGACAGTATATGCCTCTGGTTGAAGTTTACAAGATCGACGACGTGCTCGTGTTCTACACCAGTATCGATATGCACTGTATGTAGTGTGAGATCAAATTAGATTAGTTTCCACAGTGACCAATATGGATTGACCAGAGTAGATGTCTCTGAAACTGTGTTCTGCGTACCGACTAGTGTGATTTCATCCCCATTACAAATAGCTTAAATCGATTATACCAGTATTTCTTTCTTACAATAAGCGAAGATAATAAATAATGTATGTAGAAGAAGTTAGAAGATAGTGGCTCATTGTCACTGACTTTAACCTCCTGTGTACGCTTATTCTGCGTGTATGTGGATGAACGGACAGTAATGATGAACTCTAAATTTACGTATTTAAAAAAAAAAATTATTATAGACTTTTTCTATTTATTTAAACTAGCCTACATTTAACAGTTAGTTTCTTCAAGTTAATGTGACAGCACAACCTTTGTTTGCAAGAACCATTGGTTTACTACGTTACTTCTAACTAAGGAGGTTTATATTCTTTTACTATAGTGATCACCTTTCAGTTGTTGATGACGAAAAAGCGTGCCGGTAATTTCGGTAGGTTGGTAACACTGAAGTACCATTTTGTCGTTCTTTGAACGATAGTGACAAGCTTTCATATTTATAGTGACAGCTAGATTCAGTTCCAAACCTTCATAGTATTTAAAAATTTTCTCAAGGCTGATCATAAAATTTCAAAACTTGAGGCGAGCATTGTAACTGCTGCAGCAGCTTCTCGGGTATGCCACTAGCCACTAACGCACTTCTGGCACTGTAATCAAAGTGACTGCATAGCTACTATATGCGTAAGTGTATGCATTGTGATAAACTAGTAGTAATATTAGGACACACTCATTAGATATTAATTATTACTTATTTTGTATTTAGTTTTTCTATGATCATAATGTCATATAATTTACATTCTTAAAATATATCATTCTAGTCAAAACAGTTTGATACAGCGGACTTAAAATAGTTTTTTCTTACAAACTTTCATGAAAATTCCTTTTATCTTTGATTAAAACAACTAATAACAGCTAACTAGCATTATGGAGCTCCAACATTCGTTTACGGAATTACATGCTGGGTGTTGTTAATATTTTACCCGTTGACGTGTACATCTATATGTACAATGTTTGACAATGCCAGTATTTGTTCGTTATCACCATTGGCTCAATGCCGGTATATTGGATGAGATTCAGCAGTGACCACAAGGGAACATCTGGCACCATAAAGTGTGACACTGTATGACACACGTATTACACGGCATGTCCATGTACTGATGCTGAGAGCCAATTCGCATTACTCATCACTTATTAGCTTCAGTAGCTTCCTCATGTTAGGGCGTAAAAATTAATTATTTGCCTTTGATTTTTATAACTTTTACGTATTAAAGATCTCATTCAAAAACTTATGTTTTCATATTTCAATAGTTAATTGTATACTAGGATGAGCCATGTCCCTTTTGTAAAGAAAGTAAATAATTCTGCTTTGGTTGTTTTCTGTTAATCAATGTTTTCGTTTGATTCTTATTTGGCAATGATTAAAGAAGATGGTCGTTGATTTATTTACGTGTCTTATGTTTTTGGTAGCCGTATGCGACGTATAACACTAATTATACATACGTGATACTGGGTTTTGTAAGCTTCTTTCAATCAGCGTAATTACCTGAAACAAAAAATTAAGTGTCAAAACACGTTCAAACAGAAAGTTCTTAAACATACAGTAATATTAAGCTTAGAGAAACAAAGAAATGTTGATAAATGTTTAACACAAACAAACAATGAATGTTATTGCTAGCCCTTTAATACTTAGAATTTATTAGTAGGTTGTTTCAGTAATCATTTGAGTAAAGACCACATAAGCGTAACTTAAATATCTTTTGCACCTATACTCATGTCGTGATTTTTTTTTCAAAATGGGAAACACTGGACATTCCCTTTGTTGTTCTGAAATCACTGGTCTTACCAGTGAGTAAACCCTTGAATTTGCTAACAATGGTGAATATTAAAATGATGAATCAATAAATCATAGAGTCAAAGATTGAAGAGTAAGTCTGACATCCAAGGTCCCCAGACAAAGACCTTCATGTCTATAGATTACGTTCTGTAATAGATAAGAATAGACTCGGCAGGGGGCCACTTTGTATTGTACGGAGTGAAGATGCATTAATGAGGTGGTTGTGCACTTGTTACGATCTACACAATGAAGAATTATTTAGAGGTCCCATCTACTGGTTCGCAAAATTGGTGTGTGTCTATAGAGCAGAATATTGGCTCTTGCCTATGTCAGTGTAACAAAGAGGGAGAAAACAACATTGAAAGGTATATACATTTAAATCTTTACTCCAAATAACATTGGCTTATATTTGATACATTTTGGCTGGTGTTTTCATTCATAAGGCATAGCTATAATTTAAATCGTGGCGATTATTTCTTAAGTATTATGTTTAAAAACACTAAAACAGTTATTACCTAAACAAGAAAAAAATAGCAGTTAAGTTTAATGTTTAAATTATGCTGAATCTCGCAAAACCCTAACAGACAAGGCAATAAACAATTTTACGAGGTAACAGAGATTAAAAGGGACTCAGAAAGTATTGCATAAGCAGACGATGACAACGAATAGGCGAACTCTAAACCACGAGACTGTAAAGTCAGTTTCAAGAGGTTTTTCGGTTTTCGTCGTCAATTGCACAACAGAAAAAATATATAGATAATCTGTGATTGCACGTAGGCTACAAGGTTAGCTCCCTCTCGATGTTGTAAATTTCTTAAACTAAAAAGCCATATTAATAAGAGAATCTAAACATTAAAACCATAAAAATACAGTCAAGTCAAGAAACATATATTTATTTTAAGTATTTGGTTTCCTCGAGTAAACATACAAACAGGAAACCCCCAATTTAGGATACAGTGCCGAAGCGAAATTATAAAACCATTCCTAAATAAGTTACTGTACTTTCTTAGCACGACGAGACAATAGACTAGACAGAGAAACTACTTATATGACGTGGTAAAGTAAAAATTAAAACAATGTGATAAAATAATAGTTTATAAAAATATAAATATATTTTGACTGGATTTTTACATTTATAACCATTAAGAAAAAAAAGAATATTTGATAAAAATTCAAATAAGCACTAATTTACGCCTTTTAGAGTTATTTTCTTTAATAGTTGAGTTTCAATTCCATCATTACGTGCAGTATTTTTCTATCTAGAGAAATAAATGGATTCAGTCATTATGGACCAGTTCAGAAATTAAACTATTTCAGACCACCTACTACGTAATACTTGATTAAACTGCACTGGAAACAGTGCTAGGGACAAAAAACCTGATAAAAAGACAGTGAAGCCATTCTTCGGAATTCTCAAGGATTGGATCGACAATTCGAGGCTAAGTGCAATTCTTTGTCTCGATTTAATCAAGGCTGAAACACAATGGACACAAGTAGTCCAAGTCGGACCTTCGGATCAGTCCACCTGAAAATATCAGTTGAACCAATCAAAGAAAATATACCTTCTTAATCTTGTCCTTCCACTTTGCAAATTTAAATTTCGATTTTTTTGATATTGGTGTTCAAATTTAAAAGATAATTTAAAATGGATTGATATCTTTGATGACGTAGGCATTGATTGTTTAGTAGGTGCTGATATATATATATATATATATATATATATATATATATATATATATTTTAGTTTATACACGCAATCAACAAATTTGTATAGTATGTATATGTAGGAAATTGATTAACATATCTGATTATTCTATTAACTACAAATAGTTCACGTAATACATTGAACGTATATAATTATTAATTAATGGAGATATAATTATGTAATGTGTAGTTTGGCATTTTATTACTGCTTTTGATTCAGACCTATCGTAATAAAATCCATTAACAAATTCACTATTTTCATAAATGTTTAATAAAGAAAACCTCGTTTACCTAGTTGTTTCAAAGGGATGTATGCTCAGCACAGTTCATTGAAACGATGTACGTTATGTACTATAGTATAGAAATGCTAGTTTGTATCAGACACACTGATGCGAACAGACGCCTCGCCGTATGGAGTATTCATGTACTGCAGTAGGCAGAATAGAGTGGCTAGTCTGTTTAGAGACAACCCTATCAAGATTGAGGCAGGCGCCGCCTTGTTGCCTTGCTACATTGCCGGCAAGTCAAATGTGTTTATTAAACAAAACATTTAGGGAGCTTATGGTAAACAAAATTTTTAAACTGGCAAATTTATGTATGTAAATACTTTCTGAAGTATGGTTAAACTATATAGATAACGTGTAAAGTTTACCATTGATGATTGTATACTATTTTTTGTAACTTTAAGCAGTAAAAATTGCTAATCCTTGTACCGTATTTATTTCCGGTAAGTGCAAAAACTTTTTTAGTCATAGATTTTTCATTCGATGCGTTTTCCTTTGGTCCTCATTATTTGTTTCCTTTTCGCCTGAGTGTTTTAACTAACAGTTGGATTTCGACCAATCCAATAATGTGAATATCTGTAATCACCAATAAATACATGTATTTACAGCTGATTACTAACAGATATTTAAAATGCTTTATTCAATCCCATTGTTATTTTAATGGGGAATTTTGAGATTTCAATGGATAGCGCTTTTATTTTCAGTCCGATTCCCATCAGTTTTTTGGCGGAAACAACAACAGACCAAGCCCTATCCAACGACACAAAAAACTTGAAAATCGTTTGAAAACTGTAGGAGAAGTTCTCAACACAAAAAAAACCCCTTAGCGTATTAAATAAGTATAGATATTCCCAAGAATAAACACTTTAAAAAATAGAAAAGAACACTTTCGATCATAAATAAAACTACGTGACTAAGGCATAATAAATATAAAAATTTACATATAGCACGGTTACATTGAATATATGTGATGTTGTGATGATGTGTAACTTTAAAAACTATTTATAGACTATATTAAAATGTAGCTACTTAAAATGTATACTAACGAATTCAAAGTATGGCTCTTAAATTTATACTGTATGTATAAATACACAATGTCTTAGTAGATGGAATCTCTCCGTTGAGGTCAAAGTAGGAGTTAATTCCAGGCGGATAAAGGCACGTGGTGAATAGTGGAAGGTAAAATTAATTAAATTCATTTAGTCTAAATTTTATTTATGTATTAAAAATTATTATTTTATTCGCTTACACCAAAACTAATTATAGATCGATTGCAACATAAGGGAGAATCTACAGCTCCATGAGGCATCTAGGAACTGATAGTCAATCGATTTGTCTCGCATATTGTACGGAGGTAATTGGAGAGTATTGGTGGACTAGAGTTGTCACATTGTTGTCAGTGCTGCCACCAGCTGACGTACAGGACTGTAGTCAGGCCAATGCATAATATTATTCGAGAGGCTGTTGAATGGTATTTGGAGGTAAAGAACTAACAGGTTCGTGTAAAGGTTATAGTTAAATAATCTATATATTAATACGCAAGCATGTTTCATTTCCTCCTTTTTTCTCAGCTCGTGTGCATCGTAGGATAAATCCGAACATACCGTTAGAAAAGTATAGTCCTGTAGTTGAGCAGAATCACATTCTAATTCACATCGGACTCCAGGGCTATGTCCCACAGGCTTTCAAAGTTCCAATGTTAATCTTATGGAGAAAGGAGAATTGAATGAATCATTAGACAACTGTTGCAAAAACAACTGCTAGAAAATCAGGATGAACAGATGTTTTAGTTCTAAAATGTTTTTAAGATTCTTGGGTCCAGATCAACCGAAATTTTGATCGAATTTCGATCAGGAGGCGATTTCTAGTATCTTTAAATGAGTGAGAGCAAATCAGGGTTATAATCATAATTTGATCATAAATGTAAGTAAATTCGGCTTAATGCTTCATACAAAAATACAGAATATTTTATAATTAATTTTTATACCCAGTGCAGCGTTAAATTTTTTTTACTGACAAAGACACAGATTCACGTCAATAATGCAAGCTTATCAAGAACTAGCTTTAATATTGTATCATTACAATCATTGCAAAGCATTTTGAAACTATAATTATAAACCAATTACAAACTAAATACTTCTAACTAATAATGTAATTTGGGTTACGTACTGATTTAAACCAATACGGTAGGAGATATATCTGACCCATTTTAGGGAGTAAAGTTGGTAAATGTTACATGTGGTAGACGACGGGATCAGGGGATCTCCGGGGACCTTTAATACCAACTCTGTTGAACAGTTTAATTAAGTACAGTTACTGGAGTCGGCAACTGCTTAACGACGTTGCTACAATAAAACTTTTAACGTTCAGACCTACGAGATAGGTGTGCGGCTGGTCAGACGGCGAAAGTAGCCTTTATCTCTCTTTCACGAATAAAAACCACCACAATATATTAAATATTAATTCTTCCAAGGTTATGTTGATATTCTTACTACAAGAAAATGTCATTCCTTTTATGTGGTGGTTTTTGTAATAAATTTATTTTAATATTATTTTGATAGTTAATTACCTTTGAATTACATGATCACTTTAAAAGAGAAAGAAACTAATTTCTAATTCATACAATCACTATCTTAATTCGACTGGTACATTATTTACGCTTCATTGCTTTTTGTAATTTTGGTACTAACTACATTCAGCATAAGAGGTTACACGTTTACATTTATCGGTTAAGAATATTCTAACTAAACAAATAACACTTTTAAATTAAATCATTACTTTTGCACATCTAAACTGTACCTTTGATTGTTGATAAACTTGTTTGGGCTACTATTTTTAAAACACAATGTATTCAAAACACGCCGAGTATGAAGTTTGCAGAGTGCCTCCTATTCTTCATGGACCCTCCCCTCCCCACGACGTCGACACAAACATATGCTGAGGTTTTACGGCCCATTTATACCGCCCCGACCTTTTCCTCTTTTCCGGAACAGTTTTGCTTTTCGGCTCCACGCACAAACGAAATCGCCAGCCCTTTGTTGTAAATGCTAAAATAACTTATTCATCGTGTTCAGAACCGTTATTAACAGGGAACGGTTGTGTAAGAGACAAGTTGAACTAAGATTTTGGTTGTATAATACCTATAATCTATGTATTACTTGCTCCTTTATCGCTTGATGGAATGGACCCATATATTTATTGAGTACAACGCCTACGATCCACTAAAATTAATAATGTAAGTGTTACCTTCCAACTCAGATCAAACCTCTTCCACCTCTTAATATTCCAAAATTTCTTGTTATTTTAGCACTAATAGGACACTATTTTATTCAATAAAACAATTTTTTTAAACAAGATTTATTGCAGGACGGTATTAACACTACTCTTCTAGTCTTATGAATGAAGAGATCTCTTCAAGCGAACAATTTGAGAAAAGCTTTATGGTTAGTAAAATGATTAAAATATGATTTTTGTAATAAAAAATCATTACACAGTATTTGCCCGGTAATGTGCACGCCACATATCCAATTTACCAGCGTTAGCAGTTTATCAAGTCCGATTATCTTGTTTCGGCAACTCTAACCCCGAGCCCCGCCGGAAACAGAAGTGATGATTCCGCCATCAGAGTGATGGAGCTGTGCGGAAGTGATCGGTTTAGCGGGGGGCGGACGAGCGAGGGGGTGGCTGACTGTAAGGCTTATACACTATTCAGCACCACTTTAGCAGGCCTCTCCTACTCCCCCCTCCCCCCCCCCCCCATCCGCCAACTCAGAGAGTCACTGACTCGAGAAATACCCCAAGTGGTTAATAGTTTATGGATAACACTCATCGCCTTCGATGTTGGCTTCAAAGGCTGTCAGAGGGTCTAGTACTGAATGAAGCAATGGTCCGTGATGTCACATAACTCGTTTAATAGTTATTTTAGTACATTTTTGGCTGCGATCTCTTTTGTAGTAAAAAACTGCAGTTTTATTAATTTATTTTAAAATTCAAATCATTATTAGTCAATTGTCAGTAGTCAATTCTTCATTGTACAATACGGCATGTACAGGATTACAAATGTAACACAAGCTGGTCGTTGGCTCTTCGGACAGCTAACATTCTCATTTTAACTCCACAAATGTTCCGCAAAAAAAATCTTTATTGGCAAAACAAAGGCAATTTGCAATATTTGTCAATAAATAAAGTATTTTAGTGACTTATATACAAACTATTGAAACAGAATTAAGGAAAGATGATTTATTATACAATTGGTTGTTTCTATGAAAAAGTGATTAAATCAAATGTCTATTATTCATGGTAAGACTAGCTTTTACCCGCGGCTTCGCTCGCAATGTAGCCATATTGCAAATTTTCATTTAATTTGTTTCTTAGTAACTCATAAAAAATCAAATAGGTTTTAAAAATGTTATAGATTTTTTTCTTTCGCATAAAATGATTCTTTTTAAATAAAAAAGTATCCTATGTTAGTTCTGATACGTCTAAGAATATGTGTATAAAGTTTCATGATGATCGATTGAGTAGTTTTTGCGTGAAAGTCTAACAAACAACAGGACATTCACTTTTATATATTAGTATGATATTCTTTTTGGATAGAAAAAAGGTTACAGTTTAAATAATACACCTTCATTTTAGGGCACAAATGGTCATATAACCATATGTATTATAGAAGAGTTGAAATTAGTCCACTTAATTGCAACTCGTTTAGGCGCCATATGAGTATAACCACGGGCCAGCTGCGCCCGGCCCGAAACCGCGGACCACGCAGTTGCGGTCCAGTCCATCAACGTCCCGGTAGATCCGTCGACGCGCACCGCACCTGACAGAGCTCGCCGCGCCTGATAGATAGGCGATAGGCGCGCGGTGGCGGTGCGGTGCTGCGGTGGTGCGGTCCACCTCCCACCACCGACCACGACTGATAATGATAAATCTGTCCGGACTGATAACATTCGAAGCCCACGGAGATATCGATTTAGATTAGATCATTCATTACCTATATGAATCAATCATGTCGGTCAGGACTAATGACAGGAATTTGTTTGTGGACAGGTCAGTGTTTGTCGAATCTGATCGATCTACAAATCACAATAATGTGTTGTGACGTCGCTTCAATGGATCAATTTATCAACACTTTACCTCGTATCAGTATTAGTATCCCTGGTATAGAGTGCTGCATTGTCAAAAACTAAAAGAACACGAACTCATTTTACATGACTGAAAACAAGTTGTAGAAGTTTTGATTTATTATATCTAAATATACACATGAATATTGGCAACATTCTATAATTATGTTAGATACTTTGCTGAAAATTGTAACAAATACATTTTTTCATTTCCTTGATATAATTAAAGATTACCTTTGGTAAAATAGCTTTCCCGTATTTTAGTTAATTTGTAATCTAAAGAATAAAAAATCATTTCCTATATTTGGTTGGGTAACAATTAAATTAAATAAAACTTGCTGTATCGAAAAAAACAACAACATCGGTGTCTTGACTTTCAGAGGAATATTGATTAGAAACAAAACACAACACATAATCATACATAATCAATTATGTTTAATAACTTGAAATTAACATTTTTAATTATTATATATTCAGCTTAATCTAACAAATAAAGACATTCATATATGTAAAAAATAGCAGGCTGCAACTTTCAATTCGGAAGTTAAGTAACCAAGGACATAAGAAAACGGATTTAGTTAGCCGAAACATTTTTCTTACTATTTACATTAAATTAAAATACCATAACAGTATAATGAGGAACTTTCTAATATTTAACCCTGTATGAAAGAAATATTTTTTGGACTAAATTGAGAGGTTTCTTATCCTGAATTACCATGTGAAGAGATTATCTCGCGCGTGTAATGATGAAAATGAAAGCTCAAACACTCTTGACTCCGGCTTTGCAGTCCAAGAGGGTCGCGTGATATCACAGCGCCCTGCTAAGCAGTCTGTGCGGTTACGTGTTTTGAGCGGCGAGTGTTTTGAGCGGCGAGTGTTCTGAGCGGCGAACCTCAGGTAGAAAAGGGTCAAATGGAATTTGCGGGGAATTCCTCCCTTCGGCAGGGAGAAACTCGTGAGAGGCTCTGAGGACAATACCTCTCAGGTGACTCTGACCTATATATAGGCCTACACTCGCATTTTCAGTGTCTTTACATCAGTTCACTAATACAGTAAATGCAATACAATGTGAATTCCAATTCAAACAAGACGCATAGGGTCTTATTAAAAGTTAGTCAATATATACTTATATTTATTAAACTTCATTAATATTTACAATATTCATAAGTGCTCTGCAACAATTACACGCGGTAAATAACAAAATAATTAAGGCTCCGGTCTACCTGAGCCCGAACAACAATGCCGAATGCCGCCTCGCGGCCCTAGTGCTAGGCGAGTTTGATGGCTGCAGAGGTTTACGGGGATCGTGTTTTAAAATTAACCAATTAAGATAGAGATTGACTTTTAACTTTTTATAAAAGTTTAAAAAAGGATCTGGTCGGCTATATTTTTTGAGTTTTAAAATAAAATTTCTAATTTCAGCTATAACTGTCTAAAATTATCTGTTTTTCTTAATTTTTTAACTGAAGTTTTCCATTAGTTTTGATGAAACTACCTAAGTGAGATTACCAAAGTGTAACCAAGGAAATTTAGCACCGTTATTCTTCTTTAATATGACACCTTGCATTTGCATCGAGAATAACAGATGATTTTAGTCAGTTATAGCTAAAAAGAAATTTTATTTAAAAATTATAAAAAATTTTCTTTGTTTTTGTACTTTTAGAAAAAAAAGCCAATCTCTATCTTAATTAATTATTTTTAAAACATGATTCCCGTAAACCTCTGCATCCATAAAACTCGCCTAGCGCTACGACCGCGGCCGCGAGGCGAGGTTCTCCCTGCCGAAGGAAGGAATTCCCCGCAAATTCCCTTTGACCCTTTTCTACCTGAGGTTCGCCGCTCAGAACACTCGCCGCTCAAAACACTCGCCGCTCGGTGGACGACACCGTCTGTGCCTCGTCTGCTTGGAACCCTTTGAGATTCTTGAATGCAAAGTTATGAACTCGCAATTAAAATATTCGGGGACATTTAATTCCTTAACCCATTTAAACTGTGTAAAGTATATATTTTTGTCAGTATGTCTTTGGTTATAGCATAACTAAGGTTATAGGAAAATCTATTTTCTGATTTATTAGATTTATTACATTGCATTAGCAATAAAAACAAATTATATGGTGCTAACAATTTTTTTTATGATAGTTTGCAGATTTTCTTTTACAGAGGGTTTAACTACCTCGGAGGGCCTAAGAGAAATTTTACACGTTCATACTCAGCTCGTCAAAGGACAGAGAGCCTCCTTGTGTTGTGTGTGGAGGGGGGGGATGTCCATGTGGGGACGGGATACTGGCCGTGCTCGGGATATTTGCCGTGTAAAGGCTTGAAATTCTCTGCGCATTTCGTCCCTGTATGCATCCTCTTTGACGTCGAATTCGTGTTTTCAAACTGCTTCATAAATGTAAGGGATTTGTGTTTATTAAATTTAATATATCATGTTTGTTGGTAATTCAGATCCTGAAACAAGGACTGAACGGAAAAAAATTCCAGCCTCAGGGATTTTTATTCTGACTGGGGTTCTGCGACGAGAAATGAATTGGAGCTGTCATGAGAGTAGTAAAATTCCCATTGTACTGCCGTTCAAAGTGCCTGTGCTATTGTATTGGGCATTTTTGTAGCAACAAATATTTAACTACATTCAGTTGATATCTGGAAAATACACCAGCGGGTTACATATTCAAATAAAATACACAATATACATTTTTAGTGGTTCAACAAATTAATACC
Source organism: Neoaliturus tenellus (assembly GCA_030545055.2). NCBI lineage: Eukaryota > Metazoa > Arthropoda > Insecta > Hemiptera > Cicadellidae > Neoaliturus > Neoaliturus tenellus. Next base: position 74,488,808 of record CM061532.1, on the reverse strand, counting down.
AAAGAGCTGCACCCTTTTACCTAACGAATAAGCGAAGCGAACGAGCTTGTCGTGGGGTCGAATGAGAGGGCAAATGAGCTCGCCTTTAAAAGGAACAAACTTGTTTGAACTCGGCATTTCAAAGAATGAAACCACAGAGAAGTAAATAGTCCATATGCTAGGGGGGGGGGGGGGTCCTGTGTCATTCATTTACCAGAGTAGCACCCTGTTGAAAGTTGATCCTTAGGGTCAAGTAATCAAGAAAAACTTGGGTGCTTGACCAGAAAAGTGGTACTTTTCGAAAAACGACGCCATCTTGGATTTTTTTTTATCATTATGACCTTTTATAATGACTTTTTAGGTTATCTGGGTATCACATTATATGTTTTTTAGGGTGCTAGCCTTGTTTTTTTATATTTTCAAAACCGTAAAATAACAAATGAATGTAAATTGGTCGACTTTAAAGATTTTTTTCAATATTTTACTGGTGCAAAAGATTAAATTTTCGTTGTTTTGAAACTATTTTTCATTAGTTTATTACATCTTACTTAAAACTTAGTTAAAGAGCTAAACAAAACAAAATAATAATAATTAGATATATTCAACTATAGGTCTATGTCTCTTTGTTGCTGAAAAAAGATAGATCTTTTGTAAAATAATCAATGCTATATTTTAAATGAACAGCAAAGATTTTTTAAATCTCTTTAATTTAAATGTGTTTGTATTTTTTACATACGATAAGCTCTTTTTAGATAATGATAACATACACTTCTAAAACTACTTTTAAAACGATATGTCTAACTTTTTGAATTGTAGATGTTACGGCACTCTGAATATGACAAACTCTTGCATTTACAATATATGCAGCAACCTAGTCCTGAGGAGTAGCATAAACAAGTCTGTTTAGCACTCTTTAAACAAGTACAGCCTGGCACGAGTTCATCTTTGGTTGGATAGAGAGATGTAGATGTAATTCTTGATGGCTGCAAACAGTCGCCGACATCCTCGTAGCCAAACTGGCGAACATCAAGTAGGCCTATACTCAAGCGATCATCCAAACATGTCTTGTAAATATGTGTATTATAACATGCTCTCATTATATGAAGGCGGATGGATTGAGAGGATGGTGGAAGGTCTTCCAGGGCAATGTTTTTGACCTAAGTGTAGAGATAAACTCTTGACTCATTCATCGTTTTGCACTTTGTACCTTTTTTTAGAACCTCAACCAAATATTCTTCAGCTAAAATTAATGTGTTTTTTTTTATGTCTCCACTAGTAAATGTCCCAAATTTTTCAAGGTGGTTTGTCTGCGAACTTGAAAGTGCAGCAAGTTTTGTTCCCACTTTGCTTGTGCAATCTGAACCAGTTAAAAAGTGAATGGAAGAAAGAACATGACAAAGACCGGATGTGGTTTTATTTTCCAAAACGTGGATTGGGACTTGTCGTACTGTAAACCCTATCCCCAGTCGAATCCACAGTTCCTCCTATCCCATGTCCTTTAATGTACACCAGTGGTACATGAGTAAAACGTGGACATTAGTGTCATTGGATAATACCATTATCTTTTTTTATCATGAAAATGTGGCACGCTTAATATGGGACTTGATAAAACAGTACCATATTTTATTTATGATACAAAATTAGTTTAAAATATTGCAAATTAATTTGTATAAAATATTATGTAAGCATATTCAAACAAAAGTGCTGTAAAAAGCTTTTATTACTGTTTATAAAAGACGTGATTGTTTATAAAAAGTTCTTCAAATTTTTTTCGGCAACAAAGAAACAGAATTATAGTTGAATATATCAAATAATTTTATTTATTTTTTTTAGCTCTTTAACTAGGTTGGAAGTAAAATGTAATAAAATAAAAAATCTGTTTCGAAGTAACGAAAATGCAATTTTTTGCGCCAGTAAAAATATTGAAAAATCTGGCGGATCAAGGTCAACGCTGGCAAGAGCGAGGCGATCTCCTTCTCTCGGGCTTTGAGGCAAGACGATGGCCGCTTACTATCCCTTGGTGGAGCTCGAATTGAGTGGAAGACCAGAGTGAAGTACCTTGGCGTCATCCTCGATCCGCAATCTAGCCAACAATGGGTTCTCCTCCGTTCTTCCGTTGTTTCGTTCGAGGTCACTGTCGGTGAAGACGAAAGTTTACCTCTACACTTCGCTGATCCGCCCTGTCCTAACGTACGCTGCTCCTGCTTGGTACCGCCTAACCTGCAGGGCATCAAGGAGGAAGCTGCTTGAAGTACAAAGCACCTGCTTTGTACTTCAACGCAGACACCTGTCTGCGACGGGCCATCGGTTCCCCGTGGTTTGTACGGAACGTGGTGATCAGGGAAGCTGCTCGGGTCCCCACCATCAGGGACTTCGTTGACCGTCTCTCCGCTGCCTTCGACGACTCTGCGGCTGCCTCCGAGTGGATCCACATCCGGGAGCTGATCGCCCAGGACCCACCGAGAATGAGGCCCAACATCGTCGAGTGACCCTCCATCTCTGGCTCGTTGACAGGCAGCGTCTGCTACTAGGGCAATAGTCCCTCCCTGTCCTTCAGCAAGAACTTCTCCAGTCGAAGCTGAATGAGAAGTGTTTGGCTAGACCAACACAGTCATACACCACCACCACCTCTTTAAAGTCTTTGAATTTACATTCAATTGTTATTTTACAGATTTGAAAATATAAAAAACAAGTCTAGCACAAAAAAAAACAAACAATATGATACCCAGATAACCTGAAAAGTCATTATAAAAGGTCACAAATGCTAAAAAATTAAAAATCCAAGATTGCGTCGTTTTTTGAAAAGTACCACTTTTCTGGTCAAGCACCCAAGTTTTTCTTGATTACTTGACCCTAAGGATCAACTTTCAACAGGGTGCTACTCTGGTAAATGAATGACATACAGAACCCATTACAGCGGTTGGAGTAAAAGTAATATAGGATCTTTTATGATTTTCATAGGTTTATAGAGAAAATGCTATCATTTTAGTACTGACTTTTAAGCCGTTTGTTGAAACTTTGTTGAAATAAAAAAATAATTGGGATTTATTTACAAAACAATCCTAGTAAATAAGTTTTTATTTGTACTGGCAGACTATCCAACCCAAGGGGTGTATTTTTCTTATAAAAATAACGTAATAAAAGTTGAGTCGACACAGAACGTCAGTTACAGTGGCGAACGTCAGTCAAGGGACAGAATGAACACCAATATTTTCCTTGATGTCATTCAAGGCGGCTTATGCATGTTAAGGTTGACAGGGATCCGTTGTGGCTTCACATATTATTATATGTAGAAAATACTTTATTCTCAGTTTACCATGCGAAGATTTTAAAATTTAACATAGCCAATAAATGGTTTTTCAAGTCTCACATGGTTATTTATTGTTTGATTGGCACCTACTAATAGTAATATTTTGTTTTTTTTTTAATATAACTTGTATATGAAACGTTTAGGAACGATTTCTTTCGAGTTCGCATTAAAAAGCCTATGCACTGACATAATTAAATCAACAGTTCAACACAAAACAGATTTTTATAGTAAAATTATATTTATAGTTTCTATTATTGGAGGAAGACTATTAAAATCTTATGAAATAGAAGTTTATAGCAGGTACGGTATAGGAATGAATGTGGTTGAGGGTATAGGATTTGTTCTGTGTCAGTGGTTGATGATTGTTGTGTGATGTTGAGGCTGGAAGCGACATTATCGATTTTGATTTGGAGGAGGGTTGCAACGAGAAAAATTGCAACAAATTCCAACTATGGATAGTGCCTTTATTTTGATTCTAATTATTTTGGCGTACACAACCACATCCCAAGCCCAATCCGACGACACCAAAATCTTGAAAATCGGTTGAGTGTTGTAGTTGGAGTTTTAATTTTGTTTTTTAACCCCTTGGCATGGATCATACAATGCCCTTCATTGCCAATGCCGTTACAAATACGTGGTTGAAAGACGTTGAGCACTTTTTTATTACACAATAACACATTAATCTCCAGTCCCTGTATGTCGTTCTTTCCAGTTCATACGCCAACACAACTCGGTTTATTCTATGATGAACAAGACAGTGAATCATCAGGGAAGTATCCGGAGCGCCGTAGCTCACACGTCACAGAGGTGAATGGGCCGTCAGTGGGATCATCAGTTGAAAGGAGATGTTAAGTAGCCGCCGCAGAGGTGCGGGAACCTCTCCACTTATCATACAATGCTCCTAGCGCGGGGACGGCGACGGCTGTGACTGTGACCGTGAGGATATTGTGTGCAATCACACACGTCATCGCTGCACAGGTCAATGGCAGGGCAGGTGGATCGGATTAAATAAGATATTCAAACATGATTTACAATTTATGAATTTATGAAGTGAATTCCGCCTCTGACAGTCAAGAACAATTTCAAAATTTGCATGTAACACTTACATATCGGTCATGTTCGTATATATTTTTCGTGATGTACTTCACCTATGACGATGAAAATATCGTAAACTCTAGGCAAGTTAAAATTTCATATCTCTCTAAATAAGGACTCGCGTTTCGTCAAACAGTTGTAACGTGGTTGACTGTTGTTAAGGCTGTTTCGCTACTAAAATGCCATTTTCCGACACTGAAATGTCCTTTTAGTTTTTCCTTCTGTTCGTGCATTTTTTTCACATTTGATGAAACTGCTTCAATTAAAATGTATGTGACTGAAGATGGATTGGCAAGCCGACAAGGCCGTAGCAACCATGGCCGTTGGAGCTGTTTGACCAAAGGTGCAATCAGTTTATACATTTAGTTTATATATTACGTCCCAGAACTAAACAACATGGATTTTAATTCGGATCTCAGGTAAACTTCCAAATATTGTGACAGCGTGTAAGAGTAAAAGTAATTAAATTCCAGGGTGATCTGACTTAGAATGTGTCATCGCAATGAATGATAGTACATTGAGAGGTTTAGACTGTAATTATACAAACAATTTAATGTATAGGCTACAACAATCCTTGTTGAAAGAAGGTACGATGCAGTAGCAATTGAGTGGAATGAAGTAAACACTCTTCTTTGTGGATAGGGGCCTAAAGATTCCAAATAGATTTGTCGACGATCGATGGACGACAGTGACTGGCACGGCCGGCCCGACCCCGCGACCCATTTATTTATTCATTTATTTATTTAGCCGTGACAATAAAATTGCATAGGCTTAATTTACATTATACTAAAACGATTTCTATACAATCTTAACTAATTATTAAAAAATGCCATCTTTTAGGTATTAATCTTCTTTTCCTTTCTTCTTATGTCTTAAGTTTCCTTAAATTAATGTCTCAAATTTTTCTTAATCTTCATATTTTTCCTCATTTATATATTCCTGCACACTATAAAAAACATTTATCTAGAAGCCAGCTTTTTAAAATTTTCTTGAACTTGTTCACATCCATGGTTGTTTTGAACATATATTGTTGAGTACAAAATTTGATTTTTATAAAATTTCGTTGAATGTTGATGAGTGCCAATGTTAGTTGAATTTCTTAATACATATTTTTTGTTGATATCTTGATTTTCAAAAACATTAATTTTTTTTCAAAAAAAAAAAAAAAGATTGTTTCAAGTACGATTATATAGATGGAGGGAAAAGTTAGAATTCTATACTTTTGAAAATAATGTTTACATGATTCTTTTGATTTCAAATTAAATATTATTCTCAATGCTCTTTTTTGTAGCTTGAATATAATTTTTGTCCTCTGGTTTTCATTTCCCCAAATTGGTGGGGCCTACAGCATAACAAAGATGTGGAAATATAGTCCCATAATATGCTGTAAGAGATAATTTAATATTTGAATATGACGATAACTTTCTAATCATAAAAATTGAAGATGATATTCTTGAAGCAACTTTTTTTTATATGTATATGTATATTATATTATATTATACCCATGCTTCGTAAAAGTTTACCTTATAGGGGGGGGGGATGTTTATATAAATGAAAACCCCATCGCATTACACCTGCGTACTCAGAGAATTTCCTATTCATATTTTTCATTTTGTTCAATCAACAAAAGATTTCGTCATAATATCCTTAATTATATCCCCTCACAAGAAAATACAACAAATTATTATCATTGTATTATATTATTTTTTTACCTTGATTATTTTTCATTATTGATGAATTAGCCTCCGGATCATTAAATATATCCGTTGCAACTAACCATCTCCCGGCGCCGCATCACGTGTCCGAGTTCATTTGGCCAAATTATTCAATTAACTTCGTTATTATTTAGTTAACTTATTTCGTTAACTTATTAAATTAGTTAACTTATTTAGTCATTATTTTGTTAACTTAATGTCGTTCCGTTATTTCGTTCTAAGTGTCATGTATCCGTGTATTAAGTGTTCCGTGACTAGGTGTATTTTTTATTTCTTGACAAACTCAACCACGAGAGATATAAAAATATTTTAACTTGCTGTTTTCCACCTGATGATATGCCTATGTGCATGAAACGGCTGTAGAAGCATGCTTCGCATTGGATCATTTTGACAGAGCCCAGGTAATATACACCTTATTTGCTTGATTATTTTAATGAAAATGATATACATTAGTTTTAAGGAATAGTAAAATAAATTCATAACCAAATTTAACATGCAATTAAGTATGCGCTGTTTGCAACTAAAATTACATTTTTAAGGCGGTTTAGTGAAAAATAGCCATTACGTACAATCAAAAAGCATCGTGCCCTAATTATAGTTATTCACGAGGTACACCTAAACTGCCATTAGGGCAGCTTAGGTATACAGAATGAAAAGTTAAATAAAAATAATAATTTAAGATAATAATCAATAATACTTTAACAATCAGATTTCATCGCGGGCGTTAATATATTTGCTCAATAAGCAAATTCAATTAATAACAATGTGCAGTTACCTTAAACATTATGAATATTAATCACAAATACAAAAATATTCCAAAATTAATTTTCATGTTACAGTAATAAAATATTGAAGAAATCATACTAAACATTTTCATTGCTGATTAGTAACAAGCAGTCCGAAGCAGTTAAAAAAAATTAAATTACATAAATAAACAATAAACTCACATACATCTATAACAAACTTAAAACAAATTATCCTATTAGTGAACTATGCACAATTACACTACTGTATCTATCATATAATCAATTTCTTAAGTTAGACAAAAGCTAAACCTGCGGTTCGTAGAGTTTTTAGTGGAAGTGTAAGTGTGTAAGAAAGAATTGCGATTGATTTGTCGGCTTAATTTTCATTCCACTGCAATATTAAACTGTTGATCAGCACGGGGAATGCAATATGAAAATTCCTTTCTCAGCAAAAACAACATGGTGGCCCAGACAGAATACGTGTCATAGATTTGTAGGAGGTTGTAGATTAAGTTGTAACATTGACTTGAGTGCGCACATATTATGATTTATTCACAAAATATTCATATCAAGACAATTATAACAATGTATTTTTATTTCACTATATGCAACAATAGACGCAAAGTAAGTACAGTATAGTTGAGTTGAGAGTCAACATGATCCACTGAAGTATCACTTGGAAATGTCGATGGGTTTGTAGCTGTTGTCAATATTTGTATAGTTCAGGATAGACCTTTCCCTACCGGCATCGAAACATGGCAATTTTGTTTATATGACCAACTTTTAATATATCTTTTAACTTATGTTATTCTATTTTTTTAAAGTTAATTTAAATCGTTTTATTTATTTATTTTTTTTGTATGAATTTTTTAACGTTTTGACATAAAAAATGTGTATCTCACTAGAAAACATACAATACTGAGAATAAAAAAAATACAAGATACGGTTGAGGAAAAGATAAATTTTTAAAGAAAGATATATTTTCCTAACACTTCATCTCAATAATGTGTGTACTGTACTAGTTGATAACAAAACTTTACTCATGAAAGCGATCGTTATAAATGGCCAGCATCTCACTAGGAAACATACAATACTGAGAATTAAAAAAAATTACAAGATACGTTTGAGGAAAATATAAATAAAAAAGGTACATTTTCCTAACACTTAATCTCAATAATGTGTGTACTGTACTAGTTGATAACAAAACATTACTCATGAAAGCGATCGTTATAAATGGCCAGCGACCGGATTACAATACTTCTAATATTTTGATGAGGTGGCATTAAATACATCGGTATACATATGCATTATAAGAGTAGTTATATGATCCCTCTAATAAGTAGTTTTTAATGTGCTTCGAGTGAACAGTTGGAGAGTGGAGTTAGACCTCTTACATGATTGCTCCTTCTGAATTAAAAAATAATTTCCACAACGTAGTAAAGTCTCATAAAAAAATAAAAATAAAAAAACAGATTTAATTTACCAATTCCACAAATTATTTTTGTTATTTGTAGAATTCACTAGAGCAAGCACAGTCACGATATTCACAATACAAGCAGACATTGCCTAAAATGCAACTAACTAAACCACATGTTGCACTCATAGTTCGGAATCTTTTACATAACCTGCCGTATTTATAATAGTAACTGAGTAAGTAAAATTAGTTGATTATGGAGAAACTGACGTCAAGGCAAATGAGCACTAATAAAGATTAATGGTTCTAATAATATCTCAAGAAAGATAGTAACGGCCAAACCTAAAAAAAGGTGAAATCGCTAGAAATGTATTGAGTAAAAGTTAAAATACGGTACACTTGTGAATGATTGCTTTCCAGTTCACATTGTGTATAAATTTAATCTCTCATCGTTCCGATGTAGAACGTCGCGCCGTTTCATTAAATCCAGATACCGGAACGCGGAATCGCACTTAAACACAAGGAGTCAATTTCATCCCCCTCCCACCCAACCCCCGGCGCTGACGCTCTCCAGCAACGTCTCTATACCCCCCGACCATGTCCCGCTTGCCCGAGAAATGTTTCTTTCGCTTGAAAGACAATTGGAATTTCAGGTCAAATGCGACTATTTCGACGGATGTTACTGACCATTTAATGTTAACCTTATGCAACAGCCTTGACAATCGATTTTATAATTTTTTTTTTTATATAATTTAAATATTGCCATTAGAAAATTCTTAATTAAAACTGTTTCTAAAGTTTTTTACTGTAAAACAAACTATTTAACTTTAAATTAAAGTTATTCAAGAGTTAATTTATTTTTGTACTGGGCATTGGTATGGATTACGCTGCAATTGTTTCCTTCCATATGTGTTTTTGTTTGTTATGATATTCCTAAATAACTCCAGTGATTATAATAATAAATGATTTAGTTTTACACACATCAGAGAACTAACTATTTCAATACTTCATAAATATTAAATTGTACTATGCCATGATTTGAAAATTATTATGAAAAAATAATTTTACAAAATTGTTTATTGGTCAAATAGAATTATTGGCTTTTCATAACTACTGAAAAATTGATTGACTCATATTAATTCAGCGATTGGCAATGAACACTGAATTGTTCGTTGCCTGTTTTATCACTGAATAGTTTATTCTTACCTTTCCCGTAGACACTTGAATAGCATTTTAAGAAGTTATACAACATTGAAATTTACCTAAAACTGTAATATAACAAAATCAGAGGTAAAATGACATTATTAGTAAAGTAAAGATGAAGGGTGTTCTTAGATTTTGTTTCGTGTCGCTTCATTTATTCATATACGGTAACTAAACCATAAACCATTAACTAGTTTAGAGTTTATTTAATAAATTATATACGATGTAGGTAGTCATACAAAGACTATTCTCAACGCGGTAAAATCGTTTAAAATACGTTTTTCTTCGAATCGATCGTAAAAAGAGTCCATTGAACTGCTTCTATTGTACTCGAGCTTGATTAAATCGAGACAAAGAATCGCACTTGGACCAAAGTAGTCAATTTTGTCCGCCCCCCCACCCCCCCCCTGCTGTGTTGAAGCGAATGTCTTCACTTGTAGCCTGCCTTTACACAATACCGTTCCTTTGAGCCTAATTAGAATATTCTTGTAGCAAGACGAAACTGTAATGAAAGAAATACTTTTGATTTGTAGGCTCAGCGCTTTTCTCAATGGTAATTAATACTAGACTGGGAAAATAAACGTTTTTTTAATTTTATGAGTGCAGCTTTGGATGATCAATGTAATGTTGATTTAAATATATTTGTTGACGATTTGTTAGGCGGAGATTACATATGTGTTAACACTTTCTCAATTATCCATGTATGTTTTATTTTATTTATTCTTTTATTCTAAATTCCAACGGAAAACCCATTTCAAAAGCATACAATGTGTTACAGGCGATTGTCTACACTCCAACACTACAACAATGAAGAAATATACGAATGCAGATTATCATTTTGCATGAATTAGGGAATTTATTTAGCATGAATTTTGCTGTTTTAGGTGCATTATTAATTATTACAAGGGTTTGCATAAAAAAACATAATGACGAATAACAAACTAAATTGGTGAATAAATACAGTAGGCCTATATGCGTTATTCTAATACAAATAAAATCCAAACAAAAAATGGTTATAAATATGCACGCATGAAAGAAGTTGTAAAAAGTCGAAAAAGCCTTTCTGTTGAAAATATTTGTTGTTTGTGTTAAAAAAAAATTGACGAAAAAGTGCATTAATCAGGTCATAAAATTTTTGTTCAAGCTTGTAATATAATTTTAGAATTTATTTCACAGTTTATGGAAATTCGACTGTAAGAGTATGCAAATTGGGTGTATAAAAATTTAATATGAAGAAATATTACTTTTAAATTGTTTTTGCAATCATCCAAATAATATTATTGAATAATAAATATTTACTGTTATAATAAAATACTTTTCCTCGTGGACGCTAGGTTAACAATGCACATTATAAAACATCCCACTCGATGAGAACATGTTTTTTATCCTGGCGCCCATGTTGGAAAATTAATCCTGTATAAAATCGCTCGCCGCTGCCGCTGACGGTGTCGGCGCTGTGGTAGGTAGTGTAGTGTAGTAGTGTAGTGTTCAGCCCGCCACCGCCAATAGCGCTGCATTCCCCAAGGCCCAGTTCGGTTCACTATCTCGCCGGCCACTGTATTCGTGTTGTTTGTTTACATGTCCCTGTATTTTAAATTCCCTGGGTTTATTGGACCGTTTTAATCCGCCGGAACATGGATGCTGATCCCAAGGGATCATGAGGGTTGTTATTTAGCATTACAGCTATAAAAACTTTCATAAATAAATGTTAGTACAGTATAACAAATCATTTAAGTGGTACACTAATGTGTATGTTATATTGTTATAGATAGACATCATAGACATAGCTATAAATTATGTTTTTATATCGAAATACTAATGTACGAATTAATTGATAAACCTTACTTTTCCTGAATTTATAGGATATTGTTCAAAAGAAAATAATTCTGAATAGCATAAATTGAAAATTTGATGGTAATTGCAGGTGACACCAGGGTCCCGCCTATAAAACGGATTATGCATTAATAAATAGAAAATATTCACGAAATATTGTGATGGATAAAGCTTTTTGTGTTAAATTATGTTACTGGAAGTAAAATTAAAGCAATGAATTGTACAGAAATTATATATAGAACTCTTTTTCCTAGTATTATAGGAACACAAGCCATAATAAATTAAAAAAATAAATACATTTTTTAACTGAAGGGATATATTGTTTGTTGTAGTGAAATGAGAAGTTTAAAATTCATACAACTACAAGAAATTTTAACAGCCAAAATATTTTTCAACATATATAAAATACAATTGAAAATAGTGATAAAAAGTATGGTTCTAAATAGATCTATGTACTTAGTTGAGGAGACATTTCCAGAGTTGATTCCACCTGAGAGATTGAACAATGAAATTAGAGTTGAGTTCCTCTCTCTCCCCAATACATCCTCAATTTCCTTCAAGAAAAACTTTATTGATAAAATCTGAAAAACTTGGAGTTGTTTTAATTAATTAATTGTAAATGCGGGGTTTTTCTGCTGTGGTTCAATTTTGGTTTTTGGCAGTCTAATATTGGTAAAAACTTTTCATCCTTACAATCAACAGTCAAACATTTGAGTAATGTTAGAATATTTTGATCTCTTTAAATCATAAATTGATAGGCAAATCATTTACTATCATATACTACAGACATAATGTGGGATGGACATTGCACGAAAAGTATACAATTATACCGCCACACTTTCTAAAATGAAATCGGCGTACAAGTATTTCAAGCGAATCGGAGATCAAATTTATTTAATGCAATTTAAAGCTGCATGTTCGACCTGATTTAAATTAATATAATATTGAATGCAATCTTTTTATAAAAAACTACAATATGTGAACAGCATTGTACAAAAGAAGCATGCAGCCATAACACGAGCAGAGCTCAGTCAATCACACCGGGCTCAACCAGTTGTTATCAGTAAATTAGAGCTGTCAGAAACACAGTCTGTCTCTTATCAGTACGTTGTTTGCTGCCTTAGGCTTCTTTCAGATCAGTGCGGTCCGGCGCCGCACCGGACCGGACGAAAATGTTTTGACTGTTGATCCTAATGGGAGCGTTCATACGCACTAGTATGAACGCTCCCATTAGGACCAACAGTCAAAACATTTTCGTCCGGTCCGGTGCGGCGCCGGACCGCACTGATCTGAAAGAAGCCTTATCTCCGTGGCTCCGGACAATTTATAGTAAAAAATACCTTTTTTGGAAAATAATTTTGTAGGTCAGTTACGGTACTGAACAAAATTAATTTGTAACTGAAATGAATCAATTATTGGATTGTCTCATTAGGTATGGTATGTTCAAGTAGTCTACAGTTTCTGAACTTATTTCAATAAACGCTATTCCAGAACAAAACTGCAGGTGAACGTGCGTCGAGGTGGTCGCCCTCCTCTTTGGAAATCGGCCCCAAGAACGATCTTCAAGTGTGACGCAAAACACGGCTTGCTTTTCTTCAACCATATAGATCATTGAAAATATTGGAAGTGTATCTATATATTAATAGGCTAGCATGTTTCGTTTCCTCCTTTTTTCTCAGCTCGTTCTAATAAATTAACCTTTACCTAATACCAAGTAACATTACATTTATGGCATTGTTTAAGTAGAATAATTTCTTCATGTCTAAAAAAATCTGCGATGATTTGCAACGATTTTAAAAACCAATTACAAAAGTGAAGGTAAATGAAACGTGTAGCGTACGTGTATTATCCTGAAAATAGTTTCTTTTAAATCTGTGTGCGTGTTTACAATTTTGATTTCATACAGCGTATTTATCTAAAGTATGATTGATTTGTGTTTCTTAAATGAAGGTTATAAAAGTTAGTATTATTTTTATACTGTACTAGTTGTTGCCCATCGATAATCGATGGATACAGCTTTGTTCGTGGTGAGTGGAGGGCTTAGGACGATCGTGCAAACATGTATAAAATCATTATTCATTTTAGCCTCTGGATTGCTTGATGTATAGTAGAAATAATTTAAAATCTGCCCTTAGCAATCCTTTAATATAAAGGATTGCTAAGGTAAAATTTTAAATTACTTCTACTATGTATAAAACGCACTTTTTAAACTGCTACTTCCTCCAAATTATTTTATTGTATGATAACAAAATAATTTAAAGTTCTAAATGGTTAGCAAGCCAATTCAAATTGTTATTTTCCAGAAGATATATGTACTGCGTTCTCAGAATGTAATGAAATAAAATGATGACTTTTATTTTCTAAACACTCTATGATCGGTGGCAAGCTATCGTATTAACTAAAACCTGTTGATAAGCTTTGCACAATACTCTTTGAATTACTCTTTGAATACTCCTAGAATTAAGTGATTAGGATCTAACGTCATGAGGCTTGTCAATACTAATCACTGTACCATCAAGTGTACACGGACGTTAGCCTCCCGCCGGGTCCTGCAGATCCACTTCATTGTTTACTGACTGGAGCATTAGTTGGCAATACAGTATTTGTTGTTGTCGGCAATATTAGTTGGCTTGTCAATATTAATTATCATAATTGAATTCATTGTTCGAGAACTAAAACACATGCCGAGATGCTTGCTCTTCTTAGTATTTCTCAGAATTTCCCAAATTTAAAAACCGTGCCACTGCGATATTCTTGTGAACCTCAAGAGAGGCTTTATTGGGAAAACAAGATTCTCAAACAGCCAACAAATAAATAAATTTTCCAACAAATATTTAAATTTTCCAAAAACAGTAATTAATTTAAGAGCGGGTAAACGTTAATTTATTAACTTCACACAAAAGACACACCTAGCAATAGAAAAGGTTTCTAGAAACCATAAAAAGAAGTTCAACATTAAGAGCCAGAACAATAATTTGAAAATCCTAGATTTGAGAAAAATAAATTTGGCCCCACTCAACAGGTCAGTCTGGAAGGTACAATAATGCTTTTCCCCCAGCCTCCATTATATCCATAACAATATTTGATCGAATCGCTCTTGATGTGTCCTTTTTTGTAGCCTTATTCAATTTTAACTTCCCTTTCTTTAGTTTAAAGCATAAAACAATTTGTGGAGGTAATTTATCATACTGTAAATCAACATCTGCTGTTATGATGTTTTTTGCTATTTACATCCCAAACAGTTTTTAATTCGAACATTATTTGGTTGATACACAAAAGGTTCACTTTTAGATGTATTTCCACACCCCCACGTTTAAAATAAGCATTTTTACTTAATTTCACAAAAAATATCAGTAGGATCACAATAGTTCAATCGGATTATTGGAGGGCTAGTAATGATTGTTTGTGTAACTGAAGCCTTTGCCTTTCGTTTACAAACTTTGGACTATATAGCGTCAGGGTTAATATCTTTTTAAAAACTGTAGATTTAATTTTAATAAATTAACGTTAATGTTTTACCACTCATGAGAACGTCGGCATTGTTGTCGGGGGATGAAGTCACGTCACGAGCAGAGCTTAGTCAATCACATCGGGCTCAACCAGTTGTTATCAGTAAATTAGAGCTGTCAGACACACAGTCTGTCTCTTATCAGCGCCATTTGTATGGCACAAAGGCAGTGTTTTATTGTTTAACCATTATGAAACGTATTTTAACAAAAGTATGAAGCCTTAATACATCATATTGTTTCAGGTAGTATTATTATATTTGCCTATATTGATTTGCAACTCAATACTAATTCACAGTTTACGATAAAAATCTCTAAATGGTAAAATCAATAACACTAACAGTCTATGGCATAAAAAAGAGTAATCGAAAATATATTTTTGAATTAATAACTTTTATACGTTTTAATAGTAATGCAATGCCAATATTTTTGCGCTGAAATTTAAACGATAGTTTTATATGCATCGTATGGTAATTACAGTATTAAATTACAGTATTAAAGTACAGAACTAATCAACAATTTTTTTAAGTAGTAAAATCACAATATCATGATGGGGAAGACTTTGATTTTCGCTGAAATTCAATGCACAGGGTATGCAACAGGTTTTAGGACTCAACACCACTAATCGATAAACTTATTTTAGTAAAAAATAAAATTTCAATATTTATCGACGTCCTGAAATAAAAATGGAGTTATTGATTCCCTAACGATCTAAACATTGTATAGGTTAAAGAGAATAACAGTTGCAAGGTATGGGGATAAGCCGTACCAGAACCGATATTGACCACAACACAACCACTGGAGGTAGCTCCTGCTCTTAACGTTACACGGTCGCAGCTCTTGCAAGGTGGTCTGTCCCAACTACACACCATTCACAACGGTCCTGGCTATTTACGGGGAGTTATGACGTCATAAAGTCAATAGTAACCTTATCTAATAAACTGTTAAAATCCTACTTTTAACAACACACTGTCCATGCCACAGAAGTAAGTCGTCACAGTAACAAGTGACCTTGTCACAACAAGGGTCTGTCAAGCCTTCAACAGCCTGCATGCTCTGCTTTTAACATCGGACGGTCCATGGGCCGGATTTTCAGCCCTTTGAATTCAATTCACCGCCCTTCACTGAGGGCTTATAAGTTCAATATACCGGTACTGATATATGAATGGAAATATTGCTATGAATAGATTGTGTACATTACTTTAATATATAAGGGTTTCATTCGTAGAGCTTATAAGAATTTATCAGTATTACCTAAATTTAAATGATTACGTAAAAGCAAGATTTTCTCATAAGCCATAAAAGGATACTAACAAAATATCTTTCAGATGAGTTTGATATGTGCTCTGCTAATCAAACTACCGGGGACGGATTTGCATTATTACAGAAAATGATTTATTCATAGCACAAAAAAATTGGGAGAAACCACGACATGTTTGTTTATAAATAAAGGTAAGATGATAATGGAGAAGGCCCTTTTCATTGTTTGAAAATAATAAAATATGCAACGCCGGGGTGCCTCTTCATACATATGTAATAAGGTGCATGCGGGTCTCACGCCTGTCGGTAATGAGCTGGGGAAAGCTTTGTCTAAAAAAAAAGTAGACAAAATATTTTCACCTAACAATATAAGCGTAACAATACCATTAGTAATTTACAATGTAATTCAATCACAAATATTAAATCTATTTTAATAGATTTAGTGAAAATGTCTTTATATGTGAAATATTTAAGTTTCTTAGTTTTAGTGTAGTCTTAATAGTATGTAGGCATATTACCCGCGATATTTGAGTTTATTCAAATACGACTATTGTTAAATTTCATTATTAAAGGTCTGTTACGCCTTTAATATTGGTAAAAAAGATTCATTTTTATGTCATTTTTAAAGAGATTTTAATGGTCTACCTATTCCTCTATAATATCAAAAGTTTTATATTATTGATTATTTGCTTGATAAACAACTAAGTATTCTAAACATTTCTTGTTCTAAAATAAACGAGATTTTTCTGTAGTTTAATATAATATAAAACCCCTGTAATTGTGATTTTATCAGGTTATTATATATTAAAATTTCCTTTAAAATGGAATTAATATGAATTTTGTTCGACCAATATTAAAGGTGTAGCTGATGTTTTAAATTTAATATTTATCTTATAGGAATAAAATACCAAGGTGGCGGGTACTGCAGATTTTTAACACTATGCGGAATACTACGCTTTTAATAATAATAAAGTCTGGAACTTAATTTTGGCATTAAATAATATGTATAATTTAATTCATCGCTAGAATATGACAGTGTATGCTAATAAATCAAAATAAAACTCATATTGTTGAAAATGGAATACCATATTTTCCAGACAAATATTCGGAAATAAAGTACCAAAAAGACATTGTCTTTTTATTAAATTTTCGGACAAATTTTCATTTATCATTCAAAAATGTACACAAATAACAGTGGTGTCTAGATTGAACTTAACCGCCCATCAAGGTACCATAACAATATACTTTAAACGCTTGAATAGCCTCATACAGGTAAACCGTCCTTTTAAAGGAGAAAATAACAAAAGAAGAAAGTAACGAAACACTCTTGAGAAACGGTGTTAAAGTGAATGTAGTTGGGAGAGATAAGCCAGGGCTGGGACCGGGCGCTGTTAAAAGCAGAAGCTTAACAGACCCTCGAGTCATTGTGTTGTGGTCACCGGCGACGCTGCGACGGCTTAAACCCTCACCTCCTACATGGCCTTGCCTCACAACCTCGTGGTCCTCCTTGCCTCACAACTTCTGTGTTGCTAAAAATAACTGAGCTGAAAATGCCAGACGAAAATGACTGTAACGATTACTTCAAAACGGTTCTGCTATTAAGGTAAGAACGATTCAGTTAGAGTGACAGACGTGGCGTGATGGGGGATTCGGTCTAATTTCTATATAACTTGGGAGATTGGAGGGTACTAGGGACACGCGGTACCAAACACGCATCCCTCCTGCATCGAGGGGGGCGAGCGCCTTGTTTGTTTACAAGTAATATCCGGTAAATCGAGCTTACCTTAAACAATATGGTTTTTCACTTTTATTAAAGTGTTACACCATTCTTGGCTCTTACGCATTTACATTTTATTCCTCATTTAAAGATTTTGTTTAAATTTAGAAAATATTTTAGTTATTTGTATATTATAAACATCCCTTGTCATTCGTTACTACCTTGGCAACACGCAGGACTCATTCTTTTACAAACATGATGCGAGATTTCTAAAAAAATCGTCATCTGAGCCATATACTCACAAATACGAATAAATAACACAAAACTTTGTTTCGAGATTTTTATGTAATAAAAAATTAAATTAAATAAATAAATAATATTTATTAACGCTGGTCTTTGTTCAAACAATAACGGCAGGAGTGAGAATACACGGTAAGCAATGAAAGCAACGTTACGCTCTCCCTGCTCGTTGACATTGGGACTTCCGTGGAACGATCATAATAGAGGTCTCAAAGGTCCTGCTAGCTTTGCCTTTCAACCTGCGCGGCTCAAATACCCCTCTGCTTGTGTATTAAATTGGCCAGCTCTTTGTTTAAAGAAAATATATTTTTCATGACAATATTATAGCTGAACGTATAAGTTATATGGCTTTAACTGCCTTTCTACAGTGTTAATGTAAAAAGGCTCTGTTTTAAAATAAATTTCAAACAGAGGAATTCAGAGGGCGATCAGCAAGTTTAATAACCCGATCCTTTTTATATTAGTAATGTATATTTTTATTCTACATTTCAATTGAAACCAATATTTCAACCATAATATCGTATAACGAGGGTTTTAAATTGTATAATACTGGTTATCCGAAAATAGAACATTTGTTTCATTCCTAAAATAAGTAGTATTCAGTTTTCTTAATTGTCGTGTTAGTTTTGGTCAATCATGACAATCCTCCTTGTACAAGTAGTACATACATATAAATATGGTGTTACTGTAACTTGGGATTCTTGTAGGAGCTACATAAACAATAATTTAATTCTAAGTTACTACAAGAAGGGTTATTTTTATAAAAGCCGTGTGTAGATAAACGAGACCAAGAGCGTACTACGTTTCTAATTATTGTGTATAAAAAACAATATATAACATTTATTTCATATAAATAAGAATACCATATTAATGGTTTTTTACTCACACTTCACATACTCGTACTTTACGAGATCAGATACGGGGTTTACCTTACCTGAAAAAGAAACTAACATAAATAAATGAAAATTAAGAACAAAGATACATTGAGTGAAACATGTTTTTCTACAATGATGTCTTTTTCTTTAGTATTGTGACGACAACTATTCATAATGACTACAGTTATATTTGTATAAAGAGGTGTAATATATGTGTTATAGTGTTAAATTATTTTGAAACGTTTAGTGCACATTGATTTTAGTTCTCACTTCAGCCCTCGAGGTAACTATATGTACCTACTGAAAATTTTAGTACCATTTGTACAGCTGGAACCAGCAAATAGAACAGGAAAATCTCCGTCTGCTGGCGATGCCGTGCCTCACGGTCGTTGATATTATTTATTTTCCTGTCTCTTTAGCCATTATTCGGCGAGGAATTGCTCCTTTCTTTGCATTTTCCGTGTGACTTTTCCTCGTTCAATTTCCAGAGAAGACTTAGATTTCTTTACTTCAGCGGTTGTTAGCATGAAATATCCTTGTAAAAGCAGCAACAAATGCGGTTAATAGGTATTAATGAACTAGTCTAATTCTTGCTCGAAACCAATAAATTTTTTGATACAATACAAAAGTAACATTTAGTTATAAATTAACGACATCAAAATTTCAAATTTCATTTTTGTATAGCATCTTTATTTTATCTCTGATTTTCAACTATTTTTGGGGGAAGCATCTACAGGCCAAGCCCTATCGAACGAAACAAAAAACTTGAAAATCGGTTAAAAATTGTAGGTGAAGTTCTAAAAAAAAGTAAAAAAAAAATAAACCCTTAGCTTATTAAATAAGTATATATGCCAACGAGTACCGGTGTGCTTTTAATTATTCAACCAATTTCCATTGAGAAATTTGTGCGGGTTAAATAAAAATGCATTAAATTCATTTATTTTAGAGTTGGTTGAATATTGGTCGCATAATTCGGCAACCAATTTTTATGCATTTCAGGATTGGTATCTTATTTATTGTTAACGTTTATCAATATTTAATTTTGTGTTATGAGTGTATAAAAGAGAAATTTAAAAATAAATTGTGGCAGTAAAGCATTTAAAAAGGTATACCTTAATCTGACTGGAGTGTTTGAAACGGTTACAGATTCTGTTATGTAAAATTGTATGGGCCCTAATGTTCATGACAGTGTACATCACTACGTTGATATGTATAATCGTACTATACAAAGTATAAATAAAATCATTTGAAATTTTATATAAAAACCAAAATAACCAAGAAACTTATAAACTAATTGAATTGTTATCTTGTTGATATAACATATTAACAAATCAAATAATGACATGAACAGAAAATGATAACATACATATTAGTATACTTAAACTGTGACATTAACCTCTCACCCCAAAGGGAAATGCAGTAACTGAATAACAAAGACAATGAAGACAATTGTTTGGATACCACCGGAAGTGAGATACAGTAGGAAGAAGAGGGGAGGGGGTGCACACGTGGACATTTCCAGTGGGGGTTGGAAAGGAAAACTACACACTATATGGAAAATTCAAACCACTTTTAATTAATTATAACAAATCAACAAAACTAGACATTATATAAATCTTTATTTATATTACGTTTTAAGTTGGCCCTTACATTAAGTGTCCCCTATACGTCAGTACGGGGTTAAGTGACATATATATGTAGTACAACATCAGACAATAACAGTCTAGCGATGGTGGAAACAGACACACTGAGGGTGATGTCCGGCCTCACGGGAAAACGCGTCCCACTCTCCGTCAGTATCGAGTTACACTACATTACACGAAGTACACTCGGAGCCTGTGACAAACTTGTCTGTGCACCGATTTTGAATATATTCTACTGCATAATAAAATTGCATTGAGAATACATCAAGTATAAAGTTAATATAAAAATAGTTCTTTGTTGTGATTTATCGAGTCCATAGCAAAAGACGATAACCAGATATAAGAGAAAAGTAGAATTACAGGATATCAGAGAATATAAAAGGTACAAAGTCTTAAGGTGATAAAAACTTTGTTAACCACGAGTCTCTCGGGGTCATAGTCAGGGATCTTGTTCATCCCTGACATATTATCAAGTTTAAGAAATTTATATTAGACAATCTTAATAGCTACATCATAGTCTTCACAAAAACATTAGTACTCAGGACAAATATAAATGATACCGGTTGTTAAACTGTACATTTTTGTTTAATGAAAATGAGTTCAAATAATATGATTGCGTTGTTCGAATGTAAATCAAGTAACATATTTGTTTTTCAATAAAAATACCAGAAAGTTAAACACATCAAATAGCGTTCTCAGCTTAAACTCAGCGACATGGAAAGTTTTGAATAGAATCAAGTTTGGTTAAATAAAGTTTCAGCTTTCATATTTGTCTGGCGATTAAATTTCATCTTATTATATTATTAATGTTGCTCTATTTCGGGAGAGAGAAATTAAAACATAAAAACGTGAACTATTAATTGTTGAGGTAAACAAAGTAGTGACAACATGACAATATTAATGTAATTGTCTAATTCAATCATCAAAATAATCAATGACATTACCGAATTTTACTTTAGGTTAAGATAACATAATTTTAGTAACCCAATGTAAAACATTTTGATTCAAAACTCATCTCTATGTAAGAAAAGGCATGCCCCCTGGTGACTTGGATTGCAACCCTACCGACTTGGTAGTATAAATGCTAGGTTAATACATGTCCTTTGATATTAAAACAAACCTTAGATTTATGGTGGCGAACATAGTACAAGATGGAAATGACACAGATGTAGATAATTTATATTAACTCATGTTTAAGCATGTATATATTTGCTCATATTTATAAAACTCATGAAATTTGATCGCAGAGGAGTAATGGTAGAATCTACATAATAAAAGTTAACTTAGGTTAAATTTCTATAAACCCTGCTATTAGTGGTAAAATGAGAGAGCTAGGACATGACGTCATCATGATGACGTAAGCAATTATGCTGTCATCAATGACGCCACTAATGACGTCACATGACGATACACAAATGACGTGCTGATGACGTAATGTCCCAGGTCTCTCATTTTACCACTACTATAGTGTTTTCACGTGATTCTCCTGGTCTCATTGTAGCGCACAATTGCGGCTGCGGCCCGTGTCTGCCTCTGTGTGTGCCGTGTTCGGATCTCACCTGCCTACAGTGCCGAATGTCTGCAGACAATGCCCCTTTGTTTGCAAGTCGCTTTGTACTGTCTCATGCCGCGTAATAGCCAACGGGTTTGATAATAGGCACAATGCGACACAATTTTGATTGAAGCTTAGTAGTTGAATATTTCAACAATATATCAGCAATTATTGAATCGTCTAAGATTGGTTTACATTTTAAAGAGTTGTGACCTAACTTGACCCGACACAAAATACTGTAATGAGCTAAATTGTGGCGTGGTGGTAACCGTTTGGTAACCTGAAGTGAAACAAAAGGAAGCTATATATTTTCGTGCTTAACCAATATAAGAAGAGAGAAGTAATTTTATAAGATGATCATATCTCACGCTATGCGGAATGCCATGTACTCAGATATTATGTGCTTGATTCATATTGACGAACGAAAATAATCCACATTAGGTCATGCTTTCAAGCTGAACTGAAAAGTCTAGCGGTAGTTTTATACGAACTGTTTGAGATTTTTAGGAAGGCATTTTATTTATAAGTTTCAAAAGTGCCTCTAGTGTGGAGAAGTTTTTGTGAAATTTGACCGTTTTTAGCCTGTAGAAGAGCGAACACAGAATAGAAATAGAGGGGCCACTCGTATCCAACTAACATTACATGTGATGAAGCCACTCCTTTTGTCGGCAACTCGCGCTACGAGAAAAACAGCTGATTTTGATTTTTTGAATAATTTTTTAGTGTGAATCACTGTTTCCCCACTCCTTTTGTGGGCCTAGCCCCTAACCGCTGTCCACATGGGTTCACTACTGCGCTCGGCTGGCTGCTATATTTCTATTATTTGCTCGCCGCCTATAGCATAAACATATTTTCCTCAGTAAGTCACAGTACCCTTTTTTAATTAATTTTGTAAAATTATGTTTTCAAGTAAATTTTATAAGGCTTTAAGAGGGGTTGATTGGCACAAACTGTATATTTCTAATAGGAAATTTTGTATATTAAAAAAAAATGCCATAAAAAGCTAAACAGTTTAGTAAATGGTGAGAAGAACGAGACTTTGCTGGACAATGACGTGAAATTTCAAAAATTGGAGAATGACTGTTACTGGAAGGTGGAAATTTCATTATTATTATTACTAATTTGCATATTATTATTGCATTTTAGATCCATAATAACCCTTTAAATTTTTTGACACTGACTACCAAAAACCCTGTATAATTTTTCAACAGAATTCACATCATAAAACAACACAAAACACATCAGAGTATGCAGTGTAAAAAAATGCTTTAAATGTTTTTTGTGAAATGTTAAATCTACTATTTTATTATTATTGTGAATAAAGGAAGGATAGTCGCTTTTTACACGGTTACTAAACTAAAGGAGATGCAGAACCTCTGCTAAATAGGTAATATTTTCCTTTACAAAACATACTTGTCTTGAACTGATTCAAAATATTTACACTAATGTTCTGACTATAGCATTGTCTTCCATTGTCTAAACCATTATGGGAGGAAGTTGTCAGAGTTGAGCTGAATACTGTATGAGCCTCAACCGTTCACTCACCCCCGCCTCCACCAAAAACCTGTAAACCCCATAACCGATCACTTCCGGTTTAACATCGTCGATGGGGACAATCATTACTTAGTGATGGATAGGATGTGTCAATCACTCGCCTCACATAAGGATAAATAATCAACAATAATGTATAACATAGGATTTAAATTTAAGATTTTTAATAATTAAACAGTGGAAGCCTCACTATTATACATTTTTACCACATCTTAAAAATAGTAAAAATAAAAATATTATATTTACGAATAGTTACGTATAGTTTATGAGATTATTTCAGACTTCAGAATTCCGGTATATAAAGTTCATTATCAGTTTCGCATGACCCAAATATAGAGATTGGATGGGAATGAAGCGACCACGGACCGCCTGCACCCGGTACGTGCCGCAGCGATGTGGTCACGGTCGAGGCATCGGTTCAAACCGGCGCCGGTGACCACTGCAGTGACCGCACCCCGCCCCGTCCGTGTGTGAACCTCAGCCTGCGATACGGACATTCTATCCAATGTTCGAATCGGGATTCTACTATCATCATACCCTGTATAACGCTAGTTCATTTGGTTTCTGTTATTTACGGATAGAAGTAAATGGCTCTTAATAATATCTTATAAGATATAAATACTAATGTAACACATACAGTAAATCAATCGATTCGGAAACTAACAATATATCAGTAATAAAAATATGTCTATGCAAAACATATTGGAGTAACAGATGCAAGTATGAGAAGTTACGTTTCACTGACACGAAAGAAGTGCAAAGTTATGAAGTGTGGAACATCAAACCGTGCTTTAGCAAATCTTGTTGACTTGAAAGTTTTGAATAGAAATAAGTTTTCACTCAATCAAGCCTTAGGCATTCATGTATTCATGGAAATTTAATATTGACAATAACAATTTCAATATTGGCAAATAACATGTTTTCAAGTTTTATTCCTATAAAAAGTTTACTTTTGTAATTCATAAACAAATCTTGAAAAATTATTATTTTGATAAAATTCTTTTTTGTTTTACAAATTAAAATATTTATACAGCATTTTTTAAATAAAAGTAATTACTAAGCCGAGTTCAAAAGATAAGATTCTTAAAAGCGTATAGAGTTAAATGTGATTGTATATAATTAACAATGTATTATAATTTACAACAAAACTTAAATGTTTTAAGTAAAAAAGAAAGAAAAAACGATAAAATAATATCTTAAGTACTCGGGACCCCAAGAGACACAGTAACAGAGGCACGTAAACGTCTCCCAGGCACTATAAGTTATTTACCATGGTGATCAATTGGATTGTAACACCACTACCTTTGACAGAGTGAAAATTATAAGCTTTGCTTAAAAAAAAATCGAACTTCAAAATTATACATACAATTACACATCCTACTATCAGTGACAAGCTGACAAATTAACTAAAAATTGTTGATAAGCTTTGCATAATCATTGTAATCATTATCATTGCATTATAATCATTGCATCTTTGCATCATAATCACCATAATCATTTGAAAAATGCACATAATTATTGCATAATCATTTGAAAGCTCTTTGACCACCTAGAACTAAGGACAAGCAGTGATTATTATCAAACGTCATGGAGCTTGTCAATACTAATTACTGTATCATCAAGTGTACACGGACGTTAGCCTCCCGCCGGGTCCTGTAGGCTGCGGCAGATACACTTCATTGTTTACTGAATTGAGCATCAGTTGGCAATACTAGTTGGCTTGTCCATATTAATTATCTTAATTGAATTGTTCGGCAACTGAAATACCTGTCGAGCGTCTTGCTCTTCATAGTATTTCTCAGCATTTCCTGAATTTTAAAACCGCACAACTGCGATATTCTTGTAAACCTCAGAAGAGGTTTCATTGCGAAAACAAGATTCTCAAACATCGAACACTTGAAAATATAAGTCCTGAACAACAGCTTAAAATTTAAATCGTTCAAAACAGTATTTAATCTAAGAGTGGATTCTACTTATCCCCACACAAAAGACACAATTGGCAATAGCGAAGATGACTCTAAACAAAGTCAAAGAAATTAAACAAGGGCCAGAACAATAATTTAAAAATCCTAGATTTGAAAAAAGTAAATTTGGCCCCACTCAACAGGTCAGTCTGGAAAGTGCAATAATATTTTTTCCTCCTGCCTCCATTATATCCACGACAATATTTGATTGAACTGGCTTTGATGTGTCTTTTTTGTAGCCTTATTCACTTTCCGTTTCCTTTTCTTTAGTTTAAAACATAAAAAAATTTTCTAGGTAATTTACCAGAACTGTAAATCAACACTGCTGTAATGAAGGTTTTTTATTTTATCAGGTAATTTAATTTAAATATTATTTTGGTTCATGCACAAAAGGCCCATATTTGTAAATATATTTTCACATCCCTACTCTTAAAATAAGCATATTTTCTTAACGTTAAACAAAAATATTAGGATCACAATAATTAAATTTATTATTGGTGGGTTAGTAATGATGGTTTGAGTAACAGAAGGCTTCGCCTTTTATTAACAAACGTTGGACTACATGGCGTCAGGATAAATGTCTTTTTATAACATGTAGATTTAATTTTAATAAATTAACGTTAATGTTTGCCACTCATGAGAACGTCGGCATTGTTGTCGGGGGATGAAGTCACGTCACGAGCAGAGCTCAGTCAATCACATCGGGCTCAACCAGTTGTTATCAGTAAATTAGAGCTGTCAGACACACAGTCTGTCTCTTATCAGCGCCATTTGTATGGCACAAAGGCAGTCTTTTATTGTTTAACCATTATGAAACGTATTTCAACAACAAGTCTGAAGTTTTAATACATCATATTGTTTCAGGTAGTATAATTATATATGCCAATATTGGTTGTAACATAATACTAATTCCCAGTTTACGAAAAAAAATATTAAATGTATAAAATAATAATACTAGCACTCTATGACTTAGGAGGGAATAATTGAAAATATATTTTTGTATTAATAAATTTTGTATATTTAAATTATAATGCTATTTTCATTGCATTTGATCGCGTTGTTTGTAATCGTACATATTAATACTGTTATGCCAATATAATCACGCTGAGATTTTAACGCGCATTTTATATGCATTGTGTAGTAATTTTAAAGTACAGAACTAATCAACGAATGTTTTAAAGTAGTAAAAACACAATATTATGATGGAGAATACTTTGATTTTTGCCGAAATTCAATTCAGAGTGTCCGCAAATTGTTTTAGGACTTAAACCCACGAATCGATAAATAAAAAAAAATACAATTTCAATATTTATCGAAGTCCTGAAATAAAAAAGGAATTTATTCCCTAACTTTTTAAACATTGAATAGGTAAAGAGAATACGATTGCACGGTGTGGGGGTATGCCGTAGCAGAGCCGATATTGACCACAAAACAACGTATCAAGGAAAGCCTCTGCCCTCCATATTACACGGTCGCAGCTATTGCTAGCTGGTCTGTCACAAATACACATCCTTCACAACGGTACTGGCTAAATACGGGGAGTTATGACGTCAAAAAGTCAATAGTAACCTCATCTAATGGACTGTTAAAATCGTACTTTGAACATCACACTGTCCATATGCCACAGAGGTAAGCCGTCACAGTAACAAGTGACCTTGTCACAACAAGGGTCTGTTAAGCTTCTGCTTTTGACATCAGACGGTCCACGCGCCGGATTTTCAGCACTTTGAATTCAATTCACCGCCCTTCACTGAGGGCTTATAAGTTCAATATACCGGTACCAATACACGAATGGAAATTTTGCTATGAATAGAATGTGTAAATAACTTCAATATATGAAGGTTTCAGAAGCTTATATTTGATAAGAAATTATCGGTATTCCCTAAAAGTAAAATTGTTGATAACAAGCAAGATTTTTTCATAACTCACAATAAAGGATACAAACAAAATATCTTTCAGATGAGTTTGATATGTACTCTGCTAATCAAACTACTACGATGGGCCAGACATGCATTATTACCGAAAATGTTTTACCCATATCTGAAAAAAAATAATGGAAACCCACGATGTGGTATATTTGTTTACAAATAAAGGTAAGATGAACATACTGAAGGTCCTATTCATTGTTTGAAAATAATAAAATATGCAAGGCCGGGATGCCTCTTCATACATATGTAATAACGTGCATGCGGGTCTCACGCCTGTCGGTAATGAGCTGGGGAAAGCTTTGTCTAAAAAAACCCAGACAAAATATTGTCTCTTAAATAATTATATAAGCTTAACATATGTTTATTTTATTAAAATATTTGGACAAACTTTCATTTATTATTCAATAGATGTACTCAAATAACAGTGGTGTCTGAATTGAGCGTAATCCAACCGCCCAACAAGATACCGTAACAATATACTTTAAACGCTTAACCCGCCATCGGGATCGATATAAGATATCATCATTGGTCAATGATATCATCTAACAAAAACAGTCTCACTAAAGGAATTTTTTTTTATCTCTTAGTTAATCACCCTGAGCGATCTCAAGTTCCAAGAAGACTATATTGCACTCACTTTCAGTCTGTAAACAGCATGTTTCATCAGCAGGGTTAGGGGTGGGGGACGGCGGAAGGGCGCAAGGTCAGCTCCGTTAGTTGGCATCTACACTCGATCCCAGTTGCGTTGTACTAGTAGTTAGTTGCCATCTATACACCATCATGATTACGTTTACCTTTTTTGAGTCTGTGTGCTTATAGTTTATTTTATTTCTTTATTTATAAATTCAGAACATTACAAACACTGGCTTCGATAAGTTAACTGCTTATCATCGAGGTCCAAATAAAAAATTTAACAACAATTTATTACATGTATATTCATAAAACTAAACGTGGTGTGGCATATTTCTGGCCTACCAATACTAAATTATACAATGGCAAAATGCAATTACATGTATCTATGAAAAACACCCACCCAGCATCAATGGAACTATTTTTAGAGGTTTTTTATTACCATTTTACTATTTTATTTTTATATAGTTTATTATTATTTCGTCTAAGTTTGTTGTTTTATTGCCTAATGGGTTTTTATTTATTTTAGTTGTTAGTTTTACCAGTTAGTGTGCAAGTTTGTCAAGGCCAGATACTTGCACACTAAGATATTTATTTAGTAAATAGCGATTTTAATAAAATATATATACAAAAAATACAAAACAAGATTAAATTAATAAATACATGTAATTTTACTCTCTGTAATGTTAGTTAGAATAAATATGCCTAAAAAAAGTAAAAAAAGTACAAATAAGGGAGAATTTAACAATATATAGGACCAAAGTCAAATGTTAGATGACAGCTATACGCGATCCTGCTGGCGTGACAAAAGGTAACGATCCTGCTCACGGGTTAAATAGCCTTTTACAATCACAACCACCCTTTTAAAAGAGAAAATAACAAAAGAAGAAAGTAACGGAACACTCTTGAGAAACGGTGTTAAAGTGAATGTTGTTGGGAGAGATAAGCCAGGGCTGGGACCGGGCGCTGTTAAAAGCAGAAGCTTAACTGACCCTCGAGTCATTGTGTTGTGGTTACCGGCGACGCTGCGACGGCTTAAACCCTCACCTCCTACATGGCCTTGCCTCGCAACCTCTGTGTTGCTGAAATAACTGAGCTGAAAATGCTAGACTTGCCTTTAACGATTACTTCAGGAAGGTTGTGCTATTAAGGTAAGAACGATTCGGTTTGAGTGGCAGAAGTGGCGTGATGGGGGATCCAGTCTAATTTCTATATAACTTGGGAGATTGGAGGGTACTAGGGACACGCGGTACCAAACACGCATCCCTCCTGCATCGAGGGGAGCGAGCGCCTTGTTTGTTTAGAAGTAATATCCGGTGGACCGAGCTTACCTTAAACAATTGTTCTTCACTTTTGTTACCTTATAGTACCCAACTATTTTCGGCTCTTCAGCATGTATATTTTATTCGCCACTTAAATTAATTTTGTTTATATTTAGAAAATATTTGAGTTTATTTATGTATTGTATATATTCTGGGTCATTCGTTACCACCTTGGAAACACGCCGGACTGAATCCATTTATCGTAATCATCATTTTATACAGGGTATCCCGGAACTCTCTGGAACACTTTTGTATATTTGTTACTTGAATCGAGGCACGAAAAAACATCATACAAATAGGGATCTAAAATGCTTTGTTAAATCACTAACCGCCATTTGGTTTTTTACACATTAAAATTTTTTTCACATAATTAATAGCTGTATTAAGTTCATATTTGGTATGAATATTTATTATACCAAAGTACATTTTCTCGGAAAAAATTAACTTTTTCCACCTGATATTTTCAAAATTACGGTCATTTGAATTTTTTAAACTCAAATATATGAAAAACGGTAAATTTTATGAAAACTTTACAAGACACAAAAAAGTTGCCAAATTAATTTAACTAACCAATGGTACCAAGTTTGTAAGGATTCAACAACGGATAACAAAGTTATTGTGCCTTTTCCGTTCCATTAAAAAATTTATTTTGCATTATAATAAATCCTTAAGGCCATTTTAACTGAAAATCGCAATAACTCTGTTATTTCTTGTTATATAATGAATTACAAACTTGGTACCATTGGTTAGATAATTTAATTTAAAAACTGTTTTTTGTATGATGTAAAAGTTTTATAAATAATTCAGATTTTTAGATATTTGAGTTTGAAAAATTAAAATGGCCGCCATTAAAAAAAATATGCAATGGGAAAATATTTTTTCCCTGAAAATGTACATTGGGATGATAAAGATTCATACCAAATATGATTTGATAACAACCATCAGTTACGGAACTAAAACTTATTATGTGAAAAAACAAAATGGTGGCTGGCGGCTTAACAATGGATTTTAAACCCCTTATAGTGTGTTGGTTTTTTTTTTGTTTTTTTTTGTCTCAATGCAAGGAACAAATATACAAAAGGATTATAGAGAATTCCGGGACATTCTGTATGAAAAAAATCGTTTCTAGGGTTAAGACACATTGAAACCTCTTATGAATTTCTTAAAATTTTAATAATTAATAACTGCCACAAACTTAATGATGAAATAAATATAAAAATTTACATTATGAATACAGATTGTCAAAATTACTAATTAGCATTATTAATACTACTTACAAGAATAATGAGATAAAATAAGCCTTTAACAACCTGAGTTTCATCCGTCAAATTGAATGAAAAATATAAAAAATTAGAAACATCGTTCGTAAAAATAATGTTTACCTTTAGAGATAAAACCCAGTCTCAAGGGTCTACACTTAATTTAAATATTCTATAACATTTGCAGTTTAATAATGTATACACTTGTAGGACTCACTGAAATATTTATGTAAATGTTCTAATTTTAGAAATACTTTAAAACCTCATTCTTTTATAAACATGATGCGAGATTATTTCTTTAAAAACCCTCATCTTATTTTGAGTTTTTTATGTTATGAAAAAATCAAATAAATAAATAATATTTATTAACGCTGGTCTTTGTTCAAACAATAACGGCAGGAGTGAGAACACACGGTAAGCAATGAAAGCAACGTTACGCTCTCCCTGCTCGTTGGCATTGGGACTTCCGTGGAACGATCATAATAAAGGTCTCAAAGGTCCTGCAAGCTTTGCCTTTCAACCTGCGCGGCTCAAATCCCCGCCTGTTTGTGTATTAAACTGGCCAGCTTTTTTTTTAACTAAATATATTTTTTCATGACAAGTTTATAGCAATAACAGTATAATTTATGTGTTTTTAAATGTCATAACTGGCTCAGTTCAATTACTCAGAGGAATTCATAGGGCGACCAGCAAGTTTAAAAAACCTTAGATAAACAACGTTTCTAATTATTGTGTACAAAAACAATCAACGACATTAATTTCTTATAAATAAGAACACCATATTAATGGTTCTTTACTCACGCTTTACGAGATCAGATCCGGGGTTCCCATTACCTGAAAAAGAAACCGGGTCAGTTAAAATTATAATAAATTAAAATTAAAAATACAAATTCACTGAGTAAACATGTTTGATACAATAAGGTCCTTTTCTACAGTACTGTGGCTATAACAATTCATAATGTCCACAGTTATATTCGAATAAAGAGGTTGTAATGTATTTGATACACCAATTCAATTTTACTGTAAAAAGTTTAGTAAACATTGGTAGTTGACACAATTTCAGTCCTTGAGGCAACTATTCAAGTATTAATTAATTGGTTTGAGACTTTATATTTATACCTACTGTAAATTTTAGTATTATTTGTACAGCTGGAACCAGCGAATAGAACAGGAAAATCTCCGTCTGGTGATGGCGTGCCTCACGGTCGTTGATATTATTTATTTTCCTGTCTCTTTAGCCATTATTCGGCGAGAAATTGCTCCTTTCTTTGTAGTTTCCATGTGACTTTTCCTCGGTCAATTTCCGGACCAGACTTAGATTACTTTCCTTATGCGGTTGTTAGCATGAAATATCCTTGTAAAGGCAGCAACAAATACAGTTAAAACGTTTTAGGGAATGCCAATGAGTACCGGCGTGCTTTTAGTTAGTCAACCAAATTTTCTTTGAGAAATTTGTGCGTGTTAAATAAAAATGCATTTATTTATTTTAGAGTTGATTGCAAATTAAAACTTGGTCGCATAATTCGGCAACCAATTTTTTAATGAATTACAGGACTGGTATCTTAGTTATTTATAACTTTTATCAACATTTAAATTTTGTGTTATGAGTGTATAAAAGAAAAATTAAAAAATAAATTGTGGCAGTAAAGCGTTTAAAAACGCACCTAAGAATCTGACTGGAGTGTTGCAACGGTGACATTTAGTGTTATGTAAAAATTTATGGGCCCTAATGTTCATGAGACAAGGTACATCACTATATAGATACCTCCAAACGTATTATACAAAGTATAAATAAAATCATTTTTAACTGTCTATAAAAACTTAGATATCCAAGACACTTATAAACTAATTTAACTGTTACATTGTTGATAAAAATACCTTAACAAATCATGACATGACTTTTTCTGTTCATGACATGAACAGAAAAATATAACATACATATTATTATACATACTCTGTGACATTAACTTCTCACCCCAAGAGAAAATACAGTAACTGAATAACAAAGACAATGGACCATTGTTTCAATACCACCGGAAGTGAGAATCAGAAGGAGGAAGAGGGGAGGGGGTGCACACGGGGACATTGACAGTAGGGGTTGGGGAGGAAAACTACAAACTGTATGGAAAATTCAAACCACCTTTAATTAATTTTAAGAAATCAACAATTAAGACATAATATAAATCTTTATTTATATTACGTTTTAAGTTGGCCATTACATTAGGTGTCCGATACGTCAGTACCGGGTTGTGAGATATATATGTAGTACAACATGAGACAATGACGGTCTGGAGATGGTGGAAACAGACACACTGAAGGTGATGTCCGGTCTCTCGGGAAAACGCGTCCCCCTCTACGTCAGTATCGGGTTACACTACATTACACGAAGTACACTCGGAGCCTGTGACAAACTTGTCTGTGCAACGAATTTGAATTTATTCTATGGTAAAATTTCATTGAAAATATGTCAACTACAAATCTAAAAATAAAAATTATTCTTAAAATTTGTATTTTATTGGTTTTGATGTATTGAGTCCTTCGTACAAAAACGCTAACCGGATATCAGAGAATAGAATAATTACAGGATACATGAGAAAATAAGAGGTACAAAGTCTGAACGCGATAAAAACTTGGGTAAAAACGAGTCTCTTCGGATTATAGTAAGAGAGCTTCTTCATCCCTGAAATATTATCAGGTAAAAAAAAAAAAAAAAAAAATAGAAAATTTAAATAGCCACCTAAATATCATTAAAAAATAACATTATAGTAATCAGGTAAAATATATACGCGGCATAGTTTTATGGAACAGTTTTTAAAGTGTAAACTACTATTTAATGAAAAGGGATTTAACAGTATAATTCTGGTGTTCAAATGTAAATCAAGTTACATTCGTGTTTTAATAAAAATACCATCAAGTTCAACACATCAAAAGCACTCTGCAGTCTTAGCGACATGGAAAGTTTTGAATAGAATCAAGTTTTGTTCAATAAAGTTTCAGCTTTCATATTTGTCTAGCGATTAAATTTCATCTTGATCCATCACGAAGTTTGCGAAGTGAGAGATATTAGATTCGTTAACATTTATCCGTTAAAAAAAGAAACTATACAGTAGTTAAATTAAAACATGCCATTTGAGTTTTGTAAAGAGATCAATTGTTAATTGTCACCACACCAAATCATGAATGAAAAAAAAACTTAAAAATATTATTGATGTTGCCACATGTCGGAAGATGGAAATGAAAACATTAAAACGTGAACTATTAATTGTTGAGGTAAGCAAAACAGTGATAACATAACAAATATCAGTGTAATTAATACAAAACTCATCCCTATGTAAGATAAGGCATGACCTCTGGTGACTTGGATTGCAACCCTACCGACTTGGTCATATAAATGCTAGGACATCATGCCCTTTGATACCAAGGCAAACCCTAGATTTATGGTGACAAATATAGTACAAGATGGAATAGATATAGATGTAGGTAATTTATATCAACTCATGTATGAACATGTATATATTATTTCATTTCTATAAGGCTCATGTAATTTGATTGCAGATGAGTAATGGTAGGATCTACATTAAAAAAGTAAACTTAGGTGAAATGTTTATAAACCCTGCTAGTGATGGTAAAATGAGAGAGCTGGGACGTGACGTCATCACGATGACGTAAGCAATTATGACGTCATCAATGACGCCACTAATGACGTCACATGACATCACATGACGTTACACAAATGACGTGCTGATGACTTCGCGGCCCAGCTCTCTTAAATGTTGTCATGTGATTTCCCCGGTCTCATTGTAGCACACAATTGCGGCTGCGGCCCGTGTGTGCCTCTGTGTGTTCCGTGTTGGGATCTCACCTGCCTACAGTGCCGGATGTCTACAGACAATGCCCCTTTGTTGGCAAGTCGCTTTGTACTGTCTCACGCCGCGCAATAGTCAACGGGTTTGATAACAGGCACAATGCGATTAAATTTTGATTGAAGCTTTACAGTTGAATATTTTAATAATGTATCAGCAACTGAATCGTCTAAGATTGGTTAACATTTTAAAGACTTGTAACCCAAAACAAAATACAGTGTTTGTTAAATAGCTAAACTGTGGTGTAGTGATAACCTGAATGCAAAGAAGTAAGCTTCCTGTGTTAGTGTTTCTAAGGCCCCGTCCACACTTGGCGACTGTGTATGCAGACAATCGGCCGACTGTCAGCAGACTGTCGGCCGACTGTCGGCGGACTGTCTGCCGACTGTCTGCAGACAGTCGGCCGATTGTCTGCATACACAGTTTTTGTCTCATGTTTCCGACTTGTTTTGCGTCCACACTAGAAAGCCAGTCTTTGACGACATGGTGACCGAAAAGGACGTGATGTTAGCTTTTGCGTGCTTCATTATGGTTAATAATGTGGCTAATTTACCGAGGAAGAGACTATGGTGGACTCGCAAGTTCCTGGAAGAAAGTTCCTATTATGGGCACAATGTACTAAGTGACCTTCGATTAGAATATGGTGCAGGTTTTCAGGCCTCTTGATTCCACGTAGTCATTTTAACTAATAAAAACGTTTTAGTGGTACTGTAAATACCACTAAAACTATTTCTGTGAGAATTAATCACTTATCAACAACAGCGATGCGCACGGTGTGAATCCTGACTGGGAACTGAATGTGAACTAGGCAGAATAGTGGCGGGTTGTATCCTGTCTCTTGTCTACAAACACGTCCACATATGCAGACTTGAGAGGAAACATTTGTATCTTGTCTCCGTGTTTCCCGTTTGATCGGGAAACAGAAAACAGCGATTTTTGTCTCCAGAAACACACATATTTGTCTGCCGACTGTCCGCCGACTGTCGGCCGACAGGCGGCGGACAGTCGGCAGACAAGCCGGAGACATCGCCGAATACAAAAGGCAACACCGGGGAGACAGTCGGCCGACAATGTTTCTGGAGACAAGTCGCCAAGTGTGGACGGGGCTTAATGTAAGGGAGGACTAATATTAAGATGATAATGTCTCACGCTATGCTGTATGCCATGTAGTCAGATATTATGTGCTCGATTCACATCGACAAACAAAAAACCATATTTGGTCATGTTTTAGAGCTGGGCTATAGTTAGGAAATATTAGTAAAAAATAAAAATAACCGTGACTTTAATCAAGATTGTTAAGAAGTTCTATAATTTAAAATCCTTCCAAAGTGCCTCTGTTTTCAAAACTTAACTGTAGGTCTATATGATTTTTGAATAGAATTGACAGACTACTTTTCTATTTCTACTATTTTTCCGAATAAAAGGAAGAATAGTCGTTGTTTACATGGTTACTAAACCAAAGAGATGCAGAACTTCTGGTAAATAGGTAATATTTTCCTTAAAAATACTTATCTTGAACTGATTTAAAAGATTAACACTAATGTTCTGACTATAACATTGTCTTCCGTTGTCTAAACCATTAGTGAGGGGGTTGTCAGAGTTGAGCTGAATACTGTATGAGCCTCAACCGTTCACTCACCCCCGCCTCCACCAAAAACCTGTAAACCCCATAACATCATTTCCGGCTTAACATCGTCGATGGGGACAGTCATTATTTAGTGATGGATAGGATGTGTCAGTCATTCGCTAAACATAAGGTTAAATAATCAACAATAATGTATAAAATAGGATGTAAATTTATGATTTACAATAAGTATACAGTGGAATCTTCACTATTCATCCACACCATAAAAAATTGTAAACCTAAAAATATTGTGTTTAATTTAAGAGATTATTGCAGACTTCAGAAGTTCGGTATATAAAGTTCATTATCAGTTTCGCATGCCCCAAATATAGAGATTGGATGGGAATGAAGCGACCACGGACCGCCTGCACCCGGTACGTACCGCAGCGATGTGGTCACGGTCGAGGCATCGGTTCAAACCGGCGCCGGCGACCACTGCAGTGACCGCACCCCGCCCCGTCCGTGTGTGAACCTCAGCCTGCGATACGGACACTCTATCCAATGATCGAATCGGGATTCTATCATTAAAAACTGTATAACGCTAGTTCATTTGGTTTCTGTTATTTGCCAATGGAAGTAAATGACCCTTGATAAATATTATAAGATATAAATAACTGGCAGGGTAGCTGAGTGGTCATAGTGCTCGCCTTTGAATCCAAAGATTGCCGGTTCGATAATGAGAAAAGTTAGTAGCTTTTTAAAGGTTCGAACCCGGACCCAGTTGCCATTTGTCATTGGGCTATTAATTAATGATGCTTTCCTATAACTCGTCGATGTTAGATAGTAACAAGACTGGGGTTTGGACCGTTCCCCGTAAAAACGTTAAAAAGTGCCACTGGGTAGAAACACCCAAAACACACACAAAAAAAAACAATACTAATGTAACACATATATTAAATCAATCGATTCAGAAAATAATATATCGGTACTAAAAATAAGTCAATGCAAAACATATTGGAGTAACAGATGCAAGTATGAGAAGTTACGTTTCACTGACATGGAAGAAGTGCAAAGTTATGAAGTTTGGACCATCAAACCGTGTTTTATCAAATCTCGTTGACTTGAAAGTTTTGAATAGAAATAAGTTTTCACTCAATCAAGCCTTAGGCATTCATATATTCTTGGAGATTTAATATTGACAGTAACAATTTCAATATTGCCAAATAACATGCTTTCAAGTTTTATTACTTTAAAAAGTTTACTTTTGTAATTCATAAACTAAAAAAATATGCTTTAACCGTTAATTTTAACATTTTATTTGATTTTACTAATTAAAATGTACTTGATAGTATTTAAAAAAATAATTTATTAAGGTAATTATTACGACCAGGTAGAAAGATGAGTTTCTCAAAAGCGTAGTAATTTAGTATGTTATTTGTTTATACTTGCGATTATAGTTTATATAACATTTAAACCCTTTGCAGGAAAGGAAAGAAAAAGCATTGAAATGATATTCAATGTACTGGAGACCGTCAAGAGACGCAGTGACAGTGGCACGTAAACGTCTCCCAGGTCCTATAATATTTCTACCATGGCACTCAATTGTATTGAAACAACGCCACCTTAGACGAAGTGAAAACTACAAGCATTGCTCAGAAAAAAATCTAACTTCAGAAATGGCTGGGGTCATGATATGCAAAATTATAAATGACAAAACTTGAGGATAGAAAATTTGTAACTATAATTGTAAATAAGAAAAATGGCTCGATTATTATAAATTTTCTAAAGCTATATTACAAAAGGGCAAATATCTAAAATAGGTTTGAGAGTTTATGTATGAGCCACTTAGCCTGATATGTTTGACACAATAGACAATGAACAGTAAACATGCAACTGATACATGAAGGTAGGTAAAGGATTGAGCCACTTAGCCTGATGTGTTTGTCAGACTACATTGCGGCAGGTCACTATGATATGAACACTCACACTGACACAACAGACTGTGTACAGTACACATGCAACTGATACATGACGGCAGGTGAAGGATTGAGCCACTTAGCCTGATGTGTTTGTCAGCCTACATTGCGGCAGGTCACTATGTCATGAACACTCACACTGACAGAACAGACAGTGGATAGTAAACATGCAACTGATACATGACGGCAGGTGAAGGATTGAGCCACTTAGCCTGATGTGTTTGTCAGCCTATATTGCGGCAGGTCACTATGACATGAACACTCACACTGACAGAACAGACAGTGGATAGTAAACATGCAACTGATACATGACGGCAGGTGAAGGATTGAGCCACTTAGCCTGATGTGTTTGTCAGCCTATATTGCGGCAGGTCACTATGACATGAACACTCACACTGACAGAACAGACAGTGGATAGTAAACATGCAACTGATACATGACGGCAGGTGAAGGATTGAGCCACTTAGCCTGATGTGTTTGTCAGCCTATATTGCGGCAGGTCACTATGACATGAACACTCACACTGACAGAACAGACAGTGGATAGTAAACATGCAACTGATACATGACGGCAGGTGAAGGATTGAGCCACTTAGCCTGATGTGTTTGTCAGCCTACATTGCGGCAGGTTGCTATGACATGAACACTCACACTGAAAGAACAGACAGTGGATAGTAAACATGCAACTGATACATGACGGCAGGTGAAGGATTGAGCCACTTAGCCTGATGTGTTTGTCAGCCTACATTGCGGCAGGTTGCTATGACATGAACACTCACACTGACAGAACAGACAGTGGATAGTAAACATGCAACTGATACATGACGGCAGGTGAAGGATTGAGCCACTTAGCCTGATATGTTTGTCAGCCTTCATTGCAACAATGGTTAATAAAATGATTATTAACGATAAAAAATTAGTCACCGTGTTTAAAACCTAGACCTAAAGCTTATGTTTAGTAGAGTGTTATTTATTTGCCAATGAAATAGTATTTAGCGGGAACATTTGCCGGCACCTTTGGTATCCCAGTCGAGTAGCAGAGCAATGTAATGACCTGCTGTTAATGTCAACATGGCCGCCAAATGGGCGGTAAACCCTGGAACTTGCGTTTCGCAGATGATGGCCAGTTTGAAGGAGGGTGTAAAACAACCCATCCCACACAGCACAAGTACATCCCCAGGAGTTCCTAAACATATCCTTATGGGATATTGGAATATCCCGGGGAAATCCTTAATATCCCCAATATTCTCAAAAAGTCATCCCAGGGATCTCCTGGGGATATTGAATGTCCGCGCATATCCCGCGTTTTGGGATATCCTTTCGGGATATCCTTAGGATATTCAAATATCCCTATGGGATGTCGTTAAAAACTGGTCTAAAATTTGTAAATTGTAACTATTTTCATCAAAGTTTATAAATAAATGCATTTCTGCTAACGAACAAATTACAAAAATGAAAATAATTTGGAGCAAAAAGTATAAGCCCATGCCAGGATTTGAACCTGAGACCTCACACTCAATGACCTGACGCCCTAACCTATTGAGCCAACTGACCTGTGCTCTGAGGTGTTCTCATTTACTATTAAGTATTGAAACTTGACCTTCATTGGTGCACTTGGAAGTTTTGCGAGTCAAAGTAAAAAAGTTAGCCTAAATTTGAAGTAACTTTACAAATTGACTATTTTCACATATTTAAAAATTTTGAAATAAAATAGCAAAACCTTTTGAATGTGAACTGTTATATGTAATTTGGATTGTATATTTTAACACAAAAAGATTATTAATTATACTTGATATATTTTGAGTAAAATCACTACATTTTATTTGATGTAGTTTGACCTTTTGAAAGTGTATTTGATGTAAAATAGATACCTATCCTGTGTACGTTATGGTGTGTAATGGTAAATCGAGATATCCCAGCGTAAACCCAAATATCCCCAATATTTTCTAAGTCATTCCAAGGATATCCTAGGGATATTGCAAATCATACATTTTGGGATATCCTTTCACGATATCCCCAGGACATTGAATATTTTTAAGAGATATCCTTCGAGACCCATCTGGAACTCCTGTCATGAAGAGAGGCAGCCATGGCATTGCTTATGAAAATTTCCAATACTTTTTACTAAGAGTTATTTTCAGAGGTTTTCATTAAAGAAAATTATTTATTAAAACTTTAGTTTATAGTGAATGACCTATACACTATTTTGCATTATAGCTTTAATCACTGACACTTCCTATGGATGTTCTTTGTAGATCCTTTCAACTATAATGTTTGAATTCAAACAAATCTATTTAGCTTGTAAACAATGTTACTATCTAATGTTATTAGATTGTTTAATTAATTTTTCTGGACCTATATGATACAAGTTTATTTAGTATTTCAATAATTTACACTGTGTCAACAGATATTTACTTGGGAAATCCTGAGAATATCCTAAGGATGTGAACGATTTTATAGAATTTAATTAAAACTATGCTTACGGACATATTCCAGGGACTTCCCCAGGAGCTCTTTTCAGAAGTTTTCGAAAAGAGGCCTCAAAGAAAAATGGTTGAATGACTTGATGATTTTAGACTTTTAGCAAAACCCCTATTTTGAATGTTTTAACTAAATTGAAAAAAAACGCACATATCCTAGGGATATCCTTGGAATATGGCCGTTTACGCAGGCCTGACACATCCTTGGGATATCTCTGGAATATCCTTTGAAATTTTGTTTGACGGGTGTCTTATAGCCAAAAAAGTAAAACAAATCCATTTTAAACCTGTTTTGTTTGAATTTGTTTAATTTTAGTCCTATTTACGTAAAAAGTTTGTATTTCTATTAAAGTCCTTTTGGGATATGCTTAGAATGTCCTAGAATATCCTCCATATCCCGGGATCTGAATAGGATATTTGGGACTCGTTTGGGATATCCTGGGGAAATCTTGTGCTCAGTGGGATTTTACTTGATCTAGGGTGTAAAACATTTGATATGGTGTTATTATACGTAATAAAAGATTCTAAATGATCTTCCTGATTTCCTAATTAAATAATTGAAAACTCTATTATTCCAAATAGAAAGTAACTTTATTCTAAATAGAAAGTTACAATTACACTTAATTAATTGAAGTCGTTTATCCTAAACGAGTTAAACTTTTTCGCACGTGTAATTTTTAAATAAAGTACTCTATGCAATAATTATTTATATGAATGAATTAAAAAAAATAAACGATTTGAGAGGCTCGTACAGAACGCTTTAATTCAATGTATTTAACAACTATTATCTCTTCCTGTTATCTTATGACAGAAGCAAATTTTTCTCGGTAAACAATTTTCAGAGTTATTTTGTTGACATGATCTTACATTTAGTAAAATTTTGGCGTTTTAAATGGTTAAAAGTTTGTGGTTTGAAACAGGAGCCTAAACGTCCCTAGATTATTCTACAATCAAGATCTAAATAGATTACAAAAAATAAAAAGTTACGGTATACATTATAAGTTTTATGCTAACGTGGAAATATGAATTGTATGTATATAAAATGTATATAATATAAGAGGCAAGATTGGATTAAAAAGTTATATTTAAATAATGAACTATTGATTTTACGATCAACAACAAATTTTGTCATGGCCCGATTGCAGAAGATGAACAGGCTTATATTATGATGTACAATAATGGTGTCTGGCTCACTATAGGCCTAGCTACCAGCCGCCTTAATATTTTACTTTTCATAGCCGCTTTACTTGCATTATATTTCAGCACTTTTATAGTAGGATTTTAAATTTTAAATAAAATTACAATGAACTATTTGTAAATAAACTATTAGGCCTATGTTTATGGTAAGTGGTGATTTACCACGTATTTTAACACAAATAATTGAAATAATTCTTAAAACATGTACCTCCAGAGGGGAAATAGATTGGCTCTCTTTATGGTTAAAACACACTATTTTCGAAACACTACCACTTATACTATAATAATAATGCGCAATTTTCACTATTTATAAGTGTCGTAGGGTTATTTTAAATTCTGTGTAAACAAAGGGAAATAAAATGTAATTTTCTTGTAAACAGAATAACCAAATTGCCATTGTTATTTGACCCAATTGTGAAACTAAGAATTTGAACTAGATGTTCAAGGGAAATTTACGTCCTTGAAGACACAGAAATAATAGTATAAACCTATTGTTAGGATTTTAATACAAATTGGGTCCAGAAGCATAAAATGTATGAAATATGATGATCATGTTGACAGTCAGAAATATTCGGGAGGAAATCTTATTCTCATATATGTATTTAAAACGCTTGTAAAATAAAAATAAAATAAGCAATCACTCCAACTCAAAATCCCTCTAATATGACTGTCTATAGTCATAAACCACCATATTACTTCTAAGTCGTGATTAATTCAAAATGTTCTATAACATCAACATCGTAATTGGAAAATGTACATACCATATACGGTAATTTAGATGTTTTGCATTGCGGTCGCATTTCACTTCATAGTTAAAAAAAAAAAAAAAAACTAATTTGTCCTTTGAAAGCTATAGTTTAATAAATATAGAAACATATATGAAATCTTTGAGGGACTTTTACATGTTGAGCTGTATAATAAACAACTAAAAATAAAATAAAATCCACCTAGAAATGTCAATACAAACTTATCAAGGATACTAAGGTTTACGCGTGTAAATCGTTTATCGTTATGAAAATAGATCTTCTGCGACCTTTCGGTTACGTCTATAATCATTAGTTTGTTTACAACTACAACAACGTTAATTAGATTTTAATGTTAGATTATTTAAGCCGTGTTTGATCATCATAACTTCGTTTTGCTATGTCGGTTTTGGGTAGCTCCTATTAGTTAAAGGTTTAATGATAAAAGAAATGTAATGTGACACAATACCATACACAACTGGCCTTCCTTAATATTTTCGCACACACTTCTGGTATTTAGTTAGACCCAGGTTATACATCCGAATTCCAGGAAGGCAGCTATGTTAGCCAGGGAGAGTGGAACGTATGATTAATTAGGTCAGGTCAGGTTGGCATAGACGCCAATAAAGATTCCGATATCTTCATTCATTCATCTTATAAAGTAACACTAAATCAAAATACAGCACAAACTAATTTATTACGCATACCGTACGTCTAGTGGTCTAGTAGTGACACAACAAAACTGTCAATGAGCGATTGACTTTGACTGAATCCGTGCATCCGACGCATTGATATCAAACAAGGACTAACGAGGGTAACAGAACCATAAGATTGATCTATTTGAAACGTAACCTAAACTCAATACACCACTTTTAAAATGAATGATGCCTATAACCGAAAAGTACCACATCACTCTTATACGCATTCTCTCTTGGATGGACTTTGTTAACTTAACCAAAATATATAAATAATCCCTAATAAAAAACACGATTTTACAGATAGGAAGTTGTTATGTATTTCAAGTAAAAGTCAAGAATTTGTTAAAAAAAACAAAGACATGAGTGGATTATACACTACAGACTTATTTTTTAATAGACTAAAAAGGAAGTACTCAGTGAAAAAGACGCGTTCTACAGACCATTAATTTTAATACAGGCCTAATCAACGCTTTAATTCAAAATAAAAGCAATACACTATAAAGTTCGGTTATTGTGGAAGCATTTGGCGGCATTGTAATTGTAGGGGGGCATCGTAACGGCCTACCGTAACGGCAACATTGCCGCAAATATCTTGAGCCTCCCAAACATTCTGCAATATCGCCCCTGCCCGCTTAATCCTTCACTTGATACCTCGTTGGTGTAGAGTAGTTAAAACTGAATAGCTAATTTGCGCATACTATATATTCATATAATTATATAGGCTATAAATCAACTTAATACGTTTTATTATAAAAGAACAATGTTTACGATCCCTTTACAATGAATGAGGTAAATTTGTTCACCCACCATGTTTCGTGTTTAAAAATGACAAAAGAAGGTTTACAAGGCATAATTAATGTTGTTGCTATTATGTGTTAACAAATTAATTGTATAGGTTCATAAATTTCTGGGTCAGTTGTCTTTAACGTTTTATCATTTAAAAAAATAATCA
This sequence comes from Neoaliturus tenellus, assembly GCA_030545055.2. Lineage (NCBI taxonomy): Eukaryota > Metazoa > Arthropoda > Insecta > Hemiptera > Cicadellidae > Neoaliturus > Neoaliturus tenellus. The sequence continues at coordinate 74,444,534 of CM061532.1, read as the reverse complement.
GTGAAACTTGTAGTCATAAATTATATATACGGTTTTCAGTTTTTTTTTATACAAATACATTTTTTTAAGGTTGGCAACTTTTTTTACTTTTCCCCGTATACATAGGCTAGAATGATCCGTGTGTGGAACGGTCTGGACGAAGTGACGGTGCCAATATAGTACACTGTAAAGAGTACAGAGCAGAATGTGGAATCGAACCCACGTCATCTTTGACATGGTAAGGTACCGAAGCCCGGCGCCGTAACCACTACACCACAGACGCACTCAAATGAGTAAATTAAGTCAATGGATAATTAATGCAATTAAGTTCTTTTGTATTAAACTAGGCAAGTTAGTATACAACTATGCATTATGTAGATAATTGTCCAAGAAATGGTTCAAACTTGTGTATCAAATGATTACGTAAAAATAAATTTTACATAAAGATTATATTTTATAAAGTGGCACTAAATATCGTAAAAAGAAAATTATTTTACAAACGAATAAAATAAAAATAAATTGCTAACTAAAACGAGCACGTTTTAGTGCAAATGTTCCGTTGACAACAAAGTGGGCTCATAAAATGTGTCCCGCATTGTGACAGAGCCAAAGGACCAGGTGGGTAAAGGGCAACGTTTGGGAGGGGGGGGGGGGGGTGGAGGTTAAAGGTGAAGTGCTAGTCGGTGTGGGTGGTCGATACAAGACCCCCTCATCCCCGGTCATTACCAAACATACGGCTGGCCGTTTAAAGTCTTAACAACACTTAAACCGTACATGACACTGAGTTATTAACCTCTTCAAATAATTAGTCAAAAGAATAAAAACAATTATTAAATTGAAACGTTATTAATGAATGCAGTACATAATTAATTTTAGTTATTATCTTCTGTAGGTCGTTAAACTTCGTAATGAATACTGCAGCAATGTTTGTATTTAAACAATGTAACTTCTTGCATGAATAATATAAGTTTACGCAAAGTATTAAATAATCATGGCTATAACCTAAACAGCAAAGAATGATCAAGAACTTTATTGTACGGAAGAATGGTAATTGTTGCATTGTTTTATGATATGCAGTTATTTTTTTTTGCGTTTAAATGCTACAGTGCATTAATTTCTGCTGTATTTTTATAGTGACTTCAGGGCAAAGGATGATAGACCAAAGTTAGCAAAAATTAATACTTTTGTACATGTCACCTGTCCATATCTATCATCGACAGATCCATGTCTGGGCTACTTAGTCCAACCTAGTCACAAACACCCTTAGCATCTAAACCATTCAATGTCAGTTCACTCATCCACCCAAAGTGCAGTCTTGACTTATAAAATTTTGTACCATGTAAACATTGATCGGGTTTTATTTGTTGTTGTGAGTGTTTCTATATATACCATTTGCACTTTTTACGGTTTGATAGGGAACAGTCCATACATGATGTAAGTGACAAACCCGCTACTGTACTGACCCTAGACAATGGTTGTAAGTTACGGTCTGTTTGTGTAGCGAGTCTGACGCAATAGCTGGTCAATCCAGTGTGTGACAGGGATGCCGTCGTGACGTCAGGTCTAGGTCAATGTCGTTTGTTCTGGCGCGGCTGTCATACCATGAACTAGATCACCTTCTGGCTAAGAAGTGATTTACCTATATAACGTTTGTGCCATCAGATGAAGGATTGATGTTAAGCATTTCGCGGTTCACTGTCCGTTATTTTAGCATGTTATCAATGATAAAATGTCTGTTATGTAAAATTAATGTTGAGCTATGATTTGTTTGTTATTGTAATGCAATATACTCAAAGGAAATGGGTTGAATAATTTTTTCAACTGTTGGTTGAAGGTCAGGCACTGGTTTTGCAATATCCATACAATAAACGTTGACTCACGTTTTCTTTTTTTTAAGTCTTTTAATAATACGGTAAATACATTTTCTCCTGATATCCATTACTTTTTTACCACTAACGCGTAATTTTTTAGCTAAGCGTTTAAAAAAAATAATGTAGTGGGCTACATGCTAGACTGTTACTGAAGAATATTTATTTTTGTATAAGAACGAGGGACAGTGCAGGTTCGTTCGTCACGGCGCGGGCCTGCAGACCACGACACTGTAGCGCGTCCCAGGAGCCCCATCAGTCCAGACGTTGCAGCGCCTCTATTGAACTTTGACCACCCAATATCTGCTCCATATTATACTTTTTTATTGCTGTAAATATTCTAACAAATATGAAAAAATACAAACATTTTGTGCATGATTTTGTAATGTGTCCACAAATGTATTGACTATTAGGTTAATGACACCAATAATTATTCTACAGAAATATTTATTTCATATTTTATGATTTTAAACTACAAAGGTAAGACTTTGAATGTTGAAATAACAAATTGTATGTGAAAACAACACATATAGCAATTTTGTTGTCTATAAAATAAATCCAGCAGTGACTAATTGAACAAAAATGTGTGCTGTTGTAGAGCCAGTACTGCATTAAAGGACACGTGTTCTCATGAATGTTGGACGACGATAGCTGATCCGACAGGGGCAGCTTAGCGAAGCTCACATTCGCGCAAAAACACCGTCGTTGGCCTGATTATGTCCTGTAAACACTCAAACCGGCTCGACAACACGGTAATTTAATGTGAGTTTCTGGCTCGTGTGTAACAAAGTTTTTTATCCTATCATTTCCTGTAATAAATAAAAAGAATAAGTTATCAACATATTGAAGTTATTCATGTTAGACATCAACATAATGGTAGACAAAAAGTAAAATTTAAAATTGTTTACACGATAGTAAAGAGAAAAGTTTGTAAAAAATAATCTATGGATGGTTTTGAAAATGTAGAATTCATTGAGCTTTATCCAAGAAAGGAGATTCTAAATAAAAAAATATTATTACTGTTAATTTCGCAGTTTTTCATCAATCAAGCGTTGCGTTCTATACAACAGTCTGCATTGCACAATGCAATGAAAAAGCAGTTGGTGCACAATGCAATGAAATAGAATGTAGTAGTAAACACAACAAATTAAATTAGCAGTGTAATTTAGATAAGTCAAAATCATGAAAATAGTTGGGAGACAAGAAAAATGGAGGGCAAATAATTAACGATAAAAAATGTGAGCAAATATAGGTTATATTGAGTTTTTCGAGTAGAACTATGAATGTCTTTATTGTGTTCTAATTAACATGACAACCACAGTTAATTGCTATGTTAAATAAGCATTCGAGTCATATGCTGCCAAGCGTCATATTAGATAACGCCAAAAGTTACAAATGATCGCAAATTACATTATTCAAGCTTTATAACACACAGCAATTAATGCAGGATAAGGTACAATACAATTTTTTTATTCTCACTAAATAATCCATGACATTTCTTTTTTTATAAGAGGTTGGGGGACCTCTTTTTGCCTTACTTTGCCCCGTCCACATAGACTATTGATCTGAGCGTCGAACGTATTAGACAAAGAAAGGGGATGAGCCGCTACAGTACAAGGTGAAAGGTACTGATGACTTTGTCACTGGCAGAACGCGGATTCGAACCCACGACATCGCTGCCATGGTCCCGAAGTCCGGCGCGCTAACCACTACGCCACCGACTCACCCTAACTCATTAAACATAATTTAATTTAGAGATAGTTGGTATTGTTAGATTAATGTGGTATAATTATAATTTAGTATAAAGTAATTTTATAAATTACTTTACGTAATCACATTTCTTAAGAAAATTTTTTGCTGTTTTGAATATTTGTCTCTTTGGTATATGTAACTGACATTGTTACAGAGAGAAAATATTTAATAATTTTTATGTTATAAAAACGATACGAAAAAAGATATGAAATTATAAATATAGTTACTGAAATTAATTAAATGGGTGACATTTTATGTCACTGAATCAATTCCTTTAATATATTATAACAATTTTGATTGAATGATCAAGTGGGATTTCAATAATTGTGAAAGTTAATATATGAAACAAAGATGGCGGTAAATTACTGGATTGAACAAACAACCGTTTTACGTTAAGTGATTACGTGTGACTCGCTATGACATTACCAGAGTGAAAGTTCAAAGGTTATTGCATCACCAAGAGTGGGTGAAAACTCTGTCAACGCTGATGACGTTGTTATGGGCTTCACATGTCATAATGTACTCTCATTGGCGCCGACAATATTGAACTGTTAGCTCTGGAATTCATAAACACTTTAACAAATACTAAATGGTTCATATCCATATTTATTTAAATTTAATAATAACTAAATAATTCAGGTTTCCCCTGTTACATGAAAAATTTGAAGTCCTTGTATAAGAGTCAATTCACGTCATAATATTTTAATTTGTTTTCCTAAAATTTTCATAAAATACAAGTATAAATTGTAAGTAGGCCCTACCTGCTCAAACCACATCAATCACTGACGCGGTTATTGGCCATGCCAACCTCAATGTTGTTTAGATTAATTAAAAATAGTTAAATTTACCACAATTAACGTTGAAAATTAAAATTTTAGTCTCTCACTTTAACGTAATAATTTAGATTAAATTTTCATTAAGAAACAATTTTTTTACTTAATTACAATGTATCTGGCTGAAAAAAACACGACCTGATTTTATGAATTCATTTTTTTAAATATTGAAATATGAATATTTTACAGTTATTTAAACCATAAACGAAAAACAAACGTCTACAACACTCAAAGCTATGACAATTAATGGAAGTACAAAATTACAAAGGAAGTACAAAGTTAATTGGGAATAAAAAAAAGTAGTTATTTAAAATACAATGCCAATTCAACTGACGAAGGGAAAATATTTAACAAAACACAAAATTACGAAAAAAGGTATATTTTATATGTGCATTTGTCAATATTACCTAAAATTAGTAGGAAAAGGTTAAAAAGCAAAATATGGATATTATTAAAATACTTGTAAAAAACAGAGGTGACAAATAAAGGTAATCCAGCGGTGAAGAAGCGGTGACAATGATGGAGCGGGAACGTGTTATAGTGACGGAGTGGAGCCTGTTACTGCTACCGTAGGTGTTGGAGGTTATTGGGTTCTGATACGTCACAATGACCGAGTGGAGCCGCTTACTGCTACCGAAGGTGTTGGAGTCATTTGGTTCTGATGCGTCAAAGTGACCGAGTGTAGCCAGTTACTACTACCGTAGGTGTTGGAGTCATTTGATTCTGGTGCGTGACAATGACCGAGTGGAGCCGCTTACTGCTACCGTAGGTGTTGGAGTCATTTGGTTCTGATGCATTACAATGACCGAGTGGGGCTGGTTACTGCTACCGTAGGTGTTGGAGTCATTTGGTTCTGATACGTGACAATGACCGAGTGGAGCCGCTTACTGCTATCGAAGGTGTTGGAGTCATTTGTTCTGATGCGTCACAATGACAGAGTGGAACCGGTTACTGTTACCGTAGGTGTTGGAGGTAATTTGGTTCTGATGCATCACAGTGACCGAAAGGAGCCAGTTACTGCTACCGTAGGCGTTGGAGTCATTTGGTTGTGATACGTGACAATGACCGAGTGGAGCCGCTTACTGCTACCGAAGGTGTTGGAGTCATTTGGTTCTGATGCGTCACAATGACCGAGTGGAGCCGGTTACAGCTACAGTAGGTGTTGGAGACATTTGGTTCTGATGCATTACAATGACCGAGTGGAGACGGTTACTGCTACCGTAGGTGATGGAGTCATTTGGTTCTGATACGTGACAATGACCGAGTGGAGCCGCTTACTGCTACCGAATGTGTTGGAGTCATTTGTTCTGATGCGTCACAGTGACCGAGTGGAGCCGGTTACAGCTACAGTAGGTGTTGGAGTCATTTGGTTCTGATGCATTACAATGACCGAGTGGAGACGGTTACTGCTACCGTAGGTGTTGGAGTCACTTGGTTCTGATGCAACAATGACCGAGTGGAGACGGCTACTGCTACCGTAGGTGTTGAGTCATTTGGTTCTGATGCATTACAATGACCTAGTGGAGACGGTTACTGCTACCGTAGGTGTTGGAGTCATTTGGTTCTGATGCGTCACAGTGACTGAGTGGAGCCGGTTACAGCTACAGTAGGTGTTGGAGTCATTTGGTTCTGATGCATTACAATGACCGAGTGGAGACGGTTACTGCTACCGTAGGTGTTGGAGTCATTTGGTTCTGATGCATTACAATGACCGAGTGGAGACGGTTACTGCTACTGTAGGTGTTGGCGTCATTTGGTACTGATGCGTCACAGTGACTGAGTGGAGCCGGTTACAGCTACAGTAGGTGTTGGAGTCATTTGGTTCTGATGCATTACAATGACCGAGTGGAGACGGTTACTGCTACCGTAGGTGTTGGAGTCATTTGGTTCTGATGCGTCACAGTGACCGAGTGAAGCCAGTTACTACTACTGTAGGTGTTGGCGTCATTTGGTTCTGATGCGTCACAATGACAGAATGGAACCGGTTACTGTTACCGTAGGTGTTGGAGGTCATTTGGTTCTGATGCATCACAGTGACCGAAAGGAGCCAGTTACTGCTACCGTAGGTGTTGGAGGTTATTGGGTTCTGATACGTCACAATGACCGAGTGGAGCCGATTACAGCTACCGTAGGCGTTTGAGTCATTTGGTTCTGATACGTAACAATGACCGAGTGGAGCCGCTTACTGCTACCGAAGGTGTTGGAGTCATTTGGTTCTGATGCGTCACAGTGACCGAGTGGAGCCGGTTACAGCTACCGTAGGTGTTGGAGTCATTTGGTTCTCATGCGTGACAATGACCGAGTGGAGCCACTTACTGCTACCGTAGGTGTTGGAGTCATTCGGTTCTGATGCATCACAGTGACCGAAAGGAGCCAGTTACTGCTACCGTAGGTGTTGGAGGTTATTGGGTTCTGATACGTCACAATGACCGAGTGGAGCCGGTTACTGCTACCGTAGGCGTTGGAGTCATTTGGTTGTGATACGTGACAATGACCGAGTGGAGCCGCTTACTGCTACCGAAGGTGTTGGAGTCATTTGGTTCTGATGCGTCACAGTGACCGAGTGGAGCCGGTTACAGCTACAGTAGGTGTTGGAGTCATTTGGTTCTGATGCATTACAATGACCGAGTGGAGACGGTTACTGCTACCGTAGGTGATGGCGTCATTTGGTTCTGATATGTGACAATGACCGAGTGGAGCCGCTTACTGCTACCGAAGGTTTTGGAGTCATTTGTTCTGACGCGTCACAGTGACCGAGTGAAGCCGCTTACAGCTACAGTAGGTGTTGGAGTCATTTGGTTCTGATGCATTACAATGACCGAGTGGAGACGGTTACTGCTACCGTAGGTGTTGGAGCCATTTGGTTCTGATGCGTCACAGTGACCGAGTGGAGAAGGTTACTGCTACCGTAGGTGTTGGAGTCATTTGGTTGTGATGCGTGACAATGACCGAGTCTAGACGGTTACTGCTACCGTAGGTGTTTTAGTCATTTGGTTCTGATGTATTACAATGACCGAGTGGAGACGGTTACTGCTATCGTAGGTGTTGGAGTAATTTGGTTCTGATGCATTACAATGACCGAGTGGAGACGGTTACTGCTACCGTAGGTGTTGGAGTCACTTGGTTCTGATGCAACAATGACCGAGTGGAGACGGTTACTGCTACCATAGGTGTTGGAGTCATTTGGTTCTGATGCATTACAATGACCGAGTGGTGACGGTTACTGCTACCGTAGGTGTTGGAGTCATTTGGTTCTAATACGTGACAATGACTGAATGGAGACGGTTACTGCTACCGTAGGTGTTGGAGTCATTTGGTTCTGATGCATTACAATGACCGAGTGGAGCCGCTTACTGCTACCGTAGGTGTTGGAGTCATTTGGTTCTGATGCATTACAATGACCGAGTGGAGCCGCTTACTGCTAACGTAGGTGTTGGAGTCATTTTTTTCTGATGCATTACAATGACCGAGTAGAGACGGTTACTGCTACCGTAGGTGTTGGAGTCATTTGGTTCTGATGCATTACAATGACCGAGTGGAGACGGTTACTGCTACCATAGGTGTTGGAGTCATTTGGTTCTGATGCGTCACAGTGACCGAGTGAAGCCATTTACTACTACCGTAGGTGTTGGCGTCATTTGGTTCTGATGAGTCACAATGATAGAGTGGAACCGGTTACTGTTACCGTAGGTGTTGGAGGTCATTTGGTTCTGATGCATCACAGTGACCGAAAGGAGACAGTTACTGCTACCGTAGGTGTTGGAGGTTATTGGGTTCTGATACGTCACAATGACCGAGTGGAGCCGATTACTGCTACCGTAGGCGTTGGAGTCATTTGGTTCTGATACGTAACAATGACCGAGTGGAGCCGCTTACTGCTACCGAAGGTGTTGGAGTCATTTGGTTCTGATGCGTCACAGTGACCGAGTGGAGCCGGTTACAGCTACCGTAGGTGTTGGAGTCATTTGGTTCTGATGCGTGACAATGACCGAGTGGAGCCACTTACTGCTACCGTAGGTGTTGGAGTCATTTGGTTCTGATGCATTACAATGACCGAGTGGAGAAGGTTACTGCTACCGTAGGTGTTGGAGTCATTTGGTTCTGATGCATTACAATGACCGAGTGGAGCCGCTTACTGCTACCGAAGGTGTTGGAGTCATTTGGTTCTGATGCGTCACAGTGACCGAGTGGAGAAGGTTACTGCTACCGTAGGTGTTGGAGTCATTTGGTTGTGATGCGTGACAATGACCGAGTGGAGACGGTTACTGCTACCGTAGGTGTTTTAGTCATTTGGTTCTGATGTATTACAATGACCGAGTGGAGACGGTTACTGCTATCATAGGTGTTGGAGTCATTTGGTTCTGATGCATTAGAATGACCGAGTGGAGACGGTTACTGCTACCGTAGGTGTTGGAGTCACTTGGTTCTGATGCAACAATGACCGAGTGGAGACGGTTACTGCTACCATAGGTGTTGGAGTCATTTGGTTCTGATGCATTTCAATGACCGAGTGGTGACGGTTACTGCTACCGTAGGTGTTGGAGTCATTTGGTTCTAATACGTGACAATGACTGAGTGGAGACGGTTACTGCTACCGTAGGTGTTGGAGTCATTTGGTTCTGATGCATTACAATGACCGAGTGGAGCCGCTTACTGCTACCGTAGGTGTTGGAGTCATTTGTTTCTGATGCATTACAATGACCGAGTGGAGCCGCTTACTGCTACCGTAGGTGTTGGAGTCATTTGGTTCTGATGCATTACAATGACCGAGTGGAGCCGCTTACTGCTAACGTAGGTGTTGGAGTCATTTTTTTCTGATGCATTACAATGACCGAGTAGAGACGGTTACTGCTACCGTAGTTGTTAGAGTCATTTGGTTCTGATGCGTGACAATGACCGAATAGAGCCGCTTACTGCTACCGTAGGTGTTGGAGTCACTTGGTTCTGATGCATTACAATGACCGAGTGGAGCCGCTTTCTGCTACCGTAGGTGTTGGAGTCATTTGTTTCTGATGCATTACAATGACCGAGTGGAGCCGCTTACTGCTACCGAAGGTGTTGGAGTCATTTGGTTCTGATGCATTACAATGACCGAGTGGAGCCACTTACTGCTACCGTAGGTGTTGGAGTCATTTGGTTTTGATGCATTACAATGACCGAGTAGAGACGGTTACTGCTACCGTAGTTGTTAGAGTCCTTTGGTTCTGAGTTGTCGAGTGGAGCCAGAGTTACTGCTACCGTAGGTGTTAGAGTCATTTGGTTCTGATGCGTCACCGTGACCGAGTAGAGCTGTTTACTGCTACCGTAGGTGTTAGAGTCATTTGGTTCTGAGTTGTCGAGTGGAGCCAGAGTTACTGCTACCGTAGGTGTTAGAGTCATTTGGTTCAGATGCGTCACAGTGGCCGAGTGGAGCCAGTTACTGCTACCGTAGGTGTTAGAGTCATTTGGTTCTGATGCGTCACAGTGACCGAGTGGAGCCGGATAGTGTTACCGCGGGTGTTGGAGTTATTGGGTTGTGGTGCAACTTTTTCTTTAAGCGTATTTTAGTATTAAAACGAATAATCGAGATTATTAAAGTGCAAGCACGTGTTTGAGTTTGGCATAAAGTAGGTATGATAACATACAATATAGCTTTTTATGAAATCTAAAACAATACCAGCCCAAAAAACCGTGACATAAACTTACTTTGCTTAGACAGTGTTCAACATTGGAAAAGTTTGTTTTCATTAGGGGGTATTACATTATAGTATATTGTATCTATTATGGTTTTGGTGTTTTTGAACTTATATTAACACTTTTTTTGCTATAAATTTCTTTGTAATATTTTTCGGTATTGTTAAAAATATATTTCCGTTAGAGTGAACATCATCATTTGCAAAATAACATTATTCCAAATAGAAGAAATTAATGAAAATGTTCGAGTGATGAACTGTCAATAAATACATCTTTGTCAACGATAAGTTGTTTCTGCGAGTGGGGAAACTTGCAAGGTAAACTGATCAGAGAGTGCTTTGATTCTGTTTGAAGCTGCTTCCTTTGGTACGACACGGCGAGAAAGTTTCGTTACGGAAGGCAGCCCTTTCTACCTCAATTCTGAACACACTACTACCAACTTGATTACACAATAAATTACAGGAATAAACGAACCAAAGACTAGGCACTAATTCGGCCAGAGATAAAAATAATAACTTATGTTTAAATAATACCCCCGTCGCAGCAGACCTGCGTAATCAGCGAATTTCCAATGGAATTTCAGATTATTTTCTTTCCCCATAAAAACACCATAGGATCGAGTATGTATGTTTTCTGCCATGGGGTGTTGTTAGAAAATCTAAGTTTATCAATAATTGGTGAATAATGTAAACACAAAATTATATCAAGCTCTGACAATTTTTATTTTCCCCATAAACCCCATGGGGCTGAGTATGTAGGTTTGCCGCCATATGGGTTTTGTGAGCAAGTATGAGTTAAACCCTATCTAGATAATGTACATACCAAATTTGATTAACTTATGTCAAGAAATAGGTAAGATATAGGGTTTTCTTGACTTCCCATAAGAATAACATGGAAAACACATTTTTCGATTTTCTCCGTAACCATTTAAGCTAAGTTAAAAATTTAAAGTACTAAATTGTTTGTTATTTTAAGCTCTTTTGAATGGTTTTAGTTAAAATTCATGAATTTTGAAAATTGATGTCCAAAAATGCCAAAAACCCAATTTTGACCCCTTTGAAACCCCATAAAACCCCGTTCCCACAACCCGATAATGCTGGTTCGCAAACTCATGAAAATAGATCTGGTCTTACACCTTCATACCAAATTTCATCAAAATCGGAAGTCCCCTTCAAAAGTTATCGAATTATATATATATATATATATATATATATATATATATATATATATATATATATATATATATATATATATATATATAAGTTGAAATATATATATACATATATATGAAAATGAACGAATGGTGTTTTTGGCTTCTAGGGACCACAAAATGAAAAAGTAAAGTGGTCCCGGGCTTAGGTCTTACCATGGCTACTACCGTAATAGCGTATTCCCTATAGGGAAATTCGCTAAAAATTAGGTGAGACTACGAGTGAGGTTTAGATGAGTAAAACACTTAAGATACAACGTGAAAACCTATTAGTATAATAATATAATTAGTGATTTATCGCATCAATATACACTCAGGTACTTTAAATAAAGTGTTCTGGCTAAAACTCCCACTTTATCTGCAAAAGATGTAGAAAATGTGTAATTTTGTTTGAAATATTAATGAAGTGTCAAAACCATATGAATAAAAATGCTGGATATAATTTCAGATTAAGTACAATTCCTGATTGCAAAACTAAATAAAGAGTTAATTAAATGGTGACTTTTTACAAAAGGCTGCGCAGAGAGTTGTCACAGATGGTGGTGGTTGTTGTGTTATCTGTTCTATTCTTATCTGTGTTTGTTCACATGCAACATGCGTGTCTCTGTTATTGCTTAATTAAATCAAACAAAGATTACTTCTTGCATATCTGTTATCTGTTTTGTAAAGTCTACCGATGCATTTGTAGAGAAAATTATTTATTTGGAAATAAAAAATGCAAGTTAATCATGCCACATAATCAGTAAATATGGCTTACAATTAATTAGTTTCCTTAAAATTGTTATTTGACGTTGAAGTTGTTATTGTTGTTAATAAAATATCCAGTTGAAGTTGTTATTGTTTAGTGGATTATTGCGGACATTTTACGTCACTGATTAGTAAAAACAAATTCATGACGTTTCGGGTTCTGGAATCTGTTCCCATCTTCAGGTGGAAGAAGTAAGTACCTAGAACATAACAAAGTAAAAACATACCAGGTGAACCTAGAGAAGTCCATATCCAAGCCTGGAAACAGAGCAGGCAGTCAAAAGAATTATTCTGTTTCAGGGTTATGAATTTCTCCAGGTTCACCTGGTGTGTTTTTACTAATCAGTGATGGAAAATGTCAGCAATAATTTATATTATTATTGATTGTTTAATTAACCAACAACAAATTATAATCAATATTTTTGCATAAACCGCTCTTAATCGTGGTTTTTATTTCACAGTGTCCTAGATATTAAGATTTCTTTTAAAATTACGCAAAGGTTCAATTAACAAAACAAAAACATAAACTCACCATCACCAACAAATAATTATTGAAGTTGTTTATGAGATAGTTTGTTCGCATTGATGTGTTAATTCAATGCAGTAACCAGCTACTGGAGGCTACTTGAAGGTTTAGTTCATATTTTGATTAAATGCCTTATAGGATGTTTATTACCTTGAATTCCGCAAAGCATTGTTATCCAAATAAACCGCATAAAATATATTTCATAAAATACAGTTTTCCAATTTCCAAATTATTAAAACCAGTTGTCTCACTTAATGAATGTAAATGTTTTACTAGACATTCATCCACTAAAATAAAACTAAACTCAGTTTTTTTTAAGCTAGCATAACAGCTAAAGGGTGATTTTAAGTCTGGAAACAGTTTGATATTTTCATAATTCACTTTAAACTGTTGAAGTGTATGACTGATTTTTGTTTGATTTATTATGTTTGAGATTATGTGTTTATAGTGATGTTTTGATTTATTATGTTTACGATTTCTTACTATCAATTTTGTTGAATGCAACAAAATCTACATTAATAAATGCCAAACAGAAAGCTAGTATTTAAGCGATTATTGGCAAAAAAACTCCCAAGGGTTTGAGGGGGCCAACGCAAATGAAAATCTCATGTACTAGCAAAGGTTCTGGTTTTCTTTGTTTGATTATGGCAAAAACGTAACTTTTTAATTTAAGAGTCTATAGTACCGGTACTGGACACCTTAGATTTTTATTCTCATAAGAATAATGTCAAATTTTAAACATCTGCTACACCTTGGTCAAAAAGGTCCACCTTTATGTTATTTTAAAAGAAATCTTAATATCTAGGTCACTGAGAAATAAAACCACGATTAAGAGATTTATGAGATAAACTACTGAAAAAAAAACAAAACTATTTTTTTTTCAAACAATATTGATTATAATTTTTGGTTCATTAATCAAACAATCAATCATATAAAACGTTTTTAATGGTAGCCAAGGTATTATAGTTTCCTTCAAAATGATATGAAGAGGAATATTTTCAACCAATATTAAAGACGGTCGTTTGTAGTTTAACATAAGTCTTATGGGAATAAAAATTCAAGGCGGCCGGTAATGCAGCCTCTTAAGCAAGTCTGATAAAAAAAACTTGATACAGAGGGTGTTATACATGCATACTTACAACAATTGTTTAAGTCGTAGCCAAGTACCTGGAACAAAAACACCTTATTACTATTTTGTGAAATTACATTGCAAATAATAAAACAATACACAGAGGTTATGCGATTTAACTTTGAATCATAATAAGAGGAATTGACCACGAAATGTTATCCAGAGGATACAAACAGATCAATTACAGTGGTTGAAATGCTCAACCCACCTCTAATACACTATTTTCGCTAGTAAAATGTTTACCAAGTTTCATGTAAATATCTAAAGCATTTCCTTACCAAAGCTGATGTTACAAATACATGCAGACCTACACAACATACACATTTTTTATCCACCCTGTGTTTATGAACACTCAGATTTTGCCTTGAACAAAAGGGAATATTACTACAGCGATTAAAAAAGTTGTGGGACACCCTGTATCCTGCGCTCAACCGTCCCGACATCGCCGAGTTGGCCAAGTATTTTCCATTCAAGCAGCGCGGCGGCGGCACGTCGTTATCTGGCTGAGAGACTCTCCAGCCAACTTTTACTGTTTCCTTATTGGCTAAACTTTGTCTTCTTGAGCCTCCATTATTTAGTCCTCGCGGTTTTGTACAAGAAGTTTGTTCCGTGCCATAAAACTTCGGGAATATTCTCAAGAGATTTTGCAGAAAATATGGAGAAAACCCTATATTCTCGCAAGTTGTGTGTGCGAGCAGAGGTAACAGGTAATTATGATAAAGTATAGCATTACCGAGGATTAAAAAATAATAACATGTTTTAATACGGTAACTCTCAATTTAACAATACCTGTAGATTGAATTTTCGGTTTTCGGGTTCAAGCAAATAAACAAAGAAAAAAGTCAAATTGTCAATTGCATATGAAAGTTTTGTTTTATCTTAAACAAAGGTGTATAGAGACATGTAAGACTACAGTAAATAAAGTTGGCGCATAATGTATTTTATTAAAATACATAATTTATTTGGAATTACACCAAAAGGTACTTTTGAATCCAAAAATCCTTCAACGTTGATTATAACTTTATGCCCTATTGAGTTTAAAAGTATTTTGACTGGTTAAGTGTGAAAGATATCTTGAAGTTACATCTCCACACTTCTCCATGACAAACTATTTAAGTTAATCATATATAACTATACCAAATTAGATAAACTGAAATAATGTTATGTTGGCTAGAATGTTTATATTTTGGTTATACTGCGTGAAATGTGTTTCTGTAATAGAACAATTCGTCGGTAGAGAATATACTATGAACCTGTTGTAAAAAAACCCAATGTAATTTTTATTTTCAAAACTAAAACTATTCTCATAAGTCATGTATAATAAAAAGGAAAATATATAGGCTGAGGTGGTGCCCGGCCGCCAGAGGGTCTATAATAAACTGCTCGTCCACCATTGAGGATAAAAATCTCGACAGTTATGACGATGCTGTGAAGGCGTCATAAATATGGCTCAAGGTCAGCCAAAAAGTTGCCAGACAAAACTCGTACGGTTGGCGGCTTTGGATTTATTAAAATTTTAAAGTTTGTTCTTTGAAAGTTACGGAAGTAAACCAGCTTAATGGGGCTAAAACCATGTCACTGAAGAATTGGGACGGATGTATTTCTGTTTAGAACGTGAATCTTCTGAGGAATCAATATTTTTATTCAAGTCAGATGAAATTGTTGTTGATTCGTTACATTATATTCCTGAGAATAGTATGGAATAAAGAGAGAGTGACCCATTCCTAGCCTGTTAAATATGAAGGTACAGTAAAAAAAAAAAAAAAAAATCGGCACAGATCAAACTTCAAAATAACTATTTGCTAATTAAAAAGCCTTGAACATAAGAAGACTATTCTCCAGCAATGAATTTTAAGTTGGGAATGACAATGTGATGTACATTGATGGAAGGTGAGGTTAAAATTGTTCAATTTAAACAAATATGCAATAATTTTATACGCAGAACTTTCTTATGCGAATAACGAATTTTAATTTTAACGAATTTTGTTAAACGAATTACGATTTTTGCATGATTCGTATAAATATTTAAATGTGGTAATTTTGATTGGTTTTGAAGAAAGTCCTTTTCAGTTCTATTTGGCACCCCATGTTTTGTTTAGGCCTACACTTTATACTTTATAGGCAAAATAAAACTTCAGAAAAACAATAGTTGTTGAATACTGACAGACGCACAAAATCGTTAAAGTAACGAATTACATTTAAAAAATGATGTTTCTATATTTCGCCCCGAGAATTGTATTTAACATGTGTAACGGTCCCCACTGTCGCGAGCCAAGAAAGCCTGAGTTCGCAGAACCTCTGAGAGACTGGAGGCAACTTTTACTGTTTCCTTATTGGCTAAACTTTGTCTTCTTGAGCCTTCATTATTTAGAGCTCGCGGTTTTGTCGGAGAAGTTGGTTTGAGCGCCGCAGAACTTTGACACTGACTCCGACCAAATTTTAAGCTTGTTCGATCCAGATGCTATATCTGAATGTGGCAGGTCTTACTTTGTTTCGATTCATAAGATGCCATTTCAAGTTCAAAATAAAAAAAAATAAATAAATAAAATAAATAAAAAATGCTTAAGGTTTGGTTACATGATTGACCATAATCAACTTTTAAAAAACAAAAACAAATCTTGCTAATTTTTAGGTAAACTGAAAAAATACATTTTATAACATTAAATTATTTCATTAGAGGAATGGAAGCAGAATGCGTTCGGAAGACAGTAAAATAATAAAGCACATACGCAGCATTCACTGTTTAATTTAAATGTAGCCTAAGACTTTGTGTTTACTAAAAAAAAAACCCCCAAAGCTGAATTGTGATCTCTATTTAAATGTTTACAAAAACTGATGAAACGAAACTACTAGAACAATAGGTTTAATGTTTCATGTGAGTAAGATTAAGAAACTTCACTACTTCAAATAATTCAGTGAAATAACAATTAAACATCACAACCCCACAAAACTTTGATAAAAATTGAATTGATAATTAATGCTATTAAGTAAGAATTAAATAGTTTTGAGTTCATCTAAGCTATAACCTATTTCAAACGTAATTTACTGGTGCATTAGCCACATACGTAACTAAACCTCCACAACCAATATAGTAGTGGGGAATGGCTACAGTTGGGCCAGTTCAAGGTCATTGGTTGGAAGAGGCAGGTGTGGGGTTGGAAGTGTGGGGTGAGAGTGATGGATGGGTTTGGGAAGTGGGTCAAGGTCATTTGGAGGGGGTTTTAAAAAAGTGGGAGCCTCAGGGGCTCGGTGGGAATGGGGAGGGGTGGGGCGGCGCCGGGCCGCGGGAGGTTTTAGTTTATTTTTAAAATTAAATTAAAATAATAGTTGCATGATAGGAGAGCTCCTAGGTGTTTACAGTGCGAGTTGATACAGTAGAATGAGACATGTGCCCAAGGAAGAACGATCATATAAACCCGGTAATATAGTGAATAAGAATAATTGGATAGCATCGTCAATAGGTGTAACAAGATTGAAATTTTGATACTGCAGCATGTCAGTTAAGACAGCGTGCAAAACAGTATCAGTAGAGTATGCAGTGTTGCACAGGCTAGGTTTTGCAAAGTACAACGGGTGAAAACTGTAGTATTTCTTAAGCTTAGCCAATGTAGTACGCGGTTTACAAACTTTGGAGTTAGATTGTTTCTGTAAAATATGTTTTGTGCGTAAAAGCTTTAGTTGTAAAGAGTGCGAAGCCATGATAATATACGAAGGGGAGATGTGTACTCTCCGACAATTGGCGAGTATATGACCGGCGCCCGCGAGTGTGTCTGAATATATAGAGACTAATTAGCATAATAAGTGCAAACATATGTTAGAGTAAAAAAGCGTAAGTAAAAAAGTGTTAGACTAGGTGTTAGAGACTTGCGGATAGTTGTTTACTGTTGCCCTATCGCCACTATAATGACGCGCGCGCGGTACCGATGCCCGTTTTATGGGGGTTGTGTGCCCCCCCCCCTCCCTTCCCCAACCCCTTCCCCTGAGAGGATGACATAAAAGAACAGAACTTCGGAGAGCTCAGTTATTTGTCGGGCGGGGGCCGCGAAAGGTTGTAGCAGGGGAAACATATAGGCGAAAAAAGTATTGGTAGCCGCAGAAGTTAATTAATTATTCAGGTGCAGGATTGCAAGTAATGTTCCGTGCATGAATAAGTAGGAATACTTGTACTGTAGCAATAACTATAATATTAGACGGTTGTAAAGTGTATGATCTGCTGGTGTGCAAGAAATATCCCGTGCACAACTAAGTGGGATTACAATTGCCAATTGGACAGGTAAATCTTGTATTGTAGCAACAAGTATAATAGTAGACCGTTGTAAGGTGTATCACCTGCAGGTGTGCAGGAAATGCCCTGTGCACAAATATAAAGACTAATTAGCATATTAAGTGCAAACACATTTTAGAGTAACAAGCGTTAGTTATAAAAGCGCAAGAGACTAACGGATAGTACCTCACCCGACCGATTCCGCCACCGAAATGGCGCGCGCGCGGCAGCAACACCCCTTTTTATGCGATCGATGAGTCACGTGCGACGCCCCTCCAACCCCCTCCTCGAGAAAACCGCATAAAAGAGCGAGGTTCGGGAGAGCTCGGTTATTTGTCAGTTGGCTGCGGCTACGGTCACAAGAGTCAGAGGAAGAGACGGATAGTTTAAAAAAGTACTGGTGATCGCGGAAGTTAATTAATTATTCAGTTGTAGGATTGCAAGTATTGCTCTGTGGATAATCAAGTGGGGGGACCACAACTGTGATTGAACAGGTAACCATTGTAGTATAGCAATAATTTTAATATTAAACGGTTGTAAAGTGTATAAGCTGCAGGTGTGCAAGAAATGTCTCTCGTACTGTAGCAATAATTATAATAGTAGACGGTCAGCAAGTGTATTACCTGCAGGTGTGCAAGAAATGTCTTGTGTAATGTAGCAATAAGTATATGATTGTAAGGTGTATTACCTGCAGACGTGCAGGAAACATAGCGTGCACTATTGCACAGGTAAATCCCGTAGTGTAGCACTAATTATATTAATATGACCGAGAAGTAGCGGTTAGAGTTTAAGTGTTGTTAAAGTAAGAGAGTAATTTGCATATTAAGGAGGAAACAGGTGTGTAAGAATGGAACCTGCAATTAATCAGTGTCAGTTTCCTGCACACGATGTTAATTAGCATATTTTAGTTAAAAAAAAAAATGGAAACTCGACACGAAAATAAAATTAAGATATATAAAATAACTGATGTAGTGTTAAGAAATAGTGTAAAAATAATAAAAATGTTGAAATAAATAGTGTGTTTAAGTACTATGTGGTATGAACTCACGGATTGGTTGTTTACCGTTGGGGTGTCAGCTCCCTATATGGGATGCGCGCGAGCTTCCCGTCGTTTATATACATGCGGATGGTTACTCATGCATGACCCCCCCCCCCCCCCCCGACCGGACCGGAAACCGGAAGCCCCCCCCCCACCCCCGCCCCCTCCCACAGGCTGCGTGTACCGGCGATTAATTTCCGTTGGAACTATAATTAAGCGGCGGAAGAGGGCAGATAACAAACTGCGATAGTTATGCTGTCACGCACGCGACGGGGAAAGCTGCGCATGTAGCTGTCAGCGGATGTAATTAGATGTTATCTAATGCTAATTAAGAGGCGCAAGGCTCCACCTGCGTTAGGGGCGACCCACATGTAACAAAGCACATCCGTTGGGGATTTTCCACTGACCTTACTGGAAAGTTCCGCGCCCCTCAAACCCCTCCAGGCCCCCCACCACTTTGTGAGCCGAGAACCTCTTTGGCGACTATTGCTGAGTTAGTTTGGAACAATTTGTCGGACGCGATGGTTGTTCCGAACTCAGAGGGCAACTCAAATGTATAAGCGGCCGATATATATTTGAGTTACTCTTGTTGTTAGGCTATTATTATTTAATATTAGTTGTGTGTGTGTGTGTGTGTGTGTGTGTGTGTCTATGGTTTTATGTAAAGTGTTATTTGGTTTTAGTCTTAAGATGTGTTAGTTTTAAGGTTTAACTTGCGCATTGCGATGTTAGCATTAAGGTGTGTTATGGTATTATTTATGTTTAAAAAATGTGTTTTTAATTTTAAGTATTGGTTTATGGTGTGTGTGTGTGTGTGTGTGTGTGTGTGTGTGTGTGTGTATCTATGTCTGTGTTTGTTTATCTGTGTACTAATAATTTTTTACATTTCACAGCTAGCTGTTAGGATGGGTAGATTAAATTTAAATTTAAATGTAACTTTAAAAAGTTGGATTGAACTTCATTAAATATGGGTGGGACATGCGCGTTGTGCCGTAGGTAGCGCATATTTTTATTGTTTTTGATTTTTGTTTTTAATTTTGGTCAGGCAAAATATGTTTGGGCGGGTTTAGATTAAGGGTGGGAGGTTAGAGTTGCGTCTTGCACTAGCTGTTCCAGTGTCCCTAACTACCACATGGTCAAGCCCAGTGCCAAATGGCCCGAGACTGGCCGCCCGTATCACAGCTCACCAAACTGGATCGCCAAAGTGCGTGCGGGCAAAAAAAATTGGGATCCCTCGCAAGACGTAACTTTTTGGGTTGGGATTGGGAGTGTTTGAGGAACAAAGGGTGGTGGAGACGGTTATTGCCGCCTCCATCACCTTGGATCATTATTATTTTTTGGTGACCTTGACCTCAATCCATTCATGCATACCCCCCCCCCCCGCCCCCGCCCCCGCCCCCGCCCCCCCCCCGCCCCCGCCCCCGCCCCCCCCCCGCCAGCCAAGTGCTAACAAATTTTCTTATAACTTGAGAACGGTTTGCCGGAATAGGGCAAGCGATACATCATTGGAAAGCTCTAATTAAGAGTAATATTGTGATAAAGACAGAATTAAATTATTTTGTTTTAATAAAAATTTATAGGAAGGTTTGTAATTGAAGTTATGGCATGGATAGAAATTGAAAGATTAGTAAACATAGCATCTCCAATTTTAGTTGATGATAGACCCACCTTTGGTGTATATTGGTGTAACAGTGATCTGTTATGGCTATGGGCGGAGGTATATGTGGAGTATTTGCAATTGGAAGAAAATATAGGCTTTAATCATTACTTTTCAGCTTTAGTCTTAACCTACTATTTTTAACATCTTACTAAAAATCTTACCGTCCCCCCCCCACTACAACTGGGAGGCTATAAAAAGGGAGCAGTAGAGAAGCATTTCATTTCGCTGCTAAATTTCAAAGAGTAAACATCAACAAGATGTATCAATGTGAAATTTGCTTAGAAACTTTTCATGATAATATTCTACTAGAAATACACAAAGAGTTATTCCATAATAATAATAAAGATGTAACAGAAACCGAATATGAAGATTTAAAACTATATGGAGAAGAACAACAAGAAGAACAACAAGAAGAACAGCAAGAAGAACAACAAGAAGAACAACAAGAAGAACATGAAGAACCATTAGCAGGACCATCTAATGAAATACCGAGTTTAAGAGTATATGCTTTAGAAGGTAGAGTAGTAATGCATCACAAAATTCAAAATGAAAAATTGGAATTGGAGCAGTTTTTTAAAGAAGTAAGAAGATTTGTAAGTAAAACACTCGCAGCAGAATTAAAAAGGCTAAATTTTATTAAATTTGGCATATTGTTAAATGCTATGTTTACTAATGTAGAAGGAGAAATGTCACCAAGAGACAAAAAACCAGACCATAATGGCAAGTTCAGATATTAATTCAATAGTTGAAGATTGTTTAGAAGAAATTTTAACAAAAATTCAAGAACATGAAGGAAGAGGATCTGGTTGGAGTTTGGTTAGTATTGAGGGTATGGATATCAGAGTTCATAAACATGGGTATGGATTGAGGGGTAGCAGTTATATTCCGCTCCCAAAGAAAATTTCAAACACCAAATCGTGCATAAATATTCAAAATGAAGATATGGAATGTTTTAGATATGCAATGACGGCAAAATTTGTACCACCTGACCATGCAGTAAGACCCAATGAAGAATATGAAATACAAAGATATCGATATAATTTCCAAGGATTGACTTACCCAGTGGCTTTAAAGGACATCTCAAAGTTTGAAAAACAAAACCCTGGAACATCTGTCAATGTTTTTGGTTTGGACAGTTCGAATAAAGTGTACCCATTGCGTGTGGTGAAGAATGAACTCCCAGATCATACAGACTTATTACTGCTTACAAGAGGTGATGTTTCCCACTACGTATGGATTAAAAAATTTGAAACTCTTGTTAGCAATCAATTATCTAAAAATAGAAATAAGAAGATAATTTGCAAAAGATGCTTTAATTTTTGTGAAGAAAGAAGACAAGGAAACGAATGGTTACAAGAGCATAAAAAACTATGTAACAACAACTATGAAGCAAAAATTATCTTACCGTGTCCAAGTAAGGCAGAGTTAAAATTTGAAAAAATCTCCCATCAATACCGGATTCCCATTGTTATCTATGCTGATTTTGAATCTACACTAGTTCCTATTGAAGATAATGATGGCGATGTAGCAAAGAAAAGTGTTAAGTATCAGATACATGATCCAAACAGTTTTTGTTTAATGGTTAAATCTACTCTTTCTGAAGAACATCTAAATAGATTTAATTTAACTTCAAAACCTATTGTCTATCGTGGTGTTAATGCTTCTAAAATATTCCTTGATCAGTTGTATACAATAGCAGAAAGTGTTGAAAGATTGTATAGTGATATTATACCGATGATACCTTTGGATGAAGAAGAAGAGATTCAACATGAAAATGCGACTCATTGTTATTTATGTACAAATGAATTTACTGTGGAAAATCACAAGGTTCATGATCATGACCATTTGACAGGGTATTATAGAGGTGCTGCATGTAACAGCTGCAATATCAACTACAAGATCCCCACAAATATACCTGTAATATTACATAACCTTAGTGGTTATGATGCGCATTTTATCATTCCGGAATTAGGAAGAGATAATGGAGAAATTGATGTCATAGCAGAAACCATGGAGAAGTTTATAAGTTTTACTAAAAAAGTTGGAAATATCAAACTTCGGTTTTTAGACTCTTACCGTTTTATGCCATCTAGTTTAATGAAACTTTCTGAAAACCTGAGAACAGAAGATTTAATAGAAACCAAGAAGATTGTAAGTAATGACAAGGTTAATTTAGTTCTTCGCAAAGGTGTTTTCCCATATGATTATATAGATAGCTTAGAACGATTTAATGAAACATCCCTTCCACCAAAAGAAGAATTCAAAAGTAAACTATACGATACGGATATATCCCATGAAGATTATGAACATGCGTGTAGAGTTTGGAATGAATTAGGATTCAAAACACTTGGAGAATATTCGGACTTTTATGTTAAACTAGATGTAACTTTACTTTGTGATATAATGGAAGAGTTTAGAAATACATGTTTTAAGGCGTATGGACTGGACCCTCTGCATTCTTGTACATCACCTGGACTAGCTTGGCAAGCAATGTTGAAGGAAACTAACTGTAAACTCCAACTTCTTACAGATATAGACATGATACTGATGTTGGAATCAGGTGTTCGAGGAGGATTAACTCAAAGTGTAACACGACATGTAAAGGCAAATAACAAATATCTGCCCAATTTTGATGCATCAAAACCAAGTACATATTTAGGTTATTTTGATGCAAATAACCTTTATGGATGGGCCATGTCGAATCCTCTCCCATATGGCGACTTTAAATGGGTAGACCCTGATTCTATTGGAAACATCATGGACATGGCAAAACATGGAGATACTGGTTATATTTTGGATGTAGACATCGAGTACCCTGAACATTTGCATGACCACCATTATGATTTACCTCTACTGGCCAAGACGGAAATATCACCAACTGGTAGATGGCCTAAATTGATGATGACTTTAACCAACAAATCAAGATATGTTGCTCATTATTGGGTAATACAACAAGCCCTAGAATTAGGATTGAGAATAACAAAAATTAATAGAGCTTTACAATTTTCTCAATCCTGTTGGTTAAAGTCATACATTGACAATAACACAA
This sequence comes from Neoaliturus tenellus, assembly GCA_030545055.2. Taxonomy (NCBI): domain Eukaryota; kingdom Metazoa; phylum Arthropoda; class Insecta; order Hemiptera; family Cicadellidae; genus Neoaliturus; species Neoaliturus tenellus. Next base: position 74,420,805 of record CM061532.1, on the reverse strand, counting down.
AAAGAAGAACTGCGGCTACATCTAATTTTCAAAAGGACTTTTTTAAATTGATGAATAATGCGATATTTGGCAAGACACTGGAAAACAAAAGAAAGCATAAGAATGTGAAATTAGTTAGTGATCCGGTGAAACTACAAAAGCTGGTACAAAAACCTAACTTCGGATCGTCCATAATAATCAACAAAAATCTTGTAGCTGTTTCCATGAACAAGATCTCAATAACAATGGATCGTCCTCTATATGTGGGAATGTCTATTTTGGATATTTCTAAAACCCACATGTATGACTTTCACTACAACAAGATGGTGAAGTTTTATGGAAGAGAAAACATCGGGATTGCATATATGGATACAGATGCTTTTATTTATTGGATAAAAACAGAAGACATGTATGAAGACCTACGTACTTTTATATATACTACTGACTTTGACTTTTCTGATTATCCACAAAACCATCCCAACTACGACAACGGTAGAAATAAAAAGGTATTAGGAAAGTTCAAAGACGAGACAAATGGCGTGCCAATGGAAGAGGTTGTAGCTTTAATGTCTAAACTATATTCATTTAAACTGTACAAAAATGAAAGAAGAGAACATGAAATCGTAAAGAAGGCCAAGGGTATAAAAACCTCATACCTGAAGAAGAATGTACAGTTTGAAGAATACAAGAGATGCTTATTTGAAAATGTTGAGACAACAGCAACATTTAACACCATAAGAAGCTTCAACCATCGTCTCTTCAGTGTAAAGCAAACCAAATGGGCTTTGAGTTGTAAGGATGATAAGAGGTACATCCTGGAAGATAATATAAAAACTCTACCATTCGGACATTACTCCTTATACCCTATCGACCAGTAAACCTATTCTTCGTCCTTTAACTTCTTCCTTTTTCCTTTCCGTAAAGAAGAGGGGACATGACAAGCCCAATGTCATGTTCCCTCTTTTTTACACCAATGTAATACGGCCTTGACCTATAATCTAACCATATAAAAGAGGATAAACCATTTTAGAGATCAGTACTCTTACAAGCGGTGTGGAAGACACAACTGAAGATGGAAGATTTAAGGAACAAGATTGTAAATGAACTTCATAAGCCGGCAAGAAGAAAATTTCCTAGAAGAAATACAATTATAAAAGGAATGAATGATCTTTTTCAAGCCGATCTCATTGAAATGATACCACATAGTAAGTTGAATAAAGGATTCAAATACATTTTAGCGATTATAGACTGTTTTACTAAAGTGGCTGATGCCTTACCGCTAAAGGACAAGACTGGTAAAAGTGTTACAAAAGCTATGGAAACGGCTATACAAAGAAATAAATTTAACATCAAACATCTACAAACTGATGATGGGAAAGAGTATTTTAACAAAGTCTTTGCAGCTTTAATGAAGAAGTATAAAATAAATCATTATTCTACAAATTCTGAAGTTAAAGCTTCAATAATAGAAAGATTCAATAGAACATTAAAAGGAGCAATGTATAAAACATTTTCCAAACGAGGATCATATGTTTGGTATGATATCTTACCGCAACTTATAAAAGAATATAACAACAAGTATCATCGAACCATTGGTATGAAACCTAACCAAGTAAATAGCGGTAATGCTAAGATGGTATTAAAACGTATTAGGAATAATACAACTCCTATACATGAAAAAATGCAGCCTAAAACATTTAAAGTTGATGATAAAGTTCGTATAAGTAAGTATAAAGGAGTATTTAGTAAAAGGTATCTGCCAAACTGGACTAATGAAGTGTTTACAATCTATAAAGTGCAACCGACAATACCTGAAACTTACATATTAAAAGACAACAAGGGAGAATTACTTGAAGGTGGATTCTACGGACACGAGCTGTTAAAATCATCAGTTGGCGATGTATATCTTGTTGAAAAAATTTTACAAAGAAAAAAGGATAAGGTTAAAGTACGTTGGTTGGGATTTGATAAAAGTGAAGACTCTTGGATCCCTACAAAAGACTTGGTGTAGCAATTTGTGAACTCATTATGTGTTTAACCTTTACACAAGATGGAGATTGTGCAACAAAAGGATCGATTTTTTATTAATAATATTGATGAATTAACAGTTGACAACGACAAGTTAAATCATGGAAAACATGGTGAACTACTGCCAAACACAATAAGATGTTTAATAACTGGACCGTCAAATTGTGGAAAGACGAATGTGGTTTTTAACTTAATAACAAATCCTAAAGGATTACGTTTCAACAACATTTACATCTTTTCCAAATCTTTGCAACAACCCAAATACCAATTATTGGATAAGGTACTTGCAAGTGTGCCTGAAGTTAATTTTTACAAGTTTAATGCTAGTGAAACTATAATGGAGCCAAACGAGGCTAAACCATTTTCTATATTTATATTTGATGATGTATCTTGTGAAAATCACGACACTATTAGAAGTTATTTTGCCATGGGAAGACATTACAATATTGATAGCATTTATATTGGTCAAACTTACAGTAAAATTCCAAAACAACTAATAAGAGATAATGCAAATCTACTTATTATCTTCAAGCAAGATGAAACAAATTTAAAGCACATATATAATGATCATGTAAATGCAGACATGTCATTTGATAAATTTAAAGAAATGTGTGGCAAAGCATGGGCTGAAAAATATGGATTTCTTGTTATTATGAAAGAAGAAGCTATAAAAAATGGAAGATATCGTATAGGGTTGGATAAATTTGTATTAATCGATTGAACGATTGATGATACGTTTAGTAATAGATTGGTCTTCGCAGCGTAAACATGGTGAACCAAGAAAAACTATTAAAAGAAATAAAATCACTGAGTGACTCGATTAGACTTAAAAATCGAGCATTAAGAATGGGTTTGAATGAAAGAGAAGAATTCCTGGAGACTACATTTAAGCCTATTACAGAACCTTTAAAACAGATAACAGAAACTATTGGTAAACCTCATTATGAAGGAGATGTTTTGCTACCTGTTTCTAAATTTGAAGTAAAGAGTTTGAAAAAGGAAGAAGATGATGATGATTCTTACACAAGTGATAGTGAAGTTTCTCAAAAAGAAGAAGAAGAAACAAGACAAGAAGAACCAGAAATAAATGTTGAAAAAGAAGAAGAACAAGAACAACATATACCTGAAGCAGAACAATCAATTCCAAATCTAACAAAATTAAGTAGTGATATATTGCAACAAGGACCTCTTGGAAGAAAGTATATCATGAAGATGTTACATGAAATAAAAAATAACCCAAAATTACACAAGTCACATGTATATGGTGCGAGAATTGATGGAAATGAATTAAAAATAGGAGATTCAAAAGTACATTTGACTGAAGATGATGATATTGTTATTGGTGAGCATAAATATAAAGGAACAAAAGGATTATTTGAACTGATTTTCAAAAATATACCTATAAGATATACGCTTCAAGATTTAAATACTTTTAAAGAAATTTTGCAAAATACTAATGCTCATAAGAAGAATTACTCCAAAGATTCAATGATAAATAGAACACGCGCAACTAAATATACAGTTGTAATAAAAAGATTGTTTCCCCTGAAAAAACTACCAACATTACGAACTGCACCTGCTGTGAAGAAACCGCTTAAGAGGAAGTCATTATCACTTATGGACTTATCACTTATTGATGAATATGGTAAAAAGAAAAAAGGAGAAACTTCGACATCTGGTAAAGGTTTAATGAAAAACCTATATAATACAAATGTGATTTACTATAATGATATAAACAAATTGGTTGATAGAATGAGACTATTACATGAAGCCATGGAAGCTGGTCATACAGGTTTAAATAATGAATGGGTGGCTTTGGTTGACGAACTTCGAAATTGTGGAATAATTGTATAAATCATCACGGATATATAAGAGAGCAGTGAGCATACAGTGGATCAGTTCAATCATGAGCGTTGACAAGTTCGGACGGTACTCCGGGGTAGGAGTACAAGGAGGAGAAAACAGAAAAAGAAGTGGATTGCCGCAAACACCTGAAGGTGACTATGATATGAGTAACAAACGTCTAAAATTTGTTAAAGACCCAGAAGAAGATACAGATGGAGCAAATTTAAAAACAGTAAAAGAAGCAACTTCAACATCATTAAAATTAAACAAGAATACTTATGATGTTAAATCACATAGAATAATTAATGTTGGTAAACCAACTGACAGTTCTGATGCAATTACTAAAGAGTATTTATCATCTGAACTTTTAAATACTTTAAAATAGCAATGGGGTAATAATTTAAAAGATGGACAGACATATGATGCTGGGAATCATAGAATAACCAACGTGGCAAATCAAAAAAATGATAAAGATTCAGTTAATAAAGAATATTTACATTCTATAATACCGGGAAAGACTCAACGCGGATTTTCTTTTTATAAATTTATTATAAATGACATTGGGTACCCAAAGGAAGACGGGGATGCTGTAAACCTGAATACATCAAGGACAACTGTATTTTACAAGATGCTGATGAAATTGATTGTCATGGAAAAGCGTTGTCAAATGTAAAGTTCGGTTCTCAACCAAAAGACGCTGTTACTATGGAACAACTATCTAAAGAATTAAAAAGGGGAACATCAAATTTTGTAAAACATGAAGATGCCGTGCTAAAGCGAGGAGATACATTTATACATAAAAATGAAAAGTTTGATTTAATGCAAGGAAATAATGATGAATGGGATGCAGGACATAAAACAATAACAAATGGAAGATTTGGTATAAAAGATACAGATGTACCTCTAATGGTGCAAACATTAATTGCGAGTGGTGGTACATTAGGTACATACAATGGTCGTAATAGAAGAATAAAAGATATTTATCCTGGTTATGAAGATGATGATTGTGTTACATTGAGACAAACAATAACTTGGGATAAACACTTTGGGACCAAATATGATGCAAAGATGAAGAAAATAATTAATATTTTACCAGGAGAAGATTTAAATGATGCTGCTACTATTGGACAAGTCATAACAACGTCGAAAAGTGATTCGACTGCTTACACGTGTAATGATAAACGTATTATGCAGTTACACGATCCCCAACATCCAAAAGATGCTGTAACTTTAGACTGTTTAATAAGAATAGTGGGCAATTTACTTATCGATACCCACAATCATATAGCTAGTACAACGAGTCATGTGATGATTCAACCCGATGAACGAGAAGCTTGGATTAAAAATAGAATTATAAATCAGTATATAATTAATTTGAATAATTAAGTATTTAAATATAAAAATTGTGCATGTGTTATTCATTTATGTAAAGCAGCTCGTGGAGTAAACACGCTGGTTATATAAGACGACATAATGAAGACCGCAACGCTCAGTCGTCGTCAAGACAGCGGCAAGAAAGGACGTGGTATAACATCAGCTGCGTTATCCCTGCTAAGACGGATTCCTGTTGGTGCTGTTCTAAATCGAGCAATAGACGCTTTACCATACGAATTTCATTTGCCCGGAGGCTATCAATATTGTGGACCCGGAACTAAGTTGGCAAAACGTTTAGCAAGAGGAGATCCTGGAATTAATAAATTAGATCAAGCTTGCAAAGAACACGATATAGCGTATTCCAAGTTTGCAGATTCAACAAATAGATCAAGAGCGGATAGAGCGCTAGCGGAAAAAGCTTGGCAAAGGGTTAAATCAAGTGACGCCAGTATTGCGGAAAAAGCAGCAGCTTGGGCAGTGACAACAGCCATGAAGACGAAAGCTAAGTTTGGTGGTGGAAGACGACGAGGGAGAAAACCTAGTAAAAAAGAAGCTGCAAAAAGAGGCGGGAACATCAAAAGAAGACGTCACACTAACCCTAAAAGGAAAGTCAAGAAAACATCCATATGGTCAATGGTAAAAAACGGATCGGGTCTTTACTTAAGACCGTACCGTGTGTATTAAATGAGAAGAATAAATTGATAATTCCAAATGAAGCATTAACAAACTATCAATTGTCAAAATATGTGAAATGTTTAAAAATACCATTCTTCAGAGGAGTTTTTATGAAAGATACATTACCAAATAGAGTGTGGAAAAATGAAACTGGAATAGTAAATTTAGACTCTAATTATGGACCAGGTACTCATTGGGTATGTTATAAAAAACTTGGAAAAAATGTTTACTACTTTGATAGTTTTGGAAATTTACCGCCACCAAAAGAACTTCAACATTATTTTCGGAACTGCAATAATATATTCTACAACAACAAAAGAGAGCAACCTAGCAATACGGAAATATGCGGACATTTATGTTTGGAGTTCCTAGCGAAGAGCGTCAGTCAGCTTTAAGATGTCATCGTATACAGTGTCGCTGAGTGGAAATTCGTCAACATTGAAAAGTACACTTTTCCCAGCATTACGTTTATCTACGGACAAACTATGGGAAGCAGCATTATTGGATTTGACTACATACAATTCAATTCCCAATGTTACAGAGGGAAAAAATAATTTACTACATTATTATGAGAGTAAAGATGAAAAAGGAAATTATTCACAATTAAAAATAATTCCATTATCTACAGGAGCATATGAAATAGACGATATAAACCAAGTATTACAAAAGAAACTTGGAGAAGAAAATATTTCTATAAAAGGTAATAATAATACATTAAAAGCAGAAATAACTTCAAAGTATTATATAGATTTTAGCTTAGACCACTCAATCGGCAATTTGCTCGGATTTTCAAAGAAGAAAGGAATTTTAGCTCCTGGAAATGATTATACTGGCGATACAACAGTAACAATATTAAAGGTGAACAGTATTGATGTAACGTGTAATATTATACACGGATCATATAGAGATGGAGTAAATCAACATATATTACACACATTTTACCCGACAGTAGCTCCTGGTTTTAAAATAGTTGAGAAGCCACAAAACCTGATATACCTACCGTTAAATACCAGTTTCATTTCAGACATCGTACTGAACATATTGGATCAAGACGGCATTAGTGTTGACTTTAGAGGAGAAACAATAACTATACGGTTACATATCAGAGCGGCAACATAAAGTCAACATGGGATTATCATTTAAACCACAACGGAAGAGTCGGGAGCTCAGTAGCTCCTCAACATTCGACGAGTTAACACCGGACAACATACGCTTCCTACAGAAGATCGGACTAAAACTTGCCAACCATGGATATACTGGATATAGCACAAGGACCGACATTCGACGAAACCCTATGGGAGAAGGAATATCACACTCACAACCCTTACACTTCATCAAAATTAAATAATAATGATGAAATAAGAATTCCCATTCAACAACAAGATATCTACACATTACCATGTGAAAGTTATTTATATATCGAAGGAAGAGTAACAACATTGGATGGAAAATCTGGTTCAACTGTTCCTTTTATAAATAACCCTATGGCATATCTGTTTGATGAAATTAGATATGAGATATCTGGAGTAACAGTTGATTCAACAAAAAAAGTTGGTATATCAACAACTTTAAAAGGATTGACTTCAATAACACCTCATGAAAAGAATTCTTTGATCTCAGCTGGATGGGTGACTCCTGATAAAGACACTATTACTCCTAATTCAAAAGGTTACTTTGATTTTAATGTACCTTTACGATTGCTTTTGGGATTCGCAGAAGATTACAAAAGAATAATAATAAACGTAAAGCAAGAACTGGTACTGCTCAGATCTTCAACAAATAAGGATGTAATACAAGCGCCAAGTGGAACTAAAGATGCCGATTTGGAATGGCAACTTCAATTGGATAAAGTTGTATGGAGAGTACCTCATGTCAGATTGGCGGATGAACATCGAGTATTATTATTGAAAAAATTAAAATCTGACCGTGATATTGTGATACCATTTAGGAGTTGGGAATTTCATGAATACCCCATATTGCCTCAAACAGAAAGACAAACATGGACTGTTAAAACCTCTACTTATTTAGAACGGGCAAGGTACATAATAGTCGGTTTTCAGACTAAACGAAAAGATGTTATAACTGCGCACGCTGGTCAATTTGACCATTGCAAGATAAAGAATTGCAAAGTTTTTCTAAACTCTCAGTTCTTTCCATATGACAGTTTAAATGTTTCATTTGACAAGAAACGTTATTCCATTCTATATGACATGTATGCAAGATTTCAATCGTCATATTATGGTAAGACGAATACACCACTCTTATCACCAGAACAATTTTATTCAAAAGCTCCAATTGTCGTAATCGATTGTTCAAAACAAAATGAATCTGTGAAATCTTCAAGTGTAGATATAAAAATTGAAATGGAATTTGAAGATAAAATACCAGATGGAACTTCAGCATACTGTTTAATTCTACATGACAAAATAGTTACTTACACACCGCTGACAGGAATTGTGAAGAATGTACTTTAAAAAGGATTAATACAACATCTGCACGATTTGTAAGGTTTTTACAAAAGATCAACAATATCTAGGTCATCTGCGAGTATAAAAGCGAGAAAGAAGAGCTGGAAATTCATTTCATCTTTGATTGTCGTATGGGTAACATCGTCCGCAAGATGAGTTCTACTACATCAAGTGCTAATGAAGAAACTACACCTCTTATGGCTGACAATAGTTTGGATATAGAAAGACAAGTTGAACAGGAAATGGAAGAGTTCCTCAAGTTTAAACATAAGAAGACAGACAAAGAGGAAGTTGAAAAAGAAACGAAGAAAAGGAAAATTGAAGATAACATTTCTACCAACATCTTAATGGAGGTATTTCTTAGAATATTTTATCCTATTTCTTCTTGTATGACAAAGACTGTGTCTGCTGGAGTAATGAAATCATTGGATTACTCTCCAACTGTTATTTTGAATCACGGATCTAAAATGGTAACCTTCACTGAATCTTCTTGGGAATCTTTTATGAAACATATACATCTTTTGGAATGCTATTTGAGTAACAATACGTTTGGAAGAAAAACAAAACTAGGTTTGTTCGAATCAAATATTGAAATCGATATTGTTAAACAACGTGGTCAACAACTAGTTCGATTTAGAGATTTAACTAAATATAATATAAAAATACATTTGACAAAAGAAGAGTTTTACGCTTTAACTTGTGCTACTGGTCCTATAACTAGATATTTAAAACAGCTAATATTCTCAAGTACAATTATCAAAGATTATTTAATTGATGCATTGGATAGACAACCATATGTTCCAATCCTATACGGTCCAGTAGATACTTCAATCTTCAATAGGATACCGCATGAAGTAGAGATGTGGAGACAGTTACACCGCAATCAAACCAACTTTAATTTAAATGAAGAAGAAAATCAAGAAAATAAGGAAAACGAATCACGTTTCAACAATCAACAATCAACAACAAATTAAACAGACAAAGAATATTGTAAGTAAGAAGAAGAAGAATGATGGAGTATAAAAGGCTGTCAATCCGCATTGACATACCAGTTGTGTACTGAACGTCATCATGGATAAACGAGTTTCATTCTCTAAGAAGACGGAAATAATGGAAGTAAAGCGAGGTATCATAGAGTTTCAGGCATTCCGTGGTAATGATGGAAATTTTATAATCAAAGAGTTAGTGGTACTAGATATGATAACATCTGTTGTTTATCATTTTTTATTCATGCCTCCTTTGCCGTTCAACAGATTAACAACCAAAGCTAAAGTAACAAACAAATGGTTGATGAAACATTTTCATAATCTAACATGGGATGAAGGTTTTATAACCTACAATATGATGCCACACATTATGAATCATTTCTGCAAAGAGTTCAAAACTGTTTTTACAAGAGGATTGGAAAAAGCAAATTGGATACAAGCATATACAAACCATGAAGTGATAAATGTGCAAATGGAGAAAGATTTTTATTGCTACTTTGCTAACATCTGTATTGCATCTAAAAACTTTAAACATCGGCAGTCTCAATGTGCTTTAAAGAATGCATATCGTTTGAATGTCTATCTCCAGCAAAGTGGTGGGGGAAGCGATGGGTATAAAAGCGAGAGCGGCACTATGACAATGCATGAGTATTACTCTAACCTCCGAGGAGTCAACACCTCTGACGCGCAAGCACAAGAAGAAGAAGACGAACAATAGTAAGAAGAAAATAATGGCATCGCAAACTTTTCTACAGTCACTTGTTGATCAATTCAACAAACATTCTAAATCTACAATACTACCGACAAAGAAATGTTCAGAATTGAAGGAAGAAAAACATTACATTATTCACACTATTAAGAAGATGGAAACATCAATTGGAGACGCCATCAATTGCACATTGAGTGAAGCACCTTACACACCTGGTGATGAACCGAAATTTCAAGTATTTCTTCCCAAACGCTTCGTTCAACTGCTGCAGAATGAAGATTTACGACTGATTCACCCCGGCGCACTCTATTTGGCATCTCACGGTCCTAGCGGAACCAACTCTACTGAACTTACACTTCATGTTATGCCTACTAGCAACTAGTCTGTAGTTTATATATATTGTTGTACATGTGTGTAACTGATTTTAAATAAATAAAAAATAAAAATGAAAAAAAATAAGAAAAGGCAACATATCGATAGTGTTTCTGCACTATCGATATGTTGCTTTTTTTTAAAAACACGTTTGGATGACCTTGACCTAGTTTCGAGGGTATATAAAGGCCGTATTTTTCTTGAGGATCTCATCAGTCTACGACTACCTTTCGTGCTGTACACATCTCTGTTGGCTCTCCAGTTATTACGAATAACAACATGTCTCTTAAGGTTAAGTGTGCATCATATGATACCACCACCATTACAACTTTTGAAGAACTCGACAATTTTACTAATGAACTGCGAGTGTTACTTGCCGGTGGTTATCGTTTAAATATTGATGTTTACTCTAACAACATGAGGATGTTTCCTAAACAGAAGTTCTGCAACGAAGAAGTATTCGTTTCCACACAACCTTCAACTACAACACCATCTACTCAAAGCAATGTTAAGTTCCAGAAATATTACTAATGTTAAATAATATCAAGTGGTCGCTGTAGCATCTATAAAAGGACCGTGTAACCTAACAGAATCATCATTTGCTCTCCAACTGACGCAGCAAAAACAACTACTAATACCATGTTGTACAGAATGATGATTGAATTTAATGGAAAAATCTACGGAAAAGACTATCAAAGTGAAGAACAAATGACGTCCGATCTTCAAGTATTGACTAAAGAGGGGTTCCAACCAAAATTAATTCTAAAATTTCCTGAAGTACATCCACTCTCCACTGAAGATCTCATCGCCATGGCTAAAGAAGAAAAAGAAAAATACAAACAAGATGTAAAGAAAGAAAAAGAAGATGAAAACTCAGTATCTTAAATAAATACATCTTACACTTGTAAGATGATCTTTTTTAAAACTCCATTTGGATGACCTTGAGATTACCCCCACCACTTTTCCTAGTCTATAAAACATGCTATCCTACACTATACAACTTCATTTCTTGCCAACACTTAGAAGCGCCAACATGGAAGAGAAGAAAAACGAGGACGCACCGCGCTACTGTTGTGAACAAAAATGCACCGATTTAGGAAGATGGATGGTAGACGGATTAGCTTGTACAAAGTGTGAATTCTTTGGATCCTGTTACTGCAAATGCAAGACAAAGCAACTACCACCACCGGAATTGCGAACCATCAAGATTTATAAATCACGATACTTCCACACTTGATGTCCCCAGAGGTGTATCAAATTTCATCCGGAAAAACTTGTCAATTGTCGAGAGTGCAATGCATATTATAAAGACGACTTTTGTACATGTATCATAAGTGCGTGCAAGTACAGATCAGATTGGTCTACTGATCCTGTTGAAGCTTCAGATGTATAGCTGTAGTCACTAACTGCAGCCCTTTTTTAAAACTCCATTTGATTGACCTTGAGATTACCCCCACCACTTATTTTTTACAACATATATTCTACGGATCATTCGATACGCTTCTCATTCTTATTTCATTACTCGCACTGACAACAACATGGATGATAAATTCATTTCCTTTCAACATTTAATTACCGACAGAGAAGAGATGGAAACACTATTCCAAAACTTACTTACACTTATTGACACCTATCCTTTAAGATGGATCAACATCACAGTGCAATATGTCAATCCTACCAAAATATTTTCATCCTCATCATCATCTTCTGCCACCTCCATGTCTTCATCGTCGCAAAGTGCAGGGGAAGAGGAACAGACAACTAATGGTGTTAAAATTGTTGAATTAAACGACGAGGAACAAGAAATGCAAGCTCTGGTTAAATATAAATTTAATATTTAATATTTAATTTACAAACATTATTAGTATTCCTAACTTAAAAATACAACTAATGCTTATCTTAGTACACCTCCTACTACCTACCCGAGCGGCGTTTCGCTGCGAAATGCGCTGGCCAACGGTTCGCATGGGGGTATATCACCCTTCCCCCACCACGCTACCACCCCTCCACTTCCCCCACCACGCCACCACCCCTCCACTTCCCCCTCCACCGCCCTTGCCCGCATATAAGCGAGCCGCTGACTGGCGCTCGCCATTTGTTTCCCGACTCCCGTACGATGAACAACGATCCGCTAGCACTAATGAAATCTACTTTTGTAATTAGAACAAGACATGATTTAAAAGATATAATGGGAACTTTAGAAGATATTATAGACAAATTCCACTGCATCACTATGAATTTGGAACTTGCTTACGGTTGTCCAACATGCGATAGAGTTAAGAGTGAAGATGAAGATGGTTTGCTAGAACTCACTCCTGCATCACCCAAACATACACCAACAGCTGACGATGACGTTTGATCGGACACACAACTGTTTTTCTTAACCCCCCACCACTTTCCAGTAAATTTGCCCTGTCCTCATCTTCGTTTCTCATTTCATCGCCAACTTTCCGACCGTCAACACCGCTCCCGTTTCACCAACAGAAATTAAAACAAGCGCACAAACATGATGGATGATTTTTCACTTAAAACACAATTGGAAGAGGACAGACTCAAACTAGAAATCAACAGACTGCAATTGGAAACGGAAAATCAACAAGGGATGGTTCGCCTGCTGCAACTGTTCAAATGCGTACTGTGCATGTTGTGCGTCTACCTTCTCTTCGCCACCACCTTCGGCGTCTACCACTCCCTCACCAGTGGACGACACTCCAACACCTCTCTGCACAAGAACACGACTTTGATTTAATTTTAAAAATAAACTAAAACCTCCCGCGGCCCGGCGCCGCCCCACCCCATTCCCACCGAGCCCCTGAGGCTCCCACTTTTTTAAAACCCCCTCCAAATGACCTTGACCCACTTCCCAAACCCATCCATCACTCTCACCCCACACTTCCAACCCCACACCTGCCTCTTCCAACCAATGACCTTGAACTGGCCCAACTGTAGCCATTCCCCACTACTCAATATATCGTGTGACCACGAATACCGCGGCGCCACCAATAAAGCAGATGGTCCGTGTAAAAGCACAACTAATTCCCTCAGTAAATTTGCCAGTTTGATGCGGGCTTGACTGACTAATTAATTTACTGCCGGTGCGTTTGTCGTCGGCAAACAGCAAACACCAAACACCGCGACGTTCGGCCCAATATCGACGTCGACGCTACTGCGGACCTACTATTGTGTCATAATCCACTCGTCAAACAGAAATTGGCTCGACATAATTATTAGTTTATTAGTATTATTGAATTTTCAATCATGTAAAGAATTAGAGTAGTAGTAATATTTAGGCCAATATACCCTAATAGTAGCCAATGTGATACTAAAGAGACACTTAATGTTAACAAAAAAGAGTTTAGAAAAGCCAAGAGAGGGCCGTGTAGTATAGTATATTTCAATACAAGGGGAGAAAATGGCGCTTTACCGTCCTCTAGAAAGTGTTTAAAGTTCGATACACTGTCGAGATACAATAAATCAATTCTATACCAATGAACAACTATTGCCCATAACGAACAAAACATAATTGTAACTTACCTAACGGAATGCATTGTGTTTCCGGTTGCTGTAGACAACCACTTCACAGTTATCGGTTTGCATTGGCTTCCAGGGAAAAGTTATGGGGACCAAGATTTTGGCCCTAGACCTCAAAAGCATGATTTTCGTTGTTAAATGTGAGGTCGGAAACATGTGAAAATGATGTAGTGTGATGAAAACTACATTTTTTATCTTACAGCTACTGAAGTTTCAATATCTTGTAAAAACAAAGAGCTGATAACTTAACTGTAGCCACTTCTTTTCCTACCTTGGACGAAAAAATGTATATTTATCCTTAACGAACATAAGCTAAGCAATCAGTTTGAATATCTTATTATAACTGGCAATCCAATTCAACCTTACTAAATAAGGACCGTTATCAGAGGTATAATACATAGAATGCTATAGAATAGTTGTAGATTATAAGATATCAATATAGCGTTCATATCGATGTGCCAGTATGGACTTGCCAGGTTACCAAATAAATCAATATTAAAGTTTTATTAAAACATTATTATTTATTTCATATAACTTTTTATTGATAATTAATTTGCATTATCTTACTTTTATTAAGGCAAAACAATAAACTAGCACGTGACAATGTCGTTTATGGTTGTTATGGTATTGTCCGTACAACTCAGCGTTTATTCAACTCCAAAATATTTCAAACAAGCTACTAAAACTATTAAAACAGCGCCATAAAACCTAATGATTTTCAAAAACAAATACGTCAAAAAGGTTCATTTATATAAAATAATATGGCCACTCCCCAAGATACATGAGAATTCCTTGTACATCGCATGTCCGAGCAAAAACTTAAAAAAATTATTTGTATTTTAAATTTAAACCTACGTTAAAAATTAAATGACACAATAAATTAATTTACAAAACCAAATAATTTTAAATATCTTTATAATTTAATACATTTAGAAATCCATTGCAAATTTCAATATTTATTACTACATAAGTAATTTCATTCATATTATTTTATTGACAGTATTTATTAGGCGTCTTACTTCGTATTTCAACGTAAACGGTATACACCAATGCATGATAATGAAATAACAGGACAAAGACAATAACATAGGCTTGAATGTGCAATGGAATGATATTGCAGCGAGCCAGACACTATAACTTCCCATTGCAGCAGTGCAAGTATGCAGTTCATTCTGCAAATGCAGTTCAGTACTAATAGTCTTTCAAGATACACAATTAGTTGAATAATATGTAAAACATTATCTTCTCATCATCGCATTGGCGATGTTTTCTTCCTTGCATACATAAAATAAACGCGAAGGAAAACGTGACAAAGATATTTGTTCTTACGCTTACTAGTTAATTGTTTCGACTGAATGGCCCTCTTCATTAAAACATTGCTATTCATAAACAAACATGTTTTGGGCAAAATAATTTAATCATAATAAGCGTTAATTAATAAGCGTATTAATAATTAATTAATAATAATTAATAAGCGTTGGGCGTTTGCACTCATATCTGTCTCTGTATGCGTGTGTAAACACCACCAGCGTTCAACGACAGGTAACAGAGACACACTACACCCGAGCTGCTTGTTTACTCACCTCACATTTGATCTTCCCTCTATATGAAACTCATCACCTACATGCGTTAAGAGTAAATTACTTTACAAATGAAAATGGAAAGTTTAATATTTGAAAACATAAACTTTGCTTTCCAATGTCGAATGTACAATCTGCACCACAAAAAACTTTCTCGGTTGCAACTAAACGCCTATTTTATAGGTTTTTAGCTTTCAGTACTGGACATTTAAGCAAGTAGTTTTAGTTGCTGATAATAAATTTTAAATACAATTTTTCATTATTGAGATAATCCAGTTCCCTTGGCTTATGTTGTCTCCAATGGAGTCATACATGAAAAACATACAGACACAAAAATGCCATTTGTCATCTGAGACATAACACAGATAAACTGTAATTAATCAGTGAATCTCTTAGTTTGGTGAATTAGAGACTAGATCTATTCCAATCATGGTTTCGTTGCGATTTATAATGAATATTAGAGAAGACACCACAGTTATTATAGGACTGTCCCAATGCAATGTTCAACCAACCCAACCGTTCTCAACCGAGAATTGTAAATGTCGAAGTTTAAACACGGAAGTACAATGTAATTCTGAAAAGTAACATACTTTTCAGCATACTTTCAATTACGTAGACTATCCATGATGAGTTTTCTAAGGTTACATTGAGTTTAAATACCGATTCAAAATAAACAGAATACCAGCTAAAATTGAGAGGTTACCTTACCAAGATAACAAAGATTGCACTGTGTTACTAACATAATCCTTTTATGGTGTTATACGTAACAAACATGCGAGTAATATAACCACAATATGCTTTGAGTTTATAGTTCATAGTTACTAAGTATTGAAAACTTAAGTTGACTACATGCATGTTACTCAACTCCTTGTTCATTTAAACATTAAATTTCTACCAAAACAGTTATTTACACGTATTTTGACGGAATAACGTCAGGAAAAAGATGTTTCTTCACAACCGTATCCCCGTGTATTCCTTGTAAGGCATTCATCATTCGCACATATTGAGAGGTATTGCCATCGCAGAGAGAGTTGTGTGTTTGCGCTATCGTACTCTGCCACTCTGCCTTCTATTTATCTATCTTATTCTCCTCATCCTCCGTACTAAATAAAAATTACACATCAAATAATATTTAAACCCTACAACGTTTAAAGACTGTAAAAAATTAATTTCAAACATTCTTTAATTGATGAAGTTTTTTATTTTCAATCTATTTTTTCAGTTTTGAAAGTTGTTTTCTTAGGAAGATAGAAAGATACAAACATCCGTATATTTTAATACATTTGTTAGACGATATTAAATTTTTTTTAACTGGTTAAACATACATCTAAAAGTATTCCAATACATATATATAGTATACGACTAATAGACTTAACAATTTGTGCACTATTTAACAAGCCGTTTACTATGGTAAACTCTCATAGTTTGGTGCATTAAAGACTACATCTATTTTTACTGCTGATTGGCTGTGAAGTATATTGAATATTAGAGAAGGGCACTACCGTTGTCAACACTATCCCAATGAGTACCTACCAATGCAACAGTTCTCAAGCGATAACTAATTGTAAACGTCTAAGTTTAAATAAGAAGGCATCACATGTAATCTAATTTTAGTGTTTATTTGATTTTTGAACCAATTCGAAAGTACCACAAAAGACCAGAGTAAATTACAACAGCGGTGAAATAAGAAAAGGAGCAAGCGAAGAATGTTGCGAAAAAGTTACGAGCAGCAAAACGAGCTCATAAAATGTACCCCGCATTGTTACAAATCCAGACGGACTTGGACAACTAAGGGGCTCGTGGGGGGGGGGGGGGAGGGGAGGGGTGCGAAGGTGAAGTGTGAGTCGGTAAGGGTGGTCGATATGAGACCTCCTCATACCCGGACATCACTTCTGACACCTGACCGCCCCGTCGGCGTCGGAAGAGCTACAGTCCTCACAATACACTCAACATTTCCTCGATATAAAGGCTTTCTACATATTGCCAATATAGAACAAATTACTATGGTAAGTTCATTGAATATATATAAAGTACTTTCACGTATAACAATAAAACATATATTAAACACGTTTATTCCAATTTTTATAACTATTTTAAAAAATAGAGAAAAATATCAAAATTTTTTATTCTTATGAGAACTCCGCCTGTAAAACTTAAGGGAAGGACAACGTGAGAAAACAGAAGGTCAGAGGATCACACAGTGTGTGCACCAGTTAATATTTACCATGTTGTAGTTTCATTACAATGGAAATAACGTGAACTACAGCCAGCAGAATTAAATTTTGTTTTAATTATGAATATTTTTCATCTATAACAATGATATCTAACAAATGGATTTAACTTCTTGGTTTATAAATTATTTTATTTCAAGTAATTTCATTAGTTCTTGAAATACTTCAACATTTAATTTACAGTTAGAACAATTATTTAAAATACGTAAAATTTAATAGAGTTAACGTCTGTTAAGACTTCTTCACCAATATGTAGTAGACATAAATTTACATGGTACAACATCGTCATGAGCAGATTCCGACATCGATAGTCCCTCCTCTGTAGGCCTACAATGCAATGCAGGTAGATTGTAAAATAGTTATACACTGTAGCCTAATACACAGTTTTAAGAGCTGATCCGTCAAGCGGTCCGTCTATAATTAGTTAGGTGTAAATAATTAATGACAAAAATAATATGGTATTGGATTTGTATTTATATTTATAGAACTACAATTACAGTGTGTAGTATTTTTCATAATATAAAAATATAGTTTTTTACATCGGTTTGAACAATAATGGTTCGTTTAGTAAAATTTAGGTACGAAGAATATATTTTTTTTACATAAAAATGCTTCATACTCATCATATTAGCGAAACTATTTATTTGTCAAATGAACAATAATAACAATACACTTTCCAGTGTAATAGAGAGTAAAAAAGAGTTTGACCTTTATAAAACTCGTGAAACTTTATTATTTGTTTCGTAATAAAGTATTATGAATCACTTATAAATATTTGTTGTGTAGTCGTTTTGGATTTACAAATTCTTTGTAACTACTGATTTGGGAATTCGATCCAGATGAATTGCCTATAGAATATTTTTAATTCCTGAAAAAGTAAAATGAAACTATATAAAAATAATAAATAAATAAAAAACATATTAAGTGCAACTTAAAATAATCTCAATTTGTAGCAAAATATGACAATATCCTAGTATTTTATTTATTTTTTTACTTAATTATACGAAAAGTGAATATAAAAAGCCCATCGTCCAAATAATTCAATACAATATGAATTCTCACTTCTACAATGATGATTAACATCGAACAATTTTAAGTTCTTGTTAAATTACTTTTGGCTTCATGAGTTGTAGCGTGAAAGTTGCATTTAGGTCAGGAGCATTCAAGTTTCAAAGTCCTCCTATAAGTAGAGGAGCTCTTAAAAGGATGCAAATCGGATTTCTGAGCCCTTCGATGCCGTTTGATGTTGTATCTTTTGGTCTCTCATAAAAAGTACCGAATGTACAGGTTTCATCTTTTTAAAAAGAATTGCTATTCAATGAATGAATAAAATATGGTTTTATTTCAATAACAGTTATTACATGCTAAACACATCTTTTACAGTCCTTTATGACTCTGTTAAATTTAAGTTAGAATTTTAACTTGAAGGCTACTTTCAATACTAATTTTATTGATATTAGTGCTTTTTTGGTAGGAGGTGTAATGCTGATTACACACGCTCATTGCTCTCTGAGCAGTGTCGTACTCCCGCGGGCTCAACGTCCCACGGACTACCCACTAACCATCCCCCCGTCAGCACTGAGGACACTAGTTTAGAACTGCATTATCAGCAAATTACTTCGGGAAGATCTCAGGGTTAAGACCGATCGAGATCGACCTTTTTGCCCGAAGAATGGCCCGGACAAACTGTCCGACACAATTCCAGCTGGTTTCTCCATGGAGCATAGCTCCGACGATGTTTTGTGTATTGACGGTCGATATTAGTCCTTTAGTACCCATACAATTTTATTAATATTTTCTACGACTGATTCTAGAGTCAGGTTGTAAAATGACTTATTAATGTATTTTCTTACCTTTTGTTGAATACTTGTATTAAAGAGGGTATACGAGTATATAAAGAACCAATTAGGTTAATTTCTGCATAACTTTAGGTTAAACAAAAACTATTTATACAATTCAACATTTATATTACAAATAAACTATCTTATTTTTACAGAAAATGGTAAGTAACTACAAAGTATTTTTTATTTATTTATAAATTATCAGTTCCTAAAAATAGTTTGGTTAACCGTACATTCAACTAACTTACACGTAACATAATTAGATTTAAGCTCCAATTAGACGTAATCCAAGAGACAAAGCCTATGTCTGAGGTGGAGGCCACAGTAGTAGTATGATTAGGAGCAGAATTAAACTTGATAGTAAATTAAACAATCCAATCAACAGCTAAATTAACCACGGTGAAATATATCAATAATCACTACATCAACTTCAAAGATACGGTGAGTTTTTCTAAGCAATGAAACAACACACATCAAAATATAGTTTAAATAAACAAAAAGTAATAACATTTACATTAACATACAAGAGCCCAGCACATATCTAAAAACAGTTTTAATCGTAATCGTATTTAATCGTAAATGAAGTTTTCTGTAGTGGGTAACCTTTCTGGGAAACAGCTATTAGTGTGTCATGTGGACGCAAAACCAAGCAGTGGCGAGGGTAATACGACGATGAAACATGCGCTGTAGCACAGATAACAAGCTATCCATTAGGGGTGGGATGCACATAATTATTAGCTATATTTTTAATAAACAATATATAACTATATATAATCAATGACACAATTTTGTATCATATAGATATTTAGATCATAACACACCAATGTAGAGTCATAGCCTATGCGTTTAATAAACAAGAATATGCTGAATACCATTTATTATTGTGACGCTTTTTTGGAGATATTTTCCATTAGTTCATTTAGGCAATGTATACCACATTGAAGTGAAGTAACACACTCTTACACACAATACTTCACTCAAATTTAAAATTTCTTCTTTTACAAAAATTTACACAGATATATTTTAAAATAAAAGTAGAAAACTAAAATATAAAAATACCATCATAGGGTTAAAATTAAGACACCAAAATTCTGAAGTAAAGTGCTTATTAATCATATAATTTTAGATGGGTGAGTAATGCTCAATAACGACTTGTCAATGGCATAAGAAAAAGGAAGAATCATTGCAAGTATCCCCCTCCCCTCACTTATTTGATAAAATACAGCCTAAATACGTTATTTAAAGAGGTAGCGATGTAATGATTTACGAATTTATTTTCGACAACTTTAGGTTCGTGATAACGATGATAAAAAATCAACACGCAAGGTTTGTATGCATAATTTTTGTATTTCAGGAATTAATAACGTTAAAAAATCATATTCTTAAAAACACATAAAGTTAATCATTAAACATCAAGATTAATCATTAAACCTACAAATATAAAACTGAAATATTTCGATGTAGTTGATGCTCGGATTGTTTGAGATCAACAAATAACTTTAGGAAGGTAATAAACAATCTAATGTGATGGTTTTGAAAAAGCAAAAATACAAATTGGGAATCTAAACAGAAATATAGGACTAAAGATAAAAACGACAGCCGCTTTATTAACTAGAGAGAAAAACTACTCAGCTTAAGGAGTGAACAATGAAAAACACTTGGGAAAAACAAGTTCACTTAATAAACCCAGTGCTAACAGTGCGCTAAGAACTTATTAAAAGTTGAGGAGTTTAAAGTTGTTGAAAATAACAAGCCTGAGTGTCTGACAAGTTTGACGCCTTCTCTAGAATTACAAAGGGGAAGTACAAATTAACAGCTATTTGATTTCATTTTTTTGAGAGAACAGTAATTTTCAATATTTAGAGAATAGATAATTTTTTCAGTAATTTGTTGTACTGTCAGTGTGCTAAATAAAAAATAAGGTTTTCTATATAAAACGTGAACAAAAACAATATTAAAACCCCTCAGTTGCAAACTTATACAATTGATTGTTAATAAATGGTGTGTTACTACTTTTTTAAGAAGAGATTTTTTTTAGCAAAGCTTAAATAAAACACGTACTTAAGGTCATAAAATCTCAATTTGGTGGCAATATTGCCATGGGTGCCAAGTCTGAAACCAATTTGCTCAGATAGGACCCTCACTTATCGTTCCGATAGTGGCGTTCAGCCCTGAAATATAACATTTTACAGACTGCTGATGATGGGTTATGTTTTCGCTCATTCTGTTCAGAGTGGTGAATAGTTAACTACTTTCATTCCGTAAATTCAATGGCTATTGTTCTTGTAACATGTAAAGACGGAACAGAGATAGTCCAAACAAAAACCGTTGTAGACTGAAATAAAAATAAATTATTAGAAAGTCACAAAATTGTAACAAATTTTGGTTAACAGGCCATTTTGCGAGATGGACGTTTTCAACTAATTGAGAAGAAATATGAGGGCTACCACGTGACTTAACTATGGGTATCCTTTTATTTACAATTATTTAGGATAATAAATTGTAAAATGCCTCAAAATCAATAGGCTAAATGAAAACAACTGGGACTTCTTTTTAACGATTGTAAAATATAAATAAACTGAACCAATGCTTTCTAGTTATTGAATAGATTCCCTATTTAAATAATTCATTGAATTCAAGGATAGACATACATTAAACCTCAAACTGTTTTATAGCAAACTAACCAGTAGCCGACGCACCGTAAAATACACGTACCGGAACACCTCAGTAACATAAATAAAAAGAAAAATTTTAAATAACCATTAAATACATAATCTCTTTTAAATTTATAGGGACTATTTAATAGTTAACATGACTTGTTAATTAATCAAAGAGATATTAAAAATGTACATATAATATATCATATATCAAATTCATGGCCAGCAAACTTGATATGAAATATAATTTTACTTCATTTGATGTACACGACTGGGCTAATTACTATTTTTTAATCAGAGGACAACTTAATGTTTTGATAATACTTCTGACACACCACGGAATAATGTTGATAACTTTCGGGTGACGACGCAAGATAAAACCAGCTTTAATTGGTAGATTACCAGGTGTCATTTACAACTTCAATAAAATATGTTTGAAGCCTCAACCTCTAATGAATCTCTCTACCGTGAAATTTAAATTATGTTGAAATATTTAGTTTAAAAATATTGTCACAAGACTATAACAATATAAATTTATTCATATATTAGTGCTGATGATTGAAATTGTAAAATATACTATTTTAACTGTTATACAAACAAAACATTTGAATAATACCAATAAGGCTTAAAGAGCATAGCATAAAAATATAATTGGAACTAGCATGAGGAAATTTAGTTGTTTATATGGAATAACTGAATAACCGATAAATTGTTAGGCGTAGTGCCCCCACGTTCATAGCATAAAAATATTGCAGTTAAATATTTCATCGTTATTCACAGTTAAATCAGGCGTTAGAAAGTAATAAATAAAAACAATGAATTTGTAAGTAGATATTTATATAAAAATGTTAAGGTAAAACTGTTAATGTGAAAGAGTAATGGTAACAGTCTAAACATTGATGTTGAATGCATAAAGAGGCCATCGATCAAAATAAAACGCTAGGGTTGAAGTTGTATGTAAACCTTGTGACAAGGAAATTAATAACTACTTGATTAGTATTATACAGATTGGTGCTGTTGTTCAGGTTGAAATAATGATACATCTTTCAACACTAGGCCTACCACATATATTTACAAATATACTGTAATTGTATCCAAGACGATAAGGATATATGAAAGATCTTACAATGGCGATCGATTTCGACCAGTCACGACGGTCATTACCAGGCCCAATCCGAGACTCGGGATAGGGAGGGATTCATTCATTTAAGGTTTAGTGATACGAAATTGTAAAAAAGGATCAAGAAAATGTCAAAGAATATTTTGGAAACAATAGTTTAGTAGGCATTAAAAAACTAATTACCTACACGAAAGTTATAAAATATTTAGATTGTTGAATACAAATTTCACAAAAAAATAGATATTTATATTTGCACTTATAATAAGTGTGATATATGTGGAAAGCTCTTCTTGGTCAACCTATACTGATTTAATCTTTATTGATTTATAATTATGGATATTAATATAAGAACTTTTTTGCCAACAGTAGATTTAATGCTCTAATTAGATACTCATTTAATTTGAATATTTCAGATTAAAGATTGACACATACTTGGAAACATCTAAGTTTTATTTGTCAAACAAATTTACTGTTGACTGACCAAAACGTTTTTGAAGAGTATGCATATTAAAATAACAAAAAGGCTTTTAAAGGTTTTAAAGGTCCCGACACCTAACACAAAAGCCAATGATTCAGCGTTATACAGTCCTATCGAAGGATAGTTTGTTTCACTCCAATTTCTCAGACTTAAAAACCTAAATTCAAACGTCCAATACTTTTATGAGCAAAATAAAAAATACCGACAGTAAAACAAGCTATGTCAAATTTAATTGTGCCCACGGTGAAATATATGATATTATTGATGAATTATTGTTGAATTACTCCCTACATTATTAATGAATTATCCCTTGAGAAAGTTATTAAAAATTAAATTTCTCGGTTTACATGAAAATTCTGGATTAAACTGGTCTTTATAAATTATTGACAAATCTGTACTTGCACTAAGGTATATTAAAATATTTTTCTTCTCAGGCAGCTATCCAATTTTTTTTACCGATACAATATAAAAAAATGACAGAGTATGGCCAACTTAACAACTGCATACGATATGGAAATACATTATGGGGTTAATGTGCTACGGATGAAAAGGCATTGAGAATTATAGAAAAAATAGGCCAAAGTCAATCATGTCAAAGTTCTTCGTGTCAATGTTTGAAATATTAACACAGTTCTGTGTTTCCATTTCAGGAACATTATTTTTGTCAAAAATAAACTCTATATAAGAACGAGGAAACAGAATGTATTTTTATAAAACACGAAATAAATCAAACTAGACCTGAACAGCACAGATTAAATCTGTCATCGCCTCTTCCAACTTCTGACTTAACTGCTATTAGTTTAAACACAGTTTTTTCTTTTGTAACACTAAAATTTGTTTTAAAACTATTGGGAAATTAAAAATAGTAACAGCTTTGTAGTTGTTAAGATAGTAAAAATATTATCCGTGTTTATTACTTTTGACAGTCTTTTGTAACAGTCAGTTTTATTTTTTTGTATACGTTTAGGAACTCAAATGCAAATGTGTCTTTCTATGTACAGGAAACTTTTTATTTGTTGATATTTAAAAGTCAATACCACAGTCAAATAAACAGTGATGACGTAATGCTTAAAGTTACCATGTTGAGGCAGTTTTTCATAAACTAACAAACTTATGTATTACAAACAAGGTAAGCTGAATAAATATCTAAATATTTTGTTACTAAGATTCCTTGAATCAATTGGAAATATAATCCTCCTGTCTGTTTTTATTAAGTATGTAATTTATAAATATTCATTTAAAACTTAGTTTTTCAGTTCTCGATTTAAGACTATGCATAAGACATTTTTAAGGCATAAAAACTAACAAAACTGACTAGTAAGGGCTAACGGAAATTCAATGTGGATTCACGATATTTAAGTATTATTTGCACAAAATTAAAAATGAAATAAAATTAAAATACAAATATCTAACATTACTTTTAAAATAGAGACCACTGCTCACCGTATATGTACCGAACACTGCCATTGACACTTTGCTCAATCATGGCCAGCAGGAAAATACCTTTGGTTTCCAGTTTAAAAAAATGTAAGGAGCGTACTAAGCACTAGAGCGGAATTCGGAAATATACGCAGATGATTAATGAACTATGTACACTAGACAATAAAAAAAAAAAATAAAAACAGATGTTTGCTCGGAACGTTTAGTGAAAAAATTTACAACTAGTTATTTTAATTCGTTTCAGGTAATAGGAAAAGGTGTACTGAGAAAAAGTGAATTAATTTTGTAAACATTGAACTTTCAGTTTTATTTACAAACCTGGATAATAAAAACGACAAGAGTTAAAATCAAATATGAATATTCCCATATTTTTCAAAATTTGGGTTTACCCATGTAAAAGTAACATCGATCAAAATAAAAGCTTTCAGATTAAAGAGGAACGCACACTTGACGACATGGAAGTTCCATTTGGTAACAACTTTTCAGTCAAATAACAAAAACGTTTCTAAAGGTTACACATATTAAATGAAAATGTATCTAAATGACAAAGGCCAGGTAAATCATTGAAGTGAACTTTTTAATAGGGCTTAAAAAAGTGAAAACTCATCGGGGCACTTCATAATAAAAATTCGCTTTATACGACTCATATCATGATAACTGTTATTTATTTAGTATAAACTAAACTTTTCAACATAATTTATGTTTTCTTTGCTGAGACCTTCAAAAACAAGTGATCAATATGGCACGGTCAGAAATATGATTACAGTACACTCTCGTTCATCGGACTCGGCGACATCGGAACTCCGCTTCATCGGAACTAAAAATCTGGACATTATTAATTTTTTATTCCTTACGAAATAAATAATTTTCCATTTTAGCGCCTTCAATTTCCATTCGTTCTATTCGCACAACAGTGAAGTATCACATTTTGCATCCAAAGTCATCAGGCGTTTTACATAATCTGTACCTACCGATGTGATTTACAAGGCCGTGGAGTATTCGGACAAAAATAGAAAGAGGAAGGGGGCAGGAAGTGAACAATACATCCGCTTCAACCGCTTCCCAAACTGTCATTCAGTCTGTCTCGCGTCGCGACTGCACCTGTGTTACGTGGAAGTCAGTTGACTGCTGGAATATGAATATGAGAATAAAGATTTTGGATCTTTATTTCCTGCGTTGTTTTTATTCCTATAGGTTCATTGTTACGATGTTCAAAGTTTGAGTGCCTTATTTTCATAAAATCTCATGTGTTATCTTAAAAACAATAGTGAATACAATCACGATAGGTCACCGTGCGGGCGGAAATGATGACTCACGAAGGACTCCGCTTCATCGGAATTTTTTGACATCCGAACCGGCCGTCCGCCACATTAGTTCCGATGAACGAGAGTGTACATATTACATTATTGTGTTTTGAGCTTTTTTATTATTATTATTTTTTTTTACTATTAGGCTCACAGATTTGATATTTATGCAGGGTAAAAATATTTGTCCAGTAAGATTGTTGTGTCCGATATTATGCAAAAGTTAGTTTATACGTGTTATTTCATATTCATAATTTAGGAAATCACAATATTAACGTGAAAAGCTAAGGCTTTTACGCCATAAACAGGAGTTTGAGTTGAAAATAGTAGCTGTAACACAATTTTGATTATTAAAAAAACTTAATTGTAAGAGGTGAAATTTATTGAAATAATTTTTTTTATATGAATAACCCTACTTATATTATAAAACCATATGACTGTAAAATATATAGTACAAACTATAAACTTATAAGCTAATATTGATATGTAACTTATTACATGACCAAAGAAATGAAAAAACTTTAAGTTTTAATATTATGTTGTCAGTTTTTTTGTATAAATTTTGTCACCATTCAAACTTACAAAACATCACATTCATGCATAATCATGATGAAAATTAACCGTCACTTTTGGCGAGCTGTGAGCTAGTAATATAAATAAACATTGAAAAATACAATAAAACACAAAACAATGATTATTTACCCAATGTTAATTGGTAGCTGTCACTGCATTACATTAAATGCCGTTGTCGTATTTTAGGAGTATTTTCTACAGCGGATATGCACTGATAGTTACACAATCGTTATAAATCTTTAGTTAATAACAAATTATGTTAGGCCTATAAGTTACAAAATTTTTACGATAATTTACAACAACTTCCACAGGTCAATTCAATTCAACAGCCGATTCAAACCGTATGGAACGTAGGAAATGTTACATATGTATCTTTATTTTCGTAGCTTTAATTTTAGCTTATCTTAGTTCTTTAATAAGTTACATGTTTTTCTAACTTTGCTTATCTTGTGGGATTAAAATTGGCACAGCCAATTATAATTATAGCAATAAGCACTATTTAAGATAGTAATGTCTAAGGTATATATTTTATGTTTATGGTTTATATTTTATAGCCAAACAACTTTCTTAGATAATCCTCATTTACTCAGCATTATTGATTTTAATCTAATACCTTTAGTGCTATTCCTACTCTTAATTTACTTTTTGTTATAATAACGAGTTACAGCCTAAGTCGTTTTGAATAAGTTCATATTCTTTTATTTTTTTTTTTCAAATGAAGAAGATAGGTTTTGAAAGTTAAAGCTTAATCAAGCAGACGAACTATATAATAATGTGTTTGAGTAGCGTTGTTGTTTTACGAAAAAGGTAGGCTAATTGTTAAATGATGCGGATGAATTGGATTAGATAAAATATGATTTGGAAGCATAAATGTAAACAATAAGGTTATCTTTTAATAAGATTTTTTAATGTTTAAAAAAGTATTTCAGTATTGAGTTATATACTAGAGAAAGGTTAATTTTAATGTGAGGGGAGTTGACATTACAAAGAAACCAAATATGCCATTTGTCGAGAAGTTTCTATATACTTGTCAAGCGTGATACTACTTACATTTTAGAAAAGTAGGTATTAAGTGACAAGGTTTTAATGGATATTTAATGAAATAATTAATATCACAGAATAAGTTTTAGAAGATATGACGCACACACAAAGTTCAACATTAAAACAAATACTGTAATATCTTACAATGAATGTAAACTAAAATATGTTTGAGAGAAAAGGTTGCCACACTATAATTAATTAACGTCTACGTTTTTACTTTTGAGAAATCCTCTATCAATCAAAACCTATCAGATAAATTTTTTATTTTAGTAGTAGCCAACCTACAGCCATCAAGAATAATTATTGGAAAATAAACACTTTTAATGTAAATTTAAGGTAGGCCTATAATATTATCGCTAAACTTTTCTCGGAAAAGTTAGAAGAATACTTAGGGGGCTGACACCAAGAATTAATTTCAACCATTGGGAGCCCAGCAAGATTGTTTTACTAACTTTTGAGCAAAAAGCGCCCAGCTTAAACGCTTAACAATGAAAAGCTCTAAATGAAAACAAGTTCTATAAGTGAACCCGGTGTTAACAGTGCGCTAAGAACTTATTAAAAGTTGAAGAGTTTAAAGTTGTTGAAAATAACAACGCTGACTACTTTGCTCTCTTCTCTCGGATTAGAGAGAAAACAATAATTTTATCAATCATATTTAGTTTCAAAGCTTTATTTCTCAAAGTAATATTGTAATGGGTTGAATTAACTTTATCTGATGAAAACACTTACTTAGCTTAGTTCATTTTCGTTCAACTTCAATGTTTTACATTTCATTAAGTAATCATAATCCGAAATGTAGGTCATTACTAGAACCATATCGTATAATTATTTATTTTTTGTGGATCTTATAAATGCTCAAAGTAATTATACGTAAGTAGTATTATCCGTGTTTAAAATGAAAGAATTGACTTACAGTATATTACCACTATAAAAAGTACAAAATAACCCCCTTTGGTAATTTTATACACTAATATGAGTTTTTTCCGGACAGTTTTAGGTTAATTGTGAATATCACACTGTTCAAAAACAAACTAATTTATATGTAATGCATGCCACTAGTAAAAAAATAATTATTTATTTGTTCATTTTAAGACTTTTGCTTCATTACACTACACAATGGTGTGGGTGATGGTGTTTGGGTACGTAACAAACGCAACTTTGTGTTTAACACCTATTTTTTTACGCTATGCCTGCAATGCCGTCATGTATTAACGACAAAATAAAAGTGTTACTGTGAAGAAATAGATTCGAAGATTATACAGGGAACGTTTAGTTGCGAAAACCAAGGACATAGGAATCACATTAGGGAAACTTCTCCGACTGGTGACAAAACGGTTTTTGATGGGATACATCTTCGATGGGCCTGGTGGGAAAACAAACTCGGAAAGAATGTAGAAGTGATGTGAGTGAGAGAGAGCGGAAACCAAACTCAGAGTGTTTTAAGAATGATGGAGGAATTTGAAATGAACACAACTTGTTACTCTAGAATGGACGCTAACATCTTTTATCAATCATATTCAGAACTATATTGTTTTCATTTTTTCTAGCTAGGCCTGAAATCGTTTTCTATTTCCTATTATTAGTGCTGAACGCACCCCCTTTAAATTAATGAAATAAAAATAAAGAATAAAAAATAGTACCGGTAAGCGATTTTTTTTACTCTTGTCTATATTTTTCTATTTGGCGAAAATACCTATTGGCAGTCAATAATAACGATGATGAACGTTGATGAAGTTTTAGCCCATATCAGGCTGTCAAATATTTTAATATTTTTTGTCTTGTTTTGTCAAAGTGGATTCGCTAAGCACTACAATAAATCATTTAATATTTTTTCAATTAACAAAAAATAATAATACTAATGATAATTTTGTTAAAGAAACTTAAAAAAAAACTTTTTAGCAAAAATAAAAATTACTGAAAATATTTGTATACAATTTACTATAGTTTTCAAAAAATTATGTTCGCATCGTCAATGTATGTATTAATGATGCAACGACCGAGATTGTTGTAGTATTTTGGAACAACTTGATATATTTAAAAAAAATATCAAGAAAATGTGGGAAAATGTGATAGAGACATTAAAAGGTCATAAATAAAGCTAATATGACTGTCGTAATAATACGTGTCCGTCGTCGTCAAAGAGCTTCTACCTCAATACAATACACAGAGCAGATGTCGAGGCACAAATCCACTGTTCTGTATGGATGCAGGGATGCACTGGTGCAGCAATGGTGGTGTTAGACTGATGTTGTACTTCGGTTACGTTACATGATAGGATTTATTATAATATCTTACATGGTGTTATTTTTATGTAAAGGTTATAGGTAGGTGAAACAAAATATTTTGAGTTAGCAGTGAATACACACAATTTAATTGAAGCATTAAATGTAGTTGTTTGTGCAAAACTGTTGATAAATTAATAATTTATGTATGGCTATTAGTCCAGTAAAATTAGTACCTTACTAGGGAAAAATTGCTACAACATTTTTTTTGTTTTTGTTTTAACGGCTTTATTTATGTCCGAATATCCTAGGTTTGCCCCCTCGTCGGAGTTGAGCTTAAATGGTGGGGAGTAAAAATGTACATCTAAAGGGACATTTTTTATTTTTTGGTTAAATCTCGTAAACGGCTCAAATACTGAAAATATGTCCAGTATAAAAGTTAAAGAACATTTAATTCTGCATTTAATGATAACAACATTGTATATTTGGATTATCCGCTGTCATGCTACAACACATCAAACTGCACGATTTTTAACAACTTTTACAAAATTGTCTCCCAAAAGGCGTATTTTTTTTATTACGTTAAAGCAAAGAAATATCTTGAATCAATTTTTCCGATTTACCTGTTTTTGTTTAACGCTACTAGCCTACATTATTATTTAAAATAACTAAAGGTGTTGTGTGTTTTGTTTGTTTAACTTTTGTATTATACCCCAATTAAAAAAGTATACAATACTCAAGTGTTTATATAATTATATTACATAGTTACATAAGCATTGGATTTAAAAACATATTAAGCCCAATATTACTTTGCAAAAATTATTTGCTGTTTTATCTATTTGCAATGCTGTACCTTACGAAAACCGAAGGCTGTCAGAAACAGTTGGTGGAGTTTGTGGAGAGAATAAAACCCACATCTGCGGCAAAGCACCTTACGGGTTGTAAAAAGCATCATACGAAGTGACAAAACGTTTTCTGATATCTTGGGTGAAACCCAAAGTATGTTTGGACTGAAAGGGCGGCTTGAATCTTGAGCATTCATAATGTGATTTCTTCGTCACAACAAACATTTGGGACTGTCAACGTCTTGCTAAGTTTTAATCACTCGTTGTCGTTAGTGTGGCAATTGATTGAAATATCAACTTAATCTTTAGCAATATCAGTTATTTATTACATTAATTGGGTTTCACATTTCGTTAAAACCATCAACATCTCTTTAGTATCATAATTAGTTGTAACACCAAATAGTAATTCCAATCAAGTAAACAGGATTTAGGTGTAACGGTTTTCAGCTCTGATTACAAACTGGGTTTGTAAAAAATATTTAAGATGGTTAAATATTTGCAAAAAGTGTAACATAAAAAGTATGTTACTAATGGTATATAACAATAGCAATACATTTAAATGCATTTTAATGTACATATAATGTCCAAGACACCGTTAAAAAGAATTGTTTACATTTTATTTATCCATTTTAAGCTAAATACCATAAGTTTACTACACTAAATCAGAACTAAATAGATTACTTTAATGGTCCTAAAAAATGCAGATTGCCGATGTTCCCTTAAATATCGTCCAAATAAAAAATTAACTGATTTAAGTATTAAACTGAAACCTTAATGTTTACATTAATAAAATCAAATGAATCCCTTAAAAACATTCATAAAATTAGATTATGGAACAAAATTAAATAAAATAAATACAGTACGAGAGTCCAGACATAGTCCGACCCAGGAGACAGAAGTCGGTAGCGGAGTCTGCTTGTGGGCACAATAAATCACTGGTCATCTGGTACATCCCTGCAACTTACTTGCTGACTCGTCACCAGGCGTCTTTGATAGCTGACCACTGGTTTGCTTTAATATACACCACGTATAGTTTGAGATAAGGGTCATACCTGAGTAGGATTGTGAATTTATTGTGTTAACTCTATAAAGGCGAGTTGCAGTAATATGTAACCTTTACAGGTGTACATTTGTTTTCATAAATTGACTCGAAAAGCAGTGCTCCAGTTTTGTAGTAATAAAAGAAACAATGATTTAACTGATTTAAGTTATTTATTTAACATGGGATTTCATAACCAAGGCAGCATCACAAATTTCTATTACTTACTTAATAGCTAATTAATTTCAAATTGATTCGGAGAAACGATTTCAGCATCGAGGATTGTACCTACTAAACATTTATTTTAGTTGAAATATTTTATGAGTGTATACTAATTGAAATGCATGTTTAACGTTAAGTTGGAATAGAAAAACGTTGGTATTTTCAGGTGTGTTGAACTAAATAGGTGTGAAATAGTGCAGCATTATAAAACATTTACGGAGATTTCAAACTCCCTTGGAACATTTTTAGTAAAAATTCAGACGGAGCTTTTTTCCGTTCGATATGAATAATTTACGACGAGGAATAATATGAGTAAAAATAAAAGAAGATGGAGTAAGAAGATCAGGTTATGTTGTGCCTAATTATTTTATCGGGGCTCTCAAGTTTAAATGGTTCCAATAATAGCATTAAGCGTCAGTCGAGATTTACCAAGCAGAAGTGGGCCGCTTTCCGTGAAGCCCGAAATGGCTGGTTAATATTAATGGAAGAGAGGTTGACAAGAAAATATTTATTCTGTTATCAGAGAACGTATCTGGTTTTTCTTCTTTTTTATAATAAGTCCTCTTTAAATATTGCAAAACCATGCAACTAATTTAACCTACTAGAAATGCATATTTATTATTGAATGTTTTTTCTACATAGATTATAAAATATATGTCTGATGTTCAATTTTACCTAATAAAATACTTAGTATTCACGGTTTGGTTCTTTGATCAATAAAAAAAGAACAAATTAGGTTATTGAAATGTGTATTCGCAGTTTTAAGGTAAACAAAAGTGAATTTACAATGTGTATGTGTAATAATGGATGGGAATTTTCGTTCCGGATAGATGATGCTGTGCTTCAAAACCACATTTTTGATCGGTGTTGTATATTTAATAATGTGCTGTAGAGAAAACCCTTTGTAAAAGTCCATGTTTTACAACAAAACAAACTACTGTGCACACAACCTGAACAAAATCTATATATTAATACGCAAGCATGTTTCATTTCCTCCTTTTTTCTCAGCTCGTGTGCATCGTAGGAAAAATCCGAGCATACCGTTAAAAAGGTATAGTCCTGTAGATGAGCAGAATCACACTCTAATTCACATCGGACTCCAGAACTACGCCCCACAGGCTTTCAAAGTTTCAATGTTAATCTTATGGAGAAAGGAGAATTGAATGAATCATAAGACTGCTGTTGTAAAAACAACTGCTAAAAAATAAGAAAGAACAGATGTTTTAGTTCTAAAATGTCTTAAACTTCATGGGTCCAGACCAACTGAAAATTTGATCGAATTTCGATCAGGAGGCGATCTCTAGTATAAATTATTATGTGTTATATATTTTACAAAATGTAATGATTTAGAGTAAAATAAACGTCTTAAATATCAGTTTATGAGTGAAAACTAATAACCTGGTAAACTGTTTGAGCGACAGACGCATTAGCACACAGAGTTAATCGGGCGTAACGAATGAAAACTTTGGGATAAACTTTGGGCAACTTACACAACAACGTCACACGGTTGACCTGGTGTTTACCTGGAACAGATACACAGGAGTTAAAATTAAGTAGAAAAACAATTTTTTGAGAAGGCTCAATAAAATAAAAACTTTTATGGAGATTTAACATGGGGTTTAAGTCAACTTTTTTAATCCTTTGGACAGTTCGTTTGAGACTTCCACTTCACCGATTTACAAGCAGTTTGTACCTTGTAATTACCTTTAAGGTTATCTTACCTTTTTTAATAAAAAATCTAAATTTCGAAACCTTTGCAAAATTTATTTGACAGGTTTTTTAATCAGCTGGTTGTATTACACAACGAGACAGTTTATCTAAAAACAGTAGAAGAGCAAACACTCAAGCAGAATTTGGTTGTGGGCTGATACCTAAAAATGAGCATGATTATAATTAATTAATATTTAAATAAAAAGTAAAATTATAGTTAGGTTTGTACTATTTAAACTGTTCAGTTTTATAGTTGATGGATAAAAAATAAATAAATAAGTTTTGCTTGTTAAATTATTTGGTACTATACCTTAACAATTGAGAGGATATAGCAATTTTAAAAGTACATTTTATACATATTTTGCACAATCTGCCTAGCGATCTACATGATACATGGCTACAGCTCTACTTGGGTAGAGCTGTTCCATCGAGTATTGACAGGCAATGACTCGTAATTTTTTGTAATTCGTGTGGAATGTGTTTATATAAAGTTTGTAAAAAAGTTAAACGGTAATTGTTAACTGTTGAAATAAACTAGGTTTGGCTGATGAACCGAATTCTGACTTGTAATTGAAACGGTTTACGGGAGATTCATAAAGCGGGAACTTCCTATGATCATAAAACTTTAATGATTAAAGATCAACGGAAAAATACAAATAATAAACGACTTGAAATGTTCGAATTACATGATTAAAAAAATACTATCACTGTCGTTGTTGATGACAAAAATAATTTTAGTATTGTTTAATCAGTCCGTTTGAAGTTTCAACACGACGTGACAGCAGCAGCAATCGTCACAGAAAATGCCATCCAATCCGGGGAACAACATTAGCTGAAATCACCAGCACACAGGAAACGCATTACACCGGCGCGTGTGGCTGCACAGCCATATTAACTTGACCACAATTATCCGCTCTGGTGAAATACGTTAATGAGCAAAATAAACGAGCAAAGTAGTTTCGAAGCCTACACATTAATTGGGTTAACGTGCCAGTAAATTCTATCGGAGTGCAATTCAATGTATCTGATAACTTAGTAATGGGGTTTTGATGCTTTTTACAATCAAGGTGCAATTTTATGTCACTCTGTGGTAGGAATTGAAAACTGGTGTTAAGTAATTTGAGGGAGTTTTCTGTTGTCCGAATCTTGATGTTATTGATATGATTAGTGTCGTTAGGGGTTGTAGAGAAAGTAAACACGCATTTAAAATGCTTTCATATACTTAATGCAATTATTAATGGTATGTTAGATAAAGCATAATACCACTTGAAACTATGAAAAAGCTGTGCTACACTATAGTTGTTCAGACTCTTGTGTTAGAGTTCTTCAAGTAAAAGTATTAGGTAAGTAACTTCATCTGAGGATTTAAGAAGTTAGATTGTCACTAAAACCTTACACAACAAAAGTTAAACCAAACCGAAGGGCCTACAAAGTTTCAATTGTTCCTAAATGACCAAACATGCTAGTGTACTCTTGCAAACATTATTTAATATGTATAATTTTATTTTATTTTCACGTAAACTAATAACTTTGTATAGAACAAAACTAATTTGGTTTATTGTCAGGAATGCGTCGAGTTATAATCCCCCCCACCATAAAATAGACCAATAAAGTAAACTTTCTGGTGCATTAAGCTAATAGATGTAAAAAAAAAAAACAAAAAAAAAACAACAAAAAAACAGTAAAACAGCATTATTTTAATTAATCATAAATATTTTAGTCTAATTGTGTAGCATATTTGGTCAAATCTAACTTAAAACGGAGTACTGAAGCTAAAATCGTTGAAAGTTACACCTTATGGGGTCTGCAAGACCGTTAACAGCAATAAGAAGTTAAGGTGCGAACTTCAGAGAATGTTTTGCTTGGGGGGGGGGGGGGCTTGAGGGGGGGAGGGAGAGGAATTTGAAACAAACACAACTTGTCTCCTGCTGTCGATAACTCCCGTCTGAAGCGATTTGTCAACCCCCATTGCGCTTTCAGATTTCCTACTTTTGTTCTACGCACGACTCCGAATAATTCATTTGATAAAATACAAATGAAAATTGTAATTTCGACATACCGGTAAATACACTGAAGAACGTTTAAAAAACAATTTAAACCTCAGTTTTCATAGTTAATTTTAAGGATACAGCACAATTTTTTTATACATAAAAGTTAATACCGTAGTCACTTAAGGGACATTATAGAGCACAAACTGATTAAGATTTACTGTAGTCAAATTTGTACTTAGACGTACTTTTTGTACAAAGTCTGAATGTGTTTCTATTTTGATATATTTCTTTTCATTATTCGTCAATTAAGAGTATAGAACTTTTCACTTGATATTCTAAATGATCAGCCTCAATAACATCAAGGTTAAAGTAATTTAAACAAAAAATTATTTGTATACTGATAAGATCAATGCTTTATTTGTTTCAGTTGGGTTTATAGAATTTTATGTAATATGACGTAACATAAATACAAGTTTTCGAGGTATAGAATATCGCAGCTATAGTGTAAGAAATGAATTTGACATCTTCATTGGCGGAAATTTATGTTTGCAACATGGAACGGATCAATTAGAGGAGTGTCCTCTGTAATAGGCCATGAGGTAGATACTGCCTGTCAATTAAAGGCTAGGGGTTGGGGGAGGGGATGATCGACGTGCATTTCATTGTAAGAGGCGAATGATGTATCAAATCAGGAACACACGCGTTTCCTTACCGCTTAATGCGTGCTTTGTTAATTTACAGTATAGGTTATTTTAACCAGAATATTTGACAAAATGTTACTGTATGAAAATGTCAGGATTTTATAGCATTCATTAATTTTGTAGGCTATTTTAAAAAAAGTTGTTGAACCTAAAAAACTGAATTTTTTTATTAAAAAGTGAAGCACCTGACCTCTACACCTAACTCAGAAACAAGGGTCTGAACTGTATCGGGGAAAACAAATTCCACATCTGCGTTGAAGCACCTTTGGGTAGTAAAATGGCCCATACGGAGTGACAAACGTTTTCTGATATATTGGAACGACTCCAAAAAGCGCTTGAGTAAACGAAATAATTTTAAAACTAGTGCACTCGTTGCTCGATATCGAGCAATTTAGTTAAGGTATTTTTCATGTTTACGCTTTTTGATCAGTTTGTTAACCAGTGCATCCTCCAATGTTTAAAACATAACCTATTTGGTATGAATATACAGATGTTTTCAGTGGTGTAAATACTGTGTTTACTCGTTACAGCTGGTAACATGAAATCTTTTTAATTTCCTCCTCAATATGGAGAAATTTAGAACTTTAAGGTCGTCTAGGGCTCTTAGTTTAAATAAATTTCTACCAATTTACTTTAGAAACAACTTCTCGCCGAGCCCTATTCAATGACACTAAAATGATTAAAATTGGTTGAAAACTGTAGGAGGAGTTCCTTGTACAAAAACAGTGTCGGGTATTAAATATGTATAGATAGAAGATGTAGAAAACACTATAATTCCTTGGTAATCTGGCATTATATACTTAGAACCGGATTAATATCTGCTTTAATATATTAAGAAATATTTAGCAATTCATGGGAGCTTAGAGAATAATGCACATATTGCAATAAACCTTTGTAATTAAAATTCCCAAGCCTCGTGTGTTCCATCACGTTTCAAAGCAGTGCATTTTGTAGTATCATAATACCAATATAAATTGAATTGATTTACAAAAGGGCTAGAATGTTGTAGCCCACTCTACCGGGGTGCGGAAAATAACCGACCGTGGCTTTAATAATAAATTGCCAGTGATTTGTTCTGCTGTGATTTAACTTCCTAACCTGAGTACGTACCAAGGGTTTCATTTACAGTGGTTTCAAATTCACTTATATTTAAATATTTATTTTTCTAGTGAATTTAAGTATTTTATAATTTTACTACTTAAAAATTAAAAGGTGTGCAATTTTCTTGCTCCTTCTTTAATTTCAGCGCATTTCTAAATAGTTAATAAAGCAAGACTCTATTGTTGTAAAACAGCCAAAACTATCTTTCTGACATGTTTACTGCAGTTAGTTATGTTTTTGAGGCTTTACTTGTATACACCTAATATGATACGAATTTTGAAACTTAATTATAACGTGAAAAAGACTGCAATAAATAATAGTTATAATCGTGTTAATAATTTTTTTTTTAATTCGTATATTTTTTGAGAAATAATTATACTGATCTAACAGCTATTAAAAACAAAGTAAAAGAGAGCTTACTCAAGTCACAAACCACACAGAATCACGCGAGGAAATTGAATGTGTAACGTTGTGTCAGAGTTTACTCATAAATGATTTCTAAATCGCTGGCATAAAACTGCAATTTAATAAATGATTTATAAAGTAGTAAATTTGTAGTCTACTCATGCGAGAAACTTATATTTAAGTCAAATCCGTAAGCCGAAAATAGGCGTATAGATTATAACAATAAAATTATTTTGTATTAAAATATTGATATATGGATTATTTTTACTCGCTAAACATGTACACCAAACAATGTTCTTCCAAAAGTGTGTGTGATTTTTAGTATTATTGTAGAATTCAATAATATGGTTATCAATATCCCGTTAATGATATTTATTTTTTGTTTTGTATTCGCCGAAAAATTTCGCCACGAATGTTCGGCTTGAAATAGTTTAACATATATATTTGCCGATTTACAGTGACTAACGGCTTTATAGAGAGGAATTTATTGTAAACTTTTTAACGTGTTAAATTTACCATGCGTATAGGACATTAAGTAAAGGGGACATAAATATAATAAAGGGCAGTTGGGCAGCCCCCGGCAGCTGAGGGGCGGACACGGCGCGGCGGCGGCGGGGACCCGGACGGAATATTAACCATCACACGGGCGACGATTAATCACACACTAATTGTTGGACATTATTCATCGCACACTTAATGCAAGTAATAGCTTATGTCAATAGATTTATTGGAAAACAAATCATCGATAAACATCCGATGGAATATGGGAGGATCCAGTCACCCTTCCGCAGAATTAATTAATTATAGACAAGTATAATAACGAGCGCCTCCGCGGTTTCAAGCGAGGGAAAAAACGAGTAAATGGTAGTAGAGAAAAGTCTTTTTATATCCTGGATATGAAATTGGTAATTTGCAAGAAAAAAATAGCTTTTTATATTGACTTTTTAAATATCGTTCCATAGACCTAATATGTCAAACTTAAATAGGGTAACAAAATTTTTAAACGTAAATTATCTCATCACGGATATAATTCTAAAATAAAATATATCTATGACGATTATTTATAAAAGATATTCAGTAAAGGGTGGTTTTTATTTTTTATTTTTTTATTTCGTGTCCATCAATGCCAGTGGAATTTTTTAACGTTTTGACGGGAAACGATCGGAATCCCAGTCTTGGTACTATCTTCCATCGACCAGTTGTTAGAAAGCATAGCCCAATGACAAATGACAACTCGGTCCGGAATCAATCCTTTAAAAATTACTAACTTTCCTCCACTTAGCTATAACAATGAATACAGAATTAGCTACTCATCCAGTCAATTGGTTGTGGGGGAATCAATTCAATGGTGCTGATAAAAACCTTTTAAATTTAAATACTTAATTATTCTTCTTTGCAGTGACAATTATGGATACATTACTTATATTTAATACATGTGGTAAACTGAACATTATTATTGCTTAAGCATATGAGGTCTGTGACAAGTGCTCGTTGTGCTCGATGGCAGTTTAGGAATAAAACATTCTATGCTGTTAGGAACATTTTGTGTGTGTGTTTTTCTATTGGCACAAACCATTCCCTTTACCAGAGGGTTAACGATGAATATGAAAAGTTAGTAAGTAAGTAATCAAGACAAAGTAGAAAACGCGTAATTTTAGTGTCACATTCAAGTGTTTTATCGCGGATTATACCTACAGTATTCAGCAAGAATTTTAAATAAAAATTGAAATTGAAACTTCAATATTCTGCATAAGCGCAATATTTAAGAGAGGAAGCAAGAATATTATTTTTGACATAAATTCGAAACAAACACAACTTGCCAGTCAAAGTCGATAACTGAAGTCTAGAGGGATTTG
Organism: Neoaliturus tenellus; assembly: GCA_030545055.2. Classification (NCBI taxonomy): domain Eukaryota; kingdom Metazoa; phylum Arthropoda; class Insecta; order Hemiptera; family Cicadellidae; genus Neoaliturus; species Neoaliturus tenellus. The sequence continues at coordinate 74,380,481 of CM061532.1, read as the reverse complement.
TAATTTTTTATTGTGCTTCCAGATTTTCTCCTGTTCGTTGAAACAAGCAGATTAAATATAACAATTCCCCTTATTTACCTACATTGTATTTCATTTTTATTAAAATTTCCATACTCTTATGATTTACTTTTGGCTTTAACAAAAATACATATTCCACTCTATGATCTGAAGCTCTGATCTGTTGATACATTAAACTCATAACGACCAACTCCTTAATTTTAATATAATTATGTATTTTTTCTCGCAGGAAAATTTAATCTATATATACGGAGTGAAGTTTTGAAACCTTATCATCTTTCGGTTTAAAAAAAGTGACACCGATTTTCAACTATTGATTAAAGAAAGAAGCCCTCACGTTGACATGAAAAAAACATAGTCAGTCACTGTCGACGTTTACAGAAATTTATTTAGTCCATAACTTTCAATCAGAATTCCCTTAAACATGAGGCCACTAAGTATGAATTTTTTATGAAAATGTAAATGCCGATTTCAAATCGAACAAATTATGGATAAAACCGTCTTTGAAATAGAAAGTAATAAGTTAAGGATTAAAAACCTATGTTTTTTTTTTTTTTTTTTTTTTTTTGAGGGAGAGGCGGAAAAATGCATTACGCACACAGGTGGCCAGCCTGTAGTGTGGGGCTCCCCTAAAAAACGGGTTTACCCACTAAAAAACCTCCTCTACTCTTTAGGAATCTAACCTGGAATTGTTTATCACATTACGTCAGGCTAGGCCTAAATTTGGCTTACGCCCGTCGGGCTCGCTCCTTATCCAGCCGCTCTATCAAGGGATCTGGGCCACTTCGCGGTCCAGATCGGTTTTCTTTTCCAGGAGGATGCCCCGGACGAACTGTGACAAACAATCCCAGTTGCCCTCATCCTCCAAAATCTTTTGGCAGACCGAGTCCACCGAAAATGCACCAAATATTTGTGTGGCCTCCAGGCGGGGCCCTTCCCAACGGGGACAGCGGAAGAATGTGTGTTCTGCATCGTCGGGAACACCCGGGCAATAAATGCAGTCCGGTGAACCGGTCTTTCCCATCCGGTTCAGGTACGATCGAAAATAGCCGTGACCTGTCAAAAATTGGGTCAGGTAGTAGTCCACCTCCCCATGCCGCCGTTCCACCCATGGTTGGACCTGCTTGATAAGTCGCGCAGTCCATCGTCCTCGGGTGTCGTGCTCCCAGCTGTGTTGCCATTGCTGGAAGGTTCGGGAGCGCTCTTCTATTCTTGCCGTGTCCTTGCCGATCTCGCCACGTCTCTGATGAATCGCTTTCCTCTCCCCTGCCAAGAGCTTGACAGGGATGACTCCGGCGACCACCAGGACGGCAGGCTCGGACACTGTCCGGTGGGCGGAACACACCCGGAGCGCAGCTTGACGCTGAACCCGGGCGAGTCGCAACCTGTAGCACTCCTTATCTAGAGCGCCTGCCCACACCTCTGCCCCGTAAAGGAGCACGGACTGGACCGCGGACATCAACAGACGTCTTCTGCTGGATCGGGGACCCCCGACATTGGCCATCAGCCTACTAAGGTGAGTAACTACCTTAGCGGCCTTGTCCGCCGTACGGAAGATCTGATCCCTCCAGCTTAACTTGGTGTCCACCATAACCCCAAGGTATTTGGCGGCACGAGTTGATGTGACCACCTCCCTTCCCACTCGAAACGGGACGACGGTGTCGATCCTCTTCTTCGTGAGAATCACGATCTCCGTCTTACTAAGAGCAAGCGAGAGACCGTGATCGGACATCCAGTTGTTGACAACCCGCATAACTCGGTTCAACTTTAGTTGGGCCAGCTCAACGTTGCGTGCAGCAATGAGAGCTGCGACGTCATCGGCGTACCCAACCAAAGTGGTTTCCTCAGGCATCTCGGACCTCAGGAGGCTGTCATAGGCAACGTTCCAGAGATCCGGGCCGAGTATTGAACCTTGTGCGGCACCAGAAGTGACTTCCATCGTCCGCGTTCCGTCCCTCGTGTCATAGATCAGGCTTCGAGAGCGTAGATAATCCTCGATGAGCCGCAACAGATATGCAGGAATACGAAAGGTGTTACGAAGCACATCCAACATATCGACCCACCTCGCCGAGTTGAAGGCATTCTTGACATCAAGCGTAACAAGAAGCACTACTCGGCGGGAGAAATGGTTGTGGCTCTCGGCTCTCTCCACAGCTCTCTGAACTTCGGTGACAGCGTCGATCGTTGACCGTCCCTTTCTGAAGCCGTACTGACGGGGGCATAAGTCCCCGGCAGCTTCCACGGCAGAAGTCAGGCGGGAACGGATCAGCTTCTCGAACAGCTTCCCAGCCGTGTCCAACATGCAGAGAGGCCTGTGGGACGACGGCAGTTCGGGATCACCTTTGCCCTTGCTGATCAGTACAAGCCTGGCTGTTTTCCAGGGAGCCGGAAACACCCCTTCTACCAAACAGGCATTGTACATTCTCAACAACAAGTCAGCGTTGATTGAAAATACTTTCTTTAAAGCCTCACTGGGAATCCCGTCCGGGCCAGGAGCCTTGTTGCTCTTCAGGGAGAGAACGGAGGTTTCCAGCTCCTCGAAGGTGAAGAGTGGAACGTCCTCTACCCGTCCGAAGTCAACCGGCGGTCGCTGTGGATGTTCAGGAAACAACGCAGCGACGATCCTCCCCATGGTGGCGCCCTCCATGATGGAAGGTGGAGAGCGGGCGCCGAGTTTCTGTGTTACAAGTTTGTAACCCAGGCCCCACGGGTCAGAGTCAACGTCGTCACGAAGTCTCCTCCAGCTATTCGCCTTGCTCCTGTTTATCGCCTGGCGGAGAGATTTTCTCGCAGCTTTATAGGCCTCCGACTTACGAACTCTGTCTGCGGGAATTCTCGCTCTTGTGGCGGCTCGTCTAGTTCTTAAACATGTTCTTCTGAGTTCCGCAATCTCTTCAGTCCACCAGTAAACGGGTTGTTTGTCGCGTCGGGGTTTCCTTCGCGGCATAGACTGGTCGCAGGCCGAGACGATCAGTTCCATCGTGGATGTTACTAGTGCCTCGGCCCCAGCCTCACCAGGATTCCCCTGCGCTCCCCGAGAGATGACTTCGGTGAACTTGACCACGTCCAGTTTGTTGGTGTTCCACCGGCGTGGCCCTTCCCGAGATGCGGAAACTCGACGATTTGCCTGATCATGCAGGTCAAAAACGATGTATTGGTGGTCGCTACCCGTGTAGTCCTCCACAACCCTCCAGCCAGAGATTCTCGGAAGGAGCGACTCAGACGCAAAGGTGACGTCGGGGATCGTGCCTCTCTGCCCGGGGCGCCGAAAAGTAGGTGTGTCGCCCTGGTTGAGGACGACAAGACCGGCCCTGGCGATGAAATCCAGGATGTATTTCCCCCGGGAGCTGGTAGAGGGCATTCCCCACTCGACGGCCCTGGCGTTGAAATCGCCACCAACGACGACATGCCCGGTGGTGCCGAGAACGCACTCCTCTAGGCTATCTATCTTGTCGCGGAAGTCCTGGACGGCCTCGTTGGGTGTGAGGTAGCAACTGAAGATAGTCACGTCCCTACACCGAACCCAGACGAATCCTCGGCCGCGCCCGTGACTCCGCACCAAAACATCTCGTGTATTACGTGCCCAATACGTTCGTTTATTAAAATGCAGCAGTACCGAGGCTGTCCGAGATCCAAGTGTTTGGGTCTCTGTACCGATACTGTTCACTGATAAGGAGCGCGTCAGCACCAAGTTCTCGGGCGAGCTGATCTAGAAGGTTATCAGCTCCCCAGGATCTATGAAGGTTGGCCTGGAGGATGCGAATTACCGGCCGCTGCCTTTTGCCTGTTCAAGTGCGGCTCTGAAGGCACCTCACTGACCAGACCCGGGTAAGTGACCGAGGGCACTGGAGCCTGAATCCTTGCAGAGGAAGCAGGAGGGGCTCGAGGAACATTCCTTACGTTTGTGGCCCTGGCTTCCACACTGGAAGCAGTTGGCACTCCTGTCGGGCCCTTTACAGTTTCGGGAGGAGTGGCCGAAACCGAGACAGCGGAAGCATCTCGAAACTACCACCCTCCGTTTGAGCCTGCAACTGACCCAACCGACTCTGAGGTGCTGAAGGCTAAGCAGCTTATTGGCGTGCTTTTCGCTCATCTCAGCAACAGCCATCCGGAGTTGACTTCGGTTAGGCTTTGTCAGCCATACCCTCACTCCATCGGCCGGGATTAAAAACCTATGTTAAATATACGTAAAATGGATCGTCAATATTCCACAAAATGATCAGGCACTCAAATTTTTCTTAGTATCACTAGCCTAATGTCTCAGATAACATATTATAAACTAAATTCAAAATTGTTACTACAACCCTTTATCTATGTATTGAGTGAGGCGAAATGTGCATGGAACGTAAATACCATTTCGATATAAGGAACCGTGTACTGTAGTCGAGCGAGAGATACGATCGATTTTTATCCTGAAGGTCTGCAATGTCGTCTGTCTATCACGTTTGTTTCCAATATATCAAAGTCTCTCTCGGTTCCTCAGACGCGATGCTCTCTGTAGAGAGAAAAGTTTACAAACATTACTGGGGGCGAGGTATTTCTCCGGTTGAGATTTTAGCTCGAGACATTATTTTAAGAAACACACGAACCTGGCTGTTACGGTTTCTGAAATTATAAACTCCATTTATGAGATGTTTCCTTGTCGAAATCTCTCGCTACTGGTTGTATGAAAAGGGTTTTTTATGTAACGATTTAAACATTAAATAAATAGAAGCTACTAATCAATTATTTATTACACATTTTCCATGTTTTCTAGATTTCTATGCAACAAAGTATAAATATTTAAAAAAATATTAATTATATATATTTAGAAATGTATGTAAAGAAATTCAAGCAAGGAAGTTGTATTTGTTGTGAGTTTCTGAAACACAAAGCTTGGTAAGTGAAGAGATGAAAATGCGTCGTCTTTATAATTTCCACTCAAATCCCGCAACCCGATCCTTTATTCTATTTACTAAGCTCTAATTTTCATCACTTCTTTGTCTGCTTTCACTGGGACTTAACACTTTGAACTTTATTGTACTGAAATTCTTTCTTCTACTATTTTACAGAAAACTGTTACTGGTTAAAACATTGTTGTCCACTAAACTAAATTAATTTTTAATTTTCAGGGAATCATTCTACTGTTTTTTATTTTGAAATGTATGTGATAAAGTATTATTTTACGACAGTGAATTATATTTGAAAAAGTTTGTCTCATTTCAATGAAAAACATTGCTTAGTAAAATTTGTTTGCGTAAACGTGATTGATAACGTAAAATATTACAACTAAAATTAGTTAAGGAATGAAACTCTGTTATGTTAACTTGTATACTTGGTATTAAATATCTTTATTTTAGAGAGGAATATGAATGTAAAGGCAATCATTGTAATAATTCAAAGGCTACATAATAAGACACCACAGCTTTTACTAGGCTAAAATCCATTAGCTGATGTGTTTGAGATTGTGAAGTAAAATAAATAATCATTCGAAATCTCTGCATATACGGTTCACATTTTAACTGAACGCTTAACAATTAAATTGGTAATGAATTTAATTAGGATTCCAAAATGTTCAGATTGGTTTCAAATCACGTATCCAAAATAAAAAAAGTTTGTTTTCGGGACATATTTATATTTTTAATCGTGGGACAGTTCTTAGACTTCACAATACAGTCACAGTCCATAAACTGTACATTGAATTTTTGTTTTAACTATCGTATATCGGAAATCTTCTATTGTGCTGAATAAGCGACATTCGAATGGAGCCGGAGAGATGGGGGGGGGGGGGGGCCGAACAAATTGCTACAATCAGCCAAGATAACTAATTAATTTGCCGCCAGGGACGGCAACATGCGGGCGTACTTGAATGTAACAATTACTTCGCAATGCCTCCCCGTCCCCGGCGCGGCGCTCAGAAGCCCACCCGCCCGCATACCTGAGCTGGGCATCCGATTATGATCATCTCAGCTACGAAATATATTGCAAATTGAATAACCGCCCAGGAAAAAATAACAATAATTTTTCAATATAATAAATGTGCCCGATGAAGAAATAAGAGACTTAGACATAGACTCCTAATAGCAAGTATTACAAGTATTGGGGCAAGTAGACTTCATTTTACCTGTTAAAAAGGACCTGCTATAGTTTTGGGACAGAGCAAATTATAGTACAAAATATTTGATACCCTTAGATGTGTATTTACTGTACATTTTCATGGTATAAAAGTCACTATAAACATTAAAATTATTACACTAGTTACATACAATGAAAACTAGGTATGAGGTAGCAAAATTATAGACGTAAGGCATTATCGATCTCCATCTTTACGAGCAGTATGCTCAATATTTTAAATATGTTTACCAACAGATGGTTGGCAACTTTATCAAAAAGAGGGTAAACTGTCCTTGACAAAGCGATCTTTGATACTCGCCGCTCAACAGGGCGTAGTTGATGTTGCCGTTCGGGACAAGATAGTAGGGGGGGTGGGAAGGGGTGAAACTGATCCCCGTCACCGCTGACAACCCCCGGGGCAGCGAAGTGCATCATAGTGGGCTAACGAGTTCTTAGAAAACAAATACCTCACCACCGTCTGGAATATAAATTTCTAAGAAGCCATAATATATTAAATTGTGACTTAATAAATAAATAAATATAAAGAAAAAACTGGTTTTAGATCTTTTGTTATGTATATTTGTCACCTCGAAAACAAGTTCATTAACATATTTTGAAAAGTTTAAATGATTTTAGATTATGAATCACATTTTCGGTGGCAGTCAGGCCATATTCTAGATAAAAAATGAACCCCTAAAAAGTGAAGAAAGTTGATCCACCTAACAGTTACTTTATTTTAAAGTAATTTACTTTTACTAACCATGGTTATACAAAAATACAACTATTATTTATTCGTTGTATTTTAAAAATTATTCGATGTCTATATAATTATTATTTACTCAATTATCCCAGAATAGAAAAAATCATTAGCTGTTCTCTCCTCAAACCCCAGTTTCGTCGCGATTCAGCTACAAGCCAACTGTTGTTGCAATTAAACAACGCAGCTACGACCACATTTACATACTACCATCATGTTCAGCAAGGCACAATCACCTCTCAACTGTAGGGCCACTTAAAACTAATTTAAGGACATAAAACTTACTCGTATAAAACTGGTAAAACAGATTAAACTGTACACGTGCATCAAGAGGAACTAACTCGTATCTACAACGTAATTAAAAATGTTAAACAAGAAATATATTTAAAAACTTCTCAATAAATTATTTGGTTATTGGTTAGAAAGGAAAAAACATTATAAGAAACTTTTGCGAGGGAATTGTAACAACGTGATTCCACAAAAAATGACTGAAGCAGCTTAGACAATGCTTTGGGAGGAAAAGGTAATCGACATAAACAATTAGCGAGAACGATTTAAATCATTTGCAATTGAGGTCGGGGTGAATCCATATTAGGAGAGAATGAGCTTTGAAGATTGTTGCGATACGGTCCAACACTCCGATGGAACTCAATCCGAAGTAACTCTCATGGAGGACTTCCTCGACAGCGAGGAGTGTACACTACGAGACCTGGCAGGGAGTCACTATTGAAGAGTAGGCCTACTTATTGTGAACAGTTCTTACGAAGTTAATTACGGTATTTAAGTCCACGTAAATATACGAATAAATAATAGACTAATGAACCTGTTTCAGCTTTGTGAATTGATATTGTCTAACAGTCCAATGCATTTCGACCTATCAATGAATTCAGAATTTTTTGCCATAACTATGCCTACTAAATGCTAAGATCTTAAATACAATTCTTTATTTAGTTTTAAATATTTATTACCTTTATGAACTTTGAAAATGTAGGCTTATTCGATTTCCTTATATATTTAGGATTTATATATTCGATTTCCGTTGAAAGCAAACTGCAACGAAAGCGTTTTCCAAAGCGATGACAGCGAACACTAAACTGCACTCACCTCGCATGTGAGGTGCATCTTGGATGAATATGCAATTTTATAGCGGCCAAGACCTTTACTGGGAAGAATCAATTATCCGATACATGACTGGAACACCAGTTTAAATCAACTACAAAGGGCGGGTCTTAAAACATAGCCTCATGGCAAAATGCAAATTGTATAAAATTAAGTGTAAATTTAAACCAATACATTCCATATAAAGCAGCGAACAAAAGACGCTCCTACGATTTTTTCATACAATTAGGTAATTATATTGAATATTATTTTTAAAACTTTTATTGCCAATTATCACGACTTTGTGTTGATATCAAGCTATTTTTTATTTATTTTTTTATCTTATGAAATTAAATATACTGTATTTTTCTTGTCCTTTGATTTATTTTAAGTACCTTCCTCCCTATTTATTTTTTATATATAAGCTACAAGTTTTGAACTCTGTACATCTATGTTAGACCTAAATATCTTGTTTCTCATAGGTTCATCGATTTTCCACCTCCAATTTGCCACAAACTTGCCCTCAAAAGGTTGAGTATATCGGGAGTTATTGCTTTTTTTTCAGACACATGATTTTAATGCAATGTTTGACCGCCTGCCATTTTTGACTCGGTATTCCTTTTGAGGCATGGTTTTCGAAATTGTATTCTACTAAAACAGACCTTTAATTTGGTGTACATTTCAGATTATGCTTACATTTAAGAATGTCGGGTTACTCCTTGTGGGCCGTCCTCCATTGGGGGTGGAGAGTCAATGTATCCATGAAAATCCAGATATTTAAGTCTAACATGGATGTACGGAGTTTAAACCTTCTAACTTATACCTTACACAAAATAAATGGGGGGGAAGAGACTTTAAACCCAACCCGTATAATAGCAGTTACGGATTTATCTATTTTTACTTTTAGATGTGAATATGGTAACTGAAGGATTCGTAAATAAAGAGCATGCCAGACTAAAAAAATTAAATATAGATTTTAAATTAATTGCAAAACTATGTTCACGTTCAACAGTTTAAACTAGCAACATTGTGGCAATAAATTAGCTGTCTACATCTTACCAACCTTGAGCGTTATACAAGATGTAAATAATTGCTAAATTGCTGGGAAATCCAATTTTTTTATGTTACGGAGTTTCTATAAGCACTTTCCTGTCAAGTCATGTTTCCTTATAATTACGGAAACCTAAATAACCACGTTAAATTCAGTTCTCTCTCTAGAGATACAAGTGCAAAACTGGATAGATATTTGCACTAAATGCACAATTCATTCGTCATTTATTTGCGATGTAATGTTACACACATTGTGTTGGAAATGTGATACAGTTAAATTATACGTTGAGCAACCGATTCCGCATTTTATATTCCCGGAACCGCTGACAAAGCAGTGATAATTAATAATATGGAGCGGGAGCAGTTGCAGCGGTGTAACTGTGATTGGTGACTGGTGACAATGAGAACGAGGTTTTTGTCGCGGCAGGTTGGCATCACTGAGTGCACCATTAGTCATGGCCATTGACACCGGACGATTGGCAACACTGCCCATTGTCCGACATTCACGTCATTTTTTACACACGGGAACGATTCACTGAATTGATGTCTGTTGGATAAATGGGCCTCTTTAAACGTAAAACCCTTGTGGGTTTCGCCACATCATTTGTAACAGTTTCATGATGTTCGAACCCAATCGGAATAGTGAAATACATATTTCAGTCAGAGTCTTTTCGAAAATACTGGTAACGTAGGAAAATAATAAAAATCTACATAACTAATAAAAAACTGCATCAATCATTAACTTATAAATATCATTAGTTGAACTGAGAGACGCTATCAACAACATTGCTGCAAAAGGCTGTCACACTCTAAAAGCAAACATTGTTGATACGCAAAAATGTTCAAGCACTCAGAATGAGCTAATTGTAATTTTTACTATGACACATTATTACGTACACATGTGTAGCCTTGTATTGTTGTGATGTCAAAGCCAACCTTCTAAATCGGCAATTGCTACAGTCACACTCTTTCACACCTCTAGCCACTCCTCCCCATGTTGGCATTCTGTAAAATTTTACGCCATGCTATAGAGCTTAATGATGACATCGTCAGGAGTGCAAATCGCTAATTGGTAGAGTCGCGCTGCTCAAGTCTCTACTTATTAGGCTATGACCTCGCTGCGTTACCTTGCCATGACGTAGATTAGAGATTCTCGACTATGTACGTTCCGTAATTATTACACATATTACGACATGTAATCGGTGCGATGTCACACAGAAGCGTTTAAATAACCAATTAGTATTGTCACATTCTCCCAAGTAACAGTTATGCTGCCTGAAGTCAGTAAGTTTTTTGGTGTGTGCTGTCATACACCCCAAAATTAACCCCGTGCAAATTGCACTTGTATAAAAGGTTGTCGCTTGCAGTCTCGATGTGGTGTCGAGCTTCTAAATCACCAATGGCTAATGTTACAAGCCCAGATCATAGTTATGCCTGATCTCCCTGGGGTGGTGTAAGCAGTAACATTAACTTGTGCAGTATTATAGGTAATCTCGCCTACAGGTTCGGTGTGATGTCATAGTTGAGTGTCTAAATCACTAATTAAGAATGTCACAAGCCCAGATGATAGTAATGCCTGATCTCCCTGGGGTGGTGTATGCAGTCACATTAACTTGTCCCGCATTAGGCAATCTCACTTACAGGTTCGGTTAGATGTCACAGTTTATTTAGTGTCTAAATCACTAATTGTTCAAGCCACAAGCCCAGATGATAGTAATGCCTGATCTCCCTGGGGTGGTGTATGCAGTCACATTAACTTGTGCCATATCAGGTAATCTTGCTTACAGGCTCGGTGTGACGTCATAGTCGAGCGTCTAAATCACTAATTGATAATGTCAGACTCCCCCGAGCCTCTAGTTATGTTGTTACGCCTCCCTTGCGGGGAGTTTGCAATCACATCATCTCGAACGTCAATAGACAACATTCGACTCATTTGAATGAAATATCATGTAGTATGGGATATTAAAATTTTATGTTAATGGTATGTTGGGTCCTCCATTGGAGTAAGCTGTAAACCAATCATTTTGATTTGAAACGTTGTACCGTATAAAATTCTTTGCGGTTAAACTTTTTATAAGCTTTTGTCACGTGTATTTACGTATAGACTTACACTATATTACACTATATTACACTATATTACGTATTTGAATAGATTTATTTAAAATAATAAATCTATTTCGAGTGATTTTCGTATAATTTATCATGACGCTCGAAAATATTCATATAAACAAATTTATTGTGCAGGGTTAAGTATGTGTAATTATGACCAACCAACTTAAACTGCCCATATACAATTGGGTCACAGCAACAAGAGTAGCAGATTATTCATCTGACAAAAACATTAAAATTTCTAATTTTATACACTGTTACCACCTTATACGATTTTTTTATAGACTTCCATTCAAGATATAAAAATTATAAAAGTTTTCATATGGTGAGGTTTCGCTCTACCTGAGCCCGAATGCCCCCTCGTGGCCGCGGTTGTAGCGCTAGTGGAGTTTTATGGATGCAGAGGTTTACGGGCATCGTGTTTTAAAACTAACTAATTAAGATATAGATCGAATCTTGCCTTTTTCTAAAAGTAGAAAGACGGATCTCGTCTTCTCTGGTTTTCGATTTTTTTAAATAACATTTCTAATTTCAGTTATAACTGTCTAAAATCATTTGTTTTTCCCTAGTGGCGAGTTTATAGAGGCAGAGGTTTACGGGAATTGTGTTTTCAAAATAACCAATTAAGATAGACAATGGCTCTTAACTTTTTATAAGAACAAAAAGACTGATCTCGCCTTCTCTGGTTTTAGAATTTTTTAATAATCAGCTAAAATTGTCTAAAATTATCTGGGTTTCTCGATTTTTAACATAAGCTTTCTATTAGTTTTAATAAAATAATTACCAAAGTGTTACAAAGGATATTTAGTACAGTTATTCTTCTTTCATGTGACACCTTATTTATAGCTCTAAGCTGCATTTAGCAGAAGATAACACGATTATAAAAACCTTTGCATTTGGGTGGCACGCCAAGGGTAGATCGGAGTCTTAAGGTAGTTCAAAATTTAAATTTCTTGGTAGGATTTATATGAATGATAATTGGTGTAGACTTAAAATAATATACTAACGTTGAAAAGGTCTACATTATGAAGGGAGAATATTAGTGGATAATTACTGTGATATAATATAACAGTTATTTTTGTGACTAGAGGGAAGGGATTATTTTCATACGGAAATGCTGTAAATAAGTGACAATAAGAAGTTACAAAACGGACGAACAAACTGTGATGCAAAAACGTGGTGAAACACTGAAACTGCTGTAGACCCAAGAAGTTTCAAACACAATGTTACAAATTTAGATCAACTGTGTAGGGCCTAAGAGTGTAAAATAAAAAAATGAGTAGGCTATTGGAAAAATATACATATTAAAATAAAAGATGAAAAACACTGTCTATATATTATGGTAGTATAGCTCACCAGTAACTCAGTATAATCATTGTTTTGCACTACAGAATTTGTAATTTAAATGTCCAGGTCTGCATATCCATCCATCTTAATAGCCACATTACACAATGTTAAAAAGTAACTTACTTGACTATTGATAAATGTAAAATCCATGACATTTTATTGTGATAAATAAAGGAACTGAGCAATGATCTAAATAATTAGTAACTAGTAGCACCAGCCAGTACTAATGCATGGATCTTTGACGAGCAGTAATAGTCTATAGTTGGTTTCTTTACTTTTTGTTACTTTTAAATTCCAGAAAAGTTTATGTTTGTCTTTATCTCTCACCCATATGTCAGTAATATTGCGCAATAAGGACTTATATTGTTTATTCCTATTATGGATCCCGTTTGACATGGAATTGGTAAAAGATTAAACTTCTTGGGCCATAAGCTTTGAGCTATTGTGTTTTTGATGCACAAAACTGTTGCATCTTTTACCACGCAATATGTATAATTTTAAAATTACTGCAGAATAAAATGTAAAGCATGCAATATTAAATTCCTAAAACGGAAAAATCTTCGAGTATTGGTTTTTATTGCATCCAATTTCCCGGAACTACGTTTTCACCAACCACTCAATGAAGCTTAAACAATTACCTCCTTTACGATTATTTTTTCGCATTTTAAACAAATTTTATGTTCTGATTAGAACAACGTTTAACATCACAAATCATTACATTGGAGACTTAAACAGGAATAAGGAAAAAATTGCCCAGATAAATTATCTATATAAAAATAACCATCTATGTATCAGTTTATGAAGATGACGGCATATTAACATATTTCACACCTCTCTTTTATATAAATAGTAATGACGGTATTTATGTAATGCTATTGAATATATTGCCAAATGGTATAACTTTTTTCATTCGGATATTTTTATTAAAATATCTTCAATTGCTGAGTGTCCGCCAAACAAGCCGTCTGGATTCGTCTACGGTCAACAACTGGTATCCGCCGCTACACACGAGGATTATCGCTTATTCGTGGAACATCTCTCTCCTTCTCTCAACAAACCAAGAGTTTCATACAAACGTAAGTTTTATGTTTATTTTATTTTTTTTTATAAATGTTTTGTTTCAAAACATCTTGTTAGGTCTTGGCTAAGCAGGGTTGATCAAATTCTCAATTAAAAATGAGCTCCCACTTATTTCGTATAGTATACCAGCACACTAATTTATTCGTAATTCATAGCACACTTATAAAATGTGTTGCACCTTTTTACACGAAAATTACATCATTTCAGAGGAATTAAAGAGTTTATATTTGAGGCCTCAAAGTTATGTGGAGCGGCAAGAAATTATATAAAATTGTTGTTTTGCGTAGAGTGGCTGTAACCAGTAGGAGAAAGGCAGTAATATACCTTATACAGTATAATACAGTATAAAGATATATATATATATATATATATATATATATATATATATATATATATATATATATATATATATATATATATATACAGGGTGTCCCGGAACTCTCTGGAACCCTTTTGTATATTTGTTCCTTGCATCGAGACAAGAAAAAAACATCATACAAATAGGGGTCTAAAATCCATCGTTTAGCCGCTAGCCGCCATTTTGTTTTTTTCACGTAATAATTTTTATTTCCGTAACGGATGGTTGTATTCAGTTCATATTTGGTATGAATCTTTATCATACTAAGGTACATTTTCAGGAAAAAAATTAATTTTTTCCACTGTGTATTTTCAAAATGGCGGCCATTTTAAATTTTCAAACTCAAATATCTCAAATTTGATAAATTTCAAAAAATTTTACTTTGTACAAAAAAGTTGCCAAATTTAATTATCTAACCAACCGTACCAAGTTTGTAAGGATCTGATTACAAATAATGGAGTTATTGCGATTTTTCTCCAAAAAAAAACATTGATTTTGCATTATAATTAATGCAAATTATGGCCATTTTCACAGAATTACTAGTGTTTTGAGAACTATCGTCTTCAAGAGGACTTGTAAAATGCATGTTGTAATCAGCGTGTTGCTGCGGGCCAGTGGTGCCAACCCTCTGAATATTCATTGGTAGCTAACCCCTAAATATATTATAGACGCAGCTAATGTATGTAGTTGGCAATACTGTTGTCGTGACTGGGATCATACGAATCAATCAATGGCCGTGTTGAGAAAATATTATAGTCTATCTATATATAAACAATCTTACTAAGTTTATTTTCGACTAATGAGTTTGATCAGATATTCAAGAGAACTTGAGCATATATTTTTTATATTGACGGTGTTTAACCTTCTTAATATAAATTAATTTAGTCTCAAGTAATTTAAAAAATAAAGTTTGGAAATTTTAGTATAAATATACTTTAGTTTATTTATTTAATATATTGTTTTGGTGGGGATTCAAATATTACTATAGTGTGTAAAGGTTTAAATTGTTTCAATAATTAGTTAATATAAAACATAACACGTAAACATATAGAACATGTGCGAAGAACATCTAGTGGGAATCTAAGACTACGGGATAATGTTAATTTACTATACTGGTTAAGATGACAAATTATTAAATATAATCCATCAACAACTCTGTTCCAAATTATTGTATACCAACAGCGGAAGTTTAGGTCATTTTGCATTGCGATTATACAGGGTGTCCAGCTTCGACTGTCCGAAAAATTTCCATGTTGTTCAACAAGCCAAAATAAACAAAAAAAGTTGATACAAACATATGTCCTAAAATGCTTCGTTAAACCGCCATTTTATTTTTTAAACTTAATAATTTTTATTTCCATAACGGATAGATGGATTGGGTTCATATTTGGCATGGACCTTTGTTACAACAATGTTTATTGAAAGAAAAAAAAAACATTTCTTCCGTCATATATTTTTAAAATGGCAGCTATTTTTAATTTTTAATCTCAAATATCTCAAGAACGGTAAATTTTATCAAAATTTTACAGGACACAAAAAAGCTGCAAAATTAAATTATCTAACCAATAATACCAAGTTTGTAATGATTTGACAACAAATAGCGGAGTAATTGTGATTTTTCTTCTAAATTAAACTAAATTTGCATGCATTATAATGGAAAATCAATGATTTTATACACAAAAATCTCAATAACTTAATTAATTGTTGTCAGATCATTACAAATTTGGTATCATTAGTTAGATAATTAAATTTTGCAGTTTTTTTGTGTCTGGTAAAATTTTGATAAAATTTACCGTTTTTTTTTTTAGATATTTGAGATTAAAACTTTTAAATTGCCGCCATTTTGAAAATATATTACGGAAAAAATAATATTTTTTCTTGTAATAAACATTGTTGTAACAAAGATCCATGCCAAGTATGAACCCAATCCATCCATCCGTTATGGAAATAAAAATTATTAAGTGTAAAAAACAAAATGGCGGCTAGTGGGTTAACGAAACATTTTAGGACATGTGTTTATGTAATATTTTTTGTTTATTTTGGCTTGCTGAACAACATGGAAAAGTTTCGGACAGTCGAAGCTGGACACCCTGTATATTTTATATCTCACCTCTTGAATGTGAAAACGCAAATTTGCAATATATTGCCAAATCCAGTGATCCTTAAACGAGAATGATTTGTACAATAAAAAAGTAACTAGCTAAAATATGTGCTAAATTAAATAAGGAGCGCAAAACAAATTTACTAAAAACGGAAACAATTTGAACGTCACCGGTACGTAACTTATATTAAGTTTTTTTTAATTATTTTTTTATAATAATAATATTATATAACTTAGAATAGGCCTATAAATTTAATAAAAAAATAGCATTAAAAACAACTATAGGATCACGAAAATATTTAATTTTATGTATATTGCACATTCCTTTTTTTAACGCAGTATTGATAAATTATAATTCCGCTTTTAACATTTTTAATTTAGGTGCTGATATCCTTATTTTACTCAAGGTTTTATGGTTTGAAACTGACATTACTTAACCACTCGTTTAGCACACCACTTGTTGCTGTATTATGTATAAAGAAGGTGATCATGAAATTTTAATTTCCTTCGCTTAAGCCATTATTCCCAGGGTTTACGCGTGATAATTTTATATTATCTTTTTTTTAAAGTGTTACCCAAAAAATTTTACTTTAGAGATAATTGATAAACAACATTAAAAAAAACTGAGACAACGTATACGGTAAATATTCAAAACCTGTAAGGAATATAAATAAATAATTAAATACAAAATATTAATTAAGAACAAAGTTTGGACTTATTTGATACCAGGGAACTAAAAAAGCCAGGGAATGAAAAGGTAAAACGTGGGATGTAGGCGTGAAAGGTTTTACGGGTGGGAGGTAAAGAATAATTTTAAACACTTTAAAACATAAATAACGTTTGTCATGCTATTTTACTTTGTCTAGACAAAGCAGGTAAAGACAGCAATAAGTTCGACCGGTAAGAAGTTCGCCTCTTCCCCCTACACTGAAAACCTTCCCCAAAGTTCTGCGTATTCCCCCTCTTCAACACCAAACGACGATGTATCGCTATTAGAAACAGTTTTGTCACTCACCGACTCCTCGCGACTTAGAGAAATGGAACTTCCATGTCACTGTAACTTAGCTGATTTTTCATCTGTCTCAATACTAACTTTTATACACTGTATAACTACATCTCGTATCTAGATAAATACATTCCGATTATGCTAATTCCATAACGTGTTTGTTAGCTCGTATATCCGACCAAATCAAATAAAAAATTTAAAAAAATAATTGGTTGCATAAGGGAGACTTACATAGTTGCAGAGTTTGCATACTTGCATTACTTGATGATGTTAAGTTGATGTTAGATAGACAGGAAACAAGAAAACGTAGTTTGAAAAAACTATAATTGTTGATAACGTTTCATAATAATTAGTATTGAAAGTTAGATTGTTCTATGAGGGAAATGGAATAAATGAGACATTCCATGGGATTGGCCAGTTAGGGCGGATGAGGGTGCGGTTCATCATTACCGCTGTCACCGGCCTCTGACGCTCTGATGGCCCAAAGCCTGTTACGTCACATATCAAGCTACGATGATTGGCTGCTCATCTACTTGGTTTTAGATTCGTATGAAGTAAAAAATCATGCTGGTAAAATGTAAAAAACATTTATCCGAAGGCAGGCCTACCTTAAACAACATCAACAATAGTAGAACTACAACATAAATAAACAGAGCAGTAGAGAACGAGAGTTTAGGATTTTATATAAAAAAAATCATCTTTAAGGAATTATTTCTACGAAACCGATGTATTTTAACTATAGCAAAAATTTAAACATTTACACAATCTTTATTTCCACTACTATTGAAGTAAAGTAATAATGTAATAATAATAAAACTAAGTAAGCGTTAAATTACAAGTTTGATTCCAACTTGAAATGACTTCGTTTTGCGTGATGTATGATTACTTATTTGTTCTGTAACAAATAAGTTATAATGTGCCTCTACGTACTTTGCAACAATAGTCATCTGATAGTTTGATTGGATGCGGCCAACTGTAGATTGGTGGTGCAGGTGTGATAATCTGCAGGCTCCGGAGTTCAAGAGATGACATGAGCCGGCCCTATATAGCGACCGATACAGCTGAATATTCATTCGACCTCTTGACCATCTTATGCATGCTGATTAAACAGTATATCTCATGCTATAAGAAGCAATTTGTACTACTTATAACACTTGTTATGATGTATAATGAATAATATATTTTAATTTTAATAAAATTATGTCGCAGGAAATATGTTTATAAAATTTCCAATAGATTTTGGTCATGTATTTAGACTTATTGAGAATATTGGAAATACAGTAGTGGTATTGTCAAATATTTAGAGTTTAAATTGATGAAATAATGTTTTCTACTGTTATAGACATTCCTATATCTTTGTTTTAATAATAAGTCTCTCTGTAAGAGTATCTGTGTATATGGAGAGGTGAAAACCATCAAATGCTTTTCTAGCACTCGGGTTTTGACAACATTAATAAATAAGGAAATTGTCTATATGATTTGCAAATTTTATTGTTTTATTGTAAAAATGTAATATTTTCCTCAACTCACAAAGATAAATGATTTAAACAAAATATTTATTGAACATTTTAGGACATTTAAATAGTTGGTAGAGTCCAATGTTCTGTACAAAATTATACCACCGGCATGATTTGGAAATAACATATAATGTAAACACATGTAATAAACTTAGAAATATATTTTTAAGCATTTTACTTGAACATCGAAAAGGAAATGTCCCAAAAAAATGCAAAAGAGCTAGGCTGTAATAATGTTTTATGAATAATAGTAATTACAATGTTGTTCTATTAGAATAATACACAATCAAAGCCCGTGGGTGTTCCTAAAACTAATTTTGCTTACATAACTCAACAACATACCATTGTTTCATGTTCTACTATTAATACTATTGTGAATAAGTTAAATTATAAATGAAACTTCCAAAACCTATAACGATATTAGAAAACTACAATAAAAATATTTTTTATTATGAATGTTAATGGGGTTGAATTTCACTATCTCATAAAACCTCTTAAATTGAGTGAACATCTTTACAGTTGCCCCAGCCTATATTCTCATTAAAAGCGCTTTAGAGTTTGTGTCATAATATTTAAATGAATTAATACAAGTATTAAAACAATATTATAAACTCTAGTAAAAATATAATTGAAAAATACTTGGAGTCTTTGCGTTGGGTTCTATTCATTTAAAAGGTGAGTACTATTGTATCGTCAACAAGAGTAGATGGGCGGTGAAACTTCTACTTGAATCGGTATGCTCGGCTGAGCTGAAATAAAGCTTTTACATCTTAAACGGAAGAAATAAAACTTTCATGAGAAGCATCATACATAATACAGACCCACCTCCACTGAGAAATGGAGCGAGGGAGAAAAAGTGAAAATCTGCTCATGAAACCGCACTTAACATCGTGGTGGGTGTTGCTATTGTAATACCAATTTATATTGTATTGTGTCACAGCTTTAACTACAAGTTTTGAAATGGATGTTTACACAACGAACAAGGAATGTCATTAATGTTCTAGGTTCTAATTAATAATTAATTTTCATCGTTGGCTATCTATCACCACATTTTCACCCACAGGGAACCAAAGGCGTTAATGTTGCATTCCTTTTATCTAAGCTAAACTTAAAATTCTTTTACCTATCCGTTGTATTTTTCATGGAGGTTTCAAACTACTTGAAAAATAATTCTAAGGTAAAACCTAAGGTTAAAAGTTGTAAGGTTAAAATCATTTTTATATGACCATTACGTTTTCTTAAGTATTGTGTCTAACTTGTTAGACAGTGCAATAAATATTGCTCTTAGATTATTCAAATTTAGTGCCAATAAACCATGCTGAATGCTGAAGCTAATGCATGCGATGCTGAATTATTGAGCTAAAATGTGATTTGTATTTTTTGTTTTCCACTAAGAAAGGTAATTATTTTCTTAATAATGCATGATGATTTTTTTATCATAACGACAATGAAAACCTAAAAATACATGATAATCTTGTACGACCCAAGTTCACGTTTAGGCAGTGGCAGCAACGTACATGATCGGGGCCAAGTAACTAATACATGTGTTAATTCCAGAGACCGATGCCTAATTGATCATGCCGAGCGTTGAGGGACCTCTTGCCGATACGAGTACAGTACGAGGTCCACTCTGTTGGCTCAATTAATAGTTATACTAATTAAAAGGTAAACATTACCTGCAGCAAACCTGATTCATATCTAAAATAAAATTTATTTTGTATCAAATTAGTAATGATACATCAATTTTCTATGTACCGCGTTTAAGTATTTGTTGCATAAGCTATTTTAATGGCCAGCTGAATAAGTTTAGCAGAAGGTTATTTGGTAAATTGAACGGCAATCAACATTCTTTTAGTAAAACCTAGCAATTATAATAGTCAAATTTCATTTCGTTAATCAAAAGCACGTTTTTATGCTTTTTGCAAGTTGAATTATTTGTATATTCCTATATTTCTCGTATTGCATTATTTTATTTTTACTTTTATTTTGCATTTGTTAACTGTGAGACTTTGGAGTGAGATCTGTCTGAATTAATTGATATAAATGCTGCTTGTTTTATTACTATGTCTCATCATGAAAGGATCTAGTAATAGGTTTATTAAAATCGAGGCCAATTATTTATCTGCAAGTTGCCATTACTTGAACTGTTTATGTAGAAGAAAATTGTTGTATAATATTTTGTTAACGAATTGTACCATTTAACGTAATCTATTGCATAATATTGTGTTTAATTATCAGTGAATCTTTCTATCTATGTATCTATATTGATGAGTAAATATATTGTAGGGTATTTTTGCGAATAACATTCAGTATTATAATCAACATCATCCCCTTTAAAATAAATTTAAGCTTGCATTAATCAAATGTTAGAGTTGACGACCGATTATGTTCACTTTATTTCTCTGAACAACTAAACCTTTCAACTCTAAAGCGAAAGTCTGCTAGTTCATTGTTTGCTATCGACAATTCTTATGAACAGAGTATAGTTCACCACTAAACCACGGATGTAACGGTACTTGGATTGACACCTACAAGAATCCGTAACTGTTTTGCCAATGACACGCTGGAACCTATTAATAATCACTGTGACGCGATGTGTGATTACAGTGACGTAACGCTGAGTCACGTGACGTGACGCGACCTGACCCGAGTGTCAAGGCCGCGGTGTCACCAGGTACCGGTGATGGAACGGTGGCGCGTCAATAACAATAATTTGGCTATAATTTTGCCTATCAGACCCGTCTCCCGTGACAGCCAAACACGCACTGACGCACTAGACGCAGTAACGCAGTTGCCGCTCGGACGTCCAAACACAAACATGCTTGTCTTTTCGCCGCAACGACCAGCGTCAACGCACCGGCGGCAACGCAACGCACGTCCAGCTAGGACACTCCCATGCCTCTCAATGCGTTTGTGATTTCCACCGGCCGGCAAATTCGCACGCACGCAACGCCGTCCGAATTTCGCCGCCCAGCTAGGACACCGCCTAACAAAGCGATCCGTCAATCGCCCGTGAGAAGGTGCAGAGCAGAGCGACAACACATATATGAGAAAGAATTCTTATGAGAAAGAAGGATTATTCTTACCTGTAGAAAATAAGAATTTTCTTATAAAACATTCGGAGTACACACCCACCTGTAACATGAAGAAACAGGTTTAGACGCCTTTTTATGTTCATATGCTACCATTTAAATAAACACCAATTAGGATATTACACGTAGAACTATAAGAGGTACATTATTAAATGAAAGCCAAACCCTTTGCTCCATGAGGTCTTAAATGTTCAGGTTTCATATTAAAATAAAGGTTCAATACCAATAAGAACTCAGCATTTAACGAATATGGTGTTACAATAGAAAATATGTGATTTGCACATAAGCTAATTGTTCCATTAAGATTCATGTTTTAATTCTTTAAGAACCAACCTCAACACAGTGTGATCATATGTAAGCAAGGTCAAGCAACATCTGTGTAGCTATGTTTTGGAATGGCGATGATCGCCTTTAATCTACACATTTTCGCCATGTTTATGGCAATGATTTAAAAAATTTAAGTTGGTCGTATACAAAAGAAAATTAATGCAACGACTAGTAAATAAATCACAGTAATGTTGTGCGTAAGATTGTGTGACTGAAGACTTTTGGACATAATAGTTTAGATAAAAAACTAGTTTAAGTCTAAGTATTGCTTTGTATCTTTTATGATAAATGCCAATAAAGCATGATTATGATTATAAAGTACCGCGATAATACAATCATAATACAATTCATACTACAACCGTTGCATTAACTACATCATTGTTAAAGTAGGCCAACTAAAAAACTTTAGGAAAGATTTTACCTTTTAATATTTACAATTTTGTAAAAATTCTTATCCTACTGGGACTTTTACTAATCTCGTAAAAAGCTAAATCATAAAAGCAGTTACTATAGCAATAAAAATGATTATTTGATGATTTTCTTTAGAAGAGTTTGGACTTAAACCATAATGATAAGGTTGTAGTGCAGTTATGTTTCATAAAACATTTCAACAATGCAGACACCCAATGTTGATGTTTTACGTCCATGAACACTGGCACAGTTGAACAGCCATAACGCTGGTCTGGACTGCAGCTGTAAACAGTGTTGTCGGCGGAGCAGCAATATCCCTCCCAGAGACTGGAGACTCACTGCAACGCTCCATGCATCTTGTATGTGGTTGCATGTGATAAACTACAAATCATTGGCACTCCTTGTAAATAACACGTTTTGGCTATGCTATGGATGTAGTAAAGTTACTGTAAAACTTCACAAGGTTGCACAGAAATAAAAAAAGGCACATAAATAATGGTGCACCACATCCAAAATAAAGATTGAACGAATTAAACCATCCAGTTGGAATTGAAGTAAACGAATCGTTCCAGACTAAAGTTACTGACAGCAAAAGACAGATTGTGTTTCAAATTCCTTTCTCCCTCAAGCAGCGCCCCCTCCCCTTCTAAAAGTTTGAGCCGCCCCGTTTGATTAACAATATATCATAAGGTCATTTTCGAGTAATTCTTAAAGTTAACAACTGCCGATTCATGTTATACTTTTTTGTTTAGTTGGGGGAATGCCTTATTGGTTAATGGCAAAAGAATTATCAGTTAGTGGAAAAAATGTAACGAAAGTAGGCTAATATTTCATAAAAAATACCTAATCATTCCCGAAAATTCCATAATGTTTTAAAGCGATGGAGTACGTACAGTATGACCTTTTGAGGTAGAAAGAAAAACCAATTTTAAAACCTTAACTTTCGTAATGTATGTAATCTCATATCCATTGTGATTTTTCTATTAATTTTTAAATGTTGTTAACTAATATAAATGTTAAATAATGTGAATATAATTTAATCGATCTGTAAAACAACTTAAAAAAAGATCTTGGAAAATATGTAAAGAGTAGGTTAAAATTTATGTGATTCATGTTCATATGAACATTTATGGTATTATGAGTACAGAATTTCGTAGGAATATTTGTTGTACACAACCACACAGGAAAATTATGTTACTTTTGTTACGAAATTTACTGTATTTCTACTTATCAATCATCAAGATTTCAACTAATATATGAAAATAAGTTATTTTACAGAAATGGATTAAACAAGTGAAAACAGTTTATGCATAAAATTCATATTTTGGCGTTTGAAGTTTTTAAAAGAAGATGTAGGTATTTTTCTCGTAAGTTTTTAACGTAAAACACCGTTACAGAGTAAAACCATTTCACAACTCAAGATGTTTATAAAGGACTTGCCGAAATGGTACTTTCATGTTATTTTACAGTAAACGCTTTTAGTTTGATAGATGGTGTCTCGACGTCATAACGCGTTTTCTCTTACATCTATCCCTCCTGCGAAGAGCCGTATTTCGAAACACAACTTCGTCGTTAAACATGAATAACTGCTATGACAGAACGGAGAAATCATTTAACAGACAAATCAAATCAGTAAAATTTTTATATTTATGTATTCCTACTAGGAATCACCCACTGGTCAAAATTCGTTGACGAGCCAATTAGTTTTAAAATGTTTAGTAACTAAAACATCTGTTCTTCTTGATTTGCAAGCATTTGTTATTGTAATAGCTTTTTGGTGATCAATGAATTATCCTTTTCCCATAAGATTAACATTGAAACTTTAAAAGTATTTAGGGCGTAGCCTTGTGGTCCGATGTGAATTAAAATGCGATTCTGCTCATCCCATTCTGGACACCACTTTTATAACATTATGCTCTGTTTTCTCCTACGATGCTCACAATCTAAGAAAAAAGGAGGAAACTAAACTGCTTGGCTATTAATACATAGATTTTACATAAACACACAGTTTAATAGCATCAATTGTCTTAGTACATAATTTTATTTTTTACTCAATAATTGGATTACTCTATGAACATGATAGATATACTATAGATATGAAGGCAGTTTTACTTTCCTAGGATAAAAAAAAAAAAAACATACAAAACACAAAATGTTCATGTCCAAAAAGTGGTTTCTTCATATTAAAAAATAATATAAAGTGCAGTTTTTAGTTAGGCCTACTTGTATTTTAACATTCAAAAAATAATTTCGCATTAGGTAAATTGATTAAAGAAACTTGTACATTCTTTACGGTACTTGGAATTTTACGTGCTTCTGCTAAAACACAATAAAAATAACATTGCTACAGAAATTATATTTCTACACAATTTAGCCCACACTGACATCAAGTCATGAAAACAAAACGCCTT
The DNA here is from genome assembly GCA_030545055.2 of Neoaliturus tenellus. NCBI lineage: Eukaryota > Metazoa > Arthropoda > Insecta > Hemiptera > Cicadellidae > Neoaliturus > Neoaliturus tenellus. The sequence continues at coordinate 74,355,706 of CM061532.1, read as the reverse complement.
TTAACAACCTATATGATTAAAACGTATCGTCAAAATGTTTACTATTATCACCACCATAGAAGTCTCTACTCCATCCAGTAAATTTGCAAACTTCCAAAAAAAGTTTGTCTTCATTTTACGATACCTATAAAACGTTCAAATCAGTCAGTAAGATTTTTTTCAGGGATACATTTGGATTATAGATAATATTGTTGAAATCCATATTGTTTTAATCATAAATCACGATTTAGTCAATAGCACGAACTATAAAAAATTTAAGAATTAAAAATTTTAATTTAATTTAAAATTTAATTTTAATTTTTTAAATTTTTTTTCATTTAGTTTGTAAAAAATATGTTATTTGTTTTTATTACATTGTAATAAAAATTTGTTACATAAATATAAATTTGTTTTTATTTGTTTGTATAACTCATGGCATTTTTTATAACAAGCTTTTTTATAAATGTTTGTATAACAATTTTTTTTTCATAATTAATATTATGTCATGAAATCTACATAGCTTTTCAACCAACTAAAGGATTAAAAGCAATTGTTTTACTCGGAAATGATATAATAATTGTCTGAGCTGTGGTGAGAGTTATCCGTTTGAATTATTTTGACTGTGATGTAGAGATTAGTTTAATTAATTACCTATCATTCAAATTTAGTCTGAGTTTTAGGTAAAACACCAATCCATGAATACTGTACACGATATGCAACATTGATTAAATTAATTGTAATATCACTGGACACAAATTTGTTTATTTATTTATATTGTTTATTTACGGCAGCAAAACTTGGTTGTTCAAACGTTTTGCTTAGTAATTAATTGATGAGTGTGTCTAAACTGTTTAGGTTATCAAAATAAATCTTATCTAACTCTGATCGACCTCGACAATTTTTCCTCTTACAAAAGCTTTTATTATTTTTGCATTCAAAGCGTCCGGTAATAAACTAGTATTAGAAACATGTGACTTCGTTGAAACATGTGAGTCAACAACCAGTTTCTGGTTACACATGAATTACAGATTATATTTTGCTCATGTCCGTTTTACAGGAAATCAATAGAAGATTATGTCTGGGGTTTTTATTAATATGAGTTTATCAAATTTTTTATTTACCTTCATTGGGCTGCGAATTAACCAATAGTTACTTATCACATACTGACAGCAAACCTACATACTCAGACAAGTTGGACATCCGATAAGTATGCAGGTCTGTGTGATGAGGGTATTATGTTATAAGGCTTTTAATAAAGAAAAACTATATTTTAATTTTTTATTGGTTTTTTAATTTGTTAATTAATTGAATTAAAAACTAAATAAATTAATTACTTTTATATTTTTAAGTATGTTAGATGCTTAAAAAATATCCAGCAAACGGAAGTAACTGTTACTCCCAGCACCTTTTTATTTCCATCCTACCAAAAAAGAGCCAGCTTGAGATGACTGGGCTACGCAATACAAAGCGTATTTAGTAATTTAAAAAATACTATAGACCTTTCTCTCATACAAGAATCACTTATTCTTGTATGAGAATAAGAATAAATAATAGAGGAAAACCATTATCGTTAGTACCATAACGATTATGGTACTATCTCATACAAGAGAGAAAGGTCTATATTTATTATTATTATTATAGTTTTTTTTAATTTGTTTCAATTTCTTAGCCTATATATATATATATATATATATATATATATATATATATATATATATATATATATATATAGATATTTTAGCCTGTCATAGGCATTTAAGGTAACACTGAAAAAACTGTTTTGTTGGGGTAACAAAAAAATTGTTGTCCCAACAAAAAAATTTGGTTGAAATAGGGACAACTATATTTTTTGTTGGACTAACAAAATAATTTTGTTAAAATTTTTTGGTTAAAGCAACAAAAATTTTTTGTAATTGCAACAAAAAGTTATATTGTTATTTCAACAAAATCCTGATACATTTTGTTGAATTAACAAAACCATTTTGTTGGCTTGAGTTATTGAAAAGTATTATTTTTACATAAAAATTCATGAATCAATGCATTTATGCCAACCAACAGATTAAAAAAAAGTAAATAAATAAAAAAAGTAAATAAAAAAGCATCCCTCTGTGACGGGATTCGAACCCTCAACCTCACACTCAATGACCTGACGGTCATTGAAAAAAAAAAATATTGTGGCTCTAACCACCTGAGCCACGGTAGCTATGAAAATATCCTATTTACTACTTAGCCATTTTTTACTCGGCCTCCGTTCAGAGCTTGGTTAAAACTCAAAAAGTCAGCCCAAATGTGAAATAACTTACTGATTCACGTTGAACGTTTATTTGACGTGAAATAAATATTCAGTGCAATGTGGGTAAACAAAATATTTGGTTGGGAATACCAAATTTTATAACCAAACCCATTTTGTTGATCCAAACCATTGGTTTTGTTGGTTTGACCAATTTATTTGGTTCCCTCAACAAAACGAGGGCAACAAAATAAGTTTTGTTGCCACAACAAAACATTTTTTGTTGGGAATACCAAATTTTATAACCAAAACCCTTTTGTTGATCCAAACCATTGGTTTTGTTGGTTTGACCAATTTATTTGGTTACCTCAACAAAACGACGGCAACAAAATAAATTTTGTTGCGCCAACAAAACAGTTTTTTTCTGTGTATGATCATATTTACAGACTTTTTTCCATTTAAGCAGCATATTGAAAAGTATACGAAATTGAAATTGAAGAGTATTTTAAATACTCTTCAATTTAACTGGACTGTAGGCCTACATTAAATTTACAGTAAAAACGTGAAGTAATGAGTTTGGCGTGGTGGAAAAACTACAGTTTGCAGAGTAATTTAAAGTTTGTTTTACGATTTTCTCGTGGTTACTTTTTCAATATTTGCGTATTTTGTAAAAATGTGCTTACAATTGAAATTAGTTATACTAACGTAACTAGTTGTCCTTTCACCATTATATTTAGCGGTACTAGAATAAAAATATTTTCTCCTCAATTTATATTGATTTCTATTCAACTAAGGTGAAAACTTCATTATTGTTAAGACGATTATGCTCATTCAACAATGTTCGAGCCATCTGACACCAATTCTTTAAATATGGCTGTATAAATTAGAATAATGTACTGAAAAGTAACGGATTCACCTGTTGTAGGCCTAACATGTACTATTTAAACATCAAAACAAATATTTAAAAACATGTTAAAGATACATCGCAATTCTTTCGTTGTTGATGGCAATATTTTTATTTGAAACACAATGTTTTACGTAAAATATTTAAACAAGAATACTGGAGTAGGCCTACGCATCGAACAAAAATACTAAAATGCTTATTTCTTACTAATAAATCAATAAATTAGCAGTAAAATAATAATCGTGCAATTTTAGAACAGTAAAACAATAACACTAGACTAGAAATAATACAGATTTTTTTTGTAAAAGAATAAAACAAATTAAATAGATTAAAATAACAGGAATATTTCAGGTAGTAAATTCCAAATTAATGAAAACGCCAAAACCAGAAATCGGTGTCTGAAAAAGTTACGGTCGCAAACCAGTTCTAAAACCGCAGTAAAGAGATCAATGAATCAGCCAAGTCAATGACCAGAGTGGCCGATCCAAGCAAGACCTTGCCACAGGCACAGGACCGCCGGGGGGGCGTGGTCTGCAATGCGACTGGCCGGGAAATATATATTAGGGCAACACTAACACTGCAGCGTCACCTTGGTTCCATGGAGCTATATATTTTTGGAATTAGGATACTAAAGAAAGAACTTGATTCATCAAGTAACATGTTATAACATGTACGAAATTTTAAACAAGAATTAAGTTCTTACAGACCTACATCAAGTACAGGCTATATAATGTTTTATGTTTCAAATTAGTAGTTTTAAAAATCTGAAAATGTTGTATTGGTATTATCTATTGGTAAACTACGATGTGTATTGATAAACTATAATTTAAAATGTTGATGGTTAGACGATTGTTTTGAAAGCGAGATTGATTGTAAGAGAACTGATTTAATTGTAAAAATGAATATACCCATTTAATTTGGATCCGTCCCTCAAACTTTTTCTCTGCTAAGTCTGAAGTGAACGCTTTAAATTGATCCATCCTGTATTGCATAACCCACGAATTGACCATAAAATAAACCTTAAAACACACACTATACAGAGAAAGAATATTAAATTAATTAGTATATTGATTATCAATTAATCCTTTAAAAGCGACACGTTTTTATATAGCCCATTATTAATGAACACAACAATGTGTAATTACATAGTTAAACTTAAGTGTTGCGATCAAACCTGATTGTCACACTAAGAGATTGTCCGGTCTCAACCAAGGGCGTATTCTTCATTATGTTTTGCTCGTTAGGACCCTGTGAAGAGTCTCTTAAGTGGCTATAAAATAATGGCCTGCCTCTAAAGCCTCAATTTACTTAATGTGTAAAATCACTTAGGCCGATGGGAGGAATAATTTCTGCATGGCTAATTGTCTAGCGGAAACGTCTGAGCGCGGGCCCTGCCATCTGCGATGGATAGAGTTGTGTCATTAGAATTTAAACTTACTATATTATACAGGGTGGTTATAAAGTCCCTTCCCCCTAGGATTTTTATACAATTTATATTAAAAGTGATTTTCAATGACGGGATTCATTGTATAGGTACATACTCTAACTTTTGTAGTAATTAAAAATTTTGGGAGTTTCCTGAGGTCTAAGATATAGGAGTCAACTTCAAAATTCCTTATGAGAAGCTAGTCATACGACATGTCGAATAACACTGCCTTTTCCCCCTGAAAACAGTGGTGCAATCTAAATTCAAAAGGGTTATACCGTTTTCAAGATATCTGTAGATCTAAGATGTAGGAGTCAACTTAAAAATTTTAACTAGAAGCTAGTCATGCGACATGGGACATGACTCCTACATCTTAGACCTACAGATATCTTGAAAACGGTATAACCCTTGTGAATTTAGATTGCACCACTGTTTTCAGGGGGAAAGGCAGTGTTATTTGACATATCGCATGACTAGCTTCTAGTTAAAATTTTTAAGTCGACTCCTACATCTTAGACCTACAGATATCTTGAAAACGGTATAACCCTTTTGAATTTAGATTGCACCACTGTTTTCAGGGGGAAAAGGCAGTGTTATTTGACATGTCGCATGACTAGCTTCTAGTGAAAATTTTTAAGTCGACTCCTACATCTTAGACCTACAGATATCTTGAAAACGTTATGGAATATCTGGTTCTAGATTGCGTTGTAATATCAGATAATTGGTACTTACTGCCTGAAGCAATCTCTTGCATTTGGGTTTGTGACGCGTTTCGCCGATTACGGCATCATCAGACTTCACAAACACACATAAACTAACTGTACATTACATAAATACAAATATCACCTTGCGGATCGTTAATTTTAATAAAAGCGGACATTGTGCGTGTTTTTCAATGTCCGCTTTTATTAAAATTAACGATCCGCAAGGTGATATTTGTATTTATGTAATGTACTGTTAGTTTATGTGTGTTTGTGAAGTCTGATGATGCCGTAATCGGCGAAACGCGTCACAGACCCAAATGCAAGAGATTGCTTCAGGCAGTAAGAACCAATTATCTGATCTTGAAAACGGTATAACCCTTTTGAATTTAGATTGCACCACGGTTTTCAGGGGGAAAAGGCAGTGTTATTTGACATGTCGCATGACTAGCTTCTAGTTAAAATTTCTATGTCGACTCCTACATCTTAGACCAACAGATATCTTGAAAACGGTATAACCCTTTTGAATTTAGATTGCACCACTGTTTTCAGGGGGAAAAGGCAGTGTTATTTGACATGTCGCATGACTAGCTTCTCATAAGGAATTTTGAAGTTGACTCCTACATCTTAGACCTCAGGTAACTACCAAAATTTTAAATTACTACAAAAGTTAGAGTATGTAAATATACAATGAATCCCGTCATTGAAAATCGATTTTAATATAAATTGTAGAAAAATCCCAGGGGGGAAGGGACTTTATAACCACCCTGTATAGTCTTAACTTCTTATACGAAAATAATAGAAATGCACATGTCAATACATTAGGTTTGAAGTTTTTTTCACTTTTTTATCTCTAGTTTCTGAGTTCACATGACATAAACTGCTTCTATTAATTATCAAGTATATTATTAGCTCATGCTCGTGGAGAAATATTGCAAATGCTGATGCAGCCAGCGGAGGACAAATGTTTAAATTGAAATCACCATAATGAAATCATAAATAATAGTTCAACCTGTGGTTAGTGTTTAGAAAGAGGACCATGTAATAGAGGCACCGAAATTGATCAAAAGCATGAGCGTTTCCTGAACTGAATAAATTTTATACTATCGGTAAACTGCCTGTTTGCTAAAGTTGCAAGAAACATTCTAAGTATGTTAAACACCAGACTACAATTACATATTGTGTGTAGCCCATAGAACTATAGTGTAGCGATGTTAAAGCAACAAGTTCAAGGTGGCTTGAATAGTTGAACTCTTCAACCACAAGGCTTGAATTCTGAAGGTTGGGCTGACCACAGTAAGTTTAACGCTGTTTGAAGAAAAAAGTCGAAGTGAGAAAGAGAGGTTGGTGTACAGACTGATGCATAAAAAATGTATTGCGTTGACACGTTTTAGCCTTTATTATCAAAATCCGTTTTGGATTATCCTTAATGATAGGGGTTTACTCTTAAAACTGTTAAACAACCAAAATGGAATTAACAAAGAATAATAAGTTACAGTCTAACATACTGCACACAATGCTAATTTCAGTATCATATTTAGTTCAAGAATACAATAAATAATTAGCTGTATTTTCAATGATTTTTATTTCATGTTTTTTTTCACACACGTTAATTTAGTGCACCCAAATTCATCGATGAAACAACTGTTTTATTTGTTAACCCGTGATAGGACTTGTCATGTATTTATTAAAAAAGATAAATAAACAAACAGTAAGGAAACATATTTTAACTACAGTTCTAAACTATTTTACTTAAGTAAATATTTATTCAGTTAGGTTTTCCAAGGTCACTTATATTTATAATGTATAATGTGAGGGATTCCAGTACTATGCAACAGCGAGTCTTTGTGAAGGTATGTAAACAACGCAATTAACAATTATTGCCAAATACCGAATAGTTTATGGAGGATGGCTGCTAGTCGTGAATGCACTATTACGAGGTGGTGACATCAGCACCTACCTAGGACAGTGGGTGATGCAAGAACAGCTAGCGGAGTCGCTGAAGGTAGGCGAGGATAACATAGCTATCGGACGACTAATCGATAGAAATATTTGTATTATTATGAAGCAAACGTTATTAAAATGTATAAGTGATTATGATAAAAAAATTATTTGCGAATTGACAACAATAGTAAATGGAAAAACTTAATGTAATGCATAGTTTACTGCAAATTTATTGGATTTAGTTCAGATTTAATGTGAGAATCAAAAAAAGAAATAGGTGGGTGATCAGTCTTTACGATTAAGCATTTTCCGTGTCGTCCCATTACTACGAAACCGATTTTCCATTATGGGCTTAGAGGTTGGATGTATTAACCGTTAGATGTCTGATGACGATACTTGATGCAAAAAATACTTATGTACTTTGATGTTTTTGTACTTATGATAATTTTTATGTACTTCATGGATAAAAATACGTTTTCATTCGCAGAGTTATGACGAAAACCGGGATGCCGCGTTAAAGAATTAGTTCAAAATTCTGATTCCGTACATAGCTATAAAATTAATTAGACTTTATCTATTAACAATATAAACTTAATTACTCGAAACTTGGACGAAAACCCCCATTTCAAATAGCATAAATGATTAGGCGTACGTAGTCTATAAAAAAGGCAAACTCAATTCAAGGAAAGAAATCAGGAAAGAAATCAAACAAAAGGTAGAGGCGATTGAATATTTCAGTAACGAGGCACCTCTGTACACTGATTGCTTTTGCAATCAAACACAAGAGAAATGTCAATATAACGTGTAACGACCAATAACTGCTGTGTGCTCGGGGCCGGTAGTGGCACTGTAGTGCTGTAGTGCTTCAGTGCTTTAGTGCGCACTTGCCGTCATAATGACGACTGTCGACATCACCGAGGTCATGATTTGCCCGGTGGTAATTGTGATTAATTCCTAAGAAATGAATGTACCTTCATTTACGAGATGGTCACACCAGTAAAACTGCAACGAATTGAAGCAGGTAAATACTGCATAATGTATTTATAATTATTGCATGTTAAAATTATATTTAAGTGATTTTTTTGCAAGGTCCAGTGATTTTATAATGAAAGACTGCATGGATAGTAAAGATATATCCCAAATTTTAAAAGATGAAGGTAAAACACTAAATATTTATTAAACTCCGCTAAAACAATCATTGCGGGGACTGGGTACGCCAGGGAGACGCGGAACGTCTCCGCGTGGTTGCGTTCGCAAGTGGTTGTGCAACTGCAATTGCGACACTTGGAGGAGATTATATCTCCAACAATGAGCGAGTCACGAGTCGCAAATCTCGTGGAAATAACATATTCTTATGATGCTCACCGTTGCGTCCCAGCTACCTCCCCCCCACCCCGCCCACTGCTGATGAGTCTCGTAGTAGAGTGCCTCTCATTGATATATTGTTGCAACGCTAGCACACGTAACAGACTAGTTTCCATAAATAGCATTAGTAAGCAGTAATCCAGCGTAAAAAGGAAAAATTAAAATTTTTTATCTGACTAAATTTACACCAATAACAAACAATTGATTTCATTTTGGGTACTGCGCTTTTAAATTACCTTAGTAATTCTTCTCCAGTTTTATGCGTAGTGATAAGCTACTAACTGGTTTAAAAACTTTAAACTACCAATATATATATATATATATATATATATATATATATATATATATATATATATATATATATATATATATATATAATTATCTGAAAGCGTTTACCTCGAGTGTCTTCAAAATCATTGCAAGGTATTTGTGTTTGTATTTATGCGGTAGTAACTCAACACTACGAACTGGAAACTACTAAGGTATCTAAAATTAACACCACGTTATTTAAGAAGTAATTATAGGTAAATTAATAAGAAAAAAGTTATATTAACTGTATTATTGTTGAAATCTCTCCATTATGTTGTAATAAGAAAGAAAAAAAACCGTTTACAAAAGAAAATGTCTCCATATAGAAATTAAATCAATTCGGTAAAATAAAATATTAAGATTCGTCTGATATAATTTAATTAATGAACATTCATTGTGGGTTCATAAATATTGGTATCTGGCAGAGAGCCGTAAATAAATGTTTTTCGTGGGAAATGACAACAGTGAAACATGCAATTAAATTATGCAGTTTAATGTGAATAAATAAGTTTGACGAAACGAATTATTGATAAGGTAAACATAATTATAACTCGTATACAAATAGCAAACATTTAATAATTACACTAGACAAACTTAGCTTCATTAAGTATCCATGAATGCTAATATAGTCTACAACGGTAATTAGTCTTTACAGGTCGTAGTCTCCTGCATCAAATTACGGCGCATTCAAATGGATATGGCATAGCTTTCAGGCTACTTTTAATTGACTAGTTAATTAATCAATTAAAAGTAAAATTCTCATGTCGTGATTAGCTGTTTTGCGATGTTTACTCGAAACATGCTAATATTTGATAAAGTTTTAATTTTACTACAAAAATGGCTCATTAATATTTCAGCTATTACCTTTTAACCAATTAGGTAATTATTATTGATAAGAGAAACTACGATCGAAATCTAGTTAATACGAGGTTCAAAACTTGCTATATTTTAAAATGTTTCAAATTTTCAAACTACTTTAAAGACTCAAATAATTTTACTGGGGTTGTGGCTATTTCAAACCAACTTATTTTTTAGCCAAAATGCTCTTAAATCCAAATTTTAAAGTAAATCCACCCGCTAGATTTTGAGATTGAATAAAAAAACATCGCTTGAGACAAAAATATACGTTACCTCGTGTTATAGGATTTGACTTAAACAGAAAGACTTTGAAGTATTTATCGACAACTGAATTTAGTTTGAAAGGGATCAATGAGAAATTGGGATCGGATTTAATTTTTTTTTCTAGTGAGGAAATTTAAATCACATTTTATACATACTATACAATTGTATCTTGTTTTTGTAAGACGCAGAGGTTCCAAGAATGTTCGATTTCAAACCGGTTTATGTAAATATCAGAATTTTAGATAAAATATCTTGTTATGCCTACACAAATATGAATTCTTTCATATTTAAATATTTTATAAAATTTACTAGAAAGAAGCTTTGTGTGTAGTTACTATTTATCTGCATTTGCAACCCTTGTTCAACTGTCTAACTATAAATCGTTTTTTTATCAGTTTTTATTCAGTTAATAGGTTTCACAAGAGAAAAAAAATAAATAGAAACTTATGTCAAAATAGATAATATACCCAGCTAAACTAACACAATAGATTATTTATTCGAACAATTAAGCAAAACCCACAATATTTACGCTCAGTTAAAACCAATTAAGTTCAAGCCTATAAGAGGGAGATAATTAAGGTTAGAATATTAATTATTGACGACTACTAGAACGCATTACAGTAATTGCACACGTATTGAGCCAAAGCGATTACAATGGCACTCAAACCTCAATCAGAGAGACTTGAGCAGCTCTGGAACTAACTAACCTATACATTACCGTTCACCACTGCCTGCTGCCACAGCCACATACCTACTGATTGATTGTATGATCAAATAGTGTGATACAGTTATCTTGCTGCACAGGCAGTGTAAGACGGAGCTGATCTTATACTAAAAATATTTAAGTAACTCACTACCATGATGACAGCTTCCTTTAGACCCACCTGAAACGGATAGAAAAACATTAACAAAGTTACTGAATGAGAGAAACGCAAATATTTCGTTATAATTTGAAATTTATAGCTAATCACCTTCCTAAACCTCTAACTGAGATGAATGACGTCAATTGTTGGTATTTATTGATGAAATATCTGCTGGGGTCATCAAAATAAAACAATAATAAAAAATTATACTATTAAAAATCAAATAAATAAATATTTATGTAAAAAGAATAATAATAAAGATTTTGTTCTAAACAAAACAAAAACTGTCTCTTATATAAAACCGTATAATCAATTTTCTTAAAGAAAAAACCTTTTCTTTTTCAACACTTTGTTTACAGTACCTTAAACAGAGATTACGTATAGTTTATTATAACTCAGATGGTTAATTAATAATACATAATTCAAGTTGAACAGTACCATACTTAAAATAATTGTACATGTAGAATCCAATTTTGAAAAACTTTATAAATGTCAGCAGAATTAAGATAAGATAAAATAAAGTACACACAATGTATTTTAATAACTTTACATTTTATATTTTAAAGTGAACCACAAGAAAGGCTTCAACGTCTTCAACGTAAACTAGCGTCTTCAACGTTTCTTAAGGGATAATTTTCATTAGAGTTCATTAGATGTTGAGGTTATTTTTAAAGTCTAATTACGTTTTATAGCCTCGGTCTTAAAACGGTTAGAAACATTTCGCAACCATCATTAAGGCCTGAAATTTAAATAGAGTAATGCTACATTCATTACTATTTACTGCAATAATCTTTAAATACAGCTGAAAGTTTATAAAAGCTTATAGAAAATTAGAACTAGCTTTTTTTTACATTAGTAGTGTGTTTTGGTTACTTCTGGACCGGAAGTCGTGCCATCTGCCCGAGCAGCTGCTCGAGCAGATGGCGTCAGATGCTGGGGTGCAGATGGCGAGAGCATATGCCCTGAATTTGAAGTAGAATTGGGCATGAATTAAGAGTTAATTTAAAACTGAAATTTAACAGTTATAACTGGGGCTTGGAAAGTATGTCAAGGTCATCCAGAGTAAGTTTTAAAAAAGCCTACCCAACTACCACCAGAAATAGTTCTAAGTTGAACTAGTTGGTGATAGTGGGATAGGTTGAAGTAACTTTTGAATTTTATTTGTGAACATACAATTAATGTGCAACAGCAGAGTTTAAACAAGTTGAACTTTTGTGATGAACTACAGAGTTGTAAATGCAAACACCAACGACGATGAGAAGGTAAACGCAGAGTCCCCAGATGATGTATTTGAAAAGCTTGAACAAACGTAACATTTCGAGTTGGTTTTCCCGTTCCATTTCCAATCGTTTAATTTCCAATTTCAATTTATCCTCTTCCATTCTAGTTATGAAGGGAACTTCATCCATTATATCCATCATGATTGTGTTAGTGTTTGAAATTTTAAAACAAGTGATGTTGATAGTTCAAAAGTCGAAGACGGAATGAGAAGTGAAAGCGAGAAATGTTAGTTAAATAAAGAAGTGGTGGGGGGAGCGAAGAATTATAAAGAAGTGGTGGGGGAAATATTTTGCTCTTCGTTATTACCATCAGTAGTGTCAGATGGTGCAGGAGTTAGATTTAGTAAACTGTCTTCGTCCGAACTTTCAACTTTATCACAAATAGGACAATCGTATGTTATTTCCAAATTCATTTTGATGGTTGTAAAATTATCTACAAGTTCTTGTAAAATATTAAAAATGTCTTGTAAATCTTCTTTAGAGTTTATTTCAAAACTAGAATTCATTCGGGTCAATGGAGAGTTGTTCATTGTTGGAGAGTCGGTGATGGAATGAGGATCGGCGCATAGGGAGGGGGTTTATATAATGGCGACCTCGAGCTTATGATCAAATAAAGCGGTAAGTTCTTCTTCTTCATCTTTTAATTCAATTATTCTAACTGAATTAGTTGTTTCGTCTTCCTCACTCTGTGATGATGATGATGAAGAAAATAACTCACCAGGATTTAAATATTGAACCACAATTCTGAACCACCTCATAGGATATTTGTCCATGATAGAAAGTAAGTTTTGAAACAATTCTTCCATCTCCTCCCTCTCAGTTATTATATGTTCAAACTTGATAAATTTTGCTTCCATGTTGTTAGTTTGAGTGTTGGAAGTGAAATGATTTAAAGTTGAATATAATATTATATAAAAATTACAACCAGTAGTGGGGGAAATCTCAAGGTCATCCAATTGAAGTTTTAAAAAAGAATATAAAATTGAAATTACACATTTGATGGTTCTACAGGATCGGAATACCAATCTGACCTGTATTTACATTTTTTTATCATGCATGTATAAAAATCATCTGTATGAACCTTGGTGCGTTGACAATGAGCAAGATCGAGAGGGTGAAATTTGAAACATCTTTGAGGACAACATGTATGAAAATATCTCGATTTGTAAATTTTCAAAGTTCGCAATTCTGGTGGTGGTAGTTGTTTTGTTTTGCATTTGCAGTAACAAGATCCAAGAATTCACATTTAGTACAAGCTAACCCATCCACCATCATTGGCCCTAAATCTGTACATTGTTGTTCACAACAGTAACGAGGTTTGTACTTGTATTTTTGCTCTTCCATGTTGACGCTGCGGAGTCCAGTGAAAGAATAAGAGTGTATAGTGTTGAATAGTGAGTTTTATGTACTGTGAAAAGTGGTGGGGGTAATTTCAAGGTCATCCAAATGGAGTTTTAAAAAATTATACCTTACAAGTGTAAGGATTATTAAAATTTAGGAAGTTTGTTTCTCTTTGTTTTCTTCAGACTTTTTCTCTCTCTCCGCCTTAGCCATAGCAACAAGTTCTTCTGTTGATAATGGATGTACTTCAGGAAATTTTAAAATTAATTTAGCTTGATATCCTTCTTTAGTTAATACATCTAAATCTTGGGTCATTTGTTCAACGGTGTTGTAGTCTTTTCCATAGATTTTTCCATCAAGTTGAATCATCATTCTGTACAACATTTTCTTAAATAGGTCTTGTCGTGGTGAGAGCTGAGAAGCAAATGATTATTTATACAAGTATCACATCCTTTTTATTAACTCACATTGATCATGTGATTCTTTAGTTGTAGTTTTGTCTGTCAAAAGTTATTCAACATTGGTAATACTTTTGGAACTTGATGTTATGTTGACCAGTTGGCGATGAAGAAGTTGTAGGTTGTGTAGAAATAAATATTTCATCATCGCAATATTTTGTTTTAGTGAACATCCTTGTATTAGTAGCACTAACATCAACAGTTAAGTGATAACCACCGGTAAGTAAAACTCGCATTTCGTTGGTTAAATCTTCGAGTTGTTCAAAAGTTGTAATGGTGTTGGTATCATAAGATGCACACTTGACTTTGAGAGACATCTTTTAGTTTTTATATTAAGCGATAGAGTGAGCGAGATGTGTACGGTACGAAAGGTAGTCGTAGACTGATGAATTTTACAAGTAGATTTTCGCTTTTATAATCACACAAAAGTGGGTCAAGGTCATCCCGTGGAATTTTTAAAAAAAGCAACATATTGTAATGTACAAAGACATCACAATATGGTGCTTCTGTTAATTTTTTTTTTGTTTTTTCTTTATATCATATTTATTGAAAAACAATTACAAACAAAGAGTTACAATGTTATGTACAAACTAATCAGTAGTAGGTGTTACATGAATAGTTAGTTCAGTTGAGTTGTTTCCACTTGGTCCGTGCGAAACCAAATAGAGTGCGCCGGGTTGAACTACACGAAGATCTTCATTTTGAAGAAGTTGTACAAAGCGTCTTGGTAGGAAGATCTGAAATTTTGGTTCATCACCAACTGTATATGGAGCCTCGCTCAATGTGCAATTAATAGCATCACCTACTGAAGTTTCCATTTTCTTAATCGTATGAATGATGTAGTGTTTTTCTTCTTTTAGTTCAGAACATTTCTTTGTAGGTAGAATTGATGATTTAGAATGAGCGTTGAACTGATCAACTAAACTTTGAAGTAAGTTCTGTGATGCCATCTTGATGTTGTTGTTAATCTTCTTGTTAATAAGAATGTCCGTCGGAGATGTTGTCTCTTCGGAGGTTAGAGTAATACTCATGCTGCGTCATGGTAGCGCTCTCGCTTTTATAATCAACACTACCCCCACTACTGACACTACACCCACCACTTTGTTGAAGGAAATTGTTCAAGCGGTAGGCATTCTTTAAAGCGCACTGCGACCTTCGATGTTTAAAACTTTTTGATGAAATACAAAGTTCATTGAAGTAGCATTGGAAATCTTTATAAATTATTGCATTAATCACTTCGTTGCTTGTAAATGATTGTATCCAATTTGCTTTTTCCAATCCCCTTGTGTAGATAATTTTAAACTCTTTGCAATAATGATTCATAATGTGCGGCATCATGTTATAATTAATGAAACCTTCATCCCATCTTAAGTTGTGAAAATGTTTGTTCAAATATTTGTTTGTAACTTTCGCTTTAGTTGTTAGTCTATTAAATGGTACTGGAGGTTTGAACAAATAATGATAAACTACTGATGTGTTCATGTCCAAGATTACTAATTCTTTAATAATAAAATTACCATCATTTCCTCGGAAAGCTTGAAATTCAATTATACCTCTTTTAACTTCCATTATATGTGGCGCATTAGAAAACGAAACCCGTTTATTCATGATGAAGTCTTACTAACAACTGACTTAAAAATTGAATGAGCCGATGTTTATAACAGACAGGATTGTTCTTCTTCTTTCACTTCTTGTGCCACTTCATCAATATTAAAATTGGTGTGATAGTTGTTTAATTGTCTCCACATTTCAACTTCTTGAGGTATTCTATTAAAGATTGAAGTATCCACGGGACCGTATAAAATTGGAACAAAAGGTTTTTTGTCCAATGTATCAACTAGATAGTCTTTAATTATTGCACTTGAAAATATTAGTTGTTTCAAATATCTGGTGACGGGACCGGTAGTACAACTTAAAGTGTAAAATTCTTCTTTAGTGAAATATAATTTAACATTATGTGTAGTTAAATCTCTGAAGCGAACAATTTGTCCTCCACGATGTTTTACTATATCAACTTCAATATTTGATTCCAATAAACTTAATCTTGTTCTTCTTCCAAATGTGTTGTTACTTAAATAGCACTCCAAAAGATGTAAATGTTTCATGAGAGATTCCCAAGTAGTTTCACTGAAAGTAACCATTTTGTTTCCATGATTTAAAATAACAATTGGTGAATAATCCATTGATTTTAAAATTCCAACTGATATACTTTTTGTCATGCATGAAGAAATTGGGTAGATAATCCGAAGAAATACTTCTGTTAAAATATTGGTTGTAATGTTAACTTCAACCTTCTTCCTTTTTACTTCTTTTTCAGCTTTTTCTTCTTCTCTCTTCTTATGTTTGTTGAATTTTAGGAACTCGTCCATTTCTCGTTCAACTTGTTTTTCTATATCTGAACTATTATCATCCATTAGAGGTGTATTTTCTTCTCCGTTAGTAGAATTCATCTTGCGAATGATGTTTCCCATACGACGGTTGAAGATAGAATGAAGTTTCTACTAATTATTTTCTCGCTTTTATATTTTTCGTAAAATCCTTGAAATTTATACAATTACATAATTGTTTGTTTTCAACTTGTCTTTCACAAATGAAATTCTAACCTCAAAAATTAAAGCAGATAATTCTAACCTCAAAAATTTGCAGTTGTTGTACAATTCTTCTTAAAGTACATTCTTCACAATTCCGGTCAGCGGTGTGTAAGTAACTATTTTATCATGTAGAATTAGACAGTATGCCGAAGTTCCATCCGCTACTGGTTCTTCAAATTCCATTTCAATTTTTATATCCACACTTGATGATTTTACCGATTCATTTTGTTTTGAACAATCGATTACAATTATTGGAGCCTTGGAATAATACTGGTCAGGTGATAATAGTGGTGTATTAGTCTTTCCATAATATGACGATTGAAATCTTGCATACATATCGTATAAAATGGAAAAACGTTTTTTGCTGAACATGACATTCAAATTGTCATAGGGAAAGAATTGAGAGTTTAGGAAAACTTTACAATTCTTTATTTTACAGTGATCAAATTGACCAGCATTTGCAGTGATAACATCTTTTCGCTTAGTTTGAAAACCGAGTATTATGTACCTTGCTCGTTCCAAGTAAGTTGATGTCTTGACGGTCCATGTTTGTCGTTCTGTCTGAGGTAGTGTAGGGTATTCATGAAATTCCCAACTTCGGAATGGCATCACAATATCACGGTCAGATTTTAACTTTCTCAATAATAGGATTCTATGTTCATCGGCCAATCTTACATGAGGTACTCTCCAAACAACTTTATCAAACTGTAGTTGCCATTCCAGTTTATCTTCGGTAGTTGCAGGGTCTGCAAGTATTAAGTCCTTATTAGTTGAAGATCTGAGTAATACTAATTCTTGTTTGAAATTTATTATTACCCGTTTGTAATCTTCAGCGAATCCCAAAAGCAATCGTAAGGGTACATGAAAATCAAAGTGACCGTTGGAAGCTGGTGTTATAGTGTCTTTATCGGGGGCAACCCATCCGGCGGTGACTATTGAATTCTTCTCATGCGGTGTCAATGATGTTAATCCTTTCAATGTCGTTGTTAAACCAACCTTTTTTGTTGAATCAACCGTCACCCCTGATATTTCATATCTTATTTCATCAAAAAGATATGCCATCGGGTTATTTATAAAAGGAACTGTTGAAGCAGTTTTTCCATCCAATTTTAATACCCGTCCTTCGATGTACAAGTAACTTTCACATGGTAACGTGTAAATATCTTGTTGTTGAATGGGAATCCTTATTTCATCGTTATTGTTTAATTTTGATGAAGTGTAAGGGTTGTGCGTGTGATATTCCTTCTCCCATAGTGTTTCGTCGAATGTTGGTCCTTGAGATATATCCAGGATATCCATCGCTGTTAAGTTTCAATCCAATCTTCTGTAGAAAACGAATGTTGTCCGATGTTAACTCTTCCAATGTCGAGGAGCTACTGAGCTCCCGACTCTTCCGTTGTGGTTTAAATGATAATCCCATGTTGACTTTTATGTTGCTGCTCTAATGTGTATCCGTATAGTAATTGTTTCTCCTCTAAAGTCAACACTATGACAGTCTTGATCCAATATGTTCAGTACGATGTCTGAAATGAAACTGGTGTTTAACGGTAGGTATATCAAGTTTTGTGGCTTCTCAACAATTTTAAAACCGGGAGCTACTGTTGGATAAAATGTATGTAAAATATGTTGATTAACTCCATCTCTATACGATCCGTGTATAATGTTGCACGTGACATCGATACTATTTACTTTCAATATTGTTACAGTTGAATCACCTGAATGAGTAGTTCCAGGAGTTAAGATTTTCTTTTTGGTATCTGTAAATCCAAGTAAACTGCCAATAGAGTTTTCCAAGCCAACATCAATATAATATTTGGAAGTTATTTCTGCTTTTAAAGTATTGTTGTTTCCTTTAACGGTGATATTGTCTTCTCCAAGTTGTTTCTGTAATAATTGGTTTATGTCATCAATTTCATATGCTCCAGTAGGAAATGTAATTATTTTTAATTCTGAGTATTTTCCTGAAGCATCCTTAGTTTCATAATAATGTAGTAAATTGTTCTTTCCTTCCGTAACATTGGGAATTGAGTTGTAGGTAGTCAAATCAAGTAATGCCGCTTCCCATAATCTTTCCTTGGATAGACGCAATGCTGGGAACAGCGTACTTTTCAATGTGGATGAATTTCCACTCAGTGACACTGTATACGATGACATCTTAAAGCTGACTGACACTCTTCGCTAGAAACTCCAAACATAAATGCCCACATATTTCAGTATTGTTAGGTTGTTCTCTTTTGTAATTGTAAAAAATGTTTTTGGAGTTTCGAAAATAATGTTGCAGTTCTTTTGGCGGTGGTAGATTGCCAAAACTGTCAAAGTAGTAAATGGTTTGTCCGAGTTTTTTATAGCATACCCAATGAGTGCCTGGACCATAGGTGGAATCCAAATTTACGATTCCAGTTTCATTTTTCCATATTTTAGTTGGTAATGCATCTTTCATAAAAACTCCTCGAAAGAATGGTATTTTCAAACATTTTACATAATCATTTAACTGATGATTTGTTAAGGCTTTATTTGGAATTATCAATTGATTCTTCTTATTTAGTACACACGGTACGGTTTTAGGTATAAACCTGCTCCGTTTTTTACCATTTGCCAAACAGAAGTTTTCTTTACATTTGCCTTGCGAGTTCTACGACGCCCTTTTTTAATGTTTCCACCTCTTTTGGGAGCGCCTCTCTTTGTAGGTCTTCCTCTGCGTCTTCCACCACCTAACTTTGCTTTCGTCTTCATGGTTGTAGTTACTGCCCAAGCCGCTGCTTTTTCTGCAATACTTGCGTCACTTGATTTTACTCTTTGCCAAGCTTTTTCTGCTAGAATGTTATCCGCTATTGATCTATTTGTTGAATCTTTATACTTTGAATATGCTATATCGTGTTCTTTGCAAGCTTGATCTAATTTATTAATTCCAGGATCTCCTCTTGCTAAACGTTTTGCCAACTTAGTTCCAGGTCCACAATATTGATAACCTCCGGGCAGATGTAATTCGTATGGTAGAGCATCTATTGCTCGATTTACAACAGCACCAACTGGAATCCGTCTGAGCAGGGATAATGCAGCTGATGTTATACCACGTCCTTTCTTGCCAACGTCTTGACGACGACTGAACGATGAGGTCTTCATTATGCCGTTTTATATAACGAGCGTCTTCACTCCATGAAATACTTTATGATAATGAACACTTTTTATATATTCCATACTTATATATTGGCGAGTTTTACTAATACTTATTGATAATTGCATCTTTAATCCATTGTTCTCTTTGATCATCTTGGATTTTACCGTGATTCGGTTTACTAAGCATATGATTGTGCATGTCTATAATTACATTACCCATAAGGTTCATTACATACTCCACATTAGTAGCATCTTTGTAATCTGTAGGATTCTCAAGATCTGTGATACGTTTACCATTACATGTATACACAGATGGATCGTCATTAGAGGTTGCTATAACTTGATTAATAGTAGCAACATCATTCGGAGCTATTCCTGCCGATATGTTAGATATTCTTCTATTTTTTCCATCATATACGTTATTTATTTTATCTCTAACTATAGTTTGTTTTACAACAACACAATCCTGATCATCTTTACCAGATTTAACTTCGGTTAATCGTCTACCTTTACATAAAAAATTAACACCAGTAGCTGATAGTTGTGGTACTTGTGTTAAAATAACAGCATCATGTTCTTCCGTGCCTAAACTTATATTTGACAATCTTTTATTTTTTCCATCCCACTTGTCATTTTGTAGTTGTAGTAAGGTAAACTTTTCACTTCCTTGCATAAAGTCATCACCTTTTTTTGACACTACCTGATTTTGTTTAACAAAAGTGGATGTTCCTTTCTTCAAGCTTTCATTCATTTGTCTCACGGTAGCAGCATCCGATGGAGTTGAACCATCTTTCAGATTGGACAACACTTTTCCATGACAATCAATAACAGCACCATTATATAAAATACAATTATCTTGAATGTATTTTATATTAACACCATCACTCTCTTCTTTAGGATATCCAATATCGTTTATAGTATATTTATACAAGGAAAATCCATCTTTTTTCTTTTCTGGTATTACAGAGTGCAAATAACGCTTATTGATTGTATCTGTATCCTCGGTTGGATCTGCCACATTAGTTATTTTATAATTTAAAGCATTGTACTTTTTTCCACTTTTAGTCTTTTCCAACAGTAAAGCGTAATCCATTGCAGATAGCAAATAGCCTTTATTAACAACATCTCCATTGTTGACTGGTTTTGCAACATTAATAACCCTGTGAGATTTTGCATCATACAGTTGGTTGTTGTCGAGTTTTAAACTTGTAGATATTTCCTCCTTTACTGTTTTTAAATTTGTTGCATCTCCATCTTCTTCTGGATCTTTAACAAACTTTAAACGTTTATTATTTATGTTATAGTCACCTTCGGGTGTTTGCGGTAATCCACTTCTTTTTCTGTTTTCCCCAACTTGCACTCCTAACGTGGAGTATCGTCCGAACTTGTCGACACTCATGTTAGAACTGACACATTATACGCCTGCAACTCTTATATATCCGTGGACGATTATATGATTATGCCGCGATTCCTAAGTTCGTCAATCAGAGCTACCCATTCATTATTTAAACCTGTATGACCGGCTTCCATGGCTTCATGCAATAGTCTCATTCTGTCAACCAATTTATTGATATCATTGTAGTAAATCACATTTGTATTGTATAGATTTTTCATCAATCCTTTACCAGATGTTGAAGTATCTCCTTTACTCTTTTTACCATGTTGTTCAAGAAGTGATAAATCCATAAGTGATAAAGATTTTCTTTTCAGTGGTTGTCTCACCGCTGGTGCGGTACGTAATGTTGGCAATTTTCGTGGAGGAAACAACTTTTTTATAACGATGTTATACTTTGTTGCACGTGAACGATTAATCATTGCATCCTTTAAGTAGTTTCTTTTATGAGCGTTAGTATTTTGTAGAATCTCCTTAAAAACACTTAAATCTTTGGATGAATATCTTAGTGGTATGTTTTTAAAAATTAATTCATATAGTCCTTTTGTTCCTTTATATCTATGCTCACCAATAATGATGTAATCGTCTTGAGTTATTTCAAGCTTTGAATCACCGATCTTCAATTCATTCCCATCAATTCTTGCTCCGTATACGTGTGATTTATTTAAATTCGGGTTTGATTTCATGTCATGTAGCATTTTCATTATATATTTTCTTCCAAGAGGTCCATGTTGTAATATATCGCTACTCAATTGAGTTAAATTTGGAATAGATTGTTCTGCTTCAGGTATTGGCTGTTCTTCTTCCTTTTCAACAATTGGTTCTTCTTCTTTTGTTTCTTCTTGCTCACTAGCACTTGTATATGAATCATCATCGTCTTCTTTCTTTAATGCTTGTACTTCTTGTTTAGAAACTGGTAGTAAAACATCTCCTTCATAACGAGGTTTACCAATAGTTTCTGATATCTGTTTTAAAGGTTCCGTAATAGGTTTAAATGTAGTCTCTAGAAATTCTTCTCTTTCACTTAAACCCATCCTCAATGCACGATTCTTCATCCTAATAGAATCACTGAGTGATTTTATTTCTTTTAATAGTTTTTCTTGATTCACCATGTTTACACTATGAAGTTCAACGTGTTACTAGATGTAGCATCGGTAGTTCAACGTATTAATACAAATTTATCCAACCCTATACGATATCTACCATTTTTTATATCTTCTTCTTTCATAATAACAAGAAATCCATATTTTTCATTCCATGCTTTACTACACATTTCTTTAAATTTCTCAAATGGCATATCCGCATTTACATGATCATTATATATATGCTTTAAATTTGTTTCATCTTGCTTGAAGATGATCAACATATTTGCATTGTCTCTTATAAGTTGTTTTGGAATTTTACTGTATGTTTGACCAATATAAATGCTATCAATATTATGATGTCTTCCCATAGCAAAATAATTCCTTATTGTGTCATGATTTTCACAAGAAACATCGTCAAATATAAAAATAGAAAATGGTTTTGCTTCATTTGGTTGCATAATTGTTTCACTGGCATTAAACTTGTAAAAATTCACTTCAGGTACACTTGTAAGTACTTTATCCAATAATTGATATTTTGGTTGTTGCAATGATTTTGAAAAAATGTATATATTGTTAAAGCGCAATCCTTTAGGATTAGTTATAAGGTTAAAAACAACATTAGTTTTTCCACAATTTGAAGGACCAGTTATTAGACATCTTATCGTATTTGGTAGTAATTCACCATGTTTTCCATGATTTAACTTTATTTTTTTGATTTTTTTTATCATTGTCAACTGTCAATTCATCAATGTTATTGATATTAAATCGATCTTGATGTTGTACAATCTCCATCTTGTATAAAGGTTAAACACACAATGAGCTATTAAACAACTATACTAAGTCTTTTGAAGGAATCCAAGAGTCTTCACTTTTATCAAACCCTAACCACCGAACTTTAACCATATCCTTTTTCCTTTGTAAAATCTTCTCGACAAGATATACATCACCGACTGTTGATTTCAACAATTCGTGTCCGTAGAATCCACCTTGAAGTAATTCACCCTTGTTATCCTTTAATAAATAGGTTTCAGGTATAGTTGGTTGCACTTTATAAATTGTAAATACTTCATTAGTCCAATTTGGTAGATATCTTTTACTAAATACACCTTTGTATTTGCTTATACGAACTTTATCGTTGACCTTAAACTTCTTTGGTTGCAATTTTTCCAATTTTGGTGTTGTATTATTTTTAATGCGTTGTAATACAATTTTGGCATTAGCACTGTTTACCTGGATAGGTTTCATTCCAATGGTACGATGATATTTGTTGTTATACTCTTTTATAAGTTGTGGTAATATGTCATACCACACGTATGATCCTCGTTTTGAAAATTGTTTATATATCGCACCTTTCAATGTTCTATTGAATCTTTCAATTATTGAAGCTTTAACTTCAGAATTTGTAGAATAATGATTTATTTGATATTTCTTCATCAAAGCTCCAAAGTCTTTATTAAAATATTCTTTTCCATCATCGGTCTGTAGATGTTTAATTTTAAATTTATTTCTTTGTATTGTGGTTTCCATAGCTTTTGTAACACTTTTACCAGTCTTATCCTTCAATGGTAAAGCGTCAGCTATTTTAGTAAAACAGTCTATAATAGTTAAAATATATTTAAATCCTTTGTTTAATTTACTGTGCGGTATCATTTCAATGAGATCAGCTTGATAAAGATCATTCATTCCTTTAATGATTGTACTTCTTCTTGGAAATCTTCTTCTTGCTGGTTTATGTAGTTCATTTACAATCTTGTCCTTCACACTTTCCATCTTCAGATGTTTCTTGTACACCGCTTGTAAAAATACTGACCCATAGAATAGTTAATTCTCATTTATATAGTTTGAATATAGGTCAAGGCCATTTCATATTAGTGTAAAAAAGAGGGAACATGGCATTGGGCTTGCCATGTCCCCTCTTCTTTACGGAAAGGAAAAAGGAAGAAGGTAGAGGACGAAGAATAGGTTTACTGGTCGATAGAGTTCAGGGAGTAGTGGCCGAATGGTAAAGTATTAATTTTATCTTCTAAAATATGGCGCTTGTCATCTTTGTAGCTTAATGCCCACTTTGTTTGTTTGACACTAAAAAGTTGATGATTATAACTTCTAATAGTGTTGAACGTTGCAGTTGTTTCAACATTTTCAAACAAACATCTTTTATAATGTTCAAACTGTACATTCTTCTTCAGGAAAGAAGTTTTTATTCCTTTGGCTTTTTTCGTGACTTGATGTTCATTCCTTTCATTTATGTACAGTTGAAATGAATACAGTTTGGACATTAATGCTACAATTTCCATTATCGGCACACCATTTGTTTCATCTTTAAATTTTCCCAATACTTTCTTGTTTTTGTCGTAGTCGTAATTTGGATGATCCTTAGGATAATCGGAAAAGTCGAAATCATCTTTATATATAAAGGTGCGTAGATCTTCATACATGTCATTTGTTTTAATCCAGTAAATGACTGCATCCGTATCCATATATGCAATACCAATGTTCTCTCTTCCATAATAGTTAACCATCTTCTTATAATGAAACTCATACATATGTGTTTTTGAAATATCCAAGATTGACATTCCAAGATACAAAGGACGATCCATTTCAACTGACTTCTTGTTCATGGAAATAACAACTAGATTTTCATTAATAATTACAGATGAACCAAAGTTTGGTTGTTGCACTAATTTCTGTAATTTTACTGGATCAGTTACCAATTTGATATCCTTATGTTTCCTTTTGTTTTCCAAAGTCTTGCCAAATATTGCGTTGTTCATTAATTTGAAAAAATCTTTTTGAAAACTTGATGTAGCGGCGGCTCTTCTTCTTGTGTTGTTGTCGATGTAAGGTTTTAACCAACAAGATTGAGAAAATTGTAGTACTCGATTAATTTTTGTAATTCTCAGTCCTAAGTCTAAAGCCTGTTGTATCATCCAGTAGTGTCCAACATATCGAGACTTGTCGGTTAAAGTCATCAATAATTTTGGCCATCTTCCAGTAGGGGAAATTTCAGTCTTCGGAAGAAGTGGTAAATCATAATGTTGATCATGAAGATGTTCAGGATATTCAAAATCCACATCAAAAATGTAACCAGTTTCACCATGCTTCGGTATATCCATTATGTTTCCAATCGATTCTGGATCTATCCATTTAAAATTATCATATGGAAGGGGATTTGACATTGCCCATCCGTATAAGTTATTTGCATCAAAATAACCCAGGAATGTTGTTGGTTTTGATGCATCATAATCGGGCAGATACTTGTTGTTCGCCTTAAAATGTCGTGTAACGCTTTGCGTCAATCCCCCTCGAACTCCTGACTCTAACATTAAAACCATATCTATATCAGTAAGAAGTTGTATTTTACAATTTGTTTCTTTCAACATGGCTTGCCATGCTAATCCAGGTGAAGTGTACGAATGAAGAGGGTCCAATCCATAAGCTGCAAAACACGTATTTCTAAATTCTTCCATTATGTCACATAATAAAGTTACATCTAATTTAACATAAAAATCTGAATATTCTCCTAATGTTCTAAATCCTAATTCGTTCCATACTTTACATGCATGATCATAGTCCTCTTGAGATATGTCCATGTCGTAAAGTTTACTTTTAAATTCTTCTTTAGCCGGAAGTGATGTTTCATTAAATTTTTCTAAACTGTCTATGTAATCATATGGAAACACACCTTTCCGAAGTACCAAATCCAGTTTGTCGTTATTTACAATCTTCTTTGTTTCGATGAAATCTTGTTTCCTTAAATTTTCTGAAAGTTTGGACAAACTCGACGGCATAAATCTGTAGGAGTCTAAGAATCTTAATTTCATGTTTCCAACTTCTTTGGAAAAACTGATGAACTTCTCTGAAGTTTCAGCTAATACATCAATTTTACCATCGTCTCTTCCTAATTCGGGTATTATGAAATGAGCATCGTACCCACTGAGGTTATGCAGAACCACAGGAATAAATAGTGGTAAACGATAGCTCAAGTTGCATTTATTACAAGCAGCACCCCTGTAATAACCAGTGAGGTGATCGTGATCTTTAACTTTATAATTCTCAATAGTAAAATCATTTTTGCACAAGAAACATCGAGTTGCATTTTCATGTTGAATTTCTTCTTCTTCCTCCATCGTTTTCATTGGTACAATATTTGTATATAATCTTTGTACATTTCCAGCTATTGAATATAAGTGATCAAGAAATATTTTTTCTACATTTTCACCACGATATACTAGAGGTTCTGAAGTTAATCCATATCTGTTTAAATGTTCTTCTGATAATGTCGATTTCACCATTAAACAAAAACTGTTTGGTTTGTGCATTTGATACTTGACACTTTTTCTAGCTTCACAATTTTCATCTTCAACAGGAACAAGTGTTGATTCAAAGTCCGCATACACAACGAAAGGGATACGGTATTGATAATGAACCTTTTCAAATTTAACGAATGCTCTGTTTTCCGCAGGTAAATTAATCTTTGCTTCATAATTATTGTTACATAGTCTTTTGTGCTCTTGTAACCATTCTCTTCCTTCTCTTCCTTCTCGTTGAAAATTAAAACATCTCTTGCAAATTATCTTTTTGTTTCGATTTTTTGAAAGTTGCTTGTTAACAAGACGATCAAATTGCTTTATGTACACATAGTGAGACACATCTCCTCGCGTTAGTAGTAGTAAATCCGTATGATCTGGTAGCTCTTCTTTTGCAATACGTAAAGGATACACTTTGTTTGAACTATCTAATGCAAAAACATTGATAGACGTACCGGGATTTTTCTTCTCAAATTTTGATATATCTTTCAGTGATACAGGATAAGTGATTCCTTGAAAATTGTATCTAAATCTTTGATTTTCATATTCTTGGTCAGGTCTATTCGCATGATGTGGTACAAATTTAGTTGTCATTGCATAACGAAAACATTCATTGTCTTCATTTTTAACATTAATACAAGATTTTGTATCTTCAATTCTTTTTGGCAGAGGAATGTAACTTGATCCCATTAGTCCATATCCATGTTTGTGAACTCTTATATCTAATACTTCAATACTTGTAAGACTCCATCCGGATCCTCTTCCTTCGTGTTCCTGAATTTTTGTTAATATTTCTTCTATACAGTTCTCTACTATTGAATCAATGTTTGAACTTTCCATAATGGTTCGGTTTTTTGTTATGAATCCTCTTGGTGATAATTCTTCTTGTACATTTATAAACATAGCTTCTAGTAGTAAACCAAATTTAAGAAAGTTCAATCTTTTTAATTCTTCTTTTAAAGTTTTACTTACAATTGGTTTTGCTTCTCTAATAAATTCTTCTAGCTTCAAGTTTTCATTTTGAATCTTATGATGCATTACTACTTTACCAGGTAATGCAAATACTTGTAGATTTGGTAAAGTAGTTGAAGATGTTGCTGTTATTTCATATTGTTCTTCTTGTTCTTCTTGTTCTTCTTGTTCTTCTTGTTGTTCTTGTTCTTCTTGTTGTTCTTGTTGTTCTTGTTTTTCTTCTGGGTTGTTGTGAATTAGTTCTTTATGACAGTCTAATAGAATTTCATCGTGAAACGATTCCGAACATTTATCGCAACAATACATGTTGAGATGTTTACTCTTCGAAATTTCACCAAGAAATGAAGTGGGCTCTCACGTTCCTCCTATTATAATGGTTCCCCCACCACTATTTCATCCTCTTCACTATCCTAGGAAATCAAACATTTTCAACAAAATATTAACCTTCTACAAACTAATTGTTCATTCGTGTTCTTTATTCCCATTGGAGTTTTAGTATATACTTCTTTATATTCAAACTTTAACAAACTTTCTTTTAACATCTGTTAGGACAGATGTTATGGGACAGATGTTAAAAGAACAAATGTTGGAGTGGAAATGGCTAGATTACAGGCACTTGGTTGAACTAAATTTGCGCATAAATTAACTAGAGTTGAACTAAAAATTCGCATAAATTAAAAGTTAGTTCAAAACTAAAGTTTGACAGTGTTAAAAAACTCTAACAGTTGAACAAAAATAAACGTTAGTTTCAAACTGAAATTCAACCGTGTTAACCAAATTCTAACAGTCAAACAAATAGGTCAAGGTAATCCAATTTAACGCGAGAACGAGGAATAGAGCACTAAGTGGCATGTTAGTCCATTACCACAAAGTGATCTATTCCTTGCTCTCTATTCTACATCTACTTTTTTGGGTTTACTTATTTATATTAAAATGTTCAAATTTTACTATGTAGAATGTCCATTCTTGCTCTTCAACTCTTCGATTGTTTTTAGCAATTGTAACAAATATTCGTTAGTTTTCACCAAAGTCTTTATTTTGCTACATCCAATTTCAATGGAAGGTATTATAAGTTGTAATTTTATAAGTTCAATCTTTTCTTTCTTGCGAATTTCTTTCTTTATTATATTATTCCTTATTTTTGCTGAAGATTTAAACTCCATGTTGTTTCTGCTAAAGCCACAATAATAATAAAAGTCTCTTGAAACAACCTGCATTTATACACATTCCCCCACCACTTTATAATCCCCACTCCTTTCCCCCTCTTCTTTATATGTGGAAGGAAGTATTATAATTATATTCCTAATATTTCTTTTCCTTCTTCACTACGTGGTGGAAGGGTAATTTGTTATTACACTAGTTGTGCAAGAAAATAGCCGCCAGTGTCCACACCTTGTTCGTAGCACTCCATCATAGATTGTGCCCACTGCAACATGCGGTCTCTGTCATTTGGTGTGACAAGGAAAGAATGACTATCACCATACAATATAAAAGAGTCAATTCGTACATAACATCCTAAATTTAACCATTTATTAGCTTCGGCTATAAACTTTTCTATTGTATCAAATGGAAATTGTGGATCAATTGCTATAACCTTACGTTCTTCACTAAGTTCAACAGTATAATCATCATCGTCCTCACTCTCACTATCATTATTTAAAATGTCTTCAGGTTGTAGAAAAACATTGGAAATTTCGGAAGAATTAAGATGGTCATTCACATGAGGAGGCATTTTGAAGCAGGTAATATTGTAAACAGCAGAAACGAAACAACAAGAGCGGCATGTAGAAGCAAAATGAATGAGTGACCAACGCTCGCTCCGCTTTTATAACAGTATGCAAATGAGGGGTAAGAGCTGACCTTGACCGGTCATCAACCCAAAGGAGTGGGGGAAGTACTTTTCTTACTACTCGGATGGATGTAGTTTAGTAGGTCACGAGACTTAGAGTGTTAAAAAATAATGGGGGAGAAACACAACGCTATAACGCATTGTGTTTTTCCCCCATTATTTTTTAAACAACAATTTGGAAAAAAACTATGTGAATTTACTTTCTACGCTCCCACCTTGTAATACCATCCACTTTGTGTCTGAGGAGATAGTCTTTAGAGTCTAACTCATAAACGGATTTCTCTTTGCGCAAGGATTCAATTACTTTAATATTATATTTTTCGCCGTTACAACTTGCCAAAATGTGTTCGTTGTCAATAACACTTTCAAAAAAATAGATACAACCTCTCTTAAGCCTATTTCCTTTCACACCAATAATTTTGGATTGGTATTCAACAGTGGGGGTTTTTGTCACTTGTGGTTCACAAATGTGTTTTACGACATGTAAACGGCAAAAACTTTCGTTTTTTACACATTTCCTCCCACAAGGTGATCCTTTTTTAATTCCCCTAGTAAGCGTTTCAGGGCAAGTAGTGGGACGGCTAAATGCCCTACGACGCCGTTCTTGTAATAATTGAAATTGCTCTGAAGGAGCAGGCTTAGGAGTAGGTTTAGGAGTAAGTTTAGGAGCTGGTTTAGAAGCTGATTTAGGAGCTGGGTTAGTAGCAGGTCGAGAGGATTCAGTTTTGTGATAGGTATGATCTTCAGTTGTAGTAAGTGGTGGGGTAGGAGGTAATGGTGATAGTGGGGTAACGGGTGTACTAAGACGATGAAGAATGGTTTCAAATGAAGGGGTAATAGGACGACGAAGTGGCTTCTGCGGTGGTGGCATGATAGTTGACGGCGGTGCTGAGTCGTTTGAAAGCGAAGGCGAAGGCGAAGGCGGTGAAAAAATACTACGAAGTCTAGAAGTGTTGGTTGGCGGAAGAATAGCTCCAGAAGTTAAAGGTTGAGATGCAAGTTTCTTCGAGTAGCAATCAGGAAGGTTTTTCAGACGAAGAGTTTTCTTAGGCTCAGTCGTAGTAGAAATTGAAGTTGAAGTAGAAGTAGTGGAAGTTGTAGTCGGCAGAGAAGACATGGTTATAACTCCAAGTTCACAGCGTAACGTCTGGAATCAGAATGAAACACTGGCCGCGGCTGGCTCGTCTTTTATAACAGTATGCAAATGAGAGGGGTAGCAGCTGGCCGTGACTAATTATTAACCTGGGAGGTGGGAAAAAGGGGAAAGAGGAGGTATTTATTTAAAGTAATTCACTTAACTTTTCACTAAAATAAGATAACCGAATTCTTCTTTTACCAAAATGTTTATCTTAAATAGACCTTTTCAATGATGTATCGCTTGTCCAAATCCGTTAATCCGTTATCAAGTTATAGCCATTTTAATTTTCATTCCGAAAGTGGGTCAAGTTCATTCAAGACTTATAATGAACCAAGGTGATGAGGGGGGGGCTCCGTTTTTTCGGGGGGGGGGGGGTCATTGACCCTTTCGAAAGTGGGTCAAGGTCATTCAAAACTTATAATGATCCAAGGTGATGGGAACAGTTGAAACTGTTCCCACCACCCTGTTTGCCTAGCAGTTCCCACTCCCAACCCACTAGTTACGTTCTGCAAGGGAGGCCCTGGTCCGTCCGCATCAAAGCGTAACTTCCCGTCCGCATCAAAGCGTAACCATTAATTTCAGGGAAACTGGAACAGCAGGGAGGCCCTGGTCCGTCCGCATCAAAGCGTAACGTCCCGTCCGCATCAAAGCGTAACCATTAATTTCAGGGAAACTGGAACAGCTAATGCAGAAACGCAACTCTAACACCCACCCAAACTAATCCCACCCATCATATTCCTAAACAAAATGCAAAAAACCTAGTCCGCAATTTGCGGATGTCCCACCCCTTCTAAGTGAAGTTCAACTGAACTTCTGAATTTACAGTTAATCTACCCCCTAACATCTAGCTGAAAGGCAAAACAACAACATAAATTATTAATATCAACACTTAAAACTAACAACACATCATTATTAAAAACCAAATAATTCAACACAACCAAATACCATCATTATTCTTAAAATTAATACACCTTAATGCTAAACACCTCTTAAAATTAATACACCTTAATGCTAAACCCAACTTATAACTAACATCGCAATGCGCAAATTATTTCTTAAATTAAATACAACTTACAACTAAACACACACACATACCACATTGCATTAAAAACGCAACGTAGTATAAGAAGTTCAAATATATATAGGCCTACTATATATTTGAAACCTCTTGCTGAGTCGCCAACAACCTTTCGCTATGAAAGTTTGTTGACGACTGACGCGAAGATCGGGCTCGTATCGCTCCTCGGGTTCTCAAATGGTGGGGGAAGTTGTTTCACTCCAGTACAGTGTTCAATCCAGTCCAATTCGCAGCAGTGTAAAAGGAAGGCGAAGGAGTGGGGAGCGGCGCATGCACAGCGACGCAAAACCAAGGTTTGAGGTTAGAATTATCCATGCGCAATAGCGCTAAAGTGAGTAATACAGGACTAGGCGCATGCGCAACAGCATGGAGTGATTCCGATCCGGAGAACTCGTTGCATGCGTAGCAGGTTTGAGGTTAGAATTATCCATGGTAGCCGCCATGTTTAGTTCATATAGTCGGCGACCGGTGGTGACCGGTCATTGGCTTGAGGGAGTGGGGGAAGGAGTGGGGGAAGGGGGGGGGCTCCATTTTTTCGGGGGGGGAGGGGGGGAGGGGGGGCTCCATTTTTTCGGGGGGGGGGGTCATTGACCTTTCCGGTCATTGTCCCAAAACCCCCTACTTCTCTTACTACTCTAGTGAAAGTCGGTCATCAGGCATCTGTCTGGCAGCTGCCCGGAGTAATTGCCAGCGCTATAAAACCAGGTAGTTTATCGCGCCACAAACATTCATTACCTCGCATTCGCGCTGAACACTTCTCATTAGTTATACGTTATGGCTAGTTCGTTATCCAGGCTCAATTACTTCTAACCTATAACGTGGCTTACATTGGCATATGACGTTTACAAGATGGTTATATGGGATTCAGTTAATTCTAACCTACAATTCAGTTTTTCAACTAACTTTTAGTTTTGTTTAATTTCAAACCTCTTGCTGAATCGCCAACAACCTTTCGCTATGAAAATTTGTTGGCGACTAACGCAAAGATCGGGCTCTTATCGCTCCTCGGATTCTCCAGTGGTGGGGGAAGTTGTTTCACTCCAGTACAGTATTCAATCCAGTCCAGTTCGCAGCAGTGTAAAAGTTAAGCAGAAGAGTGGGGAGCGACTCAAAACCAAGGTTTGAGGTTAGAATTATCCAAGTGAGGTTAGAATTATCCATGGTAGCTGCCATGTTTAGTTCATAGAGTCGGCGACCGGTAGTGACCGGGTGACCGGTCATTGGCCTGAGGGAGTGGGGGAAGGAGTGGGGGAAGGGGGGGGGGGTGGGGGGCTCCATTTTTTCGGGGGGGGGCTCCATTTTTTTTCGGGGGGGGGGGGTCATTGACCCAAAGGAGTACCAACGGCCAACACACCCTACTACTCAGGTGAAAGTCGGTCAACCAGTCATTTGCCTCGGCATCTGCCGGCACTTGGCTTGGGTTATTACTGCCGCTATAAAAGGGAGATAGTTTATCGCGCCACGAACATTCATTGCCTTGCATCCACACAGTCATCACCTCTCATTAGTTTTACTTTATGACTACTTCGTTACTTCTAACATGCAATTTACCATTCATCAGCATGTGGCTTCCTAGCCACTTTATTAAATAAGTCTAGTTAATTCTAACCTCAAATATTACTACTATAGTGTTCTGTTTCAATTTTCCTTTACACTTCATTTTTATACCTCAGTCTTCTTTTAACTTCTGAATATAACACATTAGTTATAATGGTTGCACAATGTTTAAGGTTAAAACTTTTGCGAACACAACACATATTACGAAGTACTTCTAAACCTTCAATTTCAAAGTGTAGAACTAATTTAAATAGAGTTAGGAAGAAGTACAGTTTTAACCCATTATATTCTTCTACAACTTCACAGGTTAACGTTGACGATAGTGTTATTCACTACATTTTACGTTCTATGCTATGCTTCCACAACTTTGAACTTATTACTCCTATCGACTGTGTTCAACAGGTTTTCCTATTTTACTCCCACCATTCCTTATATAAGTGCACTCACCACAATTTCTACTTCATTATCCTCTATGCTCTTCAGCTGAGCTAGGATTTGAGGTTAGAATTGTCCATGGCGGCCGCCATGTTTCGTTCAGTTTCACCACATAGAGTTGGCGACCGGTTATTTGTCTAAAGGAGTGGGGGAAAGAGTGGTAGGGGAAGGTTGCCATTTTATAAGCCCTCTCCCTAGGCGGAGCTTCTCATTCGATCGCCAACTTTCAAACGATAAACACCTCTCCCATGGCACAAATGAATTATCCCACTATCACCAACTAGTTCAACTTTGAACTATTTCTGGTGGTAGTTGGATAGGCTTTTTTAAAACTTACTCTGGATGACCTTGACATACTTTCCAGGCCCCCAGTTATAACTGTTGAATTTCAGTTTTGATCTTACTCTTAATTTTTGTTCAACTTTTAGAGTTTAGTTAACACAGTTAAATTTCAGTTTTCAACTAACTCTTAATTCATGCCCAATTCTACTTCAAATAGACGCCATATGCTCTCGCCATCTGCACCCCAGCATCTGACGCCATCTGCTCGAGCAGCTGCTCGGGCAGATGGCACGACTTCCGGTCCAGAAGTAACCAAAACACACTACTTACATTTATACAATTTAACCTGTTTCGCATTGAATATGTGCATTAGCAACATTAGGCCGGAACAAGCAAATAACGTTTCTATTGAAAGGTGCTAAATTTTAAAGATGATGACACCATAAAAATGTGTTCGTCCATGAAATGTATGTAATAAAATGAAAATTTACCCTAAAACTAAAAAAAATTAAGTATTTGCTAAGATGAAAGCACTTAGGCTTTTAACAAATATTTTACTGTTTTTTTACATCACTCTACACACAGTAATGGGCTATTCATGGAGGCAGCTCAGGGAGACGAATGTGCCCGTTTCCTAAAATTACGGCAAAATAATCCGATGAGTTTTGGTATAAGAACTTTTCTTTTTCGTACTTAGTGTCAAAATAGCTATTTGTGTAGTAGTCGTATTAAGAACGTAAAGTACGGCGTTGCCACACGAGAATGGTAGCTGGCCGCTGAGTCTGACCTAACACTCTAGAGCGGCAAATACTATTTGCGCTCGTAATACACACAGGATTTTTCCTACCAACATAATTGAAACACATTTAATGTTTTATTGTTTACAAAATGTCATTTAGATTATGTTTGATTTGTTTCTGAATAACACACTGAACTGTCATATCAAACATAACCTCAAACTAAAAAAGAAGCAATTACTACGACAACAATGATTAACAACTAAGGCATGGTTTGTAATAACAGCTGACTGTAAATTGCTATTTGATTTAGCATGCGGTAAAGAACATTGCTGCTCTAGAGCGGAAAAGAAACGGAAACCAGAAATGAACTGTTTTGCGTAACGTTTACAGGCGTAGCAACGTGATTATTTCCATGCAGTGGTAGGAAAAGATATGTTTATAAGCATTCGTTTTCCAAATTTGGATCTTTTTATATTTACTAAAATGACTTTTCTAGTTTCTTATTGAAGTTATGTAGACAAGAAAATTGATGTATTTGACACGACAGAGAAGACTAGCTGACTTCAACACCAATAAAAATTAAATATTAGTGTTACTTACATGGAAAAATAAAAGTTCCCTGAATATCAGATCTTTGGATTTAAATGTTTAATATGGTATTTGCATTTTGGTAAAAAGTAAACGTTATTACTTCATTAACATGTATGTATAGCATTAAAACTACACTAAGTACAATAGTACATCTTTTAATTACATACTTGCCGAAACATTTACAGCATTATTATCTCGTTAGGCTACTAGTATTATAAAAACCATTTTAGGAGTCGATAATTTTCCCGTAGGCAGTTTATTCTCGTGCGGAAACTTTTGTAACGAGTCGCTTTCTATACTACAATTTTAATGAAATATGATATTATGTTTACATAGTTTTTATTAATTGATGAAAACCGCAGGAAAGTTAGCGTCTCACATGTTTCCTAAGGGATCGCTTTCATTAGACGTCATTAGGTGTTAAGCTAATTATGTAGGCCTAAGTCCAATTTATGACTCGATTCTATAACGGTCAGAAACCTTTGGTAACCATAATTAATAAATGACGGAATACAATATTCTTTGCTCAATACTATAGTTTATAAGACCAGAGCAAAAATTAGGACGAGTTTCCATACCCATAGAGTAGTTTTACTGTATGGCGTTCAATATGAGCATCGGAGGCAGTGGGCCGAAACAAGCCAATCAAGTTTTGAATGAAACGCTGGAGCTAAATTATAAAGACCGCCTCCCTCAATAATCAAAACCCAATTACAGGCCGCACGCCATCGCTGATCAATAAACAAGAAAAGAATGGGAGGCTCTAAATCAAAATGAAATCGCTGGCGGGACGAAACTGGATACCATTTAATTATGTGCATGTTCCGGTTATATGTGTGAGAGTGCGGATCCGCCTACCGTACTGCCGTACATTGTGGTGATCCAATATCTTATTATCAACACTGCAAACCCATCAACTTTATTGTGTGGATTGCAATTAAAATCCTACAGAGCTGCAGAAATAAACTATTTTTATACAGTTTTAGTACTACATGAATATTATAAAAGGGAATGGGGTTTAGATTTCTTTAGATGTGTAAATATTTTCAACCTATTTAACATTTTGCAGCAAAAATCTGATAAACGGATGTATATACTGTCACCTTTATATTTCAATTCAAAGATAAGATGGTAGTTTGAATAATTAACCAAAATAAAAAAGCTTTAAATATATAGTTATGTAAATTTGTGATGATTTTTGTCTTCTCTACATTTTGCAATACTGTTTCTAGATAATTTCCAAAAGATTTTACCCATTCAGCGGGTAATCGCCATAGCAATGATCGGTTGCCGATCGGCTGGTGGTTTTTTGGTTGTTAGCGCGTTATCAATGATTTACTCTGGGTCTTAATTGGTTATCTGGACTTTGTGAATCAATGGGAGAGCTACATGAAACAAACAATCGGTTATCTCATTTTGTCTTGATTAAAAAATAAACACATTTAAAGAAATCAATAACATTGATTAACATTAACATTTACGTTTACATAATGTTCGCTCCATTGCAAAATATATCTTCCCTGCTTAACTTAAATATAGAACGCACGCAAAAAAAAAAAAAAATTTGGGATTTAAGCCCGTAGACGGTGGAAACCATAAACACAATTTATGCTGGTCAGAAAAATTTAAACCGGAATCTCAAGACACAGCAGGCAATAAAGTTTTAATGGGTTGTCCAAGTCAATGACCAGATAGGACAGCACACATTTGCACCTGCATCCTAGTCCTCACCAGAGGGGGACGACCTGGACTTTGAAAAGCTGTACATTGAAACAGCAGGTTAGCCAATATTCAATTTATGATAACAAGATGCGGAAAGACGTTGAGTTTTTCATTCATCATTTTCGTCTTCACCAAACAAATCAAAGATCATTAATTCCGTCCTAGATTTTTTTCAAAGAAACGACTTACACATACCTTAATAAACTTAATAGCTAGTTTATTAATAACTATATAAAGCATTAGAAGTATGTTATATAGTTTGTGCATTTATTGACATTACTGTTAATGTTAATTTTCTTAAGTAATTTTCATGTTTCAATTTGGAAAGTTCCAAGATTTTTCTCGCTCAAATTACATATTGTTCCATTATATTATCTTCGTGTTTTTAGATTTTTCTTTTCTACATCTATATTTTTATGAATTGCTTTGGTATATTTCTCTGTTACACATGTTTTTGTTATATAGTTGTTTGGTACGGTTATTTTCGTTCTATGTGTTATTGATAAAAAATTATACACTGTAATCCTACCCTAGAAAAACCATGAGCACAGCGCATGATAAATAAGATGCAGTATTAATGAAAAACATGAAAAGAACAAATTTAAAAATTAATACAAAATGAAAATGAGTAGTAATAAAATTGAAATTTAAATAAAATTAAAAAATAAAATAGGGTAAGGGGGAGAAAAAAAATTTACAGAAACCGTGTAACTTACGCGTACTTAGTAGTAATCAGCAAGTAGCCATTAGCCACAATAAATTTTTGTGCTCTGTGATGTATTGGGGTTTCCCGTAAAAATAAATAACTAAATAAACTACATTATAAATTGTTATTGGACTAACGACCCTCTTTCTGTGCTGGTAAGCTTAATTTCATACTAATTCAATAACTAAAGAAATGCGATGACTAGTAGAAGCTAGGAGGAATCTGTTTTAAACGTTCTGGTGGGCCTTATTGTGCCAATAGACAAAAAAAAAAAAAAAAAAAAAAAAAAAAAAAAAAAACAACATTATGGTGGTTATAGGGTCCAACATTTTGGTGAATTTAATCTATGATGATTACATGGCACACCAAATCTACCACCACTTGAGAATTCACAACGTGGGCTGTTTGTTTACGTTGATTAATGATGTTTAATGTGTTCCTTAATGTTGTATTTTCCACAGTGCTATTTGAAGCATTGGAAATAAGATGTTTATATTATTTTGAAATGGCTAAACAAATAAATAAATCCCTTCTGCATGAATTACTTGTGAGATGAGTAACTACTAATTGTGTAAAAAAAAGTATAGAGTGCGCCGTGGTAACAATTAATGAGCAATTACCTCGCACATGGAGCGTATTCTTTATGAGATGGCTCTGTTCATTAAAAGTCTGCATAAAAACTGTAATTGTCCATAAAATAATTATACGCGGAAAGGCATCCATCAATTTACTTAATGTATACTAATCGGTGTATGCTAATCAATAGATTAGCTCAACGAGAGGGGTGGTAAAATATTTAAATTTTAATCTTAATTATCAGTTTAATAATATGGGGTTGGGGTGGAAAGATACCACAATTTTGTACATTATTATATTTTCTTTCAGTAAAATGTCTTAGTGGACTTGTAAAGAGAACATAAGAGTTTTTCCAGTGTTATCATACTAAATAGGTGTCTATTTAAAAAACTCACAAAACCATTAAGTCTATAATCTATACTTATTTAATACTAAGGGTTTTTTTGTCTTGAGAACTCCTCCTACAATTTTCAACCGATTTTCAAGTTTTTGGTGTCGTTGGATAGGGCTTGGCCTGTAGTTGTTTCCTCCAAAAACTGATGAGAATCTGACGGAAAATAAAGGCGTTATCCACCATTGAAATCTCAAAATTTCCCATTTAAATAACATTGGGCTTGAATAAAGCATTTTAACATCTGTTAATGATCTGTAAATACGTGTAGTTTTGGTGATTGCAGATATTCACAATATTGGATTGGTCAGACGTCAATGATTTAGAGATAAAAGTAACATTTGTATTGTATTAAAATACATTGCTCGATTTTGAGAAACACGTTTACTATAGTTATTTTTTAATATGGCGATTTAAACATAATTAAAGCGTCTAAATACGGATAAAATGAAAATGAAACTAATCCACAGAGAGAAAATATTTTAACCGGCAATGAAGTAAATCAACATTTAATCGGGAAGTGACAGATCGATCCTGAATCATTTAAAGACTAGATTTGTTTGCACAAAAGTGATTACGATTTCAATTCAATCGACGTTCCGTTTAAACTTTTGAATTTTAATCGTCTGAGAATGAAGACTAATTTACGTTGAAAGGAAAATTTTAATCTTTAAACCTTTTACTGATTTGCTTCCTCGATCTGAAACGAAATTAGTTAATGATTTTATGCATACTCTGTAAAGTTATGTATAAAATTAGTTACCTTTTTTTAACGATGATCCCGTGGATAACTAAAATACTGTATGCACTTTTTAAGGTGCAAAATTCACTAATCAATATAACTTACGACATTGCAATAAAGTTTACAGTAAAAGTGAAACGAAAACTCTTTTGAACCTTTAACCAGAGTGGAATAAAAAATCACAAAACTATTGGACTTGATGATAGCCCGAAACGGCTTTGAAGAGCGCATTCCAGTGTAAAGCAGAGGTAACAGAAACTGAGATTAAAATTTCAGAGTTAACTACACCATTTAAGCAGCTCAAGGCTAAAGTTTTAATTAATAAACAAGTAACAAGTTTAACTAAGCAAAGTTTGTATCACAGCAGATGTTCTTTTAATCGTTAAATAATCTTCAGTATTATACCGAGATTGAGAGACTGTTGTTGTTGCTATTATCTGTAACCTTCGTTTTAATAAACGTTCTGTGATCGCTATCCGTAATATCTAGGACCTACCTTCTAGGCCTCGAAAATAATAATCGACATGACGGAAACAATTTATTTTGGGTAATATGCTCTTTTTAAAATTGATTGTTTGACTCTATAACACAATTTTATGGTATAGTTATGTTATTGTATATAAGAAATTATAATACTGTAATAGTATAACAATTCGTGATTATTACTTTTTAAATTAATCTGATGTCATAGTATGTTACCCTAAAAAATTATTATTATTTTTATTTAAAGTAGAATCAATAGAAAAATGTTTTTGTCACGTTAAGTATGATTAGTTTGTTTGGTGAATTTCAAATGCGGCTTATTAAAATTTCCAACTGAACGTAAAAGAGAACACAAACACATCTAAACAATTAAACATTACTCAAAGGAAGTCGCTTGGACATAAACACATTGTTAATGGTTAACTAAGTAATACCAGGCTTACGGACGGATTCCGAGAATAGTTTCCGCCTCTCTCGAATGATAAATATCGCGAGCTGCTAAGTTTTGGCGGGTTTTCATTAGCGAGCAACTCTTAAAACAACATCTTGAAAACTTCCATCCAGGTGTCATTAATTACTGAAGCTCACAGGCGCCCACCGCCACCTACCGAGAAACTTGCGTTCTCCGTCGCTTGGAACATTTAACATGTGCATCTCCTAACGGAGGACCGTGTTACACCAACATGTAACATATTAAGATTGACTTGTTTTTAGGTAAAACCGTGATGTACGTTACTGAACGCAGTATCTACTGTTGTGAATAGTAATAACTAGTTATGATTTTCCACACATTAAGTTACAGGACTATAACTGTCTCATGACTCCTTTGGAGACATGTCAACCGTGCTAGTCAGGTTAATTAGACACTTCAAATAGAGTAATTATGAATCAGTTGTGTATTATGAGCAATTGTCAGTCCGCGGTACCTACACACAAAAATGTCTTACATCAAACTAAATTAAAGATATTTATGAAATATGTGTTTAGACATGCAATATATCCCCAAAATTATTTAATAAATGGTTTTGGTTCATTTTAAATTAATTGACAATTAATATGCCCTTAATGAAGAGAGTTAACTACCAGAGTAGTAAAACAATGCACGCCAAATCAACGACTATAGAGTGAGTAACACTTTTAATAAAAAACACGTTTTTCAGCTAAAGTTACATTGAAAGAAATTGAAAAAAAAAAAACAAGGTGAATGTAGATGAAAAATAAAGGTATATGATAGCAAAAATTGTCATCTTAAGAGTGTGGATTCCGCGATGAATCTGCAGCGGAGTCGGCCGTTGTAACGGTGACCGGACAAGAGGAATCCGGTTGCAATTGTCGCCGTTCCAGCGGAGCAGAAATGGAAGCGGCCGCCACAACAATCGACACGTCACAGACGCTGCAGTAGCAGTGCGGTAACGGGACCCGGCACGCGGCGACACTCGGGCTGAGGGTTGATGTCGTGGATGAGGATGTACGCCTCTAACGGACATCTTGTGCCAGGCCCCGAATGTTGAAGGGTGAGAAACGAGTCATCAAACGATCGTTTGATCGCTCCCGTGCTACTGTGACAACAGATGTTAAGCTCGAACATCCGGTCCACTCTGTCCTCTATAAAAGGCAAAACAAACGACTATCTATTCATTTTCCTCAATCACTTACAGTAAAACTAAAATAATATTGTTGGGAGGTGAAGTAAGACTGAGAAGAAAAATACTATGATAAATGATCGGTTGTGGTTTCTATATTGGTTACTGCAAGGAATTGTGATAACGAAATTGCTCAACAAGTTTCTTGTGGGAGTAAAAGAAAAGAGGAAAGAAGCAAAACAGCGACCCCTACGCAAACTCTTACTCTTGGTACCGTACGTAATGTGATTGTTCTTTCTGGAATGAACTTTGTCTCTGTGAGTCGCAACGCGAGGGAACAGTGAAATAATTGAGCATTACTTTTATCACTGTACAATTTTATACATTTAGGAGCAAGTTTTGCGATTCTTGGTTTAACCATAGCTAACAGTTAAACGTGCAACTGAAATATGCTCATACATTAATTTGTAATGAAATCTATAAAAATAATATACGGTAAGCCAAAACAGTTAAACCAGCAACTTTAAAACACACGTTCACACGTTTATTGCAAACATGAAACACGTGACTTCTTTAATAAAATATTGTTGAGTTTGATAAAATAGAAATTGTTTACTTGATGACCACTATTATTTAACGAAGCACTGCTATAATTAATTGATGTAGTAATGAAAGGATCGTGTTTTAAGCGGCAATAATACATCATAAAATACGGCTTCAAGTTCAAATCGTAACTGTGGAGGTAAGTGTTTTTATTGTTGGAGCGGCCGCTCATTGTGGAACTTTATTCATTAGTGCAACACACAACACACGAGTGGATCGCAGCGTGCCAACATGGCAGCATAGCAACATGGCAACATGGCGGCGGACGAGTGGGGGCCGACACGGATAATATCTTGTTTTGTGGCTATCAGGAGTTTTGTTCCAACTGTTAATGTCTACATGTAATAAACTGTTCAACTCTTAACACTCTGATATATTTCAATTTCTTTAACGTTAATTAACTATTTTAGTTAGTTAACTAATTTGAAACAATTAATCATGCCAAAGTCTTTAAAAATTATCTCAACTCTCTGCCATTCTGATGAATATTTTAAATCATATAATGAGTAGGGAGATATCAAGTTTTCTTAACCCAAACTTTAACGGAGAGTTATGTCTAGGACAAAATAATTCATTAAATTAACGGTCATATCATGCTTTGGTGTCCTTCTGTCTGTTTCGGAGAAAATAAAAATCAAATTTCACATGTTATTCTTATGGGAAAATCTCTTAAGTTATATAAAGCACGTTTCATATATATATCAAATTTTGTATACATCTTCACTAGGTATGTGAGGAGTAACTAACTAATATTTGCTTAAAAACCCCATGGAATCAAACCTACAATCTAAATCCCATGGTAATCAAATGGAAAATAAGTGTAGCCTATAATGGAAGAGGAATAGAGAAATTTAGTGCCTACCTTTCTTCTGCATTTGTCAAAATTGCAATGCTCATGTTTTGGGATTTGTAAATAGATCATTCCTTTTTCATAGCAGCTTTGCATACGCACTTTCCTATTAATTAGGCTCATTACTGTTTAAAATATTTAATTTATTACAACATTTAATAACACTTTTTTAGTAGCATGATACGTGTTGTTTGCAATCAGAAATGAAAAACAAACGTCTTCTACACTCAAAAGAGCCAATCCCTTGTTTTTGAGTGCTAGACATTTTTTTCATTTCCAATTTATTAACAGTAAAAATTGTAACTTAAAATATAATTTAATTAAATAATTAATATTTTCTTGATATAGTTATTAATTAGATTATCATAGTTTTATGTTGATTAAACAAAAATATCCATTGGAAATTCGCTGAGTACGCAGGTCTGCTGTGTCAGGGGGATATCATA
Source organism: Neoaliturus tenellus (assembly GCA_030545055.2). Classification (NCBI taxonomy): domain Eukaryota; kingdom Metazoa; phylum Arthropoda; class Insecta; order Hemiptera; family Cicadellidae; genus Neoaliturus; species Neoaliturus tenellus. The sequence continues at coordinate 74,312,547 of CM061532.1, read as the reverse complement.
TTAAGTTTTAATTACTTTAAGTAGTTATTACTCATTTGTTTTTCGTTAGTTTTTTTTTATTAAGTTAGCTTTTAATTCAGAAATTAGTTATTAAGATGTCAACTGTGACCATAAGTGGTCCAAAGTTTCTCTCAATAAATAAGTATTTTCATTTAATTTAATTTTATAAACCAAAACTTTGTTTCACGTTTAATTAATGTATCTTTATTAAAACAATTATAAAGCCACCCTGGCCCATTTTGAACACAAAGTGTACTTCAAAATTAAATAAGGTTTTCCCCACCAGAGACGTAGTAAAAAATATTAACATAGTTTATATTTATTGAAAGAAATAAAGTTTAGATCCACAACCTGATATTTAAAAGAACGATTCCGTATAGTTCAACTTTATCAATAAAACAAAACTTATGTGTACAATATTTATATTTATTGCAATTTAAAGTCATCAATGTGTCTGTAATTACAAATTTTGGATTCACCTTCATTATAGTCCGATGTTTTCATCAGTGGATAATCATCCATTTTTGCGCAGGGCCCAAAAGAATACGTGTGGAGTAAATTGTAGTCATCATCCTCATGTTATGCGCGGGGCCCCATTGAAAACGTGTGAAGTAATTTGTAGACATCATCCTCCTTGTTGTGCGTGGGGCCCCAAAGAAAAACGTGTGAAGTAATTTGTAGACATCATCCTCCTTGTTGTGAGCGGGGCCCCAAAGAAAAACGTGTGAAGTAATTTGTAGACATCATCCTCCTTGTTGTGAGCGGGGCCCCAAAGAAAAACGTGTGAAGTAATTTGTAGACATCATCCTCCTTGTTGTGAGCGGGGCCCCAAAGAAAAACGTGTGAAGTAATTTGTAGACATCATTATCCTTGTTGTGCGCGGGGCACCAAAGAAAAACGTGTGAAGTAATTTGTAGACATCATCCTCCTTGTTGTGCGCGGGGCCCCAAAGAAAAACGTGTGAAGTAATTTGTAGACATCATCCTCCTTGTTGTGCGCGGGGCCCCAAAGAAAAACGTGTGAAGTAATTTGTAGACATCATCCTCCTTGTTGTGAGCGGGGCCCCAAAGAAAAACGTGTGAAGTAATTTGTAGACATCATCCTCCTTGTTGTGAGCGGGGCCCCAAAGAAAAACGTGTGAAGTAATTTGTAGACATCATCCTCCTTGTTGTGCGCGGGGCCCCAAAGAAAAACGTGTGAAGTAATTTGTAGACATCATCCTCCTTGTTGTGCACGGGGCCCCAAAGAAAACGTGTGAAGTAATTTGTAGACATCATCCTCCTTGTTGTGCGCGGGGCCCCAAAGAAAAACGTGTGAAGTAATTTGTAGACATCATCCTCCTTGTTGTGCGCGGGGCCCCAAAGAAAACGTGTGAAGTAATTTGTAGACATCATCCTCCTTGGTGTGCGCGGGGCCCCAAAGAAAACGTGTGAAGTAATTTGTAGACATCATCCTCCTTGTTGTGCGCGGGGCCCCAAAGGATATGTGTTGAGTAACTTGTAGTAATCATACTTCGTGTTCTGTGCAGGGCCCTAGACGGTACGTAACAAGTTATTCTGTATTAGTTTTCATCCATGTTATATGTGGGGGCCATATAATGTAATAGAGTTGTTTGATTAAAATTTGACTTACGGTAAATAATTTGGTTGTATTCTAACATGGTCCAAAATTTACTGATTTTTTTTATTTATCTCCATAGAAACCTATGCATTTTAAATTTATTGTTTTATTTAAGCCTTATATGAAAGTTATATTCTTGATAAATATAGTTTCTTGACCTAATGGTAATTTTTCAATCTAATTTCTGTTTTTAAATAAAACAATATGTTATAAAAGCATTCCAACGATGTTAATGGAATGTTTTAATAATTTATACAAGAAGTGTGTAATTTTCTTTTTCCACTCATCAATAACTCAACAAACATAAAATCTCATATTTTAAGCTTTTTCTTTATATATTTTTTTAGTAGTTCCCTTTATGGAATACGCCATTTCGGAAGTAGTCACTGTAAAACCTAAGCCAGGGATCAATTTACTTTTTTAGGTCCCCTGAGGCTAATAACACCATTCGTTCAAAGTCCGTTTCAAATTCGTTCAAAGTATATACTGTAAACAGGGAGATTGATATAAGAAGTGGTCTAGCTGTTTTACTTGAAAACCGTTAGTGGTATTGAAAATACTAATGATTACTCCAGTGAACCTTAAATTCTGATTTTTATGGTAGGCCTGATTTCAATTATTTAAGACCGCAATTTCTCCAAGATGGCGGCCAACTTCAACCTATGAACCCCCAAATTATTATGTAATTATTAAATTCTACACATCATTTTAAGACATTTTTTCCTTTGAATGTTTTTACCCTAACGGTTAGGGAGCTAGAGTCAAGTGAATTTCATTTTGAGTTCCAAAAGAATAACGTGTAGCAAACATTAATTTATCATATCTCTGAAACCAAGGGAAATAAAAAACACTCTCGAATAGAAATTTCTTAAAATGATGTTTTAAGACTATTACTATAATATATATATATATATATATATATATATATATATATATATATATATATATATATATATATATATATATATATCTTTTGTAAAATATATTGTAAATAAGTTCATTTATTCGTAAAAATGATTATTTTCATGAGTGATATGTTCTTAAAATATCATTTTAAGGCATTTATGGCATAATTTTAAGTATTTGTTTTATCTTACTAAATAAATGGTTTCGGAGATATAACTTATGCCTAATAAATATAAACTAACGTAACTAAACCTAGGTTTGGAACAAATATGAATGAATGAAATTATGAATTATATTCAAAAGTAACATAATATTTTTTTATTTTAAATTGGCCGCCACACTGAAAAATACGGGATTAAACAATGAAACCATCATGAAATGCAGAATAAAAAGTCCACTGGAGCTACTATTTAATTTTTTTAATGTCACTTACGGGTTTCAAGTAAAACAGCTGGCGCACTTATGTCAATCACCCTGTAAATTCATATTATCAACTAATGTTAATTTTGGCTTCTAGGGGCCACAAAACAAAAATTTATCATGTCTTGCGCTTAGGTGTTAACGTGACTACCAACGTAATAGCATATTCCCTATTATGAATTTTGCTAAAAAAATATATTAAACTTTAATTAAATAAGCCAAGCATAAAAAGTTAGGAGTTCCCGTTTTGAGTTTTTTTCCAAACGTTGTGTATTACGATTATTTAGACAGACCATATGTGTAAGCATTTTAGATTTCCACACAACCCAAAACAGCTCCCCAGTGGTTTAGCTAGTTTTAACTTTCATAAATAACAATCAAACTAGGCCTATCAATATGCATCCAATCTACGGACCTGTAGAGTCAGATAATGGGCCCACTGCGCGGGACGTAGGCCCCGGGCCATCATCTAGGCCTAGGTTCGACAACTTCTGGCCACGGGTCATCGACTTGCTGGAACTGGTAGATCGGCGAAACCCACGTGTATATGGTGTTTTGGACGAATTGTTAAGTGTGAAAATAAAATTATAAAAAATCTATACATAGGCCTACCCTCAATACCTATGTTTCGATCATGGTTATATAGACCGAAAACTAATACATTGACACTAAATTCATGTAATATTTTCCAGTAAAGTGTAATAAACACTGTTAATCATAAAACTATTTTATCAATTTCCTATGTACTGTGCTGATGAGCTGATGGTACTCATTGAACTAGATCATAATGTGGATTAAAACACGAAAGTTTTTGCTACAATCGAATGTTATGGGTACATCCAATGACAATTTAAAGTATTGATTGTGTTGGTAAATATACTTATGTTGTTCAGTAAATTATTGCGGACATTTTCCATCACTGATTAGTGATAAAATCAATGATGGAAAATGTCCGCAATAATTTACTAAACAACGTAAACTCACCATCACAAAAAATGAACTTTAAATTATTGCGGACATTTTCCATCACTGATTAGTGATAAAATCAATGATGGAAAATGTCCGCAATAATTTACTAAACAACGTAAACTCACCATCACAAAAAATGAACTTTAAACAAAGAACACTTCTGTTAATTCACCAGTAACGGAAAGACAGGACTAAAGGTAATAGGACCATTCAATAAACGGTGAATGAATACAAATCTATGAATAATGCAGAGTCGAACGATTTAACCCCTCACTTACCTAGTTTCTGTGAACTTTTAAAATGACGGAAATTTACTGAATGTTTTTCACCACAGTAAATCGACTTGAATCATGAAACACACACCATGCACGATTTTTACTTAAACATGCCTCAATGATTAAAACAAATAAGTGAGACTCCTTCCGTTACCGACCATAACTTGTATTGGTTTCCACACTATTGGTATATACTTCTCCACGAAGGTGTTGGGAGAACTGGTAGTCGATATTAAACGGATTGATGTATGGGACGGAGACAACAAGGTGAAGCCCCATTAAAATGCCCACTGTAGACACCAGACATCGACCGAAGCTTTGTTGGAGGGTCATTAGTTAGGAAGGGGCGGATCCAACAATTATGGCGTCGTTTTATTGATTGCAAATCATTGTTTGCTGATTTTAATTAGAGGCTATCGTTTGCAAAAGTGATTATTCAGCTGTCTTTTATCGAAATCCGGGATCGAATTAATTTATTACTTCGCTGATTCGTTATTTAAATATTGCTAGTGTACGTGTTGCTCGAAATCGAGTAATTTATTTTTGATAATTTGTACTGCTTACGCTTTTTTAATTCAGTTAGTTAACCAGTGTATCCTCCAAGGATAAAAACATGTCCTATTGGGTAAGAATAGACAGATGCTTGAGCTGGTGTGCAGTGTTTACTCGTTGCATCTGTTAAACTTGAAAATTTTTTTATTTCCTTATCAAATGTTATTCTAATGTGGAAATATAAAAATGTTATGCCTTGCAAGGCCCTTACGTTTTGATACACATTTACTTATTTACTTTAGAAACAACTTCACCCGAGCTGTATTTAAAGACACACTGTTATTAAAATCTGTTGAAAACTGTAAGAGGAGTTTCTTGTACAAAAATCATGTCTCGTATTGATAAGCACTATAACGTAAAGGTAGCAGATATCAAATTTTAAATCGCCGTAGTGAAAGCGGGGTGTAAATCACGAATGTCAAATAAGTTACATATTACCAAATTTCAAAACTACAATACGGGTACAGATGACAAGGATTTTTATTAATTAAATGATGGGAGATGAACTAACCAAGTAAAATGCCTATCGGGCTCAACGGCCGAGACGGCGTGTTTGCCGGATGAGCTATGTTTCTGATGCCCGCGCGGGGCCATGTTCCTGTCAACGCCGGTTTTTTGGACCACTGGTTTAGGGAGAAGACCACGGCACAGGGTCAGTCAACTGGGTTCTCTAATACAGTATATCGTTAACTTCTTCTCTACACCAATACGACACACTGTACTTTTAAAGTTTAGAGTTTTGGAAATATTTGAAAATATGATATTTACAGATTTTACTGTGTAAAACATTCAAATTTTACTATAAAATAATAGCTCTGCAATGAAAACATAATTCTAATATTTATTTTATTATTTTCTTACTTACAACCATGTCCGTCCATATAACACGAAACCATACGAGTGGTAATTCAGAAAACTGATTATTCATGTTTTATATACTTAGGAAAATCAAAATCAAATATACAGCGTAAATTTGATCTTTTCATTATGAACGATTTGATTTTTCGCTGAAACCTATTCAAAGTATCAGTAGAAACAAAAGAAGAAATTAACTTTCATTACTCTACCATTTAAAAACCCAAACAGTTTCACAGCTAAACATAAAGAAATGTATAAAAAAAAAGTTAAATGAGGAGTTGATGAATAATTTTTTTGAAGAAGATTCGGAACCAAACAATCCGCAATCATTATTTTACTTTCTATCGCATAAAACCGTCAAATTAATATGAATATCTCGTGGGACTGGGCTTTTTTAATCCTCGATTATTTTGTCCCCGATGACGAGTGAATGGGCGTGCGTTTAGTTTCTGATAAATGGTCGCCGAAAGTGACTCATTAATTATAGGATTAACTTTTGGAATAACACATTAAAAATTTAATGAAATTGAGTACGATAAAACCGGCACCATTTGACTAAATGTTGTAAAGCTATTATAGTAATTAATGTTTATATTAAATTTTATTGTTAGCGCATGTCACAGATTAATCTGGTAATAAAGTGTGTGTAAACTACAGTCCCGGATGCGTTACAAGTGCGGCACCGCTCACTGTAGGACGATAAACACTGTCATTACGGGAGTGACAGCATAGCCGACAATGAGCTCGTAAACCACCAATACGAATGTATAAATTAGAGTAATTACGCGAGGTTCACCGCCAGCTCGACACGCGCGACACGGCATCGCGCCATCGTTAGTAGACTTTAAATAAATAAATATATACGGCCGTCGCAGCAGACCTGCGTACACAGCGGATTTCCAAACGAATTCGATATTTTGTATTTTCCTTATAAACACTACAGGAATGTGTATGTGGGTTTGCTACCATGGGATGTTGTTAGAAAATATTAGTTGTTAGGAATTGTAATGATTAGGTATAGTAAATATAAAATTGTCCCAATACTGACGCTTTTTTCATTTTTCCCATAACTCCCATGGGGTGAGTATATATGTTTGCCGCCATATGGGTGTTGTAAGCAAAATATCAGTTAAACCCTATCGAGTGAATATACATACCAAATTATACTAAGTTATGTTGATTTTCTAAATTATACTAAGGTTTGTTAATTTTCCATGAGATTAACATGGGAAATGTATTTTTGGTTTCTCTCCGTCTGTTTAAGCCAAGTTAAAAAATCAAACTACTAAATTATGTTTTTAAGCTCTTTTACATGGTTTTAGTTAAAATTGTTTAAATTTAAAATTGAGGTCAATAATTCCAAAAAACTTATTTTTGACAAATGTGAAACATTATAAAACCTCGTTCCCATAACCAGATTATACGCTTGTTCGCAAACTCATGAAAATAGACCTGGTGATACACATTCACACCAAATTTCATAAAAATCGGGGGTCCCTTTCAAAAGTTATTAGTACCATGGACACGCACACATACATACATACATACATACATTATATATGTACATGAAAATGAATGAACATTGTTTTGGCTTGTGGGGGGACCTCAGAAACAAAAAGGTAACAGGGTCTTACCATTTCTACTACCATAACGAACATTATAAAACCCCGTTCCCATAACCAGATTATACGCTTGTTCGCAAACTCGTGAAAATAGACCTGGTCCAACACATTCACACCTAATTTCATAAAAATCGGAGGTCCCTTTCAAAAGTTATTAGTACCACGGACACGCACACATACATACATTACATGTATATGAAAATGAATGAACGGTGTTTTGGCTTCTGGGGAGCTCAGAGAGAAAAGGTAACAGGGTCTTACAATTTCTACTACCATAATAGTGTATTCCCTGTAGAGAAATTTGCTAAAACTTGTATGAGTTTATTATTTCTTACGAATAACTTAACCGTCCAGCAAACACTTAATTTTTAAATATATTAATCATTGTCTTCCAAACATTAAAAAAAAAATAGTATTAGTCTGGTCTTTTTTTAGCCTACTCTTATACAAGCAAACTCTCTCTTCCTAAATTCAAAACTGCGTTAAAGTATCAAATAAGTTAACGCAGAGGATTCTGGAGTGAAAACTTAGAACACAATTTTTAAAAGTCACATACTGGTTTTATGTGCAAAACTTAAATTAGAAAAGTTAGTGTCGTTGTAAAAGACGAATTAAACTTCATTGTATTAAAGAACTAGTGTCGCATCCCCTCACTTGTTTTGCTTACAAGTATTTAATTAGCGCCAAGAAAGTTGGTAAGTAACAAATGACGAGAGGCGGCGCGAGTTGTGAAGCTCTAATGAAAAGCCGCCAACTTCGCAGCTTCGTTAATGTTTTTAGTCTACAGCTCTGCAGGATGCCGCTGCGATGCGCACTGGCTGATCAACTTCGGCAAAAACCTTCCGGACTTTAAACTGTTGCAATGCAGTGAAAAAAACAGTTTCAGGATCGGTGCGCAGTTACCTAGAGTTATACAGTTCGAAATGGATGTAAGAGGTATGTAAAAATTTTAATTTTAAAACTGAACACTCAGCTCATGATGGTCTGTACACGCTGAGTGTTGTAAACAATTCAAAATGTTTTGACTTGTCTGAACTACGGAGATAACTAACAAAAAATTTACTAATTTTTGTTTTCTAATTGTTTACGCTCATTTTTGATACAAAAGGGGGTCAGTATTACATTTGGAAGGTGAAGCCATAATTAATTGAGCGACTGACACATGACTAACCGGTGGCCGGTGCTCACTGTACCATTTTATAGTTAATTAATAATTTTATTTATTTGATTAATAGTATAAGTTCATATGTAAATTTTAAATTTACTGTTGATTCATAAGTTAATTCAATGAATTCAAATTAATTCAACATCCTGTTAACTATCACAGCAATATATATACAACATTAAATACATGGAATTTTTTTCTTTAAAAATATAAATCCTGAAAATGTTGTCAGCTTCTTGGTTTTTGTTTTTAATATAACTATTGTATTTCATACAAACCATGAAAAATACTAATTTGAGTAACGCTAATTTAATCCAAGTTTATGTGGATTAAACGATAGTTAGTTTAAAGTTAATGTTTTTTAGTAGAATTAGTTAAACCTAAATGTACTTCTACAAATATACAAATGATCATTTATAGCGTACTAAATGTACAAATAATCTTATCCAGAAATTCTCAAGTATATTGAAAATCGAAATCAGTTTACTTATGAAGCGAGGATCAGCCTGATGGTAACTGGTCGTAGAGCGAGTCCTCAACTATGCAAACATCCTTTGACAGGAGGCCTTTGCTGTGGTTTCACACTATGGTTGCTCTGAAGCATTTCTCGAAAGCTCGATAATACACCAACACTGCACACTAACAACAGATTTCTGAATAAATTTAGTAAAGATTTTAGTTTCTTGGTTACCAATTACGACCGCCGTTGGCGGTTTCTCTGGTGTAACTAAAAAGGAAGGAAATTGGTGAGAAGATTTTTTTAAAGTGAATACCATGTATCTATTCTAATGGGTATTCGGTAATGAAGGAGCATATGGAAATTAATTCAATATCCTGTTAACTATCACAGCAATATATATACAACATTAAATACATGGAATTTTTTCTTTAAGAATATAAATCCTGAAAATGTTGTCAGCTTCTTGGTTTTTGTTTTTAATATAACTATTGTATTTTTGTACAGTACAAGCAGGTGGTTTTACACAAAACTATTTTTAAAATTCTCCTAAAAATAATGTCTTGTTCGAGTTTGCTATTGAGGTGCTTTTTTATTAAGATTGGATGAAAAATAATTATTTTAAGTTAATCTTTGATTCCCACAAAGTCACAGAGAGCACCGCATTACTTTAAGTGCGACCTCAAACAGAATGCTTAAACAGAAGAGAAAGGCTTGATACTCTCTAAGCCATTGACATTGTACAAAAACGTGACAGTCTTGTTCCCATCTAAACATTGATAGTAAACAGTAAAGCGGCATAATCAACAGCAAACGCAGAAATTACTAGTGCTTATCTTCATTATTTTTTATATTAACAATAGCGACAAATCGTTAACTTTAACATTTATTCGTACTTTGGATTGTACAAAAAAGTACATTTCTTCTTCCAGATGACTTAAATTAAAAATATATCATGTTCCCTACACATTTTTGTAATCTTGCATTTTTTCTTTTAATCTTCTAAGTCAAAATGTAGGAAAAATACACTACACTTTAATTCGATAAAAAGTGCACGGCATATTAAAAAATTAGGTCTTAAAACTAGTTACACAGAAAATACGGACATTAAAATCAGCAATAATTCATTGACTTATGTAAAAATGTGATACAGGTAATTCGATGTTGGTTAGATAATTAAAGTTGTGTGGCAACAATTAGATATTTTCTATTCATATATCAACAGCCTTGCTATTACACAACACAAATAACACATTACATGCAAATGTGTTATGGAGTTAACAACATACGAATGACAGGTCAGTTCAGGCCTTATTACTCCCCCCCCCCCTTGAACCACCACCACACGGTCACGTGTTGTTGCATGGCCATTGCTTTCAAGGGGGAGGTGCCAGCAATTAGAACTGCAATCGTTATTTGCTGATTGTAATGGCACGTTATAGACTGCAGCAATTAGAACTGCAATCGTTATTTGCTGATTGTAATGGCACGTTATAGACTGCAGTTATGATTCTCGTCTGCAATTATATTTGAAACATAAAAGTGAGGAAACATAATTTAAATCCTAGTCGGTTTAGGTACCCTGCTATTCAGGATCCACCTTCATCACAATTGTAATTTTAATAAGAGTGTGAGGTACTCTTTAGTCAACTAGGACAGAACTTTCAGCATGTGTTGGAATTTTTGAGAGCACTGCTCGTAGGAAAACATTTTTGAGATAGGTTTGAGATACTCAGATCACACAATAGGTCAAGCAATATTTTTTTTATCTTCCAACTATGAAACTTCAATGTTATTATTTATGTAAAAACATTATGAAACTAAGTTGTGGTGGATGGCTTTTTCCCTACATTCATTTTTACGGCAAAATGAAAAGAACAAAAACTGAATTGTCATTTTTATAGGACAAAAAACGTTGGTAAAATTAACAACGCTAAAACTTAAAATAAAATGTGGTACAATGCTTCTCCAATTGTTACTCATTGAAAGGGTAAAATAATAATAAAACGTTTACAAAAAATTTAAGTTTGACTGAAAATACATTTTACAAAGGTTACAAGATTGCCTTGATCTTTTTTGGCGCTTTATATCGTAACCGAACCGCATCAGAGTGGTCGCTTGAACCGGTTGCATTTCATTGGCGCATCTGTTTAACATTGGATCGACAAACCGGTTCGCTCGATCGGTTCTTTATGACTTAAGTCTCCTAATGATTTGCTCAGCAGGGCAGACCTTGGCTTCAGTTTAGGTTCTTGACAGCTTTATATTCTTAATATCGATGCCTGTGGCTAAGTAGTAAATACTCCGTATCATGTAGTAATATTTTTAAGTTAACCTATGATTTCAATTTTATTTTTTATATACTGTTACTTGGATCAAATTAGAATCATTGATAAAAATTACACTTTTAAAATGATATCCAACAGACCCCACTGACAATACATGTAAGTTATGGTAATTCATAGACCTGTTCTAAGGGCAATATTATTAAATGAATGCATTTAAATTACTGAAATTGTTGTAAAATAAATAAATAATTTACTCAACGTAATCGCTGCGACTCCACCAAGGCATTTTGTGACAGTATTTAGAGCGGAACTGTTTCGGCGAAGGTATTTGGTATCAACAGTTAGTTATTGAACAATTACAGCAAATGTTGTGCACATTACGAGTTATGAACCTTCCAGGGGTTATGACTTCATGACAGTTCAGCTTCATTAACTATTCCTCTAATCACATTGTTCTACATAATAGTTACATGAGATAAAATACGTTAAAGTAAGAAGGTAAAGGTATCATTTGGATATTGCATAACACTTAACACACCGGAATCCCACTATAACACTTAAACAATGGTTACAGAAAATTATTTATGCATGTAAACTAAATTTAATGTTATTTTGAAACTATCCCCTTACAAAGATCAAGAACAATTTATCAAGGAATTATTAGCTTTATGGATTTTAAAAATATAGGATTACCATGCTAAACATAAATAGGCCTACACCTAAATCTTTTAATAAATTAATTTTTCTTACCTTTTATGCCATACTACGTAATTAAAAAAAAAAATTCACAGCTAACTAACACAAAATTCACATGAGGGATTAAACTTGATTTACTAATGATTCCAAAAGGTTGACTTATGAAACTTAATAATTTTGACAACTATTGCTTTGTACCGAAACTCTCATCATCTTCCAAGAAAAAATCAATATAACATTTACTTTTTATAGAATGTTACACCTAAATCACCTACACAAAACTTACTGTAACGAGGTTTAATTGTACCTGGAACCCACTACCCACTACCAAATGTGATAAGACTCATTTCAAACAATTTTGTGTATGTTTCAATTATATTCACCGTTTTGCCTACAGATAACGCAATTACATGCGGCATCGCCGTGCCTTCGGTCTTGCCAGGTTACAGGTGGTATTCGAGTATAGACTTGAGTGGTTTCTCATGGCAGATTAAAAGTAAACATAGTCTCAGCGGCGCGGCGCGACGGGAATTTCCTCATGTCCGCCAGTTTCTAACTCGGACTCAGACTCATGACTATACACTACAGCTACAGCACAAGACGATAATTACACGAGCGCAGAGTGTAATTATCACGACAAGTGGGAAAGATTCTCCTGATTCACGGATCGAGCTTTGTTGCAGAGATAATCTTGAGTGTCGCAATTGATGAGAACATCTTAGCGCAACTTATCTAGTGACTCATTTATTATTTCATCAGTATAAATTTCACAACGAATTGGACAAATTTACGATTTACTTCAATTTTGCTAATTGATTTGCGCTTTGCTTTAAAATATCGCTTTAAGACATTTCTAACGGTGGTTTTATTGTTTAAAAGAAGCATACAGACAAAAAATAAGCCAAATAGCCCAAAAACACTAAATTTTTGTGGTTTTGAATTTCTTATCGAATTTACTTTAAAATTTGGATATCCATTACTTTTTATACTGCATCAACGTAATATATTCTTTTTTGTTTAAAATTTTAACATAATTTAAAATTGAACACGCCATGGAGGAAAAAACAGGAGTTTAAATTTAAAACAAAAGAAAACGAATAAAATAACGAAAATAAAGTTAACGAAAATAATAAGCACCAAACACAGTAATCGCTCGATCTATTAACGTATTCAGTAATATTTGTCTTCTTCAGAGTTAACAAACATTATAATAACATAATATTATATACAAACCTTACACTAAGAGCCTAGGAGTTCGGTTTCTTAATTGTGAGTACAATTTCGAATATGTTTAGATTTTAAGACTGAGCGCAACAAGTCCTACTACTACACCTATGATGCAACATACAACACGCCAACACTCTGTGGAGCACGTGAGTGACGAGTACACGGCTGCAACATACAACACGCCAACACTCTGTGGAGCACGTGAGTGACGAGTACACGGCTGCAACATACAACACGCCAACACTCTGTGGAGCACGTGAGTGACGAGTACACGGCTGCAACATACAACACGCCAACACTCTGTGGAGCACGTGAGTGACGAGTACACGGCTGCAACATACAACACGCCAACACTCTGTGGAGCACGTGAGTGACGAGTACACGGCTGCAACATACAACACGCCAACACTCTGTGGAGCACGTGAGTGACGAGTACACGGCTGCAACATACAACACGCCAACACTCTGTGGAGCACGTGAGTGACGAGTACACGGCTGCAACATACAACACGCCAACACTCTGTGGAGCACGTGAGTGACGAGTACACGGCTGCAACATACAACACGCCAACACTCTGTGGAGCACGTGAGTGACGAGTACACGGCATCCAAGATGTTATGACACCCGGGGACGGCAGATCACCACGCGGCGACCGACAATGAACTCATAAAATCTGAATAAACACCGACACCGTGTCGGGCTCGCCGTGATTATCTAGCGACGGCCTGTAATCTACCGGCCACGGCGTGGCTGGGATGGTGTGAACCAACACCGGGGGTCACAGTCACGAGGCGGCACCGGCGCGGCGGTCACAACTGCCGAGTGCTGCCTGCCTACCATCCGTGGCGAGGTGACAATCACCACCGCTGCTGCCAACTGATTTGAATTTACATTTGGTTAATTAAGTGGCAGCCCTGCATGCAAATTTAAATAGTTATAGTCTTTAAGCAGAGTGATGATTGTGTTGAAGCCAACCATTGTGAAATATAGTGTCCATTATCCACGTTTTTATCAAATATAAAATTTGAATCAGGAAAAGAGTTTGAATGTCTGATGAGTTATGGATGACTTTCCGTAAGTAGCTGAAAAGTTTAAAAAGCAAATCATCGATGACCATGTTTGAAAACAAACTAAAAACATAAAAAGATAACTCTATATTTTTTGTTACGGTAATACATATATAAATAAATAACTAGAATAAAAGGAAAACGTTTAAATAGCTTTAAAAAGTTTAACTTCAATTTTGTATTAAAGCAGAAAAATATTACCAGGAAGTTTCCAAAGTGTTATTTTAATTAAAGACAAATAACTTCCTTGTTCTACTTTTAGTCGAACTGCAATATACACAACTGCAGACTAATCATTCGTAACGTAGCCTCCTCTTTACACTGCTGGCATGAACTGATGTTCCAGGAAATACTGTACTTCAATTACTGTATACTCCTGACTGTTATGATATGGATTGTTTCCGCTGGTAATGTAGGGCTGTATAATCCCCTCAGTAACAGTTTTAAAGTGTAGCAAGTTTTGAACCGGAACTTTAAAAACTGGAACTGATTCTCGTAGAAGTTACAGTGCAGAACAACTTTGATGATCTATCTCAGTTTAATTCATGCCATAGAGATAGAGATGCGTGCGTATTTAAAAAGTGAATACAATTTATCAAAGTTATATACGATTTTACTACGTATGAAATAATTTTAAAATTTCTTTCGGAATAATTCGTAATTTTAAGCATTTTACCTTTAGCTTTTGACATGAGAACATCTGTAACAAATAATCTGATAACCAGCAACACATCAGACAGGCGAATAGTAATACAAGTCAATGAACAAAAATAAGTATACATCTACTCCTGGTTCGATTCCAGTGAGTAGCATATAAATTAATAAAGTTCTTTTAATCAAGGACGGACAGCTTTAATTAACACAAAACTAACTCTGAGTAAAAATAAGTTTGAAACGCAATTTCAAAAGCGCACTTGTTGCTAGCGTCGCAGGCGCTCACATTCGTCGCTGTTTCAGTTTAATTAAAATCCATTAATCAGGCCCAAAAATGAAAATGACACGTCTCCTGATACCAACCTATCAATTTAAAATGTTTTGTCAGCAAAATATTTCCTCTGTTGACTGATCGCAACAGAATCTTTGAAATTCGTGATACTACAGTAATAGATTTTTCATCTTATATTTTTAAGGGGTTTTGATACTAATATGGCAACTGTTATTTTATAAATATTACGAGATTATTTATTGGTTTGTGCACACATTTAAAACATTGAAGCATTCGCAAGATAAGTTAATGCAAAAGGAAAAGAAGGATTAGCAAAGGATTCAGATGTGCCTCTGACCCATTGAGATCAATCGATCCGTAAACCTAATGAGGAAGCCTCTCGTCTAATTTGATCGGATTAGTAACATGAAGGCCATGCTGATAAATCGATAACAGGACGAGAAATCAAAATCTGGCCACGCAGCTTGTCATCTGCCCGGAGAAATCATCATCTAGCTGGAAACAGCTTCATCAATATCTCTAGGATTGCTTAACACTATTGATGAATAATTTGAAATATCTACGACTAGACACTAGGTATAATACATTACTTTTAGGACTTAGGAAATACTCAGTTCATGTGATGCGTTTTTTATTGATACTTTGAACACTTATATTTAGCACTTCCTATGTTTTAAGCACTCATGTTTTAGAGTACCTGGGAGGGGGGTAAATGCTGCGGGGTTAGAGTATTTGCTCAGTAAACTTAAAGCATATAGACACAGTCTTTACTCCAAATTGTTTTTTTTTTTTTTCTTTCAAGAAGAGCTCGTCCGTTTCCCTCACTCGCCTTTCAGGATATTTTAATGTAGGCCTAAAGGCGAAGTAATATTTAAAAAAGTAATACATATTGCTAGATTGTCAGAACATTGTTGGGTGCTGTTATATAACAATATTTGCTACCGTATACTTTGCTGGCAAATATATCGGTAAATCTAGTACTTTTTTAAATTTGATTTAAGTAAATTACATTAACCGTTCAAAGCTAAAGAGTTAATAATTTTTACTACAAAACTCACTATTTAATTAATGTTTTTGTGACTATTTTAACATTTTAAAACAAATTATAATTTCATAACCAAAGTGACCCCAAAAATATGATGGCAACATAGTTTTGATTGATAAAACATTGAAAAAGCAAAGCAAGCTCAAGTACTGTAAGAGAGTTCACTTGGTATATTTGTATAATGATGAATGACAAATAATAAATTAAGTATGGAAAATGTATATAGGTCTAACTACTGTTAAAACAGACCAACAAGAACATACTTCATAACTGAAAACCTAATAAGAAAATTTAAAAATATTACTACCTAAGAATGAATCACTGGATAAATTAAAACCAACCATGTGTTAACACCGGGTGGGTGGCATAGCTACTGCAATACCGGGGCCAACAGTCAAGAATGTAACATTCGGTCATTCGCCGCGGGGTTTATCACTTATTACCGAACTGTTTACATTCTGCAGCGGCGGTGGTTCCAATAAACTCTGCCATAAACGTGGCGAGTGGCTCGCTCGAATCGGAGCGCCGGTTTATGGCAGAATGTTGTTTTATGGTGGAATTTATGAGATGCGTTATTCCCTGTACATGACATGATTTCCGATTGCTCTCCAAAGCGAAATAGGAAAGTACAAAAAATCAATACAGTGCTATTGTAGCTATTAAATCGTTATTTTTCTCCATTCGAAAATATCAGTTATCAATTACCAATAAGTTATTGGGATTAGGCACTTAGACGTAATAATATAATTCTCAGTACCGGATAGATCGAACTTTGCTCGTTGGGTTTTTATTTGCTTTTGTTATAGTATCATTGTAAACAGGCTTTTAAGTTTACAACAACGGCATAACAGACAACTATAGCTTTTCACACGTAACAGCTGTTCCCAAACCAATGCTTCAGAGCACAGTATCTATTCTAGATGGCCAGATTTCTTGCTTAAGAGTAGTGTTATTTCGTTACCAAATTGGCAGCCCATAGGAACAATGGGGGTGATAAATTGCAACTTTCACATTCTTTTTTTAGACTAAAACGATTTTTCTGAATGTTGCACTTTTTTAAACTTGATTTTGGCCCAAAATACTCTTAAATAAAAGTTGTAAACAAAATCTAACCACTAGATTTTTATACATCGCTACAGACACTCCTAATCGTATTTTAGTATATGATATAGGATAACGTTAAAATACGCATTACTTTCAGCAAATCTTGCTTAGTAAATCGTTTAGAATTATTATTTAAAGAATGTTCGAAAACTTCGACAAATGATTTTTTTGGAAAGTTGAGTAGGTTGTTACAGGAATACCTTTTATGTCATATTACAGTAGCACTATTAACTATGTAGTGTACAACCAAACGGGATACAAAGGAAAACATTCGTTTTTAAAAAGCCTTATTAAGAAAACAGGTAGTTTGGTTTGAACTAGCCTAATGAGAAAAAATCCTAAATAATATTTTTACAGACATCTAACTCCGTAGAAATATAATTGCCTGTTTAATTTTGTTAAGATACTCACTCTAAAATTAATACTCCCATTTAGGTGAGCCACTAGAAGGATTGGTCAATTAATTAATTAATTGAATATTTGTATTTCGAGTCACACGCATTAGAGATTATTTGATCGAGTTCGGAGACCTGTAATGACCTACCCGATCCCACGGAGGGTCTAAGGAATCTCCGCCATGTCAGATCAGGTTGCAGATGATCCTACCAGCACACCAGTCACTCTGGTTATTTATAGGGAATTATTTCTGGCAACATTTTTCGCTCATGCAAAAATTTTAAGATCCTGACTTAATGGCCTCTCTCGTTTGTGAATTCTTTCCTCTAGCAGTCAGCTGAAATTTATAGTTTCAAATATTTTACTGCTTAAACTTCGGTGAGTCAAATTAAAAAAATAAAATATCTGTGGGACTCCTTACTCAGTTTTAACTCAGTGGAGCTACAGACTTAATTAAACCACTTTTTTTAAAATAATTCTTAATTTCATTTCATTTTTTTTATTGAAAATCCATTTTACAAAAAAATGTATAAACACAGGAGTACATTAACAGGAAATATAACTATATAATATAACACAGGAACAATAAATAGGTATATGCGTATATATAAAGTAATAAAACATGCTTTATAATGAAGACTAATAAATAAGTGTTTCATGATCAAAGTGCTTTTAATTTATTCAGAATGGACTTATTTGAGAGTAAAGAGCAATGTTAAATTGCCTTAAAATAATAACGAGGATGAGAAGTAATATATAAATAAATTTAAGAGTAAAGCAGTTCAAATTTAGTTTTTTTTCTAAGTTCAGGTGTAATTGAGTAAAGCCTTCACAGAACGTGAATTATCACACAACATGACATCTGTCAGTTGAAACATGATGGCAAGCTACCGACAGTCTCTTGGGGACTTAAGTCTATCTCCAATGTATAAATACGCCAGGCAACAAGGAAATGCTTTCTCTGGTAAGCTTTACTTTGGGTAAAGTATTTTAAATAAACCACTTTTACGAAATAATAATCACTTTATACAACTACGACAGTGTAACGCAATATTACAGTAGTAGGACTACTAACGAAGGCGTACAGGCTATTAAGTAAACCAAAGGATAGGTGTGTGCGTGTGTGTTTAACTAGAAAATGAACAACTAACTTGTAATACCTTTAGTTTTTCGCCTAGTATCCATTCTGACCTGCAACAAAAACATTCAGTTACACGAGGGAAATGCCCATGAAATTTCATGAAAGTTTCAAAAACATAACTGATGTTGATTTCACTTGAAAAAAAAAAATAAAACTGTTTTAAGTAGAAACCACTGAAATATTACGGCATGTGTTGTGGTCTGACGCATCCTTTTAGCACCTCAGCTTCAGCCAACATCACAGATGCAGTTTTATCACTTTCATAAATTAAGAGAAAACAAACATCGTATATTTAGCCGAAGATGTTTAGATGCTTTACATTTATGAATAAATATGGTTTTTACTTAACAATAATATTATATAAATTACGTATTAGCACCTATAGACTAGGCTACAACTATGTTTGTATGAGTATGGAGTATTCGTCACACCTTATATTGTTATAGTCTCTCCACGATGTCTTATGGTACGTATTTTACTCTGCGATCTACCAACAAAAAATAATCTCGCATATAAGAATAAATTAAAGTATTTTATCTATGACCGTTGGAAAAGCCACCAATGTATACAAGTAAGATCTTAAAAAGGTACATTATTAAACCAAACTTAAACCATTTGCATAATGGTGGATCTTACACGGTATATACGGATAGCGATATTTGATATTCGATAGAGAAGTAATACAAGGTATATGGAGGTGTATTTATTACTTCTCTGTGGTCAAATATTGACGTAAGATCCATGACTGTGTAAGGTCAAGCACAATAAAAAATACTGTCAATATTTATCACGCTCCATAATCAAGAATCTGTAAGGCCAGCCAGTGAGGTTTTAAACTTTCAAGTTTTATATTAATATTTCATGTTTAATTTTAATTCAGGTTATAGACCAATGCGAGCTCGGCATTTGACAAAAGTATGTAATAGATATAACGCAATTCACTAATCACTTGATTGTTCCATTACTTCATGTTTTAGTTGCTTAAATGCGTCTTGCCTTAAAAGAGTGTTGTAAGTGATAACAACGATTTGGTAAGCGATATCTTTGGATTAGGTAGCCGTCCATAACCTGCAAATCTTCAACATGTCTATTATATTAATTCATTACATTTAAGTTGGTAGTAGATAAAGTTGACTTTGCAACGACTGTATTCAGCCTTTACGCCACTCGTGGGATAATAAATCATTCGCTTCGCTCGTCTCCTAACTAGCATATCACTAAATACAACCGTTGCATAAACTTCTAGTTGTTTTGATTTGTTTCCAGATACATTTTACAATTGCTATAATGCCTATATTTTTAATACCGTAGATGTTCAAATTCAAGTAACAAAGTTTACATTTTATGTTAGAGTTGATGTTTTAATATGGAAATATTCAAAAGTTATAAATTATTTGATTAAAAGTATTCCGGTAATAATTTACTATCCATATTCCATATACATATTTAATGGGCGACATGCTTTTTTGTACAAGAAACTCCTTCTACAGTTTTTAGCCGATTTTAATGATTTTGGTTTTATTGGGTAGAGCTCGGCTTGAAGTTGTTTCTATAGTAAATTGGTAAATGTCCATCCTAACATAAAGGCCCTGCATGCCCTTAAAGTTCTGTGTTTACCCATTACGATAAATTTAATAGGAAAATTAAAAGATTTTCAAGTTTAACAGCTGTAACGAGTAAACCATGCACACTAGCAAGAACACCATCTGTCTATTCATACCAAAGAAGTTGTGTTAAATCATGGAGATTAACTAACTGCATTAAACAAGACTACACTGTAAAAAGTATCCAAACTAGACTGCTCGATTTCGAGCAACAAGTACACTAGTATAAATTAAACTAACAAGAAAATATTAATCACTAGTAGGAAAGCTATCTTATTCCTCATATCTATTTTACGTTTAACATAATAATAATTGTGTTAAACTCATTATTCAAGGTTGAATAGGCCTAATTCAGTGACTTCTTTAATAGAAAGAGGCAAAGACTAAACAAGCTTACTTATTTAGACAGTTCATAACGTTTATAGATTGTTCTTTATAAAAATTATAGGCCTATTATGCTTGACACGATATTTTATACCATAACTATAACTAACAGCACAAAAATAGAACTGAAAGGATAGGGATGTTGCAACACATTTCAAATCTGATATCCAGTTTGGTATACTGTGTAACGTAAGGGTTATTTGTTCCAAACACCGAGAAGTACCATCAATTTCAACCTAAGGAACATTAAGCTGACATGTCCGACGTAGCAGAAGACGTTTTATTTCGCATCACTTCTTTCTACATCCTTCGCAAAGCTCCTTAAGGTTAGGGACACATCTGGTGACCCATAAACTGCGACCCATCCTATGATTTATGACATACAACAGGCAAACTTTACCACTATTGAACCATGAAAAACTCTACGAACTGTAATGGCTAAGACATTTTATAAATAAAGTATATAGGCGTAGCAAGTAGGGTAGCCTAATTTTTACAAAAATATCCAGTCATTTTAAATTTGTAATTATAAATCTCATATGCAACACATTGAAATTATAAACTGTCCTACTCACTGAATTGTATGAGTAAATTATATAAGGAAATTATAGTAACATTTCAACATTTTGTTTGAATTGTTCAAACACAATAGAATATTTTAAACGTCGAAGACCGAATACAATCATTTTCTTGATACTTAATTTAGTTTGTATTAAGTTCAAAACGAACTGATAAACTAAAATATGACTTGTATAGAGCCTTTTCAACTTTTGAAGAAAATTGACATCTTAAGAAAAGTTGTAAATCTTCTTAAGAATAGAAATTCTAAACAAAGGGGTATCTTGCATTTTTATGAAGTTATACCGGTTCCAGGAATCTTTTGCAACTGTGAATTACTTATAAATATTCGCTAAACATCAAAGATTTATAACACCAAATTCTAATAAATTTAATATAAATAAACAAAGCAGAGGTATTTTAATTCAAGGTTTCGAGGCGTTTCCACATTACCATGTAGGATAAATGAACTCACCATATCTAAACCTAATGTTTTAACAATAAAAAGGAATTGTAGTGAATATGCCAAGAAGTGAGTTTAATTACAGCTAAGAAAGTTCATAACCGGCAAGTACCGAGGAGTACACAGTGAGACGGGTTGCTGTGATGAAAATAGGATAAATTACTGGTCCGTTTACCCCAGGTTGACGTAGTTTCTGAAGTGTCTCGTTTTACTTCTGCTATGTAGTTAATATATTTTGAAGATCACCCAATATAAAAACAAATAAATATAAATAAAAAGTCTGAGAAAATTCCAAAATAAAAAAATAACGTCAAGCAATTAGCTGGATTTTTATGTTGGATAATGATATGATAAGCTCTGATGAAAGGCGTACGCTGACTAATTCTAAAAAATCAATTATCCCTTTTTGAATTAATAAAATGATTTCACACAGATGGATAATGTTAGTTACAAGGAGAGACTTGATGTTGTAGAGGTTTAGACAATGTATTTGTTACTTTAGAGTTGGATGCAGGGTCTAAATAACAGGATGAAGGATTGGGAGGCATTGATGTGGTCAGGCTTGAGTCGTAAGAATGACTTTAAGTGCTTTGTCTTTAAGAAAAAAAATTATATCGAAAACACGATATCATCAATTTTATTTCAGAGAAAATTAAATGGTTTAATCTACATGCTTGGTTACTCAATTTTTGTAACGTTTTTATAAGTTAAATCTAAACAAGTTACTGTCCTCTAAGCCAATAACAATATCTAAAAAAATATGGAATTTTGAAGAAAGGTTAGAGAATTAATCTACCGTTTTCGCCTTTACTAAGAACTTTTTAATGAATCTGTTATTAGTTTTGTGCCTCAAATTCCCTTGTTGACTTTAGGTAGCAATTTATTTATTCATCTTCCTTTAACATCAATCTCCATAAAAAAGATAACGTATTTTAAAATCTAGCTAAAATGTTTAATGACTAAGAAAACATGTTTTCGAATGGTGTTCAACAATAATAATTTACATTTACAGTTCTTAGCCATTTTAATAGCCCAATCAATCTAGGAAAAGATTAATTTCAAAACAGGCCTGAATAAATCATTATGACTAAGTTATTCTTGAAAACTTAATTTAAGTCAACTGTATAACCAATAAAAGTTATGATAAACACTATACTGTTTATTTAAATTGTTAAATTGAATTGAAGATTAAAGAGATTTAAACACAGCGTATTTAAAAGTTGCCAGTTACACGTTTAAATTTCGACGTACAATACACCTGCAAGGCCACTAGGGCAAAGCCAAGAAGCTTATGAATAACAGGAATAGGCCTATCTCCTAGATAGTTTTACCAAAATTCAGGTCAATCGGTCCCGGTCCAGTAATCAAAACAGTCAAAGCTTTCATTTTTAAAGATACATTCTTTCGTTTTTATAGATAGAGATTAAAAATGTTATTTATAAGGAAAACTGTGCTACTCTATTCTAAGTATAACGGTAAAACAAGTACAATAGTTTACAATCAAATATAATAAAGCGTTAATATAAAACTCCACAGCGAGTGTAATTAAAGATTTACAATACTTACTTCCATGAAACTAAACTTTAGATTCTTTAACAAATTATTAATTCAACGCTAATAACGCTGCTTTGGAATTATGAAAACTAGGGCGTGGATATAAATGAAACTTTGATGCGATGAATGTAATCCTAATTAGTTCATCATTTAGACACGAGATGGCAGCACCATGTATGCGTTAAACACTTCACTAAGTCTAATGCACATTATTTATGAGATGTAATTTATTATTTGGCGTTCATGGAAACGGAATGATGTTTTAACCCTGTATTTTTTAGTTGGCTATGACTATGAATACAATAAAGTTAAAAAATTGACGTCATAATGTTTTTTGTCTCTGGGGTCATGTAGTAAATAGCCAAAACTCTAAACTAAGATTCAAGTTGAAATATATTTATTTAGAGATAATTGTTATTTAGAATGAACTGATGGTTGAATAAATAATACATTTTAGCAGAATTTATGTTTCACTATGTTTAGCGTGAGGATGAATAAATCAAAAAATTCCGTTTTCGACTATTTTTATGATAGACCCCTATTTATTATTATTCTATGGTTTCAGAGAGTAAATAAACTAATTTAAACAACTACGACCGAATGGTCGTTATGGATGAAGTGTAAAGAGGTCAGTGAAAAATAATATACTATAACATTTAAACGTATCGAAACTGGGCATTGACTCCAAATTCGTATCTAGATGTGTTAAGAATGTTATTAGGCATTTGTATGAAATGCAAAAGCACTCTAAAACTAATTAAAATCCATCTGAACATAAAATTTAAATACATGCCCAGTCTTCTTTAACAACAAAATTGAAAACAAATTATCAATTTTTATTTAAGAATAGGCCAATAAATAAATAAGAGAAAAATTAATGGATTAATTTAGACTAGAAGCTCATAGTAAAATATCAGACCTGACGATACAATTGTACAAATACAACTCAAGGAGTCTTCACGCAAGAAACAATGGCTCCGCTCACACTCGTGTGTATTAATGAATAAAGTTTCACAATCAACGTTCGCGGAGCTTTAATTAACAAAAAAAAAATTTGCTGACATAAATAACTTTAAATTTCAAAACGGTACATGTTGCTTACGTCGCGAACTTAACGTTCATTGTAGTTTAGGTGTTATTAAAATCAATATGAGAATTTCATTGACTGCTGGCTGTAAATATAATTTGCATGCGTGTCAAACGCCTGCAAACACATATACATTTTATTTGCTGGATAAAAAACTAAAACCCATGTTTAGAATTTAATCAAAAATATATTTGAGCGTTAAAATTTTTAAGAGGTTAGTTTGTTGCCATGATAATTTTTGTTATATTTGGTTGGAAATATTGAGCTCTTCGATTTACAACTTGTTGAAACTTGATTTTCAGTATAAATGTTTTCTACGTTTTTGTTTAATTAATGATTGTGTCAAGTTTTTTTTTAGGTTTTATTTTGCATAATATGTGTAAATGTTTTGTAAGAATTTGAAAGTAAACTGACACACACTCTGTGTATCTAATTTCTTTCAATACTTTATGGATAAAAAAAAAATTAAATGGAAACCATTTATCGGCAACAAAACAGTATTTAAAAATATCTAACATTAGTAAATTGACATGTTCATCGCTTACGATCGTGTTCCCAAATAAGTGTCAGTTGACAAGTGGAGAGACTAATGGCGTGTCACGGAGTGTAATTGATAACAGGTGGGAAAGCTTTACAGCGATAACATGGGATACAGATAAGGGCCAGCGGAGATAACTTACTTTCCGTATCCTTGTAACATATGGCGTGTTAAACTATAACGTTATCTGCTGCTCAGTTTGATTCTGATTGTAAAACACAATATGATAAATAAAGGGTTTGGAAGAGGACAATTTTTATACCGTTAACTTACACTTAATACTACTCAGTTCAATGAAAGTGAACGTAAAAATTAATGTTAACTGGAAGTGGAAGTTAATGTTAGGTTTATTATGAGCCGGCCTAATTTCTTCAAAATTAAAATAAAATAATAACAAAGAATTTATAAAATATTTATTTAGTTTAAGTGGTAATATTTTCTTACAAAATTCATCTTATAATTATATTTACAAATTCCAGCAAAGAAGATGATTAAAAACAAAAAATTAAGAAAGCTATGTAAAATATAAAAAATAGAAATTAGTCAGTGTCAGTAGCCTATATTGTTTCCAAGAAAGTTTATTTTTATTTTTACAAAAATTAAACTGACACCATACTGGTCAGTTTAATTAAAAATTAAACTGGGGATTTTACTTGTTTCAAACATTATTCATTTATAATGTTTAATTAAACTGAATGTATCCCATCAGACGCTGTGGATGGGATACATTGATACCTGCAATCATATTTTTGATTCTTAATTAAGTTATACTATACAATAGTTAAGTTACTTCGCATATGAACTTAAGTCGAAACCGAAACAGATTAGTTTACTTAATAATAATTTAGTACAATAGAAGAATAACACAGGTGGTTCACACATTTTAAAGTCTCCAGGAATGAAGGTAGAATAACGAACTCGCACAAAAACTTGTTTCCCGATTAACTTCCAACGCGCCGGCCTCCATTGCAGGATAAAATAAACTTTTAATTCAATTATCCTCCGCCCAAAAGAGCGAATGCAGCTCACGTCCGCTCGGAGTGGAATCTCAAGCAGGGTTATCTCTTAATCATCGGCTAATTCGCAAACCGGATAATACGACGCACTGGTGCACTCACTGCTCAACTTTCGATGTTCGCACTGTAATTATCAAGGAGTGTGCTCGACAGGTGAAAATAGAATAAGCACTTCAGTTTTATAAACATTTAGTTTAATTCTTTGTAAAACATTAACATTTTTATTGGAAGTTTACCTTTTAATAATTAATGATTACTGGTTTTTAAGGATGCGTTATTACCGAATTTTTCGCCTTTTAGAAAAATAAAGCAATGTTGCAATTACTTCCCGCCGGACCCAAAATGTAAACCTCAATTTCCAGAGTTTCATTTTGAAAACCAGTAACGATACAATTATGCTATACAAAACGGTACAATAGTTTTCACTTTGATATTTTGGTTTTACATTAAACTCAGCATTACTTATGATACATAATCAAGCTGGAGACTTAAAGATTATTAACAAAATGCCAGTAGAACAAAGACAATGAACAAAGAGAAAACGCTAATGAAACTGCCAAAACTATTCGTTCCACTATAATATTAATTAAAAGTAATTTAATTAAAAGGTAATTATATCAAATTAAATTACAACTAGTTTAATTAAGCAAAAAACGATGAATTCTTTATTGGCGTTTGGATTGGACTGTTGATTTTCATATTTGGAATTTATAATATTAAGACTTAAGCGAGTCTGAATTATTAATTGTGAGTTTACAGTATTAATATAATAAATCGTCAAAGTTATGATTTTTCTTTCTTAATCGGTGAACAACAACGAGCCAGGTTATGTTAGCAGTAGTACGGTTTAAAGCAAACCTAGAACCTTAAAATACTATTATTATTCAAGTTATAATGTCAAATATTTAAATCGTGGTATACTTTACATTATCGCGAGATAATATTACTGCATAATGTCAATAATTATTTGTGAACAAACTGTGAAAAAAATTTCGGGAAAAAGAAATTAAGTGTAATTAAAAATGAAGCAGAGCATAAACATTCTACAATGATAGTGAGTGCAGTATCAAATATTCAGGTTTAATACAAGGGTAGACAAAATAAATAATCGGTTAAACATGTTTAAGTTTATAATATTAAATGGATCTTAAAACCAATTATATCTTGTGTTACATGAGTCCTGTACAAATAACACACCTGAAGAGGTAGGTAAACTACACTAAAGTAAACTTAGTTGGAGATAAGGTAGTTCAAACAAACCAGCCACTCAAATGCACTGTTGAAGCCGTATGTTGCACTCGCAGACTGCGATGTTGTAAATACTGCAGAGCTGTTCATTAATGAATACATTCCTTGTGCAAAACGTTTCCAAAAATTTGAATGACGTGTTCAATGTTTCCTAATGTTATGCATAGCGCGCAAACGCCATTAAAGGAGATTTTCATCCTTAGAGAGAAATGTGTCATTGTTATTTCAATGGCAAATATAAATGCCGAGTGCAAACAAAAAGTTAATTGCGTTTTAGGTGGAGCGCGTGAATATGGAATGCCTAGAGTGTAGTATCTGGTAGCAGGTGGGGAGGGGGGGGGGGGGTGATATGGTGTAGGGGCGGGGTGGGTGAGGGGGGTGTGGGAGGGGGATGCTGTCAGCGGCGGATGGATGGGAGCTAAGTAAACATTGATAAGGTTTTAATTAGAAATACAAAGCGACGAGGCTGGAGATAGCGGAATCGATGGAAAATATGAACGTGTTTTAATGTCTTGATTTTCACGCATCTTTTTACTCGATGTTAAAACGAATGAAAACAGAACTGTGGATAATTCGTTCTGGTTTGATGACGCCAAATATCCGAGTTTCAAGAGGGAGTTTCTCTCAGTGATTAATCTTCTTTTTTTACCGATTTCTAACCCCATCCTTACATGGGATAATATTTTCTCACCACTTACCATTGAAAGTACCACATATGTGGTTAAGTTAATTTCAGTAGTCATTTCAGTAGTTTCAGTAGTCATTGAAAGTATAAAATACCTTTAATTTGATAATATTTGTTTCAATTTAAGTAATACGGAATCTCCTACAAATACAAAAGTGATAGAATAATGTCAGATGTATTATATAGCTTAAAAAGTTTATATTAGTTACTTTTAGAAGTTTTGACAAATTAATTCATTCAAAAACGGAAAATAAATATATGTGTCCAGTTAACATCATCATATTATATTAGTCATGATAAATAAACAACACTGATTATGTAATCTAGTAAGTTAATGGAAATCAAAATGTTACAGCATAGACTATTTATAATAGTCTCCGAGAAACAGGTTGCATTTAAGATGGCGCACCGAAACTGCGATCTTTTAATCCTCAAAAGGGTTCGCTAATCCCACAGCGAATCCTGGTACAGCGGCCCACCAGCAGATAGCGGAGGGTCCAGTGGGTATTCCAGCGTCCGGTGTAGGCTAATTGCTCTGGACTGTTTCGCCGTCCGACGTGTCGCTCAAGTCACTTTTTAACTAATGCCAATGAACTGGGACTTGGAAAGTTGTACTATACCACCCCCTTAGGAGTCATCTTCACTCCTGGGCCAGTAGTCCATTGTTGCTCATTCAGCAATGTTAACCATACGGCTTTTAATGCAAAACACGGTGAGTGTTTAGTTGAATTTCCTTAATTTAGTTGAATTTCCCCTATTTAGTTATTTCCTTAGTAATGTTAAACAAACATTACTAAGGAAAAGCGAGTTATTTTGCGACGTCACAGAGAGTAATATTTGTTAAATTTTCAAAATTTCGAGGTATGAGGGACCTAACTATTCAACTAAACACTTACCAAGTTTAAAGAAAATCGGTTGAAAAACGGCGTCCAAAACAGGGGAATCAAATACCATGTTTTGCATTAAAAGCCGTATAGTTAAAATAATTGCCGACTGGGGGTACCGGCCCAGGGGTGAAGATGACTCTTAACCTGGACCAATCAGGGTGTACATTCCTCCTTTATTTTCCCCCACAAATATATCAGTCATTCTCAGTTTGAGAGCAAGAGCAGCAGTATCGTCCCGGGGGCGGCCTCCGAGCCAGGATCGCAGTTTCGGTGTCTGCCTGGGGTCGCCCTTGGGGTAAGGATCGCAGTTTCGGCGTCAACCTGGGTTTTGGATCGCACTTTCGGTGCGCCCCTATTACGAGTTACAGAGTTTTGACACTAAGCTACACATCTTAAATAAGCTATACATCAAAATTTAAGATATGTAGCTAGTGTCAAAACTCTGTAACTCGTAGATTTTAATTGAAGAAGGGTATTCACTATGATCCCTAGGCTATGTGGATGCAGTCCAGGGAACGTTCGAACCCCGGTGAGCTGTTATTTCCACGCTGAAGGTGCAACTTGTTATAAACTTCCTTCCGGACCGGTTTCCCATGAATCAATCAGGTGGGCGGCCAAACCGTTGGTTACGCGCCCGTGTTGCGACACTGCTGCGAGGCTGCATGGCTACACGGTGAGCCCGCCCGTGGAGCCCACTGGCGGCTAGGCGTATACATCATACAAGCAACTAGAAAATAGTCCACTGATTTATTATCTCCTATGCGATGATGTGGGAATTTTAATGTTACGGAATGCTACAATTTTTATGCTTCAGTAATAAGACTTTTTGTAGTCAACTTTGTTATTTAAACCCTGTACATTCCAGAAAAATAATGTAGAAAAAATTTGTGACATATCTTTCACCTATTCTAGAACTATTGTTGAAACCAACTCTTTATTTCATAGTGAATTAAAATTTCTTGGAATGACATTGGACAGTAATTTATCTTGGTATCCACATGTTGAATCGGTACGAAAGAAAATGGCTAAAGGTTTATACATGTTAAGACGACTAAGTGTTGTGGTTGATAAGAATATTTTGTTAACTGTCTATTATGCTCAGATCCAGAGTTTTTTGTCATACGGAATTATACTCTGGGGATCTAGTACCAATTGTAATAAAGTATTCATTTTACAGAAAAAAGCCATTAGGTTGATATGTGGTGTACCAAATTTAGCTTCTTGTAAACCATTGTTTGTCAAATTAGGTGTTTTAACTTTTTATTCTCTTTATGTGTTTAATGTACTCTCTTATGTCCATAAAAGTATTGATCAATTTCAAACAAATGCAGATTTTCATACTCATGATACCAGAAATAAAAATAGTTTAAGAATTCAGCAATATAGATATAGTAGTTCACAGAAAAATTGGTATCACATAGCAATTAAGTTGTTCAATTCTGTTCCACAAGCTTTTAAGACCTTGTCTCATGATAGTTTTAAACTAAGACTAAAGCAAATATTAATAGGTGAATGTTTATATAAAGCTGATGATTTTTTCAACATAAACTGGCATGTTCACAAATTGTAAGCTCTTACTGTTTTGATGTCAGCTCAATGATTCTTGTTTTAGTTTTTTAAGTTTCACCATAGCCTACATTGCATAGTCTTTTGAATTGAAATGTATTTAATGTTTATGTCATAATTATAACCATTGGACGATTGTCAATACATATTTTTTGTATGTCTGATGACAATAAAGATTCTGATTTCTGATTTCTGATTTCTGATTTCTGATTTATCTTAAGAATGCATATTTATTGGTCTCTAAAAAGCAGTATAGGTGATGTAAGGTTGTAGGCGAAAAATAGATTGAAACGATTTCGTGCAGAAATTTCGTGTGATAATATTCAGCAAAGATGTTCCATATAACCTCTGGAAAAACACATACCGGTATGCTGTGTGCATCCATGTACTAGTTTGACGTCTGCTGCCTCGTTTCTTACCCTTTCCTTTCTTTCATTATCCAATTCTTCCGGGGGCTTGTGACAAATTCTCAATAGCGGCAAACCACAGAAAAATAATACATATTTAATACATGTATACGTACATGTGTACGTATTTAATATCTGTAGACGTACTTAGCGTTTCAGTCGGGGTCCCCTTAATCCACCAGTAAAAACACTAACATGTATTAACTGTAGAGTAGAAATAAAAATCCGCGCTCCTCCGTTTAAGCACGACGATTTACAATTAGTAAGGCGTTCCAAAAACATGCCGTACGTCACATTTGGTAGGTTTTTCGGTCGGGTCGCTGGGAAATAATATTTTTCTTTGCACTTTTGTGGTTTCTCGTGAATTTTAGCTCCAGATCAAAATACAAGGAACCACAAAAGTGCAAAAAAATTTTTTTTATATTTTCCTTGTGACCTTGACCTTAATTACGTCAGTGACGTCATTATAGTGACGTCAGCGGTGATGACGTCGTCATGACGTCATAGGTATGACGGCATAGGTGTGACGTCATAGTTATGACGTCATTGGTGACGTCACTGATGACGTCATTCGTGACGTCAGTGACCTTGGTGACGTCAGCATTCCTCAGGGGTCATTGACCTGAGCCAGCAGCCCTACTTTGCCACTACTAATCGGAACAATATTTTCAAGGGTAATCTGAACCCATCAGGATAATTTAAAAGTTTTGGCATTCGAATACCTATTGTTCATTTGCTCTACGACGAAATAATACTGTTTTCAATAGTGAATGTAGTGGTAAACAAAATCTGAGCGAATACCTACATACAATGTTGCCGATAGCACAGTGTAAATAATTTAATTAAAATTTTAAACAATTTACTTTAGGCAATAGTATAGCTGATGATAAAACCCATTAGGTTAAATTTCAATGATGGCGGTATTTATTTTTATTTTCTTTATTGTTTTTAAACACGAGAACACGGAGTGCCTGTATCCATTGTAATCTATTTATGTTATACTGTATGTTATGACATGTCCAAAATGTAAACTATAATAAACAAATAAACGAGTTTGAGTTTAAAACCATTATTTTATTCAAAACCAAGTCACCGAATGATAGTTTTTTTGTAGCTCAGACAAACAATAGCCTACATTCAACTTTTTCAACTATAGAGTACATGTTGGTAGCCAAGTCGGTTACAACTAACTCACCCCCTTAGTCCTCGATTATGTCACATTGAACACTACAGAAACAATAACATAAAATCTCAAGACACTTACGCATGGTTTCCAAACTTGTGGCCGCGTTATCAGAGGAAGAGTTATCAGCATCCGCAGCCTTGGCGGGACGGCGGCGGCGGTGTCACGTGATAACGAACCGAGGACCGGACTCCAGACGGCGCGGTTTGACCTACTATGTACTGTAGTGTCCAATGCCAAATACTTAATCTTACTTTACCTATATACATCTCCATAAACATAAAATAATACTCCCTATTACTACTAATAATAGTAGCATAAATCATAGGCTAATATAAAACTTTTGAGTTTTACAAAACATGTTTAATAAGGCTTAAAATCTAAATCAATTCCGAAAAAAACTCTAATGTCTGCACCCAAAAGAAATGTTTTACATCATTATAACTAAATAAAATAAAAAGTCATTGGAATAATGTTAAATTCAACAGCTATAAAAGCGTTGACCCTGATGTAGTTTTGATGTATATCAACCCTTATTAAAATAATTGTCTAAATTATTATTTTAGACGTAAATAAAAAGTATAAACTTTCACCGTGTAATCCCAATATTCAGCTTTAATGGGAAAACCCAAGAATTAGAAAAAAGTATCAGTAGTGTAAAATTGCGGCCGCTGGCCCAGTTCAAGGTCACCTGAGGGATGACGTCATCGAGGTCAATGACCTCACCGATGACGTCATCGATGACGTCATCGATGACGCAATCGATGACGTCATCACTAATGACGTCATTTCGATGACGTCACACCCATGACGTCACAGAAATGACGTGCTGATGACGTCATCACCCCTTACGTCATCAAAATGACGTCACCGACGCCACTAAGGTCAAGGTCACGCAGAAACTTAAAATTTTTTAGCACTTTTGCCGTTTCTCGCACTACGCTCCGAGTTTCAGTCAGAGTCCCCGTGACCTTGACCACTTGGAGCGAATTTTCGACAAGAAACGGCAAAAGTGCCAAGTTAAACTCGAGTTTCTGACATGACTCTGCCTAAATGGGCAATCGGTTATCCCTCAGGTGACCTTGAACCAGTACAACGCCCGCAATTTTATGTTACTGTGACCTTGAACACTTAACAACGGAGCGCCGACACCGATGCGCACCCCACGACAGCCATCGAGTGACTGACTGTCAGGCTCTGTGTACTCTAGGTATATGGGGAAGTGGAGGGGAAATCTCAAGGTCATCCAAATGGAGTTTTAAAAAAGTTGAAGAGTAGAAAGACTACTCTTGTGCTTCCTGGGCGACCTCATCAATTTCCAACGGATCTGTAAACCAATCCGATCTGTAGCGGCAGGAGTCTAGAAAACAGGTGCACCACCCATCAGGTTGTCCGTAGCACTTCCGACAATTGGTAAGATTGGAGAAGTGAAATTTAATACACCGCTGCGGACAACAAGTATAAAAGTATTTGGATTTGTAGATTTTGAAAGTTTGTAGTACCGGTGGTGGCAGCTGTTGGTTCTTGCATCTACACCTGCAACATCCGAAGCATTCACATTGCCGGCAGGCCAGCCCATCCACTTGCCACTTTGGTAAGAGGAAACACTTATCCTCACAGCAATAGGTTGTCCCCGTCTCTTCCTCCCAACGCTTCTTTGCACAATATGTGACGCCTTGTATCTCCAAACACCTATGCTCGCAACATGAGATGCGCTTACTTTCCATAGCTGATGTTGCTTTGACGAGGGAGCACGATGAAGTGATGCTGTGGTCAGTGGGAATGGGGTTTATATAAACTAAGGTGGGTGGAGGGGGAAAGGTCAAGGTCATCCAAATGGAGTTTTAAAAAAGAAAAGAGTAGAAAGACTACTCTTGTGTATCTATAGCGATTTCATTGATAGTGAGTGCTTCTGTATGCCAAGTTGATCTGTACTGACAGGCTCCTAAATAATGTTTGCAAAAACCTGCAAAATGATTGTTGCACAATTTGCAGCCAGTTAGCTGTTTTAATGTGAATTCAATGCAACGTTCAGGGCAACAAGTGTACTTATGCCCTCTCATCTGGTACACATGGAATGTCTTCAACTCCGGTTTCGGCTTCTTCCAAGACTTGCACTTACACATGCATTGACCAAAAGCTTCACATTTTCTACACGCCAGGCCATCCGCAACATCAATGTCATTCGGCCATGAAAAACATTTCCGTTCGCAACAGTAGTTGAGTTGACTCTCCATGTTGCTGTGGTGAAGGTGCGCGATGAAATGATGCTGCAGTCATTGAGAGTGCACCTTAAATAAACTCAGTGGAGGGGGAAAGGTCAAGGCCATCCAAACGGAGTTTTAAAAAAGATAACTAGTCGTCCTCCTCCTCCTCCTCATCCGTTGTACTTAGAGAGCTGTCAGACGAAGAGCCCCGTGCAGGTGCTCCCCAGATGAAAAACAAATCAATTTTAAAACGAAGACCAGGATCTTGCATCATCAATTCCTTTAATTTGTCACATACTAAGTCGACCTTGTGTAAGGTGTCAACAACAAGCTTCCAATTCGTTGGTTCAATATAACTTGTAGTAGAGTCTGCCTCGCTGATAACCACATCCTCCGGCCGTATTGGAGTGTAAAGATGTGTAAAGTTCTTTGGCTGTAGCTGAGGTTCAGGCTGGCTGGAAGTGGAAGGTTGAGTGTGGACCCCTGTCGCATCGAAATCCATAGTCATTCTACATTCAATGTTGGGGTTTTCGTTTAATACATACACCAATTTCTCATGCAACATATCCACTTCTGCCGAGTCTTGCAGATGAACATTCCAGGAAAATGGCCATTCTTCATCCGTAGTGGAGTCAACTCAAGAAAGAGTGCTGTCCGCCATGATAGCTAAGCAAGGAATGATGTGAGCTACAGACTGTGGTAACAGTATTGAAAAGTAGAGGGGGTAAACCAAAAGTATGTGGAGGGGGTATTTTCAAGGTCATTTAATTTGGGTTTTAAAAAAAGGAAATAGTGGAGGGGGAATTCTCAAGGTCATCCAATTTAGGTTTTAAAAAAAA
This sequence comes from Neoaliturus tenellus, assembly GCA_030545055.2. NCBI lineage: Eukaryota > Metazoa > Arthropoda > Insecta > Hemiptera > Cicadellidae > Neoaliturus > Neoaliturus tenellus. The sequence goes on along the minus strand of CM061532.1, from coordinate 74,277,566 downwards.
GGAATGAAGCTTACTCCTCTTCAGCCTCGTTGTCCCCTGCATCTTCATCAGCCTCATCTTCATCGACGTCAGACTCGCCGTAAGGATAGATCGGGGACATGGGCGAATATTGTGGAGATTGTTGACCGTTGTTGTCGTCCCCTTGCATTCTAACTTGGGACCAATCATAATTTAAATTCAATTGTATTATGATCCCAGGGTTGTCCCGCAGTATTTCCTTCATACGTTCGCAAATTGACTCCAAATAGTGTACACTATCGATCGACAGTGTCCAACCCGTACTTGTACCGACATCAGTAGTGGAGTCAGCTTGGCTGATGGTGTTGTTGTCTGCCATGGTTGCTTGTCGGACAAGGAATGACGGTTGATGTGATGCTCATGCAGGAACATGGTGAAGTGGTGGGGGGTGTGGTGGAGTAGTGGGGGAATTTTCAAGGTCATCCAAACGGAGTTTTAAAAAAAAAGGAAAACTTACAAAGTAACATTGAAACTTTCCAATTGATGGTGGCGAGCGTTTTCTTCTGCAACCTTGCCGACACATGTGACTATGCCGTACAGTATGAAAAGTACAACCATAATAAGGCCGAACAATAAAAGATAGCCGTTGACTATCATGATATTTTCTGAGTGGATCTGTTTTCTTCTTATCGCCCTCTCCTGCATCCTCTTCTCCAACTCGTGGACGAAGTCACAACATGCGTGAGGACATCTTTCATCTGTTGGTAGGTTTGCCATTGTTGATGTTGTCGGTGTGGCTGTTGAAGATGGAATGAGGTTTCCAATTGCGATGTGCCATGTACACCAATAGTCAAGTGGTGGGGGTAACGAAGCAGTGGAGGGGGAAGTTTCAAGGTCATCCAAATTGTGTTTTAAAAAAACCTATCTTGTTACTGAGCTTATATGTCAGTAACAAGATAGGTGTTTTTGCTCTTTTACTTCTTTAATATAATGAAAAAATATACATATTCTACAATGGTTAGGACAAGAAATACAACTGCTAGTCAGCTGAAGTAGTCCAAGTTGTCTGGCTCGGTCTTCATGGACGCTGGTGAGGAAGCCGTCGAGGAGTGTCCAGGCTCTTCCTTTGACTGCCGGGTGTTCCGTATATTGCAAGCGTAAACTTGCACATTTATACGGTAGCCTCGTGCCACCATCAGCTGCAACTCCTTGTATAAGTCGTTTAGCTCCTGCTGAGTCTTGATGCTCACCTCCTCGTAACTTGCGCAACTGACGTTGAGAGACATCCTGATGTTGCTAGGTTGGCTGCTGGAGTAGAAATGAAGCCGAGGCACAGCGTTTGGAGGTACATGGAAAAGTGGTGGGGGTGATGGTGGTGGGGGTATGGAAGATGCAATTAAACACTTCTAAACTTTTTCCATTGATACAAAGGGATGGAACAAATAGCACAGGTGTCCTTGTAGTTTTCAAATCTAAACATTGGTGCTAGAAATCCAAACTGTTTTCTACCACCTTCCTGTATGAACCGTCGAAGGTCTCTGACGGCAGCATTGCCACAAGGCCTACAAAACTTTTCCCCGTCTTGGAACCTATACCAGGAGTATCCCGAATACCCTCTATTATCGTTCTTGTACTCCTCGATATCCTGCTTTACTGTTACAGGGATATTATCTCGTAAAGCCATCTGGAATAAAGATGCGTCAGTTATAACTCGTTGTATGCAAAGCTCGTACAAGGTGCTCATCGTTTGCTAGTTGGCAACAGACTGACCGTTTTTCGCATCCAAGCAGGTTTGAATCCTAGTGCGGTAGTGGGGGTAATTACAGTAGTGGGGGTAATTGTGAAATGCAAAGGTCAAAGGTCAAGGTCACCCGCGAAGTTTAAAAAAAAATGCAACATATCAATACGTGAAGTCTGTCACATATTGATATGTTGCATTTTTTGTTTTTTTTTTTATTTTTTTTGTCTTTTATGATTCGTTTATTTATAAAACATTACAACAGCAACATATGTACAACATTAAAACTTAAATCTAACACTGCTGCTTGTCAGCGATGTGGATGGTCAACTCTGTAGAATTGCTACCCGTGCAGCCGTGGGACACCAGGTATAGACACCCGGGTTGAATAGAGCGAAGATCCTCGTTTTGTAGAAGATGGACGAATCTCTTGGGCAGGTACACCTGGAACTTTGGTTCATCCCCCGGAGTAAACGGTGCCTCGCTGAGACTGCAGCAGATGGCCTCCCCAACTGTAGTCTCCATCTTCTTCATAGCATGGATTATGTAGTGCTTCTCGTCTTTTAGTTCCGAGCACTTCTTTACAGGTAATATTGTTGACTTGGAGTGAGCATTGAACTGCTCGACCAAAGTCTGAAGGAACTGGTGAGATGCCATGGTCAGGTTACAGATCGTCTTCTTGCTCGGAGATGTTGTCGTCTCGGAATCTCGAGTAATACTCATGCCAGGTCCCTGTCTGCTCCCCACTTATATACTCTCCGTTACCCCCACCACTCCCCAATTCCCCACTTTGAAGGTAAGAGGCGAGTTTATAGGCATTTTTCAAAGCGCAATGTCTATCTTTATCATGTTCTGGGCTTTTTGTACAAATACATATGGTTTCCAGCATGTATTGATAATTCTTATCCAATTCCACATCATTAACCGGAACATGAGTAAATCCTTCGATCCATCTTTTCTTTTCCAGCCCCTTTGTGTAAATATTGGTAAACTTGTCTGAAAAGTGATGCATAATGTGATACAAGTCCGTGTAACTTGTAAAACCATCATACCAATCGATATGATGGAAGTGTTTTGAAATCCATCTGTTGGTAGTAGCGGCTTTACTAGTTAAAGACGAATAAGAACATGGTGGTTTAAATAAAAACGAATAAGGAACACTTGTATTCATGTCCAAAAACACAAGTTCTTTTATAATGAATCTATCATCATTACCACGAAACGCTTGAAACTCAATAATACCAGGCTTGGACTTTACTTGTTGTTCTTCTCCCTTGTCCATTTTGAAGGTCACACGTCTGCTCATTACGAAGTCAGGAGGTCAACTGATTTCCACACCACGGTAGGTACTACTTTTATACCAGGCCGTACAGTTGTTGGCGCGTTGGTGTATATTTAACGTGGGCACCGTCCCCAATAGGCCTAACCCCACAAAATGTTGGTTATTGTTTTAAAAACTAACCATTGTCATTTAAGTTTCCATCTTTATATTTTCCTTATTTTCATTTTCATCACTAACACTTGATTCTTCTCCTCCATCTTCCTCTTCTTCCTGTTTTACTGATTTCTTATGTAGTTGAGCGTACTTTTCCAATTGTCTCCACATCTGTACTTCATGAGGAACTCTATTAAATATAGAAGTATCCACAGGTCCGTATAATATAGGTGCGTCCGGTTGTTTGTCCAAAGTGTCTTCCAGATAATCTTTAATAATCGAACTTGAAAACACCAGTTGTCTCAAGTATCTTGTTATAGGTTCAGTAGCACAAGTTAAAATGAAAAACTCCTCTCGATTAAGTTGAATTTTGTTATCATGTCTTGTTGTGTCTCTAAACCGTAGCTGATGATCACCACGTTGTTTAATGATATCAATTTCCACATTTGAATCCAAAAGTCCTACCCTTGTCTTTCTTCCAAACATGTTACTACTTAAATAGCATTCTAGCAGATGCAAATGTTTCATAAACGATTCCCAAGCACTGTCCGTAAACAAAATCATTTTGGGTCCATGAGTTAAAATTACAGTAGGGGAATAATCTGTAGATTTCATAACACCGATTAAAACACTTTTATCCAAACTGGAAGAGATTGGGTAAAATATTCGCAAAAATACCTCACTCAATATGTTTGGAGAAATATTATCTTCAATATCCCTTTTTCTCTTTTGTATAGTCTTTCTTCTTTTACCTTTTTCTTCAACATTATTACTGGCGTGAAGTTGTCCGCAAACGTTTTGTTCACCTCCTTCCTGGTGACCTTGAGGATCTAAAAACTCAGATATCTCCTTCTCAATATCTACCACATTTTCAGGTGTACCACTAGGAGAAGCCATATTGAATACGATGCTACCCATACAACAGTAGGCAACAAACTGATGAGGAGCGGTCTGTACGCTCTGCTTTTATACTCGCGGAATGAAACAAAACCGGTTCTTACAATACATTTTTAACAATTCCAGTTAAAGGTGTGTATGTTACGATTTTATCATGTAGAATTAAACAGTATGCAGTTGTATTAGCCGGTATAGCATCGTTGAATTCCATTTCTATTTTTATATCCACACTTGAAGACTTTACTGATTCATTTTGTTTAGAACAATCGATTACAACTATTGGGTAGGCATCGAAATATTTGTCAGGTGGTAATAAAGGTGTATTTGTTTTACCGTAATATGAACTTTGGAATCTCGCGTACATATCGTACAATATACTGTATTTCTTCTTAGTGAATGACACATTTAAATTGTCGTATGGAAAGAATTGTGAATTTAAATAAACTTTAATATTTTTCAAGTCACAATGATCAAATTGTCCTGCATGTTTAGTAATGGCGTCTCTTCTACCTGTTTGTAAACCAAATATAATATACCTGGCTCGTTCTACATAATTCGATGTTTTAACAGTCCAAGTGTGTCGATCCGTAGTAGGTAAACTGGGATGCTCATGAAATTCCCAACTTCTAAATGGAATAACAATATCACGATCGGCTTTTAATTTTCTTAAAAGTAGCATTCTATGCTCGTCAGCCAATTTAACATGTGGAACTCTCCATACAATTTTGTCTAATTTTAATTTCCATTCTAAAGTCGCATCTGTAGTAGCATCTGCAGCTTTAATAATGTCTTTATCGTTAGAAGATCTCAACAAAACTAATTCTTGTTTAACGTTTAATATTATTTTCCTATAATCTTCAGCAAAACCAAGCAGCAAACGTAATGGAATATGAAAATCAAAATATCCATTTGGATTTGGAGTGATCGTGTCAATCGTAGGTAATACCCATCCGGCAGGTTTAAGTAAATTGGTTTCATTGGGTGTTATAGATGTTAATCCTTTTAAAGTTGTCGTAATACCTACTTTTTTAGTGGAATCAACTGTTACACCTGATATTTCATATCTAATTTCATCAAATAGGAAAGCCATAGGATTATTTATAAATGGAACTGTTGTACCAACAGTAGTACCGTCCTTTTTAGTAACTTGTCCTTCAATATACAAGTAACTTTCACATGGTAGTGTGTAAATGTCTTGATTTTGTATGGGAATACGAATTTCATCGTTATTGTTTAATTTCGATGAAGTGTAAGGGTTGTGGGTGTGATATTCTTTTTCCCATAGGGTTTCGTCGAATGTTGGACCCTGCGCTATATCCAGTATATCCATACTCGGTTAATTTTAATCCAATTCTCTCTAAGAAACGAATGTTCTCGCGTGTTAACTCCTCCACAGCTGAAGAGCTACTAATGCGGTTTCCCGTAGGTTGTTCGCTTTTAAATGTTAAACCCATGGTTTTGTATTAAAGTGTCGATTTTAAATGTAATCTAATCGTAATAGGCTCTTCTCTGAAGTCTACCAAGTTACCGTCTTGATCCAATACGCTCAACACGATGTCTGAAATGAAAGTGGTGTTCAACGGTAGATATACCAGGTTTTGTGGCTTTTCAACAATTTTAAATCCAGGTGGTACACTTGGGTAAAAAGTATGTATGATGTGGGTGTTAGCCCCATCCCTGTAAGCACCTTGTATAATGTTACAAGTTATGTCCATACTATTGACTTTTAATATTGTTACTGTTTTCTTACCGGAATGTGTTACATCTGGTTCTAAAACAGGCTCATCGTTGGAAAATCCTAATAAATCACCAATTGAGTTTGGTTGAGTGAAATCTATATAATATTTGGAAGTAATTTCAGCTTTCATCGTATTATTATTACCTTTTAATGTTATATTGTCTTTTCCCATTTTAGTTTGCAAAAATTCATTTATATGATCAATTTCATAAGAACCTGTGGGTAACCTGCACTCTTGTAAGTCTGTAAATTTTCCACTGGCATCCTTTCCCTTATAATAATGCAATACGTTATTTTTACCTTCCGTAACATTGGGGATAGAGTTGTAAGTTGTAAAATCCAATAGTGCCGCCTCCCAAAACCTTCCTTTTTGCAAGCGTAACGCTGGAAAAAGGATACTTCGTAAAGTGGACGATTTTCCTGTTAATGATACCGTATAGGAAGACATCTCAATAGTGACTGATACTTTTAGCTAGAAATTCCAAACATAAATGGCCGCATATTGAAGTATTATCAGGTTGTTCTCTTTTATAGTTATAATATATGTTTTTAGCAGATTTAAAGTAATTTTGAAGTTCTTTTGGTGGTGGCAAATTACCGAAACTATCAAAATAATATACATTGTTATTTAGTTTCTTATAACAAACCCAATGGGTGCCAGGCCCTTCAGTATTATCCAAATTTACAATTCCAGTCTCATTTTGCCACATTTTCTTTGGTAAACTGTCTTTCATAAACACACCGCGGAAAAATGGTATTTTTAAACAGGAAATATATTTAAATAATTCAATATTGGTTAATGCTTTATGTGGTATGACCAATTGATTTCTTTCATTTAATATGCACGATAAGGTCTTAGGTAAAGACCTGCCCCGTTTTTTACCATTGACCACACGGTGGGCTTCTTCCTGCCTTTTCTTGTAGATCGTCGTCTTCTTTTTATATTTCCTCCATGTTTTCTTGTGGTTGACCTCCTTTTTACTCTCCTTCTCCTCCTTCTTCCACCTCCTACTGCTGTTTTAGCCTTCATACCTGCTGTTACTGCTAAAGCTGCTGCTTTTTCTGCTATGCTAGCGTCACTTGATTTTACTCGTTGCCAAGCTATGTCCGCAAGCTTTTTGTCAGCTCTTGATCTATTTTTTGAATCGGCAAACGTGGAATATGCGATATCGTGTTCTTTACAAGCCTGATCTAACTTATTTATGCCAGGATCGCCTCTTTCCAGTCGTTTTTTCAATTTAGTTCCTGGTCCGCAATACTGATAACCTCCCGGTATATGAAATTCGTATGGTAATGCGTCTATTGCTCTATTTACTATGGATCCTACTGGAATTCGTTTTAAAGCTTTACTTAACAGAGAAACCGCTGTAGATGTGATCCCACTTCCTTTCCTCGCAATGTCCCGATTTGGACTGATATACCGAAATGTCATTAATGTCTTTTATAATTGCAATTCGCAACATATGTGTTTCCTCTATGAGGAGTTAAACATAAATGAAGTTGTTTGTTAAGATATTCAAGTTATATATCAAAAGTACCCCAATTAGCAATGTTAGAAGTTCTAAATTTTATAGTTTTAGGGTTATAAAAGTATTTATTAACAATTTCCTGTTTTATCCATCTTCCTCTCAAGTTTTCATCAAGCGAAGTATATGTTTTATCTGCAATATAATTGTGCATATCAAATAATAAATTACCTATTACTTTTACAAGGAAATTAACAGTTACAGCATGATCTGCATGATCAGGGTCTTTAAGCTCTGTTATACGTTTATTATTACAAGTATACACTTTATTATCCATTTGTGATAATGTGATAGCCTGTCCTACAGTTGCAGCATCATTTGCTTCTCTTCCTTGCGCCATGTTTGTTAATTTTTTATTACTACATATAAAAAACATATGGTAATTATTTGGATCTAGATGTACTGTTTGTCCTAAGGCAGCCGCGTCTCTATCTGCATGACCCCATGACACATTTGATAACCTTCCATGCCTGCAATCCCAATAAGCGTTTTTGTATGTCAATAAATGAAATTTTTCATTACCTTGAATAAAGTCATCCCCTTGCTTTGATAATACTTCATCTCGTTTTGCAAATCCAGTTGTTTCTTGTTTTAAAGTCTCTTTCATTTGACCCACTGTTGCACCATCAGATGGTGCTGAACCATCTTTTACATTCGCCAAACAATTGCCAAGACAATCGATAACTCCCACATCACGTATGACACAATGATCTTTTATATATTTGAGATTTACAGCATCATTTTCATTTTTTGGATAACCTATATCGTTAATAACAAATTTATAAAAAGAAAATCCATCTTTTGTCTTTTCAGGTATCAAAGAATGTAAATAGCGTCTATTTACGCTGTCTTTTGCATCTTTAGGGTCATCTACGTTGGATATACGTTTATTGTTGGCACTATACGTTTTCCCATTGAATTTTAACGTATTTTTTAATTCAGATGACAAATAACCTTTGTTTATTGCATCACCGTTTTGATTTGGTTTACCAACGTTGATGATTCTATGATCTTCTGCGTCATATGTGTTATTTTGTAGTCTTAATGTTGGCGATATCTTTTCCTTTAATATTTTTAGATTTATTGCATCGTTTTCATCCGTAGGATCTTTTATGTTTTTTAACCTTTTATTACTCATATCATAATCTCCATCAGGTGTTTGTGGTAAACCAGCACTTCTTTTTAAACTATTGGCATAATATAACCCATCCGAGGAGTAACGTCCGAACTTGTCGACACTCATGGTGCAACTGAATAGTATTCTAGGGAGTAACGCATTTTTATGAGATTACCCCACGGTTTCGGAGTTCATCCACTAAAGCCACCCATTCGTTTTCCAATCCAGTATGACCCGCTTCTTTAGCTTCATGTATTAGTTTCATTCTATCCACCAATTTATTGATATTATTGTAATAAATCACATTTGTGTTATATAGTTTCTTCATTAAACCTGTACCCGTAACGGACTTACTTCTTTTTCTTCGTTCCTGAGCACTTACATCCAAAGTGGATGCCATAAATCTTCGTTTTACAGGTTTTCTTTGTGTTAACGGCATTGTTTGTCTTCTAGTTGGTATTAACTTGGATACAAATTCTTTATATTTTAAAGACTTAGATCTAAAAGGAGGCTGGTCAGGTAAATACTTTCTCCTATATGCATTTGTCTGTTCCAAAATATTTTTATATGCTTCCATGTCTTTTTCTTTCACTACCGATACTGAAGGCTTATTTTCAAATAATAATTCAAATAATCCTTTTGTGCCCTTATACCTTTGATCACCAATGACAATATTATCATGTTCGTCAACGTTTAACGGGCTATTACCTATCATTAAACCGTCTTCTGTTAATCTCGCTCCATAACTATGGTAATTCTTATTAGGAATTGTTCCGAGTAACATTTTTACCATGTATTTCATTCCTAAAGGTCCTTTGTTATGAATGTTTTCACCCAATAAGCTTATGTTTGACGGACCTTCCCTTGTCTCTTCTTCTTTTTCCTCTTCACTAGCAGTTGATACAACTTCATGTCCTCTTTTGGCTTTTACTTCATATAATTCTTTTATTCCACTATAGTCCGGTGATTCTAGCTCTCTTTCGGGTTCTCCACCGGTAAAACCACTATACGTAGAGGATTCCAGGTCTTCATCACTAAAATCTTCTGATTTTACATTTTCTCTTTCAAACTTCGTAATAGGTGCAATCGCATCTCCTTCCAATACAGGTTTAGCAAATTTTTTGTTTAATTGTTTCAAGGGTTCAGTAATAGGTTTAAAAGTAGATTCAAGGAATTTCTCCCTCTCGCTAATACCTAGTTTCAATGCTCTGTTTTTAGCCCGAATAGAATCACTAAGTGATTTTATTTCTTTTACTAATTTTTCTTGGTTAACCATGTTTGTAGCAAGACGTGTTGTACAACAATGAATGTGTTATACCACGTTTAATGTATTAATATAAATTTATCAAATCCTATCCTGTATCGACCATTGTTTAGCGGTTGTTCCTTCATAATTGTTAGGAACCCATACTTTTCAGCCCAAGCCTTTCCACACAACTCTTTAAATCGTTCAAATGTCATATCCGCATTTACATGATCAAAATATATATGTTTTAGGTTGGTTTCGTCCTGTTTAAATACAATTAACATGTTTGCATTGTCTCTAATGAGTTGTTTAGGTATTTTGCTGTAAGTTTGGCCAATATAAATGCTATCTATGTTGTTATGTCGACCCATAGCGAAGTAATTCCTTATTGTGTTTTGGTTTTCACAAGATACATCGTCGAATATAAACACGGAGAATGGTTTAGCTTCTTGTGGCTGCATGACACTCTCGCTTGCATTAAACTTTAAATATTTAACTTCAGGCACATTAGTCAGTATTTTTTCCAATAATTGATACTTTGGTTGTTGTAGTGATTTTGAAAATACATATAGATTGTTAAATCGTAATCCTTTAGGGTTTGTAATCAAATTGAATACTACATTAGTTTTTCCACAGTTGGAAGGTCCGGTAACCAGACAACGAACGGTGTTTGGTAACAAATTGCCATGCTTCCCACTATTGAATTCTGAATTATCCACTGTGAGTTCATCTATATTATTAATAGTAAAACTCTCTTTTTGTGGTACTATCTCCATCCTTTGTAATGGTTCAACCTAAAATGATTCTCTATCGTTATATCAAATCCTTTTTAGGTATCCAAGAATCTTCCGTCTTATTAAATCCTAACCATCGTACTTTGACCTTATCTTTTTTCCGTTGCAACACCTTTTCAACTAAATATACATCGCCTACTGTTGATTTTAACATTTCATGTCCATAAAACCCTCCTTCAAGCAATTGTCCTTTATTATCTTTTAAAATATATGTCTCAGGTACTGTAGGTTGTACTTTGAATACAGTAAAAACCTCATTGGTCCAATTTGGCAGGTATCTTTTACTGAATACACCTTTATATTTACTTATTCGCACTTTATCACCCACATTAAATTTTTTAGGCTTTAGTTTTTCAACTTTTGGTTTAGTATTCGTTTTTATACGTTTTAATACAAGGTTTTCATTTTTACTAGTTACTTGGTTTGGTTTCATCCCGATAGTCCTATGAAATTTGTTATTGTAATCGTTTATAAGTTTTGGTAACATATCAATCCATATGTGCGATCCTCTGTTGGAAAACATTTTATACATTGCACTTTTTAAAGTTCTGTTGAATCTTTCGATTATTGAGGCTTTTACTTCTGAATTGGTTGAATAATGGTTTATATTGTGTTTTTTCATTAAATTTGCAAATTCCTTATTAAAATATTCTTTTCCATCATCTGTTTGTAAATGTTTAATAGTATGTTTGTCTCTTTGTATAGCTGTTTCCATTGCTTTTGTAACACTTTTGCCACTTTTATCTTTTAGTGGTAAAGCATCTGCCATTTTTGAAAAACAGTTAATAACAGTCAATATGTATTTATATCCTTTATTTTGTTTGCTATAAGGAATCATTTCGATTAAATCCGCTTGATATAAATCATTAATTCCTTTTATCACCGTATTTCTTCGTGGAAACTTTCTTCTTGCAGGTTTATGAAGTTCGTTGACAATTTGTTGCTTTAAGTCCTTCATATTGCAGGTTTCAATGTTTGTTGTATCACATGTATAATCACAATGAATGTTGTTTTAAATATTCACATCATTTATATGGGTCAAGGTCATCCAAACTTGTGTAAAAAAATGGGGAACACGGCGTTGGACTTGCCGTGTTCCCCATTTTTTTACGGAAGGAGAAAGGAATAAGGTCGTAGTTGTAGAAGGACGAAGAATAGGTTACTAGTTGATAGGGTTTAGAGAGTAGTGGCCAAAAGGAAGAGTGTGGATTTTGTCGGGCATAATGTATCTTTTATCATCCCGAGCTGACAACGCTTTTTTAATTTCGGTGACACTGTAGACTTGATGCTTGAAGCTTCGGATATTGTTGAATGTTGCTGATATCGTAGTATCTTCAAACAAACAAGTCTTGTAGTGGTCAAATGTCACGTGTTTTTTCAAATAAGATGTCTTCACTCCTTTTGCTTTCTTCACTGTCGGTGTGTTGTTCTCGTGGTACATCTTAAATGAATACAATTTCGCCATCAGCGCCACTATTTCTTCTAAAGGCATTCCATTTGCTTCATCTTTGAATTTTCCAATTACTTTTTTATATTTTTCATTAAAATTTGGATGGTTTTTCGGATAGTCAGAAAAATCGAAATCTTCTTTGTATGGAAAAGTCCTTAGGTCTTCATACATGTCCAAAGTCTTTATCCAGTAGATAAACGCGTCCGTATCCATGTATGCGACTCCAATGTTTTCCCTTCCGTAATGTTTAACCATTTTGTTATAATGGAAATCATACATCAGGGTTTTACTTATATCCAAAATCGACATACCTATGTATAACGGACGGTCCATGACTATTGTTGTTTTCTTCATACTGACAGCGACTAGATTTTCGTTTATAATCATGGATGTTCCGAAATTTGGTTTTTGCACTAATTTTTCCAATTTCCTAGGATCACTCACTAATTTTACATTTTTGTGTTTTCTTTTGTTCTCCAAGGTCTTCCCAAAGATGGCATTGTTCATTAATTTATAGAAGTCCTTTTCAAATGCTGTTGTCGCTGCAGCTCTTCTTGCAGTGTTGGAATCAATATATGGTTTCAACCAACAAGACTGGGTGAATTCAATTGCTCTATGAATTCTCACTATACGTAGACCCAATTCAAGAGCCTGTTGAACTACCCAGTAGTGAGCCACATAGCGATCCTTATTCTCCAAGGTCATCATCAATTTTGGCCATCTTCCTGTCGGTGAAACTTCAGTCTTGGCTAGGAGAGGCAAGTCGTAGTGATGGTCATGAAGGTGCTCTGGATATTCGAAATCACAGTCCAAAATATAGCCTTTTGGACCATTCTTTGGAATCTGTGAGATGTCTCCAATGGTGGCCGGGTCGATCCATTTGAAGTCAGCGTAGGGAAGCGGATTTGACATTGCCCAACCATAAAGGTTGTTTGCGTCAAAGTAGCCAAGGTAGACCGATGGTTGTTGCTCGTCGAAGCCGGGGATGTACTTGTTGTTGGCTTTGACATGACGTGTTACAGCTTGTGTCAAACCGCCCCGTACACCAGATTCCATCATGAGCACCATATCGATATCCGTTAGAAGTTCCAGTCGACAGTTGGTTGACTTTAGCATAGCTTGCCATGCTAATCCTGGAGATGTGTACGAGTGTAGAGGGTCCAGTCCATAGGCGGAGAAGCAGGTGTTTCGGAATTCTTCCATCACATCGCACAGCAGAGTTACGTCCAATTTTATATAAAAGTCAGAATATTCCCCTGAGGTTTGAATGTTTAGTTGGTTCCAAACATTACAAGCATGATTGTAGTCTTCAACGGAGATTTCACTTTCGTTTAATTTGCTGTTGAAGGCTTCGATCGGTGGTAGACTGGTTTCTTCAAATTTTTCTGTAGATGTTATGTAGTCGTAGGGGAATACTCCTTTACGTAATACTAAGTCCAATTTATCTTCAGGTACAATCTTGCTGGTTTCTTTTAGGTCTTCTCTTCGTAGATTCTCAGACAATCTGCTCAAACTAGATGGCATAAATCTATAAGAGTCTACAAAGCGAAGTTTAATCTTACCTACGGTTTTTGAGAAACTGATGTACTTTTCCAATGTTGTAGCAAGAACATCAATTTTACCATCATCTCTTCCTAACTCTAGAATAATGAAGTGGGAGTCGTAGCCGCTAAGATTGTGTAACACGACAGGGATAAAGTGGGGCAGTTTGTAATTTATATTGCATGAATTACAAGCAGCTCCTCTGTATAAACCTGTCAGGTGATCGTGATCTCTTACTTTTGGATTTTCTTCACTGAAGCTCTTCTCGCATAGATAACATCTTGATGCCATATTGTATTCTTCTTGTTGATTCTCATTCAAAGGTTCCATAGGTACGACATTACCATACAAGCGTTGTACCTTTTCAGCAATGTCATACAACTGGTCTACGAAATACTTAGCGGCTTCTTCACCACGGTAAAGTATTGGAGTGGATGTTAAACCATAGTTTTGCAATTGGTTTTCAGACAAGGTTGATTTCACTATTAGACAAAAACTGTTGGGTTGATGCAACTGATATTTTGTTCTTCTAGTCACTTCACCGTCCGGCAGCTCCTGTGGTACTAACGTAGATTCAAAATCTGCGTAGATGACTACTGGAATCCGATATTGGTGAACTGTTTTGTTAAATTGGATACACGCTCGAGATTGTGGTGGCAGACTAATCTTCACTTCATAATTTTCATTACAAAGTCTTTTGTGTTCTATCAACCACTCTAATCCTCCTTGTCTTATTTCTTTATATGTGAAACAAAAACATCTTTTACACACTGTTAACCTACGCCTCTGTTTTGATAATTGATTTCGAATCAAGGATGCAAAGTCCTTTATCCACACATAATGTGAAATTTCACCCTTAGTGATCAGTAACAAATCAGTGTGGTTTCTTTGCTCAACTTTTACTACCCGCAAAGGATAAACGTTGTTCGAATCATCCAGACCGAAAACATTCACTGAAACGCCAGGATTTTTCTTTTCAAATTTGTCTATGTCTTTCAATGTAACTGGGTAGGTGAGGCCTTGAAAGTTGTAGCGGTGTTCATTTTCGTAATACTCTCTACCAACTCTTTCAGGATGATCTTTAACATACTTGGTTAACATTGCATACTTAAAACATTCATTACCTTCATTTTGCACATTCCTACACGATTTAGTGTTTTGGATTTTCTTTGGTAAAGGGATAAAACTACTACCCCTTAAACCATATCCATGCTTGTGAACCCTTACATCCATACCTTCAATTGATGACAAAGTCCATCCAGATCCTCTTCCTTCATGTTCTTGAAGTTTTGTTATAAGTTCTTCCAAGCATTCTTCAATAATATCATCGATGTTGGAGGTGAAGGTAAGGGTTCGGTTTTTGGTAATGAACGCTCTCAATGCTGTTTCACCATCAGTATTGTTAAACATAGCCTCTAACACCATTCCAAATTTAATAAAATTTAATCTTTGTAGTTCTTCCCTCAAGGTTCCACCAACAAGTTCCTTAGCCTGGGTTATAAATGTTTCCAGTTCCAATTGAACATTATTAATTTTAAAATGTGTTACAACTCGTCCTGGCAAGGCCGTGGTGCGCAGTTGTTTCACATCTTCTAGTTCTTCTTCAGTGTCCTCTTCTTCAGTGTCTTCTTCTTCAAAAGGTCTTCTAGCAGTAGATGGTCCAGCACCAGCAAATTGGATCACACTAGGTCTTCTTCTTTGCATTTGCTGTAGATAGCTGTCCCAGTAGTCCGTCTGCTTCTGGTGCTCTTCCAAAAACCGGTCAATTGAGTCTAAGTCTATTTCATCCATGGTAATATCTTCTTTTCTATCTTCGTCTTCATGTAATTCTCTGTGTATGGTGAAAAGATCTTCGTCTTGAAAGATTTCCCCACAAATGTCGCAAAGAGCCATTTCAAACAGTTTGGCTTTGAATGCACACTCTGTGAATGTCCACGCAATAATGAGCAGCGCACTCCACCGGGACCCTTTATATCCGAGGCAGATAGGTGGGGAAAGTGACGTCATATGGAAACAGGTTATCACTCATGTGCTAAATTTAGCCTTTACACAACCGTTTGTAATACATTTATCAGTAGGCTTGATAAATTGATGATATTTGGTCTAGATTCAATAATTTGTACAAGTTTTTTCAAAGACGTCTGTTTGAGCAAGTTTATGTAGGTCAAGGTCATTTGGAATTATTATTTTGAGCGGGGGATAGAGCACTAAGCAGCATCATTTACTACAAAGTGCTCTATCCCCCGCTCACATTCTTTTTTAACTTTTTGTTTAAACTTTTTTACAAGGGTGAAACATCACCATCAGAGTCGGAATCATCCTCATCACGGAATAGGCAGCGATGACAATACATAATTCTTCTGGCAACTAACATCCTATCCATTGGACGATGGGGAGTGTCTTGTTCTTGTTCTTCTTCTTCGATTTCCAATTGGAATTCCATTTCCGACTCAGATGACGACTCTAATGTTTCGTAGGCGTGCAAGTCCACCTCATTGTCCGTTGAACCAGCTTCGTCAGAGTCCGTTTCAATATCCATTATCTCTTCCTCCTCCTCTTCTTGATCAACCGCAGGTAGTTGGTCCTCTACTTCTATAATTTCTAGAGGTATTACCTCCAGAATAGAGACAATTCTGTTGCGATGGAATACGGTGTTGTCAAGTGGAGCCATGGTATGGAAGTGTTGTATCCATCCAATTTGCTTACCCTTTTTATACCCCCACCAACTATACAATTTATGTGGGTCAAGGTCACGTAAAGATACCCTTTGAGCGGGGGATAGACCACTAAGCAGCATGCTAGTCCATTGCCGCAAAGTGATCTATCCCCCGCTCTGTTCTACAAAAACCTCAATCAAGTCCAAGTCCTGTTTAACACATTTTATTCTAATTCCATATCCAATTTAAAAATTTCAATTTCACATGGTTTACATTCCTGATGTATCAAACACTCCAGCTCCCTAAACATATCGTCCAGTTCGTCCAAATTATGATGTCCTACTTTTAACACATGAAGGTGGTTCATGCTTTGCATTGTAGCATGACCATCAACAAACAAGTTTCTTTTCCACGCTAACATAAATTGGCAGTTTTCTTGAAAGATTTTTCTCACCAAACAATCATACACAGCCGTCAACATGTCTCTACAATCTTCATAGTGTACCATCACAGAATACCTGTCCAAGTTAGCACCAAGCAGCGATCCACTCATTGTTTCTAGCGTTCCACTGAAAGGTCCAAAGCAGAATGAAGTCGAGATGTATAGACCCCCTCTTTTATACCAGTTAACCGGTTGTCCTTGCTGTAAAGTGGGTCAAGGTCATCCAATGCTACCCTTTGAGCGGGGGATAGACCACTAAGCAGCATGCTAGTCCATTGCCGCAAAGTAGTCTATCCCCCGCTCTGTATTCTACACACACACACACACACACATGTCCATGTCCAAGTCTTTCATTACATACCCAATATATATTCAGTTCCTTCATCATCACTATCACTCATCACTGCTTCCACAAACTCCACAGGATTAAAGTTAAATTGTTTCAATTGTTCTTTTAAGTTTTCAATTTGTTGGTCCTTTACTTCTAAAACACTGTGAAGGTGTGATATGTAGTCCGCTGCCTCGTTGATGCTTGCTACTCTCGGATCGCCTAACTTCAAGCTGGGAACTACACCCTGCAGCCTGAAGTACGCCATACGCCTTTCTTGCTCCTGCCGTTGACCAGGACTGAGCAAGCCTTGTCCGTCTTGGCTTACCTCCAGCAAGGTCCGTAGCATCGGAGCTTTGCAGGCGTTTGCCCGAGCAACAGTTATGCTGTGGAATGGTCGAGCAGGTCCACGAGTAGCAGGCAGAACGTTGGCAGCACGCCTTCTTGAAGAAGAAGAGGAAGCCTGAGAAGTTTTGGAGTTGAAAGCCATGTTACAGTGCTGTATTCAGCTAAGCGGTACAAAGCAGAATAACCAAACTGCACGTTAATACCCGTATATATACACTTATCAGTGGTGGGGGTACTAGCTAGCCTTGGTAAAGTGGGTCAAGGCCATCCAAAAACATTACCAGAACGGGGGATAGATCACTAAGTGGCATGTTAGTCCATTGCCACAGAGTGATCTATCCCCCGCTCTGTATTCCGCATTCACACACACATTCATACAAACACGCAAGTCCCAGTCCGAGTCTTTACCCACACCTATCCACTCTCATCCTCACTATCATCACTATCATCTAACAATCTGTCACACTTCATAATTAGTTTTTCCCATTCTTTCCGGATCAAAAGTATTTCACTGTGTGCACTCTCCAACAACCTCTTCTTTTCCTCTAACAACCTGTCCTTTTCCTCTATCAATACGTTACAACCTTTAATATATCTTATAGCAGCTCTAACAGTGTCTTCCTGTGAAGATGCACCAACCACTACACCTGGCACTACCTGCTGGAGTTCTTCATACAAGCTAGACTCTCTTCTGGAGGCTCCACTGCTGCACAACTCCGTCTTGCTCGGAGTGAATCCGAAGAACCGAACGCGACTCTTTGACAGGCGGCCCCGCCGGATCGGTCCAGAGCTTGAGCCAGAGTTGGATGCGGTCGGGCCAGAGGTAGAGGCTGGAATGTTCATGGCTGACATGGTAGTATTCAGCTAAACAGTGTAAAGCAGAATGAGAAGACGGTTGATCACCACTCCTATATATACCCATTTTTAGTGGTGGGGGTAACCCGGGGGGGGGGTAAGTTTAAGGACTTCCACTAACTTTCCCTTAGTCCTCGCGGTCATCGGTTTTACATACCTTTAGCACACCCATCATTTTGGTTTCTTCGATAACATTACACACCTCAAAAACCCAAGCAAACAGCTCATCTATGTTGTTATAATTAATTTTTGTCCAGTGTTGATACTTGTGGGTTTGTTTGTTTATAATACATAGATAAAATGTAGACCCATCTCGTCTTATACAACACTCAACTTCCATTCTATGCCGGTTTAGCACTTCCCAAGCATTGTGTTCATTTATCAAGAAGTCACCACCTTTGTAATTGTACTGTGACATGTTTACCACAGAGCATAGGAACGGACTGAAGCAAATGAACGGCTCATACAAGCTTATTAAAAGCGTTAGAGTGGGGGGTATCACGTGATACACGACATAAGTTGTAAGGTTAGCAGTTTACTTTAAACAGTAATTTATGTGGGTCAAGGTCATTCAAACTTTAAAAATTTTTTACCTCCAAACACTTGTAGCAAGCTACAAGCGTTTGGAGGTAAGTTTTTTATTTGTTAAAGATTTTTGTAACTTAGTCTTCACCCTCAAGGACACGGTTTGAGATTGTCCCAGTGATTTTACATCACCGCCAGGTTAAAGTATTATACAAGTCAAGTATTTTTTTTTTTTATTAGTTGACTTGTATAATACCCCTCTCCCTTACTTTAAGAGGGTTAAGACTAAATTTAGAAAAATTAATTTGGAAGAGGAAATTTAATTAATGTCCAACACTTTTAAACACAATTTTGATTTTTTGGTGAGCCCATGTCCTAGTCCATTTCCCAAACAGATAGGCATCCTTTTCTTCGAATTAAATAAGCCCCGGGGACAAAAAATTCTCTTTGTACCATCGCAGGTGGTACTTTCATTCTATGAAGGCGGCCATCACCTTTTAGAATGATTTGCACATTTATGTTAAATGCTCAATAAGCTTGAACAATGAAATAATATTTTTTGTCCCTCTTGAGCCTATTAATTTTCAGCTTCTGCGGACTGTTGGGGTGTTTGAACTTGGACTTTTCAGGCATAATATTAAGGCTATAGGGCTTTGGTGTCGGAATTTTGATTTTCTTATTCAAGTGTCGTTGGCAACGATCTTTTTCTGGAAGAGCAAAACTCGGACAACAAAGAACCACAGCCTCTCTGCTAAACCAAACATAATCGCATTTATCACGCTTGCCAGCAGGGCATTTAACACGATTACGTTTCTTTTGTGTTGGACTCTTAGTGTTTTGGAGCGGCGCTTGATCTAACTTAGGCTGGCTGGAAAGGATGGAGGGTGATGGTTTAGCACGGTCAAGGGGTAATTTGCAAAGAATTTTGGGTCGGGTAGGAGAATGGGTTAGATCAATAGTGGTTTTAGGTGAGGTAGAATTGTCTGGGGAGAAGATCGATTTACGGGATGGTTTGACTGTAGATGGAATGTTGGCTTTGGGTGAGGTTGACTTGTCTGGGGAAAAGATCGATTTGCAGGATGGTTTGACCGGTGTGGATGGCATGGGGGATACGGGTAGTGGACATTGGGTCTTTGTATAGGAAAGGATTTTCTGTGTACGGGAGTAGGGAATGATTTTGGACCTCGACTTCTTCTCCTCAAAGACCGCTGACTCCGAATCAGAATCTGACAACAATGAGATCGGCGGTGATGCTATGAGCACTCGGCTGCTTGCAGGGTGAGCGCCAGCCCCTCTTGAAGTCGACGGAGCGTCACCAGCACCACTGACACTTGGACTTGTTGGTTCCGTTGGTGGCAGCGGAGATAGGCTGGGCATCGAAGGAGCCGACGGCATCTCCAAACAGCTGAGGATTGTGCTCATCAAACACGTTTGGAGAATCGGAGCAGCGGAGGTTGAAGTTGGAGTAGATGTGTTGGTCGGAGTAGACGTGTTGGTTGAATTCGATTTGATGTATGGGAGAACTGGTGGATAGTTCTTGAAGCGCATGTTGAGGTAGAAAGAGCGTTAAATGCAAATAACGGAGAAGAACTTCCAACGAAGGCTGGAGCAGGAATGAGAAGTGCGTGCAACCGGGCCCCCTTATATCCCCACCGGGGCTGCCACGCCCAGGATATCAGGGGGGGGGGGGGGCTCGCACTTTTTGTCGGGGGGGGGGGGGGCTCACACTTTTTCAAAAAAGAAGCCCCACTTGGGGCATTTATGTTGCCATCGCTGAAGCCTCCCAAGAGACCCAACTATAAACAATTCCAAACTTGTGTGTTACTAATACCTAACTGTTAACTTTTAAAAGACCTCTATATATAAACTGTGTTAATAAGACCTGACTGTTAAAGATTTTGAAAACTTTTATATTTAGGTCAAGGTCACGAAAAAACTTTAAAAAAATTAAGCCCCACACCCCCCTATGGGGGTGTGGGGCACTTGGGTTGTCATCGCTGTAGCCTCCGAAGAGACCCAACTATGACAACAAGGCAACATCCAATGTCGTGTACCCTTCGCCACGCGAGACTTGTAAACATTTACTGCATTTCGAACTAATAACTTTTCCAATAGCTAACAAAATGTCATTTACATACTTTTCAAGGAAACTGAGGACGCCCTAGTGGCTTATGTCCTCGGTCCGAGTGCAGAGGCCATCGGCTCATTACCCCCGTATAAGCGTACAAACGGACCACCTCCTATTTCTCAGCCGCATTGAAGCATGCATGAGAGGAGCCTAACAATTATAAAAAGTGGCTTTACACGGGGGCCTACTCCCGTAACCCTATCTTTAATATTTTTAATTTAGCAATGCAGTAAATTTTTACAAGTCCTATGTGGGTCAAGGCCACACGGACATTAAAAAATTTCGGCCCCCGTACATCCATGGCGAACCACGAATGTTCGGGGGCCTTGGGGACAAAAAAACACAAATAGCTAACAAAGTTTCATTTACATAATTTTGAGTTTCCAG
Organism: Neoaliturus tenellus; assembly: GCA_030545055.2. Classification (NCBI taxonomy): domain Eukaryota; kingdom Metazoa; phylum Arthropoda; class Insecta; order Hemiptera; family Cicadellidae; genus Neoaliturus; species Neoaliturus tenellus. The sequence continues at coordinate 74,256,455 of CM061532.1, read as the reverse complement.
AAGGGAAACTAACTGAGGACACCCTAGTGGCTTACGTCCTCGGTCCGAGTGCAGAGGCCATCGGCTTATTACCCCCATATAGGCGTACAAACGGACCAACTCCTATTTCTCAGCCGCATTAAAGCATGCATGAGAGGAGCCTAACAATTATACAAAAGTAACTTTACACGGGGGCCTACTCCCGTTCCCTGTCTTTACAATTTACTTTGAGCATTGCAAAAGCTCAAGGGGGAAATGCTACAACAAGCGTATACACTTTAGAAAAATATAACACACTTACAACACACAATTGAGCTCAACGTAGTCAATGCTGGAACAAGCACATACATGTTAAACACATATAACAAACAAGACACAAAGGATAAAAGACACACAGGAGACATAAGGTACAAGTAAAACACTCTCATATAAAACAATTCGCAATACCCAAACGCAAGCGCAATATCTTACAACTAATACAAGTCTTAAAGTTAGAGTAGACTTCGCTAAACACTGAAGGCGCCATTCAATGTTTAGTGATGCCTATGGCGGTCCGTCCCGATCGTTCACGTTCAACGCGCGGGAGCGGACTGCGAGCCGGCTCTGGCTGGGCCCCCTTATATCCCCACCGGGGCTGCCACGCCCAGGATATCAGGGGTGGGGGTGGGGGTGGGGGTGGGGGGGGGGGGCTCGCACTTTTTGTCGGGGGGGGGGGGGGCTCGCACTTTTTGTCGGGGGGGGGGGGGGTTCGCACTTTTTGTCGGGGGGGGGGGGGGGTCAGGTAAGTTATGTGGGTCAAGGTCACCCACAACACTTGTACTCTAAGTGTTGGCTATACCCCCACCACAACTGGGTCCCTAGGCTGCACAACACCGCTTCGCCAGTATGTCTCCGGCTTCCATGCGGTGCGTCTCGCTGTTCTCTAGCTCTCTATATGTAAGTAATTTTACAAGTTCTGAATGTAGGTCACTACACTTTAACTCTGGGACGATATCGACTTGTAGTGTTTCAGTGTTTTGACTCAAGGTCATCACACTTTAACTCTAGCACATCGGTTATCGTACCAGAGGTGCTCAATAACCTAACTTGTAATGTTTAGGGTGGCGTTTGCACGCCACGTGGTATCGCCATGAGTGTCCAGTCCAGGTTTTAAGTTAAATTAATTTTACTGTAATCTTTTCCATTTCCGCTTCGTTTTGCCAAAGTATAAGGTGTCGCTTAATAAAGTGGTATTTCTCTAAAGTTATAGGAGATTGCAAGGATACAATTAGTTTATTTAGGAGACTCTTCATCTTGGAGTTTAACACAATTTCCACTTTGACTTTGCTTCCTCGGCTCTCACAGCCTAAGCTGTACAGAAATGTTTCTTCTAGTGCCAACTCGGGCCAAGAGAACAGTGTGTTGACTGTAGGACAGCTCATGGTGAAGTGATGCGATACTCCAGCGTACCACCTCACCTTCCCCCGCCACTGTGACCTTCCCCCACTCCTGCTGTTTCCCCCACCTCTTTTCCCTTGACTCATGCGCTACAAGCAGTCTCTCAGTATTGTGCGGACTTTTGTGAGGTGAAGCCATGTCGCAGGACACTTTAGGTAAGAAACTTAGCCGTGTTAAGACTTTATTAGTTGCTCACTGTCCACCACCCAAAGTTAAGAGAGTTTCAACTTTAGCTAAGTGGCGCAAACTGTTGCGCGGACACCCTAAGTTTTATACAAAACAGACTAATGTCAGTTTTACTGATGAGGATTTGTTTAAAATATTGGATGAAATGACTTTTCCTTGCAAAATTCAGTTAGTTACTCCATTCCTGACAGTTTAGAGTCTTAGTCTCTCAAGCCGATATACCTAGCATACACAGAGCCTGACAGTCAGTCACTCGATGGCTGTCGTGGGGTGCGCATCGGTGTCGGCGCTCCGTTGTTAAGTGTTCAAGGTCACAGTAACATGAAATTGCGGGCGTTGTACTGGTTCAAGGTCACCTGAGGGATAACCGATTGCCCATTTAGGCAGAGTCATGTCAGAAACTCGAGTTTAACTTGGCACTTTTGCCGTTTCTCGTCGAAAATTCGCTCCAAGTGGTCAAGGTCACGGGGACTCTGACTGAAACTCGGAGCGTAGTGCGAGAAACGGCAAAAGTGCTAAAAAATTTTAAGTTTCTGCGTGACCTTGACCTTAGTGGCGTCGGTGACGTCGTTTTGATGACGTAAGGGGTGGTGACGTCATCAGCACGTCATTTCTGTGACGTCATGGGTGTGACGTCATCGAAATGACGTCATTAGTGATGACGTCATCGATTGCGTCATCGATGACGTCATCGATGACGTCATCGGTGAGGTCATTGACCTCGATGACGTCATCCCTCAGGTGACCTTGAACTGGGCCAGCGGCCGCAATTTTACACTACTAGTATCAAAAACTAGTTGTAAGTATTGTTCTAGTTAATGGATTACAAATCCCAACCAAACCGCAAACAGGAAAAGTTTCAAGTTATAAATGTGGAATCCAAGCTGCATCGAGTGTAGCTGCGATACACGGCCATGAATGGAGCGCGGAGTGCGGTAGGCTCCGGTGGCGTACTCCATGGTGTCGCTGAGGCAGCGCTGCTGAGGTCAAGTGAAAGCTGACCCGGTCACCGTCGCCGTCAGCGGACCGGATGTGGCTACACGATCCGTCTGCGTGCACTGTGCAATGTCATCAGTGCAGGTTGTAGCTAGCGCCGACGCGCACTCGTCTACGCGTCGTGGTAGGTGCTACGCATGCGCAATGCTCAGTGCAGCAGAACACGCACATCTGGCATCGACCGTGGCAACAGTAGTCACTGGGTATCGAGAAAAAAAAAAAAAAAAAAAAAAAAAACGCTTTCAAGTGTGTGTACAATGTTACAATTTCTGCATTGGACACCTGCTTTTATAGTATAGTTTAGTTATAGTATAGTTTTCACGTAAGTTGGTTCTCTCGGGCTGATGGTTTCTCAAAATGTGCAAGTGATGCAAACGCTGATGAGCGTTGGTAGATTGGTAAGAATCTTAAAGGTAGGGGAGGGGGAAATACTGTGTTAGTCTGCTTAGAAAGGTCAGATCGTCTCTAGAAAAATATTGCAATGCGTAATACAGTTTCTTCATTTTTATTTATTTATAATTTTAAAACCTTCAAAAAAAAGTAATTCGGAATTGTGGGTTTTCTTAAACTCAAAAACACCACAGTAAGAATAAAAAAGTTCATTTTATATCAAACCTTAATAGAACAATTTATAAGTTTTAAATCTTAAAGACAATCAATACCTACGGTGTATGCGGAATTATTTATGCTAATTCATAGTTTCATTCGTCTCTACTGTTGTTTCACTATCACAATCTAACCGTTTATCTAGCGTTTGAGTAGGCCTACTCCTTATGTAAACCGCTGCTTTGAGATTGAAATAATAAGGTCAGGACCTGACTGAGAATCATATAATAACACTGCTGACATTACTAATTTTGCAAAACGTCTAGGACATGTTTTTACTTCTCAACAGAAAGACATGTATTTTTCAAATCTATGAGCAAGCGTGCACAGAAAAATATTTCAATAAAAAGAACAAGTCGACAATTCATAAAAAAATCTTAAAATCAATTATGTTTAGGTAGGGGATTATTACTACTATATGCAAATTATACTGTTTAAATATCAGGCTACTGACCATAAGTCAATCATTCGAGTAATCCTAATGTAAACCGTTGCAGATGGTTATATCACATACTAGTAGAGTAAATCTAGCGAAAAAAGAGCCTTAACCTTAAACAAATTCCAACAAGCAATTTTTTACTGTTTTTGAATGTTTGAAAGTTCTTTTTTAAGGGAAAAAAAGTTTACCAAAATTTGCCAACCGGAAGTTGGTTTTTTCAAGATGGCGACTTTTATTTTACTGAAATTTCTTTCTTCTTCCACAGATTGGTTTTTTCTTTGTAATTCGCCAACCAATGTACATTGAGCTTTCACTTTGGTGTCATTTTGTTCGGAACAAACTAAGGAACAGTTCTAAGTTATATTTTATTGAAAAGAAAGAAGTAGTGCCACTCAAAATGTCTTAAAAACATAAAAAATGTCTTTCGTTTTCTTTTGGACACTCAACTGTTTTATATTTGAAATACTTAACCACAAAATATTGTTACAATTTATTATTAAAATGAAAGAGCATCCATTTACAAACATTTTGATTCATAAATAATAATTATATCATCTTTAGATACCGAGATATGACCATTTTAGTATATAATGTAAGTTTCCGTTTTTAAACCATTAATGCGTCATATGAGTACTTTAATAGAAGAGCAAAACAGCGAAAAAGCCTTAACCTAAAACTAATTCCAACAAGAGATTTTATACATAGTGTCTTGATGAAGGAAAAAAAGTTTATCAAAATCGGCCAACCAGAAGTTGGTTTTTCAAGATGGCCGCCATAAATCATTAAAATTATACAATATCTTACAAATCTTGATGTAGCTACTGAAAAAAGTTACATAGAACTTTAAATCTTGTGTCGTTTTATTCGTAATTAAACGATAAACAAATAAAGGCCATAATAATGAAAATATTGTTATAGCTTGGTTTTAGATAGAGCTAAAGTAGAAAAAATATTTTTCAAATCTGTAATTTCCTATTTGTCACACATTTTACTTTTATATAAGTATGTTTGCCATTTTTTATTACTGTTTTGGATCAAAAGTCTTTTCACGAGTAATTAGAGACCAAAATTATGTTTCTATAAATTTTATTTGTAAAGGAAATCGTATTATTTTTAATTATTAAATTATTTAAAACTACATTACACTTTGTTTTAATTAAAATCTGTAGTTGAAGTTAAGGTGTCAATTGGGTTAAGCCTGCATGATAGAGTGATAATAATTAACTCCAATTTATGCTCTGTGTACCTTGGAGAACACGAAAATAGCGATATGTCGAAAACATTAATGGAGGTAACTTTTCTTCAGAGAGGGAGCAAGAGTTAGAAATCAAAGCAAATATTTGTGACCGCTCAAGCTAAAATAATCATCGTCGACTAATACTCCTATAATGCCATTTTAAATTAGGAGGTTAACTATAAAATAATAATAAAAATAAATAAAAGACATAAAATATAAATTACAAAATTTTTTATATCAATTTTACAGTTATTTTGCTTTTACAAATCACATTATATTCATTGTGCATTCTTATATATTTAGTCCATGTATTTTAAACTTGGAATTGTTTGAGACAGTAAAATCATAAATCGTAGATAAATTATGATTTTTCTTTATTTATTATTCATACTTCTCATTTTTTAAAGGAAGTATTTTAATTTCAGACTTAAAAATAGGAAATAAAAAATTCAGGGATTAATAATATAAAAATATCTTTAGTATATTACATTATTATAGAAAATTTCTTGCTCTAATCTCTCTGATTTATTACTATACTACAGTTTAGTACTTGAAAAGCCCGTATAGAGAAATATTGAAGCGTTAAAAATTATTATTAATAATGACTAAAGAGACATGAAAAAGTCATAATATTTGTACTATGATTCAACTTATTTTCATATCAGTTTCTACTCAGAGTGTACATTTCCAGCGAATCATAATGAGAATTTTAGTTTTTTTTTACACGTTTAAAATACTAGCTTTATATTAAGTTATAATCAGATTTATGTTATATCATAAATATATCACTGGTTTTATGTCATTTTTCTTTTTTTCCGATAATTTTGATATGAAAAAGTATAAATTTCCATTCAAGTTAAAAAGTGAGTTCATCCGTTTTAGGTACTGTTTTAAAAATAATATTGACGTTTTTAGAATATTCTATAGTTTTTAAAATTTATTTTGTTTAACAGGGATGTTCGACTGTGTTCGTGGGTATGTGAATAACTAGAGACAATTGAGCTGATTGTGAGAAATTGTATATTAGTTTTAAAATATTCCAGGGAATTTGTATGATTTTTTACAGTTTTATTCTAAAATTCTTTAAAATATAAATATTTTATTGGCTCTTATTTTTGAGCAACACTTTTAATGTTAATATGTGTTTAATGTCATGATAATAACTCAAAAAATTTGGTTTCAAAAGTTGAAAGCTTACAAAAGTGAGAATATATTTGACTCGCTTAGTGCAACTTTCAGGGATCTTACATCGATTTACAGTTTATTTATATTTGTATTGTATTAGGCCTACTTTAGAGCTATAGTAAAATAAATTTAACATATTGTTGATATAAATTTTTAGTTTTTGTCAAATGTTAATTATGAAATAAATAGTAATTTTATGATGGACAGACGAATTCAAATTATATATATATATTTGTTTTTTTTTTAATGTGATACAGTTGTTTTATGTGTTTCATTTTGATGTAATATTAGGTATTAAAAGTTCTACTTGTTTTACGATATAATTAGTGAGACAAATTTTTCTTACATTTAAACCGTTATTGAGGAGTAAAGTAATGAATTTATTTTTTACATCATATGAATTTCAAATCCAATAACTAAAAAATAAATAAATAAAGGAGAAATCACAGAGAAGCTGTAACAAAATACCTATTACAAATTGTCATAATTGCGACAACCGTACCCACTTGTCACTCTAAAATATTTGAAAAACAATTTAAATAAGCAATGGGGAAAGTGTCATTTTGTTGGTTCAAGGCAACCCTATGAAGCTTGAACTTTGCAAAACTTTTTAAAAATTCCTACATAAGATATTACATGTCTTAGCTAGGGTATTTAATATTTTTGTATACTTAAATTGTGATTACGCAATTATACATAAATAAGTAAACACTCTTGTAAAGAGAAGTAATATTTAAAGTGTCTATAGATACTAAAAAGAGTATCCAATCAACTAAATAACACCAAGTATTAACAAATAACCATACTGTTCTACAACTTTTAATATTGAAATAATATTAATAACAAGAAACCAAAAATGTATGATAATTTTCTGTTCAAAAAATTACTTATTATATGTGGTTAATTACTTCTATATTTGGTGTATTTCAACACCAAGATAAATAATAAATTTGTTGTATTCAATATCACATCGCCATATGCACAACGTCATCTGCCTCTCTCTATTTATTATTTTTATATAAGACTTAGTTTTCTATACATTAAATTATCAATATACAGTATTTTTTCTGAAAAAATTGAGGAAAGTTTTCTCTAAAACTGTAATAGACCATATATAAATAAGTAAATTAAACCCTAATTTATTTATTCTTGTATTTCACATAATTAATTAAAATATGTTCCTCGTGTAAAAAAACGAAATTTACTTATAATTTATAATTTTGTATTATCCACTAGGATGCCATAGTTTAAAACGGTCAAATGACTTAATTATTATTAATATAATAACTCATAATAGTTATAATTAACATAATAAGGGCTTATATAATTTATAAGGTCAAATAAAAAATAACTAGAAAATTACTACATATATAAATTTTTTATAATTATTTAAAATTTATATAATTTTTCTGCTATATTGTAGTTAATTAATTTATAAGTTTTCCTAATGGAAAATTTTATTTTAAGCAATATTATAAGTCAATGATAACTATAGCTAGCGGTCACAGATATTTGCCCAGATTTCTATCTCGATGCCCAAAAACCAAAGTTTCAATTTTTGCCCCTCTCCTAAGAAACATTACCCTCACCAATGCTTGCAACATCTATTTTTGTGTTTTCTAAGGTACCCAGAACAACATTAAGAAGTTAATTATCATCACTCTCTAATGCATTCTTCACCCAATAGACACCTTAAATACAATTAAAGATTTTGTTAAAACAAAGTGTCATGTAACTTTAAATTTAAAATTTGATTTCCTTTACTACGAAAAATGATAGAAACATAATTTTGGTCTCCAATTACTCGTAAAAAGACGTTTTATCTAAAAAAGTAATAAAAAATGGAAATTACTTGTATAAGAGTAAAAATTATATAAAAAACTAGGAAACTTTCAAATTTTAAAAATATTTTTCAATTTTAGCACTATGTACATCCACGCTATCGCAATATTTTCATTATATTATGGTTTTTATTTGTTTATCGTTTAATTACGAATAAAACGAAACCAGATTTAAAGTTCTATGTAACTTGGTTCAGTAGCTATGTCAAAATTTGTGAGATATTGTATTATTTTAATGATTTATGGCGGCCATCTTGAAAAAACCAACTTCCGGTTGGCCGATTTTGGTAAACTTTTTTTTCCTTCATCAAGACACTAGGTACATTCAAAAAGCATCATAAAATCTCTTGTTGGAATTTGTTTAGGGTCAAACCTTATATTTACCCTACTATACCAACTGTGCGGTGACTGTATATCACAATAATACTTCTGACGTACTGACATTACTGTTTTTACAACACGTCTAAACATGTTCTTGTGTCGCATAAGAACAAAATTTATTTGATTTGTTTTCAAGTCATGAAGTATGACCGAGACCATTTACTAACGTTCCGTCGACAATTAGAATATTCGGTTCATGTTACACTTCTTATTTACAAATTTTAATGTTATCTTGAATAATTATCTACGGGATATTATTCAAATATTCGTGCGTTCCTTTTCCGCAGAGAAGTCAAGTAAAAACCAGCACGCACGCGAACATGACTGCATGACACCCGCAAACTCTTTGCTAACGCGTTGAAGTCAAACAAAGGTTTGCGCCCACTATATAATAATTGTAAAATCTCTAATGATCGTAGTGTTCCGATGGATTATTCAGGAATAACTTTACATTCTTCATAAAGCATTTACTACCGGGAAGTATTTCCTAAAACTTTTGATTTTATTATGTGAATTTATAAAAGGAATGTTATTTTTGTTCGTATTATAAGGAATCTGATACCAATATTAACATTAATCTTGTTATCTGTAATTTTTCTAGTTGCTACTTCTTTGAATCCTTCAAATTTTTGAAAACAATTAAATTTCACTCACTATTCGATAACAAAAATATAGGCTATAAATTAAAAATTCAGGCTAGGAAAAGCATGGATACGTATTTGTGTTGCAAATGATTTTTGTAGTACACTGATGAGTTTATCAATAACTTACGAAAGATACTTGGCTTGGCTCGCACTCGATTCACTCCATCACTTTATCTTTATCACTGCCGGAGATAATGCAATATTGTGTTGTCACTTGCACTTTGACAACGCCCTAGAGAGAGAGAGAGAGAGAGAGAGAGAGAGAGAGAGAGAGAGAGAGAGAGAGAGAGAGAGAGAGAGAGAGAGAGAGAGAGAGAGAGAGAGAGAGAGAGTGGTCTTTGAGCTTAGCCTTGCCTCGAAGTATCACAGGACAATTGATCACTCCATACCAGGAGTCAGTACGCTCAACAGTGATATAGGTCCTACCTAGTAGATTAAGGAAACAAATCAACCTCTCAACAAACAAACCTATCACTTACTTTCGTACTGTTTTTCCAGTTGTTGTACCTAATTGTTTATCGAGGTTGAATTGAGGTTTTTCTGTCAAATTTCAAGTACTCAGAAAGAGTTAGTAATTTTATAGGAGCGATTTTTAATCTTGGCCATTCCAAGACGCATAATATGTTTATCAGTCACACCTAATGCGTCAGCACTAGCACATGGTTTTGATTGATGAAATCACACTCAGCTAAGGTATATACTTCGAAATATTCCCAAATGGCCAGGAAATCATTAGTATATCCAACTAGCAAGTATGATCTACCAAAAAAGGAGAGGCAACAACATTGAATAAGTGGTTAAATAATTGCTCAGTGTGTTTTATAATCACACGTCATGTTGGTTGAATAACATCCACAACTTTTTATTCACACGCGCAATAAATACAACTTCAACACTTTTTTGTGAAATCGTCCCGACTACCGGCTAGGCGCATGGTGTTCCATGGAGGAAGGGGTGGGGGCATTAACCACGGGTTGTTCGCCACGGTCGGGCCCGGTACCCGGTACCCGGTGCTCGGTACCGGCGTTACAGATTGGTGGCTCGGCCTTGGACGGCGGCGTGACGACCATCCGCGCCGCACCGGGTCGACTACCGCTACCGGACCTGCGGGGTACAGGAGCATCAGCAGCATCACCGGCCGCCAGCTCGTCACGTGACAGAGGCATCGTATTGTCGTGGAATAAAACTTAACTTGAATCGACGAAATCATTTAACCAAAAAAATTTACTGGCTACTTTGATTATAAGTTTTGTTGATATTTTTAAAGAGAAATTGACACTACTTTCAAACACGATGGCTATTTTTGGGCTGTCCGTAATGGTACAATATTGTTGTCACAGTTTACACCATAAACACTATACTGTTTGATAAGATAAGTGCCATTTGTCATTGGACTAATAATTAACTATGCAATCTACGAGCAGGTCGATGCCAAATTGTAACGACCAGAGTTTAGACCATTCCACTCCAAAAAGTTAAAAAGTGCCATAGGCACTGAAACACCTAAATAATAAAATAAAATATAAATTACTTTGTTTAGACAAGAAACATTGTTTAAGACAAAAATTCGAGGTAAGTTAAAGTAAACTTTTTTCTAAAAACTTTGTATTTTTTTTTTTTTTTTTTTTGTTGAATCATGCAGTATAGTCGTAGCCCAATTAATATTCGGTCTAAATATTTAGGATAGTTTTTATTTTACGTTGAATAGTCATTATCACGTCATATTTTTTGTTCAAATCGTTTTGTTACATTTTAATCTTGCAGTATTGTTTTGCTCCTTTGTATTTTTTTTTACGACTGCAAAACAATACATTTTTATGTTCTGTTAAAAAATTTAATATTAATTGTCTATTCGAAGAATAGATCTAGAGTGATTGAGTGACTCATATTGCTAATGATAATGTAAAGACACGTACGCTGTATATCGAGCCTGATCAAATTAGTTTAGAGATAAACCGTGAAATCTTATCCCCATTATCAGTAATCCTGCCGTGGGTGATAATAATCTAATAGATTTATGTATGTAACACCCCATTAGAGAGGACTGAAGTGTTCAATGTAGACGATAATAAATATCTAGTAGAATGATGCATTCTTCTAACAAATTATTACAAAGAACAAGAGAAGCCCACCCACCGTACACGAATATTTCGTTTTAAGCGACAAAATATTAAACAATGTCAAACTGTAATGTTGTTCGCATCTATACAGTAGCCTAACATTGAAACGAAAAAAGAAAACATGACCTTGCATAATCTCCATCAGAGGCATTGTGACGCAACAACAAGTGTGTGATGTGAGGGGTCATGAGAGTGGGGAGACGTGTCTCCGTGTGCTAAAAGAGAAACTCTTTAATTAAGTTATCCTGGGCTGAACAATGGCCGGGACACTCCTGGAGGAAGAGGAAGATGAGAGGAAGGGGGAGGGGAGGGACCTTGCTAATTGGGACACCGGCGAGGGTCCTTCAGCGCTTCAGGGCGGCCAGGGCTGGCTTGTTACGGGGAATGGGATGCCGGATACTGGACAGAGGCGGAGACTATATGGGAGCTTAAATCTCGGGGAAATTAGCGAAGAAAATAAATCAATATGAAAACGCGCAAAAAATTATTACAGTAGCCTATATTGTGCGTAATAAAAGAAATATCAAACATTGTACTCAATTTAGTAAAATAGTCTTCTATAAGATCTTTAAATACTCATTTGTATTGGTCTTTAATGAGGTAGACATAAACGTTATTTATTATTTAAGGAGACAATAACAAATTATCAAATATTGTTTTTTTTTCAATAAAAATCCAGACCCACAAAGCATTTACAACACTAAATTACCAGCATATTCTTATGTACAATTGTTTTTAAAAGTACATAAGCACTATACTTATTTATATACTTATTTATATATTTTCTATACTTATTTAATACGCTAAGGGGTTTTTTGTGTTGAGAACTCCTCCTACAATTTTCAACCCACATTCAAGTTTTTGGTGTCATTGGATAGGGATTGGTCGGTGTAGTTGTTTCGGCCAAAAATTGATGAAAATCGCACATAAAATAAGAGCTATACACAAATTAAATTTGAAATTTTCCCAAAATAACATTGGGTTTGGGTTGAACATTTTAAACATATGTTGATGGACAACTTAAATACATGTAGTTTTTGTGATTACCGATATTCACAATATTGGATTGGTAGGATGTCATTGATTTAGAAATAAATGTTACTTTTGTATTGTATCAAATAAATTGCTCGATTTTGAGCAACAAGGAGGTTAGTACGTGTAAATTATCTTTCAAAACTTTGAGATAAACAATGTAAGGTATTCATATGAAAAATAGTAGATAGCCCCATGTAAACGTATGTATAACTTAATGACGCTGAATACCTAGGAAATAAATCTCTTATTATTTAAGCCTTTTTCCAGTGAACCAGCCTGCTCACTTACGTCAATCACCACTGGTGACCTATGTTTAAATATCCACACATAAAGCCTTTGATTTGTCGGTGACATTGAATATCCGCCATTATCATGACAGACGATGGTAGAAACCGATTAATACTGACACGCCGACGTTGAACTGTAATTGTTGGCCAGAGGGATCGCGTTCAGTGTTCAATGTTCAGTGTTGAGTGATGTTCAGTGTTCAATGTGCGGCGTCGGAGTCCGTGCGGCATAATGGGGGCTTCCTGTTGATCCAGCAATTTGCAATGATCTGCGCCACCCTGATGCCATTCAATGATGCCGTATCTGATAACTTTCCTCATATCATCTCTGGTGGTGTTTCATATTAGTAGTACTAAACTGGTAAATTTCGAATTTCAAATTAATGATCATGCTTCTAATAAAGGTTATTACATTTTAATTAATATTTAAATGTTTCTGATAGAAATAATCAACGCAAAGTCCATCAATTAAAGATTTATCATCAAAAACATACCTAAAGCTCTGTTGTTTATTTATTTATTAGAAGGGTCTTATAATTTCCATAATTATTTCAATTCCCTATTTATACAGTTCTTATTAAATCTGATTTTCAACTATTTTAACACTCTTCTTGGTATTTTCTTCTGCGAATATCAAAATTATTCCAATCGATTCACTAATTCTTTTTTGAATTTCTTTATGAGTTATTTTTTAGTTTGCACGTATAATACTAATATTTACTCCAAAATAATCCCCTCTTTTCTACTTCAGAGAGGGCTAAAAATGGTCAGTCCTAGTGGACGTTTCTGAAACTACCTGAATAAGTTTTGCATTGTTAACAAGCATACTGCAGACGAAAAACAATATCTAGTAGCCTAGGTGTAAAACACTGTGGATAAGGAAACGCTGCACCTCAACACGTGTGAGACCCAAGACTCAGATAGATGGTGACGATGAAGGAGATTTGGCCTCGGAAAGTAGTCCTTTTAATTAATACATGCTATTCACTTGCGCGCCTAGCAGTTTTAGCGGCTGCCGACAGAGGCTGTCAGTATCGGGGTCTCGCGGGTCAAAGATTCAACGTGCAGTGTTTCACCTGCTTCCATTTTTCGCATTTATTTTAAGTCCAATATAAGTGGGAGGGTTTTTAGCGAAAGATAGAGACTTGGGCTATTTGACCTACTTTTTATATTTTTTTTACATTCTGAATCCATATCAGCCTCCTCTTAAACGATGAGCTGAATCTTGGTACAAATAATAAATTGAATTGTAAGAGTGTAGAATTTTTCTCTGTTCAAAGTGCCAAATATTTTTACAATTGGAAGATAAAATTCCTAAAATAAAAATATATTTTTAATTTACGTACAGTTGTTGTTTGGACAAAGAGCAACAAATTATGAACGAGAAATAACAAAACAAGTTTAGAAACCATAAGTAGCAAACTTTAGGACCTACGTTATGAAAAGAAACTAAATTGAAACCCTGAAATTCTTATTTAGAATTAAGAACCATGTATTCAGCATACATTGAAATCTGTTCCTCTCTCTTCTTGTACATTTCCTATCCAAGTGTATCTGGTGAATGTTGAAATGAAAGTGATTCATAGATTGCACCGAGTTCCAATCTTTTAGAAGACTTTCGTAGCCTTTCAGGCATTAAATAGCGGCTTATTGTTCAGCGTTGCTGGGCGAGTCGTAAAAAGAAGCGATCATCTTCCGCTTTCTCCGCTCTCTCCGAGGTCAGGGTGAATGTCGAATGTTAAATGTGAAATGGCAATCTTCATAGAGGTCATGCGGGAACTCTGCAGTTTACGGAAGATTGCACATTAGCTTAGTAAAATATCTAGACATGTAAAAGTCATTAACTGTGGAAACTGCTTTACGCTGAACAAGCCTTAAGCCTTGAAAAATTGTTCACAGAGAAATTAAGCATTGTATGCAATTCTAAACAAATTTTTTAAAGTTAAGCTTAAACTGGATTTCTAGAATAAGTGTTAAATGTGTTTTATAATTTTTTATCTTATATGATGATGCAAGTTTATTTGTATGAGAAATAATAACATGAAAAATACCTTAGAACCGGCGAGAATATCGAAATTAAAACTGCGTACTAAACAAGGCTTATTCAATTTACCTTTTTACCCGTATTTTATATGAATTTTTTCTTTTGAAAACAAACTTGCAAAAGTGAAAGGTTTTTATTAAATTTTTTACTATGCTGCAAACTTCTGTGTAAATTAAACAAAGATTTTTTCAATATACACCAAATGACTGTGAAAGACACAAAAAGGAATTCAAACCTTTATAGACTTGCTTGTAAATCATATGTCTTCATTTTATCAATGCCAACTAAATGTGTCATAGAATACAGAATTAATTGCAAAATGACTTCCCATTATCAGTCTAAGAATGCAGATATCTACTGAAGATCGTCATGTTTATAGTTTAATAGTAACTTATAAAAAAATTTAACGACAAGGTGTGCACTTTCCAAAAAGTCGAGTAAAAACCTACCACTGTAAAAACACAATACGTAATTTTTCGTTATGTTTTCCGCCTTCCCCTAATAAAAATAAGAAAGCTCTAAGAGATCTTTACAATCGCAATCAGTGGGCACGTAGTTAGTGGGTGACGAGTTTTACAACTTTGTCACCCAAGGCAAGACGTGGCTTCCCCGGATTAGTCCCCCCCGCCCCTCCCCTCACGGGCTGAGATGTGCCGGATATCGCGGTACGTGCCTCACATACAGTGGGGGGCAGTTAGGGGGCCATGGGGGGGGGGGGGGTGCTGACGCGGGCGTAACTCCCGCCGCGGCCACTTGCCCGCTACGTGACGGAGGAGCTTTTATGGCTGTGAGAAGTTGTGAGGATCACGGCCACGTCGGCGCGATGGGGCCCAGGCGTACAGGCCACGATAATTGTGTGATACAAACACTTTTTATCTCTAATTGTTACAAATAAATAATGTATTGATTAATCTAATAAACTATACAGCCCTATGTGTAACTGACTGACTGACTGACTTATATGGGATACGAATTTCTGACGTAACTATTTAAGCTAGAGACTTAAAATTTGGCATACGTCTAGCCTGAACGGTCAATGCTAAGTGTAAAATCTTAAACTTGCAAATTTTTATTTTTAACCTACTAAAAAAATTCAAAATGGCAGATTTCCGAAATTGTAATTTTACTTTTTTGGCTCTAGCGGCCAAACGCTTCGTCCTATCTAAAATCTGAGAACATTACTACGATATGGAATTTAATTTTCTACAATTTCGGTCCTTTGACTTTTTATCGTATCTCGCACCGTTAAGCCTCCAGAGCGTTTTTAATGAAATGCCGTTTTCGGTTTTCGGGCTCTAGTGACTAAACCGATGGCCGTAAAAATTTTTTTAAGGTTCATTTCAATAGATCTTTTTAATATCTACAATTTCTTCCCTTGTATATTTTGCCGTATCTCTACTCGTTTACTCACAAAATTCATTTTTCACCTTTTCTGGATTTTGTTAACGTAAGTAGTGGGAAAATACCGATTCTGGTCCACTAGAGAAATCGTAATTTTAGTTTTTCAGCTCTAGTGGCCTAACGGTTAGTCTTATCTGAAATATGAGAGCATATAACGATAGGGAATTGGATGATCTACAATTTTGGTCCTTTGACTTTTTGTCGTACATCGCACCGTTGACCCTCCAAACTGATTTTTGTGAAATTTATATTTAGATTTAGGGCCCTAGCGACTAAATGGTTTGTCCTACAAAAATGTTTAAATGACAACTTTTATAGATCTTTTTAATATCTACAATTTTGATTCTAACATACTTTTCCGTATCTCTTTCCGTTTTCTCTCAAAATACATTTTTCACTTTTTCCCAGTTTGGTGATAAATAAGTAGTGGCTTTTGGCCAACTTGAGAAATCGTAATTTTAGTATATTTCAACTCTAGCGGCTAAACGGTTAGGCTTTTGGTCACCTGGCTTTTGGCCAACTAGAGAAATCGTAATTTTAGTATATTTCAACTCTAGCGGCTAAACGGTTAGGCCTTTCATAGATTTGAGACTACTACGGTACTGATTTGGATGAACTACGATTTTGGTCCTGTGACTTTTTGTCGTACATCGCACCAATTGCGTAAATCTCCAGACTAATTTTTGTGCAATCGCGTTTTCAGTTTTTCCACTCTACTGACAAAACGATTGATCCTATCGAAAAATGTTCCTGAATATGACTGAAATATTTTATTAATGGCTTACAGTTTTCAGAACATTTTGCCGTATCTATACACATTAGCTCTCAAAACAGATTTATTACAGGACCAGAATAGTTACCGAAAACTTGAAATTGGGGACCTTACCTTCTTTTAAGAGACAATTAAAAATATGAATTCAGCTATTGTCGGGGCTGGTGTTACTACTAATTTACATACTTTTAGTAAATTCCTCCTCAGATTTTATATTATTTCATTTTAATGTTATTTTATTGTTTTCACTAATTTATTGCAACAATTTTTGACGAATTTAAAAGCTTTAATTATTATTGATTGTGAGAAGTGTGCATTAGCCTTTTGTCACTGTCTTGTTTGTGCACTTCTTTGGTAAAGCTAACCTGTTTAACACTCGACTTTTTTATTTACAAACTAATTCAAATAACATATTGGAGTTAATAGCCCTCAACAAGCCCGTTCACTGCATCAAGTTTTTACAAAAATTACGGAATTGGGGCAACAAATTCGGGAGTGGACCCTCCATTCAGCATAACACCCAGAATAAATAATTATTATATCACACTCAAAATATTTTAACAAATTTTAACTACAAAGAGTTATTAAAACCGATTCATAGGAGGTTTTCAAAGCTTTTTTTAACTATCGATTGTGAATTGTGTGTATTAAACGGTTTTGTTACGGTCTTTTCTGTTCAGTTCTTCCGTGGAACTAACCAATTTCATACTTGACTTTTTATTAATTTACGAATTTAGGGACACCCCTAAGGGGGCATGGGGGCGGAGCCCCCATCGAGCCGTAGGCGAGTATTTCCAATATAATCTGTGATGCGGTTAAACATAAAATAATTTAGTCTACTAGCCTATCTGAAAAACAAACAAACAGAAAATACAAATAAAAGAGTGTCGTATTTTTCTGAGGATATTAGTTATGTTTAAAATACAAAGAGCAAATCATAAGTTTTGACCAGTACCACTTATTGATATGAAAAAAAAAAACACAGTACCTTACCTTAATACCTTATTACCTTTATTCAGTAAGTCTACAGTACTGCAGATAAACTAATTATGCAAAATATCACTTGGCACATTATCTAGTGCATAATAAACGATCCCTTATGCAGAGTGAGAGTACTGAAAATAAATGAAACACACGTTTATTTATATAACTTTATAAATTGTTTTACAGTTTAGTAGGCCTATTATTATTTTAAATTTCAACTTAAATTCTACTCCTCTAACTCTTAATTATAAAAAAAAAAATCTGTATTACAACTAATTTGATTTGGTTACTCCTTGAATAACGTACAATTTTCTTGATCCTATTCACTCATAATCCTAGTTATGTATGAAGATAAAATGGATTTTTGTATAGAAACAAGTAGACGCAGATTTTAATTTTAATAAATAGAATACACCCTATTCGGAATGTGTATAATGATTAGATGGTTTGTAAGGTAATAAATGCATATCTCATATGGTATACAGCACGTTACAAAAAAATACAAATATTTACTTTATAATTTTTATGTAGTGGTAGTTTAAAAACTACATTAGGCACAATAGAATCAGATTTCAAGATACACACATACACATCGTCATTTCTTATTTTATAACAGCTATAAAAAACTAATTGTTAACAAGTATACAATATTCCTCAGACGGTGGGGAACCAATTTCAGCACGCAAGGAAATTTCTGTTTATCAGTGTACGATAAGGTGGCAAGAGGAAGGGGGAGGGGTGAAAATTGGACTCAGGGCGCGAATCTTCTACATAATGCATGTGAAATTCCATCAGGCCCGTTACTAAGGGGCAATCCTTGCCTTCGGGCTGTAAAAATGGCGGCAGAGGCGTGTAAAATGTGTGCTGATAAGTACATCTGGGGTAATGTCGAACACGTGTCCAATCAGCTCTGCGGTTGGCACCATTATACATTTACAAGCTCTTATCTAACCATGGGTCATAAAATCTTTGTCAAAGTATGGTCTTGTAACTTTAGCTTACAAGATTGTTCCTTCGCTTCAAATCACATAAGTTTTTTGACCTTAACCTTTAACTTATGGTCCAAATAATTTTAAAGACTTACCAACTGATAAATACCAAAATACCCCCCGTCGCAGCAGACCTGCGTACTCAGCGAATTTCCAAATTAGTAATATTAATTTTGACCAGCTAAACTTGTAAACAAAATTTCATCACGTGTTCATAAATAGAGAAATAAATGTCTATTCTCCTTAAGATAAATATAGGGAAAGATTATGCAGGTATGCTGCCATGGGGGGCACTAAAGAAGGTTTTTAGCATAAAAAAATTTATTTCGACCATATAAAGCCATATAGTAAGTTTCACATATATCTGTCCATAAATAAAAAAGTTTGCCTATTCTCCATATGATGGAGAACATTTTACATTAACATGGGAAAAGAGTATGCAGGTTTGCTGCCATGATAAGTACAAAAATCAAGATTTTTTATCTTAAATGGATGAATCTCAACCAAATGAAGCTAAATACCAAGTTTCATCCAAAAATATTAGTTAATAAGTGAAATATTAACACATCCTTATTCTCCATAAGATTAACATTGGAGCCCCAAAAGACAATGTACTGTCTTTAGACTTTGTAATATCTCGGTAACCAATGGAGATAGAGCAAAGCTTCAAAATACTAAATTGTGTGTTTTTTTGGCTTAATCCAATGGTCAAAATAAAAATTTAAAATTTTTAAAATTTACATATGAAAAATGCAAAAAACCCATTTTTGGGGTACAAAACCCCCCAAAACTACCCCTTCCGGTAGGTCGATATGTCTGGTTTACGAACTCATCCGAATAAATGTAGGATTACACATCTCTACCAAATTTGGTGTCGATCGGACTATTTTTACGAGAGTTATCGTGTCTAGGGACACACATATATATATATACAGTGTGTTCATTATTTTATGCTCACCATTGGGATATCCCAAACTATTAAAGTTACAGCAAAGGTCAAATTAGCAAAGTAGTGCGGAATTATAAGCTGAACAAAATGATGTGTAAAAATTCCAGATATTTCTACTGGTTCGTTCGCTGTGCTCGAAAAACTGTTTTTTGCTCAAAACTTCTTTTGCCTATAACTTTGTTATTTGTTGAAATACAAAAAAACTTTTTGGATAAAACTTTACTGAAATTTTACGTAGATTCTGAATATTAAAACTAATTTTTTTTACTTCAAACGGTTTTTGAGATATTTTAGACAAGTTGATTATTTTTAATGCAAGTATGTATTTTTTTTTCATCATCATAAAAAAGAAATATTTTTTCTGATCACGAAAATACCAAATATGGCATATTTATTTATCATAATAATTATTTAATTATAAAAATGTGATTAATTAGCAACCCTGAAGTGCTAATAATGAGGATGCTTCTAACATTCGGTGCAACAATGGTGTAAATCAGCTGTTTTTTATTTTGTGTTTCATATTTTATTGCTTACATTGTTGATCAGCTGTTTACCGGCATCCCATGTAACAGCTGATTTACACATTTTATGGGAACCGCGGATGCCGGTAAACAGCTGATCAACAATGTAAGCAACAAAATATGAAACACAAAATGAAAAACAGCTGATTTACACCATTGTTGCACCACATGCTAGAAGCTTAATCATTATTAGCATTTCAGGGTTGCTTATTAATCACATTTTTTTATAATTAAATAATTATTATGATAAATAAATATGCCATATTTGGTATTTTCGTGATCAGAAAAAATATTTCTTTTTTATGATGATGAAAAAAATACATACTTGCATTAAAAATAATCAACTTCTCTAAAATATCTCAAAAACCGTTTGAAGTAAAAAAATTAGTTTTAATATTCAGAATGTACGTAAAATTTCAGTAAAGTTTTATCCAAAAAGTTTTTTTTGTATTTCAACAAATAACAAAGTTATAGGCAAAAGAAGTTTTGAGCAAAAAACAGTTTTTCGAGCACAGCGAACGAACCAATAGAAATATCTGGGATTTTTACACATCATTTTGTTCAGCTTATAATTCCGCACTACTTTGCTAATTTGACCTTTGCTGTAACTTTAATAGTTTGGGAGATCCCAATGGTGAGCATAAAAAATGAACACACTGTATATACAGGGTGATTCAGACCACCCGTCCACTATTTATAGCAGGAGAACGGTTTGAGATAAAATCATGAAATAAAGTTTTTTCCCACTAAATCGCATATGGTCTTTCCAATAAAAATATTTTCATCAATGCCAGTATACAGGGTGTTCCAAAACTGGAGGTCACGGGTTCGAATCTCAAAATTTTCTTAAATAAACATGCAGATTTTTTTACATAATTTTAAACGTATTAGTCAATGGAGCATTTTCGTGAAAACAGAATGAATTTATCTTTTTCCGTTTCAAAATGGCGGCCATTTTTGTAAGAAAAATCAACACTTACGGAATACCCTGTAATTATTTTATTATTTCTCATAAATGACTCCTGATTCAATATCCTTATTTGAAATGAGCTAAGCTTTACAATTATATGTCACAAGACCACATTTATTAAAAAACTAAAAATTCCAAAATTTTCTCATTTTGAAAATTTTTACTGAGACAAAACTCAAAAATTCTAAATGTAAACATATGTCATATTGTATATCATCTTAAAGCTCTCATTGAACTGAGCAACTTTGTAATTTACACTATTACCGTATCTCTTGAGGTTTTGTAGTAATAACTTGAAAATACATTTTTTCCATATAACCTGCATGTTAATTCAATGTTATGGCAATAATCAATGGAGGACTTCCTTACTATAAAGCCCTGAACAATTAACATGCAAATCATATGGGAAAATGACATTTTTATGCTATTACTACAAAACCACAAGAGATACGGTAATAGTGTAAATTACAAAGTTGCTCAGTTCAATGAGAGCTTTAAGATGATATACAATATGACATATGTTTACATTTAGAATTTTTGAGTTTTGTCTAAGTTAAAATTTTCAAAATTATAAAATTTTGGAATTTTTAGTTTTTAATAAATGTGGTCTTGTGACATGTCATTGTAAAGCTTAGCTCATTTCAAATAAGGATATTGAATCAGGAGTCATTTATGACAAATAATAAAAGAACTACAGGGTATTCCGTAAATGTTGATTTTTCTTACAAAAATGGCCGCCATTTTGAAACGGAAAAAGATAAATTCATTCTGTTTTCACGAAAATGCTCCTTTGACTAATACGTTTAAAATTATGTAAAAAAATCTGCATGTTTATTTCAGAAAATTTTAAGATTCGAACCCGTGACCTCCAGTTTTGGAACACCCTGTATACTGGCATTGATGAAAATATTTTTATTGGAAAGCCCATATGCGATTTAGTGGGAAAAAACTTTATTTCATGATTTTATCTCAAACCGTTCTCCTGCTATAAATAGTGGACGGGTGGTCTGAATCACCCTATACAGGGTGTTCGGAAAAAACGTTTCAGGAATTCAGGAGGTTATTGCCCACATCAAAATAAGCAAAAAAGTTCCTATAAACATATGTCCTAAAATGCTTCGTTAACCCGCTAGCCGCCATTTTGTTTTTTACACTAAATAATTTGTATTTCCGTAATGAATCATTGTATTAAATTAATATTTGGCATGCACCTTCATCATAGCAATACCCATTTTCAAGAAAAAATTTATTTTTTTCCAATGTTTATTTTCAAAATGGCGGCCATTTTAAATTTTTTAACTAAAATATCTCAAAACCGGTTAATTTTATGAAAATTTTATTAGACACAAAAAAGTTGACGAATTTAATTATCTAACCAATGGTACCAAGTTTGTAAGGATCTGACAACAAATAACGGAGTTATTGAGATTTTTCTGCATAAAAACATTGATTTTGCATTGTAATTAATGCAAATTAAGGTAATTTTAATTGAAAACTCTCAATAACTCCGTTATTCGTTGTTAGATCCTTACAAATTTGGTACCATTGGTTAGATAATTAAATTTGTCAACTTTTTTGTATTTAGAAAAATTTTTATAAAATTTACCCGTTTTAAGATATTTTAGTTTAAAATTTTAAAATGGCCGCCATTTTGAAAATACACATTGGAAAAAAATCAATTTTTTCTTGAAAATGGGCATTGTTATGATGAAGGTTCATGCCAAATAGTAACTTGATACAATGATCCATTACGGAAATAAAAATTATTTAGTGTAAAAAACAAAATGGCGGCTAGCCGGTTAACGAAGCATTTTAGGACATATGTTTACAGAAACTTTTTTGCTTATTTTGATGTGGGCAATAACCTCCTGAATTCCTGAAACGTTTTTTCCGAACACCCTGTATATATATATACATATATACATATATAAATATATACATATATATATATATATATATATATATATATATAAATTTTAATGACTATTATTTTTGGTCTCTGGGCACCTCAAAACAAAAAAGTAACATGGTCCCGGGCTTAGGTCTTACCATGAGACCTACGGTAATAGCTTATTCCCTATGGGAAATTCGCTAAAAGTAAAACTAAATTAAACTAAAAACTACAGCATTGATTATTTATGGTTTACACCTAATAGTTTGCATTACACCTATGTTAATGTAAAGATATTAGAATTTTAAAGATATTTGAGTTATTTTAAAAGTGGATCCTTCTTTCTATTATTTCATTATTTTTCCATGTTAATTCAAAATGATAATTTACATTAAATCCTTAAATATAATAAATGAAACTGTTTATTGTAAACCCAACTCCTTCCTCATCTCGGTCCCAATTTTAAAGTTTGAGGTGTTAAAATTTTTGTCGTGTTTCATTGTTTAAAAAGGTTTTAGACATTGTATATGTATATTATGAGCGACAAAGGGGCCCATAAAGTTCGCTTTTTGTTCAATAGATTAACATGGAAATAAATTTACATTCACTTGCAAACTTAAACAGCTTTTGATATTATAACAATGGGTGACAAAAGAAATGTTTTAAGTAGAACATAAAGAAAATTACAAAAGATCCGTGCGGCACCATTGTGCCGCAAGAGCATTCCAAGTACTTTATTAATATTTTTTCTGTTTAAATAGTACGTTTTACAAAAAAAGTATACAGTAATTTTATTTAAATAATTTCTTAACACAGATCAATTTATTTATGTACATTTAACAAGCCCCCAGATTCCACTAAGTAGTTTATGAAATATGCTAGATTATGAGTAGGCGACACGGGAGGGGGGGGGGGGGGGTGACCGACCACCATTAGGGCTAACCTTGTCTGGCTTACCCCTGATTAAATGTGGTCGCTGCGCCCTCGGCTATCAGTTCAGCCCTGTCCATACCGTTATTAGTTCTGCGAAATTGTCTCTCCCACCCTTGCTCCCACCTTCAAGGGGGCTACAGCAAGAAAAGGAACTGTTACGACATGAGTTTTAACAAAATTGTCAGTATATAAAATAGTGCTTAGTTATATTGGGACACTCGTAACTCAAGTTTCAGTAATTGATTTATCTAAAAGATTTGGCTCATTGAAACGGGAGTGATAATTTTTTAACAAGTATATACGTTTTAAGATTTATTTCTCAACCACGATGAAATAGAAATTGCGCTAACGATTACCAAAATTTGAGATGTTCATATTTATTTTACCTACAGGGATGTTTGAAACTGTACCCTTTTTTACTTTTATTGTGAAATTTTCCGAAGAACAACAAATTTGATGTAGGTTTGTCTAGTAATTGACCATCCATCAAAATATAAAAGCCTTCCCTACGTTCTTTTGTATCATCAACATACATGCCCATGTGTATCTCAATGTCTTCGTCCGGATTCCTAATCTCCAGCTGTGATATGAATCATCAACTGGATCCTTGATGACTCATTACTTGAAAATGGCTCAACGAAGTGCTGGGACTCATTCGTTCTTACCAACAACCCATGTATTCAAACAACTTGAGCAGACATAAAACTATAATTTGACAAGTTAAATTTCACTTTATTGACTTATTCATACTCAGCATTCGTTCCAAGACTACCAGAAATACTCATCGGTATATTTAAGGCTTTTAACCTATAATCAAATATACCAATGTGGTATGAAATATAACTGATTTATATTTATAGAATATTTGCACTGTTTAACTGGTAAATTACAAGATAGTATAACATACATGCTAAGAAGAGCTGAGATTAATTTCACTACGAAGGCCAACAAACTGTATTTTAAAATATTTTTTTAATTAGTTGCTTAGTCTATATTTTTTGTGTCCTATTTAAAAATTCTAGGAACATCTCCAGAACCTGGAGAGTCATCTTCGGTAATACCGAGCTATACATCTAAAACAACCGAAATTCGATAGAACAATTTTACATAGTTTCAGACTCCACTTGATCAAGGAAGTAGGTCAAGACGCTTTGGAGCCCAGGAGAAATGGCGAAACATCCGCGCTACAATTACATATTCAGTGAAGGGAGAAAGAAGTGTTTTTCAATCCCTCCCTGTTTATTCAGACCGGCACCCTCCTTCACAATTCTCCTTATTTATTTTTAAAGAGAGAAATGAGTTGTTATTGCTCGCTCCTTCTTAAACTCTCGACAAGGGGATTAGATTCACTTTAAAATTCTAACTGCAGCGTATTTTTCCTTGTTTCGGAAGATAAGTTGTATTTAGATACAACTGCCTTATTCTAAATTAATCGCTGACGTATTAATAAAAAAAATAAAAAAATAAAAATAGGAAGACCTAATAATAAAAGACTTTATGGATTTAATAAATTGAATTGTAGTTTATACTAGGATTGAAATTTGTTTTAAACCACAAGCTTGGAAATATATTTTTTTAAAATCTATAAATAAACGTGGATTGTGCAATGACTCTCCTACATAAACTATTGGAGACCATTCCGATACGAAGCACAGGAGGTTCTATTTATAGTGACTGGTGTCATTATAACGATAACCGTCGCTTCGTTGGAAAGGCTGCAGCAAAAAGAACAGGTAGAAAGAAAATCACGATGCAATAAAATACCCCACGCTTACACAACTTGCATAAAATTTATAGTAAGCAGATAAATAAATGTGTAATATGTTAATGCGTGCTGATAACATGTGTGTTGTAGTGGGACTATTTATCTCATATTGTATATTGCGTCTGAAACGTAACTTTAAATAAAAAATCTCGCTTGCTAGGAAAACATGATAGTCTGTTACACGTAGACCCTACCATATATTCTCTATCTTGAAATATAAATAGTAGTTTACATCATACGGATCGAAAACTTTTTCCTTGTGTGCCATAATGCATCTTTTTTTTTACAAATTGAAGCCAAGGTGTAAATTTGATGAAGCACAGAAAAAACATTTTCTTGTGTTTTTTTTCATCGCACTGAAAAAATTCAATTTAAATGTAACAAGTTCTATTAAATTGATTTAAATTTAATTATTGGTTTAGTTCAACCGTTTATTCCATCTAGATTCATTCTAATCAAACAGCTGATATACATAAATTATACTCATGTCAAAGTTATTCCTTTGACAGCCGTCCGCAATCCTTTGTTATCAATGTCCTTTTTTGAATTGGGTTACAAATAATTATTGTTGGAGACACATATAATTATTTTTGTGTTTAGCGCACTTTGCAAATTAACTGATGTTTTTACCATAACCTCCTTCGAGGAGACGATAAACTGTGATTTTTGGACAATTAACAAGACAGAAAACCATTGTTTTGGTTGCAGTATGGTGAAAAGGAACATTTTTATTCAAAAATAAATAAATGACATACCTTTCTCAGTACAGTGTTATTGTTTTCTCTCTTTCTTTTAACCATGATAATATTTAATCTAACATACACTACGACGTTTTCATAGTTTCTTCCCTAGTATACCGACACTGCCTTTGCCTGAACACATCGGTGTAAACTTGCATATTGAACTCACCCCCTACACAAGGTAAGTCAATGCAGCGTACATCACAGGGTTTATGCGTCAAATATCCGCCAGTCCAAGTCCAACGTCATTGTACTGACTACTTTACGGTTGACATGCAAACCAAGTCTATTTGCCAAACTGCTGGCTTGTGTCAACACGTTCACATTCCATTGAATATGTAGAGCCTATATTGGCAATGTTAAAAATGAGTTTTGTACTGGCGTGGTAAATTTTGTACGTACTTTCTAATATCTGCAGTATTTGGTCGACTTACTTTATAGATATTTTGTCAAGCATGAAAATAGATTTTATTTATGTCAACCAGGGTATATCTTACCAACGTGAATTCGTGGAATCATTAAATAGGTGTTATTTAAATCAAGTTAAATATCTAAATCAATCAATTAAAATATACATTAAAACTATTGTTGGTCTGTTTTAAAACTCATATCTATTGAACGACTATAACTGTTAATATAAGTATACAAATTTACGCTAAACCAAATTAAAAATACAACTAAAAAATTAATAAATGCACAACTAATACACATTAGTTACAACAGTCTCAGCTTTCTTATGCAAAAAATAAGCAATTAATTATCCCACATCTCTTATCACACCCTAACACCAACAATAAGCAAAGCGTGGTAATAAAAAATAACGACAGAACCTAAAAAAATACAAAAATGCAATTAGGCAAGAAAACAAATGAAAAAGAACAATACTGAGCCACGCGGTAGTAAAGACAAAATATAAGAATGTTTGGTACACCACGTCTTGCATCAAGACCGGTCCCGCGCCGCCTGGTACTGTAGCAGAGCCCTGTTATCAATGTGCACGTGATCCGAGGCATCGTAGTGTTGCACACTGTTTGTTCCTGTATTCATTGATGTATTTTTTTGTAGTTTTAATTATGACTATTCATTTCAGTGCAGTACGTTTTTTTTCTAAAGAAACTTTGTACTTTTATAAAACTTACAAATTACATAGTGACATTTTAAAGAAACTCATGGTAAAAGCTGTAAAACACTAAGATTTATTTTAGTAGGCCTGTATTGTCCCCTGAACATAATTAATCTAGACTTATAGTTTTACCAGCACCTAAATACTCTAAAATGTCATAGACATCTCCTTCAACGTATTTTTGTTCCTGGTCGTTTGAATGAGAATGAATTTTCATAATTAACCCAATCGACGAAACTCAGGACCCCTGATTACGTGGCTATGTTGTAACTGGGGCGTAGTTAAATAATGGTCAGCATCCCCAATACGGCACGGGCACCAGCATGTCGCTCTGTCATACGCCGCCGTCGCCGCCGGTAATATCTTGTGATATATTCGCACGTTCGCGTCATGTTACATTATTGTTTCGCTTTCCAATTTCCTGTTTTTTCACCCCCCCCCCCCCCCCCCCACCAACGGGAAGTTGAGCAAATTTCCACCCTTATTCACGGGGCGGAATAATCGGTAGTAATGCTATATTTTATTAAAAAGCTGTTATAGATTGAATTGAGTTGGAAATTTTTAGGACAAAAGTAATGTTTAATTTTATCAGCAACAATGTAGAAAGGAAAAATGATAAAATTTTTTTAGATCAATTTAGATATATAGCCTACAGAAGATTTGAAACCCATATTCATAGTTAACCTGTAAACTATGCATGAAAAGATTACCTAGTATTTAGTGCTTTTTTTCTTTTTTTTTTTGGGGGGGGGGGGGGGAGAAAGCGAAATTGTATGAATAGGCTACTACAAAAATATTATTTTTCTGCTCTTAAACTTGAATGAGCCGTATTTAATGAAAAACCTTTTGTGATTTTTCACTTATATTTTTATTTTAATTTTTAACAGATTTAATAGTACATAGAACATCTTCATTTAAATAAAGGAATACGTTTTTACAACTCCTTAAATTGGTGTAGATCGAACGTGCTGTGCAAACTGTTAGCAATTAAAATAACAATATAAAATTAGCCGAAAAATCCTAAAAACGGTTTTACTAACTATAATAGCCTATATGTCCCTTGCACAATATTGCAAGCCTACTCCTACCTTTTGTCTATTGCTGATTTTACTTAACGAAAATGTAAAATTAAAACTATGTAAACCTTGGTATAATTTTAATTATCGTATTCGAATACACTGTATTCGAATACGATAGTTAAAATAATATATTATAATATTTAATACACTGTATTCGAAAATTAATTATAATCTATATTAATGTCGGGTCAAACTCGGTTTTTGCTTGTGATACTACCAGCAAGAAAGATAGAGATAACCAAGGGTGGAATTAACCGTGAACCAATCAGCAAATTCGCAATTAGGCTAAATGTAAGTTGAGAGCTGTTCGGATTGGTTTTCCCCTTGGAAGGGGGGAGGGGGGAATGGGGGATTCAAATTAGACACGCGAAACTCGACCTTTCCGCCGACGTCGTCGTCCTTGTGACCCAATCTCATCATTAGGCGGACAAAACAGAGGTTCAGGCACGACAGGCACGGTCTGTGACGTACCGCAGGGAAACTCGTTTGCGATAAGCACTGAGAAGAAGTTGGCATTTGGAGATAGGGGAAACAGGTGACGCTTACACTGCTGAACTGACTATTTGCAAGAAAAAAATGATGTTTACTACTGAGGGCCTGGTATGAAATAAACAGAGCAAATTATGTATCAAACATTGTAATGTTTGAAATAAAAATAAGATCTGGACATGTTTAAGAGAGTATTTTATTATCCAATTCAGCATAGTGACCTTTCAGGAATGTTGCAAAATTACATTCTTTCTATAGTTTTATTAACATGATTGAATTACGGTAGTTTATGATGACATGAAGTGTATGGTTAGTGGTATTTTATGGCAATAAGTTTCAAAACATAAGTTAAAGAGAGTCTGTGTAAAAAGATTTCTTAAGAAATACAAAATTGTTCGCAAGTTTTTCCCCTTAGTGATGTTCATTATTAGTGTATGAATACAGACATTAATAATAAATGAACACACAAACCCTACAGTAAAACATATAACATGTCTAGCAGTAAAACTGTACAATGTTTACAGAGAAAGCGACTGATAACGGGAGGGCAGCCGGCAGCAGCCAGCGGCGATAAGGAAGCGTTTCAAGGTCAACAGCTGTTCCGCTATCTCGCACTCACACTCACACCTGCTCAGCTGATCCTGCAAACCTGCTGTAACGAGGCCGACCTCATATACGCAGACCACACCGTCTCAAATGTGACTAATAGAATGCTTACTTGTGTCATGAAAAAAATAACAATTTCTGGTGATGTTCACGAAAACAAAATTATACACGGTGTTTACTCTAAGGCCTGTTACACACTTTAAGTGGCGCATCTGCGACGGGGGGTAGCCGGACGGAAGGTCCGGGGTTCAGAAATGACCTGGAAATTGGTTACCTGTTTTGACGGGGCGGACACAGGGTCAAACCTCTAATGGCTGATAGTGGCCGGACCTAACGTCCGCCCCTGCGTTCGTCGTTTGAGACTGTCTGATGGGGGTTGACAGGGACATAGGTGTCTGTTATTTATTTATAATTTAGGCCTATTAAGTTTTGGAATTAGGAAAGACAACACTTCATTTCACTTTCTTCACAGTGAACTAACTGAAATTATATATTATTATCTTTCCTTATTCAACTTCTTATAAAATATTAATACATTGATTTATATATCTTTACAATGTGAAAAGGAGAGTTTATTAACTTGAAAATTTGTTTCACTTATGGTAACTTTTTGTTTGTTCATAAATTGTTCTTGAATTCACAACAATTCAGCCGTACCAAGAGTTAGTTTATAGTTAATGTTTATACATTTCAATGATTTCTTTGATCTATTTTTATTGTGTTAAATTGATAGATTGATTTTTGTCATAATTTTGCATTAAATTGTTGTCTTTTATTTTTTAGTATACAGCACTTAAAACACAAGAAATAGTTTTAATTCAATGTATAAATTTTTTTCATCACTCCGTATACGAAAGTGACAACTTGCCGCACAGCTGAGACCTTGGAAAGTAGTCATTTCCCAAACTGTCACCGTCAGCTGATTTTACTGACCTGTATAGAAAGTAATTTTTGTAAACATTACTTTCCGACCAAGGTAAACAAACTTTTTCGTACAGCAACAATCAGCTGGGTTTAAAAAAAATTAAATTTTGAATTCCAGCTTTGTTTACTTTGTCCAATGGCGAAGAATTTACAAAAATAATCCTCCTTTAAAACTTCCACATTTATTAATAATTGCGTCGTGATGAAAAGTATTGTTCACAACTCGTCCGGAAAGCCCATTTCCAGGCTCGATAGTGTTTTCCACGCTCGGCTTCGCCTCGCGCGTAAAACACTATCTCGCCCAGAAATGGGTCACTTTCCGGACTAGTGGTGAAATATACTATATTGTTATAGACTATAATGATTTCAGTTATATTTTTATTTATATTTTACATAAGATTGTCACCTTTGTTTTTAAATGAGCATCCTCATACTCGACTACATCAGTATCCACCTCATACTTTCTTACATCAGCCTTCCAACTTAAAAAAATTATTGTGCTTAAATATATAAAATTTGTATTACGTGTTACATTATCTACAAATTTTTATAAAAATACCTTCTACTTGTAAAAACACGGAATGGCCTAGCAATATTATTATGGTTGATTGTATATTAATGTCATGTATATTAAAATTTATGTTCATTTTTTTTTATTTTGTGCATTAATACACTAAATTTGTTCATAAGGAGTTTTCAAATGACTAAGGAAGTAGGCCTATATAGGTTTTAAGTAATAAAAAACATTTGTTCTTAGACGTATTTTATTTCTTTTTCCTAGTTCAAGATGACCATAAAATAGATAGCAGAAAATATATTTGTGCTGTTAAATAAACTATAGCTCGTTTTTAACATTGTCATAAATATGACATAAATAAACATCGTCAAAGATAGTCCGCCTAATATGGACCACTTCTTAGAAATTCATCTGTAGTTTAGAAATGATATGGCTACATTTTGAACAATGCATAGGTTTGGGTTAAAAATACAGCCGGTTTGGAATTACTGCTGTAAGAAATTATAGTTATTAAAACGTTATTAAAGTATAAGGGATGTTGTTAAAAGGTATCTGGTACTGTAAAATGTTTTTCACAAGCTAATTTTTTAATACAGTTTCAATATACAAATCGTCTCTCCCTCACCCAGCTGGAGGAGGATCAAGCTAAAAAAAAAACAGAATGTACTTCAGCAGCGTATTTAAAAAATACCAATGTATGTGATGATTTTTTTATGATTACCATGGTTTGTTCAACCAAATAATATACATAATGTATATAAACAAAATTAGCTAGTTCAAACATGCTAATCAATAAGGCTGTGGTAAACCAGTTAAAAACTGCCCAGAAACCAGGTCCTAACGAAAGGAGTGATTTGGATGAAAGTTGGTCTTAATAAAAATACACCCCATCGCAGCAGACCTGCGTACTCAGCAAATTTAATAATTAGTAATATTAATTTTGACTAGATAAACCTGTAAACCAAATCTCATCACATGCTCATAAATAGGGAAATAAATGTCTAGTCTCCTTATGATAAATAGAAAAGAGTATGCAAATATGCTGCTATGGGGAGCACCAAAAGTAGGTTTTTAGCATAAAAAAAATTTATTTCAACCATATAAAGCCATATACTAAGTTTCATCAATATCTGTCCATTGCTAAAGGATTTTGCCTTTTCTCCATATGATTAACCTGGGAAAAGAGTATGCAGGTTTGCTGCCATGATAAGCATAAAAACCATGATTTTTTTACCAAAAATGGATGAATCTCAACCAAATGATGCTAAATACCAAGTTTCATCCAAAAATATTGGTTAATAAGTGAAATATATACACATCATTATTCTTCATAAGATTAACATTGGAGCTTCAAAATACAATGTACTGTTTTTAGACTTTTTAATATCTCGGTAACCAATGGAGATAGAGCAAAGCTTCAAAATACTAAATTGTGTGTTTTTTTGAGCTAAATTCAATGGTCAAAACAAAAATTTAAAATTTTTAAAAATTACATATGAAAAATGAAAAAAACCCATTTTTGGGGTACAAAATCCCCCAAAACTACCCCTTCCGGTAGGTCGATATGTCTGGTTTACGAACTCATCCGAATAAACGTAGGATTACACATCTCTACCAAATTTGGTGTCGATCGGACCTTTTTTACGAGAGTTATCGTGCCTAGGGACACATACATATATATATATATATATATATATATATATATATATATATATATATATATATATATATATATATATATATATAATATACAAAATGAATAAATACCTGAGTACCCTTTTAAACATTTTTTTATTTCACTAATACGTATTTCGACACTTAGGTCATGATCACAGTATTAAGTGTATGTAAACAAATCTAATAAACAAACTTTAACATTACATCTGATAATTTTGAATTATTTTTCTCAAATTTGGATTGGTTGGTGTTTTATTTATTTATTAGGTCTCTCTCTTATATTCTTAATTTTTTCATATATTGGATTTATTATTTGTGTCTGCATTACATTTAGTATATTTCCTTGGTTGTTTTGAGAATTTAAATAAATATGCAGTTCTTCTTTAGCATTCATTTTTTCACCTTTCTTTTCAACGCCTAAAATTTCCAAACTTTGATCTTCCCATATTCGTGATCCGATTCCAGAATGTGTTCAGCAAACATTGATCGTTGGGTTGTCAAATTGTTAGATTTAATGTGTCGAAATACGTATTAGTGAAATAAAAAAATGTTTAAAAGGGTACTCAGGTATTTATTTATTTTGTATAATTTAATAGTAGCCCTAAAAAGTGAACAAAATTCAATAATATATATATATATATATATATATATATATATATATATATATAAATATAAATATATATATATATACATACATATATAAATATATATTTATATAAAAATTTTAATGACTATTATTTTTGGTCTCTGGGCACCTTAAAACGAAAAAGTAACATGGTCCCGGGCTTAGGTCTTACCATGAGACCTACGGTAATAGCTTATTCCCTATGGGAAATTCGCTAAAAGTATTGTCAAATCAAGCAAAATAGAAACAAACCATGCATTATGAGGCTTTATTTTATTTGTACTATTTTACCTTAAAATTAACTTTCAAAACTAATTTTCAATTTATATACAATATTGTTACTCTTTCCGTTTCACAGTATTGTAATACTAGTCAGAAATAAAAAGTCTATAGCTTTGTGATGATATAAATCACAAATGAACACTTTATGTGAACCACGGAGAGAAGTTGCGTGCCACGGTGACCAGTGACCAGTGGTTTAGTTCCGCCTACATGCTTTTCACAGGGCGGACTGAAGGTCCGCTTACTAATTAGGGCCCGGGGTTTGACCCTCCGTCCGCCCCTGTCGTTTTTTTGTACAATCGACGATTGAAGGGGTTAAACTCGGACCTTCCGTCCTACAATCGCGACGGGGTGACAAAAGTGTCTAGCGTGGTCGCATCACTTGGAGGGGCTCGACCGGGGCTATTGCTAACTGGGGCCCTGGTCTGCAAGTGATGCGACCGCGTAGGACCCTTTTGTGTGTAAACATACATACATACAAATATAGGTACCTTACTCGTATTAGAGTATAGGATATCCTTACTATTGTCTTAATAACATGATACTTAACATAACAATAGAAGTGTGGCAAATAGATTTTTAGTGCAGACTATTTCTTAAATCATTACAAACAATCAATTACAAAATTGCGAATGGAATATGAACAAAGGATGTAGTTTCTTTTCATTTTTTTACATTACAGTTGTTTACTCACCAATAGTTTGTGGTAGGAACTGTGCGTGAAAATATACCTGCAACACAACACCAACAACGGGGATTAGACTTGGATAATACCTTGCCTTATTTTAGTAGAATATTAATATAGAAAAATTTTAATTATTTTAAAAACTAAATTTGAATAGGATTTTTAATACAAACTACTGACTGGAATAAATAAAAAAAGTTGGCACGAGTAAAACGTTTTGGCCCAATAAACACTATAATAGCTATAATTTGGCTTTCTGAAACTTAAAACTAAAGTATGTTAAGTAGGCCTACTTATGATTTGTCAATCAAAATAGCAACTTAAAACATTTACACTTTCCATATTCGATAAAAAATCTCAAATATTGTTCATTAGCATAGTAAAATTATATGACCTAAATGTTTTATGGCACTTAACTAAATCTACTCCATTAAAAAATTAAAACACTAAACCTCTTTTTACAACATCAGAGCCCTAGTTCCATAGCAGTAGCCTTTCTACCATATTAAAGTAAAACAATGCAAGATACCTAAAGCAAGATTAAATTCAACTTTGATGGCACACTCCATAAAGAAAATGTTTTCAGCGTGGAAGCGGCAA
Organism: Neoaliturus tenellus; assembly: GCA_030545055.2. Classification (NCBI taxonomy): domain Eukaryota; kingdom Metazoa; phylum Arthropoda; class Insecta; order Hemiptera; family Cicadellidae; genus Neoaliturus; species Neoaliturus tenellus. Next base: position 74,221,513 of record CM061532.1, on the reverse strand, counting down.
ACACAAACAGCTTAACCCACTCAATCGAACCTGAATCCAAACTTTCTTTTTACACACATTTCATTAGGATAAACAGGATTAGATGGGTGTAGGGGAGGGGATGGAATGAAAATTGGACTAGAGCGTGAAAAGCGTACATAATACACACGAATCCCATCAGACACCAGACTCCTTTGCGGGGACTCCTCGTGAGGGGGAGGGGGGTATGGGATTAGACTTTTGCATCATTTAGATTAGAAAAAGTTGTAGTATACGAATAAAATGGCATTAAAATGACTTAAATAATAAAACCATGATTACTTTTATCATCCAGTAGTACGATCGATAGCATAAAACAATAGTCTAATAATAGAATACCAACATTTTCAAATATTAATTCAGGATAAAACACAATGTTTACAACGAATGAAAATGTTTGCAACGGTTAGACGAGGTGTGATTTTTGTCCAAATTCCGGAAATTGAAGGGGAACAATAATATCACACGATGCGAATAAATCACGAAATATTACTGCCAACTGTTCCTACGCTCTCGGCGTCGCACGTCGCACGTCGCACATGAGTTGTGCCGATTCATGTTTCCTAAACTGCGCTGCGCGGTACTTTATCGTTTCGCTAATACTCGTTCATTGTTATAAGTGGCACTGAAGATTTTATTAAAATATTTTATACTTTCTATTTCGTACGACGTTTAGTTTATTTTAGAGCTTCAGGTACTACAGACAATTAATTAAATTTGTTGGAAGAAAAATGTCATATGAACATTTAATTAATTTTTAAATCAATTACATTATTGTGAGAAATACCTATTATTGTGGGTTGTATATGAAAATAACACGCATTTTTTTTTAATTTATTGGTACTGTGATGGAAATAAGTCTCTAAGTTCAGAAATTGGTTATTTAATCCTTACTTCAATCTATTTGTCAACTTTAAAAACCAAAAAAACATGAAATATATTGGATTACGTAAAAAATTTCCCTTCTAGATGACCAGAGGCTCATCCGCTAAGAAAAAAACTTGTCCAAAACAGGATGTGCACTTCTCATTTTAATTGCTGTTATTTTCCGAAAGTGCGGGGAACATGGGGAGAGGAGCCGGCTGCTGCGGCTACAGTTCCACCGGAGTTGTGGCTGGTGAGTGGAGTTGCAGTGGGGGGGGGGGGGGGGCTCGAGGGGGGTTCATGCCGAATAACACGTCCAATCCCTGTTATCAGTTGACAATGGATTCAATATGAGACGTGGCTCGACTTTTATGTCGCACTGCCTCCATCCAACGCCTCTTGAATTTCAGAAAGCCAAATCATCGAGTAAAAGGATTTTTCAATTTTTTGTTGAATGCTACGTTTTTTATCAATTCGGTTCTGAACGGTATCCCAAAATAGTTTACGCAATGAAATACTTTGAATAATAAGAAAAAAATTCTTACATTAAAATATAATGAAATATTGAAGAGATTAGCGATTTACCTTTCGTTAGTGTAGTACTAGTCTTTATTGCAAATTAAATTTTATAGAATAAATATTGAGCCGTTGCATTAATTCGATTTAGAATTTGATCATTTTCTCGTAGGTTTTTTTAGCACATCTGTAGTACTGTATACCTGTACTTATTGCACTTAGAACTGATTATACTTTTATTTTATGTACCTAAAACACAGTGCTCAGATAAAATTAGTCGATAAAATTCAGCACGGTAGATGTGCACGGTGTTTATATTGGCAGTAAATGAGGGACTGACGCCATCCATGGCTGGACTGGGCGGTGAGGTGTATCTTATAATAAAAATAAAACTCCTTCTCTACAAACATATTTGTCTGCTAAAACGTCGTTGGTTTGGCATAAAATTTTGAAATTACATCAACGCGGATCAGTTGATAAACTGAGAGATTATTTATTTAGTTAGATGATAATTTTTTAAATCTATAACCGTTATATTTTCTTATTAAGAGGTGCTGCATGGAACTTCCTCCTTTTTTAACTAAGTGCAGCATCATTGCAAGTTCAATACAATTAAAATTGATATTGCTATAAAAAATGAGTATAGCATCAACATCAACCGTTCAAAATAAAGGTACAAAAAATACACAATCACAATTAACCAATATAGTGAACTAATATGCAAAATAAAACTCGAACGTTTTCAGATTAATGGACTATTTTTGGAGAAACATCCAAACTACTTACTTTGCAGATGGAAATATCTTTGCTGACGGTATAAAGTAGCTTTTAAATGGGGTTGCTTATACAACACAATTAAAAATCTTATCAGACTAAAAAATATAAGATTTTCAACAAATTTAAATAAACAAAAACGATCCCGCCGTTGTTGTGTCCTTGCATTTAATTACCTCTGAACTCGGGTAAACGCGGGATCGCTGATGAGGCAATTCTGGCTAAATGAATGCGCTTGATGAAGCGACGGAGCGTCGTGGCTAAATAAGAACCTATTATTCAAGACTCTTGAAGATGCATTCACCAGCAGGCTATTCCACCTCCTCTCTTTCCGTTTAAATATAAAGAGAAAGAGCTTTTCGAGGGGGGGGGGGGTCTAAGTGGGCGGAAATTGGAAGGCGCGACTGCTTGGTGAATATGTAACTACACGCTTTTGTCTGGCGTTGAAATTGTACGATTGCATTAACGTCTCAAATTCAGGGTGAGATGTGAAACACTGGAACGAACCAAATTAGAGTGGGGAATCTTTTTTCCTTTTATAAGCTTTGAACCATTGACAATGTATTATAATGGATATTATTATTAATATTATAATATAATGTGACCAGGTTACGTTATGCCATCAAATAAAATGTTATTGATAGCCTAGTTAATTAATTGTTGTCATGACAATAGCCGATCACTAATATTTTGACTTGGTGATAGCACACAAGTATTAAAAATGTTATTTTTAATTTAACTCTTATTTTATTTCAAATAGAAATAATAAATCCAAATTTTGATTTTATTATAAGTACGGTATTAAAAATCAAGGTCTACATTTTTCTAAACCCTACTTTTAACATTGCAGAATTTGAGGACAAAACATATATTTTGCTTTCGGTTTTCAATACGAAAGGATATTCTGATAAAATGTGTGTATGGCGAGTTGAAGATAGGGATGTTAATTAGCCTCAGAGGAAGATGCAGGGGGTTACCCCGACTGATCCATCATATAAAGTATCCCGATAGCTTAGTACACTCTTACATAACGATGCAAACATATCTAAGGCTCACAGTGTGTAAATATTTTGCAGCAACATTTCCACTGCGACAGACTTGTTTGTGAAAATATACATCTGTATTGCATGGTTTTACACCACAGTAGTAGTAGGTTAATACCTACTACTACTGTAGTAGTAATTAATGTTCTTTTAATGTCGTTCAATTAATGTTCTTCAGGTAACAGTTAATGATTGAAAGGTTTGTAAAAATATATATATTTTTTGTGAAATTTGTAAGTTGTATTTAGTGGCCAATTTTTATCTGAGTTGAAAAAATTAATGTAGTTTTTCTATATCGACTTTATTATTACTCGTATAAAGAGTCTTACATTAAAATATCAAAACACAGGTATGAAAGTGACCTTTGTATAAATTTGCTAACAGACATAGCTAAACACACTACAAAGTATGGCCATGGCTGAGGATATTTTCGTACTATATTACTAAAGCACCAATGAGGTCATTAGCAACTATCCTGCTACCACTATGAAAAGTACTTTATGAAGATGGTCTACCTATATTGATGCTGTGTGCGACCATAGTACTGTACTGCAACCTCTTTTAAATGTTCCACTACTTCCTCTTACCAACTCAATATTATTTAGAGACTTGCTACGGTTTACTATTTTCAATTATAGTTCTCTGGTAATCTCATAAAAACTAGCAATTATAAATCACATTGCATCTTCATAACCCTTAACAATAAATGATTTAATTTTAGAAAACTCACAGAAGATGTTTTTAAAACTTTTTCAATGTTCAAGTAAACAATTGTTTAATGAGAAGCCGTCAAAAATATGAATCTGTAACAGCATCAAGCAAAAAAGTTCATGTTTTATCATTAATAATATAAAAGGTAGTTATATGACGATTTCAGACCAGTTACATCATGTGGTAAAACGAACCTTTCCTGCAATGCCAGTCAAGACTTTTGATCTTAATCGTGTCCTCAAGTCGAGAGGTAACAAACCATCGGGACCGCACGCAGATACTGTATCATGTTTGCCATCACTATGTTACGGATGAAACTGGGGCAAGAGCCTCTATAAACAGCGTGAAAGGCCTTGTGTCGATGTGGAAGCCACTCTTCCTTTCGCACGCTGACGTTCTCGTTGCACAACCTCCAACGCGACGCATCCTTTCACCTTCCCATCACCCACCGCTACTGTCCGTTGCCCGTTCCGGTGGCAGAAGACCATAGCAGAAGTAGTATTCGAACCAGATCAATGTCTTTGAGATAAAACCTTTATTGGTACGTATCTTGAAATGTACATCAGCCAAAGATCGTTATAGCCCTAAAAATGGTGTTTCAGACAGGATCGAACAACTAAAAAATTAATGTACAGTAAATTTATTCAAAGAACTTACAGACAAGATTATAATTTCAATTTGTAGGGATATATGTCACAATTTGGCACACATAGTTTGCTAGTTCTTAATTAATCAACACGAGCTGCTTGGGCGTTCGTTTTAAAGTGACTTTTAATACCTTAAGCTGTACTTTTCGGGTAGAAAAAATGCAAGTTCTACTAAGAAAAAACGCCAGTAATCAAATATAACCCTACTATTTGGAGCTCTTGGGCAGTTAGTCAAGAGGATACGAAAAGCCAAATTCAATTTTTCTGATAAAAACAAATGGCTACAGCACACTCCAGTGAAGGTATGCGGGTTTTAGTCAGTACACCTAGAACTGCCACTAGAGTTCTTGTTATTATGATTTAGAGCTAAAAACCCCTTATTTTATTTACCAAAAAATTAACAGTATTGCCCCCTCTGTTGTTTATCTCAATGCATAAAAATGTATAAAATGAAAAGTGATTTTACCTTATTTCATATAGCATCAAAAATAGACTACTATAAAAGTAAATTAACACATTACATGTTAACCTTGGTTTAAAAGTTCAATATAAATGTAGCCAACAACCGAACATTACAAGACCTCAAGGGCACGGGGATAAAAATGGTTATAAAATGCATTAGAACTAAATGGAAGAATTTTTAGACGATTTCAGCATGCATGGGAAGGTTTATAATGTTTTAAAACGGCAAGAAGAACAATAACTCGAACCTTATCGTATACGCTCAGGATAGCCGACCACAGCGGCGCTATAATCAAGCCGTATTAATCACGAGAGGCACATTATTTAATGCAACATTACATATAATTATGTAGTTAGCAGTCGGATAAATTGGCGCAATTACAATAACCGAACGTTCACCGCCACTTGAGCGACAAACGCTGATTACCTTCATGCTGGCCGCACATGCGAACAACCGATTTTGATTTCATATGCCACTATCACTAATGACTGCTGTTATGAGGGGGCTCAAATGTTAATTTGGGGAAACTATACACTTGATCAATGTTAGCTACTATATGCACTTCAAATTATTTTATCTAAAAAAGTCGCAATATATGTTAGAAGTAACATCATAAGGCATTACTAAACCAAATACAATCTCATAGCGATACAGGAGTCATCACCTTATGAAACAAACGGTCTAGACCAATAAGAGCTGGGCATTTGGCGAAAAAAGTGTTATAACACAAATCACGCGTTTCGATTATCAAAATGGAAATACATTTTTTATCTAATTAATTTAAGGTGAATAAAAGAGAGTTATCATAATAATGTGATTGAGAAAGGCGATTAGGTCGAGCGATATCGTGTATGGGGTTGTTTTGGATGGGTGACCGCTTAACCCATAAATGGTCGATGCATGTTTATTATTCTATTTATACAATGATTCTCGAAATTTAAGTAGGCCTTAGGAGTGTACGTAACGATTGTATTCAGTCTTAATAGTTCAATCGTTACATAAAATACGTTTATTAAGATCTTCATAATTGAAAATCTTACTTTGGAAGTCACAATCTAGAGCTTATAGAAGTTAGAATGGATTCTAGAAATCGTCATATTTAATTTTCTTGTCAATACAACGAGGTTTTAACATTTTCACTGAAACCGATATAAAGGTTTTCTATGCAAAAGATCTGCATCAAGAACTACACCAAACAGTTAATTTAAAGTGAAAACAAAATGAAGTCGATGAGCATGTACAAATAGTGTGTAAAATAGGATGTCTTTGTGAGTAGACAAGTCATACTAAATTAAAATTTAAACCTATAAACCGTGGGAGCATCTTTGTTATGGAGGGTGAGTCTCAAGGACGGGCCCTCCGAGGGTTACTTAGATCCATAAATTTGCGTAACCGGGCGGGAATACTGCAGCAGTAAACTAAAGACCGCGAGGCCGCTCTCAATAATAAATGCGTCGCCAGCTTCATAACTCCCATACTGCACCGCCCGCCACCGCCGCGCCGCATCCACTTCATTTAACTTTCTTTTCATAAAGTTTTCCGGGTTTGAAAGTGGCTGGTTCAGTGAATACATGGTGTATTCCATTACCCCCTTTCCAGCTGCAATATCTAAATAATGACACACACAACAGCATCAAAAGTAAAATGTTTTTGAAATATTTTATGCTCACAAATTGATAAATAAAGCTTAGAACTGTTATACGTAAAAATAACATGGAATATTTTTACATTAGGACTTTTTAAGTAAGTTTCGTTATGATATCTGGATTACTTTAGTGGTTGATAGATTTATAAATAAAATAGATCAACTATATTTCATTTCATCAACTTTTAAGATCTACAATTCTTGATAATTGTGAAAAATATTTGGTAATCGTGTTTTATAAACTACTTACTTAAGGTTAAGCCCATGGTAGGACCTACTTGTAATGTCCACATTGAACCTACATTTTGTTACCACACGGCACCCAACAATGACATGTTACAACTTTAGTTTTAATTAATATGTCTAGAATACCATTAAATATCCGCCTACAATATATTAATTTTATTTGTTATTTTATAAATATGAAAATTTGGTTTACATTAAAATTGGCCCATATAAAAGTTTTCGAATTTAAATAGTAATGAATAAAGTGAATAATTGTAAAATATTCCCTATAGGGAAATTTGCTAACATAACTGAGTTTGCTTTAGAAGGATAAATCCCGTCTATTTGAATGACCAAACGCTCCAGACGGTGAGTTTTGACGTTTGAAAACAACAATGACACACGACAATCAAATTTTTGTCAACATATGATGTCATTTCTTTCCTTCTCTTTGATCCAACTCTATTGAAGACTACTGTACCGCTGGCTACTATAGGAACGGTTCATCGCAATATATTTTTAATGACCTAGTTATGAACTGGGTAAACAGTTTATGAAATAAGTAAATAAAATTTTTTAGGATGTAGAAAGCATTTATAGGGAACAGTGCTACATAACAAATAATATTATTAAAAAAAAATACTTTGAGGCCAGATATTTTAAGTCAATTTCCAACAATGAGGACGAGAATTTCGTACAAATTCTACTTTGTATGAAAGAACTTTTTATAATATAAAAACTCATTTTCCATAATAATTTACAACCAATTTAATACATAGAATTTTGTTTTCTTATTTTTTAGGAGGGTGTCTTGTTTGAGTAAACAAAGTACATGAAAAAAACTCATGTAACTGTATTTAACTGCAAATTTTCGTGTCTCAAGATAGATTCAGCTTGAAGAAAGAACCGTCTAAGTAGGTCACATAAACTTAAAGGAAAGAAATCCGTCTGAGTAAGTCTTTGGCAAGTTCTTTTCATTCCCAGCACTTCCCAAATGAAGGCGATGAAATCAAATAAAAACCAAAATAAGTAAAAAGCTTTTTAGTTCCTTTTATTTTGAATTGGGTCCAAAGAATGAGCAGTATTTGTACTAAAGGTGTTAAAACTATAGAATACTTATGGCTACATTTCATTGAATTATTTTAAATCTAATCAAAGTGTTACATTAATTCTGCATCACGTCTTACTAAGGCTGACCCTTCACGTACCATTATTAAGGCATTGCAAACATAAGCCACCACGCTTTGAAAATTATTAAACTTTTCTATAGATTAATATCTTCAACTAAAAATCTGACAGATAACAAATTAATTAGATCATGTGCTTCAAATTCTGATCATAAAGTTAGTTCTTAAAACTGTGAATTTGATAGACTAATTTTTTCAAAGAATGAATGGTTGGTTCATGGTTACAAATAAAAAATCAAAACTCTGTCTATAAATTAGTACTTTAGAAACATTAATCCAAATCACGATTTTATTGAAACAACTTGTATCGAAGTTTACTTCCATTTTTTATTTTTTATTTATTATTTTTTTTTTAATATACACAAGAATGTAACTCTACACAGTAAAATACTCTTCATTCAACTAATGCTAGTTTAATGACTTTAAGACTAAAAAGATATTACACAACGACATCAAAACATATAAACATTTCCCCTTACCATACAAAACACTCACTTTTAATTTCCAACTTGTGCCGCATTGTGCACATGACACAGCATGCCATTTCGCAGGCATGTGGAGGGACAATGTTGAATGACTCGTCGCCAAGGAACTTTCCCTCACGGTGATGTGGACCTTCTCTCTCAGGGCCAATGAACGTGACCAAGTGGCTAGGGGCGAGGGGCGAGTGTGGCACCAAAGTGGCCCCTGTAACTCCTCACCTCAAGCGCAGTCAAAGCAGGTTTTAATCAATCTCGTTGGCTTTTCACCACCCTCGGTTTAAACCAAACACCTCAGCATTAAATAACAGTGCATTTGACCCCCACAGCTTCCACGAATTTATAGATTATGGATGTTTCTTATACTTATGAATAAAAAAATATGTGACTGATCGTTTGTTTTTATGGACTACGCTTATAATATTATGTTCATCTAAAAACCAAACTTGAGGTGTTTTAGACATATGAAATTGTAAAATTCATCTTGCATATGGATGACCCTCCCCCAGGCCTCTTCCTGTACTGATAGACATTGGGTTTTAATAAGCTAAATAATTCTAAAAAATATATTTGTAGTAGCCTAAATTATTATTAAGACATTCTCCGCTAACAGAATGTGGCACACATGGCTATTGTTATCAGTAGTATAGTTATAAAATGAGAAACAGACAAGTTTGTGTTAGAAGCGAATGAGGAGTGAGCAAGCAAGTAGGGCCTAGCTTTATCATAGCAGAGAATAATACGTAACTCATCAGGAACCCTACAAACTGTGCTACTAGTTTGTAGGATTCGGCTATCTATAATAGTTGGCATAGTGAAACATACACATCTAGTGGATTTGAAGTTTTAGATATTAATGTTTAAATTATTATATTATCAGGTTTTGCGATTATTCATAAAAATTATTGTTCCAACCTTTATAGATGGAAGAAATATTTTTACTGTTTTAATCTCTTAATTCCATTACTTTTTAACACAATTGAATTAACATTAATTTTGAATAATGTTGTTTATTCACCAATAAGTGGTAGTTAATGTATTACTGACCTCGTGTTGTGAAAATTGTTTTACACACTGAGCGCTGTACGCAGCGCACTATCAACTTCGCTGTGTGTAACGTATCAGTTACATGGCCCCCGGTTGACGTACGTCCGGATAAATCATCCGCAGTCCCTGAAATATCGGCAGTTCCCCACAACGTGATATATTGAGCGGTGTTAATAATTAAAACCACGTTAAAAGATAACAGAAATATAAATAATGTGTTTTTTAAATATTGATTTCGAGATACTAACTGATTATTTGTCCTTTAAAAATTACTTAAGATTACGAATACAATAAGGAACCATTAAAATATTTGTTACTTTTCAAATTTCGTTTACCATCAAACGACATGGAATCTAAGAGTTGTTTGACAATGAACGGACTCATTGTTGTGATGCCACTTTTATGGAATCATTCCCGGATTAATTCCTTGTCGGTGAACAACTAACATTGGAATGTTTGTGGCTGGTGTACCGGAGGAGATGCAATCAGGTAATTTCCCTTGGAGGCAATTTCCCTCTTCCGTTATCGTTATCGGGTTCGTTATCAGTGGCGCTACGATTGTTCTCTTATCTTCACTATCGTAGGCGGCCAAATGTTCCTCAGCCTTAAATGTTAACGAAAATGTTGCTGTAAATTTGCGTAGATTTCCACTAAGTACTACAAGTATTTTTATATTATTATAGCAGTGCCAAATTCGTTTAGAGTTTAGAGCATTAAAAATATTTTTTCAGACAGTACAATTGGTTTATGTGTAAAAGGAGAAAATTAAATTTCAACTCATAATACTTTAAGGCCCCTGCACTTTATACCTGTCTTTCAAAAGATAATTTAGCAAACTGTAAATCACTTTATCGAATAAAAAAGAAACATAAGATCACTTCAAAAAGTATATTAATAGTTTTACAATTCCTCTCATTCACTGTAATGTTTTTGGCAACAAAGTAGTTGAACCAAAGTATATGATTCATACAAGTTTAATTTGATTTAATTGCCATTCGCAATTTGACTAACTTCTGACTATGAACCAATCCATTTCTGAACAAAAAGTTTAACAAAATATCTTGTAACTTAAATCAATTTTAAAATTTTAATATAAAATATTGAAATAGTTGTTAGTTTCCCCATTACTTAAACAAATACGTCCAAGCAATGTAAAGTATTTGTATTAAGGATGTTTGAACTATATAATACTTATGGCCACATTTCGTTGAAGTATTTTAAATCTAATCAATGTGTTACATTAATTCTGCATCACATCTAACTAAGGCTAACCCTTCACGTATCATTATGAAGACATTGCAAACATAAGCCACCACACTTGAAAAATTATTAAACTTTACTATCCATTAATATCTTTAACTAAAAATATGACGGATAACAAATGAATTATAACCCTCGCCACCTAACTTGACGAATGAATTTTCATTACTATTCAGTTAAAATTATTGGATAATCAGCTGTTCTATGAAAATTGACAAGTAACGTAAGCTCAATGTTTTTGGAAAAGTACCCCCTCTCCTCCCCCTCGCCCAACCCAGCTGGTTTTTGGCCATTCGGCAACTTATGTGGCGAAACTTTATAGATCATGTGATTCAAGTTCTGATCATGAAGTTAGCTCCAACAACTCTAAATTGGATAATCTAATTGTTTCAAGAAATGACTGGTTCAAATTCAAGCTTAAAAAATCACAACTATGTCTATACATTAACACTTTATAATACTGTTAATCCAAATCACGACTTAATTGAGAAAGTTTTTACTAAACATTATTTTCTTTTAAATTACTTTTCTTTGATATAAACAAATATGCAACTCCACACCGTAAAATATTCTTCATTCAACTAATGCTAGTTTAATGACTTTCAGGCTCAAAAAGAAATTACAGAACGACATCAAAACATAAAAACATCATACCTTACCATACAAAACACTCACTTTTAATTTCCAACTTGTGCCGCATTGTGTACGTGACACAGCATGTCATTTCGCAGGCATGTGGAGGGACAATGTTGAATGACTCGTCGCCAAGGAACTTTCCCTCACGGTGATGTGGACCTTCTCTCTCAGGGCCAATGAACGTGACCAAGTGGCTAGGGGCGAGGGGCGAGTGTGGCACCAAAGTGGCCCCTGTAACTCCTCACCTCAAGCGCAGTCAAAGCAGGTTTTAATCAATCTCGTTGGCTTTTCACCACCCTCGGTTTAAACCAAACACCTCAGCATTTGAACCCACGCAGCTTCCGTGGATTTATTTATTTAAGGGTGATATGTTTCTAATATAAAAAAGAAACTTAAGATCAGTTCAAAAAGTATGTTAATAGTTTTACAATTCCTCTCATTCACTGTAATAGGTAAGCTAATGGTTTTTTTGGCAACAAAGTAGTTGAACCAAAGTATATTATTCATACAAGTTTAATTTGATTTAATTGAAATTCGCAATTTGACTAACTTCTGACTATGACCCAATCCATTTCTGAACAAAAAGTTTAACAAAATATCTTGTAACTTAAATCAATTTTAAAATTTTAATATAAAATATTGAAATAGTTGTTAGTTTCCCCATTACTTAAACAAATGGAAAAAATAACAACTATAAATTGGAACCTGGACTACTAAACCTTACATGGTGTGAACGAGAAAATTGATTAAAAAATAAATCTCAGCCCCTAAGCCAAAAAAGATTTAATGAAAACTATTTTCAAAGTAAATAGACCTCATTTACACTATAAATACCAACAAAAAAATCTACTGGCAAACAAACTTTACACTGCACTATTGACCACCGAGGGAATCCATGCAATGTTCAACGGATGTGTTGTACGAGTCCCATCGTGTGAAGGCCTGCATTTCAATATACCCTCCCCCCGCGTCCACCCCTCTCCAACCCCTCTAGTCCATTATTATTCATATCTTTTATCAGTCAAATGAACAGTGACGTTCCACTCAAACTTCTCTTCATCCGCTGACGAGAGGTAATTGGGACTAAATTGAACGATGATTCATCTAGACTCTTTTACATTCATCCCGTTAAATATTACAGTTTATTTAGAATAATTTACCATCGTTTACAAAGTAAATCGATGATATTGGATTGTTATGTTGTACGTTATTATTTTGTCATTTTGCTTTATTTTTTAATTTTTACATTATTTTTTACATAATGAAGTCCTCGTTAATTATATAGGGTTTCCCTGACTACCCATACGCCTCTCTTAAAACTTACGGAATTGTTTTTTCACAAAAACAAATTGTGTCATTATTGGTAAACCGCGGTAAAACCGCGTAAACCTCTTTTTGCTCTATCGATAGACACCAACTTCAATGTACAGGGTTTATGAAAAGTAACCTTTCTATACAGGAAGTAACTAATTTAAAATACAAATCCCCTCTTTTTATGAAATATTGTGATTTCACGCGTTAAGACAACTTTACAATTTAAATCCTAATGGTGTGGAAGATAATGGCTATGGATTTTTTACCCCTCACAAGAATTACACGAAGCGGATTTTTGAATCCAATATCAATGAAAATTTTTATAAACAAAAATGTCTAGGCATAAAAATATCTTAGAATCTCACTTTAAATAATTTTCCATTACAAATTATTAGTTTTCTCATGATTTTTTTATTTGTTTATACTTAAAATATAGCAAAAAATATTGAAAATTTATGGGAAAGTCAAACGGATTTCCTGATAATGGGGATTTTATGATGTTTGTTTAAGTCTCTAAGGGCCGGTTTCCGAGTCCAGGGTTATCTCTATTCTCGGACTAAAATCCAGTATAAACCAGTTTTTAGTCTAGGACTAAAGAAATTGGGTTTCGGAGCTCAAGGATACCTAAACTCTAGGAATATCGCTAACCCGAGAGTTAACTCGGGAGGGATATTCCCGGACTTAAGTAGTGTAAAATTGCGGCCGCTGGCCCAGTTCAAGGTCACCTGAGGGATGACGTCATCGAGGTCAATGACCTCATCGATGACGTCATCGATGACGCAATCGATGACGTCATCACTAATGACGTCATTTCGATGACGTCACACCCATGACGTCACAGAAACGACGTGCTGATGACGTCATCACCCCTTACGTCATCAAAATGACGTCACCGACGCCACTGAGGTCAAGGTCATGCCGAAACTTAAAATTTTTTGGCACTTTTGCCGTTTCTCGCACTACGCTCCGAGTTTCAGTCAGAGTCCTCGTGACCTTGACCACTTGGAGCGAATTTCCGACGAGAAACGGCAAAAGTGCCAAGTTAAACTCGAGTTTCTGACATGACTCTGCCTAAATGGGCAATCGGTTATCCCTCAGGTGACCTTGAACCAGTACAACGCCCGCAATTTCATGTTACTGTGACCTTGAAAACTTAACAACGGAGCGCCGACACCGATGCGCACCCCACGACAGCCACCGAGTGACTGACTGTCAGGCTCTGTGTACTCTAGGTATATGGGGAAGTGGAGGGGGAAATCTCAAGGTCATCCAAATGGAGTTTTAAAAAAGTTGAAGAGTAGAAAGACTACTCTTGTGCTTCCTGGGCGACCTCATCAATTTCCAACGGATCTGTAAACCAATCCGATCTGTAGAGGCAGGAGTCCAGAAAACAGGTGCACCACCCATCAGGTTGTCCGTAGCACTTCCGACAATTGGTAAGATTGGAGAAGTGAAATTTAATACACCGCTGCGGACAACAAGTATAAAAGTATTTGGATTTGTAGATTTTGAAAGTTTGTAGTACCGGTGGTGGCAGCTGTTGGTTCTTGCATCTACACCTGCAACATCCGAAGCATTCACATTGCCGGCAGGCCAGCCCATCCACTTGCCACTTTGGTAAGAGGAAACACTTATCCTCACAGCAATAGGTTGTCCCCGTCTCTTCCTCCCAACGCTTCTTTGCACAATATGTGACGCCTTGTATCTCCAAACACCTATGCTCGCAACATGAGATGCGCTTACTTTCCATAGTTGATGTTGCTTTGACGAGGGAGCACGATGAAGTGATGCTGTGGTCAGTGGAAATGGGGTTTATATAAACTAAGGTGAGTGGAGGGGGAAAGGTCAAGGTCATCCAAATGGAGTTTAAAAAAAAGAAAAGAGTAGAAAGACTACTCTTGTGTATCTATAGCGATTTCATTGATAGTGAGTGCTTCTGTATGCCAAGTTGATCTGTACTGACAGGCTCCTAAATAATGTTTGCAAAAACCTGCAAAATGATTGTTGCACAATTTGCAGCCAGTTAGCTGTTTTAGTGTGAATTCAATGCAACGTTCAGGGCAACAAGTGTACTTATGCCCTCTCATCTGGTACACATGGAATGTCTTCAACTCTGGTTTAGGCTTCTTCCAAGACTTGCACTTACACATGCATTGACCAAAAGCTTCACATTTTCTACACGCCAGGCCATCCGCAACATCAATGTCATGCGGCCATGAAAAACATTTCCGTTCGCAACAGTAGTTGAGTTGACTCTCCATGTTGCTGTGGTGAAGGTGCGCGATGAAATGACGCTGCAGTCATTGAGAGTGCACCTTAAATAAACTCAGTGGAGGGGGAAAGGTCAAGGCCATCCAAACGGAGTTTTAAAAAAGATAACTAGTCGTCCTCCTCCTCCTCATCCGTTGTACTTAGAGAGCTGTCAGACGAAGAGCCCCGTGCAGGTGCTCCCCAGATGAAAAACAAATCAATTTTAAAACGAAGACCAGGATCTTGCATCATCAATTCCTTTAATTTGTCACATACTAAGTCCACCTTGTGTAAGGTGTCAACAACAAGCTTCCAATTTGTTGGCTCAATATAACTTGTAGTAGAGTCTGCCTCGCTGATAACCACATCCTCCGGCCGTATTGGAGTGTAAAGATGTGTAAAGTTCTTCAGCTGTAGCTGAGGTTCAGGCTGGCTGGAAGTGGAAGGTTGAGTGTGGACCCCTGTCGCATCGAAATCCATAGTCATTCTACATTCAATGTTGGGGTTTTCGTTTAATACATACACCAATTTCTCATGCAACATATCCACTTCTGCCGAGTCTTGCAGATGAACATTCCAGGAAAATGGCCATTCTTCATCCGTAGTGGAGTCAACTCGAGAAAGAGTGCTGTCCGCCATGATAGCTAAGCAAGGAATGATGTGAGCTACAGACTGTGGTAACAGTATTGAAAAGTAGAGGGGGTAAACCAAAAGTATGTGGAGGGGGTGTTTTCAAGGTCATTTAATTTGGGTTTTAAAAAAAGGAAATAGTGGAGGGGGAATTCTCAAGGTCATCCAATTTGGGTTTTAAAAAAAAGGAATGAAGGTTACTCCTCTTCAGCCTCGTTGTCCCCCACATCCTCATTAGCCTCATCTTCATCGACGTCAGACTCGCCGTAAGGGTAGATCGGGGACATGGGCGAATATTGTGGAGATTGTTGACCGTTGTTATCGTCCCCTTGCATTCTGACTTGGGACCAATCATAATTTAAATTCATTTGTATTATGATTCCAGGGTTGTCCCGCAGTATTTCCTTCATCCGTTCGCAAATTGTTTCCAAATAGTGAACACTATCGATCGACAGTGTCCAACCCGTACTTGTACCGACATCAGTAGTGGAGTCAGCTTGGCTGATGGTGTTGTTGTCTGCCATGGTTGCTTGTCGGACAAGGAATGACGGTTGATGTGATGCTCATGCAGGAACATGGTGAAGTGGTGGGGGGTGTGGTGGAGTAGTGGGGGTATTTTCAAGGTCATCCAAACGAAGTTTTAAAAAAAGGAAAACCTACAAAGTAACATTGAAACTTTCCAATTGATGGTGGCGAGCGTTTTCTTCTGCAACCTTGCCGACACATGTGACTATGCCATACAGTATGAAAAGTACAACCATAATAAGGCCGAACAATAAAAGATAGCCGTTGACTATCATGATATTTTCTGAGTGGATCTGCTTTCTTCTTATCGCCCTCTCCTGCATCCTCTTCTCCAACTCGTGGACGAAGTCACAACATGCGTGAGGACATCTTTCATCTGTTGGTAGGTTTGCCATTGTTGATGTTGTCGGTGTGGCTGTTGAAGATGGAATGAGGTTTCCAATTGCGATGTGCCATGTACACCAATAGTCAAGTGGTGGGGGTAACAAAGCAGTGGAGGGGGAAGTTTCAAGGTCATCCAAATTGTGTTTTAAAAAAAACCTATCTTGTTACTGAGCTTATATGTCAGTAACAAGATAGGTGTTTTTGCTCTTTTACTTCTTTAATATAATGAAAAAATATACATATTCTACAATGGTTAGGACAAGAAATACAACTGCTAGTCAGCTGAAGTAGTCCAAGTTGTCTGGCTCGGTCTTCATGGATGCTGGTGAGGAAGCCGTTGAGGAGTGTCCAGGCTCTTCCTTTGACTGCCGGGTGTTCCGTATATTGCAAGCGTAAACTTGCACATTTATACGGTAGCCTCGTGCCACCATCAGCTGCAACTCCTTGTATAAGTCGTTTAGCTCCTGCTGAGTCTTGATGCTCACCTCCTCGTAACTTGCGCAACTGACGTTGAGAGACATCCTGATGTTGCTAGGTTGGCTGCTGGAGTAGAAATGAAGCCGAGGCACAGCGTTTGGAGGTACATGGAAAAGTGGTGGGGGTAATGGTGGTGGGGGTATGGAAGATGCAATTAAACACTTCTAAACTTTTTCCATTGATACAAAGGGATGGAACAAATAGCACAGGTGTCCTTGTAGTTTTCAAATCTAAACATTGGTGCTAGAAATCCAAACTGTTTTCTACCACCTTCCTGTACGAACCGTCGAAGGTCTCTGACGGCAGCATTGCCACAAGGCCTACAAAACTTTTCCCCGTCTTGGAACCTATACCAGGAGTTTCCCGAATACCCTCTATTATCTTTCTTGTACTCTTCGATATCCTGTTTTACTGTTATAGGGATATTATCTCGTAAAGCCGTCTGGAATAAAGATGCGTCAGTTATAACTCGTTGTAAGCAAAGCTCGTACAAGGTGCTCATCGTTTGCTAGTTGGCAACAGAATGACCGTTTTTCGCATCCAAGCAGGTTTGAATCCTAGTGCGGTAGTGGGGGTAATTACGGTAGTGGGGGTAGTTGTGAAATGCAAAGGTCAAAGGTCAAGGTCACCCGCGAAGTTTAAAAAAAATGCAACATATCAATACGTGAAGTTTGTCACATATTGATATGTTGCATTTTTTGTTTTTTTTTTTATTTTTTTGTCTTTTATGATTCGTTTATTTATAAAACATTACAACAACAACATATGTACAACATTAAAACTTAAATCTAACACTGCTGCTTGTCAGCGATGTGGATGGTCAACTCTGTAGAATTGCTACCCGTGCAGCCGTGCGACACCAGGTATAGACACCCGGGTTGAATAGAGCGAAGATCCTCGTTTTGTAGAAGATGGACGAATCTCTTGGGCAGGTACACCTGGAACTTTGGTTCATCCCCCGGAGTAAACGGCGCCTCGCTGAGACTGCAGCAGATGGCCTCCCCAACTATAGTCTCCATCTTCTTCATAGCATGGATTATGTAGTGCTTCTCGTCTTTTAGTTCCGAGCACTTCTTTACAGGTAATATTGTTGACTTGGAGTGAGCATTGAACTGCTCGACCAAAGTCTGAAGGAACTGGTGAGATGCCATGGTCAGGTTACAGATCGTCTTCTTGCTCGGAGATGTTGTCGTCTCGGAATCTCGAGTAATACTCATGCCAGGTCCCTGTCTGCTCCCCACTTATATACTCTCCGTTACCCCCACCACTCCCCACTTCCCCATTTTGAAGGTAAGAGGCGAGTTTATAGGCATTTTTCAAAGCGCAATGTCTATCTTTATCATGTTCTGGGCTTTTTGTACAAATACATATGGTTTCCAGCATGTATTGATAATTCTTATCCAATTCCACATCATTAACCGGAACATGAGTAAATCCTTCGATCCATCTTTTCTTTTCCAGCCCCTTTGTGTAAATATTGGTAAACTTGTCTGAAAAGTGATGCATAATGTGATACAAGTCCGTGTAACTTGTAAAACCATCATACCAATCGATATGATGGAAGTGTTTTGAAATCCATCTGTTGGTAGTAGCGGCTTTACTAGTTAAAGACGAATAAGAACATGGTGGTTTAAATAAAAACGAATAAGGAACACTTGTATTCATGTCCAAAAACACAAGTTCTTTTATAATGAATCTATCATCATTACCACGAAATGCTTGAAACTCAATAATACCAGGCTTGGACTTTACTTGTTGTTCTTCTCCCTTGTCCATTTTGAAGGTCACACGTCTGCTCATTACGAAGTCAGGAGGTCAACTGATTTCCACACCACGGTAGGTACTACTTTTATACCCGGCCGTACAGTTGTTGGCGCGTTGGTGTATATTTAACGTGGGCACCGTCCCCAATAGGCCTAACCCCACAAAATTTTGGTTATTGTTTTAAAAACTAACCATTGTTATTTAAGTTTCCATCTTTATATTTTCCTTGTTTTCATATTCATCACTAACACTTGATTCTTCTCCTCCATCTTCCTCTTCTTCCTGTTTTACTGATTTCTTATGTAGTTGAGCGTACTTTTCCAATTGTCTCCACATCTGTACTTCATGAGGAACTCTATTAAATATAGAAGTATCTACAGGTCCGTATAATATAGGTGCGTCCGGTTGTTTGTCCAAAGTGTCTTCCAGATAATCTTTAATAATCGAACTTGAAAACACCAGTTGTCTCAAGTATCTTGTTATAGGTTCAGTAGCACAAGTTAAAATGAAAAACTCCTCTCGATTAAGTTGAATTTTGTTATCATGTCTTGTTGTGTCTCTAAACCGTAGCTGATGATCACCACGTTGTTTAATAATATCAATTTCCACATTTGAATCCAAAAGTCCTACTCTTGTCTTTCTTCCAAACATGTTACTACTTAAATAGCATTCTAGCAGATGCAAATGTTTCATAAACGATTCCCAAGCACTGTCCGTAAACAAAATCATTTTGGGTCCATGAGTTAAAATTACAGTAGGGGAATAATCTGTAGATTTCATAACACCGATTAAAACACTTTTATCCAAACTGGAAGAGATTGGGTAAAATATTCGCAAAAATACCTCACTCAATATGTTTGGAGAAATATTATCTTCAATATCCCTTTTTCTCTTTTGTATAGTCTTTCTTCTTTTACCTTTTTCTTCAACATTATTACTGGCGTGAAGTTGTCCGCAAACGTTTTGTTCACCTCCTTCCTGGTGACCTTGAGGATCTAAAAACTCAGATATCTCCTTCTCAATATCTACCACATTTTCAGGTGTACCACTAGGAGAAGCCATATTGAATACGATGCTACCCATACAACAGTAGGCAACAAACTGATGAGGAGCGGTCTGTACGCTCTGCTTTTATACTCGCGGAATGAAACAAAACCAGTTCTTACAATACATTTTTAACAATTCCAGTTAAAGGTGTGTATGTTACGATTTTATCATGTAGAATTAAACAGTATGCAGTTGTATTAGCCGGTATAGCATCGTTGAATTCCATTTCTATTTTTATATCCACACTTGATGACTTTACTGATTCATTTTGTTTAGAACAATCGATTACAACTATTGGGTAGGCATCGAAATATTTGTCAGGTGATAATAAAGGTGTATTTGTTTTACCGTAATATGAACTTTGGAATCTCGCGTACATATCGTACAATATACTGTATTTCTTCTTAGTGAATGACACATTTAAATTGTCGTATGGAAAAAATTGTGAATTTAAATAAACTTTAATATTTTTCAAGTCACAATGATCAAATTGTCCTGCATGTTTAGTAATGGCGTCTCTTCTACCTGTTTGTAAACCAAATATAATATACCTGGCTCGTTCTACATAATTCGATGTTTTAACAGTCCAAGTGTGTCGATCCGTAGTAGGTAAACTGGGATGCTCATGAAATTCCCAACTTCTAAATGGAATAACAATATCACGATCGGCTTTTAATTTTCTTAAAAGTAGCATTCTATGCTCGTCAGCCAATTTAACATGTGGAACTCTCCATACAATTTTGTCTAATTTTAATTTCCATTCTAAAGTCGCATCTGTAGTAGCATCTGCAGCTTTAATAATGTCTTTATCGTTAGAAGATCTCAACAAAACTAATTCTTGTTTAACGTTTAATATTATTTTCCTATAATCTTCAGCAAAACCAAGCAACAAACGTAATGGAATATGAAAATCAAAATATCCATTTGGATTTGGAGTGATCGTGTCAATCGTAGGTAATACCCATCCGGCAGGTTTAAGTAAATTGATTTCATTGGGTGTTATAGATGTTAATCCTTTTAAAGTTGTCGTAATACCTACTTTTTTAGTGGAATCAACTGTTACACCTGATATTTCATATCTAATTTCATCAAATAGGAAAGCCATAGGATTATTTATAAATGGAACTGTTGTACCAACAGTAGTACCGTCCTTTTTAGTAACTTGTCCTTCAATATACAAGTAACTTTCACATGGTAGTGTGTAAATGTCTTGATTTTGTATGGGAATACGAATTTCATCGTTATTGTTTAATTTCGATGAAGTGTAAGGGTTGTGGGTGTGATATTCTTTTTCCCATAGGGTTTCGTCGAATGTTGGACCCTGCGCTATATCCAGTATATCCATAATCGGTTAATTTTAATCCAATTCTCTCTAAGAAACGAATGTTCTCGCGTGTTAACTCCTCCACAGCTGAAGAGCTACTAATGCGGTTTCCCGTAGGTTGTTCGCTTTTAAATGTTAAACCCATGGTTTTGTATTAAAGTGTCGATTTTAAATGTAATCTAATCGTAATAGGCTCTTCTCTGAAGTCTACCAAGTTACCGTCTTGATCCAATACGCTCAACACGATGTCTGAAATGAAAGTGGTGTTCAACGGTAGATATACCAGGTTTTGTGGCTTTTCAACAATTTTAAATCCAGGTGGTACACTTGGGTAAAAAGTATGTATGATGTGGGTGTTAGCCCCATCCCTGTAAGCACCTTGTATAATGTTACAAGTTATGTCTATACTATTGACTTTTAATATTGTTACTGTTTTCTTACCGGAATGTGTTACATCTGGTTCTAATACAGGCCCATCGTTGGAAAATCCTAATAAATCACCAATTGAGTTTGGTTGAGTGAAATCTATATAATATTTGGAAGTAATTTCAGCTTTCATCGTATTATTATTACCTTTTAATGTTATATTGTCTTTTCCCATTTTAGTTTGCAAAAATTCATTTATATGATCAATTTCATAAGAACCTGTGGGTAACCTGCACTCTTGTAAGTCTGTAAATTTTCCACTGGCATCCTTTCCCTTATAATAATGCAATATGTTATTTTTACCTTCCGTAACATTGGGAATAGAGTTGTACGTTGTAAAATCCAATAGTGCCGCCTCCCAAAACCTTCCTTTTTGCAAGCGTAACGCTGGAAAAAGGATACTTCGTAAAGTGGACGATTTTCCTGTTAATGATACCGTATAGGAAGACATCTCAATAGTGACTGATACTTTTAGCTAGAAATTCCAAACATAAATGGCCGCATATTGAAGTATTATCAGGTTGTTCTCTTTTATAGTTATAATATATGTTTTTAGCAGATTTAAAGTAATTTTGAAGTTCTTTTGGTGGTGGCAAATTACCGAAACTATCAAAATAATATACATTGTTATTTAGTTTCTTATAACAAACCCAATGGGTGCCAGGCCCTTCAGTATTATCCAAATTTACAATTCCAGTCTCATTTTGCCACATTTTCTTTTGTAAACTGTCTTTCATAAACACACCGCGAAAAAATGGTATTTTTAAACAGGAAATATATTTAAATAATTCAATATTGGTTAATGCTTTATGTGGTATGACCAATTGATTTCTTTCATTTAATATGCACGATAAGGTCTTAGGTAAAGACCTGCCCCGTTTTTTACCATTGACCACACGGTGGGCTTCTTCCTGCCTTTTCTTGTAGATCGTCGTCTTCTTTTTATATTTCCTCCATGTTTTCTTGTGGTTGACCTCCTTTTTACTCTCTTCTCCTCCTTCTTCCACCTCCTACTGCTGTTTTAGCCTTCATACCTGCTGTTACTGCTAAAGCTGCTGCTTTTTCTGCTATGCTAGCGTCACTTGATTTTACTCGTTGCCAAGCTATGTCCGCAAGCTTTTTGTCAGCTATTGATCTATTTTTTGAATCGGCAAACGTGGAATATGCGATATCGTGTTCTTTACAAGCCTGATCTAACTTGTTTATGCCAGGATCGCCTCTTTCCAGTCGTTTTTTCAATTTAGTTCCTGGTCCGCAATACTGATAACCTCCTGGTATATGAAATTCGTATGGTAATGCGTCTATTGCTCTATTTACTATGGATCCTACTGGAATTGGTTTTAAAGCTTTACTTAACAGAGAAACCGCTGTGGACGTGATCCCACCTCCTTTTCTTGCAGTGTCTCGATATGGACTGATGTACTTGAACGTCATTATTGTCCTTTTATAATGGCAATGTGCAACTCATGTGTTAACTCTATGACAGGTTGCACATAAATGAAGTCATTTATTGAGTTATTTACTTAAATATCAATATCACCCCAATCTGATGATCTAAACTGTTTCGTTTTAGGGTTAATAAAGTATTTATTATAAATTTCTCGTTTAATATACTCACCTCTCATGGATTCAGCATAAGTATTATGACCTGATTTTCCTTGAAGAATATCTGGTGTAAAATGATTGTGTAAATCAAATATCGCATTACCTAAAACTTTTACAAGAAAATTAACAGTGACAGCATTATCTACATGTTCAGGGTCTTTAAGGTTTGTTATACGTTTATTATTACAATTATACACTTTACTATCCTTTAATGATGTTGTAATGGTCTGTCCTACAGTTGCAGCATCATTTGCTTCTCTTCCTTGTTCCAAGTCTCTTATCACTCTATTATTACATGTAAACCATCTAAAATATTTATCTGGATCTAGATGTACGGTTTGTGATAAAGCAGCTGCATCATGTTTTTCATAACCCCATCCCATATTTGATAACTTTTTATCCATGCAATCCCAAGCATCATTTTTGTATGTTAATAAATTAAATTTTTCATTACCTTGAACAAA
The DNA here is from genome assembly GCA_030545055.2 of Neoaliturus tenellus. Taxonomy (NCBI): domain Eukaryota; kingdom Metazoa; phylum Arthropoda; class Insecta; order Hemiptera; family Cicadellidae; genus Neoaliturus; species Neoaliturus tenellus. The sequence goes on along the minus strand of CM061532.1, from coordinate 74,197,788 downwards.
TTCATCCCCTTGCTTCGATACTACTTGATCTTGTTTTACAAAAGAGGTTGTTTCTTGTTTTAAGGTTTCCATCATTTGACCCACTGTTGCACCATCTGATGGCGCCGAACCATCTTTAACATTTGCTAAACAATTATTAAAACAATCTATAACCCCTACATCACGTATGATGCAATGATCTTTAATATATTTTAGATTTACAGCATCGTTTTCAGTTTTTGGATAGCCTATATCATTAATAACAAATTTATAAAAAGAAAATCCATCTTTTGTCTTTTCAGGTATCAAAGAATGTAAATAGCGTCTATTTACGCTGTCTTTTGCATCTTTAGGGTCATCTACGTTGGATATACGTTTATTGTTAGCACTATACGTTTTCCCATTGAATTTTAACGTATTTTTTAATTCAGATGACAAATAACCTTTGTTTATTGCATCACCGTTTTGATTTGGTTTACCAACGTTGATGATTCTATGATCTTCTGCGTCATATGTGTTATTTTGTAGTCTTAATGTTGGCGATATCTTTTCCTTTAATATTTTTAAATTTATTGCATCGTTTTCATCCGTAGGATCTTTTATGTTTTTTAACCTTTTATTACTCATATCATAATCTCCATCAGGTGTTTGTGGTAAACCAGCACTTCTTTTTAAACTATTGGCATAATATAACCCATCCGAGGAGTAACGTCCGAACTTGTCGACACTCATGGTGCAACTGAATAGTATTCTAGGGAGTAACGCATTTTTATGAGATTACCCCACGGTTTCGGAGTTCATCCACTAAAGCCACCCATTCGTTTTCCAATCCAGTATGACCCGCTTCTTTAGCTTCATGTATTAGTTTCATTCTATCCACCAATTTATTGATATTATTGTAATAAATCACATTTGTGTTATATAGTTTCTTCATTAAACCTGTACCTGTAACAGACTTGTTTCTTTTTCTTGGTTCTGGAGCACTTATATCCAAAGTGGATGACACAAACCTTCGTTTTACAGGTTTTCTTGGTATTATTGGCATTGGTTGTCTTCTCGTTGTTGGTATTAACCTGGATACAAATTCTCTATATTTTAAAGACTTTGATCTAAAAACAGGTTGGTCAGCTGAATACTTCCTCCTGTATGCATTAGTTTGTTCCAAAATCTTTTTATATGCTTCCATGTCTTTTTCTTTAACTAACAATTCTAAAGGCTTATTTTCAAATAATAATTCAAATAATCCCCTTGTGCCCTTATATCTTTGATTACCAACAATAATATTATCATGTTCATCAATGTTTACCGGGCTATTACCAACCATTAAACCGTCTTCTGTTAGTCTTACCCCATAACTATGGTAGTTTTTATTAGGATTTGTTCCAGCTAACATTTTTATCATGTATTTCCTTCCTAAAGGTCCTTTGTTATGAATGTTTTCACCCAACAAGCTTATGTTTGACGGACCTTCCCTTGTCTCTTCTTCTTTTTCCTCTTCACTAGCAGTTGATACAACTTCATGTCCTCTTTTGGCTTTTACTTCATATAATTCTCTTATTCCACTATAGTCAGGTGATTCTAGCTCTCTTTCAGGTTCTCCACCGGTAAAACCACTATACGTAGAGGATTCCGGGTCTTCATCACTAAACTCTTCTGATTTTACATTTTCTCTTTCAAACTTCGTAATAGGTGCAATCGCATCTCCTTCCAATACAGGTTTAGCAAATTTTTTGTTTAATTGTTTCAAGGGTTCAGTAATAGGTTTAAAAGTAGATTCAAGGAATTTCTCCCTCTCGCTAATACCTAGTTTCAATGCTCTGTTTTTAGCCCGAATAGAATCACTAAGTGATTTTATTTCTTTTACTAATTTTTCTTGGTTAACCATGTTTGTAGCAAGACGTGTTGTACAACAATGAATGTGTTATACCGCGTTTAATGTATTAATATAAATTTATCAAATCCTATCCTGTATCGACCATTGTTTAGCGGTTGTTCCTTCATAATTGTTAGGAACCCATACTTTTCAGCCCAAGCCTTTCCACACAACTCTTTAAATCGTTCAAATGTCATATCCGCATTTACATGATCAAAATATATATGTTTTAGGTTGGTTTCGTCCTGTTTAAATACAATTAACATGTTTGCATTGTCTCTAATGAGTTGTTTAGGTATTTTGCTGTAAGTTTGGCCAATATAAATGCTATCTATGTTGTTATGTCGACCCATAGCGAAGTAATTCCTTATTGTGTTTTGGTTTTCACAAGATACATCGTCGAATATAAACACGGAGAATGGTTTAGCTTCTTGTGGCTGCATGACACTCTCGCTTGCATTAAACTTTAAATATTTAACTTCAGGCACATTAGTCAGTATCTTTTCCAATAATTGATACTTTGGTTGTTGTAGTGATTTTGAAAATACATATAGATTGTTAAATCGTAATCCTTTAGGGTTTGTAATCAAATTGAATACTACATTAGTTTTTCCACAGTTGGAAGGTCCGGTAACCAGACAACGAACGGTGTTTGGTAACAAATTGCCATGTTTCCCACTATTGAATTCTGAATTATCCACTGTGAGTTCATCTATATTATTAATAGTAAAACTCTCTTTTTGTGGTACTATCTCCATCCTTTGTAATGGTTCAACCTAAAATGATTCTCTATCGTTATATCAAATCCTTTTTAGGTATCCAAGAATCTTCCGTCTTATTAAATCCTAACCATCGTACTTTGACCTTATCTTTTTTCCGTTGCAACACCTTTTCAACTAAATATACATCGCCTACTGTTGATTTTAACATTTCATGTCCATAAAACCCTCCTTCAAGCAATTGTCCTTTATTATCTTTTAAAATATATGTCTCAGGTACTGTAGGTTGTACTTTGAATACAGTAAAAACCTCATTGGTCCAATTTGGCAGGTATCTTTTACTGAATACACCTTTATATTTACTTATTCGCACTTTATCACCCACATTAAATTTTTTAGGCTTTAGTTTTTCAACTTTTGGTTTAGTATTCGTTTTTATACGTTTTAATACAAGGTTTTCATTTTTACTAGTTACTTGGTTTGGTTTCATCCCGATAGTCCTATGAAATTTGTTATTGTAATCGTTTATAAGTTTTGGTAACATATCAATCCATATGTGCGATCCTCTGTTGGAAAACATTTTATACATTGCACTTTTTAAAGTTCTGTTGAATCTTTCGATTATTGAGGCTTTTACTTCTGAATTGGTTGAATAATGGTTTATATTGTGTTTTTTCATTAAATTTGCAAATTCCTTATTAAAATATTCTTTTTCATCATCTGTTTGTAAATGTTTAATAGTATGTTTGTCTCTTTGTATAGCTGTTTCCATTGCTTTTGTAACACTTTTGCCACTTTTATCTTTTAGTGGTAAAGCATCTGCCATTTTTGAAAAACAGTTAATAACAGTCAATATGTATTTATATCCTTTATTTTGTTTGCTATAAGGAATCATTTCGATTAAATCCGCTTGATATAAATCATTAATTCCTTTGATCACCGTATTTCTTCGTGGAAACTTTCTTCTTGCAGGTTTATGAAGTTCGTTGACAATTTGTTGCTTCAAGTCCTTCATATTGCAGGTTTCAATGTTTGTTGTATCACATGTATAATCACAATGAATGTTGTTTTAAATACATACCTAATATATATTCACTACCTTCATCGTCACTATCACTCATCACCGTTTCTACAAACTCCACCGGATTAAAGTTAAATTGTTTCAATTGTTCTTTTAACTTTTCAATTTGTTGGTCCTTTACTTCTAAAACACTGTGAAGGTGTGATATGTAGTCCGCTGCCTCGTTGATGCTTGCTACTCTGGGATCGCCTAACTTCAAGCTGGGAACTACACCCTGCAGCCTGAAGTACGCCATACGCCTTTCTTGCTCCTGCCGTTGACCAGGACTGAGCAAGCCTTGCCCGTCTTGGCTCACCTCCAGCAAGGTCCGTAGCATCGGAGCTTTGCAAGCGTTTGCCCGAGCAACAGTTATGCTATGGAATGGTCTAGCAGGTCCACGAGTAGCAGGCAGGACATTGGCAGCACGCCTTTTTGAAGAAGAAGCCCGAGAAGTTTTGCAGTTGGAAGCCATGTTGAAGTGCGGTATTCAGCTAAGCGATACAAAGCAGAATAACCAAACTGCACATCAATACCCGTATATATACACTTATCAGTGGTGGGGGTACTAGTTAACCTTGGTAAAGTGGGTCAAGGCCATCCAAAAACATTACCAGAACGGGGGATAGATCACTAAGTGGCATGTTAGTCCATTGCCACAGAGTGATCTATCCCCCGCTCTGTATTTCACATTCACGCACACATTCATACATACACACAAGTCCCAGTCCAAGTCTTTACCCACACACCTATCCACTCTCATCCTCACTATCATCACTGTCCAACAGGCTTTCACACTTCCTAATCAGTTTTTCCCATTTACTCCGGATATAAAGTAGCTCCCTGCGAGTATTCTCTAGCATTCTGTCCCTTTGCTCTATGACTTCGTCGTACCACTCGATGATGTTTGGTGGAGTCTGGGTTGATGCGTCCATCGTGGTTGGTTGAGAAGCTCCGCTGCTCCGCAACTCCTTCCTCACAGGACCAAAGCCGGAGAATCGGACACGACTCCTTGACGAAGGCCCCGATCGGATTGGTCCAATGCTCGGGCTGGAGTTGGAGGCGGCCGGGCCAGAGGTAGAGGCTGGGACGTTCATAGCAGACATGGTGGTGTTCAGCTTAACGGTGTAAAGCAGAATGAGAGGACGGTTGATCACCACTCCTATATATACCCATTTTTAGTGGTGGGGATAACACGGGGGGGGGGGGGTTAAAAGAAATTTTGCTTAGTCTTCCCGGTCATCAGTTTTACATACCTTTAGCACACCCATTATTTTTGTTTCTTCAATAACTTTACACACCTCAAAAACCCAAGCAAACAGCTCATCTATGTTGTTATAATTAATTTTTGTCCAGTGTTCATACTTATGAGTTTGGTTGTTTATAATACATAGATAAAATGTAGACCCGTCTCGTCTTATACAATACTCAACTTCCATTCTATGCTGGTTTAGCACTTCCCAAGCATTGTGTTGATCTATCAAGAAGTCACCACCTTTGTAATTGTACCGTGACATGTTTACCACGGAGCACAGAAACAGACTGAAGCAAATGAACGGCTCATACAAGCTTAGTAAGAGCGTTAGAGTGGGGGTATCACGTGATACACAACATTAGTTGTAAGGTTAGCACTTTACTTTAAACAGTAATTTATATGGGTCAAGGTCATTCAAACTTTGAAAAATTTTTACCTCCAAACACTTGTAGCAAGCTACAAGTGTTTGGAGGTAGGTTTTAATTTGTTAAAGATTTTTGTAACTTAGTCTTCACCCTCAAGGACACGGTTTGAGATTGTCCCAGTGACTTTACGTCACCGCCAGGTTAAAGTATTATACAAGTCAAGTGTTTTTTTTTTTTTTTTTTTTTTTTTTTTTTTTTTTTTTTTTTTACCTGACTTGTATAATACCCCTCTCCCTTACTTTAAGAGGGTTAAGACTAAATTTGGAAAAATAATTTGGAAAAAAGACTTTTAAATATTGTCCAACACAACCTAACAATTTTGAATTTTTTTTTTTTAGTGGGCCCATGTCCTAGTCCATTTCCCACACGGTTTGGCATCCTTCCCTTCGTATTAGATAGGCTTTAGGGATGAAAAATTCTCTTTGTACCATCCGAGGTGGTACTTGCATTGTACAAAGGTGGCCTTCACCTTTTACAACGATTTCTACTTTTTTATTACCTGCTCCATAGGTCTGACCAATAAAATAATATTTTTCATCAACCTTTAGCCTTCTAATATCCCGCGGTTGCGGGCCGTGGGGATGTCTGAACTTGAACGTTTTAGGCTTAATATAAAGAGTGTAGGGTTTGAATTGCCGAAATTTGACTGTACTTTTAAGGTGTCGTTGGCAGCGATCTCCTTCTGCACAGGCAAGTTTCTGGCAACACAAAACCCCAAACTTACTTGACATCCAAGCGTAATCGCATTTCTTACCCTTGCCAGCAGGGGCTTTAACACGCTTACGTTTTTGTGTTGGACTCTTTAGTGGAGTGTCTTGGAGCTTCTCCGAATTAGGCTGGCTAGAAGGAATGGGGGTGGAAGGGGGTAGAAGGGGCAAAGATTGGTCAAGAGGAATGGAGCAAACAATTTTGGGTGGGGTAGGGGAACGTGTTAGGTCTATGGTGGGAAGTTCGGGGGAAAGGATGAGTTTTTGAGACGATTTGGATGGCAGGTCAATAGTGGGAAGTTCAGGGGAAAAGATGGATTTACGGGGTGGTTTGGTTGGTGTGGACGGTATGGGGGATATGGGTAAGGGACATTGGGATTTGGAATAGGATAAAATTTTCCGGGTTCTGCTGTAGGGAGTGATCCTCGACCTGGACGTCTCTTCAAAAACCGCAGACTCCGATCCTGAGTCCGATAGCAGAGAGAGTGCTGGAGACGCTACCGGGACTCGACCTGACGACTTGACGAGTTCTCCTGACGATGGCTGTGCACCAGCCTCTTCCACTGTCGCCGGCAATGGCGACAGGCTGGGCATTGAGGCGGGCTGTGGCGGCGGTGGCGGCGGTGGCGGCATCGTCAGGCAGCTCAGGATGTTCGCAGTCATCAGGTATTCCAGGATCGAAGTGGAGGATGATGAGGGTTGAGACGTGTCGGTCGAGGTTGAAGCTGGCGGGTAGTTTTTCAGCTTGAGACCCATTTTACCCATTTGAATGAATGAAGTAAATGAAAAGAGTAGATGTTAAGAAAGAAGTAAAGTGGTTATAAAAATCTCGAGAGTAAGGGAGTACCTGTCCGTATGGAAGCTTGTACCGGAATGAGAAGTGCGTACAGCCCGGGCGCCTTATATCCCCACCAGGGCTGTCACGCCCAGGATATCAGGGGTGGGGGGTGGAGGGGGGGGGGGGTTCGCACTTTTTGTCGGGGGGGGGGGGTTCGCACTTTTTGTCGGGGGGGGGGGTTCGCACTTTTTGTCGGGGGGGGGGTTCGCACTTTTTGTCGGGGGAGGGGGGGGGGGGTGGTTCGCACTTTTCGTCAGGGGGGGGGGGTAATTTAACAAAATAAACCCCACTTGGGGCCTTTGTGTTGACATCGCTAAAGCCTCCTAAAAGACCCAACTATAGACAACTCCAACTTTGTGTGTTACTAATACCTAACTGTTCGATTTTTAAAAGACCTTAATTTATTTACTGTGTTGATAAGACCGGACTGTTAAAGATTTTAAAAACTTTTACTTATTTCGGTCAAGGCCATAAAAAAAATTTAAAAAAATTAAGCCCCACACCCCCTATGGGGGTGTGGGGCACTTGGGTTGTCATCGCTGTAGCCTCCGAAGAGACCCAACTATGACAACAAGGCAACATCCAATGTCGTGTACCCTTCGCCACGCAAGACTTGTAAACATTTACTGCATTGTCTTTTCAGTAGCTAACAAAGATTCATTTACATAATTTTGAGTTTCCAGAAGGAAACAAACTGAGGACACCCTAGTGGCTTAAGTCCTCGTCCGAGTGCAGAGGCCGCCGCAACCTTTTGCATGCCAGCGTACAAACGGACATGCTCCCAAATGCCATCCGCAACCTTTTGCATGCCTGGCAGGAGCCTACCGATAATTAAAATAGGCTTTACACGGGGGCCTACTCCCGTAACCTATCTTTAATATTTAAAATTTACAATGCATTGAATTTTTACAAGTCTTTGTGGGTCAAGGCCACACGGACATTAAAAAATTTCGGCCCCCGTACATCCATGGCGAACCACGAATGTTCGGGGGCCTTGGGGACTAAAAACACAAATAGCTAACAAAGATTCATTTACATAATTTTGAGTTTCCAGAAGGGAAACATACTGAGGACACCCTAATGGCTTACGTCCTCGGTCCGAGTGCAGAGGCCGCCACAACCTTTTGCTTGCCAGCGTACAAACGGACATGCTCCCAAATGCCATCCGCAACCTTTTGCATGCCTGGCAGGAGCCTACCAATTATTAAAAGTGGCTTTACACGGGGGCCTACTCCCGTTCCCTGACTTTACAATTTACTTTGAGCATTGAAAAAGCTCAAGGGGGGATTGCTAAAACAAGCGTATACACTTTAGAAACATATAACACACTTACAACACACAATTGAGCTCAACGTAGTCAATGCTGGAACAAGCACATACACATTAAACACATATAACAAACAAGACACAGGAGACATAGGGTGCAAGTAAAACACTCTCATATAAAACAATTCGCAATACCCAAACGCAAGCGCAATATCTTACAACTAATACAAGTCTTAAAGTTAGAGTAGACTTCGCTAAACACTGAAGGCGCCATTCAATGTTTAGTGATGCCTATGGCGGTCCGTCCCGATCGTTCACGTTCAACGCGCGGGAGCGGACTGCGAGCCGGCTCTGGCTGGACCCCCTTATATCCCCGCCGGGGCTGCCACGCCCAGGATATCAGGGGTGGGGGAGGGGGTGGGGGTATGGGAGGGGGGGGGGGTTCGCACTTTTTGTCGGGGGGGGGGGTTCGCACTTTTTGTCGGGGGGGGGGGTTCGCACTTTTTGTCGGGGGGGGGGGGGTTCGCACTTTTTGTCGGGGGGTGGGGGGGGTTCGCACTTTTTGTCGGGGGGGGGGTTCGCACTTTTTGTCGGGGGGGGGGGGTTCGCACTTTTTGTCGGGGGGGGGGTCAGGTAAGTTAAGTGGGTCAAGGTCACCCACAACACTTGTACTCTAAGTGTTGGCTATACCCTCACCACAACTGGGTCCCTAGGCTGCACAACACCGCTTCGCCAGTATGTCTCCGGCTTCCATGCGGTGCGTCTCGCTGTTCTCTAGCTCTCTATATGTAAGTAATTTTACAAGTTCTGAATGTAGGTCACTACACTTTCACTCTGGGACGATATCGACTTGTAGTATTTCAGTGTTTTGACTCAAGGTCATCACACTTTAACTCTAGCACATCGGTTATCGTACCAGAGTTGCTCAATAACCTAACTTGTAATGTTTAGGGTGGCGTTTGCACGCCACGTGGTATCGCCATGAGTGTCCAGTCCATGTTTTAAGTTAAATTAATTTTACTGTAATCTTTTCCATTTCCGCTTCGTTTTGCCAAAGTATAAGGTGTCGCTTAATAAAGTGATATTTCTCTAAAGTTATAGGAGATTGCAAGGATACAATTAGTTTATTTGGGAGACTCTTCATCTTGGAGTTTAGCACAATTTCCACTTTGACTTTGCTTCCTCGGCTCTCACAGCCTAAGCTGTACAGAAATGTTTCTTCTAGTGCCAACTCGGGCCAAGAGAACAGTGTGTTGACTGTAGGACAGCTCATGGTGAAGTGATGCGATACTCCAGCGTACCACCTCCCCTTCCCCCGCCACTGTGACCTTCCCCCACTCCTGCTGTTTCCCCCACCTCTTTTCCCTTGACTCATGCGCTACAAGCAGTCTCTCAGTATTGTGCGGACTTTTGTGAGGGGAAGCCATGTCGCGGGACGCTTTAGGTAAGAAACTTAGCCGTGTTAAGACTTTGTTAGTTGCTCGATGTCCACCACTCAAAGTTAAGAAGGTTTCGACTTTAGCTAAGTGGCGCAAACTGTTGCGTGGACACCCTAGGTTTTATACCAAACAGACTAATGTCAGTTTTACTGATGAAGATTTGTTTAGAATATTAGATGAAATGACTTTTCCTTGCAAAATTCAGTTAGTTACTCCCATTCCTGACAGTTTAGAGTCTTAGTCTCTCAAGCCGATATACCTAGCATACACAGAGCCTGACAGTCAGTCACTCGGTGGCTGTCGTGGGGTGCGCATCGGTGTCGGCGCTCCGTTCTTAAGTTTTCAAGGTCACAGTAACATGAAATTGCGGGCGTTGTACTGGTTCAAGGTCACCTGAGGGATAACCGATTGCCCATTTAGGCAGAGTCATGTCAGAAACTCGAGTTTAACTTGGCACTTTTGCCGTTTCTCGTCGGAAATTCGCTCCAAGTGGTCAAGGTCACGAGGACTCTGACTGAAACTCGGAGCGTAGTGCGAGAAACGGCAAAAGTGCCAAAAAATTTTAAGTTTCGGCATGACCTTGACCTCAGTGGCGTCGGTGACGTCATTTTGATGACGTAAGGGGTGATGACGTCATCAGCACGTCGTTTCTGTGACGTCATGGGTGTGACGTCATCGAAATGATGTCATTAGTGATGACGTCATCGATTGCGTCATCGATGACGTCATCGATGACGTCATCGGTGAGGTCATTGACCTCGATGACGTCATCCCTCAGGTGACCTTGAACTGGGCCAGCGGCCGCAATTTTACACTACTGACTTACTCTCGCGGGTTTCCGAGTCAGGTGTTATTTAATCCTCAAGTTAAGTTTTATTCTTTTGAATTTCAGAGTTAAAATTTAACCCACAACTGCTTAGTCGAGGACTATTTTTTGGCTAAATCGAGGAATATCTTTGAGCATTTTTAATCCTGGCGAAGGGTAGGGTTAAGTTGAGGAATATCTTTTTCAGTAGGCGCTGTAACTTGAGATTAGTGATGAGATTCACTCAATACTAGGTTGGCAGTTAGACATTTACGTTACGGTTTTTATTCTACGGATTAACTAACTCCAGGATTAACTATCCCCGGACTCGGAAACCGGCCCTAAGACATTTTCATGCTTGGACTGTTTTGTTTAATGGAAAAGATTCAGAGATAATATATGTAAAATATTCCCCATGTTATTCTTAAGGAAAAAAATTAAACTTCAACCGCCATATCTCCAAAATCGTTAGGTTAGGTTTACAAATTAAATTGTAAAGTTGTCTTAGTTACAAGTAGAATCAAAAAATACCATAAAGGGAGGGGGGTCTGTATTTAAAATTAGTTCTTCCAGGTCTGGAAAGTTTACTTCTGGTACACCCTGTACATTTAAATTAGTGTCAATCAATAGAGCATAACCGACAATGGCCAAAATTATTTTTGTGCGAAATAAATTCTATATATTTTAAATACAGAATTGGTCTACAAGTGGTCGGGCACACCCGGTATGTGGGATAAAAATAGAACTTATACTAATTTATTTTTGTTCTAAATACACAATCATGTCAAAGTTATATAAAATCAACATTTAGATAGACAACATTATTTCAGTGTCATTTTCTTCAATACCGGTACAGTTACACTATCGGTGTAGTGTAGGCTACTACTAATCACTACTACTAACCGGTGGGTAGATATTAATCGCTATTTGGTTGTGATTTGGTTTGATCTACTAAGTGCAAATATGCCTTATCCTAATGTGAAAAATACTTTAAATATGATGTATTGTAATACACGAATTGAGTAGGCCTAATTGTAGCATTTTACGAAATCGCACAAAATTTTCAGTATAAATGTAGGCCTAACCATTGGATAATACCTCTTCTACAATAAAAAGTAAAAATTTACAAATATTTTGATAATTCTTTCTTATGATCTTATATTTTTCAAATATAAACGACAATTCCTTACATTATCAACGGCAAGATATAAATAAGTTTTGTCATCTCTGAATTGTAGTCTTTATCAAAGAAAGCAGCACATACGCAAGGAACTTGTAACAAATTAAGTGTGTTCGGGGAAGTTATAAAGCTGCTAAACGATCTTAAGAACATTTTATATTTATCACTTTCCAAGAAAATATATAACCAGTCATCCTTAAGTAAAGAACGTAAAGTGGTTCTGAAAGCTAATAATACATTATGAAAACCTTATAATACACTTTTAACATTAACATGGTTCATATGAAAGTATAGGCTACATATATCAGTGATATGGGTGTATAATGTGATACGTAAAGTTTTATACTTTGGTTCAACTACTTTGTTGCCAAAAACATTACAGTGAATGAGAGGAATTGTAAAACTATTAACATACTTTTTGAAGTGATCTTAAGTTTCTTTTTTATTCGATAAAGTGATTTACAGTTTGCTAAATTATCTTTTGAAAGACAGGTATAAAGTGCAGGGGCCTTAAAGTATTATGAGTTGAAATTTAATTTTCTCCTTTTACACATAAACCAATTGTACTGTCTGAAAAAATATTTTTAATGCTCTAAACTCTAAACAAATTTGGCACTGCTATAATAATATAAAAATACTTGTAGTACTTAGTGGAAATCTACGCAAATTTACAGCAACATTTTCGTTAACATTTAAGGCTGAGGAACATTTGGCCGCCTACGATAGTGAAGATAAGAGAACAATCGTAGCGCCACTGATAACGAACCCGATAACGATAACGGAAGAGGGAAATTGCCTCCAAGGAAAATTACCTGATTGCATCTCCTCCGGTACACCAGCCACAAACATTCCAATGTTAGTTGTTCACCGACAAGGAATTAATCCGGGAATGATTCCATAAAAGTGGCATCACAACAATGAGTCCGTTCATTGTCAAAAAACTCTTAGATTCCATGTCGTTTGATGGTAAACGAAATTTGAAAAGTAACAAATATTTTTATGATTTCTTATTGTATTCGTAGTCTTAAGTAATTTTTAAAGGACGAGTAATCTGTTAGTATCTCGAAATCAATATTTTAAAAACACATTATTTATATTTCTGTTATCTTTTAACGTGGTTTTAATTATTAACACCGCTCAATATATCACGTTGTGGGGAACCGCCGATATTTCAGTGACTGCGGATGATTTATCCGGACGTATGTCAACCGGGGGCCATGTAACTGATACGTTACACACAGCGAAGTTGATAGTGCGCTGCGTACAGCGCTCAGTGTGTAAAACAATTTTCACAACACGAGGTCAGTAATACCTTAACTACCACTTATTGGTGAATAAACAACATTATTCAAAATTAATGTTAATTCAATTGTATTAAAAAGTAATGGAATTAAGAGATTAAAACAGTAAAAATATTTCTTCCATCTATAAAGGTTGGAACAATAATTTTTATGAATAATCTCAAAACCTGATAATATAATAATTTAAACATTAATATCTAAAACTTCAAATCCACTAGATGTGTATGTTTCACTATGCCAACTATTATAGATAGCCGAATTCTACAAACTAGTAGCACAGTTTGTAGGATTCCTGATGAGTTACGTATTATTATTATTCTCTGCTATGAAAAAGCTAGGCCCTACTTGCTTGCTCACTCCTCATTCGCTTCTAACACAAACTTGTCTATTTCTCATTTTATAACTATACTACTGATACCAATAGCCATGTGTGCCACATTCTGTTAGCGGAGAATGTCTTAATAATAATTTAGGCTACTACAAATATATTTTTTAGAATTATTTAGCTTATTAAAACCCAATGTCTATCAGTACAGGAAGAGGCCTGGGGGAGGGTCATTCCATATGCAAGATGAATTTTACAATTTCATATGTCTAAAACACCTCAAGTTTGGTTTTTAGATGAACATAATATTATAAGCGTAGTCCATAAAAACAAACGATCAGTCACATATTTTTTTATTCATAAGTATAAGAAACATCCATAATCTATAAATTCGTGGAAGCTGTGGGGGTTAAAATGCGCTGTTTCATGCTGAGGTGTTTGGTTTAAACCGAGGGCGGTGAAAAGCCAACGAGATTGATTAAAACCTGCTTTGACTGCGCTTGAGGTGAGGAGTTACAGGGGCCACTTTGGTGCCACACTCGCCCCTCGCCCCTAGCCACTTGGTCACGTTCATTGGCCCTGAGAGAGAAGGTCCACATCACCGTGAGGGAAAGTTCCTTGGCGACGAGTCATTCAACATTGTCCTTCCACATGCCTGTGAAATGACATGCTGTGTCATGTACACAATGCGGCACAAGTTGGAAATTGAAAGTGACTGTTTTGTATGGTGAGGGGAAATGTTTATATGCTTCGAAGTCGTTGTGTGATTTCTTTTTAGTCTTAAATTCATTAAACTAGCATTAGTTAAATGAAGAGTATTTGGTTCCAAGAATTTAAGTAACGATAAAAATTAGCGAAATATTTAATTTGGAAAAAGTGACGAATAAAAATTAATCAATATTAAAGAAAATAGCAAATAAGTATACTACTTATAAATAGGTTTCAGTCAGTCAATTTGTACTCATTAATAATATAAAATCTCTTTGATAAACTGAAGGTTTCCTCAATACAGTACATTCAACTTATGTAAAAATAATTGGGTATTCGTCGGAAGAGTGGGATTATAATATTCATATCTCTCGTATTTTGCAGAAGAAATAGGATCATTTCGAAAACTCTGTTATAAATGATACAAATGTACAGTGATCCTCTATAATGGAATACACTGTTAAAATTAAATACTGTGCACAAAGACTTATTTGGAATAAAAATAGAAAAGCTTAGAATTGAAATAAAGTATGAAGGTAAAACTTCCCTTTAAATATTTCAGTTGTTTGTGCAGTCGAATTATAAATATAACTTTTCACCTAAAACGATAAATAAGGCCTAAAATTACGGAACCCATTAATGTAGTAACATAAAATTAGATACAGAATTTGTTGCTAAGTGGCTTATGCCATTGTTTAGTCAATTATTGTGGACATTTTCTATCACTGATTAGTAAAAATAAATTCATGACGTTTCGGGCTCTGGAATCTGATCCTGTCTTCAGGTAGGGAAAACACCTAGAACATAACAATGTTAGTAAAACTCACACCAGGCAACCTGGAGAAGTCCATAGCTAAACCTGAAAACAAAAAAGGCAGTCACCAAAAAAATTAAACACGAATAAAAGCTCTAGGCAGAGAAAACTGTGAAAGCACTAAAGACGTGGTTTATGTGTTTTAATGTCTAAAGTTGCCAGTTGCATTCTGGACTATTATTTTTCACATATTGGTATTATTCCTAACAGGTTTCCTTCATAAGGAAACCTTTGAATACCTTTATTGAAATGGCGAGCTAACTATTCATATCTGTGACGGTTCATCATGAGTTCAACGTTAGTATAAATTTAATCTAGCAATTAAACTAAAATTTCCAACAAATGTAAATTGAGTCTTCTCTTATAACGAAAAACAGCTTGCTTCTTATGGAAAAATGTAAAATCCGAATAAAAAAAGGTATTTCCAAATCGCTGATATTGTCAGCCGATATTATTATTAACTAATTACCTAGGTATAAGCTCGGAGGCGTGTTACAATAAATCATATAATTAACAGGTGGAAGTTTTATTCCAAGTCGCATAAAATGCGTTGCTGTGTTGTGTTTCCCCAGTTGTGAGCTTGACTCATTGTTGTCCATTTGTTAACTAATTACCTGCCCGCTACAAAACTAACATACTGCTATTTTCGCACCCGAACATTAGTCTAGCAAGTTTAATTAGTAGCACAAAGTCTACGTGAAGATAGTGTGCCTCATACACTGAATGCTTGAGGTGAATTAGTTGTCACACACACGAGATGTATAGCACAATTGCTTCCATGTACACATTACACATTCCATCAACAATTACGTAATGATTGTTTTTGCATTACGACAAGTTTTAAAGGGTAATTTAAATGAAAACCCTGAAACGTTAATAACACATATTTAATACTACGAATAAAAAAATATTCTCACTGTACAGTTTTTTCTTTTTTTTTTCTTAGAAACATGTTTTACGTATTGATTTTTTACGTCAGTTTTCACTGTAGCTTTTTATATCAACAATTTTGTTTGGAAAATCTTACACCTAAATGTAGCCTACTCAGAAGGCCCAAATTTGGTGTTTTCACAAAAACTTTCACAGTCTGAAGGCATCATAAATCTTAGCCTGGATGTTCATATTTAAATTTAGTACCAGGGGGACCGAGCTTAAGCTCGGTAAAATTATTACTTTCGTTCTCACACAAAGCTCGTTCGCTCCGCTCACTCGCACTCTTCTATTTTAAAGAGCTCGTTCGCTTCGCTCCCTCGCCAAGCCGACTTGTGCTGCACTTTGGTATAATTTTCTTAAACTACAGGTTAAAGATGTAACACATTGGTTTATATCTACAGTTATCAGCTGATTTTTGTTCAATTAATAAAATCTCCATAAGGATAACATGGTATCTTTGAAGTGCTCTAGCGTGAAAACCGGATTTTTCCCAGCTATGGGACCAACTCCAATCGATTTCTGGTGGCCAAAACCCCCATATTCAATAAAAAAATCAAAAATCCTTGGAGCGAAAAAAAACTTTGCCCGGACAAACGGAGCTTGTTTTAGAGTATAAGATAAGATATTTATTATTTTTTTCCTAAAACTGTGTCCTGTGGTTGTTTATCATCCAGCCGCGAGTCGATGAGCACATTGACGTCGATGATACAAGTTAAGTTAAGAGAACAATCACCGCGTGGATAACGGAAGAAGGAAATTACCCCTAGGGAAATTATCCGATTGTATCTTCCTTTACACCACTCAGGAAATTCTTACTGATGGTTGCTCTTAAGTTTTACCTGTCTTCTCGTATAAAGCTTCATGGAATTTACTACGGAATAATGGACTCTAAAACATAATAGTCTATACAATTTTAATAATTTTAACAATATCACAGGTTAGATACAACTTATTACAGGAAATAAATAGCCTAGTCGACGACAAAATGCTACTGTATATTCTGTAATAAATACGTGCTGTTAGTGGAAGGACTTGGAAAGGATTTTAGACTGTTTATTTTCTTTGCAAAATCGTTACTGTGTTTTATTCTTGATACGTTAGCGATACACGTAAATTTAAACTTTTCTAAACGGTATGTGTATTTTTATTCTTCAAAAGTTTTTTAAAAAATTCAAACTTCAAAATTGATTTTTAAGGAACCAATAACTTTACTTACATTGAAGCTCAGTCTATTTCGTGTTCATTTTAATATCTAAAAATGCCTGATGCTTTAAATTGATGGATTGTTTTGAATTTTGAATCTCACGCCCTGGGGGTTCCAACATCTCTTCGACATTCAATGAAACGTGTGAGTTTTCACAGTAATACTATGATTCGCATAGAGTGACCTCACAGCAGTGAAATGACAGTGATTAAGTTTAGTTTAGTTTGGGCTAACGAATGCATCGCAATAATTTATCCAGCAGGCAGATGGTGCACGAAGCCCTCAGTTGATGTATGGGGTGACGCCGCGCCTTGCCGACCGTGACAACTGGCTGTGGCCAATGGGATGGGCCAGGTACACTGCTGTTTACACCACCTGATCATTGCAATAAAGCATTACCGATATCCTATACTCTAATACGAATAAGGTATATTTTAATGCGTGTATGTATGCACACGCATTCTTGAAAACGACTCAAACGATTGTCTTCAAACTTTGCAAACAACTTATTCTGTGATAAAAGTAATATTTTTCGGTCTATATTCTAGAAAAATTCTTATTTCGTTACAATCTTGAATTGAAAATAAAACACTTTAACATCGGTCTTATAGAATTTAAAATAACACAAAAAAGTTTCTAAAAACAGCTGACTCAACTGTAAATAACGCACGAACGACGCGCTTAAGTATAAACATGTGGGGTTTTTAAGTAACAGTAACTGAATTATTGAATGAATAAAAATAATTTATCAGTTCATTAAAAAGTTCTTTAAACTGGTGGTTATGACTATTTAGTCATAAAAGTAAAAATTAAAGCATAAAACAACTATAAGCAATTTTTAGAATTAGAGTTAAAATTTTAAACAAAAGAATATAAGCAACAACAAAGAAATTAGCTTTAACTATCACAACATAAATACGGTGGGGTTAAAATTCATGTTTTGCAGTTTCAACTTACTTATACCAGATTGCGCCTTTAAAAAATGAACCCTAAATAAAACATCCATGAATTAAAACATTCCTTGAAAGAAAAAGGGCTTTTGGGATTGGTATTTTAGCGTAAAGTACAAATATACCATTTATAAATATACCATTTATATTTATAAATGTACCATAGGTATGATTATGAATATTATTTATGAAAGTTATTTTTAAACTATTATAATACGTAACGTTGGTTTATATAACTAACAAATCAACTCATTTCACTGATGATTACGTTGTAATTTTAATATGGTGTAAATGGACAATTTACATATCCAAACACGTTAATGTCATAATATTATTGTACCAGCTTGTATTGAGCTGGCCTTAGCCTATCACAAAAATAAATCAAAGACTGATGTGTTAAAACTATATGAAGTATGATAGTCAAAGTTCATTATTTCATTTCATATTTCATTATTTCACTTAACATAGAGTTTATCAATATAAGATTGGTAAAGTGATAAGAAATAATTTTCAAATAACGCAAAGTTTTATCGTTTAAACTAAATATACGGTCATGACTAAACGGATACAAGCAGTAAAATGTTTTAAGCATCATTATGAACTTGGCAGTCAAATCACTTCCTTGCAATCATCGGAGTGATTTGACCGCGCCGCGACGCAGTGAGGTGCCGCCACTTGCACGACTAGCGTTATTATCTCATCGGCCTCAACATGCAAGAAACAGATTTTGGTCTTCAAAAGTACAAGCACTAATGGTTCTGATCCTTGTAATCGAACAGTTTAACGCTTGTACTTGCATTCTTACGAGTAATAAGCACAGTATGCAATAACTGCTAGTTAACCGATTTAATTAAATTGGATTAAGCTAATTTAAATTATTTAAAGTCGTATTTAATGTTTTTATTTAATTTGATAAAGACTCTAAGAGGAAAGAATCCTCATAAATTATTGTTGCTTCCTGTATTGATAAAATCCCATTTTAATGGCAAACGATTACACTACAAGAAGAATCAGATCGACTTCAAACTTTCAAAGAATATTTTTCGCAAGAATTGTAAATGTAATTTTGTTAATGATGTTAATCTGACAATTTATAAACTAATAATCGATAATTGAATTTCCAGTACCGTAGTAATACATAAAATACAATTATTTATTTCACTAATACAATAAAAACGAACATATAGACTAATAAAAGCGAAAACATATGATAAAAACGAACGTATAATAATAAAAAAAATGCCTCAGTAAACAAACTTACTCTAAATAACATTTACAACTTATATGCACTTAATATGAGTGAATTGATGGATGTGTTATGTTTAAATTTTTGCAAAATGACCTAAATAATTAGGAATGACGATATTTTGTGCGTTCATAAGCGCATAATAAGCGTGTGGTCCTTCTGTATACTTTTAAATAACCGTACTTATAACTTACATGATTTTTTAGAATAAACTTCATTATTCACATAGCCTATATAGTTTAAATTGATCAAACATACGAACACTTTGATTGCAATATCTCAAAACCTATTTTGGTAATAATAGTGTAGCTATTAAGGATACCAGTGTATCATTTTTGTCAATTTACAAGATATTACAATTTATGTATTGTATGCAGACGTTGTCTAACTCTACTTTCGAAAATACTTTTTAACAAATTTGAAATATGAACTTCAAAGTAAAAATAAAGTAAAAATATTTCAATGCTCGGTCAGCACAATATAATTTTAGGCTTCTAACCATCCTAATCTATGTCTACTATCTAAGGAAAGTTCAACTACTGCATTTTTTTACAGTATATAAGATTTTTTTATATCTTCACACCTAATTTCAACTATGAAGCAACTACTATACATCCAGAAGGGAAGGTTGAACCACAACACGGATTAAGGTTTTCCGCCATGGATTAAATTTCTCAGCCGTTACACGCTTTTAAGCTTGTTTACACCTACCCTCTTACTTACACGCATTTGTTTTAATACAATAATATCAAAGAGTTTAAAAAAAATTTATTTTTCTTATTTTAATGTTTAAACATTATTTTTAATTGTATTATGTATAAAATGGGTTATATAAGAGAAGTTTATCTTATATATTTCAGCCATTAAACAACAAAAACTTAAAGATATTACTTATATGTATTTGTAATTGGTTTTCCACTGGATATTCAGTAGGCTCAAAAGTTAATTGATTAATATATGCAAAGTTTATAGTAACTAGTCTTCAACCTTAAAAATTACTGCATTTATTATTAAATATTGTTTATTAATGTAATTGTATTTTTCTGATACATATTTTGTTTTTCATCCTCAATTTTTACAAAACCCTTCGAGACATTAAAGCGGTATAACTTGGTTAAGCTCCAAGAAAAGCTTGACAAGGAGCGACATTGAATTAGATTAACGTTGACACAAGAGACCCCCTGCCTCAACTACTGTAACAGAAATCGCACGCTGTATTGGAAGAGCACTTTTTGGAAATCAAAACCACCTCTAAAAGTAGTACTCGCTGTATTGGAGGAAGTAATCTTGGAACTCAATCCTCCTTTACTATAACAGAAATGTCACGCTGTATTGGAGGAATTAATCTTGGAACTCCATCCTCCTTTACTATAACAGAAATGTCACACTGTATTGGAGGAAGTAATCTTGGAACACAATCCTCCTTTACTATAACAGAAATGTCACACCGTAATGGAGGAAGTAATCCTGGAACACAATCCTCCTTTACTATAACAGAAATGTCACGCTGTATTGGAGGAAGTAATCTTGGAACTCAATCCTCCTTTACTATAACAGAAATGTCACGCTGTATTGGAGGAAGTAATCTTGGAACTCAATCATCCTTTACTATAACAGAAATGTCACGCTGTATTGGAGGAAATAATCTTGGAACTCAATCCACCTTTACTATAACAGAAATGTCACGCTGTATTGGAGGAAGTAATCTTGGAACTCAATCCTCCTTTACTATAACAGAAATGTCACACTGTATTGGAGGAAGTAATCTTGGAACACAATCCTCCTTTACTATAACAGAAATGTCACACCGTAATGGAGGAAGTAATCCTGGAACACAATCTTCCTTTACTATAACAGAAATGTCACGCTGTATTGGAGGAAGTAATCTTGGAACTCAATCCTCCTTAACTATAACAGAAATGTCACGCTGTATTGGAGGAAGTAATCTTGGAACTCAATCATCCTTTACTATAACAGAAATGTCACGCTGTATTGGAGGAAGTAATCTTGGAACTCAATCCTCCTTTACTATAACAGAAATGTCACGCTGTATTGGAGGAAGTAATCTTGGAACTCAATCCTCCTTTACTATAACAGAAATGTCACACTGTATTGGAGGAAGTAATCTTGGAACACAATCCTCCTTTACTATAACAGAAATGTCACACCGCATTGGAGGAAGTCATCTTAGAACTCAATATTCCTCTAATATAACAGAAATCATAAACTGTATTTGGGGAAGTAATCTTGGAACTCAATTCTCCTTTACTATAATAGAAATGTCACGCTGTATTGGAGGAAGTAATCTTGGAACACAATCCTCCTTTACTATAACAGAAATGTCACACCGTATTGGAGGAAGTCATCTTGGAACTCAATCTTCCTCTAATATAACAGAAATCATACACTGTATTGGAGGAACTCCCCTTGGAACTCAATATTCCTCTATTACAACAGAAATCTTACTGTATCGGAATATCTCCTCGTGAAACTCAATCCTCCTCTACTTTAACAGGAATCTTACGCTGTATATTAAAGGAACTCATCTATTAACTAAACCTTCTCTGCCCTAACAGATATGTCACGCCGTATTGGAGAGCCTCTAATAGGAACTCATTCCCTCCTCTACTAAAACCGTAATAGCACGCCGATGTTGAAGGAAATCTCTTGAAACTTCCCGTTTTTTAAATGTATTAGCAATTGAATGGTGTATAAGAAACTCGTATTGAAACCCTCGACTAATCTACTTGAAATGTAAGTTTAAGTTTTGCACAATCAAATATTAGTGGGGCGGGATCACCCAAAGCCTCCCCACAAAAAGCAAGCGTTTAATCAGCTCAATAATTTTAAAGCGTAGAGAAATTTTCTAAACCTTTGAAATAAACATTTGTCGAAACTAAAAATGTAACAAAAATCAAATTTATTAAGCCTAGATTTCATTGCCACATCTTTTTATATTTTAGAATTAGTAGAAAGGTTTACTTAACTGATTGCAGAGAACTTGTCTCAGCTGGTGAGATTCGTCTGCCGTTAGACTTTTTATTGGCAGACATAAAAGGCTCAGCCAGTATACGGCAGTCGTGAAATAAAAACCTCTCGAGATAAACCTTCCGTAAACATTAGTGGAAGAATCTTTTTGGCTTTAAACTATCTATTTCATTGTTTTATTGTTATTGTTATAAATCAACATTATGGGTTAGTTATTGGTTATAAATCAAACATTTCAACTTTTGATTTATTAATTTCACCTAAAATACGTTTGAGATAGATAAGTTAAACACATAAAACGAAGAAACCAAAGAAAACCACAAAAAGTTTGAACAAACGGAGTGAGGCTTGCTTGAACGGCTAACTAAAAACCATAATTTTTAGAAGTCCACATTATAGTTATCTTTTAAGATATCTAAAAACATTAACTTAATGCTTGAAACATAATTGAAAAATGCTTACGTAAGTGTTAAGAGGGTCACTCGGTAAACTTAAACCATTCATTGTAGTCATAGGAATATTAGCCACAGACAGTACGCTCAAATACTTATCCCAAAAGTCCTTTTTATTCAAATATGAGCTCGTTCACTTTGCTCACTCGACATTCTGAATGTTTTAATGTAGGCCTAAACGTGCACTGTGGTATAAGTTTTTTAAACTGCCAAACGTGGATTTTACCCGTACCCTATTTATATTGTTAAAGTTAAAGCTGATTTTATCATTGTTATTAGTAATTTTGTATTAAAATTTCCTTCCAATTCTAAAATTTGCTTATAGTTGTTTCATCTTTTACTAGTCACTTGTATTACTAAATGGCCATTATCACCAGTATGAAGCACTATTTAAAAACTGATAAATTATTTTTCCTACGACTGTCCGTGAAAACAGTTGTTTACGCACTCGATACTCGTCGCAAAACAGGTGATTGCCGTATTCATTTTACTTTGCGCACGCTAGATTTACTTTGCGCACGCTAGATTTACTTTGCGCACGCTAGATTTACTTTGCGCACTCCAGTGTTTAAACATCAGAACACTAAACAATTTGCATTAGCCAGCAAGGAAACGTTGATTAGTCAGGAATTAAGTTGGCAACACTGGATATAAACATCTGATCTATTGTTGTGGTCGTTTTCTATTGAATCAACATAAACATAACCTACAAACCAGCTACAGGTGAGCTACAGGTGTAAGTTTGGTGCGCAATTATCAACTATGACAGTGACTTTGGTGATTTAAGTGACTTATTCCCTGACGATCTTGCTAAGACTGCTAAAACAGCGGCGATAAATCTTCTGCATGAAAAATGTAATGAATTTTTAACTAAATGTAGGAAGTGCATAATACAGGCTATCATAAATATATATCACTATCTTGAGACAGGGACCTCACATAGTGGGTATTTTAACATGAATATTAAACGTTTATACTTATATAAGAAATATTTGGCAGTCGTAGGAAAAATTTAATATGCAACTCGTGCGAAAAGTGCCTTCACTGCACTCGAGAGAAATTATTCCGCACTCGCCTGCGGCTCGTGCATAAACATTTCTCTCGAGTGCAGCAAATTGGCACTTTCCGCACTTGTTGCATAAATAACTATTTATTATAGTATCATTCGGTTATTCAGTTACTGCCTACAATGGAAAACCCACATGTTTATACTGGAGCACGTGATTTGTGCTTTGAGTTAAGTCGGGTGGTTTCAGAAACTCTTTTGTTTGATTTTATTTAAGACAAATGTTAACATTTCAGTTCGACATTATAACGAAATAAGAGTGTTCCTAGCATATTGACCAAAGTGAAATATTATTTTTTCCCCAAACTAAGATATTTTCAAAGTTTGAAGAATATCGTTCGAGCCGTTTTCGAGATTCGTGTGCACGCATACATACATGATAATATACCTTTTTCGCATTAGATTACAGGATATCGGTAATGCAGTATTGCAATGATGAGGTTGTGTAAACAGCAGTGTCCGGCCCATCCCATCGGCTACAGCCAGTTGTCACGGTCGGCAAGGCGCGGCGTCACCCCATACATCAACTGAGGGCTTCGTGCACCATCTGCCTGCTGGATAAATCATTACGATGCATTCGTTAGCCCAAACTAAACTAAACTTAATCACTGTCATTTCACTGCTGTGAGGTCACTCTATGCGATTCATAGTATTACTGTGAAAACTCACACGTTTCATTGAATGTCGAAGAAATGTTGGAACCCACCATGGCGTGAGATTCAAAATTAATTGAAAAAATCCATCAATTTAAAGCATCAAGCATTTTTTAGACATTAAATTGAACACGAAATAGACTAAGCTTCAATGTAAGTAAAGTCATCGGTTCCTTAAAAATCAATTTTTAAGTTTGATCTTTTTAAAATTTATTGAAGAATTAAAACATACATACCGTTTAGAAAAGTTTAAATTTATTTGTATCGTTAACATATCAAGTATAAAACATAGTAACGACTATGCAAAGAAAATAAACGGTAAACTCATTTCCAAGTTCTTACACTAACAGTTCGTATACAGTATATACTTTTTTCATCGAATATTTACAGTAATAAGTTGCATCTGACCTGTGATGTTGTTAAAAGTATTAAAACTGTAGTGACTATTTTGTTATAGAGTCCATTATTCCGTTGTAAATTTCATGAAGCTTTACACGAGAAGACAGGTAAAACTTAAGAGCAACCATCAGTAAGAATTTCCTGAGTGGTGTAAAGGAAGATACAATCGGATAATTTCCCTAGGGATAATTTCCTTCTTCCGCTATCCGCGCGGTGATTGTTCTCTTAACTTAACTTGTATCATCGACGTCAATGTGCTCATCGACTCGTGACTGGATAATAAACAACCACAGGACACATTTTTAGGAAAAAAATAATGAATATCTTATCTTATACTCTAAAACAAGCTCCGTTTGTCCGGGCAAAGTTTTTTTTCGCTCCAAGGATTTTTGATTTTTTTTTATTGAATATGGGGGTTTTGGCCACCAGAAATCGATTGGAGTTGGTCCCATAGCTGGGAAAAATCCGGTTTTCACGCTAGAGCACTTCAAAGATACCATGTTATCCTTATGGAGATTTTATTAATTGAACAAAAATCAGCTGATAACTGTAGATGTGTGGTAACCAATGTGTTACATCTTTAACCTGTAGTTTAAGAAAATTATACCAAAGTGCAGCACAAGTCGGCTTGGCGAGTGAGCGAAGCGAATGAGCTCTTTAAAATGGAAGAGTGCGAGTGAGCGGAGCGAACGAGCTTTGTGTGAGAACGAAAGTAATAATTTTACCGAGCTTAAGCTCGGTCCCCCTGGTACTAAATTTAAATATGAACATCCAGGCTTAGATTTATGATGCCTTCAGACTGTGAAAGTTTTTGTGAAAACACCAAATTTGGGCCTTCTGAGTAGGCTACATTTAGGTGTAAGATTTTCCAAACAAAATTGTTGATATAAAAAGCTACAGTGAAAACTGACGTAAAAAATCAATACGTAAAACATGTTTCTAAGAAAAAAAAAGAAAAAACTGTACAGTGAGAATATTTTTTTATTCGTAGTATTAAATATGTGTTATTAACGTTTCAGGGTTTTCATTTAAATTACCCTTTAAAACTTGTCTTAATGCAAAAACAATCATTACGTAATTGTTGATGGAATGTGTAATGTGTACATGGAAGCAATTGTGCTATACATCTCGTGTGTGTGACAACTAATTCACCTCAAGCATTCAGTGTATGAGGCACACTATCTTCACGTAGACTTTGTGCTACTAATTAAACTTGCTAGACTAATGTTCGGGTGCGAAAATAGCAGTATGTTAGTTTTGTAGTGGGTAGGTAATTAGTTAACAAATGGACAACAATGAGTCAAGCTCACAACTGGGGAAACACAACACAGCAACGCATTTTATGCGACTTGGAATAAAACATTCACCTGCTAATTATGTGATTTATTGTAACACCCCTTCCGGGCTTATACCTCGGTAATTAATTAATAATAATATTGGCTGACAATATCAGCGATTTGGAAACCCTTCTTTAGAAATAGAATTGAACATTTTTCCGTAATAAGCAAGCTGTTTTTCGTCATAAAACAGAAGACCCCATTTCCATTAATGAGAAATTTTAGTTTAATGGCTCAAAGTTAGTACTAACGTGGAACTCATGATATTATGAACCATCACAAATATGAGTAGTTAGCTCGCCATTCCACTAAAAGTTATTCAAAGGTAATATTCCTTATGCAGGAAACTGGTTAGGAATACCACTAAAAAGTGTAAAATGATATTTCAGAATGCAACTGGCAACTTTAGATATAAAACACACAAACCACTTTTTTAGTGCTTTCACAGTTTTCAGTTTAAGCTGAGTGATTTTATTCGTGTTTAAATTTTTTGTGATTCCCTTTTTTTATTTTCAGGTTTGGCTGTGTGCTTCTACAGGTTTGTCTGGTGTGTTTTCAGGAACTTTGTGTGTTATAGGTATTTTCCCCACCTGAAAACAGGATCAGATTCCAGAACATGATACATCATGATTTTGTTTTACCAACCAGTGATATAAAATGTCCACAATAATTTATTAAACTATTACATAAACCAATTCGCAACAAATTCTGCATCTAATTTTATGTTATTATATTAATGGGTTCTGTAATTGTAGGCCTTATTTATCGTTTTATGTGGGAAAAAGTTATATTTATAATTCGACTGCACAAACAACTGAAATATTTAAAGGGAAGTTTTACCTTCATACTTTATTTCAATTCTAAGCTTTTCTATTTTTATTCCAAATAAGTCTTTGTGCACAGTATTTAATTTTAACAGTGTATTCCATTATAGAGGATCACGGTACATTGGTATCATTTATAACAGAGTTTTCGAAATGATCCTTTTTCTTCTGAAAAATACGAGAGAAATGAATATTATAATCCCACTCTTCCGACGAATACCCAATTATTTTTACATAAGTTGAATGTACTGTATTGAGGAAACCTTCAGTTTATCAGAGAGGTTTTATATTATAAATGAGTACAAATTAACTGACTTAAACCTATTTATAAGTAGCCTACTCTTTTGTTATTTTCTTTAATATTGATTCATTTTCATTCATCACTTTTTTCAAAATTAAATATTTCACTAATTTGTATCGTCACACTACATTATTGGAACCGAAGCTACCGATCAATAAATTACAAAATAATTAATTTTCACACTCTTCAATGATCCAATCGGAATAATTCATCCAGTGTTTTATATAAGTACTTTTGCAGCGCAATACATTAGACATTAATCATGTTGGTCCAACATTTTAATTTCAATTTCTTACATTCTGATTTTAATGCTTATTCTTTTGTCATATTACAAGTCTACTTTATAGTTTGTAAGGTTACTCATGTCTTTACAAATAGATAAAGCTTTACTGCGAACCTTGTTAACGATTTTTCGACTGATCCAGAGTAAAATTTTCCAAAAATAAGGATATAGTTACGTAAAAATAACTCCACGTTTCGGATTTTTATCATGTGTGGTTTTCAACTGTACAGGTATATAACTAATGGCCGAAAAACGATAGAAATTGCGGTAGATAGTTTTGTTTTTACTAAAAACTAAGATGTATAAAATATTCAATTTCTATAGAAGACATTTACATGCAAATTTCTTACAAACCTCAAGTTGATGTTAGAGCAGACCACATAAATTGTATAGTATTTTTATAATGTCTAAAAGCAGGAAGTAAAAAGATAAATTTATAAAATTGTTTTACTATTCTAAAACAATTTAAGTTTAAGCTTTTATACGTGGCAACAGCTATGCATCACATATGTTTTACAAATAACGAACAAGAGTCTATGTTGTAGTCCATCTAGTATGATGGCACACCCACCACAGTATCTGTAGTGATCCGAATATAAACTAATAAGGAATAAGAAAATATGATAAGAATACCCTCTCACAAAATGACTACAACAACGTTGGATAGCTGGACCTAAGGGGTTTTAAAGTAATAAATCGTTAACGGATTTTGTCTACTAATTAGTCTTAGACGATAAATTAAATAAAAAAAATTGTGTCACTGTAAGGCGCAATTTCCCTCAAAGCACGTTTAAGTTGTTACTCTAGATCTGCTGATAGCATTGTTTTACTGCCACGCTACTGCGATTTATAACTTTATGGGATTGTTTTTCCTATTAACTTGCGAACTGTGAGAACTAAAATCAATCAATAAAAACAAAATTAGGTTAACTACTGCTAAATTATAGCTACTTCCGATAAATAAATAAAGGCTAGAATTTGGTTTATCTTATGACAAATTAGTAAATTCGTTTTGATTTTACTCCTGCTACGAATTGAACTTTTATAATTTAAATAACCATAAACTACTAAATATCTTAAGTATTTTCAACTTTTATATTATTTTTAATATATCTTTAATGATATACAATTTTTCTCACTTGAAATACAAATTTACTTGTAACAAATTGTTTTTAGATTTCAAATGGGTAGGGATAGTATTATTTAAAACTTTACAGAGTACACTGAAAAGTTTTATTAAACAATATTTTTATTTTCAATATTTTTATATATTTTATTGCATCTTAGAAATGACGAACAAAAATGATAAAGCGATATCAAAGAGAGAAATGCGGCTTTTATATTGATTGGAAATAATATATTTAGTTTAAATCGCAGCACACTCCGCTACACAATGACAGACTTATGGCTCCAATACACTACAGTTACAAAGAGACGGTGTGGGTGTGAGGGTGGGGAGGGGTATGGGGAGAGGGGAGGGGTCTTTGTTGTCGTCAGCTAATCCAATTCAAGAGCACCTGCATCGAACTTTGGCCGACCGTAAATAATCGATAAAACGGGGATTATGAGGAAACTACAAAACAGCCCATTGGATGTGTAAACAAAACGGTCATTATTAGTTGCAGTAACCGATGTGGATTAGGCGCACAGTCATATGTTAATAATAAAACAAATAGTATTATTTAATTTCAGACTTTACCAAATCTATATAACTCGTGTTAGTTACACCACTTATATCTCGATAACGGCTGAATTGATTTGGCTCAAAATTGGTAGCAAGGTGGCTTAGAACCAGGAATAACATAGCCTACTTTTTATCCGCATATTCCTCCATAGGGCTCCGTCCCACACGTCTTCAAAGTTGCCATGTTATTCTTATGGAAGCAAAGTTTTTGTGTTGAAATATATGATTACATTAAGAATAATAATTTTGTAAACAGATGATCTCATCTATTTATTAATAGGCAAGCATGTTTCGTTTCCTTTTTTCTCAGCTCGTGTGCATCGTAGGAGAAATCCGCGAATACTGTTAGAAAGGTATAGTCCTGTAAATGAACAGAATCCCATTGTAATTCACATTAGACTCCAGGGCTACGCCCCACAGACTTTCAAAGTTTCAATGTTAATCTTATGGATTACATCATGGATCTTATGGATGATTGATTGACTCATAAGACAGCTGTTGTAAAAACAACTACCAGAAAAACAGGAAGAACAGATGTTTCAGTTATAAAATGTTTTTAAACTTCTTGGATCAAGTTTAACTGATATTTTGATCGAATTTCGATCAGGAGGCGATCCCAAGTTTACATTATTGAGGGAAGATTGTAATAAACAACTAGAAGATATTATAGAATGGCGGCGAGTGAGCTAAGCGAACGAGCTAAACCTGATGGGGAGTGATCACTGACTGACTCAGGAACTACGAAACGTATTTACTTGAAACTTTACAACACAGGTTCGCCTTGCCTCTTAGGTGCTCACTAAGAAACGTTTTTGCAAAATTCCTTCAGGGCTCGGCCTCACATGCCTTCAAAATTTCAATATAATACTATCTGTATGGCCAAATTTTAATACGAACTAAGAAACCTGCGGGGTTGAAATTTGGAGTGATCTTTTTGCTCATAGGTGCTCGATAAAAAGTGTTTTGTACATCACCTTTAGGGCTCCGTCCCACAGAAGCTCACAATTACTGTATAGCATATGTGTTTAAATTTGACATAGACAATTATCATTGCTCATAGGTACACACTAAGAATCTGTTTTGCAAAAATAGTTTTTGAAGCACTTTAGGGCTGGACTTCAAAATTACTTTAGGGTCTCCGGGGTTGAAATTTGACATAGACGTTTCTTTTTGCTCCTATGAGGAACAAAGAGGCGGAGCCCTAAATAATTTCAAAAACTATATCCGCAAAACCGTTTCTTAGTGATGAGTACCTATATACTCCTAAGAAACGGTTTTGCAAATATAGCTTTTTTTATTCTTTAAGGCTCCGCCCCACAGGTCTTGAATATTACTCTAGGGCCCACGTGGTTAAAATTTGACATGGACGTTCCTCTTTGCTCATAGGTGCTCACTAAGAAATAATTTTGCAAATTTCCTTTAGGGCTCCGCCCCACAGAACCTCAAAATTATCATAGATCCTTACGGGTTTAAATTTAACGTGGATGTTCAGTTTTGCTTCTAGGTAGGTATTCATTAAGAAACAATTTTGCAAAAAATATTGTTTGCTGTTCTTTAGTGCTTCGCCCCATATGACTTCAAAATGACTATAGGGCCTACGGGGTTGAAAAATTATTCAACTCCCTTATAACACGGGATATCTTAGAGATATTGTTAACGGATCTCACGATGATTCTGTAATCGGGGAATGAAGCGATTCATTTGTACCGACAGTAAAATCAGGACACGTTACAGACAAACTGTGGCGTCGCGTCGCGGCTGAGTAATGCTGCAGTAAAGCACTATTATCAGCGTATCTTGAATAACAACGTGGACGTGCTTCGGCAACGGATCAGCCCCCCCCCCCCAAACACACACACACAGTCACTCACACCCGACAACATCGCTTTGGAACAAGTGAATTGAAATTGGACCAAATTCACTTGTTTGTGTCTCTCCAATACTGCGATACATATAGCATAATAATACAGAAAAGAAATTCCTTCCTTAAAAATCCTACAAAATGAGTCAACAGATTTCTCTAAGTGTTTACAGAATTCACAGATAAATGATGAACTAACGTTTAAAAATAATAATATTTTTCGCGAAAGAAGAGTTAATAAACTGTTTGTCAAATGGCGAACAGGGGCGATCGAATATCATCCGAGTTTGTTAGGCAGTCAACAAGCGAAAAATTAAGGGCGCTCGGGTTATGGACGCGCGACTTGCATTCATCTATTGTTCATTTTCGATTCATCTTTTGACGTTCATTACTTGAATTCTAGTTTTACTTTAAAAGCTTTTTACCCCAAACATCTCATCAGGTTTTCGGAACCTATATTTTTGTTATATATTACCTATATATTATTTTTTTTTTTGCCTATATTTTTGTACAATGTGAAATTAATTGCATTTTATAGGGTAAGTATTATGCCTACCATATTTTTTATAAACTCATTACGTATTGTTGACCTTTTAGATCTATACATAAAGCAATTACCACACTTATAATAATAATATGAAATGCGAAATGGATATTATTGATTCAACTCAAAAGTAAGGTGAGAGCACTAGCAGCATTCGAATACTTATTGGAGACGTTACTGGTAAACAAGCCTAACGCAGGGGTATTTTAACAAATCGACTCGTAGTGCTTCAACTATAGGCCTTGTTGTTCTTACGAAAGAAAATGTATCGTCATGTAGGGCTTACACAACATTGAATTGAACTCCATGTTATCCGTTAGAAGATCATCAGATTTAGTTTCACTGGGCAGTATTCAACAAAGAAACACATAGGCCTACACTATTTTTTTCCTACGAGCAATAATCCCTGCAATTTTTTTTTTTTTTAGATCGAACATGTTGTAAAACAACTGAAAACAATAGATGAATAATAGTCTGTAATTGCAGTCTAATTACTGATTTTGTACCATCTTTAATCACCGTATCAACAAGGAGAACTTGTCAAAACACAATATAAATGTTATATATTGGACAGTAAATAACAATATAATATCAAACACCACCCAAACTGGGTTGCATTGTACGCATATCCCAGGTAAAGATTACGTTTCAAAGCAGTTAGCAATGTCTTGCTGTGCAGTGTTTCCCGTGGTCCCCTGCTAGATGCATTGTTGCCCTTAATTACCTCCCTGTCAACTGAAATAACGTGCAACATTTTCATTTCCGGACATCATGTAGCTTCCTCATTATACAGAGCACTCAAATAACCTACTTTCAAACCAACGTAAATAGCTATTTGTGTAATAAGAGCGTAAAGTACGTCATTGGACTCGAGAATAGTAGATGGCCGCACGATGCGTCAGCTGAGCGGCCAAACAATTCGAGAGCGGCAATGACTATTTGCGCTCGTAATACACACAAGATTTTTCCTACCATTATAATTGCTATAGATTATATGTTTTGTTGTACACAGAATGTCATTTAGATTATTTTTTATTTGTTTCTGTTGGAACACACAGTTAAATATCAAACATACCTCAAACTAAAAATAAAGCAATTACTAAATGACAACAATGAACAACAGCTGTGGCATGGTTTGTAATAACAGCTGACTTAAAATTGCTGTTTGATCTAGGGTGCGGTAAAGAACATTGTCGCTCTAGAGCGGGAAAGAAACGGATACCGGAAATGAACTGTTTTGCATAGGGTTTATGGCAATGTGATAATTTCCATGCAGTGGTTGGAAAATAAATAACATTTTATTTGAGTTTCTGCAAATATGTATATTAACTTTTTAAGAAATATTAACGTGCAGCAAAATCTATGGGGTAGTTTGGTCAAAAGATGTTATTACAGATAATAGTGGAATAAATAAAAACATACTTTAAAAAAATTAAATTACAAGAGAATTCCTAAACAGCTTAAATCAACAACTTGACTGAAATGTAGTACCGGGAACTAATAATTCAAAAAGTTTCAGTCAGTGGAGTGGAGTTGTGTGTTAACAACAGTGGCGATAAAACAAACTTATAACAAATGCACGTAATGTTGTGTTTAATGCTGTGTGCAATAATACAGAGCAGATACAGCGCCACCGACTTGTGTTGTGTGTTCTCATGTTCACAGCCGCGAGCGAACTTTTACCAGTATTACATTTCAGCAGGTAGCTTAACGCGTTTGGCAGTACCATCCATCATATCTCTAAATTGTTTGTTTTAATGTTCTCGCGGTCAAAATAATTCCTTTTGCAGCTAATTTGTAAACGAGTCCCCACCACCAATCTCGGTGAATTGTGCTTCCGATGAGGTGAAATATACGATTGGATTTCAGTCATTTCCGTAAGAGGAAAACTTTGACAGGATTACTAGGCTCAAAAATATTACAACTTTCTTCTACGAGTAAAATGTCAACCATTTCATTTTAATCCAACGGTATTCAAAAGAAATAGTACGATTAAAAAAAATTTCAGTGAAAGATGTCTTTAGACGCTACAAAATGCACTTTATTTCGTATGTTGAGAAATAGTCATTGCATTCACTATGTCATAAAATGTAGACCTAAATGAAACAAAACATAATTAGTAGCCTAAACAACAAATATTAATCTTAAATCCTGGATAATTTGCAGTGTAAGTGTTTAATAGTCCATAATCACTCGTTCGGAATTTTGAAAATTTAACAAATATTACGCTCTGTGACGTCGCAAAGTAACTCGAAATTCCTTAGTAATATTAGTTAAATTTTCAAAATTACGAGGTATGAGGGACCTAATATGACTATTCAACTAAACACTTACCAAGCTGAAAGAAAATCTATTGATAAACGGCGTCCGAAACAGGGGAATAAAATACCATGTTTTGCATTAAAAGCCGTATGGCTAACATTGCCGACTGCGCAACAATGGGCTACTGGCCCAGGGATGAAGATGACTCTCTGATTTTAATGTTTGATAAATTTGACGGAACAATATAAATAGAGTATATATAATAAATCAAATTTTTGCTGGCAACTACAATACAGTTTATTAGTATTACCAGTGAGCTGAAGTTATAATCACATCCTAGGACGTGAAATGAAAAATCACCAACGGGAATAACCAACTATTGTTTGTTGAAAAGTCTTAAATAACGCATTTTGCATAATGTTTATGAATGATATTGTATTATTAACAATTGATTTTATTGAAATCAAAACGTGTTCCGAACAATAATTCTACATCCCCGCATTGTTAGTCTTTGTTAATTTCATTGCGGCAATACTGAATAAAACATACAATTTAGGTGACGGATATTGCTTGTTATAGTTTTATATTTTGTTTCATTGTAACAGTTTGTGTTCCATCAACACTGATGGAATTGTTTACGTTTTTATGCGGAACGCTCCAACAAACTAAGCAAATAGGAAGCCCCATCTGTAGTTAATACTAGCTAACTACAATTTTGGTATCAAGTTACAAGCTTTTATCAACCGCCAAGCTTTTTCAACTGAGGCAGGCGCCTGTTCTGGTCGCCGAGAATTTTGCTAGGCAATCATCTCTCGATTATAAAGCAAAATGTCTTTCAATTAAGTGCTTCCCGGTAATGTTATTTATTTAAATAAAGTTCTCAATTATACGAGTCTTTACTGAATGATGTTGTGAGCTTTTTAGCATATATTTGTAAGACAATAGCCACGAACAGCTCCTAAGATAGCAACGACGTGTTTATTTACCAAACAGAGGTTAAAGCACTCCATTACTAACTAGCGCTTTAGTTCTCAGTAAAGCTAACATTCTTGTATTTATGCAACGACAAACTCTTGCCTATGCAAATGCTGAAATCTTTCCTAAATTTCATTGTGTTTAAAGGGGAGTTGAGGATTCAAATTATATGTTTAAGGAAATGGTACGAAAAATTAAGAGTTTAAATCACGTAAAAAATGTCGTTTAAAAATTAATACACAAGATTAAAACAGTGAAAAATTTTATATTGATTCGGTATTGAATAATGTCCGATAAAATTTAAGTAAAGAAGCTCTAGCCTTAACTGCACAGAAATGAAAACTATAGACTAGATAAAAAGTGGCTACAAATTTGCAAAAGCTTGGTAATGGAGTGCAATCGCAAAATATATTTTACGCAATATAATATACACTATAATTCATCGCTTGTAGTAAAAGGCTTGATTGCCAAAAATCGTGGTAGAAGCAAGCAAATGGTAATTTTGTAGTGAATCATCAACTTATTAAGTAGAGAAGAGTGGCCAGTGGTTACAGAGCTTGTCTGCTTCACCGTCTTAGTCTGCTACATTGATTCTGCACATATCCCTTAAAATATTTTTGACTGAGTTAAACCGAATCTACGATTGCTATTGACGATTATAGGTGCTTTCTAAGACCAAGCTGAACTTGTAAGCTAACAATAAACGTGTTACATTTTACAACTAATCCAAGTATTGAAAC
This sequence comes from Neoaliturus tenellus, assembly GCA_030545055.2. NCBI lineage: Eukaryota > Metazoa > Arthropoda > Insecta > Hemiptera > Cicadellidae > Neoaliturus > Neoaliturus tenellus. The sequence goes on along the minus strand of CM061532.1, from coordinate 74,162,395 downwards.
TGGAATGACGAAGTTTATAAAAATAGGTAATAGTAGATGCCTCAGTTTGCTGAGATCGTGGCAGAGATTGTAGTGGAAAGATATTGTGGAAAAGGACATTTTTCAACATGATCAATACACAAATCTAAATAAATCCGAGTATAAATAGAGAATCGGCGTGATAAACTTTGCCTGTAGTTGATGGGAGGGGAGGGGGGGCGGATGCAGCTTCCGTCATTCCCTTATCAGGTTGGCGATATCGCCACACAGCACTGTGACTGTCACCGTCAACGTTGCTACTACTGTCACCCAACGATGCCAAGCCAACCAATATTGTACCGACTGGAACTTACTTTGTGTTTATTCTGACCACATTAATTACCTGCAGCCTTATAGATAAACGAAATAGAAGAGATGTTTAACAAATCATTATAGACTACGTGGTGTAAGTGGTAAGATCCTCATAGAGTTTTTGATCATTGGACAAACCGGGATTTGGAAGATTCTGTGTTTTAGCGATAAATCCATTTCAAGGCGATCTCTTATTGTGAAGGGAATTTTCTTCACCGATGGCAACAAACTACTTTAGAATGTAACCTTTCAAATAGAAAATTATTAAATGAGTCTTGTAACAAAAGTAACAACAAAACCCCCCTTAGTAAGTTAGAGTTATTAATGTTTTCCACGTAATGTTTTATGTAAAATTTACATAAAACAAAATAAACAATATAAGGATTTGCTACATGAATCATAAAATTAAAACACAAAATTGTTAAACAATCATTATGTTTGAAAGAATACACTAGAGGATTAATTTGTTTAATATTGTTTAAGAAACCTTATTTTTTCTGTACTTTTATGCCGTAAAAATTTCTGTCAAAATTAAAAATATATTCGGCGTGCAAAAATTTATGACAGTTAAGGCTGTGCAAGGGCTAGTAGGGACAAACTTCTGCCGGTAGAATGCAGCACTGTCACTCAAAAAAGAGAAAGTGGTTGGCCCGTGCGCGTGCGAGTGCTCCAATGAATGTGTGCCTGACCAACCCCTCTGCATCCCATGACCACTGAAGCGTAAAGGGACTCACAACTCGCTCCCTCTCATTCTCTCTCTCACCCCTCTTTGTCGAGCGCTGGCCTTTCTCAAGTTTTACAAATTTCAGTGGTTGGCGTCTCTTGGCTGCCGTGAGCCGAGCCGATTGTTTTTCAAACGCTAGCAAAATTCGCACGGCCTGTCTGCCACGCCTCGCACTGGTGGTGTGCTCAAGCGGTGAAACACTACCGACAATTATTACTCATACAGATAGGCCTAACACTAAAAAACTTATATTAGTGGCACCAAATACAGTTATATTTAAAAAAATTTCGGTCTTCCATATATTGAATAATCACAAAAGTTATTTATAAAAAATAAAACAACAATTTTATTTAGTTTATCAAATTAAATTGTTGCATAAAACTTTAAAAACGATATGTTATTCCAACCCATAATAATATTATTCATAGTTTTCATCAAGGGCGACTAAAATAAAACAATTCTTGATTTTTTTTTAATCATTTCATTCAATATAAATACTGTAATCATGTATGTGACAATTTGAAACCTAAATTGACTCAAAGGCCTTAAATTGACACTCATGTTTTAATAATTAAAATGCTAAACAGATCGATCAAATTAAAAACTGCAAATAAACATTTGAAAGTTTTTTAATTGTTAAAAACTTATGTATTTAAAAGTTCTAAATAAAATAAATAATTCCCTTCTTCATGGACCTCCCTATTTATAAACAATTGATTGGCCGCTTCATTGGAAAATATTACGAATAGTACCAGCAGAAATCAAATAGTATTAACAAAATTAAACTATTATTGAAAAATTGTTCAATAAAATTCCTATATTTTCTTTGGTTGATTCTACAAAGAACTTTAAAACATGCCGGTTCGTAGGCCATACTTCCGTACACTACGCATGTATCACATTGTACACATTAGGACAACAAATATTTTTAACAATATTTAACAAATATTATTAACAAATACATTTTTAATTTAGTTTCAATGAATGAATATGCACAGCTTAACTTCTGGAAAGTATTTCACTAAGAGTCTATAAAAAGGTTTTAAGACAAAACAGCTTTGTGGCTTTGTATTTAATAGTTATGCCGGATATCAAATATATATTTTTTATAAAAAATGTTTCTTTTAGGGAATATATTTTTCAAAGTTAATTGACATAATATTTCACTTTTATTCCTGACATAAAGCTACACCAACGTAGTCAGGACTTGTTTCTTTTTCTTTCTGGTCCGCATTAAGACATAATAATTAACTAAATCGAATGATATACATAGGCCTATATAGTTGATACACAACTGACGTGGTTCTTTGATTTGGATTTTATTTAATTTTAAACTAAAAAGCTCTAGGAAATTTTCAAAATTGTAAAAATTTTATGTTATCCATACATCCTGTGTTCTGCGAATAATAAGAAAACCTACCTACCGCAAATTTATCGGATACCTTCGGCCTGCAAATTCCAAAAGGAAAAGGCGCATACCGAAATACCGTTCCCTAAGAATCGGGTACCCTTGCTAATTCTCGTACACCCCCAAACAGCTACTTTGTAAAGGTTGTCGAGCTGGCGTTTACAACATCCGTTGCAAGAAAAACCAATCATTTCCCGAGAATTTATAATGTAAAAATAAATAGCCTACTTTGTGTACATTGGTAATATTGTTTGGTTCATTTTTAAATCCTCGATAACCAGAATGAGACAAAGGAAAGACGAATTGTCGCGTAATGCGGTCTAGACAATCACTGGAGGCAACTTATAAAATGTCTTTGTTTTAAAGGATGTAAAACAGAAACAAGTCCTGACTACGTTGGTGTGCTTTACGTCAGAAGTAAAATTTCGATGAACTTTGAAAAATATATTCCCCCAAAGCAACATTTTTTTTTATAAAAAACATACGAGTATATTTGATATCCGGCAACCATTAAATGTCCTGCTCTATTTATCCTCTTAAACCTTATTACAACTAGTAGCCCAGTCAATGAAGGTCAAAAACGGGCCAACGTCGGAACAAATCTGTAACAGTCTGAAACCTGTACCATTCGATAGTACCTACCTTAGGGGTCAAAACCCCAAAAGTCCCCAAAAATCCCCTGGTGGCATTTCGCACAGCCCCCCTTTAAAGCCCCCTGGACCCCCAATTGCATGAGTTTATAAAAACCCTTGTAGAATCGTTACGAAAAGGACTAGCGTCCTAAATCTTTTTTGTTGTATTTCTTGTTAAATTGTCTACAGAAAGTGTCATTATACGTTTTTAGCTAAGGTCACTCATTAGTCAGTTATTTACAGTCAAACTAAAATTTTTGCATTTAAGCGTCTAGAGAGTAAACTACTAAACATATATTGATCATTTTGGGGTCAATGGATTTCTTATGGCCCCTAGATGATAAGAAAAATTTAAAATCCCTTGTGAAATGCCAATAAATCCGTAAAATAACAATTAAACCTTATTTAGACCAATATAAGACTATCACTGCTGATTAACATAGTATTATCTTTCTTTATCTAAGCAGACCACTAATATTTTACGATGTAGCAATGATAAAAAAACATAGTTTAAATTTATATTTAAAATGTGATGCTTGGTAAAAAATTTGGTAACATATAAATAGAGTTTATTTTTAATGATTTCATAACCTGACTTAGAACTAACACTAGATAAGCTATTTGTTTTAACGTATGTTTTGATAGATTATTCATTGAGAAATAGAAAAAAAACATGAATATCGGTATAACTGTATGAATTTTATTTAAAATTTCTAGTTTTTAGAATTTTTTAATTACGTTTCAATTCACCAGGGGATTTTTGGGGACTTTTGGGGTTTTGACCCCTTAGGTGGGTACTATCGAATGGTATAGGTTTCAAACTGTTATAAATTTGTTCCGGTGTTTACCCTTCATTGACTGGGCTATAGTGGTTTGAAGGGTTGAAAGCCCCTGCTACTGTTTTTATCATTGCACTTCATCAATATCACCTGTTTTCGTCAACCATTTTTATGCTTTAGAGGTCTGGGTTGGAAGTTTTTATTTCTATGTATTTTTTTATTTTTATAGAGTTTAATGCATAGTGTACGATAATATGATGAAAAATATAAATCATAACTCGGCCTAAAACGTTTTGCCTACTCACGTTCGGTTCACGTTCTCGAAGTCTTGAGCTTGAAACATGTTCTCGAGGCCGATGAAACGCCGGCCTTTGTAACTAAATATAATATTATTACCCACATGTTATTTTCCTGCCCTCTGGGTTTTAGACATTTTAATAAACAGAAATACCTCAAATTTTGTGATTTAAGACCCTATAAAAATTTCGTCTGATGTAAAGAGTATAAAAAGTTCATATTACATTTTCATTTCCAACAGCCTTTCATAGTACAATATAACATACAAAGACACTAATTTCCATGTCATTTCTAAAGCCCGGACTCTCCTTTCGGCTACCCTTTTTTCTATGTCTTAGGACACAGCAAAGCCACATTCTTGAATGAAGACAGCATCATTTCTAAATGAGAATAAATTTAACATAATGAGTATCATGGTAGTTTCGCCAGGCTCGGCTGTTTCGCCGTTGTCTTGCATTCGAACTCCCAAAACAGCCTGCGGCTGCGAAACGGAACATCCTTCCGGGAGTTTTGCCGTCCCGTGTGTCCCCACCTTTAGTGGTGTTTTGACACACACTAACAAATTAAAGGTTACACGATTGTTAAGGTGTTATTTTTTAACTATCAAATAACACCGTCATTTTAATCAGCGCCCCTCCCAGGCCGGTGCTCCATGCGGCCGCATGGATCGCGTGACCCTTGTATTTGAACTGCTCTTACTACCTGAGTTGGGTTCCTCAACCCTTGTAAATTTTTCGTCAGGACAAAATGTTACCTCATTAGCTGATTTAGCAAACTGTAAATAAGCGAGTGGGACTAAGTGTTTCATAGAAATTTGAGTTGGGACAATATGTTACTGTGACAAAGTATTTTGTTTGCAGGCTACATTAAACACAACAATAGTAGTTATCATCACTAGGAGCAAAAGTGGGTCTTTTTGGTGCGCAATCGTGTTTTAAAAACGAGGCGCAGCCGAGTTTTTAAAAACGATTAAGCATCAAAAAGACACTTTTGCTCCGAGTGATGAACAACGTTTTTTATCATAATGCGAAATTAGACTTTTGATCATTAAAAATTATAACTATAAAGATGTATTTTCGAGGTTATATTTACAAAGTTAGTAATATGCAGTGTTTACATTTATGTTATTTACAAACAATGCTCTTTATAACGTTTGAATTTCAAAATTCTGCTCCTCAAAATTAATAAATGAATAATAATATACATAGCAAACAGCTGACTTTTCAGTACTAGGACCTAAAAAATTCTCCAGATGATTTTTCAGTCCTAGGACAATAAAGAATCGGTTTTGATACAGTTGAGAGAACAAAAAACAGGCTGATTTCGTGCAGAATGATAAAATTAGTAGTTTTCATCACTAGGAGCAAAAGACACTCTTGAGTGATGAACAACGTTTTTTTTATCATAATGCGAAATTAGACTTTTAATCGTTAAAAATATTAAATACAAATTTTTATTTTTAAGGTTATATTTACAAAGTAAGTATTATGCAGTGTTTACATTTCTGTTATTTACAAACAATGCTCTTTATAACGTATGAATTTCAAAATTCTGCTCTCCAACATTAATGAATGAATAATGACAATATATTTTTTAATTTGAGTAATGCACAAATAAACAAATTGAATAACACCACTCTGGATATATTAGATCTTTCCCTATATGAAATTCTTATATGGCAAAGCAAAGTATAATGAGCATATAATTTTCTTTCTAAGGTCGCCACGACGCCACGCCACAGCTCAGTTGCAAATATATTAATTTATATACTGTAGTAATAAATTAAACTCTTACATAGATTGACAAGATGCACTGGTGAGGTAGTCATTTTCCGATTCATTGTGATAGAATACTTCACTTTAGAGCTCGTTGAAGCAATTGTTGAAGCTTTCTTTCTTGCGTGAAACATTTACTTGCTTTTAGATAGATAGGCCTAGTACATTTACGCGGACCGTTTTCGTAGAAATTTTGGTACTAACACTTAAACTGTAACAAAAAACAAAATATTGTCCACAAATAGTAAAACTGATTAAATTAATAATAGAAGTATTAAAGTACACCACTGTCGCTTTGTACAGCCCCAAGGGTTTGTATGAGTAAATTTTTGATGGAGTATGAATTTATTTGTGTGTCTTGGATATACTTTTCGTTCGTGTATTACTGATTTATTTCTTTTAGAGAATTTACTTATGGGTTCATCTTGAGCCCGTACATCCCAATGCGTGCAGAATAAACATATTAATTCCAGTACTAATAATGGATACTAACAAGCCTATTTTAGTTGCCCTTATATTTTCCCATGACAAATTGGAATGTTTTTCCCCAATATAGATAGTAGGAAAATTCATATAAAACCCTGACCATGAGAAAATGGGCCGAAATTCTGTAAATGATATTTGCCATGAGTCTTCCCTATCAAATAGTTTCTGAAGGGTGTATTTACGGCGCGGACCGACACAACGGTGGCGAGGAGAGGCGAGGGGCAGGTAGCCCGCGCGTGTGCTCGTGTGTGCGCGGCGGGCGAGTGCGCGGAGACGAGCGGGTTGCAGCTGTCAGCTATTAGGCGTAATAAAACTCAAAATTATTATATTTGGGCTTGCCTCCTGCTTACAAAAAAATTTATTAAAGTATGATAGTTATATTTTTTAAAGTGCATTTTTGGCCAAAGAAATTGAAACCAATTTTATTCCTATTTAAAAGATATATTCTTTTAGGTCATAAATTTAAGTCGTCATATAAAATTGAAATAATTTTGTGGATATTTTGTAATAGTTTGTTTTAATCTACATAATTAATTATTACAATTGGCAAAATATGGGTCCTTAGACTATAGTGGTTTTTATGAAAGGCAAGCACCAATGTGACGTAAAACCACCACTTTATATGACAATAAGTCATAAAATAACTGTGTCAAATTTTTAAAAATATTTTTCCATTATTAGAAAATATTTGTATAGTCGAATTAAACACTTAAAACGGTATAATTTTCAACTACGGAAAACCCCTTGCACCACCTTAAGGCCTATGATGCATTTTCCCAATACATTTTTTCACAAACAATGAAACTTTAATGATATAAGTTTGATTTTTGACATCCGACAAATCTCTGCATAAAGCCCTATCGGGTACTCGGCGTTACTAATGCCGAGGTTTCGAAACAGCAGGAAATACATTAAACAGTAACACTAAACGTTAAATGCCACTATCGATTCAAACGTATTTGCAGTTTAAACTGTAAAAACATAAACATACACTGTTGATAAAATAACAGTTATCTTTTACCGGTTCATTTACCTTGCACAAGCAATAACTCTCTGAAAAATTATATTTTTTATTTCTCAAACATAAATATAAGGGTAAATACATATAAGTATTGAGCCTTGGCAAAGAATGACATTTATTAGAAAAAGGTGAACTTGAGTTCATCATACACTTTTTATTCATACATTTATCTGAGACGCTGAAAATGTGCGACAAATGGAGTTGTATTGCAATGGTAGCATCAAAAGAGCGCCGAGACTCTCAGTGGTAGATCAAAAACTGTCCCCAGTGGGGGGGTGGAGGGGGGGAAGGTCTTGTTCAACTGATGTAAGCCCTTTTGTAACCTTACATTGCTCCCCAGACCTTGGCGTTCATCTGATGGGTTGAAGGTGGTAAAGTAAAGGAACTGGAGGATACACTATACGTTTTTAAAGGGGGGGGGGGTCAAAATGTATAGACAAACTGGTATTGTCCAGGAAAATAAGATGAAATTATAATCTTCCAATTGGGCATTGCTATCACTATTGTGGTTTCAGTCAAGATTTAATTGTATTTAAATGGAAAATACAACTCTTTATTGGAGTAGAAAATCAGAAACCAGCAAATTTGTTGAGATAATACTTATTTTTGTAAAAGTTTATTAATTAAAATGACAGAATATGTTTCCAAAAAACGATTTGGGTCTTTCACTTTCTATTAATTATTGTAGTGTGGAAATGTCATTACAACTAAAAAAACATTAAAACAATAAACAGGAAATAGACCCTACTTTAGTAATATGAAAACTAATCTTCCCAAAAAACGGTAAACATTTTTAATAATAGGCCTACTATACGTTTGAAAAAATGAATGATGGCACAACTATAATGATTAGGCCTAATAATGATTGACACAGTGTGCCAATAGTCATATTTTGAAATGCCAATTTGATTCGAATGGAAATATAGTTTTCGTATGATTATGTTATTTTTCAATAAAAAACTTGAACATTAACTTGACTGATGTTTAAAACGTCACTAATGAGTTTAGATAAATGAATAAATCGGTTTAACAACAAGATCCTGAAGTCAAAAATATTTAATATTGATTAAAAAACGACACAATACACAACAGACTTTGTACAAACCCTTACCATTTTTACCTTTTTGGTAGTAAAGGTATGTTTGTCTGTGCGAGTAAATAGACCCCCAGTACCACTGGAAATAAAGTTAATAAAGGTAATGTTTGCGATTTTCTAAATTAAAAAGCCCGACAACCTCATAAAAATCATAAATGTGGCAAGTGTGTGTTATTTGTTAGAAAGAATCTTACCACCTCCTTATGGCTGCCAAGATAACCTTTCCGACGTTTTATATAAAGATAAGACAAATCATTCTTGATGTCATTTTAAACACGTTTAACCCAGAACATTATTTTATCGGTCGATAAACAAATTTCCTCTTCCTATAATATGATAAGTTTATGTATAAAACTATGAATATAGGATAATAATACGATTACTTGATCATATAACTATTATTGATAATCCATATGAATAAAAATAAAATTAGCTCAGGTTAAAAAAACTTTAATTGGTTGATTGCTAGTTTCATTTTTTGTATGTTAAAAATTAGTCAGTAATAAAATAAATTGTATAATTAATCAATATCTGAAGTACCGGTAAAAATGGATAAAATTATGAATCTATACAGTGAGCAAAACGACCAATAAAAACTTTTATCAGAGGATCTTGATTTACTACGGGGACGTGGTTAACGCTGCTCCGGAACACAAGGTCCTCAGCTTAAAAAATTAGAAAACAAAATGCCACTTCTTATAGTATTCTCATGTCTCTTTTTATCATGTCATTTTAAGTTTTTTGAGACTATTTAAATCATGATTAGACATTTTGATTAAATATTAGGTGATGTTTTATTATGTTTTTTTTTATTGCATAACAAATCTTTTAAATTATATTTTTTATTTTCGTTTTCTGTGTTTTAAATATTTTTATATTATTTGCGCAGAATAAAATTTTGTCAACTTCAAGTTTAACGAGCGAAAAATAAATCGTACTTCGAATACATTAAGAACTTACACGTGTATTAAGTCGTTAAATGACAACAAATTTATGGACACCATAAAAGAAAACTATAAAATTAGAGGAAAAAACAAAAGACAAAAGTTTGTATGATTAATGAAAACTATAGCTGCTGAAATCAAAAGAGGAGTTTTATATTGATGAAGTTAATAGTAAAATGTGCACACATTTATAAATTTAATACATCTAATTAGGCCTAACTATATGTTTTATTTGATAATAAATGCCAATACTTACAATAATTACAGATTCAGCTGTTTCTATAGTGATGAATGGGTTAGTCTCACCTGAAACAAACGTAACATATTTTTAAATTGTATTACATTTACCAATTGTAAGACATTAAAACTAAAGAGTGCCGTTATAAATACTTAAAACACATCCCTCAGTTTTCTCTGATGTTTTTAATCACCTCTTAAAATTCTAACTATGAAAATTGTTTCATGAATTCAAATAAAAGGTTGAAGATTCAAGTATTCTACAAAGACGTGATTAATTACTTTGTAAAGTAAAAAGCACGGAAGCCAAGGCTTCGAATTTAATATCCCCAATATATTCTGTAGGCCTATAGTGTCTAGATGTTGGGAACTGAAATAAAACTATCACAAAAATTTACAATTAAAATAACAATACTTCAATAATTACTTTATTGGTTGATACAATACTTATAAATTCTCAATATTCAAGATCAGGATATGTCTTAGTTTAAGTAAAAATTTCTAGAGATAATATAAGGATGAATAATGGTAGAAAATAGAGAAAAATTGATTTTGGACGGAGCTAAGAAGGGAAATGAAAGAAGGAGAGTGAAGAGAGCTAGGGAGGGGGGTTGTGAGGGGGGGGGAGGAAGCTAAGACAATGTATTGTTTGGCTAATGAAGATGAAGGTGAGACATACTTTCCCCAGACCAGAAGCCAACCCCCCCCCTCCCACCCATCATAGCGCAGTTAATGAAAGACAAGGCCTGACTTGGTGTTTCTGAAAAAGTCAGAATACCATGTAGACTATTTAGTTTGTTACAAAATTGTTGGTAAAAATTGATTGAAATAAAAATAGGGAAAGAACTTGATCCAACTTGTACAGACACAGCATTGAAAGATTGAATCAATATGTTTGTGGCTTTTATTGAATTTATGGCTAACAAATTGGTTGAAAAAGAGTTAGATTAATAAGATTCCTTAGTTGTAAGAAAATAAACCGAAATAGGAGAAAACGAACGTAATAAAACTGAAAAGACGAGAATAAAAGAAAACAGGACAAAACCTGGATGAATTAGCCTTGACATTTTTTATCTCAAGGGTAAATGAAGGTTTAACCATCCTAACTTTCAAACGATCATATAGGCCTATATTTTTATTTTACAACCAGCTTGGTGCACTAAGGAAAGCAAATTTGAATTAAATGCCATATCTACTTAGAGAAGCTGTAATTATACTGTTTCAACTATAATTTAGATCAAGTCAGTTTGTAGGTCAAACGTTTAATAAATCAACAGACGATTTGATTAAAATGCTAAAAAATCCATGAAGACCTTTTTTGTTAAAAAATGGTAATCTGAACGGTTCTAGGTACAGCAATATAATATAGGCCCTAAACATTGTTTTTTTTGTTTTTTTTTGTATGTAATACATATCTGTCCCTTGTACTAAATAGCTCTATGCCGTTATTAATAGTATAAATTAACTTGCAATGTTTTATTTCCACTTTCTTTGTTTTTTATGCTTTTTACATTTTACTAGAAGTCTTCTCAAAATCAGTTATTCACCTAGGGCAGCGTTCCTTTAATTATGAATATTAAGATGAACTTTACTCTTGAGGTCAAAGCGAGGATAACCAACATTGAACCTCATTATTATAACAAAGTTCGACCAATCCGTTCATCTCATCCGCGCATTTCGTAAAATATATCAAGGCTATAAATTTTTTTTACTACTTTTGTCAAAAAAATATTTGAACTTAACGTCTTTATTTTTACTTAACTTTATTTTTATTTAACGTCAAGCTATGTGAACTTTATAATCTAACTTTATAATTTATAAATATAATATCTTTTTAGAGAAAACAGGTAATTTTCTTAATTTTCTTTGGATGTAACTTTTCTTCCCGATTTGCGTCATGCGTCCTAAAAGGTAGTGTGCATCATACTATGCTCTCACATTTTAATTTTATGATACTGTATTTACTTCATATATTTTTGCCCTGAAAATAAAGAGCGACTTTAAAATTAAACCCCCAAAAGTTTTTGTCGTTGGTACAAAGTAAAATGACGATGAAAGATGAAACTACTTGAAGGCACACTTAATGCCTTTATAAGTGTTCGTAAGAAGCCCTAAATGCAGCATTTTAAAGCACTTGATTCTTTATTAAATCCAATAAGGTAACCATGAAATCTAAAAGGATTATGCAAAGGATTTGAAACCGCGATTAATTACCCTTAAACATAACACTTAACACATATATTTGCAGCGTTATCCATCTGTGTTAATTCATACATAAAATATAAAGAAAAAAGCTTATTAAAAAAGTTACAATTATAACAGAGTTTTATTTTATTTGATAGCTTTTATATTTAGTTTTTTTCCGCAAATTAATAATACGGAGGGAAAGCTATAATTTATAAAAGATTTAATTTTATTGTTAAACTAACTTCTTCAAAACGCGGCAACAAAATATTTCTCAAAACTCGGAAAAAGGTTATGTAACAGAGTGTGCTACATAGATACATATATTTTTTATTTATTTGTATTATGTGAGACATGATGAGCCTAATTAAATTACGGCAGTTCACACAAAACAGAATATAAGTAAAAATGTAATCAAATACTAAACAGTTGTAAATAACTATTTTCTAATAAGAATAAGTAGCCATTTATGTATTTTAACTTATTGCTATATCACAGAAGCAGCAGGTAATAAATTCCCCGTCTAACACCCAACGAATACGCCTGCTTTATGTAGGCCCAATAAAAAAAGGCAATTCCAAAATAATACACAGTAGTTTAAAACTATCTAGTGGTCACAACACATTACTCACTTAACTATTTAGCCTCTAATTACATTCTACTCTATAATTTAAATAACTCTTCAATAATATGTAGTGAATAAGCGACATTATTTTAATATAAACTTAAATTTTTACTTCTCGACACAAGGAAACGCCATATTCCTCCAGAAATCTCCCATCATGATCTATACCATAAGTGTCCAAACTCCACATCTACTGAGCAGACCGACCAGACATGCACCCGCACCGCTTACCAAGCGAAGCGGCTGTGTTACAGTTTAATTTAAACTATTATCTAAACCTATGATCGGATGTGTAACAATAATGTTTATAATTGAAGTTGGTTTTTGCGTTTCCGCCAGAGCAAATGTTTACCGGCAGGATTTGCTCCACCAGAGTTTGGCGTCGAAGTTTGTTTGAGGCTTTAGTGAAGAACAAATATTTAAAAAAGGAGATATCTCTTTTCTTTCTCGATATTGCTACGTGCAATGAAAGTAAATATTTGTTTTGAATTGCTTTCTGTGAGATGTTTATTAAAAATTCAACGCACATGAATTTTTGGCTACATGATGTCTGGCAAACATTATGATATATTATTTTTCATTTCGGTGAAAATATTATTATAAAATCTATTTAACAGTTTTGACGAACTGATATATCACAGTTTTTGCTCCCTAGATTACCTCATCAACTATTAAGAATTGTTAATTGAGCGGAGCGAGCGAAGCTCCTATACTACACTCTGGCTTTTTATTTACAAGTACTCCTCCTGAACGGCTGGAGTGATCCTCACGAAATTTTGCTCGGTCATAGTAACCATCTATGGGAAGGTATAAATCTGAAATGGTCCAAATCGGACATAAGGGTTCTGCCCTACGGCCCTTTAAAGTTACCATGTTATTTTAATGGGAGAAATATTTTATTTGGTTTGTTTACTGTGTGTTAATTATACAGCTGTTATAAGGATCAAATTTAACTGCAGACTGTTACTATCAGCTGTTTGTGAATACAGTAGTTTTATGTGAAATTGTTGTTTTGTTTAATTTAGTGGTTTATTTACGTGAATGAAGTACAACGTTTACGGAGAGGAGGTGCAAATCTTAGACGAATCACCATTTAATATCTTGTAAACATATAATAGCTCGTCGCAGCAAACCTGCGTAGTAAAAAATTATTAGAGAATTGCAGACTTGTGGCGAGTAAGCGCAGCGAACAACCTAAATCTGGCGAGTGTGTGCAGCGAATGAGCCCCCAAAAGGTGAGTGAGGGCAGCGAACGAACTAAATTGACGGCGAGTGAGCGCAGCGAACGAGCCAAACCCTGACGGCGAGTGAGCGCAGCGAACGAGCTCACTAGAATTACCTACAAAACATTTGCTATTATTGATTTAAAATATAGTCGCTCCGCTCAATATTGCAAGCAGACAACTGCATTGTATACCTAGTTATTTTTTCCGTTATTCATCCTAAACAATATTTATACGTAACTTTGTTTTATTGAAACAACATCATGCCACACAAGAGAGTTTCCTTGCTGGCATTTATTTATAATTAATTTAAGTTTTCTTCTTAGTCAATAATAGATAATAATAGAGACCAAATAGAGCATAAAGTGATGAGAGATTTCCACCGTTGTTTAAGACAAGGAAGGGGCTTTTCTCCATCAAAATTGGAAGCGCTAGCAGGGGAAGCGGAGATCCAAAAGTTTAAAACGTGAAAACTACAAAACAATCATGAGCATGTAAATTCATTTAGGCTAACATTTTTCTAAAATAAAAACATATTTATCAACTGTTTTAATTGCTCAAATAAAAACCAACGTTACCAGAAAAAGTGAGTGCTGTTCAAGTTAAATTAAGCTATTGTGGCTGTTGCAGTTTACATAAAACACAATTTTACTAAGTGGAAATGCAGTGTTAATAATCATTCGGTTATTTCAGGAAATAATCATCCCGGTTGCTGTTCCAAATAGGCAGAGCATTCGAATAAAATCCGCCCATTGCGTGAAGTAAGCACACTTATCATAAGTTTATAGAATGTAAATATAAGCGTTAGTTATTACCATACATAAACGATCATGATGTTCAAAACTTAATAACGTTTACTTTTACCACAATCCTAAACATGTTTAAAATTAGCAGCCTATTGCAAATAATGAAATAAATGTTATAGCCTTACAATTTGTCTTACTTGTAATCAAATAATCTTCCACTCCACAATCGAACTAACTTTTTCAAAAAACAAATACAACTGCAGTCGTAAAATATTCTAAGCAAAATAAAAACAAGACGAACAAAATTACTTAAGTCGATCCCGCTACAACAGAAATTGAAGTTGTCAGAACTTATTAGGGACGGGCAAACTTATAAATCAACTAAAACTCCTTCAAATATTTTCAATTCATATTGTTTGCAAAATCCTGGAAAAGCAACCCACCCAAATTAGTTTTATAATTTAAAAGAAAGACTTTTTATTCAACTAGTGATATAGCTCCAAGTATATATCATCATTACCTTATTATCATTATTTACTAAAATGTGACCATCACAATATTACGTTATTTAAGAGAGTTCAATCAATTTCCCACATTTTCGTATTTTTATAAAAAGCTAGTTAAGCCTCTTGCTTTCTGAGGAAAGTTCTACTTTTGTGGCCACTGGTAATGGTGTTATTTAACAGGGGTTAAATGTCACAAAAGAATCGACAATACATCTTTATTAATATTATTCTTGCATGAGAGTCAAGGCCATTAATACATCCATAAAGATAACGTATAACAGAGTTTTAAAGGTAAGTATAAAGCTGTAAAAATATTTTGATAATTACCATTACTGTATGTTGCAATTTGGTTCATAAACGTTGAGCGGGTGTTGGGGAAGACAACTAAACTCTTCCGGAACCATAACTCCAACCGTGTCCAAACATTAATTATGTCACTTAGGCCTGCACCCGGCTGCTGTAGGCTCCAGCACTCGAGACTAGTTCAATTTCCTGCACGGGCCTTGATTGCTTCCGAGGCAACCACCTAAATCACTGCGACAACCCGATGCGATGCGCTGATGTATTACTTGGGCTATCTACATTTACCACATTCGATACTGGTACAGTATACATCGACTACTGTTGATTTTTAATTTTAAACCTCACATTACTTAGGCTATCTACTCGTACTTCGACCACATTCGATACCGGTGCAATATTATCGACTACTATTGATTTTTCAACCTCACATTACTTAGGCTATCAACATCGACCGCATTCGATACCGGTGCAATATTATCGACTACTATTGATTTTTCAACCTCACATTACTTAGGCTATCAACATCGACCGCATTCGATACCGGTGCAATATTATCGACTACTGTTGATTTTTAAACCTCACATTACTTAGGCTATCAACATCGACCACATTCGATACCGGTGCAATATTATCGACTCTGTTGATTTTTCAACCTCACATTACTTAGATTCACGCTCAAAATGCAAATATCTAAATTATATGAAAGAACAAAGAGTCGTGCATCATTTCGATAAGGTCATGATTTTGGTAATGATCAGGAAAATGTAACCTGGTTAATTGAGACATAATCTTCATTCCGATTAATTAATTCAGTAATAATAATGGTACCACGGCTTTTTCGTCCATAACCCTGTTTAAAACAGTGTAGGTATTGTATTGTTACCGACATAAATTGTTTATGAGAACAAAGGTTTCATTTAAGATATAAAATTACAAACAACAAGTTATGCTTTATAGCATTTTGTAAACTAGACTTTTTAATGTTGTGATAATATTTTCATAAGTTGAATCATTCTTATAAAAATGTCCATAAAAATCTAATAACAATAAAGTAGTAGTATAAATATTGTTTTTAACAGATTTTAGAATTTCCTTCGGGTTAATAAAACTTAGGACGGTATTTAGTATTGCTGTTAAAGTATAGGAAGCTCATAACAAATAATTTGGTAGTTTGGTTATAAAATTACCTAAAGACTAACAATTTGACAGATCATGTACAATTTTTTTATGTAAATACCGTACTTAAACAAAACTATTTGCTTGAAATAACAATGGTTTAAAACGTGGATTAAGAGGATTAAAACGTATTAGACTAATTCAAATTACTTGCAAAAATATGACAAAACATAAACGCCGGAAACACAGAACGGCGGCGTCCTTCTTGATTTATAAACTCTACTTGATGAATCGCCCGCTGTGAATTCCGAGGAATAAAAACAATCTTATCAAAACCACAAATCGCCTGCAGAGGAATCATCTTGAAAATGCGATTCAACATTTATGTTTGAATAAAACGGCCGTTTATTGTTTCTTCTAAAAAATAAGAACAATATTTGTATTTGATTTAATCATGCGAAATTAAATTGTTGATCTAGTCTTTTACTTTAACATAATTAACATTTAAATAAGCTCACAGCCAAAATAGATAGTTTTCTCACATTACAAAAAATCCTGTAACACTCTCAAAATATATGATATGAAGAGAGACTTAATGATGCATTATAAGGTGAATATACTGTTCAGATTTTATGACAAAAAAGTTCGCTGTAAAGATTGTTCGTCATTTCCAGCGTATCTTGTTTAGTAAGTATTATTTAATTGCAGGGATTTCAAATTTCACTGTGAAAACTTTTAACCCAAAAATAACTTACAAAATATATCTTTTAAAATTCATATCATAAAAATAGGATATGAATTTTAAAGTTATAAATAATCGAATAGAGAGGTACATTGGGTGATCACGGTGACATTTTAGACCAAATGACGAAATGATCTTTTAGGCTTATAAAAGGTAACAATCTCCCTGATATTTAAGGTTAAAAATTATTAGTATCAAAAGGACAAAAATTGTTGTAACCTATCACTTATTACCTGAATTCCACAAGGTATATAGATACATTTCAATCTACCAAAACGGTAAATTGTTTTAGCGCGTTAAAAATTTTACATAATTGGTTTTAAAGTGTACATGCACAGGATAGTTCAAGTCTGGACTATTTCGTGTTAAAATAATGTTTTGAATAAATATGTAAATTCTTTATGGGCATTATTGGCCCTTTTTTGCTGAAGATCTCGAAATTTAGTGATCTAAGGGACTACTAGATGGTATACTAATTGTAAATTAGTTCATTCACGTCAAAGTGCCACTTCCAGAACGCAATTTTTAATTGTTATAGGGTGTTCATATAGTCTTGCCCTGATTTGATAGCTTTGCTGTACAGAAACCATTAGAGTCACACGAAACTTGCATTGCTTCTTTTGAAGAGAATTTAATCTAGTTTTATTTATTAAGTTGGTAACACCTTTGTTTAGCTGTTTGACAACAATGCAGTTTTCTTTAAATTCTGTACAAAACCAAATCAGAAATGGTTAGCCTCCACAAGAAGTAACAGTGTATCCTTTGGTTCTATGAAACACAGTCCCCCATTACCGGTAATGTCCAAAGACATTTTGTGCGAACATTTAGAACACCTTCACCTGATGTAAAAAGTATCTAGAGGTGGTATCCATATTTTTGTGACAGGAGCAGTGTGTGTGACAAGAAACGAACATGACGCCCGCGCATTACTGAAGTCATTGTGGATTGGGCGTGATCGCCCGACTAAATTGCCTCCTCGGTCACCAGACTTTACTCTTCTGGACTTTTTTATGTGGTGGTTTGTCAAAGACGTAGTGTGTTCTACCCCAGTTCTTGATTTAGAGTCACTAAGAGAGAGAATATGAAATGCAGTTCAGTCTGATCCTCATTAAATGTTAACCAAAATATGGGAAAAAAGGAAAAGTCACCTAGAATATTTACAGGCTACCCAAGGCGACACATAGAATTTTATTGAGTTTGAACATATGTAAATAAAACTTAAGAAGTCACTTGTTAAAACTGTAAATAAAACATTATTCTACCATCATTTGTTTTCATGCTATTCGATTTCTTTATCAGGGCAAGACTTTATGAACACCCGCTACTTTCCATATAAATATTTAGAATTTAGAACTCGGTAACGAAACAAATATTATTTATCGACTTAAAAATAAATATCCGATCCTCTGCACTCCTCGCCATATGTTATCCTTTGTCTGTTTTTTGCATGGAAAAGCCAAACAAACGTTGTGGAAAACTGGATTGTGTTGTCTTGATTTATGTTGTGCAGAATGTATCGTCCCCTAGCGAAATCCCGGAACGGTTCTGGTATACAGAAAAACGTTTGTAAAAGGAATTAGGTATTTATCCTAAGTATTTTCTATTATCGGTGAATTAAATACATCTGCATCTATAAAAACAACAATTGCTCATTTATTTTTGTAAGTTAGAAATAAAGTTTTATTTATTACTATTTTTTACAAAAGATTAAAAACCATGTGAATAAATCTTCCTAATTACCCAAGTCTCATAAAAAATGTTAATTGTTGCCGCACACTCTCGTGTAGATTAAAATTTATGATTAATCTAACTATTAAGTTAAACAACTCAGCAAATTTGGCTCAATTGGCTTATTTTGTTAAGCAAACTCTTTTAAACAGAACAGTTTTTAACACCACTGTTACATTTGTCGATGTGAACTATAATTCTTGTTCAAGTCGGCGAAGTAGGCAAAAATAAGATTTCAATTCGTGCTTAGTTTTATACGTAAATTTGAAGATTAAAATTTGTTGTGGAAGAAAGTTTGTCCTAGGGCTCCGACCCGCGGGTAAGTGTCAACTTAGGTGTCACGATTTACCTCGTCAGAGTGTCAACAACCTAGTGTTCGGAAGTCCGTGGGCTGTACGGTGCTGGACATTCACAGCAGATGCACAAGTGCATTAGAACTCCTTGGCTCCTATGGCTGAGCGAGTTATCAGCCTTCACAGGTACTAGCAATATATATGATTTAATCTATGAGTTTAATTACTAATGAATAAAACACTCAATTTAGTTTCAAAGATCATGCTAATTAAAAACGTGAACCCTACCTTGGATTTCTAAATTTTGATTCATTTAAAAAATGTAGCTCAGTAACAAAATTTTTAAGCATGTCTTGCACGTCGAAAAAATATAACGGATTTAAGATTATATTAAAGAGTATCTACACTGTTCAACAGTAAAATATAGAGAAAAAATTACACATTTATAAAAGTATGAATGTCGAATTGAATATTCACATGCGAAATTAACAAACTAAGTGTAATGCAAGAAAATACGTTTGTAAGGTCAACGCGTTCCACTGAAGCTTAATAAAATTTACAGTAAAGCAGTTCCATGCACATGAACGTTTCCTCAACAAGTCCTAAAAATCTTAGTAGTAATTTCCATTTTTGACCAACGTTATCAGTTTTTAGTACGAAACAAAATCAAATATTTATTTCAATGAATACATTACAGTGCCCTAAAATTAATGATGAAATCGTTAATAATTTTAGATAAAGTATTTGGCATGGGGAACAGAGACAAATGATACGAAATATGAAAAAGTATACTTTTTTCATACACTATCTTAAGTTTTTGCCGATACATGTGTAAATCAAGCTGCCCACAAATCAAAAATGTTAGTAAATCTTTAGTTTGTGGATTGTGATTTAACGATACATTTTAGCAGTATAACTCTTGTTTTCTAATACCTTTATCACACCATTTCAAAATAAAATTAAAATGTATTTATTCACATTTTTTAGTTTTGGTTTCGCCAAGTTTTGAAGAAACTTGGCGGCAAGGCCAATCACCAGTATTTTACACTTTTTTCATAAATTTTATTTATTAATTTTAAATATTTTATAATGTAAACAAATATAAATTTATAGCGGAAAGAGCAGACAATGTACTAGTATTTTTGCAGCTATTGGAGGAAAAAAGTGTACATGCAGGATACCTTTATTCATAGATAGCGAATAAATATACAGTATATCTATAGACAATAAAGGTAAAAAAGTATCTTGAAAAAAGTATAGTATCTTGAATCATTAGTAAAAAATGAGTAAAGCCAATATCATTTTCATATATTGGGATAGTATACGCGATAATATCAATTTCCATTCATTTTATCTCCATTTAGGTAAAATCTATTAACTTTTCATTAATTGTGATTAACTTTCAACAAATTTAAACACTTAAGAATGAACCAATCATGTTTTACGATATAACATATTTAGAACACTTAAAAAATATTATGATTAACTCGTAACTAATGATACAAGTTTAGGACTGTAGTGGTATAGGGTACTGTCAAGTCTAAAACAAAGGACCATAAAAAACTATGTAAAACCTAATTGCAGACTGAGACATATAACGACGGCAAAGGGCACTATGACGGATGTTGCTTATTGCAAATGTTTCATAACTGGTTTGACATTTCACATGAAGTGACTGGAGGGAAATCTTGACAATTACGGTAAAGAACTTCTCATTACATTAATGGCCACAGACACCGATCCACTGGTACGGTAAAAAGGATGGGTCACTATTCGTAAAAAGAGCCATACCAATTGAGTAATCAACAAAGTGTAAAGTTGTAATCTGTTGTTTTCAAAAACGTTTTGATATCAGTTAAATAAAGACATTGAATAACCTTTCAGATACGGTATAGTGGTTGAAACATTGGCCCTCGGAAGTTTTGAAGTTGAAATGAATGGGAAAGTTTAACAAATTGCAAAAAGAAACTACGTTATTGTAACCAGAATCCTTATGTATTAAAATGTAAAAATTATTAAAGGTTTTTTATAAGGCAAAGAACTTAAGATTTAATACTATACACAACATGAGTTCAGTAGTGACTAGCCTAATTGCATGCGTTGTTATATACATACACAAAATTGATCGATCAAAGAATAATAATAAAACAATGTACCAAATTAGATTAAAGATAAAGAAAAATTAAAAGCGAAGAGAGAAATAAAGCTAGATGGAGAAAAAGCCAAGACAATGTATTGTTGGCTAATGAAGATAAAGGTGGGAATATACTTCTCCCCAGACTACAAGTCTTCCCCTTCATCGCAATGTCCCTTATTGACAGACCTAAGTGTGGTTTAAATATATTGAATTACAATTGAGTTAAATTCAATTTTGTAGTTCCAATTTTCTATTGATATATTGTATTCCACTTCTATATTCCATACTTTTTTATAAAAACTGTGATAAATAATTGAACCTATTTTAACATGTTATCAAAATAATAAAGAATTGATAAATGATACTATAAATTCTTTCAATAGTTTTATACTTGTAACTTACGTAATTGCTGCACGTAAAACTGCTTTAAGATATAAAGTTAAAAAAAAAAAATAAAAATAAAACATTTAAATTTGTTCTAAAGTTATAGTTTAGTCTACATTTATATTTGCTCTTGGAAAAATACAGTATCCTAAAATTGTTAATAGAAATAAAGTTAAACCTAATTACCATACAAGTGTAATACATTAAGTTAAAGTATGAGCCAAAGAAATTAAAACAAAACAAATAATAAAGTAGGTTCCGCCTATTTGAAAATGACTTAAGCTATTTTATAGAATTTTATTGATGTCATATTACTAACCATGATAATTTCTTGTAAACGATTAATAATTTCATGAACAAAATTTCCAAGTTTAATTTCCCCGGCAGAGGCGTTTGATACAGCCTCATAAACCTGTAAAGGGTATAACATGTGCTGGGCGAGATGAGGTTCAAATAAAGTATATCTACTAAGTGATAAATCTCTTACTGTTAATTTTTCGTCCCCTGTTGATTTGCGCCATTTTACCCACAATTCCCGTCGTTTCCTTGAAAACAAGCACTCACTTTACCTTCGATTCATTGGTTACCATTTTAACTATTCTGATTGGTCACAACAAGCTTCCAAAATCACAGATTGTACTTTTAAAACATCTGATCATTTGTTGGTTTGTTGTTTGTTGTTTGTTATTTAGGCTTAATTGTAAAACCACTTTGATTTGATGGTCTATGAACAGGCTTTTGCAATTGGTTATCATCGAAACGTCATATTGGTGTGGGTAAAATGGCGAATAACAGATGAGAAAGTGTAATTACTTCTCTTACTTTTAAAACAAATGACTCGTTACCGAGGAAACAGCGAGAATTGTGGGTAAAATGGCGCTAATCAACAGGGGACAAACTTCCCTATCCTTGTAGCATTCTACTTTAACCTCGTTGGCTGGACGGCATTGACGAGTACTCACTTGATGTTTAATAGTTTGCACATACAAGATTGCTGAACACCTCTTAAAGTATCAACGAAGAATAGCAACCCCAGATTAAAATGCCATGTGGTTTTATTAAGTACGGTATTAGATAAAAATATTTCATACCCCGGTCGGTGGTCAGCATCGGCAATACATCCGAATCGGTTTTCCTCTCTCTAGAAACGAACGGACCTCATAAATTAATTATCTCCCGCGGAGTTCCTCTAATTAAAGGGGTTTCAATCAACTTTCTGGTTACTCAAAGAGAAACACGCCCGACCTCGGGCCTCATTTGTTTGTTGCAAACTAAAAAGGATCGCATTTTCCCTCTCGGTAACATCTAATACCGCTGTACACAACATTCCA
Source organism: Neoaliturus tenellus (assembly GCA_030545055.2). Taxonomy (NCBI): domain Eukaryota; kingdom Metazoa; phylum Arthropoda; class Insecta; order Hemiptera; family Cicadellidae; genus Neoaliturus; species Neoaliturus tenellus. The sequence continues at coordinate 74,139,348 of CM061532.1, read as the reverse complement.
TCATGGTTGTGTATTGTGTACCTCGTTATCCAACGTGCATTGTGCACAATCAGTACGTAGCTCTCTAGATGGACATGCATATATCTGCTATAATGAAATACAATCCAGTAACTTACAGAGCCTAGTGTTGATAAAATAATGGGCAATATTCTAGACAAAACTGTTGTTCTATTGTTATTATTTTATTTACTGATATTTTTCGATCAATTTACGTTTTCAAGAACATTTAACATTAGAAATAATCTTTATCACAGCGAATAAACATGTCTTATCACTCATTACATATATATTTAGGTTGTACCATATTAAGACTGATAATGAACTATCGCATTTTCACAAAATCTTAGGTAAATCAACCATCTAAAATTTTACAAAATCACTAAAAATTTTATTGAAAGCAACGACGTAAATTTAACCGCTGGGGATATAAAAGGGACGTGATAAAAGGTCATTGAACAAACTGTAAGAACGCATAAAAGCAAATATGTTAAACGATACGGTGTGAACGGAAAACACATTAAGTCAGTTGATTCAAAAGCCAATATTTTCTAAATTAAGAGAATACTTTGAAAAGGTTAATAAACTATATTTTATCTTGTCCTTGTAATGTCCATTTTCCTAAAGTTGAACTGTTAGTTGAAATATCCGCAAAGTTTATGAGAAGACCACAGATGGGAAAGACCCATCAGATTCTATTTGGCAAAACTGAAACTGACAGAAGTAGTTCTATAAAGTAATCCAGCAACAAAAGAATTGAACAAGTTCTGTGAACTTATTTGAAATGATAATCCTCAATGGTGAAATTCAATTTATGTTTGCAACTCTTTGAAATACTCTTCCATTTTTCCTACATTTCTCTTAATTGGGTCTGTCATTTTTCTCCCATGGTAGATAATTCCTATAACTTTATAAAATAATGTATTTGCATGTGTAAAACTCAAAAATAAAATGTACAACGTATAATTAAGCCGCAAATGAATATATTGTAAAGTGTTTTAACTTTAAAATATAACAATTTAATTTTACATTTCAAAGCTAAATTTGCATACTTACAACTATAACTCGAATAATACCAACAATATAACTAACACTAGATATATCACATATGAAAAGAAATGGGACATCAGTATACTTAATTTATTGGAAATTTTAGACAAACCCACCGAAACGCGTAATTGATAAGTCACTTTATGATGACACACATTTTGTTAAGAAGACAAATCCATCGGTGAGATAATACGCCACCGTTATTTTATTTTCCACCGTCTGCTATCCACCAAATATTAAGAATTTCCCACACGTACTGTTGACCCTGTTTTTCTCAGTCTGAACAACACCGGGCTAAATAGATTAAAAGAGGTAAATAAGGACAATTGGATTGGACCTGCTTGCCCGTACAGAGGTATTTACTTTACCTTCGAGCTCGCCCCTGTTTAATCTCAGTCCACGCTAAAAATGTTATTTTTGATACCTGTTTTTCGTAGTTTCACACTAATATAATCGTACAGCAAAACAAGCTTGCACACTCTTCAAATATACCGTTCTCATATAGGGTTAAATCTTTAAAAATGAGTTTACAAACATATATTCTTTAGTTTATGTTTGGAGTTCCAACCAATAATCATGTCAAATAACCTCTATATGTAAGTAAATGTGTATAAATTAACTAGACTTTTTATTTTAACATGCAGCAGTGCACAATATATCCATGCAACCTATGAAAAGTAAAGTACATCAGAAGACAAAAATGCAAATAAACTAGAAAATTAACATATAAAAGATTATTGTGGGGGTAAAAAGTTAATATTAGATAGAATTTATTTATTCCAGTTTAACTCTTCGTTACTCTATCTATTTTATTTTTTTTTATTAGTCTATTTTTTACAGTTGACGAAATCTCACTTGATGCACATTTACTTATCCATGTATAAACTTATAAATGTTTACAAGCAGAAGTCATAGCATGTGGTATTTGCGTATTGCGTTAAGAACTAAACTCAAATACAGCTCAACTAATAAGATAAAGTAAAATGCTTCGTGATTATACTTTTAGTAATTAAACTGTCACAAAACTTGTAGCAAACACAAATCATCGCTTCTTATTAAAATAAACGTATAAAAAGTATGATTAATTATTCAGAGTTCTATTTTTATTTTGTTGAACTACATCACACATTATTAAAAATTGTCTTACCGATACATTGGCTTAATTGCAAATGGTATTGATGATATTATTTCATTAACTTAATTCTTGGTGAAAAGTTTAATGTCGTTTGCCATTCACTATACTCTATGAAAGACAAAAAAATCCACGTTTTAGGCTATCGAAATATTTTTATTTCTTAGTTTAAATACTTTTATCTTGGTGTCCTGAGGCGTTGTTTTTACACCCTGTCAATGTTGAATAAATTGAAAATTTGTTTATGTAAGTGGAATAACGACAAAAGGCGACCTAATATTATATTAAATTATCCTGTGTAATGATGGTATAAAAATGGTTTAACTTATTTCACTTATAGCAAACAAAGCTAAGATAGTTTAACCTTTTTAGACTTATTTCTTTAAATATTTCTTTGATTTTTGATCTGAGTATAAACTGGCAACCACGCATGTTGTGTATTTTTTCTCAGTTCCTGTTATAGTGTTCTACCGCTTCACGGTTCCACTGTAGCAGGCAAGTTAAGGTTAATTTCCGGTGTTCCCAATTTTAGACTTGATTGTTTCCGAATAGCTCTATAGATCACCCCAACCCCACTCCGAAACATACTGTTACTGCTTGTACCGAACAGGTAGGCCTACTACATTCGCAATTTGGAGACAAAATAGTTCTACTTACTAACTTTTATATCTTTTAACTATTTTACATATTACCATTGATGTATTACACATTAAATACATTAAACATGTTGAATTTTACCAACTTAAAAACGCATTTAATAAAATACTTACAACTGAAACAATGACAGCGAGTTCTCTCATTTAAAAACTCCCAAAAAATATATATGCAATCAGATTCAAATTGCAAAATAAAAAAAAAATCGACAGTTTTTATAATACATGCACAATAAACCAAACAGTTATGTTGATGATTATAAATAACATCAATAATATTAGCGTAAAATTTAAGTTCTCAATCAAGTGTAGTTCAATACCTGGCGGATTAATCGATTTAATCCCAAACATTTCCTTGTGCTCAGCGGAATGTTTATGAAATGTAACGATCTCGCCAATTAGTGTTTTATATTTAGTTTGAAATAAATCGTTCAAAGTGTAGTTTATAAAAATATGTTACAGTTATTTTTTTATAATTTAAATTTGATTATTCGTCTATCATACGAAAATAACTGATTTGAAAAACAATAGTTTGCTGGTTGAAAGTGTTTAATACTATAATAAAAAGTATTAGCGGACATTTTTCATCGCCTGAGTATCGGACACACATTTTAAGATTTGGAATTTCAAAGTAATTTACAATTATTATTTATGGTAATGTAAATAGGCTATTTTTTAGTAGCTTGATGAATCAGTGTAAACAAATAGATAAAAGCGAAAAAAAGATATATACTTTGATATATAGATCAATGCTTGACACACACAAGGTTATTCATCCAGATGCAGATAATACGTATTAGCAAATATAATTTAAGTGTCATTAAATTCTGGTCTGAAGTTATTAAACTACATTCCAGCTATTGTCTAACTTTGAATATAGTAATGTAGAGGAGCTGACTAAAGACACGAAGAAGTTATTGTAAAAGGACTATCTTGTATGAGAAAGTGCCGTTAAAAAAGAGTTTAATTACAAGTATAACAGCTTTCAGTACAACCAAACACTGAAAACATAAAAAAGGACTGACTTATGGAAAGGAATAAACTATATTTATGTCTCTTGAATAAGTTTTCTCATTAATATTTGTTACCACCGATACTATTATAAACGTTCACAAACGTTGTGGCACTTTACGGTTGAACACTGGATTCAGTTTGAACTCCTACACATAAACATTAATGCCTGCATTACCAATTCCTATTACTCCTCAGTTTCTAGGCTATAACAACGTTACGCGTTAATCATACCTCGTTCGAGATTTATGAGTTTTGAATATCATAAGCTGTTTATTGTAAATTGGCTAACAAATTATTTCAAAAAGTTTGTATTTATATGTGTGTCAGAAAGTGTAGTGTCAGAGAGCGCCAAAGATGAATAATGCAGACTACTACTATAAAGGGCTTTATAGAATATAGATATAATCATGATTTACCAATTTTCAACCGATATGGGAATGTTAAATACCCTATATAAAAATATTTCTATATTTTACAGGAAGATAAAATTATGTAAGACTAAAATTAAATGACGGTACAACAGTTAGTTGGATACAACGAGGTTGAACTACATAAAGAGTTCTACAAAGATAGAGAAATTTGTCCCCAATTGATTGGGACCATTTTACCCACGATTCGCTGTTTCCCTGGTAAACAGTCCTTTGTTTACACTTTCCACCAGTTATTTGGCATTTTACCCACACCTATCTCCTATCCCACGTTAGTAACCAACCTAAATAGCCTATTCCTACACCATGAAATCAGAATGGTTTTTAAAACAAACAACAAATAATTAAAATAATTAGGCGTTTAAGAGTATAATCTACGATTTTTAAGCTTGTTGCGACCAATCATAATAGCTAAAATTGGTAACCAAGAAAACGAGCGTAAAGTGTGAGTTGCTTACAGAGGAAAAGGCGGGAATTGTGGGTAAAATGGCGCCAATCAATTGAGGACCACCAACTAACATGTGTTTATCACTCTATATGAACGAGGTTATAATCTATAGAGTGCTACGAAGATAGAGAAATGTTCCTACTGTTGATTGGTGTCATTTTAAGCACAATTACCGCTTTTTCCTCCGTAACCTGTCCTTTGTTTTTAGTTTCCCATTTGGTATCTGTCATGCATGTTACCCATACCTGTCCGACGTTTCCATAGTGACCAACTTCATTATCCTACTCAAATCAAAGTGGTTTTAAAACCAAACAACAAATAATTAGATGTTTTAAAGTATAATCTAATTTTTGAATCTTTTTGTGACCAATCAGAATAGCTAAAACTGGTTACCAAGAAAACAGCGGTAAATTTGGGTTTACAAAGTAAAAATTTAAAGAGTTTATCACTGTATATGTAGTTTAATATCGTTGGTTAGATAGAGCCACCGGATAAGATGACTCATAACTGGTTTGACATTCCGCCGCATACAGCACATGTGGCGTCGAGGGACTATAGCAGATGTACATGGAATAGTTGCGTACATCAATACACGTCATTGCCGTCCTGGCATCTCTTGATTTGGTCATGCCAGTTGGGCATGTAATGTAAGACAATCATGTAAAAGTTACTTAAGTGGCTCAGTGATGCAATTATTTCATAATGGAGCAGTTTTAACAAGTCTTCTATAGTAATGCCATTTATGGTAGTGATATTTTCCAGTACAAAAGTAGATGGAACAAATCAACAAATTACTACAGTAATGTTTTACTAGGATGTGTAACTAGTAAATTCCGAACAAATACTAAAACTAGAAGACAATCTCTCTCTTGACACACAATTAGACGTATTCTGAAATTAGTAATCCTGTCGAGCGCTCTTAGAAGTGATGATTTTTGTATCAAAGTTATTGTCTTTCTCCGGATTCATAAAATAACTACCTAAATGTATTTTTTCAATAAATTTATTACCCTAATTTCAATATATTCTACTTATTAACTTATAATAAATCTTCATAAGAAGTACTGAAGGTTGAAAACTAAAAAAATAATTCTTGGATAGACGTAGCCCTAATATCAATATATTCTCCCGTTTGGAAAATCTCTCCGCCAGGCGATCAACAGGAGCAAGGCGAATAGCTGGAGGAGACTTCGTGACGACGTTGATTCCGACCCGTGGGGCCTGGGTTACAAACTTGTAACACAGAAACTCGGCGCCCGCTCTCCACCTTCCATCATGGAGGGCGCCACCATGGGAAGGATCGTCGCTGCGTTGTTTCCTGAACATCCACAGCGACCGCCGGTTGACTTCGGACGGGTAGAGGACGTTCCACTTTTCACTTTCGAGGAGCTGGAAACCTCCGTTCTCTCCCTGAAGAGCAACAAGGCTCCTGGCCCGGATGGGATTCCCAGTGAGGCTTTAAAGAAAGTATTTTTAATCAACGCTGACTTGTTGTTGAGAATGTACAATGCCTGTTTGGTAGAAGGGGTGTTTCCGGCTCCCTGGAAAACAGCCAGGCTTGTACTGATCAGCAAGGGCAAAGGTGATCCCGAGCTGCCGTCGTCCCACAGGCCTCTCTGCATGTTGGACACGGCTGGGAAGCTGTTCGAGAAGCTGATCCGTTCCCGCCTGACTTCTGCCGTGGAAGCTGCCGGGGACTTATGCCCCCGTCAGTACGGCTTCAGAAAGGGACGGTCAACGATCGACGCTGTCACCGAAGTTCAGAGAGCTGTGGAGAGAGCCGAGAGCCACAACCATTTCTCACGCCGAGTAGTGCTTCTTGTTACGCTTGATGTCAAGAATGCCTTCAACTCGGCGAGGTGGGTCGATATGTTGGATGCGCTTCGCAACACCTTTCGTATTCCTGCATATCTGTTGCGGCTCGTCGAGGATTATCTACGCTCTCGAAGCCTGATTTATGACACGAGGGACGGAACGCGGACGATGGAAGTCACTTCTGGTGCCGCACAAGGTTCAATACTCGGCCCGGATCTCTGGAACGTTGCCTATGACAGCCTCCTGAGGTCCGAGATGCCTGAGGAAACCACTTTGGTTGGGTACGCCAATGACGTCGCAGCTCTCATTGCTGCACGCAACGTTGAGCTGGCCCAACTGAAGTTGAACAGAGTTATGCGGGTGGTCAACAACTGGATGTCCGATCACGGTCTCTCACTTGCTCTCAGTAAGACGGAGATCGTGATTCTTACGAAGAAGAGGATCGACACCGTCGTCCCGTTTCGAGTGGGAAGGGAGGTGGTCACATCAACTCGTGCCGCCAAATACCTCGGGGTTATGGTGGACACCAAGTTAAGCTGGAGGGATCAGATCTTCCGTACGGCGGACAAGGCCGCTAAGGTAGTGACTTACCTTAGTAGGCTGATGGCCAATGTCGGGGGTCCCCGATCCAGCAGAAGACGTCTGTTGATGTCCGCGGTCCAGTCCGTGCTTCTTTACGGGGCAGAGGTGTGGGCAGGCGCTCTAGATAAGGAGTGCTACAGGTTGCGACTCGCCCGGGTTCAGCGTCAAGCTGCGCTCCGGGTGTGTTCCGCCTACCGGACAGTGTCCGAGCCTGCCGTCCTGGTGGTCGCCGGAGTCATCCCTGTCAAGCTCTTGGCAGGGGAGAGGAAAGCGATTTATCAGAGACAAGGCGAGATCGGCAAGGACACGGCAAGAACAGAAGAGCGCTCCCGAACCTTCCAGCAGTGGCAACACAGCTGGGAGCACGACACCCGAGGACGATGGACTGCGCGACTTATCAAGCAGGTACAACCATGGGTGGAACGGCGGCATGGGGAGGTGGACTACTACCTGACCCAATTTTTGACAGGTCACGGCTATTTTCGGTCGTACCTGAACCGTATGGGAAAGACCGGTTCACCGGACTGCATTTATTGCCCGGGTGTTCCCGACGATGCGGAACACACATTCTTCCGCTGTCCCCGTTGGGAAGGGCCCCGCCTGGAGGCCACACAAATCTTTGGTGCATTTTCGGTGGACTCGGTCTGCCAAAAGATTTTGGAGGATGAGGGCAACTGGGATTGTTTGTCACAGTTCGTCCGGGGCATCCTCCTGGAAAAGAAAACCGATCTGGACCGCGAAGTGGCCCAGATCCCTTGATCGAGCGGCTGGATAAGGAGCGAGCCCCACGGGCGTAAGCCAAATTTAGGCCTAGCCTGACGTAATGTGACAAACAATTCCAGGTTAGATTCCTAAAGAGTAGAGGAGGTTTTTTAGTGGGTAAACTCGTTTTTAGGGGAGCCCCACACTACAGGCTGGCCACCTGTGTGCGTAATGCATTTTTCCGCCTCTCCCTCAAAAAAAAAAAAAAAAAAAAAAAAAAAAAAAAAAAAAAAAAAAAAAAAAATATCAATATATTCTACTTATCAAGTTACAACAAATCTTAATGAGCAGTATTGAAGTTTGAACATTAAAAAAATCATCCTTCTTGGATTAATGTAGCTGTTTTTAAAGACTTGCTGTTTTTTTTCTTTTTTTTAATTAAAAAAGGTAATTTTTAATGAAACAACAGTTAAAAATTAAATACATCATTTAAATGTAACTGAATTTTACTTCAGTTTATTCTTGGTAATCAATTAAAGATACATAAGTTAAGCTTTTAAGGTTGTGCAGCCAAGAGCTTACCCTGGCGGCAGGGACGGTTCGTTCCCGGACCGCCAGGGCTCTGGTATACGAGCCGTCAGTGGCGCGCTCCATCACGTGCACTTCGTATTAGGCGAATCGCAGGCCGCTCAAGTAGCGCATGCGTTAATTAAGTTTCGTTTTGCAACCTCCAGGGAGAAGTATTTTAAATAAAACTGTCATTTATTGGGATTTCATTCAACGTCTATTCGTCTTAAAATTGGCATAATTTTAAATTCCGTTGAATTTAAATTAACGCAAATAAAAAATTGTTTTAAATATTTTATTAATTTGTTTTATGTTAGGTTTTAAAGATTAATTAACCCCTACATTCCCAAAATTTATCTGTGTTGACAAAATATATTATTCAGGAATTTCCCAAGAAAATTCACTTTTGATTCAATACTTCTGGCCTCAAAAGCCCTTAAAGTAGTTATCCAAAATAAAAAATAAAAAAAATTACGTCATAGTTAAAAATAGAAGAAAATGTTAGCATGCACAACCTTAAATAATCAGTTTGATGTTCCTAGAGAAAATCCTCCCTTTGGTCGAGGTAGGCTAATCCCCCACAGTAATATTTCAAAAGGGCAGACTTGTCGGTAGCGATATCGATTGTACCGGTCGGTGGTGCAGCAAGAAGGCAGCGGCATCGGGGGCGGGGGCTGCTGCATTAAGTAGCCCTAATTGTAACGGGCCATTGATCTGTTCACCCCACCAGCAAATGGACTGGAAACCATAACAAATGATCGACATTTATACCGGCGATGTTCCTCCGGACACGGCATTTATCAATTTGAACGCCGATTTGACCCGAAGGTCATTTGTACATCTTTCATTCGTTATAGCAAAAAGTTAACAGAAAAAAAACACAAAAAATTAAAATAAAATATTTAATTAATTTTTTTAATATTCTCTTGATGACAAATCATTAGTTTAATTGTATACTCATTTGTACGAGAAATATGTCAACTGTATATGTTTGTGTTAGGACTACATAATTCAATATATTTATTTTTTTATTTTTTTGTGCAAACTCCAGTGGCATATTTTACGTTTTTACAGGAAACGGTCCAAACCCCATTTAGCCTTGTTAATATCTAGCATAATCAGTTGTTAGAAAGCATCTATACTTATTTAATACGCTAAGGGTTTTTTTGTCTTGAGAACTCCTCCTACAATTTTCAACCGATTTTTAAGTTTTTGGTGTCGTTGGATAGGGCTTGGTCTGCAGTTGTTTCCGCCAAAAACTGATGAGAATCTGACGGAAAATAAAGGCGTTATCCGCAATTGAAATCTCAAAATTTCCCATTTAAATAACATTGGGATTGAATAAAGCATTTTAAAAATCTGTTAATAATCAGCTGTAAATACGTGTAGTTTTGGTGATTGCAGATATTCACAATATTAGATTGGTCGGACGTCAATGAGTTAGAGATAAAAGTGACATTTGTATTGTATTCAAATAAATTGCTCGATTTCGAGCAACACGTTTACTAGTCATTAATTAATAGCCCAATGACAAATGGCAACTAGGTCCGGAATCGAACCTTAAAAAAGCTAGGCGTACTAACTTTTCTCAGGATCGAACCGGCAACCTTTGGATTCAAATCCGAGCACTATAACCACTCATCCAGTCACTTATTAATATTATTGATCAATTATTAAACAATTATTAATGATTTAAATTTGTTACAAATTAGAAAACAAGTTTTTGAATTTACTCTAGATTTGTTTGAGTTGTGTAGACAAAAACTGTAAAATGCATTATTCCCTTTTCGAATTAATTATTAATTCATTATAACCTAGAAATGCTCTAAATCATTTTTTTATTTATTTGAATAAACACTACTGATATTAACTGCAGTGATATCTATCTCTAAAGATCCTAATCTAATGGCTATCGTGTTTTTCAAAACTCACCATTAAGCCAGTGTCATGGTCCACATGTTAAACTTATTTAACATTCTAAACAGCACATGTATCATTGTAAAATTCAAATTTTAATATTAAACTTAATCATATTTGAACCGTAGGTCATTAAATAGATAAGGTTAGATGTCAAAATGGTTAGTTTTTCTAATGTATTTTACAGATATTTGAAAATCCCCCGCTAGACATATGATTGTGAGAACCAATACCTCCTATCTAATAGCCTTTAAAAGCCCTCCCCCCCACCACCTCACCCCCGCACTTTATCTGCATGGAGGGCCACTAATGGAGGAAACGTGGAAAACCCTGAAGCACTTTGATTTAAACGTAAGCCTTAGAAATTCTACAAAGCCCTCGTGTTGGAAAATATATTATGTTTTTGCTGATAATGTTTTACTTTAACTCTCTCATTTTTATACTTATCAACATTTAAAAAAATCAGCACCGGTGACTTTGTGTCATGTGGACGAGAAATATCAGACTTCTAAAATAAATCGACCAGAAGCATATGCAGCTATGAGTACAACTGAAGGCAAATTTACTCTCGAATTGATGAATTTAGTATAAACCTAAAAAGTTTCAGTAAATTAAACGGGGCGACACACACATTCCAGTGTTTCCAACCCATAAGTGGCATGTATTTTACTTGGTCATGTTGCTTTAATTGTTATCGAATAAAGGGGAGGGATTATCTTATTTTAAATAAACTTACGACCAAGAGAGAAAGGAGGAGGACATTTGAGTTTATGAAAATAATTTCATTTGAAGAACAAACATTTTAATTTAAACATTATTTTAACTTAACATTTTTCGTTTGAAAAAAGAATGAACAAGGGTTCTAATAAAGTTTTGATAAACTTAAATTACATTAAAAATAGTATTTTTATAATTCTATATCGAATTAATAAAACTATTTATCTTATTATTCTCTGATGCTGTTTTCACTTACTTCCACGTCTATTTCAAAATGCTGTGGGCTTCTCCTTACCTGAAACAAAGAAACATGAAGTGAGATTTCTTCTAAAATCATAAACACACACAAATGAACAACTGCGCAGAACTGTGACCTGTATAGCTGTAACACTTGTTCACTCTTCTCTCTCTCTCTCACCATATAACTTTTATTTAATAACGGCATATTTAATTTTCACTTCAATGTACAAGATTAATTTTGCAGACGTTTCAGTGGGTAAACCCTCAAGATTTAACAGATCTATTAAAAAATGCTATGCTAAATCGTTCTAGAACACAGGAAAGGTTAATAACAAAAAAAACAAAAATAGAAAACTATTTATACCCTGGAAATACTGTATACTGGCAAACTGTATACATAATTAAAAATAAAATAAAACTGTTGACAATAACATATTTTAATTCAGAAGTGCTAACTTAACATAAGTCAGGTAAGAAAATTTTTGTGTTTGAACTTTGAACTTACAAAGAAAACTGTACTGTAAACAAAATGCAACAAGGCCTTCAAACGCAGATGACTAGCCCGTGTTGCAGGAGGAAGGTTCTTCGACCTCTTGGGTGTCAACAGGAGACGCACGATTGTTTGAGTTTGTCACACGGCCGGGGCCGATGATGGGTAGGGGTTTCCACACATTCCTCCTCCCTGCTTCCAAATACCTTTTGTTCTTAACATATGGAACAGATTACATTATTTTGATATCATTTATATGAATGTAGATTGCATTCTCTTTGCAACGGGAGAAAGAGAATTAGTAATCTGCGTTTATTTAATACCGGCTCGTATGCAATTTACTTAAAAGGAATATATTAGTCTATTAATTTCAACATCCAGCACACTCAAAGTGTATTTAGACTTGTAGGGCACACTTTGTCAATTTATTTTCAAGAAAGGTACAATTTCACGAATGTAAGCATAAAAGATCTTAAATGATCCGATTTAAATCCTCATTAAAAAATAATCCTCACGGCTTTAAAATAATTTAAAACCCAGTATAAGAACTAAGTTAATTAAGATTTTTACAGCTGTTGAATACCAAGCTACTATATGTATACGCTTTGAACTCTATAAAAATAAATAAAACACGAAAAGTAACTTTAAAGAAAACCCAAAAACCATCATCAACTATCGATTATTTTATTCAAACCCCAAGCTATTCTTGGTTTAATATTAATAAAAATTTAATGAACTAAAATTTTTAATGATTAAAATTATTGCAGAGACCTTGCGTAAACCACGTTCATGTTGAACACCAAAATGAGTTATCAATTATAACTACGATTTACATTGTGAAAAATATTTCGACTTTTCATATTCAAAATTTGAATTTTAAACTCCGAAACATTCCAGGATTCATTTCATTCTAGGAAGCTTTTCTATAAACTATGTGAATAAATCCTCAGATTGAATGTCGATCATTTGTTATGATTTCCAGTCCATTTGCTGGTGGGGTGAACAGATCAATGGCCTGTTACAATTAGGGCTACTTAATGCAGCCCCCGCCCTCGATTCCGCTGCCTTATTATATTGCATCGTCGACCTGTACAATCGATAAATTGATACAGACTCGCTTTCGGTGTTTCAGAAATCAACATTTATAAAATATCTTTGCGTAATATATATCGTCACTAAAATTTATCACACTTCATTATACTTAGTATTTTTTCACACATGTTATACATTATTATACATTGTATGTATAAAATTATTACACACTATTACATTATTGTTATACAGTGTTACAAATTGACCGACCATTCATTACATTTTGCTGCTTAAATTACATGAAACGCATACATATAGTTTTAACTTTACATTAACTTAAAAATAAGCCGTTAGGTCTATTATTATTTACAATATTTTTCACGTTTCTAATAATATACAGCTCCATGCTGGATTTTAAAATTATTTTACAATTCAAGTTTAATAAAACAATGTACAGTACTAAAGCGTTAAAGATAATAATATCATAGTTTAAATAATTAGTCTACTGCAGAAAAGTACGTATTACCAATGCAGCATATTAATTAATTAGCTAATGAATAAGCTTTACTTAAAACTTCTCCCTAGAGATAATACCGTTGTGACCTAAGAAAAAATTGTGATTTGTTTGAAGTTCATATGAGTTAGCATCAATTTGGCCTTTAAAAAATATACATGGGTAGAGCAAGGTTCCTGAAGTTACATCTAGTTTTCACTAATGTTTGTACCAACGTTTTCGAATAAAAAAAATTAACAGTGCAATGATAAAAGTTATATTTTTATGCACTTCAATACTGGATCACACTTCAAAACAGGAAGACATTCCACAATTCGTGACAGACTCTTAACTCGTAAACCTGCAGAGAATTATGTAAACTTTAATGCAGAAACTTTTAATGGTCTTGGGACTAAACAGTAAATTGAAATTGAGTTGGCAGCCAGTAAAATAAGTTACGAGCAATTTAAATCGGACCTAAAACCCAGTAACAAACGTTAAAATTGAAAAACATTAAACTGCTTTGTCCAGATGGGATTTGTCTATTTCAATTAAAATTCAATCTGTTAGCAATAAGAGTGTTAACTATCTAGCTGACTTCAGCTTACATTTAACATTCCAATATTTAATATGATTTAAAAAGCTAGAAAGTCTTAGTAACCTGCACAGTTGTAGTTCTTCTCACAACATTCTTCAACATTTTCTATATATTATTATATAATGCGTACAATTCCCAGCACAAAAGTAAGCTAGACTAGTTTTTCGAGTTGTGTATCATTGTATGTTGTGTAGGCCTATATTGATCTTTTTTTAGAATTTAGCAAACAGAGACTTGTGGTATCTAAAATTTATTGTTTTATCCATAGCGATAATAGACGAAAAACGTTATATCTTTAGCTTGACGGAATAAAAACCTTGAAAGTGAAACCTTTCGTTAATGTTGTAAAGCAAAGACCTATACACAAATTTTCTGAAGCACGCTTACCACGCTTGCAAACATTACAGAAGCGTTTCCAATTTACACTTGCGGGCTATAAATTCTGACCAGTATAAATCATTTTGCACATTCGGTTTTCCGGTATTTTTATTTAACATTGCTTGACTAAAATAACAAAACTTGGGCATTGAATATTTAATAGTGTATCTATTTAGGCCTACAAAAAATTTTAATATGATCACAAGATTAAAAAATATATATAAAAATTACAGTAAAAATAATGATGTTATAATTATTTGTGATGGGTTATCTTTAGAATTTTAATAATTTTTTAAATGAATGACATTTTCTTAGCTAGATGGTAGCTTTTTTAGGCATTTGGGCTTAAGTGTCACCATATATCTTTGATAAAATTCCACTTTAGCTAAAGTGATCAGTTTCACTAATATTTACATATTACATAAGCTTGATGTTTATGAAAAATTACCCCTTCGCCCTTGTCTATCCCAGCTGTCTTGAGGTCATGCGTCAACTTATGTGGTAAACCTTTTTATGAGAGGTGTACCGAGAAGTACAATCATGAAATAAAACCTTATTGAATATAAATGATGAATAATATACTTCCGTATCGTACATTATTTCGCATAAAATTTAAACGCCTGCGAATGGGTGAGAACGGAGTCAGTTCCCCAATTATTCGGGTTGGCGCGGCGCGGCGTGGGGGAGGATCGCCCGTCGCCCACATGGTCGCCCCGGCCGGCGCTTCCGCGGTTTCAAAACATTGTTTTGGCGACGTTCGCAGCCGGCGATCCATCAGCGGCAGTTTATAAATCACGGTAAAGGGATCTACATTTACTGCGAACGTTAAACCTTTTGTTCACACACTGATAGAGCTTCCCCAATGAGTATTAAAGTGTGATGAGTATTAAACTGACATCGATCAGCTTACTATCATTTTTTATTTTTTATGTAAATGAGGTGCTCGTGTAGATTTATAGACACTATAAATAAGGCACCAATTCATTAACAACATACATGCTAGTTAAAACTAGAGATTGATGTTCCTTGGAACATTTACTTTTTCAAATAAACGCCATATGTAAAAGTAGTTGTAAACCATAATTATCTACTAATTAAAGTTAAGACATTAAGGTTGTACAGCCTTGAATTCCAGCCTTTTGTATGATTGTCTAGTTAAGTGTGTTTTGGATGCGATTGAATTTTTGTATGGGATAAATATTAGACTAGCAACAAATTTGTGAAAATCGCTATCAAAACCCAATTTTCATTGAAAGCACTTTTCCAATAATTAGTGGACTATTATAAAATTTACTCCCCAATTGTTTGCTTTTTAGTCATGATAAATAGCTCAAAAACTTTATTTTTTATTTTAGACTTTTGGCACATTGGCTCTTGGAAATTATACATCTGGGACCCTATATCTGAGAAAATCTAAACCGATTGTTACTCATTGTTTTTACATAACCTAATTTATAGTTAGTAAAATGAGTTATACCAATGATTGAAGCTCATACTTCCGCAACAATATTCACTCGATTGATTGTGTTTCGCCTTATAAAGCGGGCCGATATTCTGATAAAGCAATCAAGTCACAATGAGGCTTTTACAAGTCCGGGGCCGTAGCGTGCGGTGCATTTTAAATTCAAGAAAACCACTCTCGGTGTTGCTCTTTTACAAGATTATCTTGTGTACTTTTTTAGAAACTCAAGTTTATTGCACCTAGTTTGTGAACAGCCAACCTCATTTTTCGCAGTGATTTCGGCATAGGTATAAATCAGATTTATAACTTAAGGCAAGGTACTAATGTAGGGTACACAATATAATCTACTTAAAACTAATTCTAGACTTTACCACACTTGAGTGGAAGGCATAATTTGGTTTACTCAAGTTAAAAGGAAAGCTAAGAAGGGTACAGTAGTTTTAAATAATTGTAACAGGACCATTGTGTGTGGGAAGTGTACTATAGATTATATTCTATTCCATTTTAAGACTTCTTTACAAATCAAACAAACAGATTGAATCGAAAGATTGAAAAAATATGATAAATTAAATCATCAATATTTTGTTTAATGCCTTGGCATTTTTAATAAATACTGTTACTGTCCCTTATTAGACGAGGCAGCCAAGTTGCGCAACCAGTCGGGCAGCCAGTCGCTTACCCCGTCACCGGGCATTGGTTCTAAGGGAGTTATTACACGAAGGCAGCCAGTCGCGCAGCCACTCTCTGGCTGCCGGCTGGCAGGGCCGGCGAGAGCGATCGCGGGCCCCAGGGCTGGACCTAATCCGGGCCCCTAGGTATGGTATGCATGAAGGTGTTTTGTTTGTGTGGGGTACCGTTGGTCTAGGGATACTCCCCAGACTGGGACCCCAGTCCCTGAGAACAATGTTGAATTACAGATAAAATAACTCATTTTGGTGTAATCTAGACCTGTTTTCACTTATTCATTCATAAATTATCTTTTCAGGCTGTTTCATATTTAAGTAAACCACAAATTGAGGCACTCATTGAAGAAATACAAAATGGTTATAATTGAAACCTTTTCAAAAAAAATTTATACAATAGAAAATTTAAATTAAAGCATCACAGATATGTAAATGTTGAATTAATTGAATAGACAATGGTATTTAAAAAAGAAAAATACAACATGTTTTGATTGAAGAAATTGATTTTATTAAAACATATACATAATTATTACGTATAATTCACGTAGATAAATTATATCTTTAATTATATATAATTATAGAAAAAATTATATCCGGCGGCCGGGCCGGACCTGCGGGCCACCACAGTACTAAAACCCCTCACCTTCACATTTACCGTTTCTTTTCTTCTATTCTACAATAAAAGAAAAACTCAAGTTTTGCCCTACTGATTAATGCATTACACCCAACTTTATTGTTAGTTAAGAAGTCTGATAAACGAAATATTGCCCGGTTAAAAAGACCACTGATTTGTATTTTAAACCAGACCTAGGGCCCCGGGGCTGTAGCCCCCCCTACCCCCCCCCCCCCCCCTGTCGAGGGCCCTGCCGGCTGGTTGCCGAGCCCGGCAACCACACCGGCGACCACTGGCTGCTCAGTCTGGTTGCTCTCCTGTGTAGCATACGGATCTTATTACACTGAGCAGCCAATCGCCCGCCACCACACAGAAATTTGGTATTAATACTTGCGAAGTATGGATTGCTCGCCATTTTGTTAATCTTTGTTATTGGTGTTGGTTTTGCATTACGTATTCCAGCTAACAAAAAAATTTGATTTGGACATAAAAGTATTGAAAAACTTCTGTTTCGTATCAAAGAGTGTTTATGAAGGACCCACATAACACAAAATATTAATTTTACCGTACGTAAATAAGTACAAAGTTTCAAACTAAAAAAATAGTGTCTGAAAATGTAATATGAAAAATTGTGAAATGGAAATAAGTGCAAAAACTTGAAATCTTTTGTAAATTAAATTGCACGGTAAAACTTTGCCAGAGGAATAAAATCATGATTACGAAAAAAATCATGTCAATTAAAAAAATCAATTGAGTTATTACAGTTAAGTATTAATCACACGAATTTATTTAATATTCTTTAGGTGTTAAATATATAAAAATTCTAATTCAATTCAATTTTTAACAGTCTAAAAGTTTCGCTATGTTTAAAAAACCTGAAAATATGCATGGAAATTATCAGCAAAAGAGTAGCAAATATCTATATCTCATCTTGCCGGTCACACAGCGAACTGAGCTAGTTGGTGACTCTCGATCTGGCTGCTCTACTGGTCGCTCCGTTTGGCAGCCAGACTGGCGACTGGCTGCCCGACTGGTTTCGCGACCTGGCTGCCTCGTCTAATAAGGCCCTATGTCATTATGATAATGAACTTTCCAACCCCCTCATTGATCAGCCTACATTGAGAAGGGAACTGTAAGACACCGTTCATGTACATCAACGTTTTGTTGCCAGAAAAATGTATCTGGTGTATATTTCTACTTGTTTTCGAAAATATCCAATACAGTATTTAAATCAACATTTGCATCAAAAGGTCAATTTATTCCACAAAATAACACCATAAGTTTATAAACTCACCAGGCCCGGATTTTCCGTGTCACGTGTCGTGTTGTTGGTTGCATGGAGTGGTCCGGTTATTTCGCTCGCCATGGCGGTGATTCGGGCCGATCAAACCAAGGAAATGTTGACGTGTCAAGGCCAAGTGGCGCTAGACGCGATGATGAGGTGAAGTGCCCGTTACTGTACCGTGATTTCCATTTAATTTAAAATGGTAAAACTGAGTTTTTTACATACTTATACGGATCTACTTTAATGTTTCGATTTACAAAATACTGTTTTAAATAAATGTTGAAAAGATTTTTTGCACTTTTAATGAAATTATACAATGCTATTTAATATGTAGTTTAATTTTTGTAAATGATGTAAATAATTTTTGACTAAATAATTTATATTTTTAATTCATTTTGTTTATACTTCAGGATAATCTTCGGATGATTGGTTTCCACTAATTACTATTTCATGCTCTTTCCAATTATTATTATTTTGTTTTTTTACAAAAATTACAACAAATTTTCAAATATGAATTAATATTTTACCATTATACCACGTTTGTATATATCATTATGAGACATAATGCAAAAAGGTTGTATCTATTTAATTTAACACCATTTAGATACGACCTTTCCAGCAAGTACGAATGATAATATTACAAGTTACCACCATAATGAGGTTAATTATAAAAAAATAATATTAATTAACCAATTGCATGATGAGAACTTTATGATATAGGTTCTAGAAATGTTTATTTCTTTATTTTTACCACGCTTTACCCAATTTTAAATGGTCACAAATAAAGCGGTGAATGCAACGATTGTAGGCCTATTCAGTCTTTCTTTAAGCCACTCTAGAGATATTTGTAACACAAACTTCTCACTCGTGACTTAAACTAGTTCATAATACAATTGTTGCATAAGTATTACGTGCCAGTGTTCATACATAACGTAAATAGACATTAAACATCAGAATTCTTTTACATATCGTTCACATGTTGTTCTGAACTGAATGTATACAGCAATTACGATATTGATTGAACATACAGAAGGACTCAACCTCACAGTACATAGTGTATTGCACTGTATGCCGGATTTGGAATTCGAGTCATTTGGGATTGTTTCGCTTTCGTAATTAATTGATGATTATTGTGTTTCATTGGAATCTCCCGATGGGTGCAATTTATGGTTTTCGGAGAGCTTTTAATACTGAAAACAATGTTGTTAACAACATAAACTAAACAAGGTTTGTTAACATGTGAAATACACATCACTATTAAACGGCTGTCATTGGAAATGAAATCACAGAAGTATGTTTTACTATCTAGAAAGTCATAATGCAAGTAATATCTGTCAAGTGCTTGTGTCAACTTGCTTTATCAACTGCGAAGATAACGGGATTCGGTAAACATTTAGACCTACTTCACTGCGTTCGGCTAAGAATGTCTCTTTAAAGCAGGACTAAGACATGTTTGAGTAATCCGAACAAAACAACCATTTTAAACGTTCAAATTAAGTTTATGAAACGGTAATGAAAATTACCGTTGCATTTAATCATGTTCTTTGTCACACTTAGCACTCGATTAATAAGATGCAACCATAGATAAGGAAATCGGTTCATTTTCTGTGGTACTTTTGACACTGTTAGTATACGTAAATTTAACAAACGAAACAACCTCGTTAAACTAATATCAAATCCGCTTTGATTGTCTCTTTACTCTTCAACGCGAAAACAAAACGTCAACACCAACAACAAATTGAAGCCAGATTATTAAAAATATTGAAGCTATTAATAATCAAGAACAGCTGACAATAACAGTATCGGGTTTCATACAGTAATAAAAACCCGCTACTCTAATTCTTTAATCCTGTAGTGTACTTTGAAACTAGATTTCAAATATAATTGTGATGTAAATAAATGGAAAGTGTCAAACGTGTTTCTGTTGTGCATTAAACACCACAGCATGTTAGGTATTCTAAAGGATAAAAACACGTAGTTGGGGAACACGGCGGCAGGTGGCGGGGCGTCGACCAGTGTTTGCCGGCCGGATCCGCCCAACTTGGTTCGGAGCTTTAGTGGAGAACAAACATAAAAAGAGAGATCTCTTTATTTTACGATACTGCTGTTTGCACCCCGAGTAAATATTGGTATTGGTTTACTTTTAGTAGGAGATTATCAAACATCGCAGCTGTGGTATCTCTTCGGTGCGTGATTTAGTTCGGGAAACTCGATTTGTAAATCCTGAATTTGATTATTGTCGCTCTAAATTGTTGAGTGTAGTATACTATGTCAAACTAATATAGCCTAAGTATGTGATTTTGTGAGTTTTCCTCTGAAATTTTGTGCGTTTTGAAAATTTTCCGATAAGACTAAACATAATAATATGTTGATGCGTTTCGTGGTAGTCAGTTACTACTTTCATTGTTTGCTATTTCATAAGATGAGTAGTTAATATAATTAATGAGATTTGTATTTTTAGATGTATAGCTATACCGCAATAGTCAGATATAAATATCTGAGATTCTTTAAAACCTTCAAGTTTCACTACTACTAAATACAATATCCATCAAACTGAAAATCATACTTAACCACTTATAAGATTATCATATTCAGTAAAACTGTTTATAATACCATAATTAACTCTCAAGAAAATAACCTTTTTTTTTTTTTTTTTTTTTTTTTTTTTTTTTGAGGGAGAGGCGGAAAAATGCATTACGCACACAGGTGGCCAGCCTGTAGTGTGGGGCTCCCCTAAAAAACGGGTTTACCCACTAAAAAACCTCCTCTACTCTTTAGGAATCTAACCTGGAATTGTTTATCACATTACGTCAGGCTAGGCCTAAATTTGGCTTACGCCCGTCGGGCTCGCTCCTTATCCAGCCGCTCTATCAAGGGATCTGGGCCACTTCGCGGTCCAGATCGGTTTTCTTTTCCAGGAGGATGCCCCGGACGAACTGTGACAAACAATCCCAGTTGCCCTCATCCTCCAAAATCTTTTGGCAGACCGAGTCCACCGAAAATGCACCAAATATTTGTGTGGCCTCCAGGCGGGGCCCTTCCCAACGGGGACATCGGAAGAATGTGTGTTCCGCATCGTCGGGAACACCCGGGCAATAAATGCAGTCCGGTGAACCGGTCTTTCCCATCCGGTTCAGGTACGACCGAAAATAGCCGTGACCTGTCAAAAATTGGGTCAGGTAGTAGTCCACCTCCCCATGCCGCCGTTCCACCCATGGTTGGACCTGCTTGATAAGTCGCGCAGTCCATCGTCCTCGGGTGTCGTGCTCCCAGCTGTGTTGCCACTGCTGGAAGGTTCGGGAGCGCTCTTCTGTTCTTGCCGTGTCCTTGCCGATCTCGCCACGTCTCTGATAAATCGCTTTCCTCTCCCCTGCCAAGAGCTTGACAGGGATGACTCCGGCGACCACCAGGACGGCAGGCTCGGACACTGTCCGGTAGGCGGAACACACCCTGAGCGCGGCTTGACGCTAAACCCGGGCGAGTCGCAGCCTGTAGCACTCCTTATCTAGAGCGCCTGCCCACACCTCTGCCCCGTAAAGGAGCACGGACTGGACCGCGGACATCAACAGACGTCTTCTGCTGGATCGGGGACCCCCGACATTGGCCATCAGCCTACTAAGGTGAGTAACTACCTTAGCGGCCTTGTCCGCCGTACGGAAGATCTGATCCCTCCAGCTTAACTTGTTGTCCACCATAACCCCAAGGTATTTGGCGGCACGAGTTGATGTGACCACCTCCCTTCCCACTCTAAACGGGACGACGGTGTCGATCCTCTTCTTCGTGAGAATCACGATCTCCGTCTTACTAAGAGCAAGCGAGAGACCGTGATCGGACATCCAGTTGTTGACAACCCGCATAACTCGGTTCAACTTTAGTTGGGCCAGCTCAACGTTGCGTGCAGCAATGAGAGCTGCGACGTCATCGGCGTACCCAACCAAAGTGGTTTCCTCAGGCATCTCGGACCTCAGGAGGCTGTCATAGGCAACGTTCCAGAGATCCGGGCCGAGTATTGAACCTTGTGCGGCACCAGAAGTGACTTCCATCGCCCGCGTTCCGTCCCTTGTGTCATAGATCAGGCTTCGAGAGCGTAAATAATCCTCGATGAGCCGCAACAGATATGCAGGAATACGAAAGGTGTTGCGAAGCGCATCCAACATATCGACCCACCTCGCCGAGTTGAAGGCATTCTTGACATCAAGCGTAACAAGAAGCACTACTCGGCGGGAGAAATGGTTGTGGCTCTCGGCTCTCTCCACAGCTCTCTGAACTTCGGTGACAGCGTCGATCGTTGACCGTCCCTTTCTGAAGCCGTACTGACGGGGGCATAAGTCCCCGGCAGCTTCCACGGCAGAAGTCAGGCGGGAACGGATCAGCTTCTCGAACAGCTTCCCAGCCGTGTCCAACATGCAGAGAGGCCTGTGGGACGACGGCAGTTCGGGATCACCTTTGCCCTTGCTGATCAGTACAAGCCTGGCTGTTTTCCAGGGAGCCGGAAACACCCCTTCTACCAAACAGGCATTGTACATTCTCAACAACAAGTCAGCGTTAATTGAAAATACTTTCTTTAAAGCCTCACTGGGAATCCCGTCCGGGCCAGGAGCCTTGTTGCTCTTCAGGGAGAGAACGGAGGTTTCCAGCTCCTCGAAAGTGAAGAGTGGAACGTCCTCTACCCGTCCGAAGTCAACCAGCGGTCGCTGTGGATGTTCAGGAAACAACGCAGCGACGATCCTCCCCATGGTGGCGCCCTCCATGATGGAAGGTGGAGAGCGGGCGCCGAGTTTCTGTGTTACAAGTTTGTAACCCAGGCCCCACGGGTCGGAGTCAACGTCGTCACGAAGTCTCCTCCAGCTATTCGCCTTGCTCCTGTTTATCGCCTGGCGGAGAGATTTTCTCGCAGCTTTATAGGCCTCCGACTTACGAACTCTGTCTGCGGGAATTCTCGCTCTTGTGGCGGCTCGTCTAGTTCTTAAACATGTTCTTCTGAGTTCCGCAATCTCTTCAGTCCACCAGTAAACGGGTTGTTTGTCGCGTCGGGGTTTCCTTCGCGGCATAGACTGGTCGCAGGCCGAGACGATCAGTTCCATCGTGGATGTTACTAGTGCCTCGGCCCCAGCCTCACCAGGATTCCCCTGCGCTCCCCGAGAGATGACTTCGGTGAACTTGACCACGTCCGGTTTGTTGGTGTTCCACCGGCGTGGCCCTTCCCGAGATGCGGAAACTCGACGATTTGCCTGATCATGCAGGTCAAAAACGATGTATTGGTGGTCGCTACCCGTGTAGTCCTCCACAACCCTCCAGCCAGAGATCCTCGGAAGGAGCGACTCAGACGCAAAGGTGACGTCGGGGATCGTGCCTCTCTGCCCGGGGCGCCGAAAAGTAGGTGTGTCGCCCTGGTTGAGGACGACAAGACCGGCCCTGGCGATGAAATCCAGGATGTATTTCCCCCGGGAGCTGGTAGAGGGCATTCCCCACTCGACGGCCCTGGCGTTGAAATCGCCACCAACGACGACATGCCCGGTGGTGCCAAGAACGCACTCCTCTAGGCTATCTATCTTGTCGCGGAAGTCCTGGACGGCCTCGTTGGGTGTGAGGTAGCAACTGAAGATAGTCACGTCCCTACACCGAACCCAGACGAATCCTCGGCCGCGCCCGTGACTCCGCACCAAAACATCTCGTGTATTACGTGCCCAAATTGCAGCAGTACCGAGGCTGTCCGAGATCCAAATGTTTGGGTCTCTGTCCCGATACTGTTCACTGATAAGGAGCGCGTCAGCACCAAGTTCTCGGGCGAGCTGATCTAGAAGGTTATCAGCTCCCCAGGATCTATGAAGGTTGGCCTGGAGGATGCGAATTACCGGCCGCTGCCTTTTGCCTGTTCAAGTGCGGCTCTGAAGGCACCGCACTGACCAGACCCGGGTAAGTGACCGAGGGCACTGGAGCCTGAATCCTTGCAGAGGAAGCAGGAGGGGCTCGAGGAACATTCCTTACGTTTGTGGCCTTGGCTTCCACACTGGAAGCAGTTGGCACTCCTGTCGGGCCCTTTACAGTTTCGGGAGGAGTGGCCGAAACCGAGACAGCGGAAGCATCTCGAAACTACCACCCTCCGTTTGAGCCTGCAACTAACCCAACCAACTCTGAGGTGCTGAAGGCTAAGCAGCTTATTGGCGTGCTTTTCGCTCATCTCAGCAACAGCCATCCGGAGTTGACTTCGGTTAGGCTTTGTCAGCCATACCCTCACTCCATCGGCCGGTATCTCCGGGAGTGCCACCTGGATCGCACGGGTCACCTCATCTTCGGTGGAGAGGACATCAAGGTCCCGAATCTCGACCGAACACTTCGGTTCTAGGGCCTTGATGGAGCCTTTGTCCCCAAGTGCAGTCTTGAGGGAAGCGGCAAAACCGATCTTGTCACTCGACTTCCCCAGTTCGAGGAGGACATCCCCGTTCTGGGTTCGCCGAATAGACTTGATAACGGTGTCGGTCTCTTCCGGTTTGGCCTGCGATCTAATCTGACCCAGAACATCGGCAAAAGATCGCCCCCCTAAGGGCTTGATCAAGATTGCCTCCGTCCTGGGCTTCTTAGGCCTGGGTTGTTTAGGCTTTCTGACAGACTTGCCAGAGGCCTCCCCAACCGGGTTTGAGACTTGCGTCCGCTCCACCCTCGACGCACTTTTCGAAGCTGCCTCCGCTTGCTTCTGCCTCCTCCTTTCTTTCTTAGACAGGCGCGTCTTCCAGCCCCCCAAAGGTGTTGAGGCAGAGTTTGCTGCCAAGGCAGGATTAGCCGCCGGAGCAGGAACCTCTGCAGGAGTAGCCGCTGGAATCACGGCAGCGCCCGGGGCGGATTCAGTAGCCTGGACAGGAGATGTCTGCGATGCCGCAGTGACAAAAATCGGTCTCGGCACTGAGTCCACCTCAATAAGCTCAGGGCTTCCCGGCGAAGAACCGCTCTGCCTCTTCTTTCGCTTTCTGGCTTGAGTCTGGGACTCAGCCAGATGAGCTTGAGGTGAAGCAGAGATGACTCGGTTCGTGACATCGCGCTCCTGCTTCACTGCCTTTAGCCTGATTTTCCGGCATTCCTCGATTTCTTCTAGAGCATCTTCGAGTTTCGGGATCCCCTCTTTTATCGCATGTTTATGTTCTTTTGAATTAGGAGGACCTTGGCCATCTCCTTCAAAAGAACTTTCATCTTCTTCAGACATGAGTCTTCCTCCTCGTGGGCGTCGTCCTGCTGCTGCCGAAGCATTTGCAGCTCGAATGCCGCACGAAGAGGGCTCTTCCTGGGAGGGATTCCTTGCATCCTGGCTAGAGGTGTTACCGGCTCGGTCACACCCATACCCAGATCAACCTCATCTTTCTCCTTTCCGGTTACGGCCGATGATCCAGTGACACCAGCAGCCTTGAACGGGGCCGGCGGAGGGGAGGTTTTAATTCCAACCGTCGGCGTCCCAGTCTTTGAGGTCGGAGACCTCTGCACAAGTGAGCTGCGCCTAAAAGCAGCCTGTTCGTTCTCCTTTCCAAGATTCGTGTTTTGCAGTTGACAATCCATACTGTTTTGTAACCAGCGCATCGTGCGGCAAGAAGCGGCCCTTCATCGGCCGGGAGCGGGTACACCCTCGGAGGTCTACCCCCCGTAGGAGATAAGACACCCCTACCCCGGGACTCCAGGGCCCGAACCTCCGTTTGCCCAGCACCGATACACAAAATGTGCCGGACGTGCTGGGGGTCGCACCGTGGCAATGCAGAGTCCGATCCCTGCATCCATGCCGCACTCCCTGACTAAGGTCCGAAGCGGCTGGCTTCTGACGACACACTGGAGGAGACCATCGGCAGTGCGAAGCACACATCAGTCCCTGCAACACAACAGGGACACTCCCAGGACCCCCCAGCATGCGCCGGTCGAAAGAAGGTGGAAAGACACCCTTGATTTGGGGTCGAAAAAAAAGAAGGTGAGCAAGGTTAGCTCAGGAAAGAATAAAGACGGTGAGCTAAGACCTGAAAGATGAGAAGAATGGCCTTAGCTCGGGAAGAACTGTGAGGAGGGTCTCACAGCTTGGCTCAGGTACCCCGGGGTCGCCAAGAAACACCCGTACAGTGGAAAGCCCACTGCCCCTGAGGGTAAGAAAATAACCTTCACGTCATAAAATATTTAACAATCATCGCTCTTTCTCTAACCGAAACATTACAAAATTTAAAAAAAAAAACGACATTTTGTTATGATAGTTTATATGACGTGCAATAAACGTGATACCTAAATTTTCGACTTAAGCGGAATGTTGAGCACTCTGCAGAAACGGCGGGGTCATGTGACAAGGGAGTGAGCCTGCTATCCTGGCCCTCGGACCACGACGTGCAGCAGGGTCGGCGCGGGTGTTAACTCGGCCCTGCTGATAAACGTGGTTACCGTCGCCTCACTATATAACTGGCGCCTTTACCCCATTTCTACCTTCTCGCCTCTTCTTCATTTCCTGACCACCGGAGAGCACTACGAAATAAGGCTGATGTGGCAGTGATTCAGTCCATGCAAGATAAAACTGATAAATATGTAATGGGCTGAAGAAATTGCCATCTGAACTTTGAAAACGAAGCTTTTATTTGCTTGGTCTTCATTGGACTATATCAACAAATTTCATTCATGCTTGAGAGACCATTTTGACTTTCTCTACACGATTCTGGAGGCCACAAAACACAAAGCTAATCCACTTACATCTCCGCCAAGCGTGGGTGAACAAGAATGCAATAACGTGTGTTTATGTGACTTATTTACGTCATTACTCTCACATACTTTTAATTCATGCGGAAATTCCTTTCTTTGTAATTACAATTTCAGCGCGTCGCCACGTTGTTTATCCTGTGTACAATCGGTGCAGCACTCCTCCGCGCCGTTGTGGGTGGGTCACAATGGGTGGGGGGGGGGGGGGGGGGCAGTAGGTCAGGATGACTAGATGTGTGACTGACTCCACAAGAATGCCGGGGAGAAAGTGTGTTTGGAACCGAGAGATTAGGAAAGGCGACCTTGCCGGCCGCGCTAGTGTTTATAAATGGAAATTGATCAACAATTTTCAACACTGTCGCGCGGTTTGAGTAAAGGGTAGGCCTATCCTTTACCTGAGCTGTGCTGGCAATTGAGTCGTCAAATTAGTTCTTACAAGGTTGCAAGCTTCTAGATGAATAGTTGTAAAGTGGTTGCAACGATTTGAACTTAGTGAAAAGCTATTTTATTATGGTATGTCAAGCGATTTAGAATCATGATCTCAGAAGCGTATAATGTAATTTATCTAATAATGTAAACGCATATAGACTACAACACGAAAGGTAAGTCAGGTAAAACTCTAGTCTATTTTAATGTAGTTTTATCAGTTAGGCCTAGTTAAATAAAAAAATGTACCGTATGGTAGTAGCCGGCAGGGGTTGACCGTCGGGCATCGCGGTTTCTCCATAGTACTTCTTTGCTCCATCAGTCATAATGTTTTTTTATCGATAGCATATCTATAAAATTGTAGTGTAAGACCCACTTACTTCATAATAATTTCCACTCACGGATCAATAGACTATGTTGACTTGTTTCATCACTATTGGTCTATGCCAATCTTGTGGCTTGTTGCAGCTACTTGGAATCTGGGTGTTTAGATAACACTATTGCTACTTGTGCATCCATGGTTTAGTAAGCCAAAACCGGTTAAGAGTTTTTTTTTTTTACACAAAAACTAGTTTACTGATAGAGAAAGCAACTCAGGTAAAATGAACCTTTTATTTTACACCAATAGTTAGTAGGCCTAATACGGCCATAACTACTCAGTATAACGTCAGTAATTTAACAAGTTCAAAGAATCGTACATAAGAGGGAAAAATTATTCCTCGAAGAATAAAGAAAATTCTACTCATAAAATATTCCAGATTCAGGTTAAAGTTGTTGGAGTTAACTTTTATAGGAGGCTGAGGCGAGGTACTTTATAGTCTAGACATAAAGGCTGAGGCCAGGTTATACGGGGCTCTTGACTCAGACACGCAGACAAAACTGCTCCAGAGGCGGCTGATGGCTTCACTTGCACTTGCACGGGAGTGCCTTACAACCTACAATCTACACATTTTAGAACCTTGCGGCTTACATTAAGTTAATGGTGCAGCCAAGTTGGAAATGGTTAGTTTTTTTTTTTTACAAATCATCGTCAAATTACTTTAAACACCTTGTACGATAACCATCGCCACAAAAAATTATATTTACAAAACTGCATTTATTTTGTTCCACATCAATCATTCAAAATCTTCAATACTACACAAAAATTAATATTTAAACAATACTCGACCTTTTGGTGAGTGTTGTTCAATCACTGACTTGTTTTATCCTTTACAACACCAAAAATAGATCAAACCAATTTACACAACTGTAAAAATATAAGATTGAGTTTTTTCGTGAAACGGAGATAACAATAGTTTCCCCTCCTTGCTATCTCCGCTGTTCCACCGTTATCTGTCGGACAGTGTTTTGGACAAGAGAGGAAGGCAACAAAAGTGTTTTCATCAGCTTAATAAACCCCCTCTCCAACCCTTCACTCCGGGGGTGCGGTTTGATCAACCACCAGGAATCTCGGCTCTCTCTTTTCAACTCCGTTGAATCACATCAGTTCTCGTTTTCCCCGTTGTTCTATTGTTCCCTAAGAGGGTGAAGGTTCCTCTGAGTGCTTATTTTCTCAAATTAAAAACAATATCCTGTTAAGGTTGGCTGGTTTCGAGCTTATAGATTTGATAACACATCAGAATTAAATTTTGGAATAGTTGTGTTTCAAGTTAGACAGTTATAATAATAAGAAAAGTTTCAAAAGTAATTTTCAAAAGTAGTGTAATTTGTTGATTAGATGAGTATATGCATATTACAATTCATGGTTACCGGTACAGTGCGACCCAATTGAGTTTCAATTTATGAATAGTAAATTATTTGCGTCTATAGAAACGAAAAATGTTCTGCAAAGTTTTTATAGTGTTCGCTTACATAACAATGTTTTATAATAGATTAAACATACTCTCATTCCCATAAGGAGTTTGCTTAATTTATGGTGTAATAGGCCCAGACCAAAAACGTGACTGTAATATTGCAGTACTAAGACTAAGCAATGCTGTTCCTGTTTCAGTTTATAATTCTAATTAAAAAGGCTTTACAAATAAGGACTGTTTTGGGTTTAACTTTACCCCGTACAGTACATTGACATAGGTTTAGTTCGACGATATGGCCACGACACAGAAGTTGTCTGCTGTGTGAAGTGAAGTTGAGCTCACCAAAGCCACGCGCGTGCCTCGTCCTGCCCATCTGCCCGGCTATTGACCCAAGGTAGCGATAACAAAGCCAAAAATCGTGTTCTGCTCGTAAACTCTAATATGAAAATCGGCCAAGCCTAGCATTGCTGATGGTCTCTCGGGCTAGGCGCGCCGCGCCACGGCCCCCGTGTGATCCAACTGATGGGTTTATTTGGAACTTTAAATAAAACTATGAATCTACTTGTTGTGCAAGATTTGAAATATGAATTGTCATTTCGTCACCACATTTATTACGAAATGTGGTCATTTCGTCCACATTACAATTGGCATTTCGAGCCGATTTCAGGCTCTCCAAACTTGAAAACTGATGATTAATGCTTCACTAGGCCTATGACTTTAGTACTCGTAGTATTATTACAATATAAAATAAAATGGGTGTGTGTAAAAATATTAACTAGGCACAAATTAATTTTGTTCATGTACCATGTTATTTTATAGGGTAAAATATCACAATACGTATCTCAAAGAAGAAAACGCCATAAATCCATTTAAATAGTACAATTTAAATAGTACTTTTTAATTTCTTTTAGTACTTTTTACTTCTTTGTACTTTTCTTACTTTTCTTACTTTTCTTTGTACTTTTCTTTGTACTTTAATTTCTTTGTACTTTTCTTTAGTACTTTTTAATTACTTTTTAATACTCCATTTAAATAGTACTTGAAGGCCTAACAATATTAAAACGAAACCATTGTAACCATCCATAATAAAATCGAATAACCGTGAGCGGCACAGCAATAAAATGAGTTTCAATTCTCAACAGAGTTTAAGGACTCCTAATAAACTTCAATGATTAAAGATAAAAAAAACCGCCGGCCGCGCTCAGCGGCGCGGAAAGGCAGGCGGGCAGCGCGGTTCGCACGGTGCAACGGCCGCGCAAGCGTGGGGACCGCGCATGCGTGGAGCGTGATCCTCTCCTGTCATAATGACGACCTTCTGGCGGCCGCGCGGCGCGGCGTTACTCAACCGACAGCGAACAATGATAGTTGAGACACGCACGCGGCCCTGGGGGGCA
Organism: Neoaliturus tenellus; assembly: GCA_030545055.2. Lineage (NCBI taxonomy): Eukaryota > Metazoa > Arthropoda > Insecta > Hemiptera > Cicadellidae > Neoaliturus > Neoaliturus tenellus. The sequence continues at coordinate 74,108,730 of CM061532.1, read as the reverse complement.
CCGTCGTGGTTGACAGCCGCTGGCACGGCAAAGAAAAACTTGTAACGCTTTACAAAAAAAAAAAAAAAAAAAAAAAAAAAAAAAAAATCACTACGGTATTATGATGTAATCGACTGTTTTTGGTACTTCATTTCAATGCAGAAAATAGCGTTTTACAACCATAGGGTTGTAATGTAAGTTGGTCTATTTACCCAGTTGAAAACATATTTTCAAACGTTGCCAAATTTAAAAACGTTGTATCATCGATGTTTTGTTTATGGCTTAATGGTTTTATGCACTATTGCATATAATAAAGCAATGAAATGTATTGAATCAGACAGTATTTATACGGTCCAATAGCGTTCGCAATAAACCGAAAGAGTTTTGAATAGCCAAGGTTGTTTTCATTACGTCCCTTAGCATACTCCCCGTCCCACTTTCGGCCCCTGGTGCAAACTTTATTGGGCTTACCCTGATTGCGCACAGCGGTCAAGTTTTTGACGAGGGTCAGTTTTATGGCCCCCCGTGGGTCGAGCATCATTGCGCACACGGTCAGTTTTGCCCGACCCTCCGCGGCGCGGCGGCGCGCCGGCGCCGCACCGGCCGCTGGGCCGCTCGCCCCGAAACCAAAGATCATTTACATGAAGAATATTAAATTAAGTGGAGATATAAAACTCTGTGAAAACATAATATTGTCTGTCCTTTTAAAATTGTTGACAATTATGTATCTGAGAATTGTCGATTCCCTCATCAGCTCTGGGCATCCGCACATCTTTCTCATGAACGAACAACAAACGGATGCGAATCCTTTCACTCGGCTTTCGGGAAGCATTTCAATGCTCCCCAACCAAACATTTTTCTTTTTATAGAGGCTTTAAAAAATGTTCAAATTTCTAAATATGTAACATTTAACACGTTGACTCCTAGAAAGCAAACTAATGTAAAGTACAAATAAAGAATACAGTTTTTGGAAAAAATCCAAACAGAGCTGAAGGAAGGAAAGATTAGCCGCCTGCATTTCATGCAGAAGGCTTCATTTCACTTAAAGAAATAAAGTTCTTGTAATGGCTGTTTTATGCTGTATGTTTGTAAATTTTGTAAATATATATATATATATATATATATATATATATATATATATATATATATATATATACATTAAACTTTTATTTTATGCTATACCGTGTAGGCCTATTTGTTAAAATAACCTTTATATAGTAATAAGCATGGTTTAACCGGCTAAGACTATTTTCATCGTTATTTTCAAAACAATATCCAATTATTTGTAAACTTATTTGATTATGAAGCAATAATACCTTATTACACGTATAATTATAACATTTATGCATATATATCACACAGTAATTATCAGATAAAGTTTAGTACCGGGGAGCCGAGCTTCGCTCTAAATTATGTTGTAAAGTGTTACAAAATGTTTAAAGTTACATTTAAGTTTATTAAGTGAGGGTGAGATGTCAGGGCACGCCTTCAGTCTTCCCTTTTCTATAGGTCTTGTTTTACTTCCTCCTCGAGAATGTTGGGGTGGGAGAAAAGTATTTAAAATGTAAACAAAGAACTTAAACTTACGATAAAGGTTTTTGAGTAGCATTTTCCTAAAATAACATTTTCAATCTATCTATAAAAATGAAAGTATGTATCTTTAAAAACGAAAGCTTTGTGTGTCTTGAATAGGCGCAAAGACTACTGGACCGATTGACCTGAGGTTTTGTAAAACTATATTTATCTAGCAGAAAAAATTGATAGGCCTATTCCTGTTATTTATAAGCTTCTGGGCTTTGCCCTATTGGCCCTGCATATGTATTGTACGTAGAAATTTAAACGTGTATACAATATAATTATAAAACTTGAAACTGGGCAAGTTTTGTTCAAATTTATTTATTCTTTAATTCAATTTATTAATATAAATAAACAGCTGTTAAAATTTATTCTTCACGGCACTGGATTATTTTGTTATTTTTGGTAATTTTACTTTTGCAAAATTATTAGACCATCTCTTTCCGTTCAACCAATCTGCAGCATCTATACTTATTTAATACGCTAAGGTTTTTTTGTGTTGAGAACTCCTCCTACAATATTTAACCGATATTCAAGTTTTTGGTGTCGTTGGATAGGGCTTGTTCTGTATTTGTTTCTGCTAAAAATCGATGAAAATCAGACATAAAATAAGGGCGCTTTACACAAATTAAATTTGAAATTTTCCCATTAGAATAACATTGGGTTTGGGTTGAACATTTTAACATCTGTTAATGTATAGCTGTAAACACGTGTAGTTTTTTGTGATTACTGATATTCACAATATTGGATTGGTCGGTTGTCGTTAATTTAGAACTAAATGTTACTTTTGTATTGCATCAAAATAAATTGCTCGATTCCGAGCAACAAGTAGACTAGTAATTCGTAAATAAAAATTACTTGTGGCGTTCTTACACCATTTACCATTAACCATCGAAGTCATCTCTGCAGTCCTTGAAGAGAGGGAGAGTCGTCAATTCTTGCATGCATGTGTTTGTGTGTGTGTCATGTGTGGAGCATTTTATTTTTTATGGGAGTGTTCTTCTATAAACTCACTTAGTTTGTAGTAAGGTCTTTCCAATGGATATTTTTAGTTGCTTTTTAAACATGGAGGCCTAATTAATTTCTTTGAGACTATTTGGCAACAAATTAAACATTTTTACCCCTATGTAATTAGGTGTTTTCCTGGTTTTGGTTAACCTATGGTGGTTTAAGTTAAGATTAGTTTGATTAGTTTGATTTAGTTGAGGGGGATTTTATTTAATGTAAACTATTATTACATAGAGGAATAAGGAAATGACGCTTAGGATGCGGTTGAGAATGAAGGAAGGTTTGCAATGTTCCTGAGGTCCAACTTGTTCATGATTCTGATTGCCTTCTTTTGTTGAATGAGGATTTTTTTAACATCTGTTTCATTTGCTGACCCCCAAACGATAATTCCATTCCAGACGCGAGAAGAGAAAAGTGCATGATACGCAGTTTTAGTTATGTCCTTGTTTGTTAATGTTCTGATTCTTTGAGAGCATAAAGCACTTGAGATAATTTTTTTATAGTTTGTCAATGTGAGGCTTCCAGGTTAAATTATTGTCAACTATTAATCCTATAATTTTTTTGGTGGATTGATCTGGAGCATTATTGGTTTGTCGGCAATTTTTAGCAGGTAAGAAGTCCGATGTTACAGTTTTTTTCTCGGTTTATTTTCAGTCTCAGGTAGTTGCAGGCAGTTTCGGATGATTGTAGGAGAAGGTCTACTGCTTGTTCATGGGAGTTAGGATTGCCTTTATCATTGGGAGATATAACTGTCGTGTCATCAGCGAACATAATACATTTTGACTGGTCTGTGAGATCATTAGGAAAGGAATTTATGTGTATGAGAAAAAGCGAGGGCCGAGGATGGATACTTGGGGAATTCCTTGCGTAGTGTTCTAGAGTGACGATCTGACTTTGACTTCATAGTTTTTGTTCAGGTGTTCTATTTCCACTATTTGCTTCCGGTTTGTGAGATAGTTTTTCAGCCAAAGTAGTGCATTGCCTGAGATATTAAGTTGAAGGAGTTTGCTAATAAGGGTTGGATCGGTCCAGGCTATCAAAGGGTTTTTCTGTGTCTATGAAGATTCTGGTAGCTTGCTTCCTTTCCTCCCAAACTCCCGAGATGTCTTGACAAATTTGGGCCAGGGCTGTTGATGTTGATTTTCCTTTTCAGAACCCATGTTGCAAACCTGATATTAGCCAGTTCTCTTCTAGATATTTGATTAATTGGTTGTAAATTGTTTTTTCAATGTATTTGGATAAAGTGGGCAGCACTGATACGGATCGGTAATTTGATGCTTTGGAGTTTTCTCCTTTTTTGTATTTAGGGTAAACTAATTCTATTCTGGCTGCTTCAGTAATTTCATTTTGTTCTATGGAGGAGTTAATAGTGTTTAATATGGGCAAAATTATTACTGTTTGACAATAACTGATTATTTTGTTGGATATTTGGTCGATTCCTGCAGAGTTTTTGGGTTTGAAGCTCTTAAACACATCTTGAAGATCTTTGATACTGACTTTGTGAAACTGGGTCAGGCCTTAGAGTTTAAGCCTTACTTTCCCATAAGGATGTCTCTGCTTTTTCGTTTGTGTATAGGCCTACATGGACGCTACTTACATTTTTTAACATTTTTTTAATGATCAGTATGTCAATTTTTTGCCACAGTCCACAATGTAGCTCGCTAAATGATGTCAATGATGTTGTTATTTCTAAGTCAACCCTTATTACTGAGTGGTGCAGTAGGCCTACAAAGAAAACCTGCATGAATGCTGAGAAGGTTCAGGATGTAACACTGTGTCTGGGCAGTAGATCCAGCAATGTCAAATCACTTAAGTTCTTGGGGTTTCATTTGCAGTCCAATATTAAGTGGCAAACACACATTGATTATTTGGCTTCAAAAATTGCGACGGATATTCATGATAAGATCACTAAGTGCTAGTGTTTTTGCTGATGTCTTTCTCTGTATTATTCCGCATACATCCATAGTTTTATGTCATATGGAACCTCAGTGTGGGCTAACTGTTCTTATGCCATTGACATTGACAGAATTTTTATGTTGCAGAAAAAGGCCGTAAGATTAATGTGTGGCGTTCATAACCAAACACATTGCAAACCACTCTTGATTGCTCTTAAAATACTTACCATCATTGTTTGTCATGTCATGCTTTTTGTCAAGGACAATATGCCAAATTTAACCAAAATATCAAATGTTCATAGCTACTCCACAAGGTTTAGAGGTAAAATTTCCACGTCAAGGGGCATGTTTTCAGCCACTGAAAATAGCCTTTGCTATCAAGGCATGAAAATAAAATTCTTTGCCTGTTAACATAAGAAATTTATCTAGAGCTAATTCTTTAAGAATATTATAAAAACTGTTTTAACAAAAGTCTTATTGTATAAACCTGAAGAGTTTTTTGGGTTTAAGTTTTTATGTAACAAACTAACCCTAGTTTGATATTTTGACGATTGTCATAAACATTGTTATTGTTTCAATTGACTTTAAAGCATTTCATTTTATTATAATCATATGATTTGCGCCTATACTTTTCTTAAGGGCAAAAATTTGATTCATTATCTTACTATGTAATCCAAGGTTTTTCGTGTTTTGATGGATTAAACTACCTGTTATTTTATACCCTAGAATTTATCGCTCCACTGGGTTTCCACTCGTGCTTTTGAAGATTATGCCCAACCCCCAACACAACTAAGAAATTTTCTCGTTTTTAATACACAAACTGGCTACATGGTTAAAACATGGGACTTACGTTTCGGAAAAAGTTTTATAATCAGGTGATCGCTCCAATGCTTTTCTTATGGAGAAAAATGATTTTTATTAACGATTTTACTAAATATTTCGAGCGTTTTGAACGTTTTGATGAATTAAACTACCATTATTTTGTACCCAAGAATGGTAATTTTCCATCCGGAACGGTCTAGCGCTTGTACTTCGCGAAATAATTTCCAACCACAAACCCCACTACAAAACTTTCTCGTTTAATATAATATGATATTGCTAGATAATTATAATTTTGCTAAAATAATAGATCCATAAATTATAACTATTATATTAGTGAAATGAAACCATTTGAAGTATAAATATGCAGCTATGTAAATATATATAGCATATATATATTGCTACTCTATTTATTTAACATAGGAACGGGACTACAAGTTTCGTTTTTGACCGTGTGCGCAATGATGCCACCCCCCAGCGGGGCCCCGAGTGACCACTGTGCGCAATGATGCCCCGAAGTTTGACAGTTTTCTGACCGCTGTGCGCAATGAGGCTATCCCCAACTTTATTACTGCACTGTGATGTATAAATTAAGTATTTGAATGTGGCTTTGCTTGAAAAAAGTGAATATATAAAATTAAATAATTATTTACTAAAAGCATCCCTCTACTCCATTTACTTTCAGTATGTTTTTAATTTTAGTTTCTCTATTCAATTATATTATTACACAATAGGAAAATCGTAATAAATACATACTGCACCAAAATAGATATCATACGAGTAACAGTATATAGTATAGATTCCTTTCAACTATACGGATTAATAACACACAACAACAATTTTGAATCTGAAGAAACGACATTAATTGACGTTATTTTATATAACGAAGATGCATTTAACTTAAAAGTTTATTTATAAGTATTGTTGCAGTAGGCCTACACAGTTGCAGTAAGGCGCATGAAGGTGCACCTCACAAGCTCATATATAAACAATCCAGCTTGTCTTATTTTTACAGACACGTTCGACTTTATTGCTCCAGCAGAACGGAGAAGAAATAATTAATTGAACTTATCGATCCAAGCAGGACCAGGCTTTATTATATCGCCGAGCGTTTGATGGCTCATCAATCTAAAATGTGCTACTAGGATTTTATATACGCGGTACTATAAAGTCTTCTTGATAACTAATCGAAAACTATTTCACTACAGGAATTATACTTGGCATATTATTGAAAGAAGCAAGTTTTCAATATATGTAAAAATTACAACACATTTCTATACCAAAACTCATAGGTACGTGCATTACTTGTTATACATATAAGTAAGATACAGCTATTTAAAGTGTACTATATTACTTGTTTCTTGCAAACAAGTAATGACAAAAACAGCCCCTTTTCCCACATTTGAGGCAATAAGGTTTTTACGAATCCAAGGTGTATGTTAAATCATTTTTAGAAGGTATGTAGCTTTGTTGCAATATGTCACTGCATGTGTTATATTAAAATTGCATGAAATATATTAAAACCCCTTTATCTACTACTGTCTACACCAATCCTCATACTTGCTACAAGGCATCAGTGACTTGAAACTTACATTTTATCATATTTAATAAATGTTATCAATTATTTACACTTGTGACTGAACAGCATTTACCACAATAAATTAAAAATGAAAATGAAAAGGTTAGCTTCTATTAATATTTCATAAAAATACAAATGTGAAATTTACAGAAACTATTTTTTAGTTTATGATGATTTTTATGATTAAAAAATCATTTTCTTACAAAATGTTTTAAAGTAAGAGTTCGCTTCCAAGTACTTTAAAACTCACCAGATGCCACAACTTAAGGCTTCTTTCAGATCAGCGCGGTCCGGCACCGTACCGGACCGGACGAAAATTTTTTGCTGTTGATCCTAATGGGAGCGTTCATACTAGTGCGGCAGCGGCCGGACGAACCACGGTGGACGTCCGGCGCCGGAAGACCGCCGGAAAGCAAAAACGTACCTTCCGTCGCCGCACCGGACCGTACATTGTTTCGTACATTGGTTTTTATCGACGCGTTCACATCAGTGCGTTCCGGCAGGGTTTTCGCCGGACGTAAATCGAATATTTTTCACTCTCTATCTCTCAGTGGTTGACTGGTGTTGGTTCTACAGTTTTCTTGTTGAACTGTAGTTTTTAATAAGCACTGTGTACGACATGGAGGAATGAATTCACATCAAGCACTTGATAAGTTTGGTCAACCAGAGGCCAGTGTTGTGGGAGAAATCCTTAAAAGAACACCATAACCGTGTTTTTGTAACGGAAGCATGGGGAGATGTGTTTTATCATAACACAACCCGGAAGATAATCGTTTTCATATAGCCTATAGCCAGTTTTGTAAAACCTTATCCTTCTAGGGAGAGATGGTGATGGGGGTTCGTTTATCCTCGCTAATGTCCAATTGGCTGGAGCCCTTTGTTTTTATTTATTTTTTTTATTTCACTGCTTTATACCAGCCGGTAATTTTACATCACAACATATTGTGTATCAATTTTACAATATTATTAGAGAAGTTGTTTTTCAATCAGTTTACTTTAAAACTGTTACTTTTAACAAGGCATAGGTTTGGCTTAAAAATATAACAGCTGACTAGGAGTTACTGAAAGACATTATAACTGATTTAAAGCGTTATTTAAGGAAATCTGATACTCGAACATGTTTGTCACGAGTTTAAATTTTTTGTTTACAGTTTAAATCACTCCCCCACTCCAATATTCTTAAGAAGAATCTGGTAAAAAAATACCTGTATTCTACAGCATTTGTTGGTCGAAATAGAGCAGTTTATTTTGATACATTACGAAAATTACACATAGTACTAAATCAAAGACTTCCCACCAATCCAATATTGTAGGTAAGACATTTATTTTCATGCTTCGACAGTTTTGTTTACGTAAAATGCTCAGAGACAATAGAGAGTTTTTGCAACATACGGTAAATCTTACGGTAAACGCTAAACGCTATTTTTAATTTGGCAAATTTACGCATACTACGTTACACAGGATATTTCAACTGTATATTATTAGTGCTTAATGGTTACTATTGACCACTTTTCAACGAACTTTCGTAGCTTTAAGCATCAAAAGTACCTAAATCCACCATTAATTAAATAGCGTTTAGCGTTTACCGTATTAATTTACCGTGTGTGCAAAAACTCTGGAATGGTTGTGAATTTTTTTCATGTTGTTCTTAGGTATTGAAAACAAAAACTAACTTTCTACCGTTACCATCTTCTAAACCGTTTGGAATATCAAATTTATAAATATAAATATTGGCCTGGAAATCGCCGGATTCGGCCGCTTTGATATGAAAGGGCCTTCCGGTCGCCGCCGCACGTCCGGTCCGGTGCGGCGCCGGACCGCACTGATCTGAAAGAAGCCTTACTTGTTAGTAGTGTGTTTTGGTTACTTCTGGCCCGGAAGTGACGTCACCGGAAGCCACGTGCCACGGCACGCAGCTTCCGGTGGGCCAGAAGTGGGGACAATAGATGTCGGGGTGGAGATGGTGAGAGCGTCGGCGGTCGGTTGAGCGAAGAGTGCGCATAAAATAGAAGTTAGTTCAAAATTGAAATTCGACGGTGTTAATAAAAACTCTAATAGTTGAACGAAACTAGAAGTTAGTGTAAAACAGAAATTCAACAATCGGAGTGTTGAACTAAATTTGCGCATAAATTAAAAGTTGGTTCAAAACTGAAATTCAACGATCGGGAGTTGAACTAAATTAGCGCATAAATTAACCGGGGTTGAAGTAAAACTTCGCATAAATTAAAAATTAGTTCAAAATTGTAATTCGACGGTGTTAATAAAAACTCTAACAGTTGAACGAAAATAAAAGTCAGTTCAAACATAGCGCAGTCATAACAAGAGAGAGAGAGAAGGTAAATAGAAGTGTTAAGTTCCGCGGATAGAACGAGAATGAAGAATGAAACATGACGCGTCGAAATATATGCGTGACTGTAGATGTCAGTTAATGGGGGGTCTAGAGCTTCCGGCCTGTCAGATGGTGAATTAATCAATGGGGGGAGTGGAGATGGCGCTCGGTTGAACTAAAATTGCGCATAAATTATAAGTTGGTACAAAACTGAAATTCAACTTGATAATGTGGGGTACGGAAAGTATGTCAAGGTCATCCCGAGTAAGTTTTAAAAAAGCCTATCCCGCTACCACAGGAAATAGTTCTGAGAGTTGAACTACCCGGTGATAGCGGGATAGGTAGAAGACTCTTTTGAACTTTATTCGTAAAAACAAATACAATCAATGTGCAAAAACAAATACAATCAATGTGCAATACAGGTTGAATTTTTGTGAAGAAATACGGAGTTGTAAAAGTAAACGCCGACGACGAGGATAAGGTAAAGGCAGAGTCCCCAGATGACGTATTTGGCAAGTTTGAAGAAACGTAATATCTCGAGTCTGTTTTCCCGTTCCAATCGTTTAATTTCCAATTTCAATTTATCCTCTTCCATTCTAGTTACAAAGGGAACTTCATCCATCATATCCATCATGATTGTGTTAGTGTTTGAAATTTTAAAAGAAGTTATGTTGATAGTACAAAAGTCGAAGACGGAATGAGGAGTGAAAGCGAGAAATGTTAGTTAAATAAAAAAGTGGTGGGGGGAAAGATGAATTACAAAGAAGTGGTGGGGGAAAGATTTTGCTCTTCATTATTACCGTCAGTAGTGTCAGATGGTGCAGGAGTTAGATTTAGTAAACTGTCTTCGTCCGAACTTTCAACCTTATCACAAATAGGACAATCGTATGTTATTTCCAAATTCATTTTGATAGTTGTAAAATTATCTACAAGTTCTTGTAAAATATTAAAAATAGCTTGTAACTCTTCTTTAGAGTTTATTTCAAAACTAGAATTCATCCGTGCCAATGGAGAGTTGTTCATCGTTGGAGAGTCGGCGAGTAAATGAGGAACGCCGCCAAGGGAGGGGGCTTATTTAACGGCGAGCTTATGATTAAATAAAAAGCTAAGTTCTTCTTCTTCGTCTTTTAATTCAAATATCTTAGTTGGAGTATTTGCCTCGTCCTCCTCACTCTGTGATGATGAAGATAATTCACCAGGACGTAAATATTGAACATCAATTCTGATCCATCTCATATAATATCTATCCATTATAGCAAGCAAGTTTTGAAACAATTCTTCCATTTCTTCCCTCTCAGTTATTATATGATGAAACCTGACGAAAGGTGTTCCCATGTTGTTAGTTAGAATGTTGGAAGTGAAATAATTCAAAGGTGGATTCAATAAGATACAAAACTTACACTAATGGTGGGGGAAAATCTAAAAGACCTATGGTGGGGGAAATCTAAAAAAAAAAACCAATGGTGGGGGGAAATCTCAAGGTCATCCAATTGAAGTTTTAAAAAAGAGTGTAAAACTGAAATTACACATTCGATGGTTCAACAGGATCTGAATACCAATCCGACCTGTATTTACATCTTTTTATCATATGTGTACAAAAATCATCTTGATGAGACATGGTGCGTTGACAATGAGCTAGATCGAGAGGATGAAATTTGAAACATCTTTGAGGACAGCATGTATGAAAATATCTTGATTTGTAAAATTTGAAAGTTCGCAATTCCGGTGGCGGTAGTTGTTTTGTTATGCATTTGCAGTAACAAGATCCGAAAAATTCACACTTAGTGCAAGCTAACCCGTCCACCATCATTGGTCCTAAATCTGTACACTGTTGTTCACAACAGTAACGAGGTTCGTACTTGTAATTTTGTTTTTCCATGTTGACGCTGCTGAGTCCAGTGAAAGAATAAGAGTGTATAGTGTTGAATAGTCAGTTTTATGTACTACAAAAAGTGGTGGGGGTAATTTCAAGGTCATCCAAACGAAGTTTTAAAAAATTATACCTTACTAATGTAAGGAAAATTGATACTTAAGAAGTTTGTTTCTGTTTGTTTTCTTCAGACTTTTTCTCTCTCTCCTGTTTGTTTTCTTCAGACTTTTTCTCTCTCTCCGCTTTAGCCATAGCGATAAGTTCTTCAGTCGATAGTGGATGTACTTCAGGAAATTTTAAAATTAATTTAGCCTGATATCCTTCTCGGGTTAATATTTCTAAATCTTCAGTCATTTGTTCAACGGTGTTGTAATCTTTTCCATAGATCTTTCCATCAAGTTCAATCATCATTCTGTATAACATCTTTAAAAATAGGTGTTGACGCAGCGAGAGTTGGGAAGCGAATAATTAGTTATCCAAGTATCACACCCTTTTTATCAACTTGACATTGATCACGTGATTCCTTAGTTTTATTTGTTAAAAGTTATTTAACATTGGTAGTACTTGTGGAACTTGATGTTATGTTGACCAGTCGGCGATGAAGATGTTGTAGGTTGTGTAGAAAGAAATACTTCATCATCGCAGTATTTTGTTTTAGTAAACATCCTTACATTAGTAGCACTAACATCAACAGTTAAGTGATAACCACCGGTAAGTAAAACTCGCATTTCGTTGGTTAAATCTTCAAGTTGTTCAAAACTCGTAATGGTGTTGGTATCGTAAGATGCACACTTGACCTTTAGGGACATGTTGAAGTTTTGTATTTAGTTATAGAGAGCGAGATGTGTACGGTACGAAAGCTAGTCGTAGACTAATGAATTTCACAAGTTGATTTTCACTTTTATTATCACACAAAATTGGGTCAAGGTCATCCCGTGGAATTTTTAAAAAAAGCAACATGTTGCTATGTACAAAGACATAACAATATGTTGCTTCTTTTATTTTTCTTTTTTGTTTTATATCATCTTTATTGAGAAACCATTACAAACACATATATTTACAATGTTATGTACAAACTAGTTAGTAGTAGGTGTTACATGAATAGTTAGTTCAGTTGAGTTGTTTCCACTCGGTCCGTGTGAAACTAAATAGAGTGCGCCAGGTTGAATAACTCGAAGATCTTCATTTTGTAGAAGTTGTACAAACCGTTTCGGTAGGAAGATTTGAAACTTCGGTTCGTCACCAACTGTATACGGCGCCTCGCTCAATGTGCAATTAATAGCATCACCAATTGAAGTGTCCATCTTCTTGATTGTATGTATGATGTAATGTTTTTCTTCTTTTAGTTCAGAACATTTCTTCGTCGGTAAGATTGTTGATTTAGAATGAGCGTTGAATTGATCAACCAAATTTTGAAGAAAGTTCTGCGATGCCATCTTGATGTTATTGTTAATCTTCTTGTTAATCTTCTTGTTAATAATAATGTCCGTCGGAGATGTTGTCTCTTCGGAGGTTCGAGTAATACTCATGCTGTGTCATGGTAGCGCTCTCACTTTTATTACCGACATTACCCCCACCATTCTGTTGAAGGAAATTATTTAAGCGGTAGGCATTCTTCAAAGCGCACTGTGACCTTCGATGTTTAAAACTCTTTGATGAAATACAAAGTTCATTGAAGTAGCATTGGAAATCTCTATCTATTATTGCATTTATCACTTCGTTGCTTGTAAATGATTGTATCCAATTAGCTTTTTCCAATCCTCTTGTGTAGATAGTTTTGAACTCTTTGCAGTAATGATTCATAATGTGCGGCATCATGTTATAATTAATAAAACCTTCATCCCATCTTAAGTTGTGAAAATGTTTGTACAACCATTTGTTTGTAACTTTCGCTTTAGTTGTTAGTCTATTGAATGGTAATGGAGGTTTGAATAAGTAATGATAAACTACAGATGTGTTCATATCCAAAATTACTAATTCTTTTATAATAAAATTTCCATCATTTCCTCGAAAAGCTTGAAATTCAATTATACCTTTTTTAACTTCCATTATATGTGGCGCATTAGAAAACGAAACCCGTTTGTTCATGATGAAGTCTCGTCAGCAACTGACTTGTATTACAAACACGATTGTTCTTCTTTAACTTCTTGCGCTTCTTCGTCGATATTAAAGTTGGTGTGATAGTTGTTCAATTGTCTCCACATGTCCACTTCTTGAGGTATTCGATTAAAAATTGAAGTATCCACGGGACCGTATAAAATTGGAACGAAAGGTTGTCTGTCCAATGTATCGATTAGATAGTCTTTGATTATTGCACTTGAAAATATTAGTTGTTTCAAATATCTGGTGACGGGACCGGTAGTACAACTTAAAGTGTAAAATTCTTCTTTAGTCAAATGTAATTTTACATCATGTCTAGTTAAATCTCTGAAGCGAACCATTTGTCCTCCACGATGTTTCACTATATCAACTTCAATATTTGATTCCAATAAACTTAATCTTGTTCTTCTTCCAAATGTGTTGTAACTCAAATAGCATTCCAAAAGATGTAAATGTTTCATAAATGATTCCCAAGAAGTTTCAGTGAATGTAACCATTTTATTTCCATGATTTAAAATAACAATCGGTGAATAATCCAATGATTTTAAAATTCCAACTGAAATACTTTTCGTCATGCATGAAGAAATGGGGTAGAAAATCCGAAGAAATACTTCTGTTAAAATATTAGTTGTAATGTTAACTTCAACCTTTTTTCTTTTTACTTCTTTTTCAGCTTCTCCTTCTTCTTTTTCTTCTTCTCTCTTCTTATGTTTGTTAAACTTGAGGAACTCGTCCATTTCTCGTTCAACTTGTTTTTCTATATCTGAACTATTCTCATCCATTAGAGGTGTATTTTCTTCTCCGTTAGTAGAACTCATCTTGCGAACGATGTTTCCCATACGACGGTCGAAGATATAATGAATTTTCCACTCATAATTTTCTCGCTTTTATGTTTTTCGTCGAATCCTTGAAATTTATACACTCACATAAATGTTTGTTTTTAACTTGTCTTTCACAAACGAAATTCTAACCTCAAAAATTGAGACAGATAATTCTAACCTCAAAAATCTGCAGTCGTTGTACTAATTCTTTTTAAAGTACATTCTTCACGATTCCGGTCAGCGGTGTGTAAGTAACTATTTTATCATGTAGAATAAGACAGTATGCTGAAGTTCCATCCGCTACTGGTTCTTCAAATTCCATTTCAATTTTTATATCCACACTTGATGATTTTACCGATTCATTTTGCTTTGAACAATCGATTACAATTATCGGAGCCTTGGAATAATATTGGTCAGGTGATAATAGTGGTGTATTAGTCTTTCCATAATATGACGATTGAAATCTTGCATACATATCGTATAAAATGGAAAAACGTTTTTTTCTGAACATGACATTCAAATTGTCATACGGAAAGAATTGAGAGTTTAGGAAAACTTTACAATTCTTTATTTTACAGTTATCAAATTGACCGGCATTTGCAGTGATAACATCTTTTCGCTTAGTTTGAAAACCGAGTATTATGTACCTTGCTCGTTCCAAGTAAGTTGATGTCTTGACGGTCCATGTTTGTCGTTCGGTCTGAGGTAGTGTAGGATATTCATGGAATTCCCAACTTCGGAATGGCATCACGATATCACGGTCAGATTTTAACTTTCTCAATAATACGATTCTATGTTCATCAGCCAATCTTACATGAGGTACTCTCCAAACAACTTTATCTAATTGCAGTTGCCATTCCAGTTTATCTTCAGTAGTTGCAGGGTCCGCAAGTATCAAGTCCTTGTTAGTTGAAGATCTGAGTAATACCAATTCTTGTTTGACATTTATTATTACTCGTTTGTAATCTTCAGCGAATCCCAAAAGCAATCGTAAAGGTACATGAAAATCAAAGTGACCGTTGGAATTCGGTGTTATAGTGTCTTTATCAGGAGCAACCCATCCGGCGGTGACTATTGAATTCTTCTCATGCGGTGTTAATGATGTTAATCCTTTCAATGTCGTTGTTATACCAACCTTTTTTGTCGAATCAACTGTCACCCCTGATATCTCATATCTTATTTCATCAAAAAGATATGCCATCGGGTTATTTATAAAAGGAACTGTTGAAGCAGTTTTTCCATCCAATTTTAATACCCGTCCTTCAATGTATAAATAACTTTCACACGGTAATGTGTAAATATCTTGTTGTTGAATGGGAATCCTTATTTCATCGTTATTGTTTAATTTTGATGAAGTGTAAGGGTTGTGCGTGTGATATTCCTTCTCCCATAGTGTTTCGTCGAATGTCGGTCCTTGAGATATATCCAGGATATCCATCGTTGTTAAGTTTCAATCCAATCTTCTGTAGAAAACGAATGTTGTCCGATGTTAACTCTTCCAATGTCGAGGAGCTACTGAGCTCCCGACTCTTCCGTTGCGGTTTAAATGATAATCCCATGTCGACTTTTATGTTGCCGCTCTGATGTGTATCCGTATAGTTATCGTTTCTCCTCTAAAGTCAACACTAACACCGTCTTGATCCAATATGTTCAGTACGATGTCTGAAATGAAACTAGTGTTTAACGGTAGGTATATCAAGTTTTGTGGCTTCTCAACAATTTTAAAACCGGGAGCCACTGTTGGATAAAATGTATGTAAAATATGCTGATTCACTCCTTCTCTATACGATCCGTGTATAATATTAAACGTTACATCGATACTATTGACTTTCAATATTGTAACAGTTGTATTACCCGAATGAGTAGTTCCAGGAGTTAAGATTTTCTTTTTTGTATCTGTAAATCCAAGTAAACTGCCAATGGAGTTTTCCAAGCTGACATCGATATAATATTTCGAAGTTATTTCTGCTTTTAAAGTATTATTGTTTCCTTTAACGGTGATATTTTCTTCTCCGAGTTGTTTCTGTAGTAATTGGTTTATATCATCGATTTCATAAGCTCCAGTAGGAAATGTAATTATTTTCAATTCTGAGTATTTTCCTGAAGCATCCATAGTTTCATAATAATGTAGTAAATTGTTTTTACCTTCCGTAACATTGGGAATTGAGTTGTAGGTAGTCAAATCAAGTAATGCCGCTTCCCATAATCTTTCCTTGGATAGACGCAATGCTGGGAACAGCGTACTTTTCAATGTGGATGAATTTCCACTCAGTGACACTGTATACGATGACATCTTAAAGGTGACTGACACTCTTCGCTAGAAACTCCAAACATAAATGCCCACAGATTTCAGTGTTGTTAGGTTGTTCTCTTTTGTAATTGTAAAAAATGTTTTTGGAGTTTCGAAAATAATGTTGCAGTTCTTTCGGCGGTGGTAGATTGCCAAAACTATCAAAGTAGTAAACGGTTTGTCCGAGCTTTTTATAGCATACCCAATGAGTGCCTGGACCATAGGTGGAATCCAAATTTACTATTCCAGTTTCATTTTCCCATATTTTAGTTGGTAATGCATCTTTCATAAAAACTCCTCGAAAAAATGGTATTTTCAAACATTTTACATAATCATTTAACTGATGATTTGTTAAGGCTTTATTTGGAATTATCAATTGATTCTTTTTATTTAGTACACACGGTATGGTCTTAGGTATAAACCTGCTCCGTTTTTTACCATTTGCCAAACAGAAGTCTTCTTTACATTTGTCTTACGAGTTCTACGACGTCCTTTTTTAATGTTTCCACCTCTTTTGGGAGCGCTTCTTCCTTTTGCAGGTCTTCCTCTGCGACGTCTTCCAGCACCTAACTTTGCTTTCGTCTTCATGGCTGTAGTTACTGCCCAAGCCGCTGCTTTTTCTGCAATACTTGCGTCACTTGATTTTACTCTTTGCCAAGCTTTTTCCGCTAGAATTTTATCCGCTATTGATCTATTTGTTGAATCTTTATACTTTGAATATGCTATATCGTGTTCTTTGCAAGCTTGATCTAATT
Organism: Neoaliturus tenellus; assembly: GCA_030545055.2. Classification (NCBI taxonomy): domain Eukaryota; kingdom Metazoa; phylum Arthropoda; class Insecta; order Hemiptera; family Cicadellidae; genus Neoaliturus; species Neoaliturus tenellus. The sequence continues at coordinate 74,091,710 of CM061532.1, read as the reverse complement.
TATTAATTCCAGGATCTCCTCTTGCTAAACGTTTTGCCAACTTAGTTCCAGGTCCACAATATTGATAACCTCCGGGCAGATGTAATTCGTATGGTAAAGCGTCTATCGTTCGATTCACAACAGCACCAATTGGAATCCGTCTGAGCAGAGATAATGCAGCTGATGTTAAACCACGTCCTCTCTTGCCGCTGTCTTGACGACGACTGAGCGATACGGTCTTCATTATGCTGTTTTATGTAACCAACGTCTTCACTCTATGAAATACTTTATGATAATGAATCCTTTTTTTTTTGTGTATTCTATACTTAAATATTCATAAGTTTTACTAGTATCTATCAATGATTTCATCTTTAATCCATTGGTTTCTTTGAGAATCTTCGATTTTATTGTGTTTCATCGATGCATTAATCAAATGATTATGCATATCAATAACTACATTACCTACAAGATTCATTACATACTCTACATTAGTAGCATCTTTGTTACGTGTAGGATTATCAAGATTTGTGATACGTTTACCATTACATGTATACACAGATGGATCGTTATTAGAGGTTGCTATAACTTGATTAATAGTAGCAACATCATTCGGAGCTATTCCTGCTGATATGTTAGATATTCTTCTATTTTTTCCATCATATAAGTTATTTATTTTATCTAAAACTATAGTTTGTTTCACAACAACACAATCATTATCATCTTTACCAGATTTTACATGGGTTAATCGTCTACCTCCACATATAAAGTTAACACCAGTAGCTGATAGTTGTGGCACTTGTGTTAAAATAACAGCATCATGTTCTTCCGTGCCTAAACTTATATTTGACAATCTTTTATTTTTTCCATCCCACTTGTTATTTTGTAGTTGTAGTAAGGTAAACTTTTCACTTCCTTGCATAAACTCATCACCTTTCTTTGACACCACCTGATTTTGTTTAACAAAAGCGGATGTTCCTTTCTTCAAGCTTTCATTCATTTGTCTCACGGTAGCAGCATCCGATGGAGTTGAACCATCTTTCAGATTGGACAACACTTTTCCATGACAATCAATAACAGCACCATTATATAAAATACAATTATCTTTAATGTATTTAATATTAACACCATCACTTTCTTCTTTAGGATATCCAATATCGTTTATAGTATATTTATAGAAGGAAAATCCATCTTTTTTCTTTTCTGGTATTACAGAATGCAAATAACGCTTATTGATTGTATCTGTATCCTCGGTTGGATCTGCCACATTAGTTATTTTATAATTTAAAGCATTGTACTTTTTTCCACTTTTAGTCTTTTCCAACAGTAAAGCGTATTCCATCGCAGATAGAAAATAGCCTTTATTAACAACATCTCCATTGTTGACTGGTTTTGCAACATTAATAACCCTGTGAGATTTTGCATCATACAGTTGGTTGTTGTCGAGTTTTAAACTTGTAGATGTTTCCTCCTTTACTGTTTTTAAATTTGTTGCATCTCCATCTTCTTCTGGATCCTTAACAAACTTTAAACGTTTATTATTTATGTTATAGTCACCTTCGGGTGTTTGCGGTAATCCACTTCTTTTTCTGTTTTCTCCAACTTGCACTCCTAACGCGGAGTATCGTCCGAACTTGTCGACGCTCATGTTAGAACTGACACATTATACGCCTGCAACTCTTATATATCCGCGGACAATTATACGATTATGCCGCGATTCCTGAGTTCGTCAAACAGAGCTACCCATTCATTATTTAAACCTGTATGACCGGCTTCTATGGCTTCATGCAATAGTCTCATTCTATCAACCAATTTATTGATGTCGTTGTAGTAAATCACATTTATATTGTATAGATTTTTCATCAATCCTTTACCAGATGTTGAAGTATCTCCTTTACTCTTTTTACCATGTTGTTCAAGAAGTGATAAATCCATAAGTGATAAAGATTTTCTTTTCAGTGGTTGTCTCACCGCTGGTGCGGTACGTAATGTTGGCAATTTTCGTGGAGGAAACAACTTTTTTATAACGATGTTATACTTTGTTGCACGTGAACGATTAATCATTGCATCCTTTAAGTAGTTTCTTTTATGAGCGTTAGTATTTTGTAGAATTTCCTTAAAAACACTTAAATCTTTGGATGAATATCTTAGTGGTATGTTTTTAAAAATTAATTCATAAAGTCCTTTTGTTCCTTTATATTTATGCTCACCAATAATGATGTAATCGTCTTGTGTTATTTCAAGCTTTGAATCGCCGATCTTTAATTCATTCCCATCAATTCTTGCTCCGTATACGTGTGATCTACTCAAATTCGGGTTTGATTTCATGTCATGTAGCATTTTCATTATATATTTTCTTCCAAGAGGTCCATGTTGTAATATATCGCTACTCAATTGAGTTAAATTTGGAATAGATTGTTCAGCTTCAGGTATTGGCTGTTCTTCTTCCTTTTCAACAATTGGTTCTTCTTCTTCTTTTGTTTCTTCTTGCTCACTAGCACTTGTATATGAATCATCATCTTCTTCTTTTTTTAATGCTTGTACTTCTTGTTTAGAAACTGGTAGTAAAACATCTCCTTCATAACGAGGTTTACAAATAGTTTCTGATATCTGTTTTAAAGGTTCCGTAATAGGTTTAAATGTAGTCTCTAGAAATTCTTCTCTTTCATTTAAACCCATCCTCAATGCACGATTCTTCATCCTAATAGAATCACTGAGTGATTTTATTTCTTTTAATAGTTTTTCTTGATTCACCATGTTTACACTGTGAAGTTCAACGTGTAACTAGATGTAGCATCGGTAGTTCAACGCATAAATACAAATTTATCCAACCCTATACGATATCTACCATTTTTAATATCTTCTTCCTTCATAATAACGAGAAAGCCATATTTCTCATTCCATGCTTTGCCACACATTTCTTTAAATTTCTCAAATGGCATATCCGCATTTACATGATCATTGTATATATGCTTTAAATTTGTTTCATCTTGCTTGAAGATGATCAACATATTTGCATTGTCTCTTATGAGTTGTTTTGGAATCTTACTGTATGTTTGACCAATATAAATGCTATCGATATTATGATGTCTTCCCATAGCGAAGTAATTCCTTATAGTGTCGTGATTTTCACAAGACACATCGTCAAAAATAAAAATAGAAAATGGTTTTGCTTCATTTGGTTGCATAATTGTTTCACTGGCATTAAACTTGTAGAAATGCACTTCAGGTACACTTGCAAGTACTTTATCCAATAATTGATATTTTGGTTGTTGCAATGATTTTGAAAAAATGTATATATTGTTAAAGCGCAATCCTTTAGGATTAGTTATAAGGTTAAAAACAACATTTGTTTTTCCACAATTTGAAGGACCAGTTATTAAACATCTTATTGTATTTGGTAGTAATTCACCATGTTTACCATGATTTAACTTATCATTGTCAACCGTCAATTCATCAATATTATTGATATTAAATCGATCTTTTTGTTGTACAATCTCCATCTTGTGTCAAGGTTAAACACACAATGAGCTATTAAGTTACTATACCAGGTCTTTTGAAGGAATCCAAGAGTCTTCACTTTTATCGAATCCTAACCACCGGACTTTAACCATATCCTTTTTCCTTTGTAAAACCTTCTCAACAAGATATACATCACCGACTGTTGATTTCAACAATTCATGTCCGTAGAATCCACCTTGAAGTAATTCACCCTTGTTATCCTTTAATAAGTAAGTTTCAGGTATAGTTGGTTGCACTTTATAAACTGTAAATACTTCATTAGTCCAATTTGGTAGATATCTTTTACTAAATACACCTTTGTATTTGCTTATACGAACTTTATCGTTGACTTTAAACTTTTTTGGTTGCAACTTTTCCAATTTAGGTGTTGTATTATTTCTGATGCGTTGTAATACAACCTTAGCATTAGCGCTGTTTACTTGGATAGGTTTCATTCCGATGGTACGATGATATTTGTTGTTATACTCTTTTATAAGTTGTGGTAATATGTCATACCACACGTATGATCCTCGTTTTGAAAATTGTTTGTACATTGCTCCTTTCAATGTTTTATTGAATCTTTCAATTATTGAAGCTTTAACTTCAGAATTTGTAGAATAATGATTTATTTGATATTTTTTCATCAAAGCTCCAAAGTCTTTATTAAAATATTCTTTTCCATCATCGGTCTGTAGATGTTTGATTTTGAATTTATTTCTTTGTATCGTTGTTTCCATAGCTTTCGTAACACTTTTACCAGTCTTATCCTTCAATGGTAAAGCGTCAGCTATTTTAGTAAAACAGTCTATAATTGTTAAAATATATTTAAAACCTTTGTTTAATTTACTGTGCGGTATCATTTCGATGAGATCAGCTTGATAAAGATCATTCATTCCCTTAATAATTGTACTTCTTCTTGGAAATCTTCTTCTTGCTGGTTTATGTAGTTCATTTACAATCTTGTCCTTCACACTTTCCATCTTCAGGTGTTGCTTGCACACCGCTTGTAAAAATACTGATCCGTAGAATAGTTCATTCTCTTTTATATAGTTTTGAATATAGGTCAAGACCATTTCATATTAGTGTAAAAAGAAAGAATATAGCATTGGGCTCGCCATATCCTCTTTTCTGTACAAAAAGGAAAAAGAAGAAGGTAGAGGACGAAGAATAGGTTTACTGGTCGATAGGGTTTAGAGAGTAATGTCCAAATGGCAGAGTTCTTATGTTGTCTTCAAGGATGTATCTTTTGTCATCCTTATAGCTCAATGCCGATTTGGTTTGCTTCACACTGAAAAGACGATGGTTGAAGCTTCTTATGGTGTTAAATGTTGCAGTTGTTTCAACATTTTCAAACAAACATCTTTTATAATGTTCAAACTGTACGTTCTTCTTCAGGAAAGAGGTTTTTATTCCTTTGGCTTTCTTCGTAACTTGATGTTCGTTCCTTTCGTTTATGTACAGTTGAAACGAATACAGTTTGGACATCAATGCTACAATTTCCATCATTGGCACACCATTTGTTTCATCTTTAAATTTTCCCAATACTTTCTTGTTTCTGTCGTAGTCGTAATTTGGATGCTCCTTAGGATAATCGGAAAAGTCGAAATCATCTTTATATATAAAGGTGCGTAGATCTTCGTACATGTCATTTGTTTTAATCCAGTAAATGAGTGCATCCGTATCCATATATGCAATACCAATGTTCTCTCTTCCATAATAGTTAACCATCTTCTTATAATGAAACTCGTACATGTGTGTTTTAGAAATATCCAAGATTGACATTCCAAGATACAAAGGACGATCCATTGTAACTGACTTCTTGTTCATGGAAATAAGAACTAGATTTTCATTAATAATTACAGATGTACCAAAGTTTGGTTGTTGCACTAATTTCTGTAATTTTACTGGATCAGTTACCAATTTTATATCCTTATGTTTCCTTTTGTTTTCCAAAGTCTTGCCAAATATTGCGTTGTTCATTAGTTTGAAAAAATCTTTTTGAAAACTTGATGTAGCAGCAGCTCTTCTTCTTGTGTTGTTGTCAATGTACGGTTTTAACCAACAAGATTGAGAGAATTGTAATACTCGATTAATCTTTGTAATTCTCAATCCCAAGTCTAAGGCCTGTTGTATCATCCAGTAGTGTCCAACATACCGAGACTTGTCGGTTAAAGTCATCATTAATTTCGGCCATCTTCCAGTTGGAGAAATTTCGGTCTTCGGAAGCAGTGGTAAATCATAATGTTGATCGTGAAGATGTTCGGGATATTCAAAATCTACGTCAAAAATATAACCTGTTTCACCATGCTTCGGTATATCCATTATGTTTCCTATTGATTCAGGATCTATCCATTTGAAATTATCATATGGAAGGGGATTCGACATTGCCCATCCGTATAAGTTATTTGCATCGAAATAACCCAGGAATGTTGTTGGTTTTGATGCATCATAATCGGGCAAATACTTGTTGTTTGCCCTGACATGTCGTGTTACACTTTGCGTCAATCCTCCGCGAACTCCTGACTCTAACATCAAAACCATATCTATATCTGTAAGAAGTTGTATTTTACAATTTGTCTCTTTCAACATGGCTTGCCACGCTAGTCCAGGCGAAGTGTACGAATGAAGAGGGTCCAATCCATATGCTGCAAAACACGTATTTCTAAATTCTTCCATCACATCACATAATAAAGTCACATCTAGTTTAACATAAAAATCTGAATATTCTCCCAATGTTCTAAATCCTAATTCGTTCCATACTTTGCATGCGTGATTATAATCATCTTGAGATATATCCATGTCGAAAAGTTTACTTTTAAATTCTTCTTTTGGAGGTAATGATGTTTCATTAAATCTTTCTAAACTGTCTATGTAATCATATGGAAAAACACCTTTTCGAAGTACCAGATCCAGTTTGTCGTTGTTTACAATCTTCTTCGTTTCGATTAAATCTTGTTTCCTTAGGTTTTCAGAAAGTTTGGACAAACTTGACGGCATAAATCGGTAGGAGTCCAAGAATCTTAATTTGAGGTTTCCAACTTCTTTGGAAAAAATTATGAACTTTTCTGAAGTTTCAGCTAACACATCGATTTTACCGTCGTCTCTTCCTAATTCGGGTATTATAAAATGAGCGTCGTACCCACTGAGGTTATGCAGAACCACAGGAATAAATAGTGGTAAACGATAGCTCAAGTTGCATTTATTACAAGCAGCACCCCTGTAATAACCTGTGAGGTGGTCGTGATCTTTAATTTTATAATCCTCAATAGTAAAATCATTTTTGCACAAAAAACATCGAGTTGCATTTTCATGTTGAATTTCTTCTTCTTCGTCCATCGGTTTCATTGGTACAATATTTGTATATAATCTTTGTGTATTTCCAGCTATTGAATATAGGTGATCAAGAAATATTTTTTCCGCATTTTCACCACGATATACTAGAGGTTCTGAAGTTATCCATATCTGTTTAAATGTTCTTCTGATAATGTTGATTTGACCATTAAACAAAAACTGTTTGGTTTGTGCATTTGATACTTTACACTTTTTCTTGCCTCGCAATTTTCTTCTTCAACTGGAACAAGTGTTGATTCAAAATCCGCATACACAACTAAAGGGATACGGTATTGATGATGAACTTTTTCAAATGAAACGAATGCTCTGTTTTCTGCAGGTAAATTAATCTTTGCTTCATAATTATTGTTACATAATCTTTTGTGCTCTTGTAACCATTCTCTTCCTTGTCTTCCTTCTCGTTGAAAATTAAAACATCTCTTGCAAATCAACTTTTTGTTTCTATTTTTTGAAAGTTGCTTGTTAACAAGACGATCGAATTGCTTTATGTACACATAGTGAGACACATCTCCTCGTGTTAATAGTAGTAAATCCGTATGATCTGGTAGTTCTTCTTTTGCAATACGTAAAGGATACACTTTGTTTGAACTATCTAATGCAAAAACATTGATAGAAGTACCGGGATTTTTCTTCTCAAATTTTGATATATCTTCTAGTGATACAGGATAAGTAATTCCTTGAAAATTGTACTTATTTCTTTGATTTTCATATTCCCGGTCAGGTCTATACGCATTATTTGGTACAAATTTAGCTGTCATTGCATAACGAAAACATTCATTGTCTGCATTTCTAACATTAATACAAGATTTTGTATCTTCAATACTTTTAGGCAAAGGAATGTAACTAGATCCCCTTAGTCCATATCCATGTTTTTGAACTCTTATATCTAATCCTTCAATACTTGAAAGACTCCATCCGGATCCTCTTCCTTCATGTTCCTGAATTTTGGTTAATATTTCTTCTATACAGTTCTCTACTATTGAATCAATGTTTGAACTTTCCATGATGGTTCGGTTTTTTGTTATGAATCCTCTTGGTGATAATTCTTCTTGTACATTTATAAACATAGCTTCTAGTAGTAAACTAAATTTAAGAAAGTTCAATCTTTTCAATTCTTCTTTTAAAGTTTTACTTACGATTGGTTTTGCTTCTCTAATAAATTCTTCTAAGTTCAAGTTTTCATTTTGAATCTTATGATGCATTACTACCTTACCGGGTAAAGCAAATACTTGTAGATTCGGTAAAGTAGTTAAAGATGTTGCTGTTATTTCTTCTTGTTCTTCTTGTTCTTCTTGTTCTTCTTGTTCTTCTTGTTTTTCTTCTGCGTTGTTGTGAATTAGTTCTTTATGACAGTCTAATAGAATTTCATCGTGAAACGATTCCGAACATTTATCGCAATGATACATGTTGAGATGTTTACTCTTCGAAGTTTCGCAGAGAAATGAAATGGGCTCTCACATTCCTCCTTTTATAACGGTCCCCCTACCACTATTTCATCTTCTTCTTCTTCACTATCCAAGAAAATCAAACGTTTTCAACAAAATATTAACCTTCTACAAAATTGATTGTCCGTTCATATTTTTTTAATACTAGTTTGAATTTTCAATATTTTCCTTGTTTAACTATTATTTCTTTATATAACATTATTCACACTTTCTACTTCGAGCGTTTTGCTACTATCATCTCTTTATTCCATTTTAACAACCTGCATAAATACAAGTTCATTTGTCGCGCCGACTCACTATAAATCCAGCTTTCGTACAGTACACATCTCTACGACTAAATTACAACATGTATTTCAATATGAATTTTCCTTATACAAATACTATTTCAATAACTTTACAGCAAAACAAAATTCTAACTTCATAAACTTGATAGGAAGATATGCAAACTTTTAATTCAACCCCGGTTAATTTATGCGCAAATTTAGTTCGACCAACAATTGTTGAATTTCAGTTTTGAACTAACTTTTAATTTATGCGCAAATCTACTTCAAACCCTCACCCCACTCATTTGGTAGGGAGAATTACATTAATTTGATACTTATTTCTACCGTTACACTAGCTCCATTCTCAAAAAGATATAAATAAAATGGTCCTGGATACTGTTCTTTTTCACGTCCTGCATGTTCCTTAATGAATTCGTAAGCCAATCTTTTTGAATATTCATTATGATACACTTCTCTTACCTAAACAAGATTTTTTTTCTTCCAGAAATTTCGCTTGAACTAATGGTATTTTGCTTACATCATCCTTGTCCATCAGAGGTAGCTTGTAGGTGAAAGTATTTGGAGGTAGTTTTTGCGGTTTATCAAGTAGAGAACAAAATTTTCTATAGAATTTCTGCTCAGTGCCTGTAATACTATTAAAAGATAAAGTGGTAAGCATCTTGACGGCACAAGGTGCAAGTACAGACTAGAAACCTGGAGGTTCATAGCCCGCCTTTTATGAGTTTTAAAAATGGGGAGGGGGAAGGAATAAGGATTGGGAAGGGATAAGGTGTAGGGTGGGGGAAGGGTAATTTGATTATTAAACCACTTGCGCTGTAAAATAGCCGCCAACATCCACACCTTGTTCGTAGCACTCCTTCATTGTTTGAGCCCACTGCCGCATGCGGTCTCTATCATTTGGTGTTATAAGAAAAGAATTACAATCATCATACAATATAAAAGAGCCGATTCGTACGTAAGATCCTGAATCCAACCATTTATGAGCTTCAGACATGAATTTTTCTATTGTATCGAATGGGAATTGTGGATCAATTGCTATAACTTTCAGTTTTTCACTAATTTTAACGCTATAATAATCATCTTCATCATCATCTTCACTGTCACTGTCGTTATTTAAAGTGTCTTCAGGTTGTTCAAAAACATCAGAAATTTCGGAAGAACTGAAATTTTCACTAAGACGAGGAGGCATTTTTAAAACAAGTAATATTGTAAAGAGCAGAGACGAAACAACAAGAGTGGCGTGTAGAAGCGGAATGAGGAGTGAACAATGCTTGCTCCACTTTTATAACGGTATGCTAATGAGAGGGGTAACAGCTGGCCGTGACCAATCATTGATCCGGGTGGTGGGGGAAAAGGAAGAAGAGGGGGTATTTATTTTAAATAATTCGCATAACTTTTAACTCGAATAAGATAACCAAATTCTTCTTTTACTAAAATGTTCGTCTTACATAGACGTTTTCAATGATGTATCGCTTGTCGTAATCGATCAAACCATTATCGAGTTATGGCCATTTTAATTTTCGGGGGGGGACTAAAATGTTCGTCTTACATAGACGTTTTCAATGATGTATCGCTTGTCGTAATCGATCAAACCATTATCGAGTTATGGCCATTTTAATTTTCGGGGGGGGGGGGTTCCGCTTGATTAGTCACGGGGGGGGGGGGTTCCGCTTGATTAGTCACCGGGGGGGGGGGGGGTTCCGCTTGATTAGTCACCGGGGGGGGGGTTCCGCTTGAGTGAACACGGGGGGTTCCACTTGGGCGCTCATGCGGAACCGATCTTCTCACGAGATAGTCGTTATATGATAATGAAGGCAAATGTTCATCGCGCCGCTACCGCTAATTAACTCGCATTCGCGATGTTCATATCTTTCCTACTCATTACATATACGTTTCCTACTTCATTATTTCAAGACTAATTAACTTGCAAAACAACAGTCTCTGTCTTTGAATGCTGATGAGATTTCATTAGGAACCATTCTTTGCACGCTATATGAAGCTACACCGGCAAACAATGCAAGTCGGAGAGGTCATATAACTGTACAACGGCCTCAGAAAAGTAGATCACGAGACTTAGAGTGTTAAAAATAATGGGGGAGAAACACAACGCTCTAGCTTGCACTTATACCAGACGGGAGCATTTTTCAAGCAAAGAGTTTTCTTGACTGGAGTTGAAGCCGTAGTAGAAGTTGAACTTGTAATAGAAGAGCAGGCTGTAGTGGAAGTTGTAGTCGGCAGGGATGACATCGTGTTAGTTCTGTTCGCAGTTCGCAGCGTAACGTCTGGAAACAGAATGAAACGTTAGCCGTGGTCGATGCGTCTTTTATAACAATATGCTAATGAGAAGGGTTAACAGCCGTTAAGTGGGGGAAGGTGGGAGGGAAGGAATGAGAGGGGGTATTTATTTCAAATAATTCGCATAACTTTCGACTAAAATAAGATAACTAAATTCTTCCTTAACTAAAATGTTCGTCTTACATAAACCTTTTCAATGATGTATCGCTTGTCCTAATCCGTTAATCCATTATCGATTTATAGGCATTTTAATTTTCGGGGGGGGGAGGGGGGGGAGGGGGGGATTTAATCTCCATTTTTTATGGGGGGGGGTTCCGCTTGATTAGTCACCGGGGGGGGGGGGTTCCGCTTGATTAGTCACCGGGGGGGGGGAGTTCCGCTTGATTAGTCACGGGGGGGGGGGGGTCATTGACCCTTCCGAAAGTGGGTCAAGGTCATTCAAGACTTATAATGAACCAAGGTGATGGGAACAGTAGTAACTGTTCCCACCACCCTGTTTGCCTAACGGTTCCCACTCCCAACCCACTAGTTACGTTCTGCGAGGGACATCGACGCAATTTTGTTTGGTCCGTCCGCATTCAAGCGTAACGTCCCGGCCCGCATTCAAGCGTAACCACTAATTACAAGGGAAACTGGAACAGCTAATGCAGAAACGCAACTCTAACACCCACCCAAGCTAATCCCACCCATCATATTCCTAAACAAAATGCAAAAAACCTAGTCCGCTACCTACAATTTGCGGATGTCCCACCCCTTCTAAGTGAAGTTCAACCGAACTTCTGAATTTACATTTAATCTACCCCCTATCATCTAGCTGAAAGGCAAAACAACAACATTAATTATTAATACCAACACTTAAAACTAACAACACATCGTTATTAAATATCAAATAATTCAACACAACCAAATACCATCATTATTCTTAAAATTAATACACCTTAACGCTAAACACAACTTATAACTAACATCGCAATGCGCAAATTAATTCTTAAATTAAGTGCAACTTACAACTAATATTTACACACACACACACACACACACACACACACACACACATACCACATTGCATTAAAGAACGCAACGTAGTATAAGAAGTTCAAATATATATAGGCCTACTATATATTTGAACCTCTTACCGAGTCGCCAACGACTTTTCGCTATGAAAACTCGTTGACGACTGACGCGAAAATCGGGCTCGTATCGCTCCTCGGGTTTTCGAGTGGTGGGGGTAATTAATGCATTGGTGGGGGAATTGTTTCACTCCAGTACGGTCTTCAATCCACTCCAGTTTGCAGCAGTGTAAAAATGAAACGAAGGAGTGGGGGTGGCGCATGCGCAGCGACGTAAAATCCAAGGTTTGAGGTTAGAACTTTCCGTGCACAGTAGAGCTAAATTGAGTAATACAGGACTCGGCGCATGCGCAATAGCGAGGAGTGATTCCGATCCGGAGAACTCGTTGCATTCGCAGCGGCGCTAAAGTGAGTAATACAGACTAGGCGCATTCGCAGTAGCGCTAAAGTGAGTAATACATGACTAGGCGCCGTAGCGTGAAGTTGGCTCACTCCAGTACAAGTTATAGCAGCATAAAAATGAAACGAAGGAGTGGGAGCGGCGCATGCGCAGTGACGTAAAACCAAGGTTTGAGGTTAGAATTTTCCATGGTGGCTGCCATGTTTAATTCTGTTTCATTCAAACAATAGTAGTTCATGGCTGGCATGGGATGTGAAGTGTGGTAATTAGATGGGGTTAGCAACCGGTCGTGACCGGCCATTGACCGGTCATCGACCCGGCGGGGTTCCGCTTGATTAGTCACCGGGGGGGGGGGATTTTAATCTCCATTTTTTATGAGGGGGAGGGGGGGGTTCCGCTTGATTAGTCACCGGGGGGGGGGGAATTTAATCTCCATTTTTTATGAGGGGGGGGGGTTCCGCTTGATTAGTCACCGGGGGGGGGGGTTCCGCTTGATTAGTCACCGGGGGGGGGGGGTTCCGCTTGATTAGTCACGGGGGGGGGGGGTTCCGCTTGAGTGAACACGGGAGGTTCCACTTGGGCGCTCATGCGAAACCGATCTTCTCACGCGATAACCGTTATAAAAGAAGATTGTTCATCGCGCCGCGACCATTAATTAACTCGCATTTGTGTTGTTCGCATCCTTCCTACTCATTACATATACGTTTCGCCAACTTCATTATACAAGTCTAATTGCTACTAACCTGGAGTTTCATTTACATTAGCACATGTCGTCCTGTTTGAATCACCTTCGCGTGCTCGACGTTATATCTCATTCATCTGTCTTGTTCTGACTTCTACACGTCTGATATACTTCTTGTGATGGATACGCAATGTTTAAAATTGAAACTTTTGCGGACACAACATATATTACGAAGTAATTCCAAACCTTCTGTTTCAAAGATTAAAACTAATTTAACAAAAGTAAGGAAGAAATTAAGTTTTAACCCGTTGTACTCTGCTAGAACTTCGCAAGTTAGCGTTGACGATAGTGTTATTCACAACATTTTGCGTTCAATGTTACGTTTCCACAACTTCGAACTTGTTACACCTATCGACTGTGTTCAGCAGGTTTTCATATTTTACCCCCACCCTTCCTTATATAAGCGCGCTCACGACAATTCCTGTTTCATTGTTTTGTACACTCTTCAGCTAACATGAACTAACTTTTAATTTATGCACAGTTTTAATTCAACCCCGGTTAATTTATGCGCAAATTTAGTTCAGCCCCCAGTTGTTGAATTTCAGTTTTGAACTAACTAATAATTTATGCGCAAATTTAGTTCAACTCCCAATTGTTGAATTTCAGTTTTGAAGCAACTTTTAATTTATGCGCAATTTTAGTTCAACCGAGCGCCATCTCCACTCCTCCCAATGATTAATTCACCATCTGACAGGCCGGAAGCTCTAGACCCCCCATTAACTGACATCTACAGTCACGCATATATTTCGACGCGTCATGTTTCATTCTTCATTCTCGTTCTATCCGCGGAACTTAACACTTCTATTTACCTTCTCTCTCTCTCTCTCTTGTTATGACTGCGCTATGTTTGAACTGACTTTTATTTTCGTTCAACTGTTAGAGTTTTTATTAACACCGTCGAATTACAATTTTGAACTAATTTTTAATTTATGCGAAGTTTTACTTCAACCCCGGTTAATTTGTGCGCAAATTTAGTTCAACTCCCGATCGTTGAATTTCAGTTTTGAACCAACTTTTAATTTATGCGCAAATTTAGTTCAACACTCCGATTGTTGAATTTCAGTTTTACACTAACTTCTAGTTTCGTTCAACTATTAGAGTTTTTATTAACACCGTCGAATTTCAATTTTGAACTAACTTCTATTTTATGCGCACTCTTCGCTCAACCGACCGCCGACGCTCTCACCATCTCCACCCCGACATCTATTGTCCCCACTTCTGGCCCACCGGAAGCTGCGTGCCGTGGCACGTGGCTTCCGGTGACGTCACTTCCGGGCCAGAAGTAACCAAAACACACTACTCTTGTTACATTGTTACAACTTGTTAACTGTGCCGGATAATTTAAAAAGTCATTCCCCTGGGGTTCCTCCAGTTATTTAATCAAAAGTTGGCTTGTGACCGGGGGCCGGCATTGAGCTCTTGAATCTTAATAAAATCAAATTGATTTCTCACTTAAAATGCTCTATCAGTGAAGTTTCTCTAAATTTTTATTAGAGCTATAAATTACATATACTTTCGACATGAATGTGATACAAAATGAAATAATGAACATCAATACGTCTATACGATAATCTTTTAAGAAAAAAGAATAGGGTTTAAAAAGTTTTTTCAAAACGTTTTTCCTGCTTAAGAGAGAGTTTTTGGTGTAATTTACAGCTATTTATACTCACGCCCATGGTGTTTACAGGGAAATAGTAAATTACGGAAATTCCGCTGAGAAATGGAAACTAGCTGAGTACGCAGATCTGCTACGACGGGTTTACTTTTCCCTCTAACCCCGCAATTGTTTTTCAAAAATGATCCTAACGATTTTGATTTAAGCTTTTGTGGTTCATTACGAATAAAACGCTAAATAAAAGATACTACCAACATCTCCGAGGAAAATTCGCGCGTTCAAAGCTTATATAGAGCTAAAAGTGTTTTAAAAATCAACATTTTGGATTTTAAAGAAACCTAACTTTAAATAAGATTTATTTGTCACCATAAAAAGTACCGTACCTCAAAGACTAAATAATGCAGTATTTTAACTGCTATGCGTCAAGTGATTAGGGAGAAAATCCAATTTTAGTTTAGCTTTAAATATTGTGAGGTCACCGACGCGTGTTGGGTCGAACTCATGCTCCTTAGCTGGTATAACCATCCGACAATATCGACTGAACTATCAAAACTTGGTTGCTTGAAGGCGTATAATACCTTTTTTTTTGGAGAAAATTATGTATCAGTTATCTGATACAGATTATTTATTTTACTCATCACAAACAACAGTGATAGTAACATGCCTATTAGGCTATAGCCCTAATTTAAATTGTGGTTGATAAGCAAAAAATTCATCTGATTTTTAATAACAAGGAATGATTAGTCTGCTTCTTTGAAAATAAAATACACTTAAACTTTTACTAAGAAATAGCAGTTTTTAACTCCGACCTCGAACTCCAACACCATAGGGGAGACCGGGGCTAGTTGGGTACAGGGGCTAGTTGGTACACCCGCCATTTTGAGCGAACGGATTAAGTTATCCAGTTAAAACTTGCAGAGTTCGTGTGTTACCGTCCACCCATCCTCTCCACAAATTTTTAGTCAATTGCCGCTCTTATTGAGGGAAGGAAGTGATGTTTTTTGTTTTTCTTGCTGTCGAGTAACTTTTATACGTCCTAGTTTGTCAATTAAAAATCAATACCTATTTATAGTAGGGTATGCACTGTGGTATAGTCTTATAGATTATTTAATTGGCTACACATTGCTGTTTATAAACTAATTTTATCTCTAAAAACACAAGCTGCATGGCACGTTAAGTAAAAAATATGGTGACGGCGCTAGTTGGGTACACAAGTGACGGGGCTAGTTGGTACGGTGTACTTCCATTAAATGACTATTACTATTTAATGAAAAACCAGTAAATGTAGTTACTTCTGGGACCATGACTTTGAAAGGAGCTGCAAAACATTATGAAATACCTATAAACACTCTACAACGATATCGAAAAAATACTGATTAGATACTGCGAGAGCGACCTACGAAAATGTAGACGTAATGGAACCTGGTATGAATCAATTTAACTACATTTAAGTAGCCTAATAATATATGAATTTCTTGGCTTTTTACAAAACAAATGAAAAGTTTGTTACAAGTTTGTTACACACCATTAGAAAAGTGTTACATGTTGTAGCCTATATGTCTTAGAAAGTCAAATAGGGAAATCTAATAAAATATTGGTTCAGAATTTAGAAAACTCAATTTGATTAAAATAATTCAGTTGGAAAATATAAAAAAATTGAAATTATTAAACAATTAAATTAGATTAATAATTTATAAATTATTAGATAATTATTAATTAACTTATCTATGCTACAACCTGTTTTGTTCTTTTTTCAAGAGACTATGCGTTCTTAGCTCCAGAAGTTGAAATGCAGATTTCAGTTACTGACAACCGGACAATTTTGAGCCTGTCAATTTTGAAGTCTTAAATTCAAGTATTTTATTAATATACTGTAAAGTTACAAATAAAGTTTTGTACATTGAAATATTATCTTTTTTTTGTTAACCTGAATTCTTTAGTATAGTGTACCAACGTGCCCCGGCCTGTGTACCATCTAGCCCCGCATATGGGGCTAGTTGGTACACTTGTATTGATTAGGGATTTTTTTTATTCCCGAGATACTGGTAATAAATAGCAAGTAAACTTTAGTTTTTAATGTAGACAAAAAGACCCTTTACACATAGGTATTTTTAGTTTTTTTCTAACATGCATACAAAAAATTAGAAAATTCTTGGGCCAAAAGTGTACCCAACTAGCCCCGGTCTCCCCTACAATAACCATCCACGGACGTGTATTTTTCCAACAGACCTATGACATTATTTTAATTCTTCACAAGCCGCCAATAGTCTGGTGGCTGGGGAACAATCACGGCCGGGACACCGGGACTCCAACACAGACAGGCCGCTCTGCAATCTCCCATTCTCTTTCATCTCAAGCGCCTTGTTATAACAACAGAACCTGCTCCCGCGCATTAAAATATGGGTATTTTTATATTTAAATGTGAGAATGAAAAAATATGAATGTATGAAACCACCTTTTACCAAGGATTGACGAGAAAATCCTTTACAAAAAGGTGAAACCTTTCCTCAATCAAACTTGCAGTGTAGCATTAATTTTAAATACATTCTATAGCTTACTGATGCAATGAAGTACCTATTAGAGATATATTATTTATTTCAACGCTACCAACTAAAAGAACGGGGAACTTAAGGGTAAAACATGTATTTAAAACTGAAAGCAGAGAGCATATAAAAATATGACCAGTAGATACATAAAGAACATTATCTACTTATATTCGGACAAATACTTGTTGTGAAACCCCATTAGGTACGATAAATTCTGCACCGGGTATGGGTATTAAACCTTGTTTATTAGTTTTTCGACGCCACAACAAGAAACACAGTAGAGGACCTATTTTTCCCGCCTCTCCGTTGTTGCCTAACGCCCATTGCCAGCGGGTAGAAGATCGCATCGAGGCGGACAAAGGAGTCGAAACCGTAACAAAGCAACCACTTAAAAAACAACCACAGCATTAATATAATAACACCCGTGAGTAAAGAAAACACAGCGTCCATGGGCGAAACAATAGACCACCCGCGGGAGACACGAAACTGCGGCTGTGGATGAGTTCTGACGACAATTAGGACACTAAATGCAGGGGACGAAATTAGGACAAACAATTATTGCTCCGAGCGTATCGAATCTGGGTCTGGGACAGTTTTTCGGTAATCATAGACTTCTGAAGCAAGGTTAAAATACGGTACTGAAATCCTGATGATGTATACAGTATGATCGATTAAATTATTTAATTTTTCTGTTGGCATCAAGTTTGCAAAAAAAATGTTCTGTCTTTATTTAATACCAATTTTCTGGGCTTTGCAAGTTTGTACGGGTTCTCCAAATATAAATAGTCCATGTGCCTCAAGCCTACGATAGATATGAAAAAAAACCTTACCGGATGTTTAGCTGTGACATTGGATAAAACATGGACTTTGGTTATAAATGATAAAAATTTCGATAGTTGAAACCAATATACAGTGTTACTGTAAATTTCAAGTTAGTTTCATTAACTTCCTGTAAATCCCCCAAGGTGGTAAAAAAATCATAAAAATAGTTACTGTACAACGAAAGTACCGTATGTGTATTCGTGCAAGATTTATTTGTAAAAAAAAAACCAAATTACATACCGTATAGATTTATACGTACAATACACTGGGATTCCACTTGATGAGATTTATTATCGAATTTTTTATCAGACAACATAATGAGCAATTTGTCAGTTTCAAAATCTCTAAATCCTCCTCGAATTGCGGAGCGGCCGACACCAAATATGTGGCCACCGCATTATAGGCCTACCTGCGCTGCCAGACGCCAGACGCATGTACCGGACCTGGACCTTCCCGGCTCGTGTTTTTTGTAGGGAAGGATCGCCCGTTCAACAGGTGTATAGAAGATTATCCGCTGGAATGTCACCCGAGTCTGCTTTTTATGTCCGAGGCAGTGATTAGAAAAGTGATCAATGGGTTCTCTAAAAATATCGGTTAGAAGTCAGTTGAAATCAAGTGAAAAACATAATTAAATCCCACAAGTGAACCTGTACACATGGGGGTGTTTCGTTACCCACGGATTTATTTCAACACATTTAGTCATCATTGAAAATTATATTGGGTTTAAAAGTTAAAAATAGTGAGTTGCAGAAATATAGGATATTGTCCAAATAATATGCATAGAGAGTTAGAGAGCCTGCATAGAGGTGAATAAGGTAAAACACGTAGCTCAGTGTATTACACAACAAAGGTTAGTATATTATTATTTTATTTTAATTCATATTTGAAGTACGTATGGAGACTTGCAATGCGGTATATGCTGGTTTGATCTTTTATTTAGTATTATATTTATTTATTTTCTTACTGTATCGTTACAGTAGTTATTGACTGTATTAAATGTAAGAAAATCCTGACATAGAATAAATATCCTATTGTTTTGTACAATTCTTACTTACTTACTTACTTCTTACTTCTCCACTGTAGTCTCGTAGACCCTCTTCCAGGGCATGAGACCGGTCATAGTCCTAACTTATGCGGCGAAAGGAGCCTTGTCAAATGGATTAAAAGGCAATGGGCAGGAACTTAGTGAGGAAAATAAAAAAGGCTAGGCAAATTTGATTGGAAAAGGAATTTGGGTTAGTCTGGGACACTATAAAAGCACTCTTCCAACAGATGATTTTTTAACTGAGATTTAAATTTTTTGATGTCGTTGATTTCTCTTAAACTTGGGGGTAATTTTGAAAAAAGCTTTCGACCGATATAGTCAGGTTTCTTCTCAAAAAGTGTGAGTCTATGTTGCACTGAAGGGTTTAAATGTCTATTTCTTGTATTGTAAAGATGATTGTGAGACTGAATGAGATTATTTTCTCTGACAAAACAAATTACTTCAAACATAAAGAGAGAGGGAACAGTCATAATTCTTAACTCTACAAAATGTTGTCTACATGAGTCTTGAGGTCTAAGTCTTAGCATTGAACGAATTGCTCTCTTCTGAATTACAAAAATCCTGTTCAAGTTATGTTTACTAGAATTTCCCCAAAGTACAATGGAATATCTTATGTAGCTTTCAATTAAACTAAAATAGACAAGTTTTGACAATGGGAGATTGTTCAAGAGTGCTATATTCCGAAGAACAAAAATGTTCCCAGACAAAGTGTTTGCAAGTTTACTCACATGTTCATTCCATGTGAGACCACCGTCCAACCTCACACCCAGGTAGTCCACTGTATCCGACTGATCGAGGAATTCATCATCCAGACAGACTAGAGGGGGTTCTAAACCTTCTCTCTCTAAAAGTCTCTTTTTCTGATCAGTTGAGAAAAAAACATAATTGGTTTTACTTGGATTGATATTTAGGTTAATATCAGAAAAATATTGAGACAGAGTGTTAATAAGAGTGTAATTACCATGTTCTAAGAATTGAAGATTTTTATGGCTAAAAAACAAGGAGGTGTCATCAGCAAAAATTGTTAAGGAACTACTAGGTACATAATCAGATATATTATTAATATAAATTAAAAACAGAATTGGGCCAAGAATCGACCCTTGAGGCACCCCCACCTGCAGATGAGATAACCTTGATGTATACTGTTCCCTCAGTCCGCTGGAGTCAGAAAAATCAATCACTGTTCTTTGACATCTATTAGAGAGATAAGAGGAAAACCACTCTAAAACTGTACCACAGATTCCTAGAGTTTGAAGCTTGTGGATCAAAATACTATGGTTGACGCAATCGAATGCCTTGGAGAGATCAATAAAACAACCAATAGCCATTTCACCACCCTCCAAGGCACCGATGCATTTATTTACAAAGTTTATCAAAGCGAGTTTAGTGGACTTCCTCTTTTGGTATCCAAACTGATTGGAAAAAATTAAGTCATTATCAGTCAAAAAGGAAATTAGTCTATTACAAACAACTTTCTCCAAAATCTTGGAGATGGACGATAGGTGCGAGATCGGACGGTAATTGGCAATGAGACATGGATCTTCTTTTTTGTGAAGCGGCTTAATGAGAGCTAGTTTTGCATTTTCAGGAAATAAGCCAGAAGCTAAAGAAAAATTAATTAAATGTAACAACGGAGTTTTGAGAGAAGAGTAACAAGTTTTTATTAAATTCATTGAGATGCCATCGGCTCCGCAGGATTTTTTCTTGGGCAATTCACAAATCAATTTAGTGAGTTCAGCTTCTGATACTGGTTCAAAACAAGGAAAACTAATGGAATTGCTGTTAATGGCTGTGGATTGTGAACTTACAATGGAGGAATCTACATTTGATTGAAGTGTGAAAAAGTCGTTGAAGATGTTACTCACCAAATCAGGATCAGTTACCAAGTCGTTTCCAACTTTGAGGGAGATATTACTGTTAACTCTATTACTTTTGTTTCGAGATTTATTAATGAACCCCCATGCTGCCTTAGTGGGATTTTTTGCACAATCTATATTTTGCTTGACAAAACTAGATTTGGCCTCAAGAATTTTCTTTCTATAAAGCTTTTTCTTTTTGTTGTACTCATCTCTCAAAAAAGAGTCACGGGTGTCCTGCCATGCAGAATATATATCCAATAAATCAACTTTAAGAAACTTAATCTCATCAGTAAGCCACCTCTGCTTATCTATTGTGTTGAAACGTTTTTTCTTCAATGGACAGGCTATTTGAATGTAATAGGTCAAAGTGTTTATAAAACTATTGTATTTAGAATCTAGGGTGTGAGCACTGAAAAAATCATGCCACTTTTCTTGTTCAAGTCTGAAATTAAGTTCTTTCAAACTTTCCTCACCAAAATCCCTACCCTTAAAACTACTACAATCAGATCTAATTATGCCCCGTACCGGTATCTCAAGTAAAACAGCACAGTGGTCTGAGATTAAACTTTCTATTACAGAGGATGAACAATTACTAAAGTTGGTCAAAAAGATGTCTAGGCAGCTTTCTGAATGTTCAGCGAACCTCGTGGGGGCAAAGTTAACTTGGGATAAACCAAAACCGTTGACAATATTACAGAATGCTTCATATTCACCAGGATGCATAATGGGATCCAGGTTAAAATCTCCAGCCAGGATCACTTTCCTAGAGTGGGCTGATATTTCTCTAAGATAGGACTCCAAGATTTCAAAAAATTGGTTGAAGTTACTATCATAGGGAGGTCTATAGACTGAGGCTATGATTGTTAAGCTGCCGGAAATGTAAACTTTCATGTCAGTAACTTCAAAAATAGATGCAACTGAGAAACGTTTAGCTCTATTTACATTACTAGCGTCAACTATTTCAAACTGTAAATCATTCTTGGAGTAGATCGCAACACCTCCACTGTTTGAGGTTTCTCGGCAAAAATAACTTTGGAGATTGAAATTGTTGAGAGAAAAATTATTTAAATAAGTTTCACTCAAACCATGTTCTGATACTAAAAAGATGTCACACGACACTTCATCTAAAAAAATCTCAATAGCTTCCCTTTTTTTGTGAATAGCCCTTTGAACATTCAGAAGTGCAATGTTGATTATGCTACTTGCTTCATCTTTAAGTTGAGTACTTATTAAACTACGACTAATATTACGGTTATTGGAAAAATTAATTTGAGATACCGGAGTACAATCGGGCACATCATCAGTAAAATTAGGCCTATTTAAGTACATGTTTCTAAAAAAATTTTACGCCTACATAGGACATTGTTTGACAAATCATTTAAAATTAAATTACTAAGGAGGAGTTTACCTTTCCGGTTAAGATGTAATCCATTTCCAGTGTAATGCATGCGAAACAGGGCATAGTTTATATGCACAAAATGCCAGCCTAATTTTCTGCACAATTTCTTGAGCTTTTGGTTCTGAGATTGGATGTCCTTATTTAAATTTACACAGTCGTATCTCAGGGGTGTCTCGACAATGACGACTTGTTCAGGCTTACAACCAGCAGCAGTTTTTTCCAAAAGTTCAATCGATTTATTAACTGAATCCGAAGATGTGTCGTTTACACCACCGACCAAGATATTGACAGTCTTACAACTAGAGTCAAATTTATCAGTAAAGACATGCATTGGAGCACCAGGATAAAAATCAGCAGATACTTTAAAATTACCCAGGTCTACAGAATCATTATTACTTATAAGGGTACGCAGTCCCCTGATATGACTGTCCCCAATAAGATGAATATTTTCAAAGCTAGAAGTTAAATATTTATTAGGCTCACATTCATCTTTTAAATGATCGGTTGTGTCAGAAGACGGCAAAGTATTAGGCATAGGCCTATTGACATTTTCAGCATTTTCTTTTTTCAAACTGTCAACTTTTTGAATCAGTGCTTTATTTTCTTCGAATAAGAGAAAATTTAAATCCCTAACTTCTTTAACCTCTTCCCGTAACTTTTCAATTAATTCTGAACAACGTTTACCATTCTCAACACAACTTGGGCAAACCCAAGTATCATTTTTCTTCATCAGTTTAAAGAGAGTTTTTTTTAACTTACTACATTCCTTCCAAGCATGCACCCATTTATTACACACATCACATTGGATGGAATCATGTGTCCTATCTGCAATGATTTGATTGCACTGACCGCACACGGCGTCCAAGTTGCTAAGTAGGCCTGAATTTAAATTGACTGGCATTTTGAATAAAAAAGATATATGAAAGTAAAAAGTTATTGGACTCACCACCAGTTGTAATCCCCTTGGAATTTATGATGTAATAGAGTGATTGAAAACCCAAGGGTGGGGTGGACATAGGACTTCGGATTTACGGGTAGGCGGCATAGGCTATTAGGAATGAAAAGACATCAAACTATGAGATATTCTATGAGAAAAATAGGAAATGGATAGGAAAGGCCGCATAAGTTTTAGTTTTCTTACGTAGGATGATGCAGATATCACATTCCGTCTTCACGATCTTCATTAAGTTGAGGTTAAACAATGAGGTTAAACATGTGACTTTAAGTTAACTTTAAAAATGCAGTAAAATTTTACAAAATCACTATAAAATGATCACTACTGATTCTAAATTAGCAAATAATAAAAAGATTTGATGGAAAACTGGGTAAAAACTTGGATTTAACAAGATAAAAACTGGAGCTGAAGACGGCACAGCCGTCAGCCGCCAGGTCCCAACCGGAAGTCTCAAGAAGTCTTTAAGACCATTCATACGTAATGGTCGAATAAAGTATTTGAGTCTTGGAACATTATGACTGCGCATATGATTAAAGTTATCCTGTAACGGCCAATTAGACCCTAAGTATATCGACATAATAATTTACATTAATTAAAGACGAATAAAGTGTAACGATTTTAACATTTTTGTTCGTTAGTACTAAAAACTGCACTTTATTTAAAATATAGATAAAATTATAGTCTACACATATAAATAAAATACCGTGTGTGTAATGGAATATATATTTTTGCAAATAAACAATTAAAGTTTATTTTATTATCTTTTAAGTGCTGAGAATTGTTGAGTGAAAACGAAAACCATGGAATTAAATTTTAAAGGCAAGAGGGAGTAGGCCTACAATATTTTAATCCGTCAACGAACGGTCCTTCAGCAGAGTTAAAACTTTAACTGGCGCGACCTTAGACCTCTGTTAAACATGGTTAAATTATATCATAAGTTTCGGTGTAGAGTTAGCGCCTTTGAGGCAACAACTATTTAAAAATTTCATTTTAAATTTTACGGAATAAGTTGCTTAGAAAGCGGTAAAGAGGCGTTATAAGTATAGTACTGTATTACGTAAAATAAAATACAATAAAGTACTGTACTTTTATTTTATGGCTTTTTAAATTACAGTCCTATGGATGATTTTGATTCGCCTTGTTTGATGATTAAGTTTAACATATGGTAGTTTCGTTACGATTGGGCTAATAGGCTATAGCAGACAAATATATTTTTAGACTATTTTAAAATAGCCTAGTTTATATCTGGAATAAAAATTCTTAAAGCATATTTTTAGTAAAGCTCATTGCATGGCAATACTGCAAGCATGTGAAATTAATTAGGCCTACCTATATTTGTTGATATAACATGTATTTATTTTTCTTGCTGAAAAGTATTGACATTAAGTAGATTAATTTTGCTGTACCATACTTTAAGGCCTCTCACTTAAAAAAACTAACATATCTTACGTTTAAACTACACAGCTAAGATGCTTCTAGGAGACAAGTTTGTAGCCAGTTTTATTTCTAGCAACGTTTTTGAAAGGATAAAATAAATATTAATGGTACTAAAATACTGTATTCAAGATAAGAAATTATATTTAAATAATTATAAAAATTGTATATCTTTAACTAAGCTTGGGTAGGATAAGATATTTTTCTCAAGATGAAAATATTTTTGTTTATAACCTATTTGGTTATTTTTGTGTATAACAATTATTTATTTACAGATTTTAAGATACGGCTTCTAGCGAGTAATGTTCCAGTTAAATTTGAGACCATTCTAAACATAAAATTAATTAGATCAAAAAAAGTCAGCAGAACGAACAATGTTATTGATTCGCGTAACGAATTCTCGTGGAGTCCACAGCAAAACATAACCTTAACGCTCGGCGTTAAATTGCAGTTAGGCAAGCCAACAGTAATTACCCTTGTTTGTTGAGGTAATTGGTATATTTATAAATCTGAGAACCCCAAGTTCTTCAAAGGTTAAACATAACCTCCTGCCGACTGACAGGTAAAAAGAGGTCAACCCAAGTGGAACACTGACCTGTAATTTAGCAGAGAATAATGAACGATCGTTGGGACGAGGGTGGGCTCGGCATGCGGTAATCCTCAGCAGTCGGTGATGGAACAATCCAAACTACAAACAAACGTTCACAGGATCCGTCACAGCGAAGCACAACACAGCAGACAGTAACGGGAAACTGGACAACGATCCGCGGTGCTATCGTGTCGGCCGACCGGGTCGAACTGAGCCGAAGTCGGTCGGAGATGTTCGGCTCCCCACCAGGTCCTGCCACCCCCGACGGCAGCGCTACTGGCGGCCGCGCAGTCTCACTTTCCGCGTCCGGTACGTCACGACTCACGAGTCCATCCGGGTCATTAGGGCCAATGCATCCGAGTCCGAGTGGAGATTCAAAGCTCTACACTTGCCAGCGGCGCACATGATATTGTGTGGAAGAGGAAGTTGATTCTGTTACAAAATGTGCCTTGGGCCAACAGCTATTTTGCATAAAAGAGATGTTTTAATTGTATTTCATGTTGTACAGTATTCTCTGTATTGTTTTAGATATGAATATTAAAACAACTCTCCAATGCGCGTGTGTACAAAACAAACAAGAGTATATTGTTTAAAAATCAAGTTTAAAATTGTTTGACTTCTTTGGCATTTATTATAAGCTGATACACCATGGTTCCTCTAATTTCAACGTTCAATCCACATAAATAAGTGACATGACGTGCCCCACTCGAGTATTTTGAAATATGTTCAAAATGTGACTTCTATACATACATCATAAGTTTATAGCAAAAGCTCCTTCAATAAAACCCTGAAAATAATCACGAATCCAAGAATTCGGTCATATATACAAATCGTTTGAGATACTAGGTATGAGATTTTTTCTTACCATGCTCGATATGTCTGGTAGTGTCTACTAAAATATTTTAAATAATTTCAATTGATAAACGATATGTGGAAAAACCTATTACATTGAGTTGAAGTAGGCCTACCTAATCATATTGAGATTCAATTACAAATTTGACAAACATTTGGTTCTAGCTTCAGAGGAAAATAGTTTTTTCTTATACTCTAACTCAGCACTGTTTGTACGGGCAAAAACTCTCTTCAGCTCAAGGAATTTTGTTGTTGTTGTTAGGTACATAAGGGAAATTTGATGGCCACGAGAAATGGATTGGATTGGCCCCATGGCTAGGAAAATCCGGATTTGTTCTAGAGCCCTTCAAAGTTCCCGTGTTATCCTTATGGAATCTTTAATTATTATTATTTTTTCTGTATGTTCTAAATTTAACAAAACTCTGCGATAACTGTGGATATAAACCAACGTGTTACATCTTCAACCTGTGGTTCAACGAATGTATACTAAAGTGCAGCACCCTTTGGCCTGGCGAGTGAGCTAAGCGAACGAGATCGCCTTAAAAGGAAGAGTGAGTGGAAGAAGTTTTTCTGAAAAAGGAGAGTGTCTCTTTAGTAAGTTTACCTAGCATAAGATCAGTAATCCTGAACTTAATATTTGTGTAGAAAAAGAAAACAAATATGAAAATTCAATACAATTAGATAGAGATCATTTCTGATACGCCTTTTGAGATGAGGATAAATTGAAAATAATATAGATACGCGATTCAATTTAATGGAATCGTAACATAAAATAATAAAACATTTAGATCTCAGTAGGAAGGGTTAAGTAATCTCACCAAAACAATGACAAAACAGAAATCGTCTGCGTAATGTGAGTTGCTTAACAAAGCGGAAGTCACGGAGGCTCGAGGAAGGCATAAGTTCCCTTAAGAGGATTATAATGATACAAAACAGCACACTCAGATCTGCCCTAGCTTCCTAAATAGTTCTTGCTCATTTGGTTGGGCTAAAGACCTTAAGCCTGACATCGACCGATAAAACACATATAGTTGATAATTGGAGTGGTAAACTTAATTCTGCAGATCTTTGTTTCAAGTTAAGAAAATGGCACACTAAAATGTTTTTTGAGGATCAACAATATTGTGACTAAATTATGATGCGTTGGGCGCTTGATCAAATATGTAACTGCTTCAAACATATAAAAAAAACAAGCAGCAGTCATATTAGGTCAAAACGAAATTTTTACTTTATTCTTTGCGAATTTTACTTTTAAGTTATCTTTACACATGGGCTAGTAAAATCATAAAGAAGTAAAATTATGTGAATAATTTAATACAAGTGCATTGTACTGAAATATATTTATAAAATTTTTCGAATAAGCGACCCTTTAATTAATACAGTTTTAGGAATGTAAGAAAAACACAAATTGTGATGAATATGTATTGGAGTGGTTCTTTAAGTTTCTTCAATAAGATCCATCATAACAACTTTTGCGTATTAATCAACGAAAGAGGAATGATACGCCGTCTATAAACTACAATGTCCACAAAATATACTTTTGATATGTTTTGAGGAGAATATAAAAACGAAATTTACTTTACACTGAGGGAAATGCAGCACGCGTTCTCTTCCCTCAGCGGTACATCTGTTATAGAGAAATAACGATCTCCCCAGAAAGAAAGTCGCTAGATTACAGCGTCCCTCTCCAGTGCAGTGTGACGTAGTGGGTTGCAGTATAGCGGTACTGGTGCTGTGTAGCTGTGTAGCTGTCTCCGTGCTGTACCGGGTGAGCGGGGGAGCCCGAGAAGCGAGGATGAGTCGAGAGGAGAAAGTTCAACCACTTTCACCCGACACCGACGCCGACAACGGCAACGACAACGAGGCTGGGAACACCGCTGCTAATTGACTGGGAAATTATTAATTTGATCATGTCTGTCGTGGGGCACGATGTCGAGCCTCTGTCACCCACCGCTGTCACTCTCTGTGTGACGTCACTGCGGTGGAAACGGTTGGCGGGAAAACTCGCTTTCGGTAGAGGCGAGTGTACGTTGGGACTGGGAGTAATCGTTTGTGTAAACGATGCAGTAACTTACTATTGCGTAGTGGATAGTACTTGTATAATTTTCGTGGAGGAATAAATCGTATGAAACATAATCGGATAATCTAGGATAAGTACGTGATTTATATCCAGTGTTAAAAAATAACTGAAATAAATATCCCACAAAATTAATTATGTTTGAAAAGTTGGATGAACCATCGAAGAGGAGTGAAATCCTCGTACATGAGTGTTACTGAATCACTCTATTGATATAATCCAAATTCAATATAGGCCTATAACTTAAAAAGGAAGTTTAAGATCGACTTTAAACTTTCGAGTTGGATTTCATGCGTACTTTATGGATTCAAGTTCGTTATTAAGGTTATTCTGAGAAGTAATCTATATATCAATAAGCAAGAATTTTTTCCTCTTTTTTTTCTCAGCTTGTGTGTCTCGTAGGAGAAATACGAGCATACAGTCAAGAATCAAGAATCAAATATTTATTATCAATGGGGACATTACTTAGTTGAGAAAATTGAGGCATTTATTATCGTGTTGATGAGCAGAATCCCATTATTAGTTAGATCGGACACCAAGGGCTACGGCTTACAGGCTTCAAAGTTTCAATGTTAATCTTTTGGAAGAGGTTCAATTGATAAAATCATTGGACAGCTGTCAGTATTGTAATAACAAATGCTTGTAAAACAGACAAAACAGATGCCTGTTTCATTTATGAAATATTTTTAAACTATAGTTGGGTCTACATTCTACATCAACTGAAATTCGATCAGGTGGTGATCTTTAATAAACTGTTAATCCCTAGTTAAATTTGCCATGCCTTGAAAATGCATTGAAGGCTGTTTTAGAGGTGTTTTGAGTTGCTTGATTTAAGCCAAGGTCTATTCATCAGTCTTAAGTGATACAATTTGTTATTAGACATATATAAAAAATACAGGTATCAAAAATCTAAGTTTTGCATAGACCAATACCAATAAAACGATACTGTCAGTACAGTAGTAACATAGTAAAAAAAAAGTTCGTGACAAAAGTTATGTTGTTATATTACCAACGTACAGTACGCCAAACGATTTTGAAATAAGGTTAAAAAAGATAAAAAAAGTATTTATCGAAATAAAGATTTCAGTGGATGTGTGAATTTGTATGTGTCTTAATACATTATTGGTGTGTGTTTTATATTGTATTTGGAGAATAACTTAAATTTAAAGTTGACTATTTTTAGTATGTTTAGCCCCATACGCGCAGAATAAGCGTCCTCTTTGTAGCATTTTTGTGAAGTAAAATTTAATCCTGTAGTGTGTCTTATGTCTTATTTAATAGTTCCTGGTAAGTTATTAGAGTAGTGTCAAATTGTTGGTGCTGGCCCAGTTCAAGGTCACCTGAGGGATGACGTCATCGAGGTCAATGACCTCACCGATGACGTCATCGATGACGTCATCGATTGCGTCATCGATGACGTCATCACTAATGACGTCATTTCTATGACGTCACACCCATGACGTCACAGAAATGACGTGCTGATGACGTCATCACCCCTTACGTCATCAAAATGACGTCACCGACGCCACTGAGGTCAAGGTCACGCTGAAACTTAAAATTTTTTGGCACTTTTACCGTTTCTCGCACTACGCTCCGAGTTTCAGTCAGAGTCCCCGTGACCTTGACCACTTGGAGCGAATTTTCGACGAGAAACGGCAAAAGTGCCAAGTTAAACTCGAGTTTCTGACATGACCCTGTCTAAATGGGCAATCGGTTATCCCTCAGGTGACCTTGAACCAGAACAACACCAACAATTTGATATTACTGTGACCTTGAAAACCTAACAACGGAGCGCCGACACCGATGCGCACCCCACGACAGCCACCGAGTGACTGACTATCAGGCTCTGTGTACTCTAGGTATATGGGGAAGTGGAGGGGGAAATCTCAAGGTCATCCAAATGGAGTTTTAAAAAAGTTGAAGAGTAGAAAGACTACTCTTGTGCTTCCTGGGCGACCTCATCAACCTCTAATGGATCTGTAAACCAATCCGATCTGTAGCGGCAGGAGTCCAGAAAACAGGTGCACCACCCATCAGGTTGTCCGTAGCATTTCCGACAATTGGTAAGATTGGAGAAGTGAAATTTAATACACCGCTGCGGACAACAAGTGTAAAAGTAGTTGGATTTGTAGATTTTGAAAGTTTGTAGTACCGGTGGTGGCAGCTGTTGGTTCTTGCATCTACACCTGCAACATCCGAAGCATTCACATTGCCGGCAGGCCAGCCCGTCCACTTGCCATCTTGGTAGTAGGAAACACTTGCCCTCGCAGCAATAGGTTGTCCCTGTCTCTTCCTCCCAAAGCTTCTTTGCACAATGGATGACGCCTTGTATCTCTAAACACTTATGCTCGCAACATGAGACACGCTTAGTTTCCATACTTGATGTTGCTTCGGCGAGGGAGCAAGATGAAGTGATGCCGTGGTCAGCGGGAATGGAGCTTATATAAACTAAGGTGAGTGGAGGGGGAAAGGTCAAGGTCATCCAAATGGAGTTTTAAAAAAGAAAAGAGTAGAAAGACTACTCTTGTGTATCTATAGCGATTTCATTGATAGTGAGTGCTTCTGTATGCCAAGTTGATCTGTACTGACAGGCTCCTAAATAATGTTTGCAAAAACCTGCAAAATGATTGTTGCACAATTTGCAGCCAGTTAGCTGTTTTAATGTGAATTCAATGCAACGTTCAGGGCAACAAGTGTACTTATGCCCTCTCATCTGGTACACATGGAATGTCTTCAACTCCGGTTTCGGCTTCTTCCAAGACTTGCACTTACACATGCATTGACCAAAAGCTTCACATTTTCTACACGCCAGGCCATCCGCAACATCAATGTCATTCGGCCATGAAAAACATTTCCGTTCGCAACAGTAGTTGAGTTGACTCTCCATGTTGCTGTGGTGAAGGTGCGCGATGAAATGATGTTGCAGTCATTGAGAGTACACCTTAAATAAACTCAGTGGAGGGGGAAAGGTCAAGGCCATCCAAACGGAGTTTTAAAAAAGATAACTAGTCGTCCTCCTCCTCCTCCTCATCCGTTGTACTTAGAGAGCTGTCAGACGAAGAGCCCCGTGCAGGTGCTCCCCAGATGAAAAACAAATCAATTTTAAAACGAAGACCAGGATCTTGCATCATCAATTCCTTTAATTTGTCACATACTAAGTCGACCTTGTGTAAGGTGTCAACAACAAGCTTCCAATTCGTTGGTTCAATATAACTTGTAGTAGAGTCTGCCTCGCTGATAACCACATCCTCCGGCCGTATTGGAGTGTAAAGATGTGTAAAGTTCTTCGGCTGTAGCTGAGGTTCAGGCTGGCTGGAAGTAGAAGGTTGAGTGTGGACCCCTGTCGCATCGAAATCCATAGTCATTCTACATTCAATGTTGGGGTTTTCGTTTAATACATACACCAATTTCTCATGCAACATATCCACTTCTGCCGAGTCTTGCAGATGAACATTCCAGGAAAATGGCCATTCTTCATCCGTAGTGGAGTCAACTCGAGAAAGAGTGCTGTCCGCCATGATAGCTAAGCAAGGAATGATGTGAGCTACAGACTGTGGTAACAGTATTGAAAAGTAGAGGGGGTAAACCAAAAGTATGTGGAGGGGGTATTTTCAAGGTCATTTAATTTGGGTTTTAAAAAAAAAGGAAATAGTGGAGGGGGAATTCTCAAGGTCATCCAATTTGGGTTTTAAAAAAAAAAGGAATGAAGGTTACTCCTCTTCAGCCTCGTTGTCCCCCACATCCTCATTAGCCTCATCTTCATCGACGTCAGACTCGCCGTAAGGGTAGATCGGGGACATGGGCGAATATTGTGGTGATTGTTGACCGTTGTTATCGTCCCCTTGCATTCTGACTTGGGACCAATCATAATTTAAATTCATTTGTATTATGATTCCAGGGTTGTCCCGCAGTATTTCCTTCATCCGTTCGCAAATTGTTTCCAAATAGTGTACACTATCGATCGACAGTGTCCAACCCGTACTTGTACCGACATCAGTAGTGGAGTCAGCTTGGCTGATGGTGTTGTTGTCTGCCATGGTTGCTTGTCGGACAAGGAATGACGGTTGATGTGATGCTCATGCAGGAACATGGTGAAGTGGTGGGGGGTGTGGTGGAGTAGTGGGGGAATTTTCAAGGTCATCCAAACGGAGTTTTAAAAAAAAAGGAAAACTTACAAAGTAACATTGAAACTTTCCAATTGATGGTGGCGAGCGTTTTCTTCTGCAACCTTGCCGACACATGTGACTATGCCGTACAGTATGAAAAGTACAACCATAATAAGGCCGAACAATAAAAGATAGCCGTTGACTATCATGATATTTTCTGAGTGGATCTGTTTTCTTCTTATCGCCCTCTCCTGCATCCTCTTCTCCAACTCGTGGACGAAGTCACAACATGCGTGAGGACATCTTTCATCTGTTGGTAGGTTTGCCATTGTTGATGTTGTCGGTGTGGCTGTTGAAGATGGAATGAGGTTTCCAATCGCGATGTGCCATGTACACCAATAGTCAAGTGGTGGGGGTAACAAAGCAGTGGAGGGGGAAGTTTCAAGGTCATCCAAATTGTGTTTTAAAAAAACCTATCTTGTTACTGAGCTTATATGTCAGTAACAAGATAGGTGTTTCTGCTCTTTTACTTCTTTAATATAATGAAAAAATATACATATTCTACAATGGTTAGGACAAGAAATACAACTGCTAGTCAGCTGAAGTAGTCCAAGTTGTCTGGCTCGGTCTTCATGGACGCTGGTGAGGAAGCCGTCGAGGAGTGTCCAGGCTCTTCCTTTGACTGCCGGGTGTTCCGTATATTGCAAGCGTAAACTTGCACATTTATACGGTAGCCTCGTGCCACCATCAGCTGCAACTCCTTGTATAAGTCGTTTAGCTCCTGCTGAGTCTTGATGCTCACCTCCTCGTAACTTGCGCAACTAACGTTCAGAGACATCTTGATGTTGCTAGGTTGGCTGCTGGAGTAGAAATGAAGCCGAGGCACAGCGCTTGGAGGTACATGAAAAAGTGGTGGGGGTAATAGTGGTGGGGGTATAGAAAATCCAATTAAACAGTTCTAAACTTTTTCCATCGATACAATGGAATGGAACAAATAGCGCAGGTGTCCTTGTAATTTTCAAATCGAAACAGTGGCGCTAGAAATCCGAATTGTTTTATACCACCATCCTGTACGAATCGCCGAAGGTCTCTGACGGCGGCCTCGCCACAAGGCCTACAAAACTTTTCCCCGTCGTGGAACTTATACCAGGAGTATTCCGAATACCCTTTATTTTCCCTCCTGTAGCGTTTGACATCTTCTTTTATTGTTAGTGGGATGTTGTCTTGTAAACATGTTGGGAACAAGTCCTTGTGAGTTATAACTCGTTGTATGCAAAGCTCGTACAAGGTGCTCATCGTTTGCTAGTTGGCAACAGACTGACCGTTTTTCGCATCCAAGCAGGTTTGAATCCTAGTGCGGTAGTGGGGGTAATTACAGTAGTGGGGGTAATTGTGAAATGCAAAGGTCAAAGGTCAAGGTCACCCGCGAAGTTTAAAAAAAATGCAACATATCAATACGTGAAGTCTGTCACATATTGATATGTTGCATTTTTTGTTTTTTTTTTATTTTTTTGTCTTTTATGATTCGTTTATTTATAAAACATTACAACAACAACATATGTACAACATTAAAACTTAAATCTAACACTGCTGCTTGTCAGCGATGTGGATGGTCAACTCTGTAGAATTGCTACCCGTGCAGCCGTGGGACACCAGGTATAGACACCCGGGTTGAATAGAGCGAAGATCCTCGTTTTGTAGAAGATGGACGAATCTCTTGGGCAGGTACACCTGGAACTTTGGTTCATCCCCCGGAGTAAACGGTGCCTCGCTGAGACTGCAGCAGATGGCCTCCCCAACTGTAGTCTCCATCTTCTTCATAGCATGGATTATGTAGTGCTTCTCGTCTTTTAGTTCCGAGCACTTCTTTACAGGTAATATTGTTGACTTGGAGTGAGCATTGAACTGCTCGACCAAAGTCTGAAGGAACTGGTGAGATGCCATGGTCAGGTTACAGATCGTCTTCTTGCTCGGAGATGTTGTCGTCTCGGAATCTCGAGTAATACTCATGCCAGGTCCCTGTCTGCTCCCCACTTATATACTCTCCGTTACCCCCACCACTCCCTAATTCCCCACTTTGAAGGTAAGAGGCGAGTTTATAGGCATTTTTCAAAGCGCAATGTCTATCTTTATCATGTTCTGGGCTTTTTGTACAAATACATATGGTTTCCAGCATGTATTGATAATTCTTATCCAATTCCACATCATTAACCGGAACATGAGTAAATCCTTCGATCCATCTTTTCTTTTCCAGCCCCTTTGTGTAAATATTGGTAAACTTGTCTGAAAAGTGATGCATAATGTGATACAAGTCCGTGTAACTTGTAAAACCATCATACCAATCGATATGATGGAAGTGTTTTGAAATCCATCTGTTGGTAGTAGCGGCTTTACTAGTTAAAGACGAATAAGAACATGGTGGTTTAAATAAAAACGAATAAGGAACACTTGTATTCATGTCCAAAAACACAAGTTCTTTTATAATGAATCTATCATCATTACCACGAAACGCTTGAAACTCAATAATACCAGGCTTGGACTTTACTTGTTCTTCTTCTCCCTTGTCCATTTCGAAGGTCACACGTCTGCTCATTACGAAGTCAGGAGGTCAACTGATTTCCACACCACGGTAGGTACTACTTTTATACCAGGCCGTACAGTTGTTGGCGCGTTGGTGTATATTTAACGTGGGCACCGTCCCCAATAGGCCTAACCCCACAAAATGTTGGTTATTGTTTTAAAAAACTAACCATTGTCATTTAAGTTTCCATCTTTATATTTTCCTTATTTTCATTTTCATCACTAACACTTGATTCTTCTCCTCCATCTTCCTCTTCTTCCTGTTTTACTGATTTCTTATGTAGTTGAGCGTACTTTTCCAATTGTCTCCACATCTGTACTTCATGAGGAACTCTATTAAATATAGAAGTATCCACAGGTCCGTATAATATAGGTGCGTCCGGTTGTTTGTCCAAAGTGTCTTCCAGATAATCTTTAATAATCGAACTTGAAAACACCAGTTGTCTCAAGTATCTTGTTATAGGTTCAGTAGCACAAGTTAAAATAAAAAACTCCTCTCGATTAAGTTGAATTTTGTTATCATGTCTTGTTGTGTCTCTAAACCGTAGCTGATGATCACCACGTTGTTTAATGATATCAATTTCCACATTTGAATCCAAAAGTCCTACTCTTGTCTTTCTTCCAAACATGTTACTACTTAAATAGCATTCTAGTAGATGCAAATGTTTCATAAACGATTCCCAAGCACTGTCCGTAAACAAAATCATTTTGGGTCCATGAGTTAAAATTACAGTAGGGGAATAATCTGTAGATTTCATAACACCGATTAAAACACTTTTATCCAAACTGGAAGAGATTGGGTAAAATATTCGCAAAAATACCTCACTCAATATGTTTGGAGAAATATTATCTTCAATATCCCTTTTTCTCTTTTGTATAGTCTTTCTTCTTTTACCTTTTTCTTCAACATTATTACTGGCGTGAAGTTGTCCGCAAACGTTTTGTTCACCTCCTTCCTGGTGACCTTGAGGATCTAAAAACTCAGATATCTCCTTCTCAATATCTACCACATTTTCAGGTGTACCACTAGGAGAAGCCATATTGAATACGATGCTACCCATACAACAGTAGGCAACAAACTGATGAGGAGCGGTCTGTACGCTCTGCTTTTATACTCGCGGAATGAAACAAAACCGGTTCTTACAATACATTTTTAACAATTCCAGTTAAAGGTGTGTATGTTACGATTTTATCA
This sequence comes from Neoaliturus tenellus, assembly GCA_030545055.2. Taxonomy (NCBI): domain Eukaryota; kingdom Metazoa; phylum Arthropoda; class Insecta; order Hemiptera; family Cicadellidae; genus Neoaliturus; species Neoaliturus tenellus. The sequence goes on along the minus strand of CM061532.1, from coordinate 74,055,572 downwards.
TGTAGAATTAAACAGTATGCAGTTGTATTAGCCGGTATAGCATCGTTGAATTCCATTTCTATTTTTATATCCACACTTGAAGACTTTACTGATTCATTTTGTTTAGAACAATCGATTACAACTATTGGGTAGGCATCGAAATATTTGTCAGGTGGTAATAAAGGTGTATTTGTTTTACCGTAATATGAACTTTGGAATCTCGCGTACATATCGTACAATATACTGTATTTCTTCTTAGTGAATGACACATTTAAATTGTCGTATGGAAAGAATTGTGAATTTAAATAAACTTTAATATTTTTCAAGTCACAATGATCAAATTGTCCTGCATGTTTAGTAATGGCGTCTCTTCTACCTGTTTGTAAACCAAATATAATATACCTGGCTCGTTCTACATAATTCGATGTTTTAACAGTCCAAGTGTGTCGATCCGTAGTAGGTAAACTGGGATGCTCATGAAATTCCCAACTTCTAAATGGAATAACAATATCACGATCGGCTTTTAATTTTCTTAAAAGTAGCATTCTATGCTCGTCAGCCAATTTAACATGTGGAACCCTCCATACAATTTTGTCTAATTTTAATTTCCATTCTAAAGTCGCATCTGTAGTAGCATCTGCAGCTTTAATAATGTCTTTATCGTTAGACGATCTCAACAAAACTAATTCTTGTTTAACGTTTAATATTATTTTCCTATAATCTTCAGCAAAACCAAGCAGCAAACGTAATGGAATATGAAAATCAAAATATCCATTTGGATTTGGAGTGATCGTGTCAATCGTAGGTAATACCCATCCGGCAGGTTTAAGTAAATTGGTTTCATTGGGTGTTATAGATGTTAATCCTTTTAAAGTTGTCGTAATACCTACTTTTTTAGTGGAATCAACTGTTACACCTGATATTTCATATCTAATTTCATCAAATAGGAAAGCCATAGGATTATTTATAAATGGAACTGTTGTACCAACAGTAGTACCGTCCTTTTTAGTAACTTGTCCTTCAATATATAAGTAACTTTCACATGGTAGTGTGTAAATGTCTTGATTTTGTATGGGAATACGAATTTCATCGTTATTGTTTAATTTCGATGAAGTGTAAGGGTTGTGGGTGTGATATTCTTTTTCCCATAGGGTTTCGTCGAATGTTGGACCCTGCGCTATATCCAGTATATCCATACTCGGTTAATTTTAATCCAATTCTCTCTAAGAAACGAATGTTCTCGCGTGTTAACTCCTCCACAGCTGAAGAGCTACTAATGCGGTTTCCCGTAGGTTGTTCGCTTTTAAATGTTAAACCCATGGTTTTGTATTAAAGTGTCGATTTTAAATGTAATCTAATCGTAATAGGCTCTTCTCTGAAGTCTACCAAGTTACCGTCTTGATCCAATACGCTCAACACGATGTCTGAAATGAAAGTGGTGTTCAACGGTAGATATACCAGGTTTTGTGGCTTTTCAACAATTTTAAATCCAGGTGGTACACTTGGGTAAAAAGTATGTATGATGTGGGTGTTAGCCCCATCCCTGTAAGCACCTTGTATAATGTTACAAGTTATGTCTATACTATTGACTTTTAATATTGTTACTGTTTTCTTACCGGAATGTGTTACATCTGGTTCTAATACAGGCCCATCGTTGGAAAATCCTAATAAATCACCAATTGAGTTTGGTTGAGTGAAATCTATATAATATTTGGAAGTAATTTCAGCTTTCATCGTATTATTATTACCTTTTAATGTTATATTGTCTTTTCCCATTTTAGTTTGCAAAAATTCATTTATATGATCAATTTCATAAGAACCTGTGGGTAACCTGCACTCTTGTAAGTCTGTAAATTTTCCACTGGCATCCTTTCCCTTATAATAATGCAATACGTTATTTTTACCTTCCGTAACATTGGGGATAGAGTTGTAAGTTGTAAAATCCAATAGTGCCGCCTCCCAAAACCTTCCTTTTTGCAAGCGTAACGCTGGAAAAAGGATACTTCGTAAAGTGGACGATTTTCCTGTTAATGATACCGTATAGGAAGACATCTCAATAGTGACTGATACTTTTAGCTAGAAATTCCAAACATAAATGGCCGCATATTGAAGTATTATCAGGTTGTTCTCTTTTATAGTTATAATATATGTTTTTAGCAGATTTAAAGTAATTTTGAAGTTCTTTTGGTGGTGGCAAATTACCGAAACTATCAAAATAATATACATTGTTATTTAGTTTCTTATAACAAACCCAATGGGTGCCAGGCCCTTCAGTATTATCCAAATTTACAATTCCAGTCTCATTTTGCCACATTTTCTTTGGTAAACTGTCTTTCATAAACACACCGCGGAAAAATGGTATTTTTAAACAGGAAATATATTTAAATAATTCAATATTGGTTAATGCTTTATGTGGTATGACCAATTGATTTCTTTCATTTAATATGCACGATAAGGTCTTAGGTAAAGACCTGCCCCGTTTTTTACCATTGACCATACGGTGGGCTTCTTCCTGCCTTTTCTTGTAGATCGTCGTCTTCTTTTTATATTTCCTCCATGTTTTCTTGTGGTTGACCTCCTTTTTACTCTCCTTCTCCTCCTTCTTCCACCTCCTACTGCTGTTTTAGCCTTCATACCTGCTGTTACTGCTAAAGCTGCTGCTTTTTCTGCTATGCTAGCGTCACTTGATTTTACTCGTTGCCAAGCTATGTCCGCAAGCTTTTTGTCAGCTATTGATCTATTTTTTGAATCGGCAAACGTGGAATATGCGATATCGTGTTCTTTACAAGCCTGATCTAACTTGTTTATGCCAGGATCGCCTCTTTCCAGTCGTTTTTTCAATTTAGTTCCTGGTCCGCAATACTGATAACCTCCTGGTATATGAAATTCGTATGGTAATGCGTCTATTGCTCTATTTACTATGGATCCTACTGGAATTTGTTTTAAAGCTTTACTTAACAGAGAAACCGCTGTGGACGTGATCCCACCTCCTTTTCTTGCAGTGTCTCGATATGGACTGATGTACTTGAACGTCATTATTGTCCTTTTATAATGGCAATGTGCAACTCATGTGTTAACTCTATGACAGGTTGCACATAAATGAAGTTATTTATTGAGTTATTTACTTAAATATCAATATCACCCCAATCTGATGATCTAAACTGTTTCGTTTTAGGGTTAATAAAGTATTTATTATAAATTTCTCGTTTAATATACTCACCTCTCATGGATTCAGCATAAGTATTATGACCTGATTTTCCTTGAAGAATATCTGGTGTAAAATGATTGTGTAAATCAAATATCGCATTACCTAAAACTTTTACAAGAAAATTAACAGTGACAGCATTATCTACATGTTCAGGGTCTTTAAGGTTTGTTATACGTTTATTATTACAATTATACACTTTACTATCCTTTAATGATGTTGTAATGGTCTGTCCTACAGTTGCAGCATCATTTGCTTCTCTTCCTTGTGCCAAGTCTCTTATCACTCTATTTTTACATGTAAACCATCTAAAATATCGATCTGGATCTAGATGTACGGTTTGTGATAAAGCAGCTGCATCTTGTTTTTCATAACCCCATCCCATATTTGATAACTTTTTATCCATGCAATCCCAAGCATCATTTTTGTATGTTAATAAATTAAACTTTTCATTACCTTGAACAAATTCATCCCCTTGCTTCGATACTACTTGATCTTGTTTTACAAAAGAGGTTGTTTCTTGTTTTAAGGTTTCCATCATTTGACCCACTGTTGCACCATCTGATGGCGCCGAACCATCTTTAACATTTGCTAAACAATTATTAAAACAATCTATAACCCCTACATCACGTATGATGCAATGATCTTTAATATATTTTAGATTTACAGCATCGTTTTCAGTTTTTGGATAGCCTATATCATTAATAACAAATTTATAAAAAGAAAATCCATCTTTTGTCTTTTCAGGTATCAAAGAATGTAAATAGCGTCTATTTACGCTGTCTTTTGCATCTTTAGGGTCATCTACGTTGGATATACGTTTATTGTTGGCACTATACGTTTTCCCATTGAATTTTAACGTATTTTTTAATTCAGATGACAAATAACCTTTGTTTATCGCATCACCATTTTCATTTGGTTTACCAACGTTGATAATTCTATGATTTTCCGCGTCATATGTGTTATTTTGTAGTTTTAATGTTGGCGATATCTTTTCCTTTAATATTTTTAGATTTATTGCATCGTTTTCATCCGAAGGATCTTTTATGTTTTTTAACCTTTTATTACTCATATCATAATCTCCATCAGGTGTTTGTGGTAAACCAGCACTTCTTTTTAAACTATTGGCATAATATAACCCATCCGAGGAGTAACGTCCGAACTTGTCGACACTCATAGTGCAACTGAATAGTATTCTAGGGAGTAACGCATTTTTATGAGATTACCCCACGGTTTCGGAGTTCATCCACTAAAGCCACCCATTCGTTTTCCAATCCAGTATGACCCGCTTCTTTAGCTTCATGTATTAGTTTCATTCTATCAACCAATTTATTGATATTATTGTAATAAATCACATTTGTGTTATACAGTTTCTTCATTAAACCTGTACCTGTAACAGACTTGTTTCTTTTTCTTGGTTCTGTAGCACTTATATCCAAAGTGGATGACACAAACCTTCGTTTTACAGGTTTTCTTGGTATTATTGGCATTGGTTGTCTTCTCGTTGTTGGTATTAACTTGGATACAAATTCTCTATATTTTAAAGACTTTGATCTAAAAACAGGTTGGTCAGCTGAATACTTCCTCCTGTATGCATTAGTTTGTTCCAAAATCTTTTTATATGCTTCCATGTCTTTTTCTTTAACTAACAATTCTAAAGGCTTATTTTCAAATAATAATTCAAATAATCCTCTTGTGCCCTTATATCTTTGATCACCAACAATAATATTATCATGTTCATCAATGTTTACCGGGCTATTACCAACCATTAAACCCTCTTCTGTTAATCTTACTCCATAACTATGGTAGTTTTTATTAGGGTTTGTTCCAGCTAACATTTTTATCATGTATTTCCTTCCTAAAGGTCCTTTGTTATGAATGTTTTCACCCAACAAGCTTATGTTTGACGGACCTTCCCTTGCTTCTTCTTTTTCCTCTTCACTAGCAGTTGATACAACTTCATGTCCTCTTTTGGCTTTTACTTCATATAATTCTCTTATTCCACTATAGTCTGGTGATTCTAGCTCTCTTTCGGGTTCTCCACCGGTAAAACCACTATATGTAGAGGATTCCGGGTCTTCATCGCTAAAATCTTCTGATTTTACATTTTCTCTTTCAAACTTTGTAATAGGTGCAATCGCATCTCCTTCCAATACAGGTTTAGCAAATTTTTTGTTTAATTGTTTCAAGGGTTCAGTAATAGGTTTAAAAGTAGATTCAAGGAATTTCTCCCTCTCGCTAATACCTAGTTTCAATGCTCTGTTTTTAGCCCGAATAGAATCACTAAGTGATTTTATTTCTTTTACTAATTTTTCTTGGTTAACCATGTTTGTAGCAAGACGTGTTGTACAACAATGAATGTGTTATACCACGTTTAATGTATTAATATAAATTTATCAAATCCTATCCTGTATCGACCATTGTTTAGCGGTTGTTCCTTCATAATTGTTAGGAACCCATACTTTTCAGCCCAAGCCTTTCCACACAACTCTTTAAATCGTTCAAATGTCATATCCGCATTTACATGATCAAAATATATATGTTTTAGGTTGGTTTCGTCCTGTTTAAATACAATTAACATGTTTGCATTGTCTCTAATGAGTTGTTTAGGTATTTTGCTGTAAGTTTGGCCAATATAAATGCTATCTATGTTGTTATGTCGACCCATAGCGAAGTAATTCCTTATTGTGTTTTGGTTTTCACAAGATACATCGTCGAATATAAACACGGAGAATGGTTTAGCTTCTTGTGGCTGCATGACACTCTCGCTTGCATTAAACTTTAAATATTTAACTTCAGGCACATTAGTCAGTATTTTTTCCAATAATTGATACTTTGGTTGTTGTAGTGATTTTGAAAATACATATAGATTGTTAAATCGTAATCCTTTAGGGTTTGTAATCAAATTGAATACTACATTAGTTTTTCCACAGTTGGAAGGTCCGGTAACCAGACAACGAACGGTGTTTGGTAACAAATTGCCATGCTTCCCACTATTGAATTCTGAATTATCCACTGTGAGTTCATCTATATTATTAATAGTAAAACTCTCTTTTTGTGGTACTATCTCCATCCTTTGTAATGGTTCAACCTAAAATGATTCTCTATCGTTATATCAAATCCTTTTTAGGTATCCAAGAATCTTCCGTCTTATTAAATCCTAACCATCGTACTTTGACCTTATCTTTTTTCCGTTGCAACACCTTTTCAACTAAATATACATCGCCTACTGTTGATTTTAACATTTCATGTCCATAAAACCCTCCTTCAAGCAATTGTCCTTTATTATCTTTTAAAATATATGTCTCAGGTACTGTAGGTTGTACTTTGAATACAGTAAAAACCTCATTGGTCCAATTTGGCAGGTATCTTTTACTGAATACACCTTTATATTTACTTATTCGCACTTTATCACCCACATTAAATTTTTTAGGCTTTAGTTTTTCAACTTTTGGTTTAGTATTCGTTTTTATACGTTTTAATACAAGGTTTTCATTTTTACTAGTTACTTGGTTTGGTTTCATCCCGATAGTCCTATGAAATTTGTTATTGTAATCGTTTATAAGTTTTGGTAACATATCAATCCATATGTGCGATCCTCTGTTGGAAAACATTTTATACATTGCACTTTTTAAAGTTCTGTTGAATCTTTCGATTATTGAGGCTTTTACTTCTGAATTGGTTGAATAATGGTTTATATTGTGTTTTTTCATTAAATTTGCAAATTCCTTATTAAAATATTCTTTTCCATCATCTGTTTGTAAATGTTTAATAGTATGTTTGTCTCTTTGTATAGCTGTTTCCATTGCTTTTGTAACACTTTTGCCACTTTTATCTTTTAGTGGTAAAGCATCTGCCATTTTTGAAAAACAGTTAATAACAGTCAATATGTATTTATATCCTTTATTTTGTTTGCTATAAGGAATCATTTCGATTAAATCCGCTTGATATAAATCATTAATTCCTTTTATCACCGTATTTCTTCGTGGAAACTTTCTTCTTGCAGGTTTATGAAGTTCGTTGACAATTTGTTGCTTCAAGTCCTTCATATTGCAGGTTTCAATGTTTGTTGTATCACATGTATAATCACAATGAATGTTGTTTTAAATATTCACATCATTTATATGGGTCAAGGTCATCCAAACTTGTGTAAAAAAATGGGGAACACGGCGTTGGACTTGCCGTGTTCCCCATTTTTTTTACGGAAGGAGAAAGGAATAAGGTCGTAGTTGTAGAAGGACGAAGAATAGGTTACTAGTTGATAGGGTTTAGAGAGTAGTGGCCAAAAGGAAGAGTGTGGATTTTGTCGGGCATAATGTATCTTTTATCATCCCGAGCTGACAACGCTTTTTTAATTTCGGTGACACTGTAGACTTGATGCTTAAAGCTTCGGATATTGTTGAATGTTGCTGATATCGTAGTATCTTCAAACAAACAAGTCTTGTAGTGGTCAAATGTCACGTGTTTTTTCAAATAAGATGTCTTCACCCCTTTTGCTTTCTTCACTGTCGGTGTGTTGTTCTCGTGGTACATCTTAAATGAATACAATTTCGCCATCAGCGCCACTATTTCTTCTAAAAGCATTCCATTTGCTTCATCTTTGAATTTTCCAATTACTTTTTTATATTTTTTATTAAAATTTGGATGGTTTTTCGGATAGTCAGAAAAATCGAAATCTTCTTTGTATGGAAAAGTCCTTAGGTCTTCATACATGTCCAAAGTCTTTATCCAGTAGATAAACGCGTCCGTATCCATGTATGCGACTCCAATGTTTTCCCTTCCGTAATGTTTAACCATTTTGTTATAATGGAAATCATACATCAGGGTTTTACTTATATCCAAAATCGACATACCTATGTATAACGGACGGTCCATGACTATTGTTGTTTTCTTCATACTGACAGCGACTAGATTTTCGTTTATAATCATGGATGTTCCGAAATTTGGTTTTTGCACTAATTTTTCCAATTTCCTAGGATCACTCACTAATTTTACATTTTTGTGTTTTCTTTTGTTCTCCAAGGTCTTCCCAAAGATGGCATTGTTCATTAATTTATAGAAGTCCTTTTCAAATGCTGTTGTCGCTGCAGCTCTTCTTGCAGTGTTGGAATCAATATATGGTTTCAACCAACAAGACTGGGTGAATTCAATTGCTCTATGAATTCTCACTATACGTAGACCCAATTCAAGAGCCTGTTGAACTACCCAGTAGTGAGCCACATAGCGATCCTTATTCTCCAAGGTCATCATCAATTTTGGCCATCTTCCTGTCGGTGAAACTTCAGTCTTGGCTAGGAGAGGCAAGTCGTAGTGATGGTCATGAAGGTGCTCCGGGTATTCAAAATCACAGTCCAAAATATAGCCTTTTGGACCATCCTTTGGAATCTGTGAGATGTCTCCGATGGTGGCCGGGTCGATCCACTTGAAGTCAGCGTAGGGAAGCGGATTTGACATTGCCCAACCATAAAGGTTGTTTGCATCAAAATAGCCAAGGTAGACCGATGGTTGTTGCTCGTCGAAGCCGGGGATGTACTTGTTGTTGGCTTTGACATGACGTGTTACAGCTTGTGTCAAACCGCCCCGTACACCAGATTCCATCATGAGCACCATATCAATATCCGTTAGAAGTTCCAGTCGACAGTTGGTTGACTTTAGCATAGCTTGCCATGCTAATCCTGGAGATGTGTACGAGTGTAGAGGGTCCAGTCCATAGGCGGAGAAGCAGGTGTTTCTGAATTCTTCCATCACATCGCACAGCAGAGTTACGTCCAATTTTATATAAAAGTCAGAATATTCCCCTAAGGTTTGAATGTTTAGTTGGTTCCAAACATTACATGCATGATTGTAGTCTTCAACGGAGATTTCACTTTCGTTTAATTTGCTGTTGAAGGCTTCAATCGGCGGTAGACTGGTTTCTTCAAATTTTTCTGTAGAAGTTATGTAATCGTAGGGGAACACTCCTTTCCGTAATACTAGGTCTAATTTATCTTCAGGTACAATTTTTCTGGTTTCTTTTAGGTCTTCTCTTCTTAGGTTCTCTGACAATTTGGCTAAACTAGATGCCATAAATCTGTAAGAGTCTACGAAGCGAAGTTTAATTTTACCTACTGTTTTTGAAAAGCTGATGTACTTTTCCAATGTTGTAGCAAGAACATCAATTTTACCGTCATCTCTTCCTAACTCCGGGATAATAAAGTGGGAGTCGTAGCCGCTAAGATTGTGTAAAACGACAGGAATAAAGTTTGGCAGTTTGTAATTCATATTGCATGAATTACAAGCAGCTCCTCTGTATAACCCTGTCAGGTGATCGTGATCTCTTACTTTTGGATTTTCTTCACTGAACATCTTCTTGCATAAATAGCATCTTGTCGCTAAGTTGTATTCTTCTTGTTGATTTTGGTTTAAAGGTTCCATAGGTACAATATTACCGAACAAGCGTTGAACCTTTCCAGCAATATCGTACAGTTGGTCTACAAAATACTTAGCGGCTTCTTCACCACGGTAGAGTATTGGAGTGGATGTTAAACCATAGTCTTGCAATTGGTTTTTAGACAAGGTTGATTTAACTAGTAAACAAAAACTGTTGGGCTGATGCAACTGATATTTTGTTCTTCTAGTCACTTCGCCGTCCGGCAGTTCCTGTGGTACTAACGTTGATTCAAAATCTGCATAGACCACTATTGGAATTCGGTATTGGTGAACTGTCTTGTTAAATTGGATACACGCTCGAGATGGTGGTGGCAGACTAATCTTCACTTCATAGTTCTCGTTGCAAAGTCTTTTATGTTCCAATAACCAGTCCAATCCTCCACGTCTTGAATCTTTCCAAGAAAAGCAGAAACATCTCTTGCAAACTGTAATCCTATTTACTCTTTTGGTCAATTGTTTTACAACTAAGGCTTCAAAGTCCTTTATCCATACATAATGGGAAATTTCACCCTTAGTTATCAATAGCAAGTCCGTGTGGTTTCTTTGCTCAACCTTTACTACCCGCAAAGGATAAACGTTGTTTGAATCATCCAGACCAAAAACATTCACTGAAACGCCAGGATTTTTCTTTTCAAATTTGTCTATGTCTTTCAATGTAACTGGGTAGGTGAGGCCTTGAAAGTTGTAGCGGTGTTCATTTTCGTAATATTCTCTACCAACTCTTTCAGGATGATCTTTAACATACTTGGTTAACATTGCATACTTAAAACATTCATTACCTTCATTTTGCACATTCCTACACGATTTAGTGTTTTGGATTTTCTTTGGTAAAGGGATAAAACTACTACCCCTTAAACCATATCCATGCTTGTGAACCCTTACATCCATACCTTCGATTGATGACAAAGTCCATCCAGATCCTCTTCCTTCATGTTCTTGAAGTTTTGTTATAAGTTCTTCCAAGCATTCTTCAATAATATCATCGATGTTGGAGGTGAAGGTAAGGGTTCGGTTTTTGGTAATGAACGCTCTCAATGCTGTTTCACCATCAGTATTGTTAAACATAGCCTCTAACACCATTCCAAATTTAATAAAATTTAGCCTTTGTAATTCTTCCCTCAACGTTTGACCAACAAGTTCCTTAGCCTGGGTTATGAATGATTCCAATTCCAATTGAACGTTATTAATTTTGAAATGTGTTACAACTCGTCCTGGCAAGGCTGTGGTGCGCAGTTGTCTTACATCTTCCAGTTCTTCTTCTTCCATATCCTCTTCTTCGGTGTCCTCTTCTTCGGTGTCCTCTTCTTCAATAGGTCTTGTAGCAGTAGATGGTCCAGCACCAGCAAATTGAATCACACTAGGTCTTCTTCTTTGCATTTGCTGTAGATAGCTGTCGTAGTAGTCCATCTGCTTCTGGTGCTCTTCCAAAAACCGGTCAATTGAGTCTAAGTCTATTTCATCCATGGTAATATCTTCTTTTCTATCTTCGTCTTCATGTAATTCTCTGTGTATGGTGAAAAGATCTTCGTCTTGAAAGATTTCCCCACAAATGTCGCAAAGAGCCATTTCAAACAGTTTGGCTTTGAATGCACACTCTGTGAATGTCCACGCAATAATGAGCAGCGCACTCCACCGGGACCCTTTATATCCGAGGCAGATAGGTGGGGAAAGTGACGTCATATGGAAACAGGTTATCACTTATGTGCTAAATTTATCCTTTACACAACCGTTTGTAATACATTTATCAGTAGGCTTGATAAATTGATGATATTTGGTCTAGATTCAATAATTTGTACAAGTTTTTTCAAAGATGTCTGTTTGAGCAAGTTTATGTAGGTCAAGGTCATTTGGAATTATTATTTTGAGCGGGGGATAGAGCACTAAGCAGCATCATTTACTACAAAGTGCTCTATCCCCCGCTCACATTCTTTTTTAACTTTTTGTTTAAACTTTTTACAAGGGTGAAACATCACCATCAGAGTCGGAATCATCCTCATCACGGAATAGGTAGCGATGACAATACATAATTCTTCTGGCAACTAACATCCTATCCATTGGACGATGGGGAGTGTCTTGTTCTTGTTCTTCTTCTTCTTCGATTTCCAATTGGAATTCCATTTCCGACTCAGATGACGACTCTAATGTTTCGTAGGCATGCAAGTCCACCTCATTGTCCGTTGAACCAGCTTCGTCAGAGTCCGTTTCAATATCCATTATCTCTTCCTCCTCCTCTTCTTGATCAACCGCAGGTAGTTGGTCCTCTACTTCTATAATTTCTAGAGGTATAACCTCCAGAATAGAGACAATTCTGTTGCGATGGAACACGGTGTTGTCAAGTGGAGCCATGGTATGAAAGTGGTGTATCTATCCAATTGGTTTGCCCTTTTTATACCCCCACCAACTATACATTTTATGTGGGTCAAGGTCACGTAAAGATACCCTTTGAGCGGGGGATAGACCACTAAGCAGCATGCTAGTCCATTGCCGCAAAGTGATCTATCCCCCGCTCTATTCCGCAGACCACACTCAAGTCCAAGTCCACATCCAAGTCCACATCCATATGTTACACTTTATTATTACTGCCACCAAGTAATTGTCACTCGCACATTTACTTGGTTTTGATAAAGGTACTGCACAAACTCCATATTGGTTGTTTGTTCGTTATACAAATGCATCATGAAATATGCAATCTTATCGATTGCGGCATTGTCCAACGGTTCGCAATTCACAAGTTCCAATGTGCCCTGGCTGGTCTTCTCCTCTATAAGTTCCACCACTTCGTTGATGTCTTCTTCCAAGAGGATGAACTCAACACTGAAGCTCTCCATTGTTGTTGATAGTGTCTAGACAAATGCTTGACTAAATGCTTTATTCATCAGTCCTACATATATACCAATTTCCCCCTCCTATTACCCATTCCCCCTCTACCTTTATATGGGTCAAGGCCATCCAATAATACCCTTTGAGCGGGGGATAGACCACTAAGCAGCATGCTAGTCCATTGCCGCAAAGTGATCTATCCCCCGCTCTGTATTCCACACAAGTCCTAGTCTTTACACACACACACACACATAAGCCCCCAGTCTTTTACACTTACTCATATACTCTGTCCTCCCTGCCAATTAAGAGTTCCCCATGTTTGCCACTATTTTCAATTAACCTTTCCAAGTCCCAAAACACAATGTCCAAATTAACCAAGTTCGCTCGTCCAATTTGAAACACACTATTCCCCCCAAAGTCACTTGCTCTCACTTGTTGTCCTGTATACTGCTTCTTCTTCCACGCTACAATCACTACCCTACCTTCTTCAACAACCATTCTTTTAACGTTATCATACACCTTCTTCAACATCCCTTTACAGTTTAAATAGTTTATGGTTACATACTCCCACTCCTTACCAATGATCAGTGATCCACTCATTTTCTAGCGTTCCACTGGAAGGTTCAAAGCAGAATGAAGTCGGGATGTACAGACCCCCCTCTTTTATACCAGTTAACCGGTTGTCCTTGCTGTAAAGTGGGTCAAGGTCATCCAATGCTACCCTTTGAGCGGGGGATAGACCACTAAGCAGCATGCTAGTCCATTGCCGCAAAGTAGTCTATCCCCCGCTCTGTATTCTACACACACACACACACACATGTCCCTGTCCAAGTCTTTCATTACATACCCAATATATATTCAGTTCCTTCATCATCACTATCACTCATCACTGCTTCCACAAACTCCACAGGATTAAAGTTAAATTGTTTCAATTGTTCTTTTAAGTTTTCAATTTGTTGGTCCTTTACTTCTAAAACACTGTGAAGGTGTGATATGTAGTCCGCTGCCTCGTTGATGCTTGCTACTCTCGGATCGCCTAACTTCAAGCTGGGAACTACACCCTGCAGCCTGTAGTAAGCCATACGCCTTTCTTGCTCCTGCCGTTGACCAGGACTGAGCAAGCCTTGCCCGTCTTGGCTCACCTCCAGCAAGGTCCGTAGCATTGGAGCTTTGCAGGCGTTTGCCCGAGCAACAGTTATGCTGTGGAATGGTCGAGCAGGTCCACGAGTAGCAGGCAGGACGTTAGCAGCACGCCTTCTTGAAGAAGAAGAGGAAGCCTGAGAGGTTTTGCAGTTGGAAGCCATGTTGAAGTGAGGTATTCAGCTAAGCGATACAAAGCAGAATAACCAAACTGCACATCAATACCCGTATATATACACTTATCAGTGGTGGGGGTACTAGCTAGCCTTGGTAAAGTGGGTCAAGGCCATCCAAAAACATTACCAGAACGGGGGATAGATCACTAAGTGGCATGTTAGTCCATTGCCACAGAGTGATCTATCCCCCGCTCTGTATTTCACATTCACGCACACATTCATACATACACACAAGTCCCAGTCCAAGTCTTTACCCACACACCTATCCACTCTCATCCTCACTATCATCACTGTCCAACAGGCTTTCACACTTCTTAATCAGTTTTTCCCATTTACTCCTAACATAAAGTAGCTCCCTGCGAGTATTCTCTAGCATTCTGTCCCTTTGCTCTATCACTTCGTCGTACCACTCGATGATGTTTGGTGGAGTCTGAGTTGCTGCATCCATCGTGGTTGGTTGAGACGCCCCGCTGCTCCGCAACTCCTTCCTCACAGGACCAAAGCCGGAGAATCGGACACGACTTCTTGACGAAGGCCCCGATCGGATTGGTCCAATGCTCGGGCTGGAGTTGGAGGCGACCGGGCCAGAGGTAGAGGCTGGGACGTTCATAGCAGACATAATGGTGTTCAGCTTAACGGTGTAAAGCAGAATGAGAGGACGGTTGATCACCACTCCTATATATACCCATTTTTAGTGGTGGGGATAACACTGGGGGGGGGGGGGGGGGGGGGGGTTAAAAGAAATTTTGCTTAGTCTTCCCGGTCATCAGTTTTACATACCTTTAGCACACCCATTATTTTGGTTTCTTCAATAACTTTACACACCTCAAACACCCAAGCAAACAGCTCATCTATGTTGTTATAGTTAATTTTTGTCCAGTGTTCATACTTATGAGTTTGGTTGTTTATAATACATAGATAAAATGTAGACCCGTCTTGTCTTATACAATACTCAACTTCCATTCTATGCTGGTTTAGTACTTCCCAAGCATTGTGTTGATCTATCAAGAAGTCACCACCTTTGTAATTGTACCGTGACATGTTTACACGGAGCACAGAAACTGACTGAAGCAAATGAACGGCTCATACAAGCTTAGTAAGAGCGTTAGAGTGGGGGTATCACGTGATACACAACATTAGTTGTAAGTAATTTATATGGGTCAAGGTCATTCAAACTTTGAAAAATTTTTACCTCCAAACACTTGTAGCAAGCTACAAGTGTTTGGAGGTAAGTTTTTATTTGTTAATGATTTATTTGTAACTTAGTCTTCACCCTCAAGGACACGGTTTGAGATTGTCCCAGTGACTTTACATCACCGCCAGGTTAAAGTATTATACAAGTCAAGTATTTTTTTTTTTATTAGTTGACTTGTATAATACCCCTCTCCCTTACTTTAGAGAGTTAAGACTAAATTTGGAAAAATAATTTGGAAAAAGACTTTTAAATATTGTCCAACACAACCTAACAATTTAGAATTTATTTTGGTAGGCCTACATCCTAATCCATTTCCCACACAGATTGGCATCCTTCCCTTCGTATTAGATAGCCTTTTTTATGGATGAAAAATTGTCTTTGTACCATCCGAACGGGTACTTTCATTGTATGAAGGCTGCCATCACCTTTTACAATGATTTCTACTTTGGCATCAAAAGCTCCATAAATTTGAGCAATAAAATAATATTTTTCATCCATTTTAAGTCTTCTAATATCAAGCGGTTGCGGACTGTGGGGATGTCTGGGTTGGGATGTTTTAGACCTAATGTTGTTAAGGACTGTAGGGTCTTACTCTCGGAAGATTGATGTTTTTGTTCAAGTGCGTTTGGCAACGGTCTTTATCTAAAACAGCAAACTTCTGACAGCAAAGAATCCCAAAGTCTTTTGACATCCAAACGTAATCGCATTTATTACCCTTGCCAGCAGGGAGTTTAACACGCTTACGTTTTTGTGTTGGACGCTTTACTGGAGTGTTTTGGAGCTTGTCAGGTTTAGGCTGGCTAGAAGGAATGGGGGTGGGAGGTGAAGGTTTAAGTAGGTCAAAAGGTAGGCTGCAGACAATTTTGGGTGGGGTAGGTGAACGGGTTAGGTCGATTGAGGGAAGTTCGGGGGAGAAGATTGATTTACGGGGTGGTTTGGTTGGTGTAGGTGGCATGGGGGATATAGGTGAAGGACATTGGGATGTAGTGTATGAGAGGATTTTCCGGGTTCTGCTGTATGGGGTGATCCTCGACCTAGACGTCTCTTCAAAAGCCGCAGACTCCGATCCTGAGTCCGATAGCAGCGAGAGTGCTGGAGAGGCTACCGGGACTCGGCCTGACGACTTGACGAGTTCTCCTGACGATGGCTGTGCACCAGCCTCTTCCACTGTCGCCGGCAATGGCGACAGGCTGGGCATTGAGGCGGGCTGTGGTGGCGGCGGCGGCGGTGGCGGCATCGTCAGGCAGCTCAGGATGTTCGCAGTCATCAGGTATTCCAGGATCGAAGTCGAGGATGATGAGGGTCGAGACGCGTCGGTCGAGGTTGAAGTTGATGGGTAGTTTTTTAGCTTCAGACCCATTTTACCCATTGTAATAAATGAAAAGAAGTGAACGTGTAAAACAAAAGTCTCAAGAGCGAGAGAGAGTACCTGTCCGTATGGGAGCTTGGACCGGAATGAGAAGTGCGTGCAGCCCGGCCGCCTTATATCCCCACCGGGGCTGCCACGCCCAGGATATTAGGGGTGGGGGTGGGGGTGGGGGTGGGGGTGGGGGTGGGGGTGGGGGTGGGGGTGGGGGTGGGGGGGGGGGGGGGGGTTCGCACTTTTTGTCGGGGGGGGGGGGGGGGGGGGGGTTCGCACTTTTTGTCGGGGGGGGGGGGGGGGGGGGGGGGGGGGGTTCGCACTTTTTGTCGGGGGGGGGGGGGGGGGGTTCGCACTTTTTGTCGGGGGGGGGGGGGGGGGGGGGGTTCGCACTTTTTGTCGGGGGGGGGGGGGGGGGGGGTAAATTTAAAACAATAAGCCTCACTTAAGGCGTTTATGTTAACATCGCTGAAGCCTCCAAAAAAGACACACTTATAGACGAGTCAAACCTTGTGTGTTACTTGACTTGTACATTTTTTTTAAAAGAGCTTAATATATTTACCTTGTTAATAAGACCTGACTGTTAAAGAATTTTGAAAACTTTTATATATTTAGGTCAAGGTCACGGTAAAACTTTAAAAAATTAAGCCCCACACCCCCGATGGGGGTGTGGGGCACTTGGGTTGTCATCGCTGTAGCCTCCAAAGAGACCCAACTATGACAACAAGGCAACATCCAATGTCGTGTTCCCTTCGCCACGCAAGACTTGTAAACATTTACTGCATTGTCTTTTCAATAGCTAACAAAACATTTACTTAATTTTGAGAGAGGTTGAGGACAGCCCTAGTGGCTTACGCCCTCGGTCCGAGTGCAGGGGCCACCGCAAATTGGCCACAGCTGTGGTCTGCATGTCAGCATACAAACGGACCGAGTCCCAAACCCAGCCGCAATATTGCATGCCTGAGAGGACCCATGCTAAAATTGGTTTAAAATTGTTTTACACGGGGGTCTACTCCCGTACCCTACCTTTACTATTTAACTTTATCAATGCAGTAAATTTTTATAAATCTTTGTGGGTCAAGGCCACACGGACATTAAAAAAATTTCGGCCCCCGTACATCCATGGCGAACCACGAATGTTCGGGGGCCTTGGGGACTAAAAACACAAATAGCTAACAAAGATTCATTTACATAATTTTGAGTTTCCAGAAGGGAAACAAGAGGTTGAGGACAGCCCTAGTGGCTTACGCCCTCGGTCCGAGTGCAGAGGCCACCGCAAATTGGCCACAGCTGTGGTCTGCATGTCAGCATACAAACGGACCGAGTCCCAAACCCAGCCGCAATATTGCATGCCTGAGAGGACTCATGCTAACGTTGGTATAAAGTGCTTTTACACGGGGGCCTACTCCCGTTCCCTGACTTTACAATTTACTTTGAGCATTGCAAAAGCTCAAGGGGGGATTGCTAAAACAAGCGTATACACTTTAGAAAAATATAACACACTTACAACACACAATTGAGCTCAACGTAGTCAATGCTGGAACAAGCACATACATGTTAAACACATATAACAAACAAGACACAAAGGATAAAAGACACACAGGAGACATAAGGTACAAGTAAAACACTCTCATATAAAACAATTCGCAATACCCAAACGCAAGCGCAATATCTTACAACTAATACAAGTCTTAAAGTTAGAGTAGACTTCGCTAAACACTGAAGGCGCCATTCAATGTTTAGTGATGCCTATGGCGGTCCGTCCCGATCGTTCACGTTCAACGCGCGGGAGCGGACTGCGAGCCGGCTCTGGCTGGGCCCCCTTATATCCCCACCGGGGCTGCCACGCCCAGGATATCAGGGGTGGGGGTGGGGGTGGGGGTGGGGGTGGGGGTGGGGGTGGGGGGGGGGGGGGGGGGCACTTTTTGTCGGGGGGGGGGGGGGGGGCGCACTTTTTGTCGGGGGGGGGGGGGGGGGGGTTCGCATTTTTGTCGGGGGGGGGGGGGGGGGGGTTCGCATTTTTGTCGGGGGGGGGGGGGGGTGAGGTATGTTATGTGGGTCAAGGTCACCCACAACACTTGTACTCTAAGTGTTGGCTATACCCCCACCACAACTGGGTCCCTAGGCTACACAACACCGCTTCGCCAGTATGTCTCCGGCTTCCATGCGGTGCGTCTCGCTGTTCTCTAGCTCTCTATATGTAAGTAATTTTACAAGTTCTGGATGTAGGTCACTACACTTTAACTCTGGGACGATATCGACTTGTAGTATTTCAGTGTTTTGACTCAAGGTCATCACACTTTAACTCTAACACATCGGTTATCGTACCAGAGGTGCTCAATAACCTAACTTGTAATGTTTAGGGTGGCGTTTGCACGCCACGTAGTATCGCCATGAGTGTCCAGTCCAAGTTTTAAGTTAGATTAATTTTACTGTAATCTTTTCCATTTCCGCTTCGTTTTGCCAAAGTATAAGGTGTCGCTTAATAAAGTGGTATTTCTCTAAAGTTATAGGAGATTGCAGGGATACAATTAGTTTATTTAGGAGACTCTTCATCTTGGAGTTTAACACAATTTCCACTTTGACTTTGCTTCCTCGGCTCTCACAGCCTAAGCTGTACAGAAATGTTTCTTCTAGTGCCAACTCAGGCCAAGAGAACAGTGTGTTGACTGTAGGACAGCTCATGGTGAAGTGATGCGATACTCCAGCGTACCACCTCACCTTCCCCCACCACTGTGACCTTCCCCCACTCCTGCTGTTTCCCCCACCTCTTTTCCCTTGACTCATGCGCTACAAGCAGTCTCTCAGTATTGTGCGAACTTTTGTGAGGTGAAGCCATGTCGCAGGACACTTTAGGTAAGAAACTTAGCCGTGTTAAGACTTTATTAGTTGCTCACTGTCCACCACTCAAAGTTAAGAGAGTTTCAACTTTAGCTAAGTGGCGCAAACTGTTGCGCGGACACCCTAAGTTTTATACCAAACAGACTAATGTCAGTTTTACTGATGAAGATTTGTTTAATATATTGGATGAAATGACTTTTCCTTGCAAAATTCAGTTAGTTACTCCCATTCCTGACAGTTTAGAGTCTTAGTCTCTCAAGCCAATATACCTAGCGTACACAGAGCCTGACAGTCAGTCACTCGGTGGCTGTCGTGGGGTGCGCATCGGTGTCGGCGCTCCGTTGTTAGGTTTTCAAGGTCACAGTAATATCAAATTGTTGGTGTTGTGCTGGTTCAAGGTCACCTGAGGGATAACCGATTGCCCATTTAGGCAGAGTCATGTCAGAAACTCGAGTTTAACTTGGCACTTTTGCCGTTTCTCGTCGAAAATTCGCTCCAAGTGGTCAAGGTCACGGGGACTCTGACTGAAACTCGGAGCGTAGTGCGAGAAACGGCAAAAGTGCCAAAAAATTTTAAGTTTCGGCGTGACCTTGACCTCAGTGGCGTCGGTGACGTCATTTTGATGACGTAAGGGGTGATGACGTCATCAGCACGTCATTTCTGTGACGTCATGGGTGTGACGTCATAGAAATGACGTCATTAGTGATGACGTCATCGATGACGCAATCGATGACGTCATGGATGACGTCATCGGTGAGGTCATTGACCTCGATGACGTCATCCCTCAGGTGACCTTGAACTGGGCCAGCACCAACAATTTGACACTACTTATTAGACTGATGGTGTCAACAATTTACCACCTATGCAATTTGCTATCCATAAACCAAGGGATTGCTGGACTAATTGGTTGAGTTTCCTCATACCATCTTCTAGTTTTTGGTAATATGAGTAACAAGTTGGTTCTAATTTCCAGCAGTTAACTATTTTGATCATTTACGATTTACATAAAAAGAACCACTTAAATTTTGACAACTTGAGTACAGCATAACCAGTACACATCAAATAAAAATAACTAATAATGTATGCTCGTTAAAATATTGGTAGTTAATGCTTTAAAATAAAGATTTTTAAATATTTTACCTATTAAACCCAAATTAATACATATTAAGATATAGAAAATAATTTAAAATATATTACAAAGTTTAAAACCCGGTATATTTTATTATTTTAATACAGAAATAGTTTTGCAGTTGTACGAGCATATCATAAAATATACTTTCATCACAAAAATTTAATAATCTTGTAAAAGTGTATTAGTAGTGTGTTTTTGCGGTTGCTGGCTCAGTTCAATGACCTCTGAGGAATGTGATGACGTCATCGCCAAGGTCAACGACCCCGATGACGTCATCGATGACGTAATCGATGACGTCATCGATGATGACGCAATCGATGACGTCATCGATGATGACGCAATCGATGACGTCATACCCATGACGTCATCAAAATGACGTCATCGATGACGTAATTGATGACGTCACCATCGATGACGCCATTTCCGTGACGTCAAACCCATGACGTTACAGAAATGACATGCTGATGACGTCATCATCCATTACATCATCAAAATGACGTCACTGACACTGTTAAGGTCAAGGTCACGCCGAAACTCAAAATTTTTTGGCACTTTTGCCGTTTCTCGCACTACGCTCCGAGTTTCAGTCAGAGTCCACGTGACCTTGACGACTTGGAGCGAATTTGCGATGAGAAACAGCAAAAAGTGCCAAGTCAAACTCGAGTTTGCGACATGACCTTGCTTAAACCGTCATCCACTAGTCCTCAGAGGCCATTGAACAAGCACAACATCCGCAATTTCATATTACTGTGACCTTGAACACTTAACAACTACAGAGCGCCGACACCGATGCGCACCCCACGACAGCCACCGAGTGACTGACTGTCAGGCTCCGTGTACTCTAGGTATATGGGGAAGTGGAGGGGGAAATCTCAAGGTCATCCAAATGGAGTTTTAAAAAAGTTGAAGAGTAGAAAGACTACTCTTGTGCTTCCTGGGCGACCTCATCAATTTCTAACGGATCTGTAAACCAATCCGATCTGTAGCGGCAGGAGTCCAGAAAACAGGTGCACCACCCATCAGGTTGTCCGTAGCATTTCCGACAATTGGTAAGATTGGAGAAGTGAAATTTAATACACCGCTGCGGACAACAAGTATAAAAGTATTTGGATTTGTAGATTTTGAAAGTTTGTAGTACCGGCGGTGGCAGCTGTTGGTTCTTGCATCTACACCTGCAACATCCGAAGCATTCACATTGCCGGCAGGCCAGCCCATCCACTTGCCACTTTGGTAAGAGGAAACACTTATCCTCACAGCAATAGGTTGTCCCCGTCTCTTCCTCCCAACGCTTCTTTGCACAATATGTGACGCCTTGTATCTCCAAACACCTATGCTCGCAACATGAGATGCGCTTACTTTCCATAGTTGATGTTGCTTTGACGAGGGAGCACGATGAAGTGATGCTGTGGTCAGTGGGAATGGGGTTTATATAAACTAAGGTGAGTGGAGGGGGAAAGGTCAAGGTCATCCAAATGGAGTTTTAAAAAAAGAAAAGAGTAGAAAGACTACTCTTGTGTATCTATAGCGATTTCATTGATAGTGAGTGCTTCTGTATGCCAAGTTGATCTGTACTGACAGGCTCCTAAATAATGTTTGCAAAAACCTGCAAAATGATTGTTGCACAATTTGCAGCCAGTTAGCTGTTTCAGTGTGAATTCAATGCAACGTTCGGGGCAACAAGTGTACTTATGCCCTCTCATCTGGTACACATGGAATGTCTTCAACTCTGGTTTTGGCTTCTTCCAAGACTTGCACTTACACATGCATTGACCAAAAGCTTCACATTTTCTACACGCCAGGCCATCCGCAACATCAATGTCATTTGGCCATGAAAAACATTTCTGTTTGCAACAGTAGTTGAGTTGACTCTCCATGTTGCTGTGGTGAAGGTGCGCGATGAAATGATGCTGCAGTCATTGAGAGTGCACCTTAAATAAACTCAGTGGAGGGGGAAAGGTCAAGGCCATCCAAACGGAGTTTTAAAAAAGATAACTAGTCGTCCTCCTCCTCGTCCGTTGTACTTAGAGAGCTGTCAGACGAAGAGCCCCGTGCAGGTGCTCCCCAGATGAAAAACAAATCAATTTTAAAACGAAGACCAGGATCTTGCATCATCAATTCCTTTAATTTGTCACATACTAAGTCCACCTTGTGTAAGGTGTCAACAACAAGCTTCCAATTTGTTGGCTCAATATAACTTGTAGTAGAGTCAGCCTCGCTGATAACCACATCCTCCGGCCGTATTGGAGTGTAAAGATGTGTAAAGTTCTTCGGCTGTAGCTGAGGTTCAGGCTGGCTGGAAGTGGAAGGTTGAGTGTGGACCCCCGTTGCATCGAAATCCATAGTCATTCTACATTCAATGTTGGGGTTTTCGTTTAATATATACACCAATTTCTCATGCAACATATCCACTTCTGCCGAGTCTTGCAGATGAACATTCCAGGAAAATGGCCATTCTTCATCCGTAGTGGAGTCAACTCGAGAAAGAGTGCTGTCCGCCATGATAGCTAAGCAAGGAATGATGTGAGCTACAGACTGTGGTAACAGTATTGAAAAGTAGAGGGGGTAAACCAAAAGTATGTGGAGGGGGTGTTTTCAAGGTCATTTAATTTGGGTTTAAAAAAAAAGGAAATAGTGGAGGGGGAATTCTCAAGGTCATCCAATTTGGGTTTTAAAAAAAAAGGAATGAAGGTTACTCCTCTTCAGCCTCGTTGTCCCCCACATCCTCATTAGCCTCATCTTCATCGACGTCAGACTCGCCGTAAGGGTAGATCGGGGACATGGGCGAATATTGTGGAGATTGTTGACCGTTGGTATCGTCCCCTTGCATTCTGACTTGGGACCAATCATAATTTAAATTCATTTGTATTATGATTCCAGGGTTGTCCCGCAGTATTTCCTTCATCCGTTCGCAAATTGTTTCCAAATAGTGTACACTATCGATCGACAGTGTCCAACCCGTACTTGTACCGACATCAGTAGTGGAGTCAGCTTGGCTGATGGTGTTGTTGTCTGCCATGGTTGCTTGTCGGACAAGGAATGACGGTTGATGTGATGCTCATGCAGGAACATGGTGAAGTGGTGGGGGGTGTGGTGGAGTAGTGGGGGTATTTTCAAGGTCATCCAAACGAAGTTTTAAAAAAAAAGGAAAACCTACAAAGTAACATTGAAACTTTCCAATTGATGGTGGCGAGCGTTTTCTTCTGCAACCTTGCCGACACATGTGACTATGCCATACAGTATGAAAAGTACAACCATAATAAGGCCGAACAATAAAAGATAGCCGTTGACTATCATGATATTTTCTGAGTGGATCTGCTTTCTTCTTATCGCCCTCTCCTGCATCCTCTTCTCCAACTCGTGGACGAAGTCACAACATGCGTGAGGACATCTTTCATCTGTTGGTAGGTTTGCCATTGTTGATGTTGTCGGTGTGGCTGTTGAAGATGGAATGAGGTTTCCAATTGCGATGTGCCATGTACACCAATAGTCAAGTGGTGGGGGTAACAAAGCAGTGGAGGGGGAAGTTTCAAGGTCATCCAAATTGTGTTTTAAAAAAACCTATCTTGTTACTGAGCTTATATGTCAGTAACAAGATAGGTGTTTTTGCTCTTTTACTTCTTTAATATAATGAAAAAATATACATATTCTACAATGGTTAGGACAAGAAATACAACTGCTAGTCAGCTGAAGTAGTCCAAGTTGTCTGGCTCGGTCTTCATGGACGCTGGTGAGGAAGCCGTTGAGGAGTGTCCAGGCTCTTCCTTTGACTGCCGGGTGTTCCGTATATTGCAAGCGTAAACTTGCACATTTATACGGTAGCCTCGTACCACCATCAGCTGCAACTCCTTGTATAAGTCGTTTAGCTCCTGCTGAGTCTTGATGCTCACCTCCTCGTAACTTGCGCAACTGACGTTGAGAGACATCCTGATGTTGCTAGGTTGGCTGCTGGAGTAGAAATGAAGCCGAGGCACAGCGTTTGGAGGTACATGGAAAAGTGGTGGGGGTAATGGTGGTGGGGGTATGGAAGATGCAATTAAACACTTCTAAACTTTTTCCATTGATACAAAGGGATGGAACAAATAGCACAGGTGTCCTTGTAGTTTTCAAATCTAAACATTGGTGCTAGAAATCCAAACTGTTTTCTACCACCTTCCTGTACGAACCGTCGAAGGTCTCTGACGGCAGCATTGCCACAAGGCCTACAAAACTTTTCCCCGTCTTGGAACCTATACCAGGAGTATCCCGAATACCCTCTATTATCTTTCTTGTACTCCTCGATATCCTGCTTTACTGTTATAGGGATATTATCTCGTAAAGCCGTCTGGAATAAAGATGCGTCAGTTATAACTCGTTGTAAGCAAAGCTCGTACAAGGTGCTCATCGTTTGCTAGTTGGCAACAGACTGACCGTTCTTTGCATCCAAGCAGGTTTGAATCCTAGTGCGGTAGTGGGGGTAATTACGGTAGTGGGGGTAATTGTGAAATGCAAAGGTCAAAGGTCAAGGTCACCCGCGAAGTTTAAAAAAAAAATGCAACATATCAATACGTGAAGTCTGTCACATATTGATATGTTGCATTTTTTTTGTTTTTTATTTTTTTTGTCTTTTATGATTCGTTTATTTATAAAACATTACAACAACAACATATGTACAACATTAAAACTTAAATCTAACACTGCTGCTTGTCAGCGATGTGGATGGTCAACTCTGTAGAATTGCTACCCGTGCAGCCGTGGGACACCAGGTATAGACACCCGGGTTGAATAGAGCGAAGATCCTCGTTTTGTAGAAGATGGACGAATCTCTTGGGCAGGTACACCTGGAACTTTGGTTCATCCCCCGGAGTAAACGGTGCCTCGCTGAGACTGCAGCAGATGGCCTCCCCAACTGTAGTCTCCATCTTCTTCATAGCATGGATTATGTAGTGCTTCTCGTCTTTTAGTTCCGAGCACTTCTTTACAGGTAATATTGTTGACTTGGAGTGAGCATTGAACTGCTCGACCAAAGTCTGAAGGAACTGGTGAGATGCCATGGTCAGGTTACAGATCGTCTTCTTGCTCGGAGATGTTGTCGTCTCGGAATCTCGAGTAATACTCATGCCAGGTCCCAGTCTGCTCCCCACTTATATACTCTCCGTTACCCCCACCACTCCCCACTTCCCCATTTTGAAGGTAAGAGGCGAGTTTATAGGCATTTTTCAAAGCGCAATGTCTATCTTTATCATGTTCTGGGCTTTTTGTACAAATACATATGGTTTCCAGCATGTATTGATAATTCTTATCCAATTCCACATCATTAACCGGAACATGAGTAAATCCTTCGATCCATCTTTTCTTTTCCAGCCCCTTTGTGTAAATATTGGTAAACTTGTCTGAAAAGTGATGCATAATATGATACAAGTCCGTGTAACTTGTAAAACCATCATACCAATCGATATGATGGAAGTGTTTTGAAATCCATCTGTTGGTAGTTAGCGGCTTTACTAGTTAAAGACGAATAAGAACATGGTGGTTTAAATAAAAACGAATAAGGAACACTTGTATTCATGTCCAAAAACACAAGTTCTTTTATAATGAATCTATCATCATTACCACGAAACGCTTGAAACTCAATAATACCAGGCTTGGACTTTACTTGTTCTTCTTCTCCCTTGTCCATTTTGAAGGTCACACGTCTGCTCATTACGAAGTCAGGAGGTCAACTGATTTCCACACCACGGTAGGTACTACTTTTATACCAGGCCGTACAGTTGTTGGCGCGTTGGTGTATATTTAACGTGGGCACCGTCCCCAATAGGCCTAACCCCACAAAATGTTGGTTATTGTTTTAAAAACTAACCATTGTCATTTAAGTTTCCATCTTTATATTTTCCTTGTTTTCATTTTCATCACTAACACTTGATTCTTCTCCTCCATCTTCCTCTTCTTCCTGTTTTACTGATTTCTTATGTAGTTGAGCGTACTTTTCCAATTGTCTCTACATCTGTACTTCATGAGGAACTCTATTAAATATAGAAGTATCCACAGGTCCGTATAATATCCGGTTGTTTGTCCAAAGTGTCTTCCAGATAATCTTTAATAATCGAACTTGAAAACACCAGTTGTCTCAAGTATCTTGTTATAGGTTCAGTAGCACAAGTTAAAATGAAAAACTCCTCTCGATTAAGTTGAATTTTGTTATCATGTCTTGTTGTGTCTCTAAACCGCAGCTGATGATCACCACGTTGTTTAATAATATCAATTTCCACATTTGAATCTAAAAGTCCTACTCTTGTCTTCCTTCCAAACATGTTACTACTTAAATAGCATTCTAGCAGATGCAAGTGTTTCATAAATGATTCCCAAGCACTGTCCGTAAACAAAATCATTTTGGGTCCATGAGTTAAAATTACAGTAGGGGAATAATCTGTAGATTTCATAACACCGATTAAAACACTTTTGTCCAAACTGGAAGAGATTGGGTAAAATATTCGCAAAAATACCTCACTCAATATGTTTGGAGAAATATTATCTTCAATATCCCTTTTTCTCTTTTGTATATTCTTTCTTCTTTTACCTTTTTCTTCAACATTATTACTTGCGTGAAGTTGTCCGCAAACGTTTTGTTCACCTCCTTCCTGGTGACCTTGAGGATCTAAAAACTCAGATATCTCCTTCTCAATATCTACCACATTTTCAGGTGTACCACTAGGAGAAGCCATATTGAATAAGGTGCTACCCATACAACAGTAGGCAACAAACTGATGAGGAGCGGTCTGTACGCTCTGCTTTTATACTCGCGGAATGAAACAAAACCGGTTCTTACAATACATTTTTAACAATTCCAGTTAAAGGTGTGTATGTTACGATTTTATCATGTAGAATTAAACAGTATGCAGTTGTATTAGCCGGTATAGCATCGTTGAATTCCATTTCTATTTTTATATCCACACTTGATGACTTTACTGATTCATTTTGTTTAGAACAATCGATTACAACTATTGGGTAGGCATCGAAATATTTGTCAGGTGATAATAAAGGTGTATTTGTTTTACCGTAATATGAACTTTGGAATCTCGCGTACATATCGTACAATATACTGTATTTCTTCTTAGTGAATGACACATTTAAATTGTCGTATGGAAAGAATTGTGAATTTAAATAAACTTTAATATTTTTCAAGTCACAATGATCAAATTGTCCTGCATGTTTAGTAATGGCGTCTCTTCTACCTGTTTGTAAACCAAATATAATATACCTGGCTCGTTCTACATAATTCGATGTTTTAACAGTCCAAGTGTGTCGATCCGTAGTAGGTAAACTGGGATGCTCATGAAATTCCCAACTTCTAAATGGAATAACAATATCACGATCGGCTTTTAATTTTCTTAAAAGTAGCATTCTATGCTCGTCAGCCAATTTAACATGTGGAACTCTCCATACAATTTTGTCTAATTTTAATTTCCATTCTAAAGTCGCATCTGTAGTAGCATCTGCAGCTTTAATAATGTCTTTATCGTTAGAAGATCTCAACAAAACTAATTCTTGTTTAACGTTTAATATTATTTTCCTATAATCTTCAGCAAAACCAAGCAACAAACGTAATGGAATATGAAAATCAAAATATCCATTTGGATTTGGAGTGATCGTGTCAATCGTAGGTAATACCCATCCGGCAGGTTTAAGTAAATTGGTTTCATTGGGTGTTATAGATGTTAATCCTTTTAAAGTTGTCGTAATACCTACTTTTTTAGTGGAATCAACTGTTACACCTGATATTTCATATCTAATTTCATCAAATAGGAAAGCCATAGGATTATTTATAAATGGAACTGTTGTACCAACAGTAGTACCGTCCTTTTTAGTAACTTGTCCTTCAATATACAAGTAACTTTCACATGGTAGTGTGTAAATGTCTTGATTTTGTATGGGAATACGAATTTCATCGTTATTGTTTAATTTCGATGAAGTGTAAGGGTTGTGGGTGTGATATTCTTTTTCCCATAGGGTTTCGTCGAATGTTGGACCCTGCGCTATATCCAGTATATCCATAATCGGTTGATTTTAATCCAATTCTCTCTAAGAAACGAATGTTCTCGCGTGTTAACTCCTCCACAGCTGAAGAGCTACTAATGCGGTTTCCCGTAGGTTGTTCGCTTTTAAATGTTAAACCCATGGTTTTGTATTAAAGTGTCGATTTTAAATGTAATCTAATCGTAATAGGCTCTTCTCTGAAGTCTACCAAGTTACCGTCTTGATCCAATACGCTCAACACGATGTCTGAAATGAAAGTGGTGTTCAACGGTAGATATACCAGGTTTTGTGGCTTTTCAACAATTTTAAATCCAGGTGGTACACTTGGGTAAAAATCATGTATGATGTGGGTGTTAGCCCCATCCCTGTAAGCACCTTGTATAATGTTACAAGTTATGTCTATACTATTGACTTTTAATATTGTTACTGTTTTCTTACCGGAATGTGTTACATCTGGTTCTAATACAGGCCCATCGTTGGAAAATCCTAATAAATCACCAATTGAGTTTGGTTGAGTGAAATCTATATAATATTTGGAAGTAATTTCAGCTTTCATCGTATTATTATTACCTTTTAATGTTATATTGTCTTTTCCCATTTTAGTTTGCAAAAATTCATTTATATGATCAATTTCATGAGAACCTGTGGGTAACCTGCACTCTTGTAAGTCTGTAAATTTTCCACTGGCATCCTTTCCCTTATAATAATGCAATATGTTATTTTTACCTTCCGTAACATTGGGAATAGAGTTGTACGTTGTAAAATCCAATAGTGCCGCCTCCCAAAACCTTCCTTTTTGCAAGCGTAACGCTGGAAAAAGGATACTTCGTAAAGTGGACGATTTTCCTGTTAATGATACCGTATAGGAAGACATCTCAATAGTGACTGATACTTTTAGCTAGAAATTCCAAACATAAATGGCCGCATATTGAAGTATTATCAGGTTGTTCTCTTTTATAGTTATAATATATGTTTTTAGCAGATTTAAAGTAATTTTGAAGTTCTTTTGGTGGTGGCAAATTACCGAAACTATCAAAATAATATACATTGTTATTTAGTTTCTTATAACAAACCCAATGGGTGCCAGGCCCTTCAGTATTATCCAAATTTACAATTCCAGTCTCATTTTGCCACATTTTCTTTGGTAAACTGTCTTTCATAAACACACCGCGAAAAAATGGTATTTTTAAACAGGAAATATATTTAAATAATTCAATATTGGTTAATGCTTTATGTGGTATGACCAATTGATTTCTTTCATTTAATATGCACGATAAGGTCTTAGGTAAAGACCTGCCCCGTTTTTTACCATTGACCACACGGTGGGCTTCTTCCTGCCTTTTCTTGTAGATCGTCGTCTTCTTTTTATATTTCCTCCATGTTTTCTTGTGGTTGACCTCCTTTTTACTCTCCTTCTCCTCCTTCTTCCACCTCCTACCGCTGTTTTAGCCTTCATACCTGCTGTTACTGCTAAAGCTGCTGCTTTTTCTGCTATGCTAGCGTCACTTGATTTTACTCGTTGCCAAGCTATGTCCGCAAGCTTTTTGTCAGCTATTGATCTATTTTTTGAATCGGCAAACGTGGAATATGCGATATCGTGTTCTTTACAAGCCTGATCTAACTTGTTTATGCCAGGATCGCCTCTTTCCAGTCGTTTTTTCAATTTAGTTCCTGGTCCGCAATACTGATAACCTCCTGGTATATGAAATTCGTATGGTAATGCGTCTATTGCTCTATTTACTATGGATCCTACTGGAATTTGTTTTAAAGCTTTACTTAACAGAGAAACCGCTGTGGACGTGATCCCACCTCCTTTTCTTGCAGTGTCTCGATATGGACTGATGTATTTGAACGTCATTATTGTCCTTTTATAATGGCAATGTGCAACTCATGTGTTAACTCTATGACAGGTTGCACATAAATGAAGTCATTTATTAAGTTATTTATCTAAATATCAATATCACCCCAATCTGATGATCTAAACTGTTTCGTTTTAGGGTTAATAAAGTATTTATTATAAATTTCTCGTTTAATATACTCACCTCTCATGGATTCATCATAAGTATTATGACCTGATTTTCCTTGAAGAATATCTGGTGTAAAATGATTGTGTAAATCAAATATCGCATTACCTAAAACTTTTACAAGAAAATTAACAGTGACAGCATTATCTACATGTTCAGGGTCTTTAAGGTTTGTTATACGTTTATTATTACAATTATACACTTTACTATCCTTTAATGATGTTGTAATGGTCTGTCCTACAGTTGCAGCATCATTTGCTTCTCTTCCTTGTGCCAAGTCTCTTATCACTCTATTATTACATGTAAACCATCTAAAATATTTATCTGGATCTAGATGTACGGTTTGTGATAAAGCAGCTGCATCATGTTTTTCATAACCCCATCCCATATTTGATAACTTTTTATCCATGCAATCCCAAGCATCATTTTTGTATGTTAATAAATTAAATTTTTCATTACCTTGAATAAATTCATCCCCTTGCTTCGATACTACTTGATCTTGTTTTACAAAAGAGGTTGTTTCTTGTTTTAAGGTTTCCATCATTTGACCCACTGTTGCACCATCTGATGGCGCCGAACCATCTTTAACATTTGCTAAACAATTATTAAAACAATCTATAACCCCTACATCACGTATGATGCAATGATCTTTAATATATTTTAGATTTACAGCATCGTTTTCAGTTTTTGGATAGCCTATATCATTAATAACAAATTTATAAAAAGAAAATCCATCTTTTGTCTTTTCAGGTATCAAAGAATGTAAATAGCGTCTATTTACGCTGTCTTTTGCATCTTTAGGGTCATCTACGTTGGATATACGTTTATTGTTAGCACTATACGTTTTCCCATTGAATTTTAACGTATTTTTTAATTCAGATGACAAATAACCTTTGTTTATTGCATCACCGTTTTGATTTGGTTTACCAACGTTGATGATTCTATGATCTTCTGCGTCATATGTGTTATTTTGTAGTCTTAATGTTGGCGATATCTTTTCCTTTAATATTTTTAAATTTATTGCATCGTTTTCATCCGTAGGATCTTTTATGTTTTTTAACCTTTTATTACTCATATCATAATCTCCATCAGGTGTTTGTGGTAAACCAGCACTTCTTTTTAAACTATTGGCATAATATAACCCATCCGAGGAGTAACGTCCGAACTTGTCAACACTCATGGTGCAACTGAATAGCATTTTAGGGGGTAACGCATTTTTATGAGATTACCCCACGGTTTCGGAGTTCATCCACTAAAGCCACCCATTCGTTTTCCAATCCAGTATGACCCGCTTCTTTAGCTTCATGTATTAGTTTCATTCTATCCACCAATTTATTGATATTATTGTAATAAATCACATTTGTGTTATATAGTTTCTTCATTAAACCTGTACCTGTAACAGACTTGTTTCTTTTTCTTGGTTCTGGAGCACTTATATCCAAAGTGGATGACACAAACCTTCGTTTTACAGGTTTTCTTGGTATTATTGGCATTGGTTGTCTTCTCGTTGTTGGTATTAACCTGGATACAAATTCTCTATATTTTAAAGACTTTGATCTAAAAACAGGTTGGTCAGCTGAATACTTCCTCCTGTATGCATTAGTTTGTTCCAAAATCTTTTTATATGCTTCCATGTCTTTTTCTTTAACTAACAATTCTAAAGGCTTATTTTCAAATAATAATTCAAATAATCCCCTTGTGCCCTTATATCTTTGATTACCAACAATAATATTATCATGTTCATCAATGTTTACCGGGCTATTACCAACCATTAAACCGTCTTCTGTTAGTCTTACCCCATAACTATGGTAGTTTTTATTAGGATTTGTTCCAGCTAACATTTTTATCATGTATTTCCTTCCTAAAGGTCCTTTGTTATGAATGTTTTCACCCAACAAGCTTATGTTTGACGGACCTTCCCTTGTCTCTTCTTCTTTTTCCTCTTCACTAGCAGTTGATACAACTTCATGTCCTCTTTTGGCTTTTACTTCATATAATTCTCTTATTCCACTATAGTCCGGTGATTCTAGCTCTCTTTCAGGTTCTCCACCGGTAAAACCACTATACGTAGAGGATTCCGGGTCTTCATCACTAAACTCTTCTGATTTTACATTTTCTCTTTCAAACTTCGTAATAGGTGCAATCGCATCTCCTTCCAATACAGGTTTAACAAATTTTTTGTTTAATTGTTTCAAGGGTTCAGTAATAGGTTTAAAAGTAGATTCAAGGAATTTCTCCCTCTCGCTAATACCTAGTTTCAATGCTCTGTTTTTAGCCCGAATAGAATCACTAAGTGATTTTATTTCTTTTACTAATTTTTCTTGGTTAACCATGTTTGTAGCAAGACGTGTTGTACAACAATGAATGTGTTATACCGCGTTTAATGTATTAATATAAATTTATCAAATCCTATCCTGTATCGACCATTGTTTAGCGGTTGTTCCTTCATAATTGTTAGGAACCCATACTTTTCAGCCCAAGCCTTTCCACACAACTCTTTAAATCGTTCAAATGTCATATCCGCATTTACATGATCAAAATATATATGTTTTAGGTTGGTTTCGTCCTGTTTAAATACAATTAACATGTTTGCATTGTCTCTAATGAGTTGTTTAGGTATTTTGCTGTAAGTTTGGCCAATATAAATGCTATCTATGTTGTTATGTCGACCCATAGAGAAGTAATTCCTTATTGTGTTTTGGTTTTCACAAGATACATCGTCGAATATAAACACGGAGAATGGTTTAGCTTCTTGTGGCTGCATGACACTCTCGCTTGCATTAAAACTTTAAATATTTAACTTCAGGCACATTAGTCAGTATCTTTTCCAATAATTGATACTTTGGTTGTTGTAGTGATTTTGAAAATACATATAGATTGTTAAATCGTAATCCTTTAGGGTTTGTAATCAAATTGAATACTACATTAGTTTTTCCACAGTTGGAAGGTCCGGTAACCAGACAACGAACGGTGTTTGGTAACAAATTGCCATGTTTCCCACTATTGAATTCTGAATTATCCACTGTGAGTTCATCTATATTATTAATAGTAAAACTCTCTTTTTGTGGTACTATCTCCATCCTTTGTAATGGTTCAACCTAAAATGATTCTCTATCGTTATATCAAATCCTTTTTAGGTATCCAAGAATCTTCCGTCTTATTAAATCCTAACCATCGTACTTTGACCTTATCTTTTTTCCGTTGCAACACCTTTTCAACTAAATATACATCGCCTACTGTTGATTTTAACATTTCATGTCCATAAAACCCTCCTTCAAGCAATTGTCCTTTATTATCTTTTAAAATATATGTCTCAGGTACTGTAGGTTGTACTTTGAATACAGTAAAAACCTCATTGGTCCAATTTGGCAGGTATCTTTTACTAAATACACCTTTATATTTACTTATTCGCACTTTATCACCCACATTAAATTTTTTAGGCTTTAGTTTTTCAACTTTTGGTTTAGTATTCGTTTTTATACGTTTTAATACAAGGTTTTCATTTTTACTAGTTACTTGGTTTGGTTTCATCCCGATAGTCCTATGAAATTTGTTATTGTAATCGTTTATAAGTTTTGGTAACATATCAATCCATATGTGCGATCCTCTGTTGGAAAACATTTTATACATTGCACTTTTTAAAGTTCTATTGAATCGTTCGATTATTGAGGCTTTTACTTCTGAATTGGTTGAGTAATGGTTTATATTGTGTTTTTTCATTAAGTTTGCAAATTCCTTATTAAAATATTCTTTTCCATCATCTGTTTGTAAATGTTTAATAGTATGTTTGTCTCTTTGTATAGCTGTTTCCATTGCTTTTGTAACACTTTTGCCACTTTTATCTTTTAGTGGTAAAGCATCTACCATTTTTGAAAAACAGTTAATAACAGTCAATATGTATTTATATCCTTTATTTTGTTTGCTATAAGGAATCATTTCGATTAAATCCGCTTGATATAAATCATTAATTCCTTTTATCACCGTATTTCTTCGTGGAAACTTTCTTCTTGCAGGTTTATGAAGTTCGTTGACAATTTGTTGCTTTAAGTCCTTCATATTGCAGGTTTCAATGTTTGTTGTATCACATGTATAATCACAATGAATGTTGTTTTAAATATTCACATCATTTATATGGGTCAAGGTCATCCAAACTTGTGTAAAAAAATGGGGAACACGGCGTTGGACTTGCCGTGTTCCCCATTTCTTTACGGAAGGAGAAAGGAATAAGGTCGAAGTTGTAGAAGGACGAAGAATAGGTTACTAGTTGATAGGGTTTAGAGAGTAGTGACCAAAAGGAAGAGTATGGATATTATCTGGCATAATATGCCTTTTATCATCCCGGGCTGACAGTGCTTTTTTAATTTCGGTGACACTGTAGACTTGATGCTTGAAGCTTCGGATATTGTTGAATGTTGCTGATATTGTAGTATCTTCAAACAAACAAGTTTTGTAGTGGTCAAATGTTACGTGTTTTTTCAAATAAGATGTCTTCACTCCTTTTGCTTTCTTGACTGTCGGTGTGTTGTTCTCGTGGTACATCTTAAATGAATACAATTTCGCCATCAGCGCTACTATTTCTTCTAGAGGCATTCCATTTGCTTCATCTTTAAATTTTCCAATTACTTTTTTATTTTTTTCATTAAAATTTGGATGGTTCTTCGGATAGTCAGAAAAGTCGAAATCTTCTTTGTATGGAAATGTCCTTAGGTCTTCATACATATCCAAAGTCTTTATCCAGTAGATAAACGCGTCCGTATCCATGTATGCGACTCCAATGTTTTCCCTTCCGTAGTGTTTAACCATTTTGTTATAATGGAAATCATACATCAGGGTTTTACTTATGTCCAAAATCGACATACCTATGTATAACGGACGGTCCATGACTATTGTTGTTTTCTTCATACTGACGGCGACTAGATTTTCGTTTATAATCATGGATGTTCCAAAATTTGGTTTTTGCACTAATTTTTCCAATTTCCTAGGATCACTCACTAATTTTACATTTTTGTGTTTTCTTTTGTTCTCCAAGGTCTTCCCAAAGATGGCGTTGTTCATTAATTTATAGAAGTCCTTTTCAAATGCTGTTGTCGCTGCAGCTCTTCTTGTAGTGTTGGAATCAATGTATGGTTTCAACCAACAAGACTGGGTGAATTCAATTGCTCTATTAATTCTCACTATACGTAGACCCAATTCAAGAGCCTGTTGAACTACCCAGTAGTGAGCCACATAGCGATCTTTATTCTCCAAGGTCATCATCAATTTTGGCCATCTTCCTGTCGGTGAAACTTCAGTCTTGGCTAGGAGAGGCAAGTCGTAGTGATGGTCATGAAGGTGCTCCGGGTATTCAAAATCACAGTCCAAAATATAGCCTTTTGGACCATCCTTTGGAATCTGTGAGATGTCTCCGATGGTGGCCGGGTCGATCCATTTGAAGTCAGCGTAGGGAAGCGGATTTGACATTGCCCAACCATAAAGGTTGTTTGCGTCAAAGTAGCCAAGGTAGACCGATGGTTGTTGCTCGTCGAAGCCGGGGATGTACTTGTTGTTGGCTTTGACATGACGTGTTACAGCTTGTGTCAAACCGCCCCGTACACCAGATTCCATCATGAGCACCATATCAATATCCGTTAGAAGTTCCAGTCGACAGTTGGTTGACTTTAGCATAGCTTGCCATGCTAATCCTGGAGATGTGTACGATCGTAGAGGGTCCAGTCCATAGGCGGAGAAGCAGGTGTTTCGAAATTCTTCCATCACATCGCACAGCAGAGTTACGTCCAATTTTATATAAAAGTCAGAATATTCCCCTAAGGTTTGAATGTTTAGTTGGTTCCAAACATTACAAGCATGATTGTAGTCTTCAACGGAGATTTCACTTTCGTTTAATTTGCTGTTGAAGGCTTCAATCGGTGGTAGACTGGTTTCTTCAAATTTTTCTGTAGAAGTTATGTAATCGTAGGGGAACACTCCTTTACGTAATACTAAGTCCAATTTATCTTCAGGTACAATCTTGCTGGTTTCTTTTAAGTCTTCTCTTCGTAGATTCTCAGACAATCTGCTCAAACTAGATGCCATAAATCTATAAGAGTCTACAAAGCGAAGTTTAATTTTACCTACTGTTTTTGAGAAACTGATATACTTTTCCAATGTTGTAGCAAGAACATCGATTTTACCATTATCTCTTCCTAATTCTGGAATAATGAAGTGGGAGTCGTAGCCGCTAAGATTGTGTAACACTACAGGGATAAAGTTTGGCAGTTTGTAATTTATATTGCATGAATTACAAGCAGGTCCTCTGTATAACCCTGTGAGGTGATCATGATCTCTTACTTTTGGATTTTCTTCACTGAAGCTCTTCTTACATAGATAACATCTTGTTGCTGAAATGTATTCTTCTTGTTGATTTTGGTTCAAAGGTTCCATGGGTAAAACATTACCGTATAAGCGTTCCGCCTTTTCAGCAATCTCATACAACTGGTCTACAAAATACTTAGCAGCTTCTTCCCCACGGTAGAGTATCGGAGTGGATGTTAAGCCATAGTCTTGCAATTGTTCTTCAGGTAAAGTAGATTTCACCAATAAGCAAAAACTGTTAGGTTGATGCAATTGATATTTGGTTCTTCTAGTTACTTCACCATCCGGAAGTTCCTGCGGCACTAACGTGGATTCAAAGTCAGCATAGATAACTAGTGGAATCCGGTATTGGTGAACTGTTTTATTGAACTGGACAAATGCTCTAGATGGTGGTGGCAGACTAATCTTCACTTCATAGTTGTCATTACAAAGCCGCTGGTGTTCCGACAACCACTCCGATCCTCCACGTCTCAACTCTTTATATGTGAAACAGAAACATCTTTTACACACTGTTAACCTACGTTTCTGTTTTGATAATTGATTTTTAACCAAGGCTGCAAAGTCCTTTATCCACACATAATGTGAAATTTCACCCTTAGTTATCAATAACAGATCCGTGTGGTTTCTTTCCTCAACTTTTAATACTCTCAGAGGATAAACACTATTGGAATCATCTAAACCAAACACATTTACAGAAACACCTGGGTTTTGTTTCTCAAAATTACCAATACTTTTAACACTAACAGGGTATGACAAACCTCGAAAGTTGTAGCGGTGTTGGACATTTTGATACGCTCTGCTAACTCTACAAGGATTTTCTTGCACATATTTTGTTAGCATAGCATATTTAAAGCATTCATTGTCCTCATTTTGCACATTGATACAAGATTTGGTAGCTTGTATCTTCTTTGGCAAAGGTATATAACTACTACCCCTTATACCATATCCGTGCTTGTGAACCCTTACATCCATACCTTCAATCGATGACAGACTCCAGCCGGATCCTCTTCCTTCATGTTCTTGCAGTTTAACTAGCATTTCATGCAAACATTCTTCAATAATTTCATTGATATCAGATTCAGTTGTAAGGGTTCGGTTTTTGGTAATGAATGCTCTTAATGCCGTTTCACCATCAGTATTGGTAAACTTTGATTCTAACACCAGTCCAAATTTAATGAAGTTCAATCTCTGTAATTCTTCTTTTAGCGTTTTTCCAACAAGTACTCTGGTCTGGGTTATAAAATTATCTAATTCCAATTGCACATTATCAATTTTAAAATGTGTTACAACTTGTCCTGGTAAGGCCGTGGTGCGCAGTTGTCTCACATCTTCCAGTTCTTCTTCCGTGTCCTCTTCTTCCGTGTCCTCTTCTTGCATATCCTCTTCTTCAATAGGTCTTCTAGTAGTGGATGGTCCAGCACCAGCAAATTGGATCACACTAGGTCTTCTTCTTTGCATTTGCTGTAGATAGCTGTCGTAGTAGTCCATCTGCTTCTGATGCTCTTCCAAAAACCGGTCAATTGAGTCTAAGTCTATTTCATCGATGATAATATCTTCTTTTCCATCTTCTTCTTCATGTAATTCTCTGTGTATGGTGAAAAGATCTTCGTCTTGAAAGATTTCCCCACAAATGTCGCAAAGAGCCATTTCAAACAGTTTGGCTTTGAATGCACACTCTGTGAATGTCCACACAATAATGAGCAGCGCGCTCCACCGGGACCCTTTATATCCGAGGCAGATAGGTGGGGAAAGTGACGTCATATAGAAACAGGTTATCACTCATGTGCTAAATTTAGCCTTTACACAACCGTTTGTAATACATTTATCAGTAGGCTTGATAAATTGATGATATTTGGTCTAGATTCAATAATTTGTACATGTTTTTCAAAGACATCTGTTTGAGCAAGTTTATGTAGGTCAAGGCCATTTGGAATTATTATTTTGAGCGGGGGATAGAGCACTAAGCAGCATCATTTACTACAAAGTGCTCTATCCCCCGCTCACATTCTTTTTTTAACTTTTTGTTTAAGCTTTTACAAAGGTGAAACATCACCATCAGAGTCGGAATCATCCTCATCACGGAATAGGCAGCGATGACAATACATAATTCTTCTGGCAACTAACATCCTATCCATTGGACGATGAGGAGTGTCTTGTTCTTCTTCTTCTTCAATTTCCAATTGGAATTCCATTTCCGACTCAGATGATGACTCTAATGTTTCGTAGGCGTGCAAGTCCACTTCATTGTCCGTTGAACCAGCTTCGTCAGAGTCCGTTTCAATATCCATTATCTCTTCCTCCTCTTCTTGATCAACCGCAGGTAGTTGGTCCTCTACTTCTATAATTTCTAGAGGTATTACCTCCAGAATAGAGACAATTCTGTTGCGATGGAACACGGTGTTGTCAAGTGGAGCCATGGTATGGAAGTGTTGTATCCATCCAATTTGCTTACCCTTTTTATACCCCCACCAACTATACAATTTATGTGGGTCAAGGTCACGTAAAGATACCCTTTGAGCGGGGGATAGACCACTAAGCAGCATGCTTGTCCATTGCCGCAAAGTGATCTATCCCCCGCTCTGTTCTACAAAACCTCAATCAAGTCCAAGTCCAAGTCCTGTTTAACACATTTTATTCTAATTCCATATCCAATTTAAAAATTTCAATTTCACATGGTTTACATTCCTGATGTATCAAACACTCCAGCTCCCTAAACATATCGTCCAGTTCGTCCAAATTATGATGTCCTACTTTTAACACATGAAGGTGGTTCATGCTTTGCATTGTAGCACGACCATCAACAAACAAGTTTCTTTTCCACGCTAACATAAATTGGCAGTTTTCTTGAAAGATTTTTCTCACCAAACAATCATACACAGCCGTCAACATGTCTCTACAATCTTCATAGTGTACCATCACAGAATACCTGTCCAAGTTAGCACCAAGCAGCGATCCACTCATTGTTTCTAGCGTTCCACTGGAAGGTCCAAAGCAGAATGAAGTCGAGATGTATAGACCCCCTCTTTTATACCAGTTAACCGGTTGTCCTTGCTGTAAAGTGGGTCAAGGTCATCCAATGCTACCCTTTGAGCGGGGGATAGACCACTAAGCAGCATGCTAGTCCATTGCCGCAAAGTAGTCTATCCCCCGCTCTGTATTCTACACACACACACACACACACACACACACACACATGTCCCTGTCCAAGTCTTTCATTACATACCCAATATATATTCAGTTCCTTCATCATCACTATCACTCATCACTGCTTCCACAAACTCCACAGGATTAAAGTTAAATTGTTTCAATTGTTCTTTTAAGTTTTCAATTTGTTGGTCCTTTACTTCTAAAACACTGTGAAGGTGTGATATGTAGTCCGCTGCCTCGTTGATGCTTGCTACTCTCGGATCGCCTAACTTCAAGCTGGGAACTACACCCTGCAGCCTGAAGTACGCCATACGCCTTTCTTGCTCCTGCCGTTGACCAGGACTGAGCAAGCCTTGTCCGTCTTGGCTTACCTCCAGCAAGGTCCGTAGCATCGGAGCTTTGCAGGCGTTTGCCCGAGCAACAGTTATGCTGTGGAATGGTCGAGCAGGTCCACGAGTAGCAGGCAGGACGTTGGCAGCACGCCTTCTTGAAGAAGAAGAGGAAGCCTGAGAAGTTTTGGAGTTGAAAGCCATGTTACAGTGCTGTATTCAGCTAAGCGGTACAAAGCAGAATAACCAAACTGCACGTTAATACCCGTATATATACACTTATCAGTGGTGGGGGTACTAGCTAGCCTTGGTAAAGTGGGTCAAGGCCATCCAAAAACATTACCAGAACGGGGGATAGATCACTAAGTGGCATGTTAGTCCATTGCCACAGAGTGATCTATCCCCCGCTCTGTATTCCGCATTCACACACACATTCATACAAACACACAAGTCCCAGTCCGAGTCTTTACCCACACACCTATCCACTCTCATCCTCACTAGCATCACTGTCCACTAAAAGATCTTGACACTTCATAATTAGTCTGTCATATTTTCTCAGGATTGAATTTGCCTCACGGATTACATTCTCTAACACCCTATCCTTTTCCTCTATAATTTCATTGTACGCTTCAAATACATTTGGTGGTGTCTGTGTAGATGCATTTGATGTGGTTGGTTGCGGGTTGGTAGGAGGCCGGGCCGAGCTGGAGGCTCCACTGCTGCAAAGCTCCTTCTTCACAGGGCCAAAGCCGGAAAACCGGACGCGACTCCTTACATACCAGGCTGATCTAGAGGCTCCACTGCTGCTGCACAGGTCCTTCTTCACAGGTCCAAAGCCAGAAAATCGGACTCGACTGCTTAACAGAAGGCTCGATCGGTTGGGCCCAACACTTGAGCTAGAAGCTGAAGAGTTTCCAGACATGGTGCGAGGTGTTCTGCTTAACGGATGCAAGCTGAATGAGCGGACATTGGATTACCACTCCTATATATACCTATTTGTGGTGGTAGGGGGCGGGGTGGGGGAGGGGGTGGGGGAGGGGGTGGGGGAGGGGGTGGGGGAGGGAATGGGGAATTTGGGGGGGGGATAGCTTAAGGACTTCCACTAAATTTCCCTTACTCTTCCCGGTCATCGGTTTTACATACCTTTAGCAAACCCATCATTTTGGTTTCTTCAATAACTTTACACAGCTCAAAGACCCAAGCAAACAGCTCATCTATGTTGTTATAATTAATTTTTGTCCAGTGTTCATACTTATGAGTTTGGTTGTTTATAATACATAGATAAAATGTAGACCCATCTCGTCTTATACAGTGCTCAACTTCCATTCTATGCCGATTTAGCACTTCCCAAACATTGTGTGGATCTATCAAGAAGTCACCACCTTTGTAATTGTACCGTGACATGTTTACACGGAGTACAGAAACAGACTGAAGCAAATGAACGGCTCATACAAGCTTAGTAAGAGCATTAGAGTGGGGGGTATCACGTGATACACGACATTAGTTGTAAGGTTAGCACTTTACTTTAAAGAGTAATTTATATGGGTCAAGGTCATTCAAACTTTGAAAAATTTTTTACCTCCAAACACTTGTAGCAAGCTACAAGTGTTTGGAGGTAAGTTTTTATTTGTTAAAGATTTTCGTAACTTAGTCTTCACCCTCAAGGACACGGTTTGAGATTGTCCCAGTGACTTTACATCACCGCCAGGTTAAAGTATTATACAAGTCAAGTATTTTTTTTT
Organism: Neoaliturus tenellus; assembly: GCA_030545055.2. Classification (NCBI taxonomy): domain Eukaryota; kingdom Metazoa; phylum Arthropoda; class Insecta; order Hemiptera; family Cicadellidae; genus Neoaliturus; species Neoaliturus tenellus. Next base: position 74,013,692 of record CM061532.1, on the reverse strand, counting down.
TTATTATTTGACTTGTGTAATACTCCTCTCCCTTACTTTAAGAGGGTTAGGACTAAATTTGGAAAAAATAATTTGGAAGAAGAATTTTTGTTTTTTTTAAATATCGTCCAACACAACCTAACAATTTAGAATTTCTTTTGGTAGGCCTACATCCTAATCCATTTCCCACACAGATTGGCATCCTTCCCTTCGTATTAGATAGCCTTTTTTATGGATGAAAAATTGTCTTTGTACCATCCGAACGGGTACTTTCATTGTATGAAGGCTGCCATCACCTTTTACAATGATTTCTACTTTGGCATCAAAAGCTCCATAAGTTTGAGCAATAAAATAATATTTTTCATCCATTTTAAGTCTTCTAATATCAAGCGGTTGCGGACTGTGGGGATGTCTGGGTTGGGATGTTTTAGACCTAATGTTGTTAAGACTGTAGGGTCTTACTCTCGGAAGATTGATGTTTTTGTTCAAGTGCGTTTGGCAACGGTCTTTATCTAAAACAGCAAACTTCTGACAGCAAAGAACCCCAAAGTCTTTTGACATCCACACGTAATCGCATTTATTACCCTTGCCAGCAGGGAGTTTAACACGCTTACGTTTTTGTGTTGGACGCTTTACTGGAGTGTTTTGGAGCTCTTCCGGTTTAGGCTGGCTAGAAGGGATGGAGGTGGGAGGTGAAGGTTTAAGAAGGTCAAAAGGTAGGCTGCAGACAATTTTGGGTGGGGTAGGTGAACGGGTTAGGTCGATTGAGGGAAGTTCGGGGGAGAAGATTGATTTACGGGGTGGTTTGGTTGGTGTAGGTGGCATGGGGGATATGGGTGAGGGACATTGGGATTTGGTGTAGGATAGGATTTTCTTTGTGCGACTATAGGGGGTTATCCTCGACCTTGACGCCTCTTGAAACACCGCAGACTCCGATCCCGAGTCTGATAGCAGCGAGAGTGCAGGAGAGGCTATCAGGACTCGTCCGCTGGGGTTTTTTGAAGATGCCGCAGGTGTGCCAGCCTCTTCCGATGCTGCAGGTGCGCCAGTCTCTTCCGATGCTGCAGGCCTCTTGCAATGTTGGTGGCAATGGTGAGAGGCTGGGCATCGAGGCAGGCTGCGGTGGCGGCGGCGGCGGCGGCATCGTCAGGCAGCTCAGAATCTGCGCTGTCATGAGGTATTCTAGGATCGGAGCGGAGGACGATGAGGGCTGAGGCGTGTTGGCCGAGGTTGAAGAAGCTGGTGGGTAATTCTTGAGCTTAAGACCCATCTTGATGAAGCGAATAAATGAAGAGTAAATATGACAAGAGTAAATATGAAAAGAAGATTGAAATAAGTAAACAAAATCTCAGGAGCGAGAGAGGACCGTCCGGTACGGGAACCTGGACAGGAATGAGAAGTGCATGCCACCCGGCCGCCTTATATCCCCACCGGGGCTGCCACGCCCAGGATATCAGGGGTGGGGGAGGGGGTGGGGGTGGGGGTGGGGGTGGGGGTGGGGGTGGGGGGGGGGTCGCACTTTTTGTCGGGGGGGGTCGCACTTTTTGTCGGGGGGGGGGTTCGCACTTTTTGTCGGGGGGGGGGGGGTTCGCACTTTTGGGGGGGGGTCAATTTAAAACAATAAGCCTCACTTAAGGCGTTTATGTTAACATCGCTGAAGCCTCCAAAAAAGACACACTTATAGACGAGTCAAACCTTGTGTGTTACTTGACTTGTACATTTTTTTTAAAAGAGCTTAATACCTTGTTAATAAGACCTGACTGTTAAAGAATTTTTTGGAAACTTTTATATATTTAGGTCAAGGTCACGGAAAAACTTTAAAAAAATTAAATTAAATTTAAATACACTTTAACTCTGGGGCGATATCGACTTGTAGTATTTCAGTGTTTTGACTCAAGGTCATCACACTTTAACTCTAGCACATCGGTTATCGTACCAGAGGTGCTCAATAACCTAACTTGTAATGTATAGGGTGGCGTTTGCACGCCACATGGTATCGCCATGACTGTCCAGTCCAAGTTTTAAGTTAAATTAATTTTACTGTAATCTTTTCCATTTCCGCTTCGTTTTGCCAAAGTATAAGGTGTCGCTTAATAAAGTGGTATTTCTCTAAAGTTATAGGAGATTGCAGGGATACAATTAGTTTATTTAGGAGACTCTTTATCTTGGAGTTTAACACAATTTCCACTTTGACTTTGCTTCCTCGGCTCTCACAGCCTAAGCTGTACAGAAATGTTTCTTCTAGTGCCAACTCGGGCCAAGAGAACAGTGTGTTGACTGTAGGACAGCTCATGGTGAAGTGATGCGATACTCCAGCGTTAAGCCTCACCTTCCCCCACCACTGTGACCTTCCCCCACTCCTGCTGTTTCCCCCACCTCTTTTCCCTTGACTCGTGCGCTACAAGCAGTCTCTCAGTATTGTGCGGACTTTTGTGAGGAGACGCCATGTCGCGGGACACTTTAGGTAAAAACTTAGCCGTGTTAAGGCTTTATTAGTTGCTCACTGTCCACCACTCAAAGTTAAGAGAGTTTCGACTTTAGCTAAGTGGCGCAAACTGTTGCGCGGACACCCTCAGTTTTCTACCAAACAGACTAATGTCAGTTTTACTGATGAAGATTTGTTTAGAATATTGGATGAAATGACTTTTCCTTGCAAAATTCAGTTAGTTACTCCCATTCCTGACAGTTTAGAGTCTTAGTCTCTCAAGCCGATATACCTAGAGTACACGGAGCCTGACAGTCAGTCACTCGGTGGCTGTCGTGGGGTGCGCATCGGTGTCGGCGCTCTGTAGTTGTTAAGTGTTCAAGGTCACAGTAATATGAAATTGCGGATGTTGTGCTTGTTCAATGGCCTCTGAGGACTAGTGGATGACGGTTTAAGCAAGGTCATGTCGCAAACTCGAGTTTGACTTGGCACTTTTTGCTGTTTCTCATCGCAAATTCGCTCCAAGTCGTCAAGGTCACGTGGACTCTGACTGAAACTCGGAGCGTAGTGCGAGAAACGGCAAAAGTGCCAAATAATTTTGAGTTTCGGCGTGACCTTGACCTTAACAGTGTCAGTGACGTCATTTTGATGATGTAATCTATAATGACGTCATCAGCATGTCATTTCTGTAACGTCATGGGTTTGACGTCACGGAAATGACGTCATCGATGGTGACGTCATCAATTACGTCATCGATGACGTCATTTTGATGACGTCATGGGTATGACGTCATCGATTGCGTCATCATCGATGACGTCATCGATTACGTCATCTATGACGTCATCGGGGTCGTTGACCTTGGCGATGACGTCATCACATTCCTCAGAGGTCATTGAACTGAGCCAGCAACCGCAAAAACACACTACTTGTATTGTAAAAATAAGAGGCTTGTAGACAAGTAACTGTATGATGGTTATAAGCTAGTGCAAATATACGATATATCTTTGGAACTAATATGAAAATTATTTCCTAGAACACCACTCCTAACATCAACCTCGGTAAATATTTGAAGATGAAATTTCTAGGAACAGTTTAACAACTTTGTGCACAAACAACTAAATGGTAAACGGGACTGACAAAGACACAACTATCAAGATGTTATTGTTGGCAATCTAAATGTAGCTTTATCACGAGCAGCTCGCGGCGCAAACGCCATCCATTACAGTTTGTGCAGAAACTGACAGCCTGGCCATCTTATCAGGCTCATAAATAAAAATGAGATGCATTACGCGCTACTTTGGCCGATATCGCCCCCGAGAGGCTGCGAATCGGCCGTGATTATAAATGGAGCCATATTAAGCGCCTTAATCTAAACGTAGTAGACCTCTAAGAAAATAAGAAATAATTCCTCCAAATTGCCAATGCTCTCCATCATGTAACAGGCGTTTAATTACATCATCAATAACAGGCGGTACCGTGAATTGAATTCCCAACAGAATTCTCGGGTGTTTTGTTCTTTGATAATTACCACAGATTGGAAGGAAGGGTGAAAGGGGGGAGGGGAGGGGTAGAGAGGGAGGTGCTACTGTGTAATTAAAAATGAAACCAACTTTGATTCTCTTCAGTTTTCAATAAAAATTCCTTTGCAACAGTTTTATCGCTTGTATGGCGATTTAATCATATCAATTTATATAATAATTTAAACAAAAACATGATATACCAATTCCTGTTTACAATCCAACGAAACAATTTCATAAATCAGAAAGTTTTATGTAGATAAATAAAAACTATAATTTAAATAACATAATAAAATAAAAAATACCTAAAACACCATTCCTAGTTACTCGCACAATTTATGTTCCTCCAAGTTTTACTACTTATCATAAAATGTTCAATGTTTATTCTTTTTACAGGACATAAATCAAGCATAGGCTTTTTTTGCATATATATTAAATTCTGATCATTTTTCAGAAGTCATCGTTGTCCGATACTGAACAGTATAAAAGAGCAGTAGTATTTTTTTTTTTTTTTTTTTTTTTATATATAAATTAGCCGTAAAATTCTTGTCTTCAATAGATATTTATGAAAATTACTAATACTTCCATAAGTTATTTTGGTTTGTTGGCCTGCATTTCATTCGCAGGAATTTGGCCATGCCTTAAATGTTATGTAACAAATTAACATTATTATTATTTTTATTCTTGTATGATAGATACTACTTAGGTATCCATTCTCTATCCCGTAGTAAACCTTTCAGGTAGCGGCCGTGGATCAGTTTTATAGAGCTTTGGGTTATCATCCAGCGGACCCGGGTTCAAATTCCGGCTCGGGGACAAAAATATACTTTACGCCGATGGTCCACCTACATGGGAAACAAAAAAGCGAGGTATAGTTCTCAGGCGAGGAGAACTGTCAGTTATTTGCTAATTTCCCCCACTAAACTCTATACGATTATTATTATTATTATAATTATAATTATTATTATTTAGCAAAACTATTAGCATATCACCCATAGCTAGTTTTCTAATGTTGACCTATTTATATGTACAAACACAACCTTCGCAGGAAGAACTGACGATGGGACGCAACGATACTAGCGCAATATCCACATTCACAATGAATCATTCCAACTCTTATGTCCCCATCACAGAGATGCAACTTCCTTTATCACAACGCTTTATTGTTATGACTTCAGTATTGCAATTCCATGAGTATTTTCAACTGTTATCACTTTAAGTTGATTTCATTATAATGGTCTGAGTACTGTAATGAAATAATAGTTAGAAGGCTAACTTAATTCACTATGATTTTGCACTGATACTGTTGTTTTTTTTGTATTTTATTTTTGTATTCTATTTGTCATTTGTATATAAATATAGTACATGTTGCATGTAATATCCTAAGTAATTCAGCATTTGTTGTGGATATTTCAATTTTGGACTCGCGTAAGGTTAATTTGGACTCAGTTCCTCCATCGCATGAATTCCATCAGAACTATCTTTACATTATTGTATTTCTGTAAATTGAGGTCTTGCCGAAAATAAATAAATACATTTTAGCACTACAAAAATTTTCTTGAAAATTTTCTACAAACATAAAATTAAAGTTATAAATGTTTAGGCTGTCTTTCAAGTTTATTTGAATAGTATAGGGTCCACTCGAAAGTTCACTCGAACCTCCAATGCCAATACAGTACGTAAACATGGTCCAATTTCGCAACAAATAGTGTATGTCGGAACACGTGTCATATTCTTCTATCCGTGCCGTGCTCGTCTGCAGTGATGATACTTGCCCAGTAACCGCAGGGTTGCCGGTTGCCACCGTAATCACGGTAATGACTTGACATGTCCTCGCCGACTGTGGGCCCCACACTCCGCTGCGCGACCTTGACAGCCGTCGTCTGACCTTCCCATCAGTCTGTTATTTGACCACAAGTCTAGGACGTTTTGCCGTGGAATTTGACATCCATGGATCACATCATCTGCTGGTTTTGTTCTATGACAACATCTAAAATTTATCACGTTATGTACATAGCATGTTTTGCCAATTTTTAAAACGTTCGCTGAATCTTTTCAACGTAACTCATAGGGGTGGAGGCATAGCGGTTTTTGTTAGAACTGTGTTATCCTTCAAAGCAAACTGGTACTGAATTGGCTCACTTTTCGCCCACAGGCCTTGGCCTATGTGGGAAGTTTTATTTCGCTGTAATCTTGTACAGTTTGTATTTTGTGCTTTTTTTTAAATAAATAAATGAATTTGAATTTGAATTTGAAACCTTTGAAAAAATCTTCGGATTAAAATTTTGAAGTATCCGGAGTTGAATTAAATAGAACTGCGGCATCAGAACGTGTCCCCTCTTATGTGGGGATTAAGCTGCTCAACTCCCTGCCTGAACGTCTCAAACGTGTGGAAAATCCACTTTCGTTTAAGAAAGCCTTGAAGCGGGAGTTGAGGCTTTCTGGGTTCCACGCGGAAGAGGAGTTCTTGGACTGGAGATGAAAAAAAAATCTTCAATTCTCAAGGTTTTTTTTATTTTCTATTTGTTATCATACATACATTTTTATTCGTTATGTTTTATATTATTAATCTTTTAATTATTTTCTTATGAAGTCTTAATTATTTACAAGACAATAATTATTTATTTTGAACATGTACGCTATTTGACCTTTGTGAGCCGTGACACCGTTCTGTCATGGGAACGTCACGTCTCTGTGTATATTGTGAAGTTTTTTCATGATTTGTTGTGTGTGGGTGGCGCACCTGACGGAAGTGATCGTCAACTCTTTGTGGAAAACTTGGAATTGTCAAGCTTCCTTTTTCTTCAGAAGGAGCGAACGACACCAAGGATCCGACATCTTTATGAGTGTACAATTATTTTCGTCCTTTTAAATTCAGTGTGTAGTAAGTAATCACTTCAAATTTCCTTAACCACTAAGATGTCTTCCTAAGTCTGTGCCACCTGACTATTAGGTTCCGGAATAGACGACCACCATCAACATCCCATGGAGGAATACGCTGAGTCTGGGACGGGCAGATGAGGACACACCCCGTTCTCTGAGGCTTCTGCATCTCGAACTGAAAACCGGCAGAGATATTTTTTGTTGTAAACTTATTTATCTATATTTGTTGTGCCTGTTGTTGTACTTTGTTATTTAGTATTAAGATGATTTTTTTGTAATCTTGGTAAAATGATTTTGATCAAGAGGCCCTCGAAACTGACTTGCAGAGGACAAGGTTATAATGCAGTCATTAAAATATTACTCATTTATTTAAGGAGGAACCTTTCTCATCTTTCTTGTCCTGTTGATAAAAAATACAATCATGTTTTTCTTGGCCTGCAATGATTAGATTCATTGGAGTGCATCCACGATATTATTATTATATTTTTATTTTAATTTTTTTCTGTTAGGTTTGTGAGCCCCTCCTCGTCTCCATCCTACTAGGACACGCTTTCATGTCCTGTGGTTGGAATGAGGCTCGGTGCTAATGCAAGGTGGCGGTTCGTAATGTATTTTTATGGCAATAAACTATATTCTATCCATATTAATACAATTGGAGTTTTTTTTCTATACATTGCTTAGAATCTAGACATTTTTGGTTATTTTTACATTTTATACATCGTCGAATCCAAAATCGGCGTAATCAACATTTCTTTCCCTCTCTCTCTCCCTGTCTCTATGTCTTTCACTGTGTCTGTAACGCTCATAGATTATTTTGTCCTCTTTTCACGGGGCAACAGCTTTACCTGATGTGCTGATCTTTTTATCTGCCATAGACTGGAGTTATGTGAGGGTTCATAGCAACTTTAATAGACTTCATGACCTTCGGATTTGCCCCATAGTACGTCAAAGTAGCCAAGTTGTGCTAAAATGGCTATCTTTAATTTCTTTTCACATGGCAAGGGCTTTAGTAGTAGTAGGCTCTCTTACTTTGTCTAATATTATCCACGCACAGATCAATACTCTATTTGAACGGGGCAAAGTAAGTAACAAAGAGGTCTGCCCAACCCCAAGTAAATTATATAAAATTTTTATTTCTTTTAAATTTTGCAATTAGAATGATTTTAGATGCTCTAAACCAACGTTCGTCGAAAAGATTCTGCCTCATAGTACAAGAAATATTCAATGTTAATCTCATGGGAATACTTAATTCTACCTTCTTATTTATGCTTTTTAATCAGCTGGATTAGACAGTTTGTCATATTCACCAAAGATTGCAACACTTACAATCTTAAATACAGACTCATTAAATGTAACCCTTTAACTTTTTACTAAAAAAAATACAGCGAGTATAGTCCACTTATTTCTTGGTTATAAATATTAATATTAAAATAATTTATGCTTATTATTAAAGAACGAATTTTGTTTCAAAAATCTTAAAATATTTATTATTATCATTGCAAACTAATTTTAGTTCTCAATTTAGATTTCATAGTACGTTCTGACAAAAAGAAGTGTATTTTACAATATATAATACGTAATATATAATACGTAATTCAAACTAACAATGTTGATAAATTACACTAATCGTTCAAGTGATTCGGGTTTAGATGGGACAATACAAATGTAAAAAAACTAAATAAGTAGGGAAAGTAGGAACGTTCCCTACGAAACGCAGATAGCTTCACCGTTATTTTCATTCAAGGATCATGCTGATTGATTTGAATGGAATCAGATTGCTAGAAAAATTTTGCAGATGTTTGTTCTTGTTTATATTTTTTTGTAAATTGTAAATAAATAAGCTCATTTTGACATTTACAAGGTAGAACATTGGAAATTATTACTGTGGATATTATTTGCTAACAAATCTTCCCAAAATTTTTAATTTATTGTCTATCGAGTTTCACAAAATTCTTTCTTTTGCAGACTTTTAAATTATTGTAGTTTTTTTTTTGATTCCCATTACTGTATTTCTTCTAGATTTCGTTCTAAAAGTTGAGTTTTTCTGCCGAATATAACTTATTGATTTTCTTAAAGTTTTGGAATTTTGAAGTTTGTTGCTGACAATTCAATTCAATTCAATTCAACTTGGGATATGTATCTTGCCGAATTCTTGTGATTGGAAAAGTTTTGGAATTTAAAAAAGCACAATAATCAAACAATATTTATATAGGCCTAATTGACATTATTTATGCATATTTATATTTTTTTATATGTTTTTTTTATTGTTTTCAATGAACGTATCGATGCGTTCACGGACTTTTCGTACTAGTATATCAATATTTAATAGTCTTCTACTTTTTACCGAGAGAAGTCACAATCTCCATACGTGCTTCCTCTGGTATTTTCCATCCAAGATACACAACAAGAAAAGTGCACAGACCATCCTTACGACACAAAATACCTTTTGAACTGCAAACTGTAACTTAGCACGTTAACTCCTTTGAGGTCTTTCATTTTCCCACTGCACCTCGAGATCTACCCAAGCCTTGTTATCCACTATTCCGAGTCTTAAATTAAGATAAAATATTAAATTAATATAAAATATTAAATTAATATAAAATATTAAATTAATATAAAATATTAAGATAAAATGTTACTCTTTTATTCTTAAAGCTAAAATGAAACTGATATTAGAACTTATCGTTGCCATGGATATGTTTTAACAAAACTATTTTACAGCCAAACAAAACTCAGTTTTTAAACCTTTTGTATTTTTATAATTGTTGCAATCATGAGCCTTTTGATAAACTATGTTCTTTGATGTATTTGATTAATTAGTCCAAAATAAATACAACCATTTGAGTAACTAACAGACTGATTTACATATATGGGATATAAATTATTTTCAAATTCCGATTCAGATAGGGAGTTGAAATTTGGCATACTAATAGATTTAAACGTGAAAGTAAAGGGAATAAAGCTGGAATGTAAAATGTACTATATTTATGTTTAAGTAAAAAAATCATTTAATTTTTTACGTGATCTTGGTTGTTTAATTGATGATTGTTGTGCAGCAGCACTTAATATTTTGTATATTATGTAACCTTATATGAATGTATTTTTTATACTGCTGTAAAATCAAATTTAATTAAATTTTAAAATAATGTTTATATGATAAAAATGACGTAATATTCCACAATGAATATAAGTGTGAAAAGTGAATTTTTAATACAAATATATTTATAAAACTAACATAATGGATTTGAATTTAAAATTATTTCGCCGAAAGGACTTGTACAAAGAGAGTACAATAGAATAAGGCTCAATGTGAGACAATGTGAATATAGGATTATATTACTGGATAAAGGAGCCATCTACAGACAATTTCCACCCGACCTTTGTACGCAAGTGAAAATAATCCGACTTCTTCCATTCAATTAGTTATATTATTATATTGTAAAAAAAATTATTTTTTATATTTTTTTTATTATTTTTCAATTACAATCTTAATTTTTTTCGTTTTAAAGCCGTAACTCTCTCTCGAAGTCTACGTGATGCTATTTTGCAATGAGTTATAATCGTACTTGAAAATGCACTCAATATCGTCCTGGTGTGTTTAAGTAATAATTTTGGAATATATATCTGATAATTTACATTTTCTATATCCAGTACTGTAACATACAAGTAAGTGAAAAACCATATATTTTAAATATACAAAGCAGTTATTTTAATTTTTGTATACATATAACCTAAAAAACAACAACATAATCTGCACATACATTTTTCATGCGTTAAAATCTGACTTAATATTGACTTGTACATTTACATGAATGCCATATTAGCTTGATTTCCTAAAACGAGTTTGTAATATTTGAAAGAAATCTGGTGTAAATCGACAAACTTAAATAAATGAAAAAAGAGATGTAAAACTATTATTAGTATTTACTTTTCAGTTAGAGGGAATTTATTTTTATATACACCCCTTACTTAATCCAAAACTTCAATGTGAAATAGCATAAATTACATTTTAATTTTGCGTTTAACATAACTCTTCATTAAATGTCTTAAGGGTTTTTAGGGTAAGAACAGATTGTTGAATACACTCGAAACATTAATAAAACATGGAACATCTTTGATAACTCCTTGACATTAGAGTATTCCTATAATTAATGCCGCCCCGCCCACTTGACTCTTGACGATACAAGACATTATTGGAACATGTTCAAATCGCACTCTCATTACAGAATCAGACGAGAGTAATTTAAGTACAAGTTTTAAGTAATGTGTGTTGGCGTGTTGTACAATTACGTTGAATATCACAGTGTCATCCATATAGATATATTTTATTTAATATCTAGAACTACTGTAGGTCTTGTAAACCAAAAAGTCATATATCCGATCTTAATAAGGTGACTTCGTGGTAATTGTATAAAACATTATTGAAACTATTTTCATAAGATTAAATAAAAATCTTTAAAGTAGAATATACAAGAAATTTTTAAGGAAAAAGTTTGGAAATGATTTACAGAGAAAAGGTTTTGTGATTTTTATTAATTTTTACGGAAGGCATTTAATGCACATTTACGGATTTTTAGATTGTTTCTACTATTCAAAGCATACAGTTTCTTTTAAAATTTCCAACAAACTATAATTTTGTTCACTTTGTGTAACGTTTCATCAACAGCTGGTGTTCCGGTGTCAGCAGACCGCGAGTTGACCTTGCCTTATCAAAGGTCACCGGCGCGGCGGCGCGGCGCATCGCCTGTGAGATCTGCACTGGTAACGAACAACCTTCCACTTGGCCAGCCGTTGAAAGACTCCAACACAAACTTATGGCTGGTGGATTGGCGTCATACGTCATCAACCGTGATGTTGGCTTTGTGTGAACTGGGGTGAATACTACTCCACATCATCTGAGATTACCTGAGAAAAACATTTGAAAAGATCAACTGAGGTATATTAAAAATATACTTTAAAATATAAAATAGTCACCAATATTATTTTTTAATAATAGACTATTAAGTATAAAATTATTAGCCCAGTTTAAATTCTCTAAAACAAATATATAATAATTTTAAATTGAAAACTCAAAAAATCCAATAAATATGTTTAATTTTTGGTTAGGCCTTTCATTATCAAAGATAACATCTTCAGACCAATACAACTGAACAAAATTTCTAATAGCTGTATATAAATTTATAGTTTTGTATAATTTATTATAGTACAATAGCAAAATTGTAAAGTTTTATAAAGTCAAATCCATCGTTTGTTTAAAGATAAATTGTAACACCTGTTAATTTAATCATATGTTTTATATACAGCTATTAGAAATTTTGTTCAGTTGTATTGGTCTGAAGATGTTATCTTTGATAATAAAAGGCCTAACCAAAAATTAAACATATTTATTGGATTTTTGGAGTTTTCAATTTAAAATTAATATATATTTTTCCAATAAGAAGGGGTTTCCAAAATGATCTCTAAAACAGGTTTACATTCGTGAAAAATTATGCGGTAACTCAATAAAAATATTGAAACAAGTTTCATTACACATTCGTGTGAAACGAGAGGTTTCTATACAACTGTTGTAAAGCTTAAGTATTTCTTTTCCTCTCTAGAAGGAAAAAGAATAATTTGGAGAATAGGTTATCGGCAGTTTTCTGTTTTAATGTAATGGTCAAATTGAGGCAATAGCAGACAATCAACTGACATTTAAAAAAGCAATAGCAAAATGGATTGCCTGTTTCACAAGCAAGTTGTAAAATTAGCATTTTCCATGTTGATACATAAATAAACTAAGCATTATGGCTAAAAATATATTTCATGCCAAGGGAATAAAAATTAAGTAATTTTCGAAACTCGGTATTACGACCTCGGTTCTACACCTTGGCCTTGTACTAAAAACTTTTAGACCCTGGTGAGGAAATAAATTTTGATTAGTGATGCATAAATGATTCAATGATTTTGTTTAGATGCTTAGTGCTTTTGTATGCCTTCCTTGACTTGAGTACTTACTTTATGAGTTACCACCTTGTCTTGAGTTATCTTTAATGTTGTTGGAAGTAATTTGATAAAGTATATCATGTTTAAGGCAATTTTAACCTTGAGTGTTTACGTGGGTCCTGGGGTGTTCACAGTATTTAGCTTTACATCCCACCTTGCCGTATTCTGTATTTTTGCTCTCACTACTAATGGTAGCCTACTGCGAAAATTCGTAATTCCCTCACCTTTACAATATTTTTCTTCTAATTGTTTAATAAGAAAATTTGTTATAGCAAACTTATTTTGCATTAAAGCAATTGACAACATATTTATGGATGATAAATTAACATTTCACACTACATCTCTAACGTCAGGAGTTACACAGGATGTCTTGGTGCGGAGTCACGGGCGCGGCCGAGGATTCGTCTGGGTTCGGTGTAGGGACGTGACTATCTTCAGTTGCTACCTCACACCCAACGAGGCCGTCCAGGACTTTCGCGACAAGATAGATAGCCTAGAGGAGTGCGTTCTCGGCACCACCGGGCATGTCGTCGTTGGTGGCGATTTCAACGCCAGGGCCGTCGAGTGGGGAATGCCCTCTACCAGCTCCCGGGGGAAATACATCCTGGATTTCATCGCCAGGGCCGGTCTTGTCGTCCTCAACCAGGGCGACACACCTACTTTTCGGCGCCCCGGGCAGAGAGGCACGATCCCTGACGTCACCTTTGCGTCTGAGTCGCTCCTTCCGAGGATCTCTGGCTGGAGGGTTGTCGAGGACTACACGGGTAGCGACCACCAATACATCGTGTTTGACCTGCATGATCAGGCAAATCGTCGAGTTTCCGCATCTCGGGAAGGGCCACGCCGGTGGAACACCAACAAACTGGACGTGGTCAAGTTCACCGAAGTCATCTCTCGGGGAGCGCAGGGGAATCCTGGTGAGGCTGGAGCCGAGGCACTAGTAACATCCACGATGGAACTTATCGTCTCGGCCTGCGACCAGTCTATGCCGCGAAGGAAACCCCGACGCGACAAACAACCCGTTTACTGGTGGACTGAAGAGATTGCGGAACTCAGAAGAACATGTTTAAGAACTAGACGAGCCGCCACTAGAGCGAGAATTCCCGCAGACAGAGTTCGTAAGTCGGAGGCCTATAAAGCTGCGAGAAAATCTCTCCGCCAGGCGATCAACAGGAGCAAGGCGAATAGCTGGAGGAGACTTCGTGACGACGTTGATTCCGACCCGTGGGGCCTGGGTTACAAACTTGTAACACAGAAACTCGGCGCCCGCTCTCCACCTTCCATCATGGAGGGCGCCACCATGGGAAGGATCGTCGCTGCGTTGTTTCCTGAACATCCACAGCGACCGCCGGTTGACTTCGGACGGGTAGAGGACGTTCCACTTTTCACTTTCGAGGAGCTGGAAACCTCCGTTCTCTCCCTGAAGAGCAACAAGGCTCCTGGCCCGGATGGGATTCCCAGTGAGGCTTTAAAGAAAGTATTTTTAATCAACGCTGACTTGTTGTTGAGAATGTACAATGCCTGTTTGGTAGAAGGGGTGTTTCCGGCTCCCTGGAAAACAGCCAGGCTTGTACTGATCAGCAAGGGCAAAGGTGATCCCGAGCTGCCGTCGTCCCACAGGCCTCTCTGCATGTTGGACACGGCTGGGAAGCTGTTCGAGAAGCTGATCCGTTCCCGCCTGACTTCTGCCGTGGAAGCTGCCGGGGACTTATGCCCCCGTCAGTACGGCTTCAGAAAGGGACGGTCAACGATCGACGCTGTCACCGAAGTTCAGAGAGCTGTGGAGAGAGCCGCGAGCCACAACCATTTCTCCCGCCGAGTAGTGCTTCTTGTTACGCTTGATGTCAAGAATGCCTTCAACTCGGCGAGGTGGGTCGATATGTTGGATGCGCTTCGCAACACCTTTCGTATTCCTGCATATCTGTTGCGGCTCGTCGAGGATTATCTACGCTCTCGAAGCCTGATTTATGACACGAGGGACGGAACGCGGACGATGGAAGTCACTTCTGGTGCCGCACAAGGTTCAATACTCGGCCCGGATCTCTGGAACGTTGCCTATGACAGCCTTCTGAGGTCCGAGATGCCTGAGGAAACCACTTTGGTTGGGTACGCCGATGACGTCGCAGCTCTCATTGCTGCACGCAACGTTGAGCTGGCCCAACTGAAGTTGAACCGAGTTATGCGGGTGGTCAACAACTGGATGTCCGATCACGGTCTCTCACTTGCTCTCAGTAAGACGGAGATCGTGATTCTTACGAAGAAGAGGATCGACACCGTCGTCCCGTTTCGAGTGGGAAGGGAGGTGGTCACATCAACTCGTGCCGCCAAATACCTCGGGGTTATGGTGGACACCAAGTTAAGCTGGAGGGATCAGATCTTCCGTACGGCGGACAAGGCCGCTAAGGTAGTGACTTACCTTAGTAGGCTGATGGCCAATGTCGGGGGTCCCCGATCCAGCAGAAGACGTCTGTTGATGTCCGCGGTCCAGTCCGTGCTTCTTTACGGGGCAGAGGTGTGGGCAGGCGCTCTAGATAAGGAGTGCTACAGGTTGCGACTCGCCCGGGTTCAGCGTCAAGCTGCGCTCCGGGTGTGTTCCGCCTACCGGACAGTGTCCGAGCCTGCCGTCCTGGTGGTCGCCGGAGTCATCCCTGTCAAGCTCTTGGCAGGGGAGAGGAAAGCGATTTATCAGAGACAAGGCGAGATCGGCAAGGACACGGCAAGAACAGAAGAGCGCTCCCGAACCTACCAGCAGTGGCAACACAGCTGGGAGCACGACACCCGAGGACGATGGACTGCGCGACTTATCAAGCAGGTCCAACCATGGGTGGAACGGCGGCATGGGGAGGTGGACTACTACCTGACCCAATTTTTGACAGGTCACGGCTATTTTCGGTCGTACCTGAACCGTATGGGAAAGACCGGTTCACCGGACTGCATTTATTGCCCGGGTGTTCCCGACGATGCGGAACACACATTCTTCCGCTGTCCCTGTTGGGAAGGGCCCCGCCTGGAGGCCACACAAATCTTTGGTGCATTTTCGGTGGACTCGGTCTGCCAAAAGATTTTGGAGGATGAGGGCAACTGGGATTGTTTGTCACAGTTCGTCCGGGGCATCCTCCTGGAAAAGAAAACCGATCTGGACCGTGAAGTGGCCCAGATCCCTTGATCGAGCGGCTGGATAAGGAGCGAGCCCCACGGGCGTAAGCCAAATTTAGGCCTAGCCTGACGTAATGTGACAAACAATTCCAGGTTAGATTCCTAAAGAGTAGAGGAGGTTTTTTAGTGGGTAAACTCGTTTTTAGGGGAGCCCCACACTACAGGCTGGCCACCTGTGTGCGTAATGCATTTTTCCGCCTCTCCCTCAAAAAAAAAAAAAAAAAAAAAAAACGTCAGGAGTTGCTATTCACAAAGGCAAAAGGAGAGAGAGAAATAGAAAGTTCATGACCTTTTGAACTCAGTGTCAAGGTTTACATGTTTCTTCGTAGTTGTTTTATCATGAGGATTTTCTAAAATTATAAAACACAGTTATATAGGTTTAGTATAGGTTTAGTATAGGTTTAGTACAGGTTTAGTATAGCTAATTTTATATTTTATACTTTAGACATGCTTCATTAATTAGAAAAATCCTTAGAAGCAATGAATCGGGTGGAAGATAATTAGATAATGAACAATATTATCGTGTAGATAAAATAGCGTGTATTTACATTTGATAAAAAAGTAAATGAGAAAATTATGAAGTTGCATTAATAACACCTAAATAATGTATAAAATTATAATTGAAGTAAGTGTTTATTATCGTATTTACATTTCTGGGTAGCTGAGAGGCTTAGAGCTCGACTGTGATTCCGATTGTTGCCGATTCAATCCTGAAAAATAGTAGGTTTATCATGGTTCGAAACTGGACCCAGCTATCCTTGTCATTGGTCTACAAATAATTATCCTGAAAAGTGAATTTAAAAATCAATAATTCTTCATTGTTGTTGAATTAGCTGCTACTATTTATCAGTAACAATGCTACACCTTTATTTGAATAAATAAAATACATTAACCCACCTTAAAATCACCTTGAAATATGCATCTTAGAGATAGTGTGTTTTTCAAGAAAAGTATAGTTTAGCTTTATTATTCTTACATGTTGTACTATATAAGTACAGCATGTAAATAACAGGTAATTAGTGGAAGTATACTTTAAATAATAAATAGCATAATTACTGAACTTTAACTTCTGCTCTAGAGTGAATATACTGCCTCACTTTTTTACAATTGGTTTTATTTGTAATACCGTCAAAAAATTTTTACACCAAAAATATTAGACATTTTTGTATTATATTGCGATTGAAAATGTACCAGAGTCCAGCCACAATGGCTTTGAAAGTTCTCATGTTATTCTTATGTAACAACGATTCATAACACGGATGATTCCTTGAGCATTTATTATTTTTTGAACTGATAGTCAACATGCATTCATCAGAATGCAGCTTTTATAACGGGTTGATTTTCATTAAAGCCTTAAATCTTACCATTTATACTAGATTGGAGTAGGAAGAGCAAACAAGAAAGCTTATATTTTTATATTATATATAAAAAACTAAATGTTTTTATTTTGAAAGTGATGGTTGATTTTGCTTGTTGGTTTTTATTAACTTTTGTTTAATAGACTATTAAGTTATTATCATGGTAAACAGACTATTAAGTTTACAAATACATTTACTAATAGTGACCTCTGCATTTAAGAATTTCTTATGACTCCTTGTGGACTGTCACCCCTTGAAAATTTAACGTCAATAATAATTTTGGGTAATATAATTTAAAATCCTAAATGAATTTCCAAAATTTTACTTTTAGTACATAAATACTTTTAAAAACATTATATTATCGTGTCCTAACTTTTTTCCATCGTATTGAAAAAACCTCATCGGACTTTTATCATATTTTACTTTATTTTTATATTGTGTTTTAAAGGTTAAACTACTAATTATTTTTTGTTACAATACTGAATTTAAAAAGGTTTTTAAAAGATGCAATGACGACTTTTCATCAAAAAACGTATTACACCCCTATCGCAACGACACTTTTTGACAAACGTAAAAACGTTTGGATTTTATCATTTGTTTATTTTCCATTGCTACTTCGTTGTTTTGAAGGCAATCTATATGAACCATGTTAAAAATTACAATTTTATAAATCAATAATAGACAAAAATTATTTTTCCTGGTACTGAGGTGGTTTCTAAACTTATTTTTACAATTTATTACATAAAAATTAATATAACAATAAACATCCTTGAAACTTAATCTACTATTATTACATGTAGGAAATGGGCCTACATGGACCTCAGTGGTCTGTGCGTAGGCCCGAGTAAAGGCAAGTAGGCAAAATATACCCGCTAGATTCCGAAATCCATGGAAAGTAAAAAGCCATAGACACTTCTTGTATTAAAGAATATAATAGAATTCGTAGGAAGCACAGTTCAACAGCTAGTATAAAACAAATTTAAAAGTATTAAAATGAAAACACCAGGAGACGGTCTACATACATTTCTCAACAGCGTGACGTGCGACACACGTCATCCTCAAGCAAAATTCTTGCATGATAAACAAAAGAAATGTCTAATGACTTCTTTTTTACTACAAAACCCCTTATTTTTGTAAACACTGAGCAAGTTCATCGTGGCAAGAGGACTCTCAAGAGAGAGCTGCACGATCTTGACATTAGTATGTTTTTACCAGGCCAGTAATTATCATAGAATATCTTTAAAACGCTCCAACCTCAACTGAACAATTATCTTTTAAAATATAAAATTCTAAAGAACAGCAACGTATTACAACTGTGATATTATAAGTGTAATACGATCCTTATGCCCTGCTACCAAATCGCATGGATAGAGACTATGGCGTTTTTAATATTTATGAAGCCATATATCAATAAGACGGGTTTTCTTCTACTCTCTGGGATATAAAAAAATCTTTAAAAATTTTACTATATATTTCTTTAAGAAAACCTAAGCACCTTAAATAGTTCTAAATAGTTTTTGAATAACTACAAAAATATTCTTGTGAAAATGCATTTAAAATTAATGGTTTTTCTTAGGTAAATTTGTAGAGTTTTAAATAAGATTTTAATAAAACTATAGAAAATATACAAAAAATAACAAAAAGGTGTTTGAAGGTATGGCATTAGGCCTATAACCTTTTCTTCAGAAAACCTTGGAAAAATGATTACACACCGTTAAAGGACTTTAGATTCAGGTAATTTATATAATTTGTTTTATATTGTTTGTTAGCCTATTTGTTTTATAAATATTTGTGTAACACGAATGAAAAATCGAATGAATTTTCGTGAAGTGAACACCGAGTCACTGGATCACTATTATTATAGAAAAAGGATTAAGTTGCTTTATTAAAGTAAAAAATAGATTTTTTAAAGGTTCAAGCCTCTTTCAATGTTCTTGTTTAGGTGCATAACCAAAACAGGTTCACTGACAAGGGTTAAGGTGACTTGAGCCTTTTTATAAAAAAAAAACTTGTAGAGAAAACATGTAAGTAGTATGGCGTTTCTATAAAAAATTGATATGTAATTTTATACAGTAAACTCCCTCTTAACCGGTCACCTTTTAACCGGTTGCGCTTCATCCAGCCCACCCTGACACAAAATAAACATCTTTTAAACCACCCTTTTTTTCATCTTAACGTCGTTTTAGCCGGGAACGTTTTCTTATCTACTGTATCATTCAATTCAACGTTATATAATATTAACTATCTTAAATTAATTATAATGCTTCATTGTGTGCTGCTTATCAGTATCACGATGACATACATTGAGAATAGGTTACAGTACCTGTTAGTGTACTGCCTTGTGATTCTTGTACTCCAATAACGGACAAGGGCCTGAGTCGAACCCTGGCACCTTACATGTGCACACAACTGATTTTCGTTAAGTAGGCCTACTGGTTTTATTAGTTCGTGTCCGTGTTTTAAATGTCGTTATTAATGTATTTTTTAAATGTGTTAGTTTTTTTTATTTGTTACGTAATCATCCTAGGAATATGTTGTTTTGCAAGGTTTTTGTGTCATTTGATGATGATGTTTTAACATCGAAACGCGCACAGTCCGTTATTTGAGTACAAAAATCACAAGGCGGTAACAGGTATTGTAGCCGATTCACAATTTAAATTATAATGCGTTTGGACCCGCTATCCAGTAGACCACACTAATGAAACGTATTATTAGTAGTTTAGTTTACCCTTGGATTTCATGAGTTTCGTATGTTAGTTATAAATAATATACAGTAATATATTTAGAGATATTTTACAGTCATCGTTGCACTCAGGCTATACAAAATATTGTTGATTCGAATTTTTAAATGTACATCGGTTTAACCGGCCAATTTATCCGGCCTTGGTCAGGTCCCGAAATGGTGGATTAAGAGGGAGTCTACTGTATTTCATTTTTGTTCTATTATGAATAATAATATGATAATAGTAATCCTCTTTATGTCGTGAAAGTGTTTGCGGAATAAAATAGCAATTCCTCCGTTACCAGAAACTGGTTGTTGACTATCTCACCTTTAAGTCACATGTTTCTAATAATAGTTTATTTATTTGAGTACGCTTTGAATGAGAAAAAAAAACAATAATATGCAGTAGTCCTATAAGGCATGATTTGTTATGGCTACTGTAAAAGTAAAGACAAGCAAACAATACATTTTTCTTAAAGTTGTTTATATTGTAACATATTGTAGACTGTGTATTTAATTTAATTCTAACTAATATCTAAGAACTTACAGTGACGAACCCATTATTAGATGACATATAACGAATAAAAAAAGGCAGTTTATCAACAAAATCTCAGAGACAATCACACTTTGGTATGACCTTTTGCACTTCTTGCTTACAGGGAGTTTTGCCAGTCACACCGGCCTCGACTTTTAACACGACTCAGAGCCATAAAGCAAAACTCTGGAGATAGCCGTAGAGGCCGTAAATAAAAGCAAATGGCCTCAAACTACAGAAAACGCTCGTCAATATCTGCGGATTCCGACCTTTCGGTAATACTCTGGGACCGCATGAATCATTCAAAATTGTGCTGACCGAGAAAAACGAGCTTTGGTCCTCATTGTAAACAATGTGCTTTGTTTCATTGACTTCATCCAACTCATTGACAGTTGAGTTGTGAGTTTGCTCAGTTGAGTCAAAGAGGTTGAGTTTATGCTATTGGTGTTTCAAAGTTAGATACATTTTAATTAATATTTTTAGAGATATAATAATCATAATTTATTCAACCTAAAGATTACAATGTTGTTACATGGTTTCATATTATATAAAGGTATTACAAAAATTATCATACTCAAAATAAGTACTGTGTCATGTTTACAATTCATAGAATAATTTATAATAACAAAAAATATTTTACAATCTGTTCACATAGAAATATAAAACCAATAAACTTTTGGCGATACACTACCCTCTAAGGCAATGCCTGTTATGAGGGTAGGTTCACAATTATTCAACTTAAAAATGTAAAGGAACCTCAAACCGTAATTCATGGTAAAGTTATAATATTTTACAAATTATGCATACAAACAAAGCGTAGGCTAACAATAAAACCACTAAGTAAATTGTCTAATCTTACACTAATTGAGAAAACTGAACACTGACTAAGGTATAGTGTATGTATAATGGGTTAGTTTACATGTTACATAAACATTTTTTACAATATTTAATATTTAACAGGGAAATGTAAAAAAGACAAACAAGGCTGTCAAGGCTCAATAACCACTCTTTCAGTTTCTTTGAAGAAAACTTTTTTGGACAAATTTTCAAATTTATAGGCAACTTAATTAACATTCGAGGTGCTACAAAATCAAACGTTCTTTAAAAAGAACTTGACATAGGTTTGACAAATAGCAAATTGTTTACATTTCTTAGCTTTTGTTTTTGATTGTTTGTGTTAACTATAAAATTACCACTAATTTTAAAGAACATATTTAAAACCAAGAAATCTAAAGAACACCTGGTGCATAGAGGGTGTTGCATGTCTTGACCCCTACCTTCTCTTTCTTTTATTTTAGATTCCTTGTTTAAAATTTTAAAAACATACGAATATTTGAGAGGAAATATTCTTAGTTCTTTGATTAGGGGAAAAAAGACTCAAATATGTTTTTGTGTTGATTAATCTTTCTTATAGAAGGGCCTAAAATATATCATAAACTGATTTTATTTTGTTGGTAACTGATTAAAAATAAAATCAATGGGGAATATGAAAATACAGTGCGTGTACTAGTGCCGATGATATGTATATATTTATTGATCACCTTGATTATTATAATATTCAACTATTGGCATCAAGGCATCAAAAATGTTCTAAACTGGAACCTTTATATTTGAAACCCCGATGCTATCATAGAGATTAGCCACCCACACAATTACACAGTATCTTTTCGTAAATTTAAACATCAGCACTGTAATTAACATGTATATTTATGAACTAGCCAATTATGCAATCAAGAACTTGGTAAACTCCACCCTCAATAAAGACATACACTCCTTCAACACTAGGAGTAAAAATCATTTAAGTTTCCAATTTTT
Organism: Neoaliturus tenellus; assembly: GCA_030545055.2. Taxonomy (NCBI): domain Eukaryota; kingdom Metazoa; phylum Arthropoda; class Insecta; order Hemiptera; family Cicadellidae; genus Neoaliturus; species Neoaliturus tenellus. The sequence continues at coordinate 73,991,320 of CM061532.1, read as the reverse complement.
GCAGACTCAGTAAGTCGTTGGGCAGCCATATTGTTCTCTCTAAGAAAGTACATAATAAGCTGTACAACCACATTGCCATGTATCCTGCTGATAAGTTCTTGAAGAAACTAAACAATTGGTTGGTCAAAAACCCTTTTTATAACATCAACGAATTTTTTGAATGCAAAGAAATAATATTGTAATTTTGCTAAGGAGGCCAATTATTTCTTTTATATTACTGTCTTGAACATTTCATATTTATATTGTATTATCTGGCTAGTTACCACACCACACCACACCAATGTATTTTTAGCCTTTTCTGTATTAACCGGATACTGATAAGTGTTGTTGAACTTATTAACCAGACAATGTTTTTACTGCTACTGACTCTTGTCCATGCATGTATTTGCCGATGACAGTAAATATATTCATTATTCATTGATTAGGACGTACGATAGTAGGTCGCTTTGATACACAGTACAAATTAGTGTAGGGGCATATGTTAATAATATATAGGAAAGTTTGTGGGATTTTGAATGAAGGAATTGTATGATTGGTGGCGATAGATATTCAATGACATGTAGAATCGTGTACTACCGGGTGTTTTGTCTGAAAGTGTGGCCGAGCTGGTGTATGACGTCATACTTTCAAAATGGCCGCTTACGGTGACATTGATGCCTTTCTAGCGCTATAACTTCTTTACAGTTGATTTTATGAAAATTTTTTGAAAGTTGTTTTTATTTATAACAAGACAAGGAACAAAAAGGGAAATCCAACTTGAGGAACATGCCGCCATTTTGAAAAAATGGCCGCCATCGTGAATCTCGCCCTTTGTGTTTTATATTAAAGCATAAAACCACTCCTAAATTTGATAAAACCGTGCAGTTTTCTGCCGATAATTTAAGAAGTGTGTGCAAGAAGTACTGCATTTTGACTGGGTAATAATGTTTAGCCGCCATCTTGGATCCGGCATCTAGGATAAGGTAATAGAAAAAAATTTTAAACATAGTGTTGTGGCACATCATTTCACACTGTATTTTCATGCTGACTGCATTTCCGAAGTCCGTTTTTTAATACATTTATTCATTTTCGGGATATAATCAAAATACTATTCTTTCTTGTACATTTCTTATGGACATTTTGAACTTAAATTAATATTTAGGATAATTTTTCTAATAACTCCAGTTCTAGTCTAAATATGCAGTTCATTGAAGTCTTAAAGCACTGTAAGGACTTCAATTAGAGTTATTAATAATTTAAATTAGTAAATAGTTAACAATTGACCAGCAGACAAATGAATATTTTTCTATTTCGACAGTGTAGCCAACATGTAAAACTAAATATCAATAAACACATTGTTGAAACTGACTCTAAAATTTTGATGCATGGGTCAAAATGTTTGTTAATTTATTAATCTAAACTTTATTAATTTATAATTTAACATTCATTTGAGCTATAGCTATTAAAAATTGTACATGTTCAGGATAAGTCATAATCATCTATACATACCAACATTTGTAATTTAATTAATTTTATGCTTTAATGACAGATTTTAGGCTCATAACTCAACTATAATTCAACCAATTTAAATGATTAATAACTCTAATTGAAGTCCTTACAGTGCTTTAAGACTTCAATGAACTGCATATTTAGACTAGAACTGGAGTTATTAGAAAAATTATCCTAAATATTAATTAAAGTTCAAAATGTCCGTTAGAAATGTACAGGAAAGAATAGCATTTTGATTATTCTCGAAAATTAATAAATGTATTAAAAAACGGACTTCGGAAATGCAATCAGCATGAAAATACAGTGTGAAATGATGTGCCACAACACTATGTTTAAAAAATTTTTAAATTACCTTATCCAAGATGCCGGATCCAAGATGGCGGCAGAAAATTATTACCTAGTCAAAATGCAGTACTTACCTACCTTAAATTATCGGCAGAAAACTGCACGGTTTTATCATATTTATTAGTGGTTTTATGCTGTAATATGAAACACAAAGGGCAAGATTCACGATGGCGGCCATTTTTTCGAAATGGCGGCATGTTCCTCAAGTTGGACTTCCCTTTTTGTTCCTTGTCTTGTTATAAATAAAAAACAACTTTAATCATTTTTTCATAAAATCAACTGTAAATAAGTTATAGCTCTAGAAAGGCATCAATGTCACCATAAGCGGCCATTTTGAAAGTATGACGTCATACACCAGCTCGGCCACACTTTCAGACAAAAAACCCGGTAGTACACGATTCTACATGTCATTTCCTATCTATCGCCACCAATCATACAATTGCTTCATTCAAAATCCCACGGAATTAAATATGCCCCAGAACTACATGATCCATATTATTGATTCGAATATTTAAATGTACATCGGCATTCAATTCAATATACCTGAATAGTACCTGAATGTTACTAATGTCATATCGTATTAGTCACCAAGTTATTGCGGTATTAAAATTTTACATATTTTACCATTTACCACTATTTTACCACTATTATTTATCACTATATTATTATTTTACCACCATTTACCACTATTATCTGAGATTCAACTCAAATGTGAAAAAATTGAGTACTTTTCATTTCTAAAAGCACGACCTTACTTAATCGAACGGTAAGGTCCAATAAGCCTGAAAATAATCATTTATACTATAAACCAGGATGATATTAATCGAATAAAAATATCTACTTAAAGTTTTTTTTTGTTTTTTTTTTGAGAGTATACATTTGCATGTGTACTCAACAAAGCAACTCTATCTATTGTCAATTGGAAATATAGTTTGTGATTAGAAAGTTGTTCAATAACAGGAAAATCACCTCTAGTATCCATTTGAATCACTATCGAGTCCCACATTCTACATGGAGACATTGCGGTACTATGGCTGAGAAGGCCACTGGTAGTTCAAGGCTCCACGCAGAGGTTCAAATGTCAACGGGAGATGTTCCTGATGAACCGTTATGTAACTGACGAGGATAGCCGTTTGTTTCGTAATTGTAGTCAGTTTACTGTTTCTGTCGACTTTTCACAACACTGCAATTAGGACTTAAGTGTAGTTGATTAGAAATTTAACCCTAACCGGTCAACAAATAACGACAGAAAACAATTATATTTTAAGGGCCTCTATGACAAACCGTTAATTGTACTAAAACCTTACCCGAATCTCTGTAAAACCTATTGACTTAGCAGGTTATTGTGATCTTAGATACTAAGATACTTTCTTGAAACACCGACGCACTTTATGGTGCGTATTTCAAGGTGAGTATGACTGAAGGGAGATAAGCTTTGCTACTAACAAATAGCAGCTGATGCATTTGTCAGGATCATGATTAATCTCTAAAGACAGCTTGATACAGTATCAAACCATAAAAAGCGCCAACGTTTTTCAGGATCTAACCGCAAACTTTATTTTCAAAGGCGAGCCCTTTAACCTCTCAGCTACTCAGCCAGTCTTAGTGTGAACTAACTGGACCATCATAAAACGCAATTAGAATTAGCTAGGAAGAGATCCAAACTTAATACCACCAGAGCTGCAACGAAAAAATGTTTATATCGAACCTCTTCATAGAGAGTGTGTGACACTATTTTACAAGAAGATTATTGATGAGATTAAATCCATTAGATAATAGAAAATGTCTTGTTAAACCAAATACAAATTTGTTTAAACATATATCTCTCTTGTAGAGAAATCGGTTAGGTTTTATAAATTTTTACTTTAATCAACAAATGACCTTTTCTTAATTTAGATAGTGTCTCTCATTCAGCACACAGCTGATAGCTAAGGCAGTCGCGAGGAGCAGGCGGAACCGGAAATGATAACGCGATAGTGTTGACGCGACGCCGCGCCTCGCCGTTCATAATCCAGCCGCTGCTGTGTTTCCTCATTACTTCAGCTATTACACGATAACTCTGGGTAAAAGGATTGTCTTTCTTCCTCAGCTTACAATACCGTATCACTGGGAGTGTTAGACCTAGTGTAAACAATTTTAGTGATAGTTACAAATTATTTTTCTTTAGAAGCCAAATGGAAACATAAACATAATTGTGACAGCACAGAAGTAATGTACAATAAAATTAATAAAATAGTGGCAGTTGACTTTAATCTTTAATATTGTTATAAGTTTATTGTCAGTAAGAGACTAATAAAGTCGACATTTATTATGCTGCAGAATGTACGTTATGGATTTTAGAACTTCCTCGATTGAAATTTGTACTCAATACAATATAATAACTAAATAATAAGAACTCAATAAAATCGATGAAAAAACAAGAATAACAAGTGAAATAATAACTCAACAATAATAATAGGCCTAATAATAATATAGGCTAAAGAGTTGTTTTTGCAGATCATTATATAGCTTAATATTGTTGTATTAATGATAATATAATACTCTCTGGCTCATAATATGATCTAATAAATGCACTCAGATATATTTATTTTAAATTATTATATCGTATTTTCATTTCATAAAATATAACCAATAATACCGTTCACAGATACAGAAATTAAAACAAACTATGGAAGTCGAATGCTATCAAACGAGCAATAAAAACGATTAAATGGAATCTGATGGCAATAAATAAGTGCAAATTACACATTTATCCCTAGCGACTGCATCGTCTGTGTGTGCCACTGTAACATGGCCACCTGTGTGTGTGTGTGTGTGTGTGTGTGTGTGTGTGTGTGTGTGTGTGTGCAGGAAATTCAGAACGAATTGCAATACCATTTAATTGCACAATATGGCATAGCCAATTTGAGCTAATTAGCATGACTTTAATAGATGCGGTATAATAAAGTCCCTCCTGTATACTAATATAGACCATTCTTCTTGTTTGCTTGGTTTTAGCGAATTTCCCTACAGGGAATACGTTATTACGGTAGTAACCATGGTAAGACCTAAGCCCGGGACCATGTTATTTTTTTCATTTTAAGGTCCCAAAAGCCAAAAACACCATTTGTTGAATTTCATATATATATATATATATATATATATATATATATATATATATATATATATATATATATATATATATATATATATAAGTAGATAGTAATATGGGGTTCCTGGCTCACTTTGGATACTCAAAGAAAATCAAACAAATTTCACAGTTTTTTTATACAATTATGTAATATTTTTACCTTTTTTGGCCAATTTTTTGCATTTGTCAAATTGTCTTAAAAAATATGCAAATTTAATGAAATTTTTAACAAATATGCCAAAATTTTTATAAAATTTCCTACTAAATAAAATTTTTTTAAAAACAAGTAAAATTATCACATTTTATAGAGTATATTTTTAATAAAATTAGTAGTTGACTTTTCATAGGTCAATTTAAGTTTTCTAGAGTATTTTTTCAATAAAATTAACAGTTGAATTTTTATAAGTTAATTTAAAATTTTAATAGTATTTTTTCAATAAAATTTGACTAAAATAGTGATAATTTTGATTATACTATAATTAATTTGTATAATATTATTTTTGATTATACTCAAGTATTTTTTAAATTTTTATGAATATGAATTGAAAAAAATAATTTGTATATTTTTTTTATATAAATGGAAAAGAAATGTACAAGATGTAAATTGTATAAAAATGAAACTCAATATTATAAATGTAATAAAAATAAGTTACATTCAAAATGTAAAGAATGTGATAAAATTTATGAAAAAGAATTATTTGATAATATTAAAATAGAAGAAAAAACTGAAAAGAAATGTACAAATTGTAAAGAAACAAAAGATATATCAAATTATTATAACAAGTATTGTAGTAAAGATAGAAAACAGGCATTTTGTAAACAATGTATTAGACAAATGTTGTTAAAACCACAGTTGTGTGAATGTGGAAGAGAAATTAAATATCTTTATCACTATCCAAAACATTTGGAAACTAAAATTCATAATAAAAATATTGAGAAATTAAAGAGTTAAATAACTAAAATAATAAAAAATTTACTAGTTTTAAAAAAAATTAATTTTATTGAAAAAATACTCTAGAAAACTTAAATTGACTTATGAAAAGTCGACTATTGATTTTATTGAAAAAATACTCTAGAAAACTTAAATTAACTTGTGAAAAGTTGACTATTGATTTTATTGAAAAAATACTCTAGAAAACTTAAATTAACTTGTGAAAAGTTGACTATTGATTTTATTGAAAAAATACTCTAGAAAATTTAAATTAACTTGTGAAAAGTTGACTATTGATTTTATTGAAAAAATACTCTGGAAAATTTAAATTAACTTGTGAAAAGTTGACTACTGATTTATATAAAAAATTTTTCCTTAATAAATGGCGAATTAAAAAAAAATAAAAATTATTGTTATGACTGTAATAAATATATATCTGCTAATATGTTTACAAAACATTTAAATTCAAAACTTCATTTAAAAAATAAAGAGATAAAAATTAGAGAATATAATGACTTATTATTATGGGCTAAAAGTAATAATATTTATGATTATAATAACAAAAATATTGATCAATTAATTGAAATTAAAAATATATATGATCCTACAAATTATTCATTATTTAATATAGAAAAATTAAATGAAATTGCAAAAAAATTATCTGTCAGAAATTATAAAAAATTATCTAGAAATGAACTTATTAAAAGATTAAACAAAATTAAAGAAAATCCAAATAATTTAGAATATAGATCATTAAAATATATTCAAAATTTAGCAATTAAAAATAGTATTAAAATTGTTAATAAAACTAAAAAAGAATTGATTGGATTATTAAATGATTATTTTAAAAATAAACCAATTCCAAAAGAAAATATAATAAATATTCAAGAAGCTTCGTCATTAAAAGGATATTTTCAAGATTATATTTTAACAAATTCAAATGATGATTTAGATATTAATGATTATTTAGAAACTCAAAGAAATGAAATAAAAAAATTGATAGAAAAACAAAAATTCAAAAATATTAAAGGACAGATGGCTTTAGAATGTGAATATGAAAGAAAATTAATAAATGGTGAAATTCAAAATAGTAATATGTATTTTTGTATAAAAAGTTCAGATATTTTAAATATAGATGATTTTATTGATGATCAATTTAAGAAATTAATAGTTAGAGAACAACTAAATCAACCATCAAAAGGCTCTGGTTGGTCATTAAAAAGATGTGTTGAATTAAATCTAAAATTATCTAAAAATAATTCATTAAATGCTGGATCATATATAGAATTACCAAATGAAATGAAGAATAAAAAATGTTGTGTAAATTTTAAAAATAAAGATGAATATTGTTTTATTTATGCAATTAGATGTGCTATTGATAAACCAAACAAAAATGGTGAAAGAGTTAAACAATATCAAAAATATATAAATGATGATATTTTTAAAGGTTTTGTTTATCCAATAACATTAAAAGATATTAAATTATTTGAAAAAAGATCATTTGATTCTAAATATAATTATCCATCAATGTCAATAAATATTTATAGAATTCATGAAGATGAAAAAATAGTGCCATTACAAATATCTGAACATTATAATGTAAAATTAGAAATTGATTTATTATATTATAAAATTGGTAATAATTGTCATTATATATTGATAACAGATTTAAATAAATTAGTGTATTCTCAATTATCAAAACATAAATCAAAAAAATATATTTGTAGAAGATGTTTGACTCATTTCTACAAAAATAAAGACTTGAATAATCATTTAGAAATATGTAAATCATTAGAACCTTGTAGACCTATAATGCCATTTCCTAGTCAAACAGTAAGTTTTAAAAACTATTATAAAAAGTTTGAACATCCATATGTAATTTATATGGATTTTGAAAGTATATTAGAAAAGATTGATAATTGTAAAAATAATCCAAATAGCTCATATACAAATAAAATTCAAAGACATAAACCATATGGATTTACAATCTATTTAGTATCTAGAGTTACTAATAAAATGTATAAACCTATTTGTTATAGAGCAAAAACTGAAGAGGAATTAATAAATGTACCAAATAAAATATTTGAATATTTAGATAAAATCTCAAAATATATAGCTAAAAAATATAATTCAAAAAATAAAAAGCCTATGAATTTAACTAATGAAGAAGAAATTAACTATCAAAAAACTAATATTTGTCATATTTGTGAAGATAGTGGTTTTGATGATGATGAAAGGAAAAAGGTAAGAGATCATTGCCATTTAACAGGAAAATTTAGGGGTGCTGCACATTTAAATTGTAATTTAAATCTAAAATTTCCTCAAAATATTCCTATATTCTGTCATAATAGTTCAAATTATGACACACATTTGTTTATAAAAGAATTAGCTAAAAAATATGGTAAAATTGTTTTGTTAGCTAATACAGATGAAAAATATATAAACTATTCAGTAAATTCTGGTTATGGTTATGAATTTGAAGGTGATAAACCTAGAAAATTTATAAAATTCTCATTTGTAGATACATTTAGATTTATGGCTACATCAATTGAAAAATTAGCTAAAAATCTTAAAGAATTTAAACATATAAATAGATTTATAAAAGAAAATGATATAATTGAATATGATAATGAAACTTTAAAAATATTAACTTCTAAAGGTGTATTTCCATATGAATTTATTGATAATGTTGAAAAATTAAACTATGATAAAATATTAGAAAAGGATCAATTTTATAGTTGTTTAACTAATGAAAATATAAGTGATGATGATTATAAACATTATATAAAAGTTTGGAATAAATTAAAAATAAAAACATTAGGTAATTATTCAGATTTGTATAATATTCAGGATGTATTATTATTAGCTGATATATTTGAAAATTTTAGATCTGTTTGTTTGAAAAATTATCAATTAGATCCAGCACATTATCTAACATCACCATCATTAGCTTGGGATTCTATGTTAAAATTAACAAAAATTAAACTAGAATTAATAAGTGATTATAATATGTATTTAATGATTGAAAAAGGTATTAGAGGTGGTATTTCACAATGTATAACTAGATATTGTAAAGCAAACAATAAATATACAAAAAATTATGATAAAACAAAACCTGAAAATTATATGCTATATATAGATGCAAATAATTTATATGGATGGGCTTTAAGTCAAAAATTACCTTATAAAGATATAACATGGATGAATCCTAATACATATACATTAAATGAATGGGAAGAAACAATATTAGAATTAGATGAAAATGCTGAATATGGATATATATTAGATGTTGATTTAGAATATCCTATTGAATTACATGATGACCATAAAGATTTACCATTAGCACCTGAACATTATAATAATAAGCTTTGCACAACATTATTTGATAAAAAAGATTATGTTATTCATTCAAGAAACTTAAAATATTATCTACAAAAAGGATTAAAATTAAAGAAAGTTAATAGAGTTATAGCATTTGATCAAGACGATTATATGAAAAAATATATTGAATTAAATACCAAATTAAGATCCAAATCAACATCAGATTTTGAAAAAGACTTTTTTAAATTGATGAATAATAGTGTTTTTGGAAAAACTATGGAAAATGTTAGAAATAGATGTGATATTAAATTAGGTGACGAAAAGTTTTCATTAAAACAAGCAAAAAAACCTAATTTTAAAACATTTAGTATATTTGATAAAGACTGTATTGCTTCACATATGATAAAAGAAAAGGTTAAGTTTGATAAACCAATCTATATAGGATTTTCAGTACTTGATTTATCAAAATTACATATGTATCAATTTTACTATGAAAAATTAAAGAAGTTTGATCCAAATATAAGGTTATTATATATGGATACAGACAGTTATTTTATAGAATTTAAAAAGGATCCATATAAAATTATTAAAGAAAATATTAATGAATTTGATACAAGTGATTATAAGAAAGAACATGAATGCTATAGTGAAAAGAATAAAAAAATAATTGGTAAATTTAAAGATGAGTTAAATGGTGAAATATTAGAAGAATATTGTGGTTTAAGATCAAAATTATATAGTTATGAATTTAATAATAAAAATCCTGTAAAATGTAAAGGAATTAAGAAAAGTGTTGTTAATAAAACATTACATATGGATGATTTTAAGAAATGTTTGTTTGATGATCAAGAACAATATAGAGAGATGACTTGTATTAGAAGTTTTAAACATGAACTATATACAATTACAATAAATAAATTAGCTTTAAGTAATAAAGATGACAAAATATTTATTTGTGAAAATAAAATTGATACATTACCTTGGGGTTATAAAGTTGTAAAACAATAATTATAATTAATATATAATGATTAAAAAATCAAATAAATATTTAAGTATAAAGGATATTATATTTATCACAACAGATTTAATATAGAACTATTTTTATACCATATATTAAAGAAAATGATCAGAATGAATTAATATAAGATTTTAACATTTTATTTAAATAATATTTAATTCTTCTAAAATTTAGTAACAGATGTTTATAAAACACTGAAATATTTATAAATAATAAAAAATATTAATATATTATTAGTAATAACATTAAAGAATATAAACCTGCTCCATTAATAATATAGTATAATTTTGAAGATATTTTTGGAGGCTATTGAATATACAGCTAGAATTTAATGTTTTAAAAGCAATTTTATCATTAGTATTTATTCTAAAATTTATTAATTACTCTATTTAATTAACCCAAAAATCAATTGTTATAAAAATTTCTGATGTAAAATATTTGTTAGTAACATTAGAACATAACAAATAATAAATTTAAATAATAAAGATGTTTTAATAATTTTTAACAAACAATCCTTGGTTTAAAGGAAAAGATATTTGTGATATATTAGAATATGGGAATTCAAGAGAAGCCATAAAAACATGTTGATGATGATAAATTAAGCTATAGTAAAATTATAGGTGTCACAAATTATGACACCCTGGAAATTGATGTACAAACATGTTTTCAGATGCCCTAAAACAGGGCGTCAATAAAATAGATAATAAAACAATATTTATTAATGAATCTGGTTTATATTTATTAATTTTAAAATTAAAAAGGTATTAAAAAACATGTAGATGATGATGATAAATTAAAATTTATAGATATTTTTAGAGGGGGCAATTTGTCCCCCCTATCATATAATGAAAAACATATAAAACTTATTAAAATTAGGTAGGACCCAAAATGGGTCCCACATAAATTATAATATTTATTTTAAAAATTTTTAAAGGAGGTAACCTTATCATACAATAAAAACTTAAGGGTAACAAAACGTTACCCTTTAAACATTCAAAAAATATTCATAAAGATAATAAATTATATACAAATTTGAGACCCGTCTTTAAGACGGGTCTGACTTATAATAAAAATCATACTATTTTCATAAATGAAGCAGTTTTATATTCACTATGGAATTTCATAGCTCCTGAAAAATTAATTACTCCATGCAAAGGTAGAAACAAAAAGTCCCTATCTTAACTAAAAATAAATTTATATTTAGTAAAAAATGTTTTAATAATTTTTGATAAAGAAAATAATCCTTGCTTTAAAACAAAAGACATCTTTGATATCTTAGGATATGGAAATTCTATTTGATGATAAAATAGATTTTAATTTTAAAATTTTAAAGACATTGTTAAAGATGAAAATTTTGATATCATTCTATTTTTTGTTAAATCTGCTTTAACATAATTGTTGTCAAATTCACGTTCATTGTTGTCAAATTCACGTTCATTGTTGTCAAATTTACGTTCATTGTTGTCAAATTCACGTTCATTGTTGTCAAATTTATGTTTATTGTTGTCATTGTTGTCAAATTCATGTTTATTTTTGTCAAATTTATGATTATTGTTGTCAAGTTTTTTATTAGTTGTATATAAATGTCTTCTGTATGCATTTATACATTGTTTACAATTTGATCTATATTTGTTTAATTGTTTTCCAAATTCATCAATATTTTTAAACATTTTACACTTATTGCAAAATTTAATTTCACCTTCCATTTATTAAAGGTAAATTAAAGGAGTATCTGATGGGTTATATATTTAAAGGGGCTGTTAACACCACTTCCTATATTTTGATATATTTGAAGATTTTATATTTAAAAACTTTCCAAGGCCTTGGATCATATAAAATTAAAATCTATTTTATCATCAAATAGAATTTCCATATCCTAAGATATCAAAGATGTCTTTTGTTTTAAAGCAAGGATTATTTTCTTTATCAAAAATTATTAAAACATTTTTTACTAAATATAAATTTATTTTTAGTTAAGATAGGGACTTTTTGTTTCTACCTTTGCATGGAGTAATTAATTTTTCAGGAGCTATGAAATTCCATAGTGAATATAAAACTGCTTCATTTATGAAAATAGTATGATTTTTATTATAAGTCAGACCCGTCTTAAAGACGGGTCTCAAATTTGTATATAATTTATTATCTTTATGAATATTTTTTGAATGTTTAAAGGGTAACGTTTTGTTACCCTTAAGTTTTTATTGTATGATAAGGTTACCTCCTTTAAAAATTTTTAAAATAAATATTATAATTTATGTGGGACCCATTTTGGGTCCTACCTAATTTTAATAAGTTTTATATGTTTTTCATTATATGATAGGGGGGACAAATTGCCCCCTCTAAAAATATCTATAAATTTTAATTTATCATCATCATCTACATGTTTTTAATATCTTTTTGATTTTAAAATTAATAAATATAAACCAGATTCATTAATAAATATTGTTTTATTATCTATTTTATTGACGCCCTGTTTTAGGGCATCTGAAAACATGTTTGTACATCAATTTCCAGGGTGTCATAATTTGTGACACCTATAATTTTACTATAGCTTAATTTATCATCATCAACATGTTTTTATGGCTTCTCTTGAATTCCCATATTCTAATATATCACAAATATCTTTTCCTTTAAACCAAGGATTGTTTGTTAAAAATTATTAAAACATCTTTATTATTTAAATTTATTATTTGTTATGTTCTAATGTTACTAACAAATATTTTACATCAGAAATTTTTATAACAATTGATTTTTGGGTTAATTAAATAGAGTAATTAATAAATTTTAGAATAAATATTAATGATAAAATTGCTTTTAAAACATTAAATTCTAGCTGTATATTCAATAGCCTCCAAAAATATCTTCAAAATTATACTATATTATTAATGGAGCAGGTTTATATTCTTTAATGTTATTACTAATAATATATTAATATTTTTTATTATTTATAAATATTTCAGTGTTTTATAAACATCTGTTACTAAATTTTTGAAGAATTAAATATTATTTAAATAAAATGTTAAAATCTTATATTAATTCATTCTGATCATTTTCTTTAATATATGGTATAAAAATAGTTCTATATTAAATCTGTTGTGATAAATATAATATCCTTTATACTTAAATATTTATTTGATTTTTTAATCATTATATATTAATTATATTTATTGTTTTACAACTTTATAACCCCAAGGTAATGTATCAATTTTATTTTCACAAATAAATATTTTGTCATCTTTATTACTTAAAGCTAATTTATTTATTGTAATTGTATATAGTTCATGTTTAAAACTTCTAATACAAGTCATCTCTCTATATTGTTCTTGATCATCAAACAAACATTTCTTAAAATCATCCATATGTAATGTTTTATTAACAACACTTTTCTTAATTCCTTTACATTTTACAGGATTTTTATTATTAAATTCATAACTATATAATTTTGATCTTAAACCACAATATTCTTCTAATATTTCACCATTTAACTCATCTTTAAATTTACCAATTATTTTTTTATTCTTTTCACTATAGCATTCATGTTCTTTCTTATAATCACTTGTATCAAATTCATTAATATTTTCTTTAATAATTTTATATGGATCCTTTTTAAATTCTATAAAATAACTGTCTGTATCCATATATAATAACCTTATATTTGGATCAAACTTCTTTAATTTTTCATAGTAAAATTGATACATATGTAATTTTGATAAATCAAGTACTGAAAATCCTATATAGATTGGTTTATCAAACTTAACCTTTTCTTTTATCATATGTGAAGCAATACAGTCTTTATCAAATATACTAAATGTTTTAAAATTAGGTTTTTTTGCTTGTTTTAATGAAAACTTTTCGTCACCTAATTTAATATCACATCTATTTCTAACATTTTCCATAGTTTTTCCAAAAACACTATTATTCATCAATTTAAAAAAGTCTTTTTCAAAATCTGATGTTGATTTGGATCTTAATTTGGTATTTAATTCAATATATTTTTTCATATAATCGTCTTGATCAAATGCTATAACTCTATTAACTTTCTTTAATTTTAATCCTTTTTGTAGATAATATTTTAAGTTTCTTGAATGAATAACATAATCTTTTTTATCAAATAATGTTGTGCAAAGCTTATTATTATAATGTTCAGGTGCTAATGGTAAATCTTTATGGTCATCATGTAATTCAATAGGATATTCTAAATCAACATCTAATATATATCCATATTCAGCATTTTCATCTAATTCTAATATTGTTTCTTCCCATTCATTTAATGTATATGTATTAGGATTCATCCATGTTATATCTTTATAAGGTAATTTTTGATTTAAAGCCCATCCATATAGATTATTTGCATCTACATATAACATATAATTTTCAGGTTTTGTTTTATCATAATTTTTTGTATATTTATTGTTTGCTTTACAATATCTAGTTATACATTGTGAAATACCACCTCTAATACCTTTTTCAATCATTAAATACATATTATAATCACTTATTAATTCTAGTTTAATTTTTGTTAATTTTAACATAGAATCCCAAGCTAATGATGGTGATGTTAGATAATGTGCTGGATCTAATTGATAATTTTTCAAACAAACAGATCTAAAATTTTCAAATATATCAGCTAATAATAATACATCCTGAATATTATACAAATCTGAATAATTACCTAATGTTTTTATTTTTAATTTATTCCAAACTTTTATATAATGTTTATAATCATCATCACTTATATTTTCATTAGTTAAACAACTATAAAATTGATCTTTTTCTAATATTTTATCATAGTTTAATTTTTCAACATTATCAATAAATTCATATGGAAATACACCTTTAGAAGTTAATATTTTTAAAGTTTCATTATCATATTCAATTATATCATTTTCTTTTATAAATCTATTTATATGTTTAAATTCTTTAAGATTTTTAGCTAATTTTTCAAATGATGTAGCCATAAATCTAAATGTATCTACAAATGAGAATTTTATAAATTTTCTAGGTTTATCACCTTCAAATTCATAACCATAACCAGAATTTACTGAATAGTTTATATATTTTTCATCTGTATTAGCTAACAAAACAATTTTACCATATTTTTAGCTAATTCTTTTATAAACAAATGTGTGTCATAATTTGAACTATTATGACAGAATATAGGAATATTTTGAGGAAATTTTAGATTTAAATTACAATTTAAATGTGCAGCACCCCTAAATTTTCCTGTTAAATGGCAATAATCTCTTACCTTTTTCCTTTCATCATCATCAAAACCACTATCTTCACAAATATGACAAATATTAGTTTTTTGATAGTTAATTTCTTCTTCATTAGTTAAATTCATAGGCTTTTTATTTTTTGAATTATATTTTTTAGCTATAAATTTTGAGATTTTATCTAAATATTCAAATATTTTATTTGGTACATTTATTAATTCCTCTTCAGTTTTTGCTCTATAACAAATAGGTTTATACATTTTATTAGTAACTCTAGATACTAAATAGATTGTAAATCCATATGGTTTATGTCTTTGAATTTTATTTGTATATGAGCTATTTGGATTATTTTTACAATTATCAATATTTTCTAATATACTTTCAAAATCCATATAAATTACATATGGATGTTCAAACTTTTTATAATAGTTTTTAAAACTTACTGTTTGACTAGGAAATGGCATTATAGGTCTACAAGGTTCTAATGATTTACATATTTCTAAATGATTATTCAAGTCTTTATTTTTGTAGAAATGAGTCAAACATCTTCTACAAATATATTTTTTTGATTTATGTTTTGATAATTGAGAATACACTAATTTATTTAAATCTGTTATCAATATATAATGACAATTATTACCAATTTTATAATATAATAAATCAATTTCTAATTTTACATTATAATGTTCAGATATTTGTAATGGCACTATTTTTTCATCTTCATCAATTCTATAAATATTTATTGACATTGATGGATAATTATATTTAGAATCAAATGATCTTTTTTCAAATAATTTAATATCTTTTAATGTTATTGGATAAACAAAACCTTTAAAAATATCATCATTTATATATTTTTGATATTGTTTAACTCTTTCAGCATTTTTGTTTGGTTTATCAATAGCACATCTAATTGCATAAATAAAACAATATTCATCTTTATTTTTAAAATTTACACAACATTTTTTATTCTTAATTTCATTTGGTAATTCTATATATGATCCAGCATTTAATGAATTATTTTTAGATAATTTTAGATTTAATTCAACACATCTTTTAATGACCAACCAGAGCCTTTTGATGGTTGATTTAGTTGTTCTCTAACTATTAATTTCTTAAATTGATCATCAATAAAATCATCTATATTTAAAATATCTGAACGTTTTATACAAAAATACATATTACTATTTTGAATTTCACCATTTATTAATTTTCTTTCATATTCACATTCTAAAGCCATCTGTCCTTTAATATTTTTGAATTTTTGTTTTTCTATCAATTTTTTTATTTTATTTCTTTGAGTTTCTAAATAATCATTAATATCTAAATCATCATTTGAATTTGTTAAAATATAATTTTGAAAATATCCTTTTAATGACGAAGCTTCTTGAATATTTATTATATTTTCTTTTGGAATTGGTTTATTTTTAAAATAATCATTTAATAATCCAATCAATTCTTTTCTAGTTTTATTAACAATTTTAATACTATTTTTAATTGCTAAATTTTGAATATATTTTAATGATCTATATTCTAAATTATTTGGATTTTCTTTAATTTTGTTTAATCTTTTAATAAGTTCATTTCTAGATAATTTTTTATAATTTCTGACAGATAATTTTTTTGCAATTTCATTTAATTTTTCTATATTAAATAATGAATAATTTGTAGGATCATATATATTTTTAATTTCAATTAATTGATCAATATTTTTGTTATTATAATCATAAATATTATTACTTTTAGCCCATAATAATAAGTCATTATATTCTCTAATTTTTATCTCTTTATTTTTTAAATGAAGTTTTGAATTTAAATGTTTTGTAAACATATTAGCAGATATATATTTATTACAGTCATAACAATAATTTTTATTTTTTTCATTCGCCATTTATTAAGGAAATTTTTTTTATAAAAATCAGTAGTCAACTTTTCACAAGTTAATTTAAATTTTCCAGAGTATTTTTTCAATAAAATCAATAGTCAACTTTTCACAAGTTAATTTAAATTTTCTAGAGTATTTTTTCAATAAAATCAATAGTCAACTTTTCACAAGTTAATTTAAGTTTTCTAGAGTATTTTTTCAATAAAATCAATAGTCAACTTTTCACAAGTTAATTTAAGTTTTCTAGAGTATTTTTTCAATAAAATCAATAGTCGACTTTTCATAAGTCAATTTAAGTTTTCTAGAGTATTTTTTCAATAAAATTAAATTTTTTTAAAACTAGTAAATTTTTTATTATTTTAGTTATTTAACTCTTTAATTTCTCAATATTTTTATTATGAATTTTAGTTTCCAAATGTTTTGGATAGTGATAAAGATATTTAATTTCTCTTCCACATTCACACAACTGTGGTTTTAACAACATTTGTCTAATACATTGTTTACAAAATGCCTGTTTTCTATCTTTACTACAATACTTGTTATAATAATTTGATATATCTTTTGTTTCTTTACAATTTGTACATTTCTTTTCAGTTTTTTCTTCTATTTTAATATTATCAAATAATTCTTTTTCATAAATTTTATCACATTCTTTACATTTTGAATGTAACTTATTTTTATTACATTTATAATATTGAGTTTCATTTTTATACAATTTACATCTTGTACATTTCTTTTCCATTTATATAGAAAAAATATACAAATTATTTTTTTCAATTCATATTCATAAAAATTTAAAAAATTACTTGAGTATAATCAAAAATAATATTATACAAATTAATTATAGTATAATCAAAATTATCACTATTTTAGTCAAATTTTATTGAAAAAATACTATTAAAATTTTAAATTAACTTATAAAAATTCAACTGTTAATTTTATTGAAAAAATACTCTAGAAAACTTAAATTGACCTATGAAAAGTCAACTACTAATTTTATTAAAAATATACTCTATAAAATGTGATAATTTTACTTGTTTTTAAAAAAATTTTATTTAGTAGGAAATTTTATAAAAATTTTGGCATATTTGTTAAAAATTTCATTAAATTTGCATATTTTTTAAGACAATTTGACAAATGCAAAAAATTGGCCAAAAAAGGCAAAAATATTACATAATTGTATAAAAAAACTGTGAAATTTGTTTGATTTTCTTTGAGTATCCAAAGTGAGCCAGGAACCCCATATTACTATCTACTTATATATATATATATATATATATATATATATATATATATATATATATATATATCTGTCTATCTATCTATCTATCTATCTATCTATCGATATATGTTTGTGTGTCCTTGGTACCAACAGGCAGGCGCGATGTTAGATCGGCAAAGTTATACAATGCCGATAACTTTTTAAAGGAATGTCCGATTTTGATGAAATTTGGTATGGATGTGTAATACCAGATCTATTTTCATGAGTTCGCGAACCAGCATGATCGGATTATGGTAACGGTGTTTTATAAGAGTCAAAGGTTTTATTAGTCAGTCGCGGTTAGTTAAACTATCTCATAAATATTAATTTCTTTTCAAATTTTACAATTACACTGTAGCATATATGGAAGGTTTTAGGATTTTTTTTATATACAATGAAACTAAATAGTAATTTTGAATTTATAATTGTATAATTAGAAACTCTGGTCAGTAAAAAAATACTTAGTTTGTTTTAGGTAGGAAAATCAAAAGTTAGATTTTTTATAGTACTGGTTAAACAAAATAACCTATTGGCTGAATCACTTCAAATATGCAAAATCAACGTAAAAAAAGAACTGTACGGAAAATTAAGACATTATTGGTGGTTCACGGGTTCTGGTCAACCAATCAGAAAACGAGACTGCCGGGTAGGTATAAATTAAAAGCTTCCGACCTCGTGGTCCTTCTTGATTGTGATGTTTTAAGGACAAAAAGTTGTTTATCAGTTACTCCAGAAACTTCTGGGTAAGTCTTAACTCATATATTAAACTTAATTTAAAATAATTTTATTAGTTGTTTTTATAACCTCAACGTCTTACCTTTCCATTTGTTTCAATTGTTGTTATGATAACCATTATGGCAAAATTACAGTTTTAATTATCATTTTTAGGGCTCATGATACGACCATCAGCACTAGTTAAAATAGAACAACATGAAATAAACTTTTAGTGAAATAAAGAATCTAAGAAGTTAACGTTTGTTAAACAATTGTATTAAGCAGAGAAATCTTTGCAAAATAAATGAAGTTAGAAAACTTAATTTATAAGTATAAAGAAGTAACCTATGATTATGATTATTATTGAAGAGGACTTGCATTTTGTCTTTTATTTAAATTCACAAATAATAAACTTCAATTCTTCAAGACTCTCACATTTTTAATTTGAAATATCATATAGCCTTGTCAACACTTGAGTTCTTATTAAAGTTCTTTCTTATTAAATTACTTGAGTTCTTGCTTGATTTCTATATTAAATTCTATATCAGAATGAACTCTATAAAACACATTTCCCTTGTAGATCCGCATGTATGCCTAGAGCACTGAAAAAAAACAACAAACGTTATTTCATTTTAAAACAAGCGACGTTTCAGATAAAATCCATACCAGACAGATAACACATCGAGTAAATAATTTACTTTAATCATTAAGTCTTGTCAGACGGTTTGCTTTTCCATTTTTCTCTTCATATCTTATCATGGTGTCAATATTAAATGAACTTTACTCAACTGTGTTTTTTACAATTATTTTTAGATGTGGCTTATTGAGATACGTAAATTTCCTCTTGTTTTGACTGAGAGGGCAAGTTAAACCGTGATAAGCTTGGCACCTTGCACGGTAGCTTTTTCATAGTAAGCGTTAATTTTTATATTCAATGGTGTGAGACTTGTATTTACTTTGCCGTTACAAATTATAATTTATGTTACTAACAATATAAATTATTATTCTTCCTTGAATGTATTTCAATACTGTGTGTAAGGCTATCTTCACTCTAAAATTCTAGACCATAATTTATTATAAATTTGTCAAATACTACTCAATCACATATAAAAGAATCCTCAATACTGTAATATAGGTTGTATAGGGTTAAAACCTAGTACAAACGTTCCATTTTGCTTATAGGTGCTCACTAAGAAAAGGTTTTGAAAAATTACTTCAAAGCTCTCCCTACAGGACTTAAAAAAATCGATAAAATAATTTTATTTATACGGACAACCTTTATTACGAATCAAGGAAACAACAAATCTCCAATGAAATTTGGCATAAGTGTTTATCTCTGTTCATAGGTGATCACTAAGAGACGGTGTTGTGAAATTCCTTTAGGATATAATTTCAAATTAGTGCTGTCCTTATGGAACATTTTAAATACAAATCAAGGAAACAACAAATCTAACACATCTGGTTTCAGGGTATAACTTTCACTTAGATAATATTTATATGATATAATTTCGATATAATGTTATTTTCATCACAAGCGCGGACAAAGCCGTGACGGGTCACAACTAATATTTTTTGTTTTAATATAAAGTTAAAGGCTTAAAACTATAAAATAAAATATCCAAAAATTTGGGATCGCATGATATGTAACCCATTTATAAATAAAATAAAATATATTTTTAGTTTAAAGCATCAGCATTTGGTTAATTCTTACTTTCATCATACAACTATACAAATATTTTAAAGGAAATGATCAAAGCAAAACTCATTGCAGTCCTTCCGTATAATTTTGATAATTACTTTTAAAGCCTGTTCCAATATTCTGTAAAGATAATAAAATGTTACCAATTCTTAAGTCTAAAACCACAAAAGTGATGCGGTGGATATTTTTTGACAGTAACTCTCTCTCTCTCACACATACACACAGGAACAATGAAACATTTCTCCACATACGGAACGTGATTGGTTCAATTTCCAGTACATGGCTGCCTGGTGGTTTCGGCGTTATATTGGACTTTGGTTGACCATATTAAATTGGTCACATCTTACCGGTTTAATGTTGAAAAAGTATAACAAATGTTGGTTCAAGGCGTATGGAAAATAGAAGCGTGTCAACGCCTGCTGGAGAGGCATCGATGTTATCGTCACTAACGCTTTTTACGAATATCTAGTAAACTAAACTAATGTTATAAGACTGGTTTAAAGACAACGGCCGGTTTTGAAAGTGCTTCTGACTGGGCAGCTTTCCATTGCAAGTCTTTGGAAGAATTAATATAGACTTAATTAATAGACTATTAATAAGACTATTAATAGAATTAATAGACTAATTAATAGACTTAACCTTCTATTCCTTGGTTGTAAAATAATACTGGTATACATGACAAAACAACAATCCTAACTTCATTAAGTTGTTTTTACTTAAACAATGTATTTACTTTTTTTATTTTTAAAAGATGAAAAATGTAATTTAAAGTATTCACAATGCAGTTTGTGCACTCGAAGGACAAAACCTTATGATTTTTTTTTTTCATTGGAGGATGATATCCAAAATATAGCTTAACACAATTTGATAGTTATAAAAAAGGACATGTCCTGTACTGCAGGCAAAACAAGATTCAATAGTCAATATCATATAGCCTTCTGCCTCCTGTATAAGACACCGTAGACTGCAAACGTCAAGAGATTCGTCAGGAATCTCCCCAGTTTAATCATATCTCTAAACCTGTCAAAATGCCATTTCAAAAGTGTACATTTCAATCTATAAAGATGAAATAGTTAGTTGTTTATAGAATTAGTTGTTTATAAGCCGAGACCACAAACGGTGAGTGTTTAAAACACATTTACGTTAAATGAAGTTGTTAAAACAATTCAGGTGGGGTGATAACTGTTCCTATCTAAATATATAAAGGCTATTAAATATCTAGGATTGTGGATTGAAAACTGACTTTAAAATAATATAAAAATATAGTAATAAAATAAAGTTTTAATTATAATAAGTATTGTTTTGTAATTTGTAAAAGGCACTGTACTACAGAAATATGTGATATTCAAATACAACGCTTGGTTCACCCAAGGTCTTGTTTGGAATAAGTATAGTTCCTTTTTTAAATTACTCTGATTGTTCTATATGTTATTGTGACAATTTTAAATTTAAATTGGGATTTTTGTTTAAAAAATAACCTAATCATATTAGTATTACTTAATTACTCCTGGTGTTTTTTTTTTTTTCTGAAATATCTACAAAGATTCGATAAGACGCTTTCTGTGTTACCATTTTTTTCTTTTAATTTTGAAATACAATTCAATTATAATAATAGTAACCATCGCCCACCACATATATTTTTTTTAACAAAGTAATATCCTAATATAATATATAATTTTGAAAAATAAACACTATATAAAAATATTTTTGTAAATAGTTATTTAAAATATGATTATTTTAAGATTTATACATAACACAAATCATAACATAGTAGGCCTTTTACATTTATAATAAGTAACTTTCGGTTTTTTGTTTGGAAAAGAACGATTTTAATATTTTTATAAAGCAAATAGTGTTTAGAAAGTGTGCTATAGACGAAGGACTCTTACTACCAGAGAGTATTAACCAGTGACTTAACCCTAAAAACTAAGTCACTAAAAATCTTAAAAATGTAATGTTTTGTCATGCAAATCATAAAATTTCAAGTATGAAAATCGAACCAACAAGAGAATGTTTAAGCTTATTAAGTGTGCAGTAAATAAATGCAAATTGCACATTTATCTCTAATGGCTGCATTGGGTTCTGCAACTGTAACGTATAACTATCACTGAAGTTAAGATAATGCAATAATTTCCAGTTATATTTCCACATTTATGGCTCTCAGCGCTTCCATTTATATTAGATATTTATTTAATCACTAATACTTTAAGTATTTTCTTTTATTTCTCATAAACTCAATTTAACTATCAATGAATTTAATTTAATTAGTTTAGATAGTGAAATTTACTGTGGTTTAAATGAAGGTGTTCATAATTTTAAAGTTTCAATGTATAATTTATATTTAAACATATATACAACATTTTAATACATATTAAATAAAATTAGTTGTTTTTAAAGGTAATACAATTTTTTAGATTTGGTATTATATCTTATTTTAATTTCAAGCTTATTTAATATCTTTATGCAAGAACACCACAAATAATGACACACAATCTTATGCGATACTGCATTTCAAGTCAGCATATAAATAGTGGATACCATATAAATCTGAAACCATTGTTAAAATATTAACTTAACTTCTTTTTATCATATACACAAACTCATCCCGTCAAAAGACTCAAACCATTTGATCTTTCATAATTGGATGAACGGATCGAAGAGGAGTGAAATCCTCATACATGACTATTGGTCCCCCAGTGTAATGATAAATCCCGATTTCATTGACCGACGATTACGTTCGCAAGAAGCTTCAGATCGACTTCAAATTTTCATAGTATATTTTATTCGTAATTTGTAAGGTCAGTTTCTTTCCTGAAGTTATTCTGTTAAGTAATTAAGTAATGAGACGTAATTTAATTTCCCATAAGAAATGCATTGTGGGCTGTACTTAAGGCTATGTTAAACAGTGCTTGAGTTGTTTGTTGTCAGACATAGAGTAAGCATGTGTTATGGAAATTATTTTCTGCCCTTTGAACTATAACTACACTAAATATAATACAATTTGTTATATATTGAATATTTTAAAATAGGCTATGAATACTAGAAAGTATTAACAAAAAATAATAAAAAGAAAATATTTACTAAAATAAAAAATTGTAAAAAGTACCTACTCGTAATCAAATATCTTAACTGCAAAAATAAATTAAAACCTTTTACTATGTAGTTAACATGTGTAATTTGATAGATGTGTTATTATTTATTTATTTATTTATTTATTTTAATAGCGTGGAACTAGGATTAACTGGCGTATGTTGCTGTTCATCCCCATACGCGTGGAACAAACGTACTCCTATTAAAAATGCAAAAATGGACGAAATGTGAAACAGTTCCTACAACCACTGTACGAGTAGGAATGAGTTAAAGGCGGTTTTATTTCATCACTGGCAACCGTCCAGGAAGCTACGTGTTATTTCAATACTGCTGCGAGAGCTGAGAGCTGGGAGCTGCGAGCCGCCGGTATCCAGGTTCGCGTTCGCGGGATATCGCCTCATAGAGCATTTGCATCTCCTGAGGGACGGGGAGATTTTCGTCCGCTTCAGAGGATTACCTATGTAAATGTCTTTCTTCGAGTTAGTATTTTGTGCTTTCAACAAAGAGAAAATTTTCGTTTAGATTTATCATCTGGTGAATTTAAACAAATTAATTTTTTCAATTTTTATCATATATTACAAATTTTTACAAACGGGTTAAACATAGTTTGGATCTAATATAAATAGTTTTTCCTAAGACATCCTTGGAGGATAACCATTAGAGGAAGCTTCAAGGAACGCAATTGGCCGTTGTCACATTCTACGCAAATTTAAACGTCTTGGAATTTAAAGCAATATGTGGAAACCCGACATCAAATGAAGTTATTGCCCTCTAAAGTTTTGGCCATATGGTTTTCATGGAAAGTTAAATTTTCAGCCATTTGAAGAGCGGTTTTGGTATTACTCTCTACTAAGAAAGCGTTTTATCCATACTTACATGTTTTTTTATTTTCCATTGGTCACCTTTATATACCACTTTTAATAAATATACAGTTTGGATAAAGTTAATAAATTTTGATCTATATATTACCCCCTCTTACATAGTTATTTGTTTGAAATGATTTCATCTGTTTAGTATTAATGAAAATTGACGTCAACAAGTATCATTAGAGGTTCGTTATTGTTTTATTTGTTTCAACAAGCAAAACAATCAGATGTTTGAAAATTGTACAATGGAATAATTTACTTAAGTAGAATAGCGGGCTCGTGATGTAAAATCTTGCAAGTTTTTTCCGACCTAGTCCCGAAAATTATTACCAGACTGGTTATGCAGCCGATCGGAAATCGACTAGTTTCGATTACAGCTCACTGTTCCGAAAACAACTTTTATCTCAAGGGTATATGATGAAAGTACGGGCTACGTAATGTAATAATGGGTTTTGATATTTTCCTAGAAAAAGTTTCTCAATGTTGACTGAATCTAAAATTGCATTACCATCATATAAAGACAAAAAACACACCACGAGATATATTTCATGAAATATTTAAGACAACTAATTAAAATTGAATTGGCTTAACGAAATACTAATCTTAGGAAGAGTTCTGTAAAGGTAAATGTTAACATCATAAAATCATACTTCATGTTTTAAATTGTCAGCTGATTATAAGAAAACCTTTCTACCTATCACTTTAAAGAGCATAAATAGAACTGAAAGTAAAATATAAATTAGCTCGCTTAGTTGACGGCTGTAAGATCTTTATGCTTAAAAAACCATTTTCAGTCTTTTTTATGTGTCAATTTTTAAAACTTATACGTGTTAAAATTAATATATAATAAGTATCTACTTTTACCACTACCAAGCAAATGCTAACATAAATAAAAACGAGACATATGAAACTAATACACGAATGCGGTTCATATTAAATTCCACCGATATGCACAGGCCATATTTTAGTAAACAGAGCCCTGGACCCGGCCTGGTCCCAGCGGGCAACGTAATGATATTACGGTTCCACATGCAAACAAAGTACGTATTAGACGGAGGGTTTCCTGTTGTTGTATCCAGTTATGTGCAATTATCGCCCCAGCCCTCTATCAAAACCTACTATTACACTTTCTGGCCACACGACACTGGATGGAATTACCTTGAAATAACGGCTGCTTACTGCGTTACCTAATAGATCAGAAAATGAACTACATTAGTTGGTGTTTTAAAAACTTAGTTGCAAATAAATTATTTGTGTATTATATTTTATGATAATAATATTTAGCAATGTATAGTCATTTATTTCTGTGTAAAAATTAACAATACATTTTGTTATGAAGAAACAAAGTATGGTTACTAAAAGAAAAATCAAGATCTGTTTTAGAGAGTACTTATTTTTCAACAGCAACTTTTTTTGAAAACTCAATTTTAGAGATAATCTGGAGATCGAAGGCTGCAAGATATCAGGGGCTTATTTACAACCCACCCTTTTTACCCTTTTTCCCTTTCTCTCAACCACCTCTTCTACTCTTCCCATGAGACAACCTATCTCAGCAGAACTCTGAAATTACTCTAAGGTAAATTTATCCTTAAACAATAGCTCTAAAATTATTTAAGATACACTAATATCCACTTTTCAGTAAAAAGTAATTTATTAACATTCATGTCAATGCAATTATCTAATTATCTAACTATCACAGATATACCAACTCCAGATGTTTATTAAAAATTATTACAGATTAAACACAGTCAAGTTAGGAGGTTGCAGAGGTTTAATCTTTTTAGTTGCAATTTAGCTATTTAATATAAATAGTGAAATGTATATTTGAACTAAATATGTAAAACAAAACTTTTTTAATTTATTAGAAAATAAATTTTAATTTTTGCAGCAAATTTATGGTTACAAAATTTTCAATCAAACCACACTGCTATATAATCATCAAACCATTATATTATCAATTATCAAGTATGGGATTTGTTAATATTTATTTCCCCAAAAGAATATTAAGGTTTTGTGTACACAAGCTTATCTGATATTATGGTATTGTAGTGAAACCTCAGTCCAACCAGTTTGTTAATGTGTTGTTAGTTGTTTTGTATGTGTTTTGTAGGTAATCGTAATAATAGGTTTTGTGCTCTCCAAAACGTATAATTGTAAACCCATTTTCCATTCTATTTGTACCCAGTTATTGATTTAAATACTTAATATTTGATGTTATACATGTTTTAGGTTTTTTATGGTTTTACATAAAAGTGATAATTAAAAAATTATCAATATCACAAAAATAGACTAAATCATATACAGGACAAAGTGAGAGAGGCTGCTATAATTAACTCCTTTTCTACAATTTTAGATCCATTTCAATCACAGTTCAATGAGTTAGCGAGTGTTATCAACTTAAAATGGAGCAACGAAAAATTCTCTAACTCTTAATGGTTGACCGAAAATACAATTATACCTGCGTAATTAATGAAACTGTTTCAATAATGAGCAGATTGGTTTTCCAAATATTATCTAATTTAAGTATTAATCTACAGTATTTTTTAGATTTACAAATTGTTGTTACAAATATTTTAGAATAAAACATAAATTTATAAAACAATAGCTAGTTATAAATTAAAATATCATATGAAAGTGATAGACTATCAATCAAGCGCTTGCTTCCGGTGTATTTCCTATATAGAAGTAAAGATGTGACACAGTCCTGGAAAAATTGCTCCAATTTATTTTTCCATAATATCGACTTAAAATATGTGTTTGTTCAAAACTGAATGTAGCACAAAATATGAGGTTCAAACAATATACAGGATTCATAATTAGTGTATCCTCCCCCTTTCCTTCCGTTTTTATTTTTTATTTTTAATGTGAGAACTAAAATTCATATTGAGTATTCGTACATGATTAGTAGGCATTATGGCTTTGTAGCCCCTATGGGGGACCATTATTATTGTGGCCGGCCGGGACGGCCACAAAAATAGTACAAGAAAATTTTTCACGCAAGAATGTATAATTCAAAGTCTTATTTAACAAAGAATAATGTCGCGACCCCAATCTGATACCCCAAAATGATATTATATTGGAAGTTATTATTACTTTTTTATTTGCCAATATGATTTAAATACAAGGTATAATTGACTGTCATTTAATGCTAAATCATTCATTGATCTGTCTAACTGTTATCTGTAAAATGAACCCTTTAATTTAGTCTGCATATTAACGTACGGTATGCTCGATTCTTTCAAACCCTTCCACAGGGTACAGGGGGTAAGTCTGTTTGTACATAGTAGTAACATTTGTGAATTTGTCATTGGGTACAACAGTCAAAGTTGTCTTACAATGTAGTAGGTCTTTTGACTGTCCACTGTGACAAACTCTTCTTCCCCCATCTCACTATCTACACTGCAGGAAGTTAATGCCGTATTGAAGGCCACGGCATGGACACCTCCAGCTGTGGAGTGGGTGTACAGTACTGTAGGTTGTTTGACCAATTAATATGGCAGACCGGCCCACCTGTTCAAGGCTGAAAATCAGTTGTCACATGAGCAAGGGAGCTGGTGCTCTGGGTGGGCATTGAAGAGATTGTGCAAAATGCTCATTAGAGGCTGCTTAGCGGTTCAGCTGGGGTCTCCTTACCAAACCATTAACAACACCAACATGAGGTAGTTGTAGTGGCACTACAGCTCACAGCGCATTAGCCACCAAGTTCCATGGTCATGGTCGTCGTAGATGTTTACGGCCGTATGATGAGGAATGTCGTGATGGCCGATGACCAAGTCGTGATCGGACACTATCTGATTGGGCGGTGAGGTGGCTCAGCATGTTAGGTGTCTCAGCGTGTAGGTGCACAATATAAACAGTGTTTATCTTATACGGTTAAACAAACAAATTATTTTCCTTCTTTGATATTCTGTTACAATTTCATAGTTTATCAAAACCGTTGACTACTATGACAAAGCTTAGTTTTGATCTAAAAAAGTAAGCAATCAAATTTTTACATAAAAATCCTATTGGCGAAATTAGAAAATCCAATAACTTTTAGAATATGTGACTTTTAGGTGTAATGGTTTGTGGTATAGTGCTCTGAATTGTAGGACCTTCAAAGCTGTGTATGACGTAGCATAGACCAATGGACTTGAAAATATACTACTTTGTCTCGGGGACATCCATTATATTAGAGGAAGTCTTGAAAGAAACTTCATTGACAGTTGTCATCATGCACAATTTTAAAGGCATTTAAATTAAAAGCAATATGCCACACACCCCTGAAATAAGAAGTTAGTAACGTCAGAACTTTGTTTTTTGTTGTTGTTTATTTATTGTTTTTCGGAAATATGATTTAAATAAACTGTTAAATCGTATACAGTTTTTCGACTTGGTTGTCCTTTTAAGGTCGGGTTTGCGCCTTTGTTCTACTAATACGTTTAATTTAACTTATTACACATATTATTTTTTTATTGAATTAATATTTTTAAGACTTCAAAAGTAGGCTGTATCCTACAACCATGAAGGGGCAAATATTACTCTCTAAAAGTAATTTTATGCTTAAAACTTAGCACAACATTTTAGTATCGTAAGTTACAAATGAAACCAAATATTTGACCACTCATGGACTATTGGAACGCCATGGTACAGTACAGTGGATATATATATATAAAGTATTTTCATACGTACCGTGTAATATTTATTAAAGGGGAAAATGTGAACACATTGTTTTAACATTAATACGTCTTTTTTCTATATAAAATTCTAATTTGCCAGAAGGTATGATCAAAATTGTGCTCGGTGGAGCAGACATGGGCAAGATGTTATTTGGCTCGCGAGGGGAGGGGAGGGGTGCATGTTGTTACATAAAATATGAAACACCTGGGGCGGGAAATCGAGCAACCACTCAAGAAAAAGTACCCTCCCAAGTTTGCTTTTGCATGCGACTTGTATTGTAATTTTGAATTGTTTGATACTAACTTTATTCGTTACCATTGATTTCAACAAAGTTTCACCCATATTATTGGATTAGAGGCATCATGGATAACCTTCATTTCCTTAGTTTACTTTGCTTCTTTTATTTCGTTTATATTGTATGGATGTAAACCTGTTTACTCGCTGACTTATAGCTTACTTTGACACGGGAATTTACGTTAACGCTCTTACCACTTAAAACGTCAAGGAATCATCGTTTAAGGGTCTGTACGGAGGAGGCGGAACCCGTTTTCAATCATTGTTGACTTATCGCAAGAGATCGGCGTGAATCAATTTTCTGAAGGAATACAACACGCAACTCTGCCCCACCACATCCACCCGCAAATCACCCTTACACCCTTGCAATAAAAACTTACTCTCTCTCTGAGACATGTTTAGCCCGCCTTACAAATACTACAATGTAACACAACGCACAATGCCACGAAGTTCATAAAAAAACAGTAAACATCAGTTAATAAATTAAAAAAAAAATTGTTTTACCAATTTCTATATATCTTATAATCACAAGTACCTAATGGAGGAGTCCATCCCCAAAAGGACTGCTTACTTACTCCCTATTTTTAACCATAATCAGACTAATTTACAGATTTTACTGGTATTAAGAACGACTAAAAATAGTCGAGGATAATATGGAAAATTGCAATTGCAATTTTTTCTAACAAATCATAATGTTGTTATGAAAATCCACAAATAATTTTTACGGATTTTTTTGTATCTTTTGAAAGATTATCATAACATGGAAGAAACCATTATTTTATTCATTTATGTCTTCAGGTTCGAACAATATCTAGATGATTAGGTTACATAACTTGATGCCGTCGCCAATCCAAAAAGTTTCCTCTAGATAACTAGTTTCGGGACAATTGTCCCATTATCAAATCGGTAGGAACTATGTAAAAACTTTTAAAACACACTCTTAATTTACAGTTAATAACGATGTTACAAATAACACAACACACATGTGAACATTTAAAAATAAATTTGAGATTAATCGGCTTAGAAATAGGTTACCGATCACGTAGATGGGATGACGGATGCGACACGACTCGTCAATTAAAATTGAACGGTAAAATATTACAAAAAAACGTACACTCTACAGATCTGTGCGAAAATGGGATCATTAAACAAAACCGATACTTATCTATTTTATTTTCAATCAACTACATGTATGAAATAACATGTAAACAGACTCCCAAGCTCCAATGAATCCATTAAACGTAATCATGCAGGTGATAGGAGAAGTGAAATCCGCGATATGAATGTACGGGTATAGGAAGAGAGGTTTTGTGGTTTTGGATGAGGATGGATACATGAGTCGAACGCTCTGATGGGAAACCGCACCCCATCTGCATTTTACTGACTACCAACACTTACATTAGTTTGAAAATACATACCACATCTTTTTCAAATCTATGTAATGCCATTTTAAGAAAGTCGACTATAAGTATTAGTTTAAAATTTTAAGGAGAAAAAAAATTATTAGTTAAAAACAAAAGGGTTTCAACTAATAAAATATTCTGCTTTTAAAAATTCCCTTATAACTACTTTATCTTTAATAATGCATATAAATATATACACATATATAGCTTAAAAGAAGTATTTCATTGGGAAGTAACATTCTGTATCACAACGGGTTCAAGAAAAAATTTTATCTGGAATAATAAAATTAATTGTATATTGTGAACATAATTTTTCAATATAGGTTTTTGTTTGTTGAAAGGTATAGAGAAACTAGTAGCTATAGAATATTTGATAGATGTAGGATGTTGGAGTACGCTATCTAATGTGAATCAATTTCCAACACGCAAGGATAAGTTACTGTATATCATAATAGAGCATGATGCATTACAAACACTCGCCTCTGTTAAGTGTTTCGTAAACATCTCAACTTTCAAATCAGCAACTAACTTATAAACATAAACGATTAACTATTCAATAAATAGTTAGTTTTAAAATATTCTCAAAAAGGACTAGGTTTTTGATGCCAGAATATTTAAGAAAGGTTTCGTAAATTAGTACAAGAGAACAATAATATAGGAAAGAAAATTTAAAATAATAATCTTGAACACATACAAAAAGTGAATTTTGAGTTTGCAAAATTACGAATAAAATGATACATTTTAAAATCATTGGCCATTGTTTCTATATTGTTTTAACGTTAATTTAAAGGAACTACACTCGCAAAAGGGTCTAATACACCTGTCACTTAAATTATTGAACTTGAACTTAAGATTGGCGACCAAAAGCTTTCTAGGCTGACGCCTCGGGATTATGTAATCCCCTAATGAATGGAATCCTTGTAATTTTACATTCCTTGGCAAGCATTTGTGAATATACAGGGTGGAAAAAAAGTCTGGAAACGGTCTAATATCTTTAAAAGTATTTAAGTAATAAAACTAAAACTTTGCAAACTTATTTTGAGTGACAAAGTCTACTGCCTGAACTACTTTTTGTCCTTAGACCTCCAAGGGGAGACGGCCCATAAGGAGTCAGAAGAAAATCTTAAATGTAAGCATAAGTCAATATGTACATCAAATTAAAGGTCTCTAAGAATAGAGAACAATTCCACAAACCCGACCTCAAAAAGATGACTGAGTCAAAATGGCAGGCAATCAAACTTTTCATTAAAATCATATTGCTGAAAACAAAAAATACAATAACTCCCAATACATTCCATCTTTTGAGCTCGGGTTTGTGGCAAATTGCTTAAAATGCAAAGCGCTTTAGAATGATGTACGGTATCATATGACGTAGGCCAAATGAGTTTCTCTGATGACTTCCAAAAAGGGACGTCCCTAAAGGAAGTCTTGGGAATAACTTCGTTGGCCTACGTCACATGATGTATCATTTTAAAGGGCTTTGCATTCTAAGAAATTTGCCAAAACCCCGACCTCAAAAGGTCGAGTATATCAGGAGTTATTGCATTTTTTTGTTTTCAGCAATATGATTTTAATGCAAAGTTTAATCGCCTGCCATTTTTGACTCAGTTACCCTTTTGAAGTCGGGTTTGTGGAATTGTTCTCTATTCTTAGAGACATTTAATTTGTTGTACATATTGACCTATGCTTACTTTTAAGATTTTCTTCTGATTCCTTATGGGCCGCCCCCCCCCCCTTGAAGGTCTAAGGACAAAAAGTAATTCAGGCAGTAGACCTTGTCACTCAAAATAAGTTTGCAAACTTTTAGTTTTATTACTTAAATACTTTAAAAGATATTAGACTGTTTCCAGACTTTTTTCCACCCTGTATATGTACTGTTCTGAAATATAAATTTAGGAGCTCACCAATACAAATGTAGAAAGCGCGGGCTCGAGAATGAAGTGGTTTTGCGGCCCGCGGCTGCAGATGTATTTCGCTGTCGAACGCTGTAATGCATAACAGGATTGTAACTCTGCATTTATACATCTTGTCTTTGTAACACTATAGTCCAGTAAAATTATACATTTTGGTATACAAAAGGTCGGGTAGTTCTGATTTTTTTATATGTTGTTAGTGTTGGGCCCATTACATAAAATCCAAGTTTTCGACCTCGAGGTGCCACCGCGCGCCACGAGGCGCGCCACTTGTTACTAAAATATCGGAATTTTTACAAATCCTAAGTTTTTTTGGTCTTAATCGCTAGCGAATAATTTTACAGGAAATATTACATTATTATATTAAAGGAAGATAAATTTGTGACATTTTAAGCCCAACAACACATATGTAGCGTAATTAATGACCGAAATAAAGACTTACAAACAAAATAACTAAATAGCCCAGTCAAAATAGGCTCGTGTCGGAAGTGATTCCGGGGTGGCTGAATTTTCACAGTTGATATACTATGATAAGGTGTGCATTTTCCCAAACGTAACGAAAAATCCCCCTTGAGCTTTCCGCCCTACGCCCTTTTAAAGTTAAAGTTGCATTATATTAGAAAATCAACTACAAGTAGTGTGTTTTGGTTACTTCTGGCCCGGAAGTGACGTCACCGGAAGCCACGTGCCACGGCACGCAGCTTCCGGTGGGCCAGAAGTGGGGACAATAGATGTCGGGGTGGAGATGGTGAGAGCGTCGGCGGTCGGTTGAGCGAAGAGTGCGCATAAAATAGAAGTTAGTTCAAAATTGAAATTCGACGGTGTTAATAAAAACTCTAATAGTTGAACGAAACTAGAAGTTAGTGTAAAACTGAAATTCAACAATCGGGGTGTTGAACTAAATTTGCGCATAAATTAAAAGTTGGTTCAAAACTGAAATTCAACGATCGGGAGTTGAACTAAATTTGCGCATAAATTAACCGGGGTTGAAGTAAAACTTCGCATAAATTAAAAATTAGTTCAAAATTGTAATTCGACGGTGTTAATAAAAACTCTAACAGTTGAACGAAAATAAAAGTCAGTTCAAACATAGCGCAGTCATAACAAGAGAGAGAGAGAGAAGGTAAATAGAAGTGTTAAGTTCCGCGGATAGAACGAGAATGAAGAATGAAACATGACGCGTCGAAATATATGCGTGACTGTAGATGTCAGTTAATGGGGGGTCTAGAGCTTCCGGCCTGTCAGATGGTGAATTAATCAATGGGGGGAGTGGAGATGGCGCTCGGTTGAACTAAAATTGCGCATAAATTAAAAGTTGCTTCAAAACTGAAATTCAACAATTGGGAGTTGAACTAAATTTGCGCATAAATTAACCGGGGTTGAAGTAAAACTTCGCATAAATTAAAAATTAGTTCAAAATTGTAATTCGACGGTGTTAATAAAAACTCTAACAGTTGAACGAAAATAAAAGTCAGTTCAAACATAGCGCAGTCATAACAAGAGAGAGAGAGAAGGTAAATAGAAGTGTTAAGTTCCGCGGATAGAACGAGAATGAAGAATGAAACATGACGCGTCGAAATATATGCGTGACTGTAGATGTCAGTTAATGGGGGGTCTAGAGCTTCCGGCCTGTCAGATGGTGAATTAATCAATGGGGGGAGTGGAGATGGCGCTCGGTTGAACTAAAATTGCGCATAAATTAAAAGTTGCTTCAAAACTGAAATTCAACTTGATAATGTGGGGTACGGAAAGTATGTCAAGGTCATCCCGAGTAAGTTTTAAAAAAGCCTATCCCGCTACCACAGGAAATAGTTCTGAGAGTTGAACTACCCGGTGATAGCGGGATAGGTAGAAGACTCTTTTGAACTTTATTCGTAAAAACAAATACAATCAATGTGCAAAAACAAATACAATCAATGTGCAATACAGGTTGAATTTTTGTGATGAAATACGGAGTTGTAAAAGTAAACGCCGACGACGAGGATAAGGTAAAGGCAGAGTCCCCAGATGACGTATTTGGCAAGTTTGAAGAAACGTAATATCTCGAGTTGGTTTTCCCGTTCCAATCGTTTAATTTCCAATTTCAATTTATCTAATTTCTAGTTACAAAGGGAACTTCATCCATCATATCCATCATGATTGTGTTAGTGTTTGAAATTTTAAAAGAAGTTATGTTGATAGTACAAAAGTCGAAGACGGAATGAGGAGTGAAAGCGAGAAATGTTAGTTAAATAAAAAAGTGGTGGGGGGAAAGATGAATTACAAAGAAGTGGTGGGGGAAAGATTTTGCTCTTCATTATTACCGTCAGTAGTGTCAGATGGTGCAGGAGTTAGATTTAGTAAACTGTCTTCGTCCGAACTTTCAACCTTATCACAAATAGGACAATCGTATGTTATTTCCAAATTCATTTTGATAGTTGTAAAATTATCTACAAGTTCTTGTAAAATATTAAAAATAGCTTGTAACTCTTCTTTAGAGTTTATTTCAAAACTAGAATTCATCCGTGCCAATGGAGAGTTGTTCATCATTGAAGAGTCGGCGAGTAAATGAGGAACACCGCCAAGGGAGGGGGCTTATTTAACGGCGAGCTTATGATTAAATAAAAAGCTAAGTTCTTCTTCTTCGTCTTTTAATTCAAATATCTTAGCTGGAGTATTTGCCTCGTCCTCCTCACTCTGTAATGATGAAGATAATTCACCAGGACGTAAATATTGAACATCAATTCTGATCCATCTCATATAATATCTATCCATTATAGCAAGCAAGTTTTGAAACAATTCTTCCATTTCTTCCCTCTCAGTTATTATATGATGAAACCTGACGAAAGGTGTTCCCATGTTGTTAGTTAGAATGTTGGAAGTGAAATAATTCAAAGGTGGATTCAATAAGATACAAAACTTAAACTAATGGTGGGGGAAATTTAAAAGACTTATGGTGGGGGGAAATCTAAAAAAAAAAACCAATGGTGGGGGAAATCTCAAAGTCATCCAATTGAAGTTTTAAAAAAGAGTGTAAAACTGAAATTACACATTCGATGGTTCAACAGGATCTGAATACCAATCCGACCTGTATTTACATCTTTTTATCATATGTGTACAAAAACCATCTTGATGAGACTTGGTGCGTTGACAATAAGCTAGATCGAGAGGATGAAATTTGAAACATCTTTGAGGACAGCATGTATGAAAATATCTTGATTTGTAAAATTTGAAAGTTCGCAATTCCGGCGGCGGTAGTTGTTTTGTTTTGCATTTGCAGTAACAAGATCCGAAAAATTCACACTTAGTGCAAGCTAACCCGTCCACCATCATTGGTCCTAAATCTGTACACTGTTGTTCACAACAGTAACGAGGTTCGTACTTGTAATTTTGTTTTTCCATGTTGACGCTGCTGAGTCCAGTGAAAGAATAAGAGTGTATAGTGTTGAATAGTCAGTTTTATGTACTACGAAAAGTGGTGGGGGTAATTTCAAGGTCATCCAAACGAAGTTTTAAAAAATTATACCTTACTAATGTAAGGAAAATTGATACTTAAGAAGTTTGTTTCTGTTTGTTTTCTTCAGACTTTTTCTCTCTCTCCTGTTTGTTTTCTTCAGACTTTTTCTCTCTCTCCGCTTTAGCCATAGCGATAAGTTCTTCAGTCGATAGTGGATGTACTTCAGGAAATTTTAAAATTAATTTAGCCTGATATCCTTCTCGGGTTAATATTTCTAAATCTTCTGTCATTTGTTCAACGGTGTTGTAATCTTTTCCATATATTTTTCCATCAAGTTCGATCATCATTCTGTATAACATCTTTAAAATTAGGTGTTGACGCAGCGAGAGTCGGGAAGCGAATGATTAGTTATACAAGTATCATTCCCTTTTTATCAACTTGACATTGATCACGTGATTCCTTAGTGTTATTTGTTAAAAGTTATTTAACATTGGTAATACTTGTGGAACTTGATGTTATGTTGACCAGTCGGCGATGAAGATGTTGTAGGTTGTGTAGAAAGAAATACTTCATCATCACAGTATTTTGTTTTAGTAAACATCCTTACATTAGTAGCACTAACATCAACAGTTAAGTGATAACCACCGGTAAGTAAAACTCGCATTTCGTTGGTTAAATCTTCAAGTTGTTCAAAACTCGTAATGGTGTTGGTATCGTAAGATGCACACTTGACCTTTAGGGACATGTTGAAGTTGTGTATTTAGTTATAGAGAGCGAGATGTGTACGGTACGAAAGCTAGTCGTAGACTGATGAATTTCACAAGTTGATTTTCACTTTTATTAACACACAAAATTGGGTCAAGGTCATCCCGTGGAATTTTAAAAAAAAAGCAACATATTGCTATGTACAAAGACATAACAATATGTTGCTTCTTTTATTTTTTGTTTTGTTTTATATCAACTTTATTGAGAAACCATTACAAACACATATATTTACAATGTTATGTACAAACTAGTTAGTAGTAGGTGTTACATGAATAGTTAGTTCAGTTGAGTTGTTTCCACTCGGTCCGTGTGAAACTAAATAGAGTGCGCCAGGTTGAATAACTCGAAGATCTTCATTTTGTAGAAGTTGTACAAACCGTTTCGGTAGGAAGATTTGAAACTTCGGTTCGTCACCAACTGTATACGGCGCCTCGCTCAATGAGCAATTAATAGCATCACCAATTGAAGTGTCCATCTTCTTGATTGTATGTATGATGTAATGTTTTTCTTCTTTTAGTTCAGAACATTTCTTCGTCGGTAAGATTGTTGATTTAGAATGAGCGTTGAATTGATCAACCAGATTTTGAAGAAAGTTCTGCGATGCCATCTTGATGTTATTGTTAATCTTCTTGTTAATAATAATGTCCGTCGGAGATGTTGTCTCTTCGGAGGTTCGAGTAATACTCATGCTGCGTCATGGTAGCGCTCTCACTTTTATTACCGACATTACCCCCACCATTCTGTTGAAGGAAATTATTTAAGCGGTAGGCATTCTTCAAAGCGCACTGTGACCTTCGATGTTTAAAACTCTTTGATGAAATACAAAGTTCATTGAAGTAGCATTGGAAATCTCTATCTATTATTGCATTTATCACTTCGTTGCTTGTAAATGATTGTATCCAATTAGCTTTTTCCAATCCTCTTGTGTAGATAGTTTTGAACTCTTTGCAGTAATGATTCATAATGTGCGGCATCATGTTATAATTAATAAAACCTTCATCCCATCTTAAGTTGTGAAAATGTTTGTACAACCATTTGTTTGTAACTTTCGCTTTAGTTGTTAGTCTATTGAATGGTAATGGAGGTTTGAATAAGTAATGATAAACTACAGATGTGTTCATATCCAAAATTACTAATTCTTTTATAATAAAATTTCCATCATTTTCTCGAAAAGCTTGAAATTCAATTATACCTTTTTTAACTTCCATTATATGTGGCGCATTAGAAAACGAAACCCGTTTGTTCATGATGAAGTCTCGTCAGCAACTGACTTGTATTACAAACACGATTGTTCTTCTTTAACTTCTTGCGCTTCTTCGTCGATATTAAAGTTGGTGTGATAGTTGTTCAATTGTCTCCACATATCCACTTCTTGAGGTATTCGATTAAAAATTGAGTATCCACGGGACCGTATAAAATTGGAACGAAAGGTTGTCTGTCCAATGTATCGATTAGATAGTCTTTGATTATTGCACTTGAAAATATTAGTTGTTTCAAATATCTGGTGACGGGACCGGTAGTACAACTTAAAGTGTAAAATTCTTCTTTAGTCAAATGTAATTTTACATCATGTCTAGTTAAATCTCTGAAGCGAACCATTTGTCCTCCACGATGTTTCACTATATCAACTTCAATATTTGATTCCAATAAACTTAATCTTGTTCTTCTTCCAAATGTGTTGTTACTCAAATAGCATTCCAAAAGATGTAAATGTTTCATAAATGATTCCCAAGAAGTTTCAGTGAATGTAACCATTTTATTTCCATGATTTAAAATAACAATCGGTGAATAATCCAATGATTTTAAAATTCCAACTGAAATACTTTTCGTCATGCATGAAGAAATGGGGTAGAAAATCCGAAGAAATACTTCTG
The DNA here is from genome assembly GCA_030545055.2 of Neoaliturus tenellus. NCBI lineage: Eukaryota > Metazoa > Arthropoda > Insecta > Hemiptera > Cicadellidae > Neoaliturus > Neoaliturus tenellus. The sequence goes on along the minus strand of CM061532.1, from coordinate 73,952,012 downwards.
TTAAAATATTAGTTGTAATGTTAACTTCAACCTTTTTTCTTTTTACTTCTTTTTCAGCTTCTCCTTCTTCTTTTTCTTCTTCTCTCTTCTTATGTTTGTTAAACTTGAGGAACTCGTCCATTTCTCGTTCAACTTGTTTTTCTATATCTGAACTATTCTCATCCATTAGAGGTGTATTTTCTTCTCCGTTAGTAGAACTCATCTTGCGAACGATGTTTCCCATACGACGGTCGAAGATATAATGAATTTTCCACTCATGATTTTCTCGCTTTTATGTTTTTTGTCGAATCCTTGAAATTTATACACTCACATAAATGTTTGTTTTTAACTTGTCTTTCACAAACGAAATTCTAACCTCAAAAATTGAGACAGATAATTCTAACCTCAAAAATCTGCAGTCGTTGTACTAATTCTTTTTAAAGTACATTCTTCACGATTCCGGTCAGCGGTGTGTAAGTAACTATTTTATCATGTAGAATAAGACAGTATGCTGAAGTTCCATCCGCTACTGGTTCTTCAAATTCCATTTCAATTTTTATATCCACACTTGATGATTTTACCGATTCATTTTGTTTTGAACAATCTATTACAATTATTGGAGCCTTGGAATAATATTGGTCAGGTGATAATAGTGGAGTATTAGTCTTTCCATAATATGACGATTGAAATCTTGCATACATATCGTATAAAATGGAAAAACGTTTTTTGCTGAACATGACATTCAAATTGTCATACGGAAAGAATTGAGAGTTTAGGAAAACTTTACAATTCTTTATTTTACAGTTATCAAATTGACCGGCATTTGCAGTGATAACATCTTTTCGCTTAGTTTGAAAACCGAGTATTATGTACCTTGCTCGTTCCAAGTAAGTTGATGTCTTGACGGTCCATGTTTGTCGTTCGGTCTGAGGTAGTGTAGGATATTCATGGAATTCCCAACTTCGGAATGGCATCACAATATCACGGTCAGATTTTAACTTTCTCAATAATACGATTCTATGTTCATCAGCCAATCTTACATGAGGTACTCTCCAAACAACTTTATCTAATTGTAGTTGCCATTCCAGTTTATCTTCAGTAGTTGCAGGGTCTGCAAGTATCAAGTCCTTGTTAGTTGAAGATCTGAGTAATACCAATTCTTGTTTGACATTTATTATTACTCGTTTGTAATCTTCAGCGAATCCCAAAAGCAATCGTAAAGGTACATGAAAATCAAAGTGACCGTTGGAATTCGGTGTTATAGTGTCTTTATCAGGAGCAACCCATCCGGCGGTGACTATTGAATTCTTCTCATGCGGTGTTAATGATGTTAATCCTTTCAATGTTGTTGTTATACCAATTTTTTTTGTCGAATCAACTGTCACCCCTGATATCTCATATCTTATTTCATCAAAAAGATATGCCATCGGGTTATTTATAAAAGGAACTGTTGAAGCAGTTTTTCCATCCAATTTTAATACCCGTCCTTCAATGTATAAATAACTTTCACACGGTAATGTGTAAATATCTTGTTGTTGAATGGGAATCCTTATTTCATCGTTATTGTTTAATTTTGATGAAGTGTAAGGGTTGTGCGTGTGATATTCCTTCTCCCATAGTGTTTCGTCGAATGTCGGTCCTTGAGATATATCCAGGATATCCATCGTTGTTAAGTTTCAATCCAATCTTCTGTAGAAAACGAATGTTGTCCGATGTTAACTCTTCCAATGTCGAGGAGCTACTGAGCTCCCGACTCTTCCGTTGCGGTTTAAATGATAATCCCATGTTGACCTTTATGTTGCCGCTCTGATGTGTATCCGTATAGTTATCGTTTCTCCTCTAAAGTCAACACTAACACCGTCTTGATCCAATATGTTCAGTACGATGTCTGAAATGAAACTGGTGTTTAACGGTAGGTATATCAAGTTTTGTGGCTTCTCAACAATTTTAAAACCAGGAGCCACTGTTGGATAAAATGTATGTAAAATATGCTGATTCACTCCTTCTCTATACGATCCGTGTATAATATTACACGTTACATCGATACTATTGACTTTCAATATTGTAACAGTTGTATCACCTGAATGAGTAGTTCCAGGAGTTAAGATTTTCTTTTTTGTATCTGTAAATCCAAGTAAACTGCCAATCGACTGTTCCAAGCTGACATCAATATAATATTTTGAAGTTATTTCTGCTTTTAAAGTATTATTGTTTCCTTTAACGGTGATATTGTCTTCTCCGAGTTGTTTCTGTAATAATTGGTTTATATCATCGATTTCATAAGCTCCAGTAGGAAATGTAATTATTTTCAATTCTGAGTATTTTCCTGAAGCATCCTTAGTTTCATAATAATGTAGTAAATTGTTCTTTCCTTCCGTAACATTGGGTATTGAGTTGTAGGTAGTCAAATCAAGTAATGCCGCTTCCCATAATCTTTCCTTGGATAGACGCAATGCTGGGAACAGCGTACTTTTCAATGTGGATGAATTTCCACTCAGTGACACTGTATACGATGACATCTTAAATCTGACTGACACTCTTCGCTAGAAACTCCAAACATAAATGCCCACATATTTCAGTATTGTTAGGTTGTTCTCTTTTGTAATTGTAAAAAATGTTTTTGGAGTTTCGAAAATAATGTTGCAGTTCTTTCGGCGGTGGTAGATTGCCAAAACTGTCAAAGTAGTAAACGGTTTGTCCGAGCTTTTTATAGCATACCCAATGAGTGCCTGGACCATAGGTGGAATCCAAATTTACTATTCAAGTTTCATTTTCCCATATTTTAGTTGGTAATGCATCTTTCATAAAAACTCCTCGAAAAAATGGTATTTTCAAACATTTTACATAATCATTTAACTGATGATTTGTTAAGGCTTTATTTGGAATTATCAATTGATTCTTTTTATTTAGTACACACGGTATGGTCTTAGGTATAAACCTGCTCCGTTTTTTACCATTTGCCAAACAGAAGTCTTCTTTACATTTGCCTTACGAGTTCTACGAAGTCCTTTTTTAATGTTTCCACCTCTTTTGGGAGCGCTTCTTTTTGCAGGTCTTCCTCTGCGACGTCTTCCAGCACCTAACTTTGCTTTCGTCTTCATGGCTGTAGTTACTGCCCAAGCCGCTGCTTTTTCTGCAATACTTGCGTCACTTGATTTTACTCTTTGCCAAGCTTTTTCCGCTAGAATTTTATCCGCTATTGATCTATTTGTTGAATCTTTATACTTTGAATATGCTATATCGTGTTCTTTGCAAGCTTGATCTAATTTATTAATTCCAGGATCTCCTCTTGCTAAACGTTTTGACAACTTAGTTCCAGGTCCACAATATTGATAACCTCCTGGCAGATGTAATTCGTATGGTAAAGCGTCTATCGCTCGATTCACAACAGCACCAATTGGAATCCGTCTGAGCACTGATAATGCAGCTGATGTTAAACCACGTCCTCTCTTGCCGCTGTCTTGACGACGACTGAGCGATACGGTCTTCATTATGCTGTTTTATGTAACCAACGTCTTCACTCCATGAAATACTTTATGATAATGAATCCTTTTTTTGTGTATTATATACTTAAATATTCATAAGTTTTACTAGTATCTATCAATGATTTCATCTTTAATCCATTGGTTTCTCTGAGAATCTTCGATTTTATTGTGTTTCATCGATGCATTAATCAAATGATTATGCATATCAATAACTACATTACCTACAAGATTCATTACATACTCTACATTAGTAGCATCTTTGTTACGTGTAGGATTATCAAGATTTGTGATACGTTTACCATTACATGTATACACAGATGGATCGTTTGTAGAGGTTGCTATAACTTGATTAATAGTAGCAACATCATTCGGAGCTATTCCTGCTGATATGTTAGATATTCTTCTATTTTTTCCATCATATAAGTTATTTATTTTATCTAAAACTATAGTTTGTTTCACAACAACACAATCATTATCATCTTTACCAGATTTTACATGGGTTAATCGTCTACCTCCACATATAAAGTTAACACCAGTAGCTGATAGTTGTGGCACTTGTGTTAAAATAACAGCATCATGTTCTTCCGTGCCTAAACTTATATTTGACAATCTTTTATTTTTTCCATCCCACTTGTTATTTTGTAGTTGTAGTAAGGTAAACTTTTCACTTCCTTGCACAAACTCATCACCTTTCTTTGACACCACCTGATTTTGTTTAACAAAAGCGGATGTTCCTTTCTTCAAGCTTTCATTCATTTGTCTCACGGTAGTAGCATCCGATGGAGTTGAACCATCTTTCAGATTGGACAACACTTTTCCATGACAATCAATAACAGCACCATTATATAAAATACAATTATCTTTCATGTATTTAATATTAACACCATCACTTTCTTCTTTAGGATATCCAATATCGTTTATAGTATATTTATAGAAGGAAAATCCATCTTTTTTCTTTTCTGGTATTACAGAGTGCAAATAACGCTTATTGATTGTATCTGTATCCTCGGTTGGATCTGCCACATTAGTTATTTTATAATTTAAAGCATTGTACTTTTTTCCACTTTTAGTCTTTTCCAACAGTAAAGCGTATTCCATCGCAGATAGAAAATAACCTTTATTAACAACATCTCCATTGTTGACTGGTTTTGCAACATTAATAACTCTGTGAGATTTTGCATCATACAGTTGGTTGTTGTCGAGTTTTAAACTTGTAGATGTTTCCTCCTTTACTGTTTTTAAATTTGTTGCATCTCCATCTTCTTCTGGATCTCTAACAAACTTTAAACGTTTATTATTTATGTTATAGTCACCTTCGGGTGTTTGCGGTAATCCACTTCTTTTTCTGTTTTCTCCAACTTGCACTCCTAACGCGGAGTATCGTCCGAACTTGTCGACGCTCATGTTAGAACTGACACATTATACGCCTGCAACTCTTATATATCCGCGGACAATTATACGATTATGCCGCGATTCCTGAGTTCGTCAATCAGAGCTACCCATTCATTATTTAAACCTGTATGACCGGCTTCCATGGCTTCATGTAATAGTCTCATTCTATCAACCAATTTATTGATGTCGTTGTAGTAAATCACATTCGTATTGTATAGATTTTTCATCAATCCTTTGCCAGATGTTGAAGTATCTCCTTTACTCTTTTTACCATGTTGTTCAAGAAGTGATAAATCCATAAGTGATAAAGATTTTCTTTTCAGTGGTTGTCTCACCGCTGGTGCAGTACGTAATGTTGGCAATTTTCGTGGAGGAAACCACTTTTTTATAACAATGTTATATTTTGTTGCACGTGAACGATTAATCATTGCATCCTTTAAGTAGTTTCTTTTATGAGCGTTAGTATTTTGTAGAATCTCCTTAAAAACACTTAAATCTTTGGATGAATATCTTAGTGGTATGTTTTTAAAAATTAATTCATAAAGTCCTTTTGTTCCTTTATATTTATGCTCACCAATAATGATGTAATCGTCTTATGTTATTTCAAGCTTTGAATCGCCAATCTTCAATTCATTCCCATCAATTCTTGCTCCGTATACGTGTGATCTACTCAAATTCGGGTTTGATTTCATGTCATGTAGCATCTTCATTATATATTTTCTTCCAAGAGGTCCATGTTGTAATATATCGCTACTCAATTGAGTTAAATTTGGAATAGATTGTTCTGCTTCAGGTATTGGCTGTTCTTCTTCCTTTTCAACAATTGGTTCTTCTTCTTTTGTTTCTTCTTGCTCACTAGCACTTGTATATGAATCATCATCTTCTTCTTTTTTTAATGCTTGTACTTCTTGTTTAGAAACTGGTAGTAAAACATCTCCTTCATAACGAGGTTTACCAATAGTTTCTGATATCTGTTTTAAAGGTTCCGTAATAGGTTTAAATGTAGTCTCTAGAAATTCTTCTCTTTCACTTAAACCCATCCTCAATGCACGATTCTTCATCCTAATAGAATCACTGAGTGATTTTATTTCTTTCAATAGTTTTTCTTGATTCACCATGTTTACACTGTGAAGTTCAACGTGTAACTAGATGTAGCATCGGTAGTTCAACGCATAAATACAAATTTATCCAACCCTATACGATATCTACAATTTTTAATATCTTCTTCCTTCATAATAACGAGAAAGCCATATTTCTCATTCCATGCTTTGCCACACATCTCTTTAAATTTCTCAAATGCCATATCCGCATTTACATGATCATTATATATATGTTTTAAATTTGTTTCATCTTGCTTGAAGATGATCAACATATTTGCATTGTCTCTTATGAGTTGTTTTGGAATCTTACTGTATGTTTGACCAATATAAATGCTATCGATATTATGATGTCTTCCCATAGCGAAGTAATTCCTTATGGTGTCGTGATTTTCACAAGACACATCGTCAAAAATAAAAATAGAAAATGGTTTTGCTTCATTTGGTTGCATAATTGTTTCACTGGCATTAAACTTGTAGAAATTCACTTCAGGTACACTTGCAAGTACTTTATCCAATAATTGATATTTTGGTTGTTGCAATGATTTTGAAAAAATGTATATATTGTTAAAGCGCAATCCTTTAGGATTAGTTATAAGGTTAAAAACAACATTTGTTTTTCCACAATTTGAAGGACCAGTTATTAAACATCTTATCGTATTCGGTAGTAATTCACCATGTTTACCATGATTTAACTTATCATTGTCAACCGTCAATTCATCAATATTATTGATATTAAATCGATCTTTTTGTTGTACAATCTCCATCTTGTGTCAAGGTTAAACACACAATGAGCTATTAAATTACTATACCAAGTCTTTTGAAGGAATCCAAGAGTCTTCACTTTTATCGAATCCTAACCACCGGACTTTAACCATATCCTTTTTCCTTTGTAATACCTTTTCAACAAGATATACATCACCGACTGTTGATTTCAACAATTCATGTCCGTAGAATCCACCTTGAAGTAATTCACCCTTGTTATCCTTTAATAAGTAAGTTTCAGGTATAGTTGGTTGCACTTTATAAACTGTAAATACTTCATTAGTCCAATTTGGTAGATATCTTTTACTAAATACACCTTTGTATTTGCTTATACGAACTTTATCGTTGACTTTAAACTTTTTTGGTTGCAACTTTCCCAATTTAGGTGTTGTATTATTTCTGATGCGTTGTAATACAACCTTAGCATTAGCGCTGTTTACTTGGATAGGTTTCATTCCGATGGTACGATGATATTTGTTGTTATACTCTTTTATAAGTTGTGGTAATATGTCATACCACACGTATGATCCTCGTTTTGAAAATTGTTTGTACATTGCTCCTTTCAATGTTTTATTGAATCTTTCAATTATTGAAGCTTTAACTTCAGAATTTGTAGAATAATGATTTATTTGATATTTTTTCATCAAAGCTCCAAAGTCTTTATTAAAATATTCTTTTCCATCATCGGTCTGTAGATGTTTGATTTTGAATTTATTTCTTTGTATCGTTGTTTCCATAGCTTTCGTAACACTTTTACCAGTCTTATCCTTCAATGGTAAAGCGTCAGCTATTTTAGTAAAACAGTCTATAATTGTTAAAATATATTTAAAACCTTTGTTTAATTTACTGTGCGGTATCATTTCGATGAGATCAGCTTGATAAAGACCATTCATTCCCTTAATAATTGTACTTCTTCTTGGAAATCTTCTTCTTGCTGGTTTATGTAGTTCATTTACAATCTTGTCCTTCACACTTTCCATCTTCAGGTGTTGCTTGCACACCGCTTGTAAAAATACTGATCCGTAGAATAGTTCATTCTCTTTTATATAGTTTTGAATATAGGTCAAGACCATTTCATATTAGTGTAAAAAGAAAGAATATAGCATTGGGCTCGCCATATCTTCTTTTCTGTACAAAAAGGAAAAAGGAAGAAGGTAGAGGACGAAGAATAGGTTTACTGGTCGATAGGGTTTAGAGAGTAATGTCCAAATGGCAGAGTTCTTATGTTGTCTTCAAGGATGTATCTTTTGTCATCCTTATAGCTCAATGCCGATTTGGTTTGCTTCACACTGAAAAGACGATGGTTGAAGCTTCTTATGGTGTTAAATGTTGCAGTTGTTTCAACATTTTCAAACAAACATCTTTTATAATGTTCAAACTGTACGTTCTTCTTCAGGAAAGAGGTTTTTATTCCTTTGGCTTTCTTCGTAACTTGATGTTCGTTCCTTTCGTTTATGTACAGTTGAAACGAATACAGTTTGGACATCAATGCTACAATTTCCATCATTGGCACACCATTTGTTTCATCTTTAAATTTTCCCAATACTTTCTTGTTTCTGTCGTAGTCGTAATTTGGATGCTCCTTAGGATAATCGGAAAAGTCGAAATCATCTTTATATATAAACTTGCGTAGATCTTCGTACATGTCATTTGTTTTAATCCAGTAAATGAGTGCATCCGTATCCATATATGCAATACCAATGTTCTCTCTTCCATAATAGTTAACCATCTTCTTATAATGAAACTCGTACATGTGTGTTTTAGAAATATCCAAGATTGACATTCCAAGATACAAAGGACGATCCATTGTAACTGACTTCTTGTTCATGGAAATAAGAACTAGATTTTCATTAATAATTACAGATGTACCAAAGTTTGGTTGTTGCACTAATTTCTGTAATTTTACTGGATCAGTTACCAATTTTATATCCTTATGTTTCCTTTTGTTTTCCAAAGTCTTGCCAAATATTGCGTTGTTCATTAGTTTGAAAAAATCTTTTTGAAAACTTGATGTAGCAGCAGCTCTTCTTCTTGTGTTGTTGTCAATGTATGGTTTTAACCAACAAGATTGAGAGAATTGTAATACTCGATTAATCTTTGTAATTCTCAATCCCAAGTCTAAGGCCTGTTGTATCATCCAGTAGTGTCCAACATACCGAGACTTGTCGGTTAAAGTCATCATTAATTTCGGCCATCTTCCAGTTGGAGAAATTTCGGTCTTCGGAAGCAGTGGTAAATCATAATGTTGATCGTGAAGATGTTCGGGATATTCAAAATCGACGTCAAAAATATAACCAGTTTCACCATGCTTCGGTATATCCATTATGTTTCCTATTGATTCAGGATCTATCCATTTGAAATTATCATATGGAAGGGGATTCGACATTGCCCATCCGTATAAGTTATTTGCATCAAAATAACCCAGGAATGTTGTTGGTTTTGATGCATCATAATCGGGCAAATACTTGTTGTTTGCCCTGACATGTCGTGTTACACTTTGCGTCAATCCTCCGCGAACTCCTGACTCTAACATCAAAACCATATCTATATCTGTAAGAAGTTGTATTTTACAATTTGTCTCTTTCAACATGGCTTGCCACGCTAGTCCAGGCGAAGTGTACGAATGAAGAGGGTCCAATCCATATGCTGCAAAACACGTATTTCTAAATTCTTCCATCACATCACATAATAAAGTCACATCTAGTTTAACATAAAATCTGAATATTCTCCCAATGTTCTAAATCCTAATTCGTTCCATACTTTGCATGCGTGATTATAATCATCTTGAGATATATCCATGTCGAAAAGTTTACTTTTAAATTCTTCTTTTGGAGGTAATGATGTTTCATTAAATCTTTCTAAACTGTCTATGTAATCATATGGAAAAACACCTTTTTGAAGTACCAGATCCAGTTTGTCGTTGTTTACAATCTTCTTCGTTTCGATTAAATCTTGTTTCCTTAGGTTTTCAGAAAGTTTGGACAAACTTGACGGCATAAATCGGTAGGAGTCCAAGAATCTTAATTTGAGGTTTCCAACTTCTTTGGAAAAACTTATGAACTTTTCTGAAGTTTCAGCTAACACATCGATTTTACCGTCGTCTCTTCCTAATTCGGGTATTATAAAATGAGCGTCGTACCCACTGAGGTTATGCAGAACCACAGGAATAAATAGTGGTAAACGATAGCTCAAGTTGCATTTATTACAAGCAGCACCCCTGTAATAACCTGTGAGGTGGTCGTGATCTTTAATTTTATAATTCTCAATAGTAAAATCATTTTTGCACAAAAAACATCGAGTTGCATTTTCATGTTGAATTTCTTCTTCTTCGTCCATCGGTTTCATTGGTACAATATTTGTATATAATCTTTGTGTATTTCCAGCTATTGAATATAGGTGATCAAGAAATATTTTTTCCGCATTTTCACCACGATATACTAGAGGTTCTGAAGTTAATCCATATCTGTTTAAATGTTCTTCTGATAATGTTGATTTGACCATTAAACAAAAACTGTTTGGTTTGTGCATTTGATACTTTACACTTTTTCTTGCTTCGCAATTTTCTTCTTCAACTGGAACAAGTGTTGATTCAAAATCCGCATACACAACTAAAGGGATACGGTATTGATGATGAACTTTTTCAAATGAAACGAATGCTCTGTTTTCTGCAGGTAAATTAATCTTTGCTTCATAATTATTGTTACATAATCTTTTGTGCTCTTGTAACCATTCTCTTCCTTGTCTTCCTTCTCGTTGAAAATTAAAACATCTCTTGCAAATCAACTTTTTGTTTCTATTTTTTGAAAGTTGCTTGTTAACAAGACGATCGAATTGCTTTATGTACACATAGTGAGACACATCTCCTCGTGTTAATAGTAGTAAATCCGTATGATCTGGTAGTTCTTCTTTTGCAATACGTAAAGGATACACTTTGTTTGAACTATCTAATGCAAAAACATTGATAGAAGTACCGGGATTTTTCTTCTCAAATTTTGATATATCTTCTAGTGATACAGGATAAGTAATTCCTTGAAAATTGTACTTATTTCTTTGATTTTCATATTCCCGGTCAGGTCTATACGCATTATTTGGTACAAATTTAGCTGTCATTGCATAACGAAAACATTCATTGTCTGCATTTCTAACATTAATACAAGATTTTGTATCTTCAATACTTTTAGGCAAAGGAATGTAACTAGATCCCCTTAGTCCATATCCGTGTTTTTGAACTCTTATATCTAATCCTTCAATACTTGAAAGACTCCATCCGGATCCTCTTCCTTCATGTTCCTGAATTTTGGTTAATATTTCTTCTATACAGTTCTCTACTATTGAATCAATGTTTGAACTTTCCATGATGGTTCGGTTTTTTGTTATGAATCCTCTTGGTGATAATTCTTCTTGTACATTTATAAACATAGCTTCTAGTAGTAAACTAAATTTAAGAAAGTTCAATCTTTTCAATTCTTCTTTTAAAGTTTTACTTACGATTGGTTTTGCTTCTCTAATAAATTCTTCTAAGTTCAAGTTTTCATTTTGAATCTTATGATGCATTACTACCTTACCGGGTAAAGCAAATACTTGTAGATTCGGTAAAGTAGTTGAAGATGTTGCTGTTATTTCTTCTTGTTCTTCTTGTTCTTCTTGTTCTTCTTGTTCTTCTTGTTTTTCTTCTGCGTTGTTGTGAATTAGTTCTTTATGACAGTCTAATAGAATTTCATCGTGAAACGATTCCGAACATTTATCGCAATGATACATGTTGAGATTTTTACTCTTCGAAGTTTCGTAGCGAAATGAAATGGGCTCTCACATTCCTCCTTTTATAACGGTCCCACTACCACTATTTCATCTTCTTCTTCTTCACTATCCAAGAAAATCAAACGTTTTCAACAAAATATTAACCTTCTACAAAATTGATTGTCCGTTCATATTTTTTTAATACTAGTTTGAATTTTCAATATTTTCCTTGTTTAACTATTATTTCTTTATATAACATTATTCACACTTTCTACTTCGAGCGTTTTGCTACTATCATCTCTTTATTCCATTTTAACAATCTGCATAAATACAAGTTCATTTGCCGCGCCGACTCACTATAAATCCAGCTTTCGTACAGTACACATCTCTACGACTAAATTACAACATGTATTTCAATATGAATTTTCCTTATACAAATACTATTTCAATAACTTTACAGCAAAACAAAATTCTAACTTCATAAACTTGATAGGAAGATATGCGAACTTTTAATTCAACCCTGGTTAATTTATGCGCAAATTTAGTTCGACCAACAATTGTTGAATTTCAGTTTTGAACTAACTTTTAATTTATGCGCAAATCTACTTCAAACCCTCACCCCACAAATTTGGTAGGGAGAATTACATTAATTTGATACTTATTTCTACCGTTACACTAGCTCCATTCTCAAAAAGATATAAATAAAATGGTCCTGGATACTGTTCTTTTTCACATCCTGCATGTTCCTTAATGAATTCGTAAGCCAATCTTTTTGAATATTCATTATGATACACTTCTCTTACATAAACAAGATTTTTTTCTTCCAGAAATTTCGCTTGAACTAATGGTATTTTGCTTACATCATCCTTGTCCATCAGAGGTAGCTTGTAGGTGAAAGTATTTGGAGGTAGTTTTTGCGGTTTATCAAGTAGAGAACAAAATTTTCTATAGAATTTCTGCTCAGTGCCTGTAATACTATTAAAAGATAAAGTGGTAAGCATCTTGACGGCACAAGGTGCAAGTACAGACTAGAAACTTGGAGGTTCATAGCCCGCCTTTTATGAGTTTTAAAAATGGGGAGGGGGAAGGAATAAGGATTGGGAAGGGATAAGGTGTAGGGTGGGGGAAGGGTAATTTGATTATTAAACCACTTGCGCTGTAAAATAGCCGCCAACATCCACACCTTGTTCGTAGCACTCCTTCATTGTTTGAGCCCACTGCCGCATGCGGTCTCTATCATTTGGTGTTATAAGAAAAGAATTACAATCATCATACAATATAAAAGAGCCGATTCGTACGTAAGATCCTGAATCCAACCATTTATGAGCTTCAGACATGAATTTTTCTATTGTATCGAATGGGAATTGTGGATCAATTGCTATAACTTTCAGTTTTTCACTAATTTTAACGCTATAATAATCATCATCATCTTCACTGTCACTGTCGTTATTTAAAGTTTCTTCAGGTTGTTCAAAAACATCAGAAATTTCGGAAGAACTGAAATTTTCACTAAGACGAGGAGGCATTTTTAAAACAAGTAATATTGTAAAGAGCAGAGACGAAACAACAAGAGTGGCGTGTAGAAGCGGAATGAGGAGTGAACAATGCTTGCTCCACTTTTATAACGGTATGCTAATGAGAGGGGTAACAGCTGACCGTGACCAATCATTGATCCGGGAGGTGGGGGGAAAGGAAGAAGAGGGGGTATTTATTTTAAATAATTCGCATAACTTTTAACTCAAATAAGATAACCAAATTCTTCTTTTACTAAAATGTTCGTCTTACATAGACGTTTTCAATGATGTATCGCTTGTCGTAATCGATCAAACCATTATCGAGTTATGGCCATTTTAATTTTCGGGGGGGGGGACTAAAATGTTCGTCTTACATAGACGTTTTCAATGATGTATCGCTTGTCGTAATCGATCAAACCATTATCGAGTTATGGCCATTTTAATTTTCGGGGGGGGATTTAATCTCCATTTTTTATGGGGGGGGGGGTTCCGCTTGATTAGTCACGGGGGGGGGGGTTCCGCTTGATTAGTCACCGGGGGGGGGGGTTCCGCTTGAGTGAACACGGGGGGTTCCACTTGGGCGCTCATGCGGAACCGATCTTCTCACGAGATAGTCGTTATATGATAATGAAGGCAAATGTTCATCGCGCCGCTACCGCTAATTAACTCGCATTCGCGGTGTTCATATCTTTCCTACTCATTACATATACGTTTCCTACTTCATTATTTCAAGACTAATTAACTTGCAAAACAACAGTCTCTGTCTTTGAATGCTGATGAGATTTCATTAGGAACCATTCTTTGCACGCTATATGAAGCTACACCGGCAAACAATGCAAGTCGGAGAGGTCATATAACTGTACAACGGCCTCAGAAAAGTAGATCACGAGACTTAGAGTGTTAAAAATAATGGGGGAGAAACACAACGCTCTAGCTTGCACTTATACCAGACGGGAGCATTTTTCAAGCAAAGAGTTTTCTTGACTGGAGTTGAAGCCGTAGTAGAAGTTGAACTTGTAATAGAAGAGCAGGCTGTAGTGGAAGTTGTAGTCGGCAGGGATGACATCGTGTTAGTTCTGTTCGCAGTTCGCAGCGTAACGTCTGGAAACAGAATGAAACGTTAGCCGTGGTCGATGCGTCTTTTATAACAATATGCTAATGAGAAGGGTTAACAGCCGTTAAGTGGGGGAAGGTGGGAGGGAAGGAATGAGAGGGGGTATTTATTTCAAATAATTCGCATAACTTTCGACTAAAATAAGATAACTAAATTCTTCCTTAACTAAAATGTTCGTCTTACATAAACCTTTTCAATGATGTATCGCTTGTCCTAATCCGTTAATCCATTATCGATTTATAGGCATTTTAATTTTCGGGGGGGGGGTTCCGCTTGATTAGTCACCGGGGGGGGGAGGGGGGGGGTTCCGCTTGATTAGTCACGGGGGGGGGGTTCCGCTTGATTAGTCACGGGGGGGGTTCCGCTTGATTAGTCACGGGGGGGGGGTTCCACTTGATTAGTCACGGGGGGGGGGTCATTGACCCTTCCGAAAGTGGGTCAAGGTCATTCAAGACTTATAATGAACCAAGGTGATGGGAACAGTAGTAACTGTTCCCACCACCCTGTTTGCCTAACGGTTCCCACTCCCAACCCACTAGTTACGTTCTGCGAGGGACATCGACGCAATTTTGTTTGGTCCGTCCGCATTCAAGCGTAACGTCCCGGCCCGCATTCAAGCGTAACCACTAATTACAAGGGAAACTGGAACAGCTAATGCAGAAACGCAACTCTAACACCCACCCAAGCTAATCCCACCCATCATATTCCTAAACAAAATGCAAAAAACCTAGTCCGCTACCTACAATTTGCGGATGTCCCACCCCTTCTAAGTGAAGTTCAACCGAACTTCTGAATTTACATTTAATCTACCCCCTATCATCTAGCTGAAAGGCAAAACAACAACATTAATTATTAATACCAACACTTAAAACTAACAACACATCGTTATTAAATATCAAATAATTCAACACAACCAAATACCATCATTATTCTTAAAATTAATACACCTTAACGCTAAACACAACTTATAACTAACATCGCAATGCGCAAATTAATTCTTAAATTAAGTGCAACTTACAACTAATATTTACACACACACACACACACACACATACCACATTGCATTAAAGAACGCAACGTAGTATAAGAAGTTCAAATATATATAGGCCTACTATATATTTGAACCTCTTACCGAGTCGCCAACGACTTTTCGCTATGAAAACTCGTTGACGACTGACGCGAAAATCGGGCTCGTATCGCTCCTCGGGTTTTCGAGTGGTGGGGGTAATTAATGCAGTGGTGGGGGAATTGTTTCACTCCAGTACGGTCTTCAATCCACTCCAGTTCGCAGCAGTGTAAAAATGAAACGAAGGAGTGGGGGTGGCGCATGCGCAGCGACGTAAAATCCAAGGTTTGAGGTTAGAACTTTCCGTGCACAGTAGAGCTAAATTGAGTAATACAGGACTCGGCGCATGCGCAATAGCGAGGAGTGATTCCGATCCGGAGAACTCGTTGCATTCGCAGCATCGCTAAAGTGAGTAATACAGACGAGGCGCATTCGCAGTAGCGCTAAAGTGAGTAATACATGACTAGGCGCCGTAGCGTGAAGTTGGCTCACTCCAGTACAAGTTATAGCAGCATAAAAATGAAACGAAGGAGTGGGAGCGGCGCATGCGCAGTGACGTAAAACCAAGGTTTGAGGTTAGAATTTTCCATGGTGGCTGCCATGTTTAATTCTGTTTCATTCAAACAATAGTAGTTCATGGCTGGCATGGGATGTGAAGTGTGGTAATTAGATGGGGTTAGCAACCGGTCGTGACCGGCCATTGACCGGTCATCGACCCGGCGGGGTTCCGCTTGATTAGTCACCGGGGGGGGGGGGATTTTAATCTCCATTTTTTATGAGGGGGGGGGGGGTTCCGCTTGATTAGTCACCGGGGGGGGGGGTTCCGCTTGATTAGTCACCGGGGGGGGGGGGGGGGGGTTCCGCTTGATTAGTCACCGGGGGGGGGGGGGGGTTCCGCTTGATTAGTCACGGGGGGGGGGGTTCCGCTTGAGTGAACACGGGAGGTTCCACTTGGGCGCTCATGCGAAACCAATCTTCTCACGCGATAACCGTTATAAAAGAAGATTGTTCATCGCGCCGCGACCATTAATTAACTCGCATTTGTGTTGTTCGCATCCTTCCTACTCATTACATATACGTTTCGCCAACTTCATTATACAAGTCTAATTGCTACTAACCTGGAGTTTCATTTACATTAGCACATGTCGTCCTGTTTGAATCACCTTCGCGTGCTCGACGTTATATCTCATTCATCTGTCTTGTTCTGACTTCTACACGTCTGATATACTTCTTGTGATGGATACGCAATGTTTAAAATTGAAACTTTTGCGGACACAACATATATTACGAAGTAATTCCAAACCTTCTGTTTCAAAGATTAAAACTAATTTAACAAAAGTAAGGAAGAAATTAAGTTTTAACCCGTTGTACTCTGCTAGAACTTCGCAAGTTAGCGTTGACGATAGTGTTATTCACAACATTTTGCGTTCAATGTTACGTTTCCACAACTTCGAACTTGTTACACCTATCGACTGTGTTCAGCAGGTTTTCATATTTTACCCCCACCCTTCCTTATATAAGCGCGCTCACGACAATTCCTGTTTCATTGTTTTGTACACTCTTCAGCTAACATGAACTAACTTTTAATTTATGCACAGTTTTAATTCAACCCCGGTTAATTTATGCGCAAATTTAGTTCAGCCCCCAGTTGTTGAATTTCAGTTTTGAACTAACTAATAATTTATGCGCAAATTTAGTTCAACTCCCAATTGTTGAATTTCAGTTTTGAAGCAACTTTTAATTTATGCGCAATTTTAGTTCAACCGAGCGCCATCTCCACTCCCCCCAATGATTAATTCACCATCTGACAGGCCGGAAGCTCTAGACCCCCCATTAACTGACATCTACAGTCACGCATATATTTCGACGCGTCATGTTTCATTCTTCATTCTCGTTCTATCCGCGGAACTTAACACTTCTATTTACCTTCTCTCTCTCTCTCTCTTGTTATGACTGCGCTATGTTTGAACTGACTTTTATTTTCGTTCAACTGTTAGAGTTTTTATTAACACCGTCGAATTACAATTTTGAACTAATTTTTAATTTATGCGAAGTTTTACTTCAACCCCGGTTAATTTGTGCGCAAATTTAGTTCAACTCCCGATCGTTGAATTTCAGTTTTGAACCAACTTTTAATTTATGCGCAAATTTAGTTCAACACTCCGATTGTTGAATTTCAGTTTTACACTAACTTCTAGTTTCGTTCAACTATTAGAGTTTTTATTAACACCGTCGAATTTCAATTTTGAACTAACTTCTATTTTATGCGCACTCTTCGCTCAACCGACCGCCGACGCTCTCACCATCTCCACCCCGACATCTATTGTCCCCACTTCTGGCCCACCGGAAGCTGCGTGCCGTGGCACGTGGCTTCCGGTGACGTCACTTCCGGGCCAGAAGTAACCAAAACACACTACTACTACAGTTTCGTAAGGAGAAAAGAAATCGAAAAGGCATTGCTTTTATTTTGTTCCCCATAAAATTTACTACAAAAATTGTCATTACCACTTATTACAAAAGCCTTAAAGTTTTTTGACAAAATCAACACAAACGTAAAAAATTGATTTTTTTCTTTACATCATATAAAAACCTTCCCTTACAGCCCGTTTGTTTGAAGTTTATTTGTAAAACCGTAAATCTGAAGTTTGTAGAGAATTATTTTAGCTTTACAATGATTTATAATATTACTATATTCGGTTTGAGGATAACGAGCAATATTGCATTTTATTTTATGGCGGCAGTGAAAAAAGTCTCCGCTCTTGGCCCAATTTCAGTACAGACATTATTGAATTTTAAAGTCTTCCCCTCTTATTTTTTCTACAAGGGATGACTTAGAGGAATGGAACTTCAAACATTAATATCTGGCCATTAGTACTTCATTTTGTGGTACAATGTGACTTTTTACACCCAATGGGGGACGGCCCACTAGGAGTTACAAGAAAATCTTATAGGTAAGCATAGGGCAATATGTACCTCATATTAAAGGTCTCACTTAACAGAACACAATGCTACAAACCTGAATTCAATCGGACAACGCAGCCGGAAATGCCAGGCATTTGAACTTTTCCTTAAAATCTTTTCTAGCAATTTCAAAATGTAAATAATTCCATTGCCTGCTACTTCTAGCTCGGTTATGCTAGCCTATCTAAAATGCGAAAACATATCGTATTATTTATCTATAGAAAATAACATAACAAACACTATAAATCTATACAGTGTTTGCTTGAAACAACTATATAGTGGAAATATTGAAAAAAGACACCATTTAAATCTATCTTTGGGAAATTGGTTTATTTTGAAGATCTGTATTTCGGTCATTAATTACGCTACATATGTGTTGTTGGGCTCAAAATGTCACAAATTTATCCTTCTTTAATATAATAATGTAATATTTCCTGTAAAACTATTCGCAAGTGATTAAGACCAAAAAACCTTAGGATTTGTAAAAATTTCGATATTTTAGTAACAAGTGGCGCCCCGTGGCGCGCGGTCGCACCTCGAGGTCGAAAATTTGGATTTTATGTAATGGGCCCAACACTAACAACATATCAAAAAATCAGAACTACCCGACCTTTTGCACGGCAACCCCGTATTTTCTGACAAATTTACTGGACTACTAGCAATACTGTCCGCAATTCTGTAGACCATACCTGTCCCGCATTCCGAATGATTAATTAAAATAGCTTGTCTAGTAAATTAAAGTTTTTATTCTGTTATTCGGATTTATCATTTTTAAGGACTTCATAACCAATTTATGAAGTCCTTATTTATTTATTTACAATTTATCATTTATATTACAATATTATTTACAATTTATTAAGATAAACAATTTATCTTAGAAAATGTATTGATAATACTTCAAATGTGATGCTTAAAACGTATTCAGGAATATGTATGTATAATATAAGTTATATATCATATACAGCTCTCTGACAGTGGTATTCAAAACACTCTATATAGCATGTGGTGGTGTCTATTCAGACAATAGGCCTAGTTATTTGTTTACTTATCTTCAAGAAATTCAATAATATCAACAGTTAAAAAATTCAATTCAAATGAGCATACATTTTCGTGTACCAAAAACCTCTTACTTATGTTATTATTCTCTATCGAAAGCCTTAAATTGATCACAACTTGGGAACCCTGATCTTTTGACACCATGGTGAAACCGGATTCTAAGATTCCGTAAAAAATATATAGAGTTGTAAATTCACAAAGGTTTAGCTTTTCATTCACGTTCCCGGTTTCACACGACCGTTCACCTAACATCCAAGGTGATGGTTTGATTGCCGTTTTATGGCAGGCGAGGCTGGGTGTCGGCCAAATCACATTCCCCAACACACCATGTACACCGAGCACTGTCACGACTCCTCTACCAGCTCCGTGGTTGACTTGAATAATCGAGACGAAAAAACTAATTTAATCTAAATCAGCTTTTACATGCTACCATAACAACTTCAAGTCATACTAATTCATAACTTTCCAAAATTTCTGTAAATAAATTATTATGTTAATAGAACCTTTTTGTAATCCATCCCACATGTTTTACTACTTTTTTATTATTCTTTGTTTAATATATTACCGTAGTTCTGCTAGTTCAAGCAAACTTTAACCGTTATATTAACCTAAAAAGTTTACTAGGTCTAAGTTGTACAATCTGTCTTATGTTTAATAAAGCAAAAAGTACGTTTATCCTCTGATAAAATTTTTAAATCCGTCCAGCTCATTAATATTTTTTTAACTGGCTGAAAGATACACATCGTAAATAAAATTTCCTTTTGTTTACTAGTAAAGCTAGATTTATCATGCATATAAACAGTTTCAGTGTTTTTGGGTATTATATTAAATTGATATTATACCGGTTGTCTCAGACTACCCGTACACCCCTTTTAAAATATACACATTTGATTTCTAACAAAAATTAACTGTGCAATAATATTTAAACTGTTTACGCTCTATCGATTGACAGTAAATAATTAAAATGTTCACGGTGTACCAAAAGTCACCTTTCAAGACCGGTCACTAATTTTAAATACAAACACCCACCTTTTATTAGATTTTTGGATTCTACAAGTAGTCTTAAGGCAACTTAACAATTTTATTTGCACCCATAATCCTAATGGTTTATGAGATAATGGTAATTGGAACTTACTTTCAATCCCATAAGAATAACATGGAACACATTTTCAACTACATTAGGCTTATCACTGAACATTTTCTTTAAAGCAAACCTGTTGCAGAATAAAAATTTCTTGGACTCTCATTTTACATACTTTTTCATCATAAATTATTAGTTTTGTCAAAAATTATATTTTATTTTTCCATTAAATTTACAATATGGCGGATATTATTCAAACTGCAAAGAAAGTAAAACTAATTACGTCATAATCGATATTTTACTTGAAAATATTATTTAAAATGAGTACACAAAGACATTTAGATGCTGTTTAACATAAAATGTTCCGAGATAATCGATGTGAAATTTTTCCCATGTTATTCTTATGGGAAAACCTAAATTCCAACCACCATAATGTCATAAATTGTTAGGATTAGGGGTGAAATTTATATTGTTAAGTTTTAAAAAAACTACATGTAGAATCAAAAAATGTCATTAACAGTGGGGGTTTGTATTTAAAATTAGCGACTTCCAGTCTGTATAGATAACTTCTGGTACACCCTGTACATTGAAATTAGTGTCAATGGATAGAGCGTAACCGATTTACTTACAACGGCACACTTAGTTTTTTTAAATCATTTATTTAAATTTTAAAATGGATGTACGGGTGGTGTGGAACACTCAGTATATTTCTAAACATGTCTCAAACTATCATACGGAGTTGTGTAGTGAGAGCTACGTGGCCCAGGAGGACCGCGGAAGGTAGATTTGGTTGGCGAGGTTTGATGGAAGAGAGGGTAAAGTAAGGGTGACCAGGTGTTGGCAATAACACTTCATGTCCTCATCCAATCTACTGATAACATCTAACGGGGTTATGACCTACCAAAAAAAATTATCATCTTGAACGACTAGTTAAATGTAATACTAAATTCCCCTTTTTAACTCACGTAAGCATTATGTAAGTCTGGAACACACCGAATATTTAAAAAAAAAAATTCGTAAGCAAATAAAAAAAAATTATTGATATAAGTCTTTTGTAGTCTTTTTAATTACGTGCATGGCCTTGAAAAACTGGTTGTACATCAAATTTTGACTAGCAATTCTTTTATTTCTATTTCATCCAACTGTTGTCCGAAAAGAAAATCTTGGAGAAAACATTATTGTAATATTGTATAGCATTTGAAGTTTTGTATATAATTTATGTATAATTTTTAACGCATTTAAACTCGGTGCAATGCTGTAAGAGCATAAAACCTTAACTGTTTCATAAGTAATTGCATTTGATTTTCTTGCTGTTTTAATGATAAGATCGAATGGAATAAAGTCATTTTCGGCTTGATTATTCATTTGAAATCCTCTTTGCAACGGTGTACCTGTCGATATCAAAGTATGCTTACTTTTAAAATTTTATCCGATTCTTAGTGATATATCTTCCTAACATGACAGAATAATAACAACTCTCTCTAAAAGTGGGTTTTATATGTATGATTGATGTATCGAGTTTAATTATTTTATCTACAACGATGCAGAAAATACTTAACTAGTGCAGAACTTTTTGTACTAGCTTGTAATCTGCAACTATGTAGCTAAATATAAAATAAATTCAATTATAATTGCAAATAATAACAATATGTTAGAGGATTTGTTATTTAAGAGTGGTACATTTACAATGGTTTATTTGCACACTTAACTGTGGAAGTAGTCACCAAAACACATGCCGTAATAAATTAATTGTTTATAAAAATTATAGTGTAACTAATAAATTTTTTAAATTTTAATAAGTTTTTCTTTGAGCAACACTTTTAGCTGTGTTGTATATTTGTATGGAGAGTGATGGGGTAGATGCCATCGCCTTCTCGCCTAGGGCAAAGCCAGTGTCAGCGCAACGCCGAGCGCCGTCCTGGCTGCATAGGCAATATTGACGCTGTTCACGTTTGGTATCAGAAAATTGAAGGCATCAAAGCGTTGCTTACACTTCAGAATAATTGTGTAAGCTCTGTTTTCTATTCACTGTTATTTTAAGTAATATTTGTAATATTTGCTACAAGATTTGTTATAAAATTTTTTTTTAAGTTTAATTTAATAAATATCCAATAATAGTCTAAATATATTTACTAATATCCAAACTAAATTGCTCGAGTTCAAGCTACGGATGCACTAGTCAGTTGATAATTTTCTTCTAATTCGACATGTTATTAATATTAGTAACATTAAGAAATACAGTTCACAATGGATTTCTACCCGTACATTAAATTTAATTACTAATATTATTACGTATTGTAGGTACACAGTCATAGACATAAATCATCTAACAATTTATTTAATATTGATTTGATGAATAATTAAAAATGGATTGATGTACATCAATATAAAAATATTATGGACTAATTGTATGATTAGTTTAATCATATTTTACCTATTCATTATAAATATGTATATTACAAGATATGGTTAAATGTTACTGTTTTGGCGGTAGGCTAAATTATTACAAGTGATGATAGCTCAACAAAATATATTTGGGCCCTATGGAAAAATTTTTTAGGTTTTAAAGGATGGTTATAAAAAAATAAAGCCAAAACAAATAATAGTAATTTTATAATAAACGAGACATTTACCCCCATATAACACAGCTCATAAGGGTTTTTTTTAACAACCGATGTTGCATAAGAGCTGTGAGGCCACTGAAAGGGTCTGGGTTTTACAGGTCATGTTCTCGGAACAGGAAGTTGTAAAGGGACGACGATAAACCGCCGTGATAGGAATTAAATGGAACCTTTCCAGCATCAACCCTTCCGGCGGAAGTCATGTTTGGTCAGGTTATATTGACAGACAGTAGGGCAGTATTTGCCAATGAGAAAGATAAGAAACGTGAGATTGTACTAACTTCAAAGAAACTCACTACTATTACACACTAATAGGGGAGACTTGGTAAAATCTTGAACATTTAATTTAAATTTAATTTTTATATACAAATTAAAAACTATTACCAATAACATACCCGTATTATTAATTACCTAGTTGCATAACATTCGTTCTTGTCCTTCCCACAACAGTATCACAACAGCCTTTGTAACTTCACTATTCAGCTTTGCTTCCAGATGTGGCCGGCTTCACAAAAAACAACAATATCCATTCATAGATGTATAATCACTATGCAAATATTTTTTACTGCTGACATGATGAAAACAAAAAAAAAAAAAAAATACTTAGGAACCAACATAATATGTACATCATATTTGCTTTCCCAAGCTTATAAAATGTTTCATCCGACACACAGTATATAACTCTTAAAAACGTAGGCCTAAATAAAACTTATCAATAGAGTTATTTTTCCGTAATGAATTTGTAAGCTACTTAATTTAAACTAATATTATAACCCAATTTAATCGATTTCAGTCGTAGTTTCGGTTGAAAGTATTGTTCTATTCGGGTCATCACAAATCGGCATGTGGCTACTCCATAGAGGGACTAAACATAGGTTTTGTGGTGATCATTTTCAGCATCGGGGACATTTTCCGTGGTCAGCTAACAGCCATAGTGCTTGCTCGGCTCGTAAACGAGAAGTTTATTAAAAACAAATTAAGAGAAAATATTATGTTACTTAAGACATTATAGAATTATTTTTACAATCGTTAGATAATTCTACAAAAATTTAATATCTTTCGCAATATAAATCAGCGATAATGTCAAATTCAGTTCGTAGACAGCAGTAAAAAAATAACCACCAATATTGGTTTATCGTATTTCCTCAGAGAGTACTAGAGCATTTATAAATCAATCCAACATGTCAAATGACTAAATAAAAAAAATAAATAAATAAAATATTTGTAATTCAGCAGTGGAAGCCTTTCTAAGTTAACTGAACTAATTTTACTCTTTGTATACATGGGTCACTTCAGATGAATATATAAAGTAATCAAGACATTTTCATTAGATACATGAGAACACTATACATGAGATATGAGTACAATATTTATATTATTAAATAGTTGTGCGAATAATCCAAATTTGTTACACCCATTTCTGTTGCTCTTTAACTACGTAAGTTTTACTTTTTATATTGTTGACATGAATTTAAAACTATTGTCTTGCTTCACATATTCTAAAATATGTTCCTCGTTGCACTTTTTATTTTTTTTTTATTTGCTTAGAATAAGCTATTTATATACATATACTTATGACTTTGTAAATTGCACTTCTGTGTTTAAAGGGGAAAATCTTGATTCTCAAAATATATGATCGATAAATTTTTATAGGTCTTCCCTCCGAGACATCACTCAGAGGATGGTTAAGAAAAATGTATAGAAATATATTATTAATTTAGATCATCCTAAATTACTATATCCATCATCAAAACAACTATATCCAATATGGATTTGTATGATTTCATTTGTCAAAGTCATTCTGAATAGAAGGTGGTGGGGGTTGGTTGGGAGGATTAGTTTAAATCCATCACAGCAGGATATATATATATATAAATCATACTCGAAAATCTTATAAAATTCAACACTACTCATCAATGTACGCTTTACAAATGTTTTGTTTAATATAACAGACTTTTAACTTTTTTATGATTTAAATCGGGCCATCAAAAGCTTGTCTCGTAAACAGACTAAACTTGAAACCAAAATTTTTATTTGTAAGACAACAAAGTTATTAGAAAGTTGGCAGAAACTCAACAATTCAGAGAGAGACAAACATACAGACAATATCAGAGTCGTTAGCATCAATTCCCTGTGATAATCATCGTTGTTTTATCAACTTTTGGACTCTTTATATTCGATAAACTCTCCAATTTCTTTGTTTATGTCTATAGGTTTGTACTTATGCATCAGACAACACATTTCTATATATTTATTAGAGATTTTAATTTAATATTAGTGACTACTGAAATATTATTTGTTGTTTTTCATATTTTAACTATTTAACAATTAACATGAAATTCAAAAAAACTTTCATACCAATATTTCTAACATTTACTGTAAATTTTCGTGATAACATTTTTTTATATTTGCATCAATACAAAAGAAAACACACTTTAAGAAAAGGCATTGTACATTTTTATAAAAAAAAAGATAAGTATTTAAAGATATAAAGTAAAAATGTTTTACGGATTTTGGGCTATTTATAACGTTTAAAATAAAATGTTTGCAATTAACATAACAAATTCAGAGAAACCTGAATACTGTAATTAATTTATAATTTATCACCAGGGTGGCCGAAAAGTCCTTTTTGCACTATCTTCCAGAACGTAGTATGTATTTTTAAACAACAATGTGGGATTTATGAGCAGTGGTATATACGAGATATTTTTTTAAATTACTTTTTTGCACAACATGGTGGACACCAGAATTTTTAGGGATGTGGAGCCTTTTGTTGTCACTGAGTGGGTATATGAGCGACCAAATATCGATATCGGAAAACCCCAATGGAAGAAATAAACATACAAACATTTTTCTGTACAGTTAAATCCTTAAGAGTTAGAGAGTTAGCTGAAATGCTTGCACTCTACTGTCTATGCCACCGTTCGTCAACTCGACTGCTAGCAAACAAATACATTTATTTTTCATGTCGTTTCACAAAAGTGAGATTCCTAACTCAGTAGAACGTAAATTAGTCACTTTAATAAAAATGAAAATACTTCTTTATTGAGGCGAACATTACGACCACATGGTTCTCTCTTACAGTTTACCTCGAAAACTAAATAAATGTTAACTTAATATAAAATATTAAATGCAGTTTAACACAGAAATTGGGGATTACCTAGGGGTTTAATTGGGGGATGTTTCGTTTAGATCTCTTTGATGCAATCCGTATGGTGAGTCTCTCATTGTAGGTGAAGTGAAGAATCGACTGTGTAGCTAATGCCTTCGTGCTCCATGCTAAAGTTTGATGGAACTGTGAAGGATTTACAAATAGCAAACAATTAACTAATAAATTCTTCCAGCGCATTTTCCATTTTTTTTACGCTCGTGTACTCATACAGCACTACCCAGCCGCTCCTCCACATAAAATTTCAGGTGTCAGCCATATTACCCAAAGAAGTAACACGATCGAAAAAAAAACTGATATCATTGATGGAACTTTAAAGAACTACTCAAAAGGCAGTAGAGGGTTTATAATGGTAGGAGAGACTTGTTATAATACCTCCTGAATTTACTAACGTCCATTACCCCTTCATCGATGCTTACGAAGACCTACAATGTAATGAAAGATAATGTAAAGGGACTTTTCGACCACTCCGTAGATATTGTTAGATCCTTATAGTAAAAACTATATGATCAGATCCATACCTGATTTTTTCAACTAAATCTCTTTCACTAGTTTATACTACGTACTGCATCTAAACTTGCTAGTTTCAATATTCTTTTTCTAAATTTGCAATGATAAGTGTTATGTAAGTTAAAAATCCACCTATTTTATTGTGCCGTACGATTACATCGTTAAACTAGAATATTCATCGCAATTCCTCCGATCTGTTCACTATATTGCACCAGCGGCTCGGTAGAGTGGACATTGTTGTGTTTGTAGATATCTCAGCTCCACTGGAGCCAATCCGCTTATATAGAGACACATCCTGGTTGATGGAACATGATTGTACGTGTGGATTCCGAACGTAGACTACAATAAACCACTTTCAATAGATCAGAGTCAAGCTTAGAACACAGAAGTTTATTTTCTGTTGTAATTATTTAATTCATAAAAGTTGTAAGATGGAATAAGAAGTCTAAAGTGAGGGGCACGTTGTTTTTATTGAATAAAAAGAACTTGCCATCGGGATATTAACTGGCGCTACCCACATTTTTAAAACACTGAGCTTGTTAGTTTAAGGACACGCATACAATTTTTCTGGCCTGTGTGCTAGACATTTAAGAAGCACTGGTGGCCTACGAAAACTAGCGGGCCTATACATACTTCCCCCAACGACCAAAGTAACGTGACTACAGGTGGTCGATTTGCAGCACAAGTTTGCATAAGATAACATTGTGACTACGTGACATCTTTTCCTAATCTTTTTGACCTATTTCCCATCTCGGTCATTAGATGTAATATCCCCTCCACAGCCCTTTCTTATCCCTCGATCTTTTTTCCTCTGTTTCTAGCTAACTCTCTTGCCATCCCTTTCAGCTCAGTGCAGGGTTCAACTCAGCTGATGTTCTGAACATTCCACGTTGTATTACTGTAGACCCATGGAGAGGCTTTATTAAACTCCTCTGATGATCAGTCGGGGTCTGTTTCCCATTTTTAACCCACAGGTGGTCACTTAGAAACTACAAAATACAGATAATATTATGAGCCCTAAATTTTTTTGATGATGTGAAGTAAAAACTTTATTCAATTTATAGTTTGATACACAGGTTTATTAATTATTCGCATAGAATTATATTTAATTGCAAATATCGAACTTTTTTTAGAAGAAAACATGTACAATTTAGGCATAATTTTCATCAAACTGCACGCAAAACTGAATTTTTCTGGCCTGTAATTAGTCCGCTAAGTTGACGTTTATTGTTCTGACAATCTTTTTTTATCAATATTCATTTCACCATAATTATTATATAATCATGGTACATAGTAATCGGTTTGCGTTTTATAATGTAAAAGAAAATTTTATCTTAAAAAGAGAAAGTATCCAATCATTGCTTGATCACTTGAAACAAATTAAATAACTACTAGGAGAAACTAATTATTCCACAAACGAATTGTTTGATTGGAACGTGTACTTCGTATCTTTACTGGTCTGCGAATCGCCCACAAAATGTCTTGTATATTGAAACCGAATACTCTTACTGTAACTAAAAACTATCTCTAAACACTTTTTTCCATTTTTATTAAATAAACAAAACCTTTAATATTCCCCATTAAAGCTCTGAAGCAAAGTTTTACAGTTTTTCTTATAATAATAATTATTAGACTAAATCTATTTGCAGAACAAAAGACTCGACTTTTAAACACTGTATAATAATTCCTCTTTTGTTACTTTTTACTCTATGTTACTCTTTTATTTAATAAAGAAAATAGTAACATCCATTTTATTAAAAAAAGAAATACAATACAATATATAACTTTTTAGATAAATAACTTAAATTTGCAATTAAATTGTATTTTCTTCCAATTGTGTATTCCAAGGAAATATTTTAAACATTGAAACACAGCATGTCTTTTCCTAAACTATTTGACACTATTTTGCTTCAATGATTTCGTTGCGTACCTATAATATATATCAAGAGAGACTTTAAAACATAGTATAAAATTCTTTTATACTTTTTTATGTAATAAAGTTATTTTCAAAAATATTACAAGTATACTTATGAAAGTAGTAAAACTGCTGACATATTCGAATAGTAATGATAAATGATTCGTGAGAGGAACATCACGTCATTAATCAAGTTAAACAAATCGAGCCAGACTGACGTCATCTGCTAATTTAATTAGTTCGTCATGTTCATATTATTACTGGATGGGATTTGGTGTGTCGTATCACAAGGGAGACTAATGGTGTGATACTGATGGGTGACATACTCTAAACGATCTAACACAGTACTGCAGTTTTCCTTTTATTTTCACACTAACTAATAATTAGTATTATAGACTGTTCATATTTTTAATTAATACAAATATACATAACCCCTTTTCGAATGCTGTTGACCAAGTAGAATAAACAATCATTACATTTTAATGATTGTACATCTGCTTTCATTAATATACTTTTATAATTAGTATATTTGATCACATTTTTGGTATTTTGAAGCTATTTTCCTGTATTTAACTTTATCAACATCACACGAGTACCAGAATAATTTTTATAGATTGTATTGGAAGGTGACAGTCGTAAGATATATTATACAGTATGAAACGATCGTTGCTTTAATTTTAAAATTGTTTGGTCTAATTTTATAAATTTGTATACCATAATGTTTCATGATTATTTATTATATAACATAATTATACCATAATATACAGGATAGAAATAGAAACATAATCCCAATCTAGTCGAACTAAATTCGATTGAAAAAATGTGTTAGTAATTAAAAGTTTAACTAAAAAAAATTATACACAAATTGAATCATAATATTTTATCCAAATTATCTTTTTATATATTTAAAAGTAGAAAGCACTGTTAGAGGGGTGACTCATTTATATGTGATCGAATATGTCTGATGAAGTTATTTCCGCTGCTACCACTAAAAGCTTTTGACATCAAGGCTTCAAGAACATAACAAGGTTATTCAGTGAAAATGCTTCTGGTGAGTTAAAAGAATTCATTATATTCGAGTTTTGAATGCTGTTTTTATGTACAAAACTTGAATTTCATTACATGTATATCATTAGATAGTTTTAATTTTTATTAAAAAATTTAATAAAAACTAGCGTTTTAGCTTGCAGAGTAGTGTTATCATGTTACATTGTTGTTTTGGAATTTATACTAATATAAAATAACCATCATACTATTTTGGTAGGAACATTCTAAGCTTAAAAAATAAAAATAAAATAAAAATAAAAATATTACATTGAAAATAATTTTATATTACATTACATAATTTCTCATATGCTACTACTTTTAAAATGTAGTAGCAACCATACCAACTTACTGGTTAGTGCTATATGCTTTTATCAAACTTTCATTATCCATAGTTTCTCGTATGTATAAAGTGTTTAACTATATTTCCTCATAACCTGATGAATATCATCTTCTACTTCTTTTAGTAAAATGATAACCAAATTAAAATTCATATCCAATAATACCAGAACAATTTAGGATTTGACAAATTTCATTAAAGCTTTTATTGCCCCAACTCCGCTGAGCGGATATGCTTGCTAATCCTATTGTGGGAGATCGTACGTTGTTGTATTGTAACTTCAACGTACTTAAACATAATGTAGGTGTTCGTTTTACAATCGAACTCTCATATTTGCATTATTAAATATGAAATGTAATATAATACATAATTGCTAGAAATTTAGTATTTGTAGTAGAGAGACTCAAAATATAAAAACTTTTTGTTTAAAAAAAATATGTACGGATTTCCAGAGGGCGCTCTAATTGAAGACTGAACGAGAAAACGGATGTTTAAGTGGCAGCAAATAGCCACGTAATGCTAAATCTACTTTGAACGTAATGCAATAATGCAATTAACCACGCAATGCACGTAAATGTAATGTCTAATTTTACAGACAATGACATTATGGAGGTGGATTATCAAAAGTTTTTTTTTTTTTAGCACTAATGCTTGGTAAAAATCACAAAAAAAATCATCTTTTACAATAAAATAAAGTTAAAAAAGTTATTTCAATGGATCGTAGCTTTCTACACTTGAATAATCCATAAATATTCACTCCAAAATTTAAAAATATCATGAATCCGTAGTTTTATTCCTCGAAAACGTCTGCAAGCGAAAACGTCTTCGCCGCAGCAGAAATTATTAAACCATAGATAGATAGGCGACCATGAAAGTCCGTACCAAAATCTGTCCATCGCCAAAAATTATCGAAGCGTTATTAATGTCACAATGAAACTCCACACCAGAATTGTTTTGCAGAGGGTACAGGTAATATCCCCTCCACAGGACCATATTACCTCTCAATCTCTTTTTCTTCTCCCTAGCTAACTCTCTCGCCACCATTCTCAACTCACGGCATTTTTCATTTCCACCTATAGCCTATATATTCCTCGGACATATAGGCTACCGTAGGTCCTCGGAGGGACCGTATTTAGCTCTTTCGATGTCTCTCGGGTCTGCTCCCATTTTTTATATCACGAGCGGCCACTTGTTACTTTAGATCCATTTCAGATAACAGATAAAACTACATTAGTTTTGTTACTTAAAAATAAGTTCCAGAAAAGTGTTTAAAACAATATGTGTGATTGGCCTAATGTAAATGTTTTGTGAGGAACATAGGAACATTAGTAAATAAACCCTAATAGCCTGAATTTTAGTCCTAAATTAGTTTCTGTTTTTGCCTTGCAGGAAAATATGAAAATTAATTTATGAGAAAACAACTGAAGCTCACTGCGAAGAAACAATGAAACTGATTAATAGAATATATTAAGTTAAACAAACTAATCACACCATTTTACCACGGTAAATTTTGGCCTTTATGAACTAGTGGGAAGCGGTAGGAGAGGGAGACCCAAACATCGAAAGGCGAACCAGGTTCGCAGGTGCGGACTTTCATGATGTCATGGCGGTCGCTTCCAGTTCTAGTACGGAGTTTTATGGTTTATTTTAGATCGACTAAGAAACTGGTGTGGAGTTCCGTGGTCAAGAGAACATTTTAAGGATATTTTAACGTCGTGATGATATTTTCAGGCAGAGGTTGAGTACCCTCCCCCCTAAAACAAATTATATTATTTGAATAAGAAAAAAGAATATGGTCATTTAATGTCCGTACAGTGTTTCCAATCTTGTGTTTGTTAGAAGACGCAATAAGACCGCCAAACCAAAGATCGGAAGTGTAAATAAAAGTCACGCGGGTGAGGAGGACAACCCGTAAACAATGTCTAGCGATTAAATGAAATTACCTATATACTTGGTTACAACTTAAACCACTCTTATTTGACTCCAAAACAATTTGTCGATGTTATTTTCAAATGTCTCGGATGCCCCAAAAGTAGGGGGGGGGGGGGGGGTATTATCGAGGGGAGAGGGTCGTGTTTTGGGAATATTTAGTTGGAAAAATTGTTGGATGAATGACTTATTTTAAAGGTATTGTTTCACTGATCATTTTGACAAAAAATTGAAATTATCTTAGCGCTTGTGTAAAGGATGACACAAAAAGTGGAAATTTATGGGTTTTCATCTGCAATACCACAATTAACTAGCTGATACCCTGCATGCTTTGCAATGACAATCAGAGGATTTTTTTCTACTTCAGGTGAGTTCGGTAGCTACGCTCACTAGCTAGTAGTGTGAAATTGTTGGTGCTGGCCCAGTTCAAGGTCACCTGAGGGATGACGTCATCGAGGTCAATGACCTCACCGATGACGTCATCGATGACGTCATCGATTGCGTCATCGATGACGTCATCACCAATGACGTCATTTCTATGACGTCACACCCATGACGTCACAGAAATGACGTGCTGATGACGTCATCACCCCTTACGTCATCAAAATGACGTCACCGACGCCATTAAGGTCAAGGTCACGCCGAAACTTAAAATTTTTTGGCACTTTTGCCGTTTCTCGCACTACGCTCCGAGTTTCAGTCAGAGTCCCCGTGACCTTGACCACTTGGAGCGAATTTTCGACGAGAAACGGCAAAAGTGCCAAGTTAAACTCGAGTTTCTGACATGACTCAGCCTAAATGGGCAATCGGTAATCCCTCAGGTGACCTTGAACCAGCACAACACCAACAATTTCATATTACTGTGACCTTGAAAACCTAACAACGGAGTGCCGACACCGATGCACACCCCACGACAGCCACCGAGTGACTGACTGCCAGGCTCCGTGTACTCTAGGTATATGGGGAAGTGGAGGGGGAAATCTCAAGGTCATCCAAATGGAGTTTTAAAAAAGTTGAAGAGTAGAAAGACTACTCTTGTGCTTCCTGGGCGACTTCATCAATTTCCAACGGATCTGTAAGCCAATCCGATCTGTAGCGGCAGGAGTCCAGAAAACAGGTGCACCACCCATCAGGTTGTCCGTAGCACTTCCGACAATTGGTAAGATTGGAGAAGTGAAATTTAATACACCGCTGCGGACAACAAGTATAAAAGTATTTGGATTTGTAGATTTTGAAAGTTTGTAGTACCGGTGGTGGCAGCTGTTGGTTCTTACATCTACACCTGCAACATCCGAAGCATTCACATTGCCGGCAGGCCAGCCCATCCACTTGCCACTTTGGCAAGAGGAAACACTTATCCTCACAGCAATAGGTTGTCCCCGTCTCTTCCTCCCAACGCCTCTTTGCACAATATGTGACGCCTTGTATCTCCAAACACCTATGCTCGCAACATGAGATGCGCTTACTTTCCATAGTCGATGTTGCTCTGACGAGGGTGCACGATGAAGTGATGCTGTGGTCAGTGGGAATGGGGTTTATATAAACTAAGGTGAGTGGAGGGGGAAAGGTCAAGGTCATCCAAATGGAGTTTTAAAAAAGAAAAGAGTAGAAAGACTACTCTTGTGTATCTATAGTGATTTCATTGATAGTGAGTGCTTCTGTATGCCAAGTTGATCTGTACTGACAGGCTCCTAAATAATGTTTGCAAAAACCTGCAAAATGATTGTTGCACAATTTGCAGCCAGTTAGCTGCTTTAGTGTGAATTCAATGCAACGTTCAGGGCAACAAGTGTACTTATGCCCTCTCATCTGGTACACATGGAATGTCTTCAACTCTGGTTTCGGCTTCTTCCAAGACTTGCACTTACACATGCATTGACCAAAAGCTTCACATTTTCTACACGCCAGGCCATCCGCAACATCAATGTCATTTGGCCATGAAAAACATTTCTGTTCGCAACAGTAGTTGAGTCGACTCTCCATGCTGCTGTGGTGAAGGTGCGCGATGAAATGATGCCGCAGTCATTGAGAGTGCACCTTAAATAAACTCAGTGGAGGGGGAAAGGTCAAGGCCATCCAAACGGAGTTTTAAAAAAGATAACTAGTCGTCCTCCTCCTCCTCGTCCGTTGTACTTGGAGAGCTGTCAGACGAAGAGCCCCGTGCAGGTGCTCCCCAGATGAAAAACAAATCAATTTTAAAACGAAGACCAGGATCTTGCATCATCAATTCCTTTAATTTGTCACATACTAAGTCGACCTTGTGTAAGGTGTCAACAACAAGCTTCCAATTCGTTGGCTCAATATAACTTGTAGTAGAGTCCGCCTCGCTGATAACCACATCCTCCGGCCGTATTGGAGTGTAAAGATGTGTAAAGTTCTTTTGCTGAAGCTGAGGCTCAGGCTGGCTTGAAGTGGAAGGTTGAGTGTGGACCCCTGTCGCATCGAAATCCATAGTCATTCTACATTCAATGTTGGGGTTTTCGTTTAATACATACACCAATTTCTCATGCAACATATCCACTTCTGCCGAGTCTTGCAGATGAACATTCCAGGAAAATGGCCATTCTTCATCCGTAGTGGAGTCAACTCGAGAAAGAGTGCTGTCCGCCATGATAGCTAAGCAAGGAATGATGTGAGCTACAGACTGTGGTAACAGTATTGAAAAGTAGAGGGGGTATTTTCAAGGTCATCTAATTTGGGTTTTAAAAAAAGGAAATAGTGGAGGGGGAATTCTCAAGGTCATCCAATTTAGGTTTTTAAAAAAAAGGAATGAAGCTTACTCCTCTTCAGCCTCGTTGTCCCCTGCATCTTCATCAGCCTCATCTTCATCGACGTCAGACTCGCCGTAAGGATAGATCGGGGACATGGGCGAATATTGTGGAGATTGTTGACCGTTGTTGTCGTCCCCTTGCATTCTAACTTGGGACCAATCATAATTTAAATTCATTTGTATTATGATCCCAGGGTTGTCCCGCAGTATTTCCTTCATACGTTCGCAAATTGACTCCAAATAGTGTACACTATCGATCGACAGTGTCCAACCCGTACTTGTACCGACATCAGTAGTGGAGTCAGCTTGGCTGATGGTGTTGTTGTCTGCCATGGTTGCTTGTCGGACAAGGAATGACGGTTGATGTGATGCTCATGCAGGAACATGGTGAAGTGGTGGGGGGTGTGGTGGAGTAGTGGGGGAATTCTCAAGGTCATCCAAACGGAGTTTTAAAAAAAAGGAAAACTTACAAAGTAACATTGAAACTTTCCAATTGATGGTGGCGAGCGTTTTCTTCTGCAACCTTGCCGACACATGTGACTATGCCATACAGTATGAAAAGTACAACCATAATAAGGCCGAACAATAAAAGATAGCCGTTAACTATCATGATATTTTCTGAGTGGATCTGTTTTCTTCTTATCGCCCTCTCCTGCATCCTCTTCTCCAACTCGTGGACGAAGTCACAACATGCGTGAGGACATCTTTCATCTGTTGGTAGGTTTGCCATTGTTGATGTTGTCGGTGTGGCTGTTGAAGATGGAATGAGGTTTCCAATTGCGATGTGCCATGTACACCAATAGTCAAGTGGTGGGGGTAACAAAGCAGTGGAGGGGGAAGTTTCAAGGTCATCCAAATTGTGTTTTAAAAAAACCTATCTTGTTACTGAGCTTATATGTCAGTAACAAGATAGGTGTTTTTGCTCTTTTACTTCTTTAATATAATGAAAAAATATACATATTCTACAATGGTTAGGACAAGAAATACAACTGCTAGTCAGCTGAAGTAGTCCAAGTTGTCTGGCTCGGTCTTCATGGACGCTGGTGAGGAAGCCGTCGAGGAGTGTCCAGGCTCTTCCTTTGACTGCCGGGTGTTCCGTATATTGCAAGGGTAAACTTGCACATTTATACGGTAGCCTCGTGCCACCATCAGCTGCAACTCCTTGTATAAGTCGTTTAGCTCCTGCTGAGTCTTGATGCTCACCTCCTCGTAACTTGCGCAACTGACGTTGAGAGACATCCTGATGTTGCTAGGTTGGCTGCTGGAGTAGAAATGAAGCCGAGGCACAGCGTTTGGAGGTACATGGAAAAGTGGTGGGGGTGATGGTGGTGGGGGTATGGAAGATGCAATTAAACACTTCTAAACTTTTTCCATTGATACAAAGGGATGGAACAAATAGCACAGGTGTCCTTGTAGTTTTCAAATCTAAACATTGGTGCTAGAAATCCAAACTGTTTTCTACCACCTTCCTGTACGAACCGTCGAAGGTCTCTGACGGCAGCATTGCCACAAGGCCTACAAAACTTTTCCCCGTCTTGAAACCTATACCAGGAGTATCCCGAATACCCTCTATTATCTTTCTTGTACTCCTCGATATCCTGCTTTACTGTTATAGGGATATTATCTCGTAAAGCCGTCTGGAATAAAGATGCGTCAGTTATAACTCGTTGTAAGCAAAGCTCGTACAAGGTGCTCATCGTTTGCTAGTTGGCAACAGACTGACCGTTCTTTGCATCCAAGCAGGTTTGAATCCTAGTGCGGTAGTGGGGGTAATTGTGAAATGCAAAGGTCAAAGGTCAAGGTCACCCGCGAAGTTTAAAAAAAATGCAACATATCAATACGTGAAGTCTGTCACATATTGATATGTTGCATTTTATTTTTTTTTTGTTTTTTTTATTTTTTTTTTTTTTGTCTTTTATGATTCGTTTATTTATAAAACATTACAACAACAACATATGTACAACATTAAAACTTAAATCTAACACTGCTGCTTGTCAGCGATGTGGATGGTCAACTCTGTAGAATTGCTACCCGTGCAACCGTGCGACACCAGGTATAGACACCCGGGTTGAATAGAGCGAAGATCCTCGTTTTGTAGAAGATGGACGAATCTCTTGGGCAGGTACACCTGGAACTTTGGTTCATCCCCCGGAGTAAATGGCGCCTCGCTGAGACTGCAGCAGATGGCCTCCCCAACTGTAGTTTCCATCTTCTTCATAGCATGGATTATGTAGTGCTTCTCGTCTTTTAGTTCCGAGCACTTCTTTACAGGTAATATTGTTGACTTGGAGTGAGCATTGAACTGCTCGACCAAAGTCTGAAGGAACTGGTGAGATGCCATGGTCAGGTTACAGATCGTCTTCTTGCTCGGAGATGTTGTCGTCTCGGAATCTCGAGTAATACTCATGCCAGGTCCCTGTCTGCTCCCCACTTATATACTCTCCGTTACCCCCACCACTCCCCACTTCCCCATTTTGAAGGTAAGAGGCGAGTTTATAGGCATTTTTCAAAGCGCAATGTCTATCTTTATCATGTTCTGGGCTTTTTGTACAAATACATATGGTTTCCAGCATGTATTGATAATTCTTATCCAATTCCACATCATTAACCGGAACATGAGTAAATCCTTCAATCCATCTTTTCTTTTCCAGCCCCTTTGTGTAAATATTGGTAAACTTGTCTGAAAAGTGATGCATAATGTGATACAAGTCCGTGTAACTTGTAAAACCATCATACCAATCGATATGATGGAAGTGTTTTGAAATCCATCTGTTGGTAGTAGCGGCTTTACTAGTTAAAGACGAATAAGAACATGGTGGTTTAAATAAAAACGAATAAGGAACACTTGTATTCATGTCCAAAAACACAAGTTCTTTTATAATGAATCTATCATCATTACCACGAAACGCTTGAAACTCAATAATACCAGGCTTGGACTTTACTTGTTGTTCTTCTTCTCCCTTGTCCATTTTGAAGGTCACACGTCTGCTCATTACGAAGTCAGGAGGTCAACTGATTTCCACACCACGGTAGGTACTACTTTTATACCAGGCCGTACAGTTGTTGGCGCGTTGGTGTATATTTAACGTGGGCACCGTCCCCAATAGGCCTAACCCCACAAAATGTTGGTTATTGTTTTAAAAACTAACCATTGTCATTTAAGTTTCCATCTTTATATTTTCCTTGTTTTCATTTTCATCACTAACACTTGATTCTTCTCCTCCATCTTCCTCTTCTTCTTGTTTTACTGATTTCTTATGTAGTTGAGCGTACTTTTCCAATTGTCTCCACATCTGTACTTCATGAGGAACTCTATTAAATATAGAAGTATCCACAGGTCCGTATAATATAGGTGCGTCCGGTTGTTTGTCCAAAGTGTCTTCCAGATAATCTTTAATAATCGAACTTGAAAACACCAGTTGTCTCAAGTATCTTGTTATAGGTTCAGTAGCACAAGTTAAAATGAAAAACTCCTCTCGATTAAGTTGAATTTTGTTATCATGTCTTGTTGTGTCTCTAAACCGTAGCTGATGATCACCACGTTGTTTAATAATATCAATTTCCACATTTGAATCCAAAAGTCCTACTCTTGTCTTTCTTCCAAACATGTTACTACTTAAATAGCATTCTAGCAGATGCAAATGTTTCATAAACGATTCCCAAGCACTGTCCGTAAACAAAATCATTTTGGGTCCATGAGTTAAAATTACAGTAGGGGAATAATCTGTAGATTTCATAACACCGATTAAAACACTTTTATCCAAACTGGAAGAGATCGGGTAAAATATTCGCAAAAATACCTCACTCAATATGTTTGGAGAAATATTATCTTCAATATCCCTTTTTCTCTTTTGTATAGTCTTTCTTCTTTTACCTTTTTCTTCAACATTATTACTGGCGTGAAGTTGTCCGCAAACGTTTTGTTCACCTCCTTCCTGGTGACCTTGAGGATCTAAAAACTCAGATATCTCCTTCTCAATATCTACCACATTTTCAGGTGTACCACTAGGAGAAGCCATATTGAATACGATGCTACCCATACAACAGTAGGCAACAAACTGATGAGGAGCGGACTGTACGCTCTGCTTTTATACTCGCGGAATGAAACAAAACCGGTTTTTACAATACATTTTTAACAATTCCAGTTAAAGGTGTGTATGTTACGATTTTATCATGTAGAATTAAACAGTATGCAGTTGTATTAGCCGGTATAGCATCGTTGAATTCCATTTCTATTTTTATATCCACACTTGATGACTTTACTGATTCATTTTGTTTAGAACAATCGATTACAACTATTGGGTAGGCATCGAAATATTTGTCAGGTGATAATAAAGGTGTATTTGTTTTACCGTAATATGAACTTTGGAATCTCGCGTACATATCGTACAATATACTGTATTTCTTCTTAGTGAATGACACATTTAAATTGTCGTATGGAAAGAATTGTGAATTTAAATAAACTTTAATATTTTTCAAGTCACAATGATCAAATTGTCCTGCATGTTTAGTAATGGCGTCTCTTCTACCTGTTTGTAAACCAAATATAATATACCTGGCTCGTTCTACATAATTTGATGTTTTAACAGTCCAAGTGTGTCGATCCGTAGTAGGTAAACTGGGATGCTCATGAAATTCCCAACTTCTAAATGGAATAACAATATCACGATCGGCTTTTAATTTTCTTAAAAGTAGCATTCTATGCTCGTCAGCCAATTTAACATGTGGAACTCTCCATACAATTTTGTCTAATTTTAATTTCCATTCTAAAGTCGCATCTGTAGTAGCATCTGCAGCTTTAATAATGTCTTTATCGTTAGAAGATCTCAACAAAACTAATTCTTGTTTAACGTTTAATATTATTTTCCTATAATCTTCAGCAAAACCAAGCAACAAACGTAATGGAATATGAAAATCAAAATATCCATTTGGATTTGGAGTGATCGTGTCAATTGTAGGTAATACCCATCCGGCAGGTTTAAGTAAATTGGTTTCATTGGGTGTTATAGATGTTAATCCTTTTAAAGTTGTCGTAATACCTACTTTTTTAGTGGAATCAACTGTTACACCTGATATTTCATATCTAATTTCATCAAATAAGAAAGCCATAGGATTATTTATAAATGGAACTGTTGTACCAACAGTAGTACCGTCCTTTTTAGTAACTTGTCCTTCAATGTACAAGTAACTTTCACATGGTAATGTGTAAATGTCTTGATTTTGTATGGGAATACGAATTTCATCGTTATTGTTTAATTTCGATGAAGTGTAAGGGTTGTGGGTGTGATATTCTTTTTCCCATAGGGTTTCGTCGAATGTTGGACCCTGCGCTATATCCAGTATATCCATAATCGGTTAATTTTAATCCAATTCTCTCTAAGAAACGGATGTTCTCGCGTGTTAACTCCTCCACAGCTGAAGAGCTACTAATGCGGTTTCCCGTAGGTTGTTCGCTTTTAAATGTTAAACCCATGGTTTTGTATTAAAGTGTTGATTTTAAATGTAATCTAATCGTAATAGGCTCTTCTCTGAAGTCTACCAAGTTACCGTCTTGATCCAATACGCTCAACACGATGTCTGAAATGAAAGTGGTGTTCAACGGTAGATATACCAGGTTTTGTGGCTTTTCAACAATTTTAAATCCAGGTGGTACACTTGGGTAAAAAGTATGTATGATGTGGGTGTTAGCCCCATCCCTGTAAGCACCTTGTATAATGTTACAAGTTATGTCTATACTATTGACTTTTAATATTGTTACTGTTTTTTTACCGGAATGTGTTACATCTGGTTCTAATACAGGCCCATCGCTGGAAAATCCTAATAAATCACCAATTGAGTTTGGTTGAGTGAAATCTATATAATATTTGGAAGTAATTTCAGCTTTCATCGTATTATTATTACCTTTTAATGTTATATTGTCTTTTCCCATTTTAGTTTGCAAAAATTCATTTATATGATCAATTTCATAAGAACCTGTGGGTAACCTGCACTCTTGTAAGTCTGTAAATTTTCCACTGGCATCCTTTCCCTTATAATAATGCAATATGTTATTTTTACCTTCCGTAACATTGGGAATAGAGTTGTACGTTGTAAAATCCAATAGTGCCGCCTCCCAAAACCTTCCTTTTTGCAAGCGTAACGCTGGAAAAAGGATACTTCGTAAAGTGGACGATTTTCCTGTTAATGATACCGTATAGGAAGACATCTCAATAGTGACTGATACTTTTAGCTAGAAATTCCAAACATAAATGGCCGCATATTGAAGTATTATCAGGTTGTTCTCTTTTATAGTTATAATATATGTTTTTAGCAGATTTAAAGTAATTCTGAAGTTCTTTTGGTGGTGGCAAATTACCGAAACTATCAAAATAATATACATTGTTATTTAGTTTCTTATAACAAACCCAATGGGTGCCAGGCCCTTCAGTATTATCCAAATTTACAATTCCAGTCTCATTT
Source organism: Neoaliturus tenellus (assembly GCA_030545055.2). NCBI lineage: Eukaryota > Metazoa > Arthropoda > Insecta > Hemiptera > Cicadellidae > Neoaliturus > Neoaliturus tenellus. Next base: position 73,911,008 of record CM061532.1, on the reverse strand, counting down.
TGCCACATTTTCTTTGGTAAACTGTCTTTCATAAACACACCGCGGAAAAATGGTATTTTTAAACAGGAAATATATTTAAATAATTCAATATTGGTTAACGCTTTATGTGGTATGACCAATTGATTTCTTTCATTTAATATGCACGATAAGGTCTTAGGTAAAGACCTGCCCCGTTTTTTACCATTGACCACACGGTGGGCTTCTTCCTGCCTTTTCTTGTAGATCGTCGTCTTCTTTTTATATTTCCTCCATGTTTTCTTGTGGTTGACCTCCTTTTTACTCTCCTTCTCCTCCTTCTTCCACCTCCTACTGCTGTTTTAGCCTTCATACCTGCTGTTACTGCTAAAGCTGCTGCTTTTTCTGCTATGCTAGCGTCACTTGATTTTACTCGTTGCCAAGCTATGTCCGCAAGCTTTTTGTCAGCTATTGATCTATTTTTTGAATCGGCAAACGTGGAATATGCGATATCGTGTTCTTTACAAGCCTGATCTAACTTGTTTATGCCAGGATCGCCTCTTTCCAGTCGTTTTTTCAATTTAGTTCCTGGTCCGCAATACTGATAACCTCCTGGTATATGAAATTCGTATGGTAATGCGTCTATTGCTCTATTTACTATGGATCCTACTGGAATTTGTTTTAAAGCTTTACTTAACAGAGAAACCGCTGTGGACGTGATCCCACCTCCTTTTCTTGCAGTGTCTCGATATGGACTGATGTACTTGAACGTCATTATTGTCCTTTTATAATGGCAATGTGCAACTCATGTGTTAACTCTATGACAGGTTGCACATAAATGAAGTCATTTATTGAGTTATTTACTTAAATATCAATATCACCCCAATCTGATGATCTAAACTGTTTCGTTTTAGGGTTAGTAAAGTATTTATTATATATTTCTCGTTTAATATACTCACCTCTCATGGATTCAGCATAAGTATTATGACCTGATTTTCCTTTAAGAATATCTGGTGTAAAATGATTGTGTAAATCAAATATCGCATTACCTAAAACTTTTACAAGAAAATTAACAGTGACAGCATTATCTACATGTTCAGGGTCTTTAAGGTTTGTTATACGTTTATTATTACAATCATACACTTTACTATCCTTTAATGATGTTGTGATGGTTTGTCCTACAGTTGCAGCATCATTTGCTTCTCTTCCTTGTGCCAAGTCTCTTATCACTCTATTATTACATGTAAACCATCTAAAATATCGATCTGGATCTAGATGTACGGTTTGTGATAAAGCAGCTGCATCTTGTTTTTCATAACCCCATCCCATATTTGATAACTTTTTATCCATGCAATCCCAAGCATCATTTTTGTATGTTAATAAATTAAATTTTTCATTACCTTGAACAAATTCATCCCCTTGCTTCGATACTACTTGATCTTGTTTTACAAAAGAGGTTGTTTCTTGTTTTAAGGTTTCCATCATTTGACCCACTGTTGCACCATCTGATGGCGCCGAACCATCTTTAACATTTGCTAAACAATTATTAAAACAATCTATAACCCCTACATCACGTATGATGCAATGATCTTTAATATATTTTAGATTTACAGCATCGTTTTCAGTTTTTGGATAGCCTATATCATTAATAACAAATTTATAAAAAGAAAATCCATCTTTTGTCTTTTCAGGTATCAAAGAATGTAAATAGCGTCTATTTACGCTGTCTTTTGCATCTTTAGGGTCATCTACGTTGGATATACGTTTATTGTTGGCACTATACGTTTTCCCATTGAATTTTAACGTATTTTTTAATTCAGATGACAAATAACCTTTGTTTATCGCATCACCATTTTCATTTGGTTTACCAACGTTGATAATTCTATGATTTTCCGCGTCATATGTGTTATTTTGTAGTTTTAATGTTGGCGATATCTTTTCCTTTAAAATTTTTAAGTTTATTGCATCGTTTTCATCCGAAGGATCTTTTATGTTTTTTAACCTTTTATTACTCATATCATAATCTCCATCAGGTGTTTGTGGTAAACCAGCACTTCTTTTTAAATTATTCGCATAATATAACCCATCCGAGGAGTAACGTCCGAACTTGTCAACACTCATGGTGCAACTGAATAGTACTCTAAGGAGTAACGCATTTTTATGAGATTACCCCACGGTTTCGGAGTTCATCCACTAAAGCCACCCATTCGTTTTCCAATCCAGTATGACCCGCTTCTTTAGCTTCATGTATTAGTTTCATTCTATCCACCAATTTATTGATGTTATTATAATAAATCACATTTGTGTTATATAATTTCTTCATTAAACCTGTACCTGTAACGGACTTACTTCTTTTTCTTCGTTCCTGAGCACTTACATCCAAAGTGGATGCCATAAATCTTCGTTTTACAGGTTTTCTTTGTGTTAACGGCATTGTTTGTCTTCTAGTTGGTATTAACTTGGATACAAATTCTTTATATTTTAAAGACTTAGATCTAAAAGGAGGTTGGTCAGGTAAATACTTTCTCCTATATGCATTTGTCTGTTCCAAAATATTTTTATATGCTTCCATGTCTTTTTCTTTCACTAATGATACTGAAGGCTTATTTTCAAATAATAATTCAAATAATCCTTTTGTGCCCTTATATCTTTGATCACCAATGACAATATTATCATGTTCGTCAACGTTTAACGGGCTATTACCTATCATTAAACCGTCTTCTGTTAATCTCGCTCCATAACTATGGTAATTCTTATTAGGAATTGTTCCAAGTAACATTTTTACCATGTATTTCCTTCCTAAAGGTCCTTTGTTATGAATGTTTTCACCCAACAAGCTTATGTTTGATGGACCTTCCCTTGTCTCTTCTTCTTTTTCCTCTTCACTAGCAGTTGATACAACTTCATGTCCTCTTTTGGCTTTTACTTCATATAATTCTTTTATTCCACTATAGTCCGGTGATTCTAGCTCTCTTTCGGGTTCTCCACCGGTAAAACCACTATACGTAGAGGATTCCAGGTCTTCATCACTAAACTCTTCTGATTTTACATTTTCTCTTTCAAACTTCGTAATAGGTGCAATCGCATCTCCTTCCAATACAGGTTTAGCAAATTTTTTGTTTAATTGTTTCAAGGGTTCAGTAATAGGTTTAAAAGTAGATTCAAGGAATTTCTCCCTCTCGCTAATACCTAGTTTCAATGCTCTGTTTTTAGCCCGAATAGAATCACTAAGTGATTTTATTTCTTTTACTAATTTTTCTTGGTTAACCATGTTTGTAGCAAGACGTGTTGTACAACAATGAATGTGTTATACCGCGTTTAATGTATTAATATAAATTTATCAAATCCTATCCTGTATCGACCATTGTTTAGCGGTTGTTCCTTCATAATTGTTAGGAACCCATACTTTTCAGCCCAAGCCTTTCCGCACAACTCTTTAAATCGTTCAAATGTCATATCCGCATTTACATGATCAAAATATATATGTTTTAGGTTGGTTTCGTCCTGTTTAAATACAATTAACATGTTTGCATTGTCTCTAATGAGTTGTTTAGGTATTTTGCTGTAAGTTTGGCCAATATAAATGCTATCTATGTTGTTATGTCGACCCATAGCGAAGTAATTCCTTATTGTGTTTTGGTTTTCACAAGATACATCGTCGAATATAAACACGGAGAATGGTTTAGCTTCTTGTGGCTGCATGACACTCTCGCTTGCATTAAACTTTAAATATTTAACTTCAGGCACATTAGTCAGTATCTTTTCCAATAATTGATACTTTGGTTGTTGTAGTGATTTTGAAAATACATATAGATTGTTAAATCGTAATCCTTTAGGGTTTGTAATCAAATTGAATACTACATTAGTTTTTCCACAGTTGGAAGGTCCGGTAACCAGACAACGAACGGTGTTTGGTAACAAATTGCCATGTTTCCCACTATTGAATTCTGAATTATCCACTGTGAGTTCATCTATATTATTAATAGTAAAACTCTCTTTTTGTGGTACTATCTCCATCCTTTATAATGGTTCAACCTAAAATGATTCTCTATCGTTATATCAAATCCTTTTTAGGTATCCAAGAATCTTCCGTCTTATTAAATCCTAACCATCGTACTTTGACCTTATCTTTTTTCCGTTGCAACACCTTTTCAACTAAATATACATCGCCTACTGTTGATTTTAACATTTCATGTCCATAAAACCCTCCTTCAAGCAATTGTCCTTTATTATCTTTTAAAATATATGTCTCAGGTACTGTAGGTTGTACTTTGAATACAGTAAAAACCTCATTGGTCCAATTTGGCAGGTATCTTTTACTGAATACACCTTTATATTTACTTATTCGCACTTTATCACCCACATTAAATTTTTTAGGCTTTAGTTTTTCAACTTTTGGTTTAGTATTCGTTTTTATACGTTTTAATACAAGGTTTTCATTTTTACTAGTTACTTGGTTTGGTTTCATCCCGATAGTCCTATGAAATTTGTTATTGTAATTGTTTATAAGTTTTGGTAACATATCAATCCATATGTGCGATCCTCTGTTGGAAAACATTTTATACATTGCACTTTTTAAAGTTCTGTTGAATCTTTCGATTATTGAAGCTTTTACCTCTGAATTGGTTGAGTAATGGTTTATATTGTGTTTTTTCATTAAATTTGCAAATTCCTTATTAAAATATTCTTTTCCATCATCTGTTTGTAAATGTTTAATAGTATGTTTGTCTCTTTGTATAGCTGTTTCCATTGCTTTTGTAACACTTTTGCCACTTTTATCTTTTATTGGTAAAGCATCTGCCATTTTTGAAAAACAGTTAATAACAGTCAATATGTATTTATATCCTTTATTTTGTTTGCTATAAGGAATCATTTCGATTAAATCTGCTTGATATAAATCATTAATTCCTTTTATCACCGTATTTCTTCGTGGAAACTTTCTTCTTGCAGGTTTATGAAGTTCGTTGACAATTTGTTGCTTCAAGTCCTTCATATTGCAGGTTTCAATGTTTGTTGTATCACATGTATAATCACAATGAACGTTGTCTTAAATATTCACATCATTTATATGGGTCAAGGTCATCCAAACTTGTGTAAAAAAAATGGGGAACACGGCGTTGGACTTGCCGTGTTCCCCATTTTTTTACGGAAGGAGAAAGGAATAAGGTCGAAGTTGTAGAAGGACGAAGAATAGGTTACTAGTTGATAGGGTTTAGGGAGTAATGGCCGAATGGAAGAGTGTGGATTTTGTCGGGCAAAATATGTCTTTTATCATCCCGAGCTGACAGTGCTTTTTTAATTTCGGTGACACTGTAGACTTGATGCTTGAAGCTTCGGATATTGTTGAATGTTGCTGATATCGTAGTATCTTCAAACAAACAAGTCTTGTAGTGGTCAAATGTTACGTGTTTTTTCAAATAAGATGTCTTCACTCCTTTTGCTTTTTTCACTGTCGGTGTGTTGTTCTCGTGGTACATCTTAAATGAATACAATTTTGCCATCAGCGCCACTATTTCTTCTAAAGGCATTCCATTTGCTTCATCTTTGAATTTTCCAATTACTTTTTTATTTTTTTCATTAAAATTTGGATGGTTCTTCGGATAGTCAGAAAAGTCGAAATCTTCTTTGTATGGAAAAGTCCTTAGGTCTTCATACATGTCCAAAGTCTTTATCCAGTAGATAAACGCGTCCGTATCCATGTATGCGACTCCAATGTTTTCCCTTCCGTAGTGTTTAACCATTTTGTTATAATGGAAATCATACATCAGGGTTTTACTTATGTCCAAAATCGACATACCTATGTATAACGGACGGTCCATGACTATTGTTGTTTTCTTCATACTGACAGCGACTAGATTTTCGTTTATAATCATGGATGTTCCGAAATTTGGTTTTTGCACTAATTTTTCCAATTTCCTAGGATCACTCACTAATTTTACATTTTTGTGTTTTCTTTTGTTCTCCAAGGTCTTCCCAAAGATGGCATTGTTCATTAATTTATAGAAGTCCTTTTCAAATGCTGTTGTCGCTGCAGCTCTTCTTGCAGTGTTGGAATCAATATATGGTTTCAACCAACAAGACTGGGTGAATTCAATTGCTCTATGAATTTTCACTATACGTAGACCCAATTCAAGAGCCTGTTGAACTACCCAGTAGTGAGCCACATAGCGATCCTTATTCTCCAAGGTCATCATCAATTTTGGCCATCTTCCTGTCGGTGAAACTTCAGTCTTGGCTAGCAGAGGCAAGTCGTAGTGATGGTCATGAAGGTGCTCCGGATATTCAAAATCACAGTCCAGAATATAGCCTTTTGGACCATTTTTCGGAATCTGTGAGATGTCTCCAATGGTGGCCGGGTCGATCCATTTGAAGTCAGCGTAGGGAAGCGGATTTGACATTGCCCAACCATAAAGGTTGTTTGCGTCAAAGTAGCCAAGGTAGACCGATGGTTGTTGCTCGTCGAAGCCGTGGATGTACTTGTTGTTGGCTTTGACATGACGTGTTACAGCTTGTGTCAAACCGCCCCGTACACCAGATTCCATCATGAGCACCATATCAATATCCGTTAGAAGTTCCAGTCGACAGTTGGTTGACTTTAGCATAGCTTGCCATGCTAATCCTGGAGATGTGTACGAGTGTAGAGGGTCCAGTCCATAGGCGGAGAAGCAGGTGTTTCGGAATTCTTCCATCACATCGCACAGCAGAGTTACGTCCAATTTTATATAAAAGTCAGAATATTCCCCTAAGGTTTGAATGTTTAGTTGGTTCCAAACATTACAAGCATGATTGTAGTCTTCAACGGAGATTTCACTTTCGTTTAATTTGCTGTTGAAGGCTTCGATCGGTGGTAGACTGGTTTCTTCAAATTTTTCTGTAGATGTTATGTAGTCGTAGGGGAACACTCCTTTACGTAATACTAAGTCCAATTTATCTTCAGGTACAATCTTGCTGGTTTCTTTTAGGTCTTCTCTTCGTAGATTCTCAGACAATCTGCTCAAACTAGATGCCATAAATCTATAAGAGTCTACAAAGCGAAGTTTAATTTTACCTACGGTTTTTGAGAAACTGATGTACTTTTCCAATGTTGTAGCAAGAACATCAATTTTACCATCATCTCTTCCTAACTCTGGAATAATGAAGTGGGAGTCGTAGCCGCTAAGATTGTGTAACACGACAGGGATAAAGTGGGGCAGTTTGTAATTTATATTGCATGAATTACAAGCAGCTCCTCTGTATAAACCTGTCAGGTGATCGTGATCTCTTACTTTTGGATTTTCTTCACTGAAGCTCTTCTCGCATAGATAACATCTTGATGCCATATTGTATTCTTCTTGTTGATTCTCATTCAAAGGTTCCATAGGTACGACATTACCATACAAGCGTTGTACCTTTTCAGCAATGTCATACAACTGGTCTACGAAATACTTAGCGGCTTCTTCACCACGGTAGAGTATTGGAGTGGATGTTAAACCATAGTTTTGCAATTGGTTTTCAGACAAGGTTGATTTCACTATTAGACAAAAACTGTTGGGTTGATGCAACTGATATTTTGTTCTTCTAGTCACTTCACCGTCCGGCAGCTCCTGTGGTACTAACGTAGATTCAAAATCTGCGTAGATGACTACTGGAATCCGATATTGGTGAACTGTTTTGTTAAATTGGATACACGCTCGAGATGGTGGTGGCAGACTAATCTTCACTTCATAGTTCTCGTTGCAAAGTCTTTTATGTTCCAACAACCAGTCCGATCCTCCACGTCTTGAATCTTTCCAAGAAAAGCAGAAACATCTCTTGCAAACTGTAATCCTATTTACTCTTTTGGTCAATTGTTTTACAACTAAGGCTTCAAAGTCCTTTATCCACACATAATGGGAAATTTCACCCTTAGTTATCAATAGCAAGTCCGTGTGGTTTCTTTGCTCAACCTTTACTACCCGCAAAGGATAAACGTTGTTTGAATCATCCAGACCAAAAACATTCACTGAAACGCCAGGATTTTTCTTTTCAAATTTGTCTATGTCTTTCAATGTAACTGGGTAGGTGAGGCCTTGAAAGTTGTAGCGGTGTTCATTTTCGTAATATTCTCTACCAACTCTTTCAGGATGATCTTTAACATACTTGGTTAACATTGCATACTTAAAACATTCATTACCTTCATTTTGCACATTCCTACACGATTTAGTGTTTTGGATTTTCTTTGGTAAAGGGATAAAACTACTACCCCTTAAACCATATCCATGCTTGTGAACCCTTACATCCATACCTTCAATTGATGACAAAGTCCATCCAGATCCTCTTCCTTCATGTTCTTGAAGTTTTGTTATAAGTTCTTCCAAGCATTCTTCAATAATATCATCGATGTTGGAGGTGAAGGTAAGGGTTCGGTTTTTGGTAATGAATGCTCTCAATGCTGTTTCACCATCAGTATTGTTAAACATAGCCTCTAACACCATTCCAAATTTAATAAAATTTAATCTTTGTAGTTCTTCCCTCAAGGTTCCACCAACAAGTTCCTTAGCCTGGGTTATAAATGTTTCCAGTTCCAATTGAACATTATTAATTTTGAAATGTGTTACAACTCGTCCTGGTAAGGCCGTGGTGCGCAGTTGTTTCACATCTTCCAGTTCTTCTTCAGTGTCCTCTTCTTCAGTGTCTTCTTCTTCAAAAGGTCTTCTAGCAGTAGATGGTCCAGCACCAGCAAATTGGATCACACTAGGTCTTCTTCTTTGCATTTGCTGTAGATAGCTGTCCCAGTAGTCCGTCTGCTTCTGGTGCTCTTCCAAAAACCGGTCAATTGAGTCTAAGTCTATTTCATCCATGGTAATATCTTCTTTTCTATCTTCGTCTTCATGTAATTCTCTGTGTATGGTGAAAAGATCTTCGTCTTGAAAGATTTCCCCACAAATGTCGCAAAGAGCCATTTCAAACGGTTTGGCTTTGAATGCACACTCTGTGAATGTCCACGCAATAATGAGCAGCGCACTCCACCGGGACCCTTTATATCCGAGGCAGATAGGTGGGGAAAGTGACGTCATATGGAAACAGGTTATCACTCATGTGCTAAATTTAGCCTTTACACAACCGTTTGTAATACATTTATCAGTAGGCTTGATAAATTGATGATATTTGGTCTAGATTCAATAATTTGTACAAGTTTTTTCAAAGACGTCTGTTTGAGCAAGTTTATGTAGGTCAAGGTCATTTGGAATTATTATTTTGAGCGGGGGATAGAGCACTAAGCAGCATCATTTACTACAAAGTGCTCTATCCCCCGCTCACATTCTTTTTTTAACTTTTTGTTTAAACTTTTTTACAAGGGTGAAACATCACCATCAGAGTCAGAATCATTCTCATCACGAAATAGGTAGCGATGACAATACATAATTCTTCTGGCTACCAACACCCTATCCATTGGACGATGAGGAGTGTCTTGTTCTTGTTCTTCTTCTTCTTCAATTTCCAATTGGAATTCCATTTCCGACTCAGATGACGACTCTAATGTTTCGTAGGCGTGCAAGTCCACTTCATTGTCCGTTGAACCAGCTTCGTCAGAGTCCGTTTCAATATCCATTATTTCTTCCTCCTCTTCCTGATCAACCGCAGGTAGTTGGTCCTCTGCTTCTATAACTTCTACAGGTATTACCTCCAGAATTGAAAGAATTCTGTTGCGATGGAACACGGTGTTGTCAAGTGGAGCCATGGTATGAAAGTGTTGTATCCATCCAATTTGCTTACCCTTTTTATACCCCCACCAACTATACAATTTATGTGGGTCAAGGTCACGTAAAGATACCCTTTGAGCGGGGGATTGACCACTAAGCAGCATGCTAGTCCATTGCCGCAAAGTGATCTATCCCCCGCTCTGTTCTACAAAACCTCAATCAAGTCCAAGTCCAAGTCCTGTTTAACACATTTTATTCTAATTCCATATCCAATTTAAAAATTTCAATTTCACATGGTTTACATTCCTGATGTATCAAACACTCCAGCTCCCTAAACATATCGTCCAGTTCGTCCAAATTATGATGTCCTACTTTTAACACATGAAGGTGGTTCATGCTTTGCATTGTAGCATGACCATCAACAAACAAGTTTCTTTTCCACGCTAACATAAATTGGCAGTTTTCTTGAAAGATTTTTCTCACCAAACAATCATACACAGCCGTCAACATGTCTCTACAATCTTCATAGTGTACCATCACAGAATACCTGTCCAAGTTAGCACCAAGCAGCGATCCACTCATTGTTTCTAGCGTTCCACTGGAAGGTCCAAAGCAGAATGAAGTCGAGATGTATAGACCCCCTCTTTTATAACCGGTTGTCCTTGCTGTAAAGTGGGTCAAGGTCATCCAATGCTACCCTTTGAGCGGGGGATAGACCACTAAGCAGCATGCTAGTCCATTGCCGCAAAGTAGTCTATCCCCCGCTCTGTATTCTACACACACACACACATGTCCCTGTCCAAGTCTTTCATTACATACCCAATATATATTCAGTTCCTTCATCATCACTATCACTCATCACTGCTTCCACAAACTCCACAGGATTAAAGTTAAATTGTTTCAATTGTTCTTTTAAGTTTTCAATTTGTTGGTCCTTTACTTCTAAAACACTGTGAAGGTGTGATATGTAGTCCGCTGCCTCGTTGATGCTTGCTACTCTCGGATCGCCTAACTTCAAGCTGGGAACTACACCCTGCAGCCTGAAGTACGCCATACGCCTTTCTTGCTCCTGCCGTTGACCAGGACTGAGCAAGCCTTGTCCGTCTTGGCTTACCTCCAGCAAGGTCCGTAGCATCGGAGCTTTGCAGGCGTTTGCCCGAGCAACAGTTATGCTGTGGAATGGTCGAGCAGGTCCACGAGTAGCAGGCAGGACGTTGGCAGCACGCCTTCTTGAAGAAGAAGAGGAAGCCTGAGAAGTTTTGGAGTTAAAAGCCATGTTACAATGCTGTATTCAGCTAAGCGGTACAAAGCAGAATAACCAAACTGCACGTTAATACCCGTATATATACACTTATCAGTAGTGGGGGTACTAGCTAGCCTTGGTAAAGTGGGTCAAGGCCATCCAAAAACATTACCAGAACGGGGGATAGATCACTAAGTGGCATGTTAGTCCATTGCCACAGAGTGATCTATCCCCCGCTCTGTATTCCGCATTCACACACACATTCATACAAACACACAAGTCCCAGTCCGAGTCTTTACCCACACACCTATCCACTCTCATCCTCACTATCGTCACTGTCCAACAGGCTTTCACACTTCTTAATCAGTTTTTCCCATTTACTCCGGATATAAAGTAGCTCCCTGCGAGTATTCTCTAGCATTCTGTCCCTTTGCTCTATCACTTCGTCGTACCACTCGATGATGTTTGGTGGAGTCTGAGTTGATGCGTCCATCGTGGTTGGTTGAGACGCTCCGCTGCTCCGCAACTCCTTCCTCACAGGACCAAAGCCGGAGAATCGGACACGACCCCTTGACGAAGGCCCCGATCGGATTGGTCCAATGCTCGGGCTGGAGTTGGAGGCGACCGGGCCAGAGGTAGAGGCTGGGACGTTCATAGCAGACATGGTGGTGTTCAGCTTAACGGTGTAAAGCAGAATGAGAGGACGGTTGATCACCACTCCTATATATACCCATTTTTAGTGGTGGGGATAACACGGGGGGGGGGGGGGGTTAAAAGAAATTTTGCTTAGTCTTCTCGGTCATCAGTTTTACATACCTTTAGCACACCCATCATTTTGGTTTCTTCAATAACTTTACACACCTCAAAAACCCAAGCAAACAGATCATCTATGTTGTTATAATTAATTTTTGTCCAGTGTTCATACTTATGAGTTTGGTTGTTTATAATACATAGATAAAATGTAGACCCATCTCGTCTTATACAATACTCAACTTCCATTCTATGCCGGTTTAGCACTTCCCAAGCATTGTGTTGATCTATCAAGAAGTCACCACCTTTGTAATTGTACCGTGACATGTTTACACGGAGTACAGAAACAGACTGAAGCAAATGAACGGCTCATACAGGCTTAGTAAGAGCGTTAGAGTGGGGGGTATCACGTGATACACGACATTAGTTGTAAGGTTAGCACTTTACTTTAAACAGTAATTTATATGGGTCAAGGTCATTCAAACTTTGAAAAATTTTTACCTCCAAACACTTGTAGCAAGCTACAAGTGTTTGGAGGTAAGTTTTTATTTGTTAAAGATTTTTGTAACTTAGTCTTCACCCTCAAGGACACGGTTTGAGATTGTCCCAGTGACTTTACATCACCGCCAGGTTAAAGTATTATACAAGTCAAGTGTTTTTTTTTTATTCCTTGACTTGTATAATACCCCTCTCCCTTACTTTAAGAGGGTTAGGACTAAATTTGGAAAAAATAATTTGGAAAAAGAATTTCTGTTTTTACTTATTGTCCAACACAACCTAACAATTTAGAATTTCTTTTTTTTTTTTGGTGGGCCTACATCCTAATCCATTTCCCACACAGATTGGCATCCTTCCCTTCGTATTAGATAGCCTTTTTTGTGGATGAAAAATTGTCTTTGTACCATCCGAACGGGTACTTTCATTGTATGAAGGTTGCCATCACCTTTTACAATGATTTCTACATTTGCATCAAAAGCTCCATACGTTTGAACAATAAAATAATATTTTTCATCCACTTTAAGTCTTCTAATATCAAGCGGTTGCGGACTGTGGGGATGTCTGGGTTGGGATGTTTTAGACCTAATGTTGTTAAGACTGTAAGGTCTTACTCTCGGAAGATTGATATTTTTGTTCAAGTGCGTTTGGCAACGGTCTTCATCTAAAACAGCAAACTTCTGACAGCAAAGAACCCCAAAGTCTTTTGACATATACACGTAATCGCATTTATTACCCTTGCCAGCAGGGACTTTAACACGCTTACGTTTTTGTGTTGGACGCTTTATTGGAGTGTTTTGGAGCTTGTCAGGTTTAGGCTGGCTAGAAGGAATAGGGGTAGAACACTTTACACGGTGAAGAGGAAGGGAGCAAACAATTTTGGGTGGGGTAGGAGAACGTGTTAGGTCGATGGTTGGTAAGGTAAATTTGGATGTCATATCAATAGTAGGATAGGGAGCGTCAGGAGAAAAGATAGATCGACGGGGTGGTTTAACAGGTGTTGGTGGGATAGGGGATAGAGGTAGAGGACATTGGGATTTGGTGTATGAAAGGATTTTTTGTGAACGGGAGTATGGGGTGTACTTCGGCTTTGAAGTCTTCTTCTTCTTCTTGTCGTCCTCCTCCGTCTGGAAAACGGCAGCATCCGAGTTGGAGTCCGAGGAAAGGGAGACAGCTGGAGAACAAATCAATCCTCGGCTGGCCCCAGCGGCAGTTGTATTGGTTAGCGCTGGCATCGATGGCAGAAGGCTGGTCACAGTCGTGATTACAGCCAGCGCTTGCCGCAGGACCGAGTACTGCATCGTAGTGGTCCCAGACGAAGAAGGCGGAGTAGACTGGACAGCCGAAGTGGGGTTAGCAGAAGAAGCAGAAGCTGGAGGGTAATTCTTCAATTTCAAACCCTTCAAACCCATTTTAAAAGTGAAGAAGTGAAGTGAAAATATGTAATATAAAGATGCAATATAAAAATGCAAAGAGCAGGAGCACCGGTCAACACGAGTGTTGGTGGTCCAATGAGAGGTGCATGCAACCCGGCCGCCTTATATCCCCACCGACCACGGGCGAGCCCCACCCAAGGGTATAGGGGTAGGGGTAGGGGCGGGGCTGGGGGTGGAGGTGTGGGGTGGAGGTGTGGGGTGGAGGTGTGGGGTGGAGGTGTGGGGTGGAGGTGTGGGGTGGAGGTGTGGGGTGGGGGTGTGGGGTGGAGGTGGGTTGGGGGGGGGGGTGGAGGTGTGGGGTGGAGGTGTGGGGCGGAGGTGTGGGGTGGAGGTGTGGGGTGGAGGTGTGGGGTGGAGGTGTGGGGTGGAGGTGTGGGGTGAAGGGGGGGGGGGGGGGAATGCTGGAGCAGTCTTTCCTATAATTAGGTCAAGGTCACAAAATAACTTGAAAAAATAAAGCCCCACCTGGGGCATTTAGGTTGCCATCGCTGTAGCCTTCAAAGAGACCCAACTATGGACAACAGCAGACTTGTATGTTAGTAATACCTAACCATTAAGAATTTAGAAAACTACTGTATTTAGGTCAAGGTCACGGAAAAACTTTAAAAAATAAAGCCCCACCTGGGGCATTTAGGTTGCCATCGCTGTAGCCTCCGAAGAGACCCAACTATGACAACAGGGCAACATCCAATGTTGTGTTCCCTTCGCCACGCAAGACTTTTAAATATTTACTGCATTGGTAACAAATAGCTAACAAAACATTTACATAATTTTGAGAGAGGTTGAGGACAGCCCTAGTGGCTTACACGTCCTCGGTCCGAGTGCAGAGGCCGCCGCAAATTGGCCACAGCTGTGGTCTGCATGCCAGCGTACAAACGGACCGGTTCCCAACCCAGCCGCAATATTGCATGCCTGAGAGGACCCATGCTACAATTGGTTTAAAATAGCTTTACACGGGGGTCTACTCCCGTACCCTATCTTTAATATTTAACTTTAGCAATGCAGTAAATTTTTAAAAATCTTTGTGGGTCAAGGCCACACGAACATTAAAAAATTTCGGCCCCCGTACATCCATGGCGAACCACGAATGTTCGGGGGCCTTGGGGGCAAAAACACAAATAGCTAACAAACTTCATTTATATAATTTTGGTTTCCAGAAGGGAAACAGAGGTTGAGGACAGCCCTAGTGGCTTACACGTCCTCGGTCCGAGTGCAGAGGCCGCCGCAAATTGGCCACAGCTGTGGTCTGCATGCCAGCGTACAAACGGACCAAGTCCCAACCCAGCCGCAATATTGCATGCCTGAGAGGACCCATGCTAACGTTGGTAAAAAATGATTTTACACGGGGGCCTACTCCCGTCCCTATCATTACAATTTACTTTGAGCTGTGAAAAAGGCTCAAGGGGGAGTGCTAAAACAAGCGTATACACTTTAGATAGATATAACACACACTTACAAAATAGGTTGAGCTCAACATGGTACGTGCTGGAACAAGCATATACACATTAAACACATATGACATAAAAGACAACAAGACAAAACACGAACAAGACACATAGGAGACATAGGGTACAAGTAAAACACTCACATATAAAACAATTCCAAATACCCATACGCAAGCGCAATATCTTAAAAATAATACAAGTCTTAAAGTTAGAGTAGACTTCGCTAAACAGTGAAGGCGCCTTTCAGTGTTTAGTGAGGCCTATGGCGGTCCGTCCCGATCGTTCACGTTCAACGCTCGGGAGCGGACTGCGAGCCGGCTGTGGCCGGGCCGCCTTATATCCCCACCGGTCTCCCCCGAAGGGGCGGCATGGGGCGGAGGTCCACCCCGGGGGTGGAGGTCCACCCCCATGGGGTGGGGGTGGGGGGTGGGGGTGGGGGTGGGGGTGGGGGGTGGGGGGGTGGGGGTGGGGGTGGGGGTGGGGGTGGGGGTGGGGGGTGGGGGGGGGGTGGGGGTGGGGGTGGGGGTGGGGGTGGGGGTGGGGGTGGGGGTGGGGGTGGGGGGTGGGGGTGGGGGGTGGGGGTGGGGGGTGGGGGTGGGGGGTGGGGGTGGGGGTGGGGGTGGGGGTGGAGGTGGGGGGGGGGGGGTGGGGGGTCCACCCCTCAGGGGTGGTTCAAGGTCACCGACTACACTTCTACTCTAAGTCTGGTTCAAGGTCACCCACTACACTTCTACTCTAAGTGTTGCCAATACCCCCACCTTAATCGAGTCCCTAAGCTACGCGATGGCGCTCAGCCAGTATGTCTCAGGCTTGCATGCGGTAAGCATCGCTGCTCTTCGACTCTGTTCATGTAAGTGTTTTACAAATTTTTTGCCTCAAGGTCATTACACTTTAACTCTGGACAAACATGGCTTGGATTTTCTCTGATTTTACTCAAGGTCACTACACTTTACCTCTGGGACAATATCGACTTGTAGTATTTCAGTGTTTTGACTCAAGGTCATCACACTTTAACTCTAGCACGTCGGTTATCGTACCAGAGGTGCTCAATAACCTAACTTGTAATGTTTAGGGTGGCGTTTGCACGCCACGTGGTATCGCCATGAGTGTCCAGTCCAAATTTTAGGTTAGATTAATTTTACTGTGATCTTTTCCATTTCCACTTCGTTTTGCCAAAGAATAAGGTGTCGATTTATAAAGTGGTATTTCTCTAATGTTATAGGGGATTGCAGGGATACAATTAGTTTATTTAGGAGACTCTTCATCTTGGAGTTTAACACAATTTCCACTTTGACTTTGCTTCCTCGGCTCTCACAGCCTAAGCTGTACAGAAATGTTTCTTCTAGTGCCAACTCGGGCCAAGAGAACAGTGTATTGACTGTAGGACAGCTCATGGTGAAGTGATGCGATACTCCAGCGTACAACCTCACCTTCCCCCACCACTGTGACCTTCCCCCACTCCTGCTGTTTCCCCCACCTCTTTTCCCTTGACTCATGCGCTACAAGCAGTCTCTCAGTATTGTGCGGACTTTTGTGAGGGAAGCCATGTCGCGGGACGCTTTAGGTAAGAAACTTAACCGTGTTAAGACTTTATTAGTTGCTCACTGTCCGCCACTCAAAGTCAAAAGGGTTTCGACTTTAGCTAAGTGGCGCAAACTGTTGCGCGGACACCCTAAGTTTTATACCAAACAGACTAATGTAAGTTTTACTGATGAAGATTTGTTTAGAATGTTGGATGAGATGACTTTTCCTTGCAAAATTCAGTTAGTTACTCCCATTCCTGACAGTTTGGAGTCTTAGTCTCTCAAGCCGATATACCTAGAGTACGCGGAGCCTGGAGGTCAGTCGCTCGGTGACTGTCGTGGGGTGCGCATCGGTGTCGGCGCTCCTTTGTTAGGTTTTCTAGGTCACAGTAATATCAAATTGTTGGTGTTGTGCTGGTTCAAGGTCACCTGAGGGATAACCGATTGGCCGTTTAGGCAGAGTCATGTCAGAAACTCGAGTTTAACTTGGCACTTTTGCCGTTTCTCGTCGAATATTCGCTCCAAGTGGTCAAGGTCACGGGGACTCTGACTGAAACTCGGAGCGTAGTGCGAGAAACGGCAAAAGTGCCAAAAAATTTTAAGTTTCGGCGTGACCTTGACCTTAGTGGCGTCGGTGACGTCATTTTGATGACGTAAGGGGTGATGACGTCATCAGCACGTCATTTCTGTGACGTCATGGGTGTGACGTCATCGAAATGACGTCATAGGTGATGACGTCATCGATGACGCAATCGATGACGTCATCGATGACGTCATCGGTGAGGTCATTGACCTCGATGACGTCATCCCTCAGGTGACCTTGAACTGGGCCAGCACCAACAATTTCACACTACTCTAGCTGTTACGTTTAACTGTTACGTTACGATCACTCGCAGCAACTCTACATCTAGTTTCATATTACCAATATTCCCTCAATACTTTAAATGAGAACTTCCCTAAATACTTTAAATAAGAAAAGCTGTTTAAAGAATTAAATATGAAGAAATATGTTTATGTTCATAAACAACTCAGATAAAATACTCCAAAATATACTGACATGGGTAAATTTATGATGGGTACGTTATATGAAGTAATGGCTAGCAAACTATGTCTAAGAAAATTTCCATATAGCCTATTTACCAAGTTTCATGGCTAATGGTCTAGAGGTTCCCGACTCTATAGATCACAAATATATAAATGTATTCAATATTCATACATATACATACAAACATACTCATACTCTTTTATAAATATAGATAGTGTTTATTGCCTTCACAAGAAATTGAATCAGTATTTCAAATTAAACGTCACTAAAAGGTTTTGTGTTATTAAAACTATAACCAAAAATCAATTCATTGTTTGAACACGTGTCATACAAATCAAGTTGATTGAAACAATGTTTCATCAAACACAATCAGTTGTGACAACCTTATATATTTCCTCTTCCTTTGACGTGAATTCTTCTTTAACATAACCGTGATTGTAATGTGATTTCCCTTTCTTTAGAAATCGTGTTTTCTCTTATAGAACATCAATGTTTACTTATTTCTATCTTTGCCATTATGTCAGCTCAAAAAATTTATAACTTTAAAACATGAAAGTAGTTTTGAAGAAAAATGTACTTAAAGAAAGTGACATTACAATAACTTTAATTTTATTTAATTTATTACAAATCAGCCAAAAACTTCAACTTTAATTTTTTGTACTAATTTTACCAATTTACAATATTTAAAAACTATCAATTAAAGTAAGTTTATTACAATAACTGATAGGTTACTTCGTAATTTATTACTTTTTGAAAGTAATTAATTTATGAAGTTGAAAATTTTATTCAAAGCTTAAATAAGGACTGATATTTAATTTTAATTATTAATCTCATGTTAAGTCAATAGTAAACATTTATATGCATTTGTCATAATTTAGTTACAGTATGTAAATTAAAAATTTATTTATTTTTACTATGTCAGATTCTAAACCTAATTGAAATTAGGAGTTCAAGAGACTTAAAATGGAAATTTCTTATGCAAATCTAGTAATAAAAATAAAGTAAAATATAAAATAATCAAATGTAATATTTTTAAGAAACTTGGTTTTTCAGTGGTTTTGTTTTAGTTAGTTTTTTAATGGAATTTACTCAAGTGTAAGTTACTTTTTTTATATTTCCACCGTGGTGTGGTAATGATAAATGTACCAATGAGCGAGTACATTAATTGTGCTAGCCACTGCCCTGTGCTTTATATTGGGTCAGTGGCTCCATTGGCTCCAATCCTCTTATCATACATACCATGGTTGATTGTACATTGTTGATTGTGCACATACAGCGAACCACTGACTATAGCCCATATCCAGGATAGTTTATTTGACAACATCACCGTTGCAAGAATGGAATGGATATGGCCAGAGAGTCCACGATGTGCCAATCTTTATTACATAATCATGCTCAGTGGAATACTGAGTACAAGGCTATTACATTATATACTTGGTGTAATACAAAATTGAAATTCTGTTGCTCACATTATTATAATGGTGACCGTCACGGTTGATTTGTTCACGGCCACACCTATAATTTTTTCTGTCTCATTTGGTATGTATTTTAGCTCTACTGCAGAAATGTCCGCTTGTATATGGACATATCTTAATTGATGTAACATGATCACACATTCTGCACAAATGTGCAGAGTGTGGGGGTACCCCGGAGCCCTTGATGCTAGATTCGCGTATCTACAGACATTCCATGATTACAAGACAGCCTCTGCCTTGAGCCTTGTTGTGAACTCGTAGTCCTAATCACGCCAACATGGTTGGAGTAGTAACCTGAGACTTGTAGAGGTACTTGGGTATGTTATTTGATTTACAATGTTACCAAAGGGACGCCTTGTTGTATTCTTTTTAAACTTATCTCACCATTATCATTTATGGCAATTTAAATAATAAAATGGAAGGCAAAAGCATTGACTATGTACACTAACGTGAATAGACGTCTCGTTCAATACTTTTTGTTTGATACCAAAACTTTGAAAATTCGTGTACGCAGTGCAGAATTCACTGCAATCGATGTGGTTATTATTCAGCTGGATTTACAGTGCTGCAAAAACACTTTACCAAAACATAAACAAAACTTTGCTGAAGATATAGTATTCATTGTGACCCTGGATTGGAATATATTATAATGAAATATAATTACCTTATCCAATCACTGGTTATCAAAAGACAACATGTTTCGTTCCTTAGAACATCTTCAGGTCTAAAGTATGCAACTACCACATAATCCAATGTATTATTACATTGTGATTTGTCAAATGATTCAATAAAAGGTTGTCCCAGTCACTAAAACTAAAAGTTGTCATGGTGATAAAATTAGTAAAACAGAATAAGACTGATTAAAATTGTACTTGAGCTGGCCAGCACCTCACTCATATCACAAACTAGATAAAACTGATTCATTGAAGGTGTTGTCTTCTTCTTCTTCTTATTATTATTATTTTCTCCAATGCTGTCTATGTTGATGTTCTTCTTACTTTCATTTTAGATTTCTTTGCATTTTTGTTTGTCTATGTCATGTATGTATCAAATATAATATTTGATTTGAAAGAAGTTTGATCGTTGAGGATGTTGTTGGGGTCAGTCTTTTTTGCTTTGTAGATAATGAATTCTTCTTTTACATCAAGTTTAAAGCTTTTTGGTAAAATCTCAATTATTTACACGTTTTTCTCGATTGATGTATAGCTGTGGCGTTCTGATACTAAATGTTCAGCATACGAGGATTGTTGATGGTGAAGTCTCTTAGGTATGCGTTCTTTAAATCTTTGGTTGAAGGATCTTCCAGTTTGACCGATGTAATATTTTGGACAGTCGTCACATTTAATTTTGTACATGCCTGATTTTTTATAGTTGTTAGTGGTGGCTCGTTTGGTATGGAAAAACTTTTGTAAGGTGTTGTTGACCGAATGAGCAACTGTTGTGTCATTTCGTTTGAAGATTTTGGTGACAGCATTGTTAATTTTTCCATAATACTGTATTTTTATATTTTTTCTCAGGTTTTTCTTTGTTTTTGTTTTGATTTTGTTTTTGCTTTTTTATTATGGAGTCTATCATTTGTGGTCTGTATCCGTTTACTCTTGCAATATGCTTAGTAGTAAAGTACTCCGTATTGTATGCTTCTGGGCTCAAGGGATATGTTAGTAATCTATGGACCATGGAGTTATAAGCTGCGATTTTGTGTGACCAAGGATGATTAGATGTCTTATGAATTGTGTGGTCTGTGGTTGTTGGTTTTCGATATATTTCAAAATCAAACTGGTTGTTGGACTTCTTTATTGTGACATCTAAAAAGTTAATTGCTTGATTCTCCTCTGTTTCTAAAACTGATCCCAACAACATCCTCAACGATCAAACTTCTTTCAAATTATTATATTTGATACATACATAGACAAACAAAAATGCAAAGAAATCTAAAGCGAAAGTGAGAAGAACACCAACATAGACAGCATTGGAGAAAATAATAATAATAATAAGAAGAAGACAACACCTTCAATGAATCAGTTTTATCTAGTTTGTGATAAGAGTGAGGTGCTGGCCAGCCCAAGTAGCCTACAATTTTAATCAGTTTTATTCTGTTTTACTAATTTTATCACCATGACAACTTTTAGTTTTAATGACTGGGACAACCTTTTATTGAATCATTTGACAAACCACAATGTAATAATACATTGGATTATGTGGTAGTTGCATACTTTAGACCTGAAGATTTTCTAAGGAACGAAACATGTTGTCTTTTGATAACCAGTGATTGGATAAGGTAATTCTATTTCATTATAAACAAAACCCTTCGTTATAAAATTTTTCATCGTTGGTTGAGAAGAGATGTAATACTGATTTATCCATCATATCTCACTTGTACTACATGTACGCCGCAGAAGATCCCACCACCGTCAATAAGCTTCAAGCACCTGAAAATGACCTACCAATTGTTGTACACTTTAGCTGATATTGTGCACAATTTGTTTGTTTATTTTTTGCAGGATTATATTGATAATTTTATTGACTGATTAATATATTTACTGTGATACTCAATGGTAAATTTCTATAAGGATCTGTATTAATTTGTTGCTTAATTCAAAGGGTTTTACATGATAAGTTTATATTAATTTTCATTTTATAACAATATTTGTCATTACACTGTTATTATTATCATTCAATAAATGTCTCTAAAATAAACAATAAGGTAATAGTTTTAGTAATCAACCCAAGCGAATAGTTTATACTTTGGTCCCCAATTTTTACAAATTAATATCCATACCACTATTCTGAAAGGTAAAAGATTTAATTATTTACTTGAATGAAAGGAGTGGATGTGAATGTGAGTGAAATAAAAGTAATACTAATTTGCGACTTTTAATTGTTATTGTAACTGGTTAAGGAGTAAAGTTCCAAATATACTTGGTCGCTTTAACCTCTTCTTAAACGAGTGCCCTTAGTTTAAATTGTTAATTAAATTTACCTCAAAGTCTACTTATCATTATAATCCCTTTAAACTTCTAATTGTATTAAATAATCAACAGTTTATATTATAATAAAGTATTACATGATGGATTTATATTTTCAAGCAAATATAATTATGAACGAATAAAAATGTATCCCTAAACTAACGAACTATTTATTGAAACTGGTTATTTATTTGACTGATGCTTTGGTAGTCTTATATCTTTGAGTAAAAATCGCAACGGACAAATTGATAATATTGTTTTCATGAGTTTTAATTATTTAACGTTTTCATGAGGCTGAAACATTCTTTGATTTAACAACTTGAACCTATAGAGGTTCTATAGTATAGAGTACCTATGGAGTGAAACCTCTATAGTACCTCTATAGAGTGCGAGGTACTCAGACATACATATCTTCAATTGTATAACCAACGTGAACAGAAAGGCCCATAGTTGTGTCACTAAGTGCGTTATTTTGCAAGAGTTTGTAGAAATATTAATAATGTTACTCTCAATGGCATGATATTATTTAAAAAGTTTTAACCTAGTAGTGTGTCTTTAAAAGTAAACTTTCAATTTTGTAACAGGGAAGAAGAGAGCCTTCATTATAATAAAGGTTTTAATTTGCAGTATTAAAGGATAATAAAGAATTAAAGTTTTAGTAGATGGTATAAGTGAAATGTGTGGTATAGAAATAGTTTCGCAGGATTCGAATGTGGAAGTTCGATCTCCTACGGTCCTGTGTGGATTTCGTTTTTTATACTTATAATAAGACCCCCCAGTCAAAATAGAGGAATTTATCGTTCTTTCTTACGTAAATAAGAATATTAAGAACGTTCACTATTAAATCCTGTCGATAAAGCTTTCACATTGCGATTTTCCAGGGTACAATATTCGCTTGGTTTTCAAACTTAAGATAAATTTTATATCAAAATATATATATTTATAACACGTACTTTTTTGTATAATTAGATACAATAAAACCCAAAATAGTCTAAAATAAATCAAATTCAGAATAAGAATATACATTGAATTTTGTGCATATTTATCAAGCGTATTTCATTCACAAACACAGAAAGCAAATTGGTTGGTAAAAATATTGAAGACAAGTTTTATAGTGAAACGACATTAATAGGAAGACTGTGTACAATATGAATTGAAATGAAAATAAACCTGAATGTGAAACAATAACACAAGAAGTATCAAGCTGGGCTGACTTAGGACGGCCAGGGATGTGTCCGTGTCCGCCAAACAATACAAGCAACACCACTCAGGCGTGGCATGTTGTGTGGATAATCGGTTTAAGGGAGGCATGGGCCGCACAACAACGGGACAAACGTTGATCCGTGCAGGCCGAACCTGACAAGAGGCGAAGACTGATGGCACAACAGTCCACTGGATTAGATGCATAACACATACATTAAAAGTACCACCTAGGTGACAAAGTATTAGCTCAATAAATTTATACAAATAATTTCCAATAATAATCTCAGTGACGTAAGTTTCTTCTTCAATTCCAATTCCAAAACCCCTTTCGAGACGAGCTCAATCAGTTCGATCAATGGCTTTAACCTTTTTTAAGCCTGCATGGTGGTCCTACTTCTTTATTAATTAAATTATTACCTTGACCTTGTACCCATGTCAATTATATGGAAATATGTTTTTGCATACGATGTTAATTACCTCATGAACTGCAATAACAAAGTCCCGGAATCTACACGTATTCAATATGCGACATGAAAGTCCTTCTTAATAGTTAATTTCCACAAAATATACAAATAGCAAAGAGGGCAAGCATTGTTGCTCTAATACATCAATCTACGTAATATAGTAGATAAATTGCACATTATATTGGAGAACTCCGAATGAACTATGTTAATACGTTTATTAAAATTGTTGTTAGAATATATAACTTCTTTTGAAAGTTTTTCCGGGTTTGACTAGTTTGGTGTCATTGGCTATAGCTCAGCGATAACTTTCTCTTAAACTAAATTAGTAAATCTCCATCGAAATGGAGGGGCCCTTCATTCCCTTTAAGCTCGTTATGATGGATAAGTAAATCGATTTATATTTAAGTTTAACAGATGTATAGTAAACACAGAACTCCAGCGAAAGCATTACCAAACAGGTTATGTTACACCGTGGAATATACGGGTACATTGGATAATGAACTGCATTAAGTAAGTAAGCGGAAAATGTGGAGCAAAATTGTGAACCTTTCATAAATCGTAGAATGATGGGAGTTGTCTCCAAGTGCTTGAAACCCACTTTCTTATATATATTTAGTTTTATTAATTTTCTTGAAAAGGAGGAATATCGAGTTTTACTCATACCGCTGAGAACACTACATCCGCAATCAATATCATGCCAGATAATGCCAGAACAATTTAGGTTTCGTCAAATTATATTAAAGCTTTTATTGCCTCCAACTCCGCTACGAGAATACACGCATGCCATGACTTTTTTTTTTTTTTTTTAGGAAGAGGCGGAAAAATGCTTTACGCACACAGGTGGCCAGCCTGTAGTGTGGGACTCCCCTAAAAAACGGATTTACCCACTAAAAAACCTCCTCTACTCTTTAGGAATCTAACCTGGAATCGTTTATCACATTACGTCAGGCTAGGCCTAAATTTGGCTTACGCCCGTGGGGCTCGCTCCTTATCCAGCCGCTCGATCAAGGGATCTGGGCCACTTCGCGGTCCAGATCGGTTTTCTTTTCCAGGAGGATGCCCCTGACGAACTGTGACAAACAATCCCAGTTGCCCTCATCCTCCAAAATCTTTTGGCAGACCGAGTCCACCGAAAATGCACCAAAGATTTGTGTGGCCTCCAGGCGGGTCCCTTCCCAACGGGGACAGCGGAAGAATGTGTGTTCCGCATCGTCGGGAACACCCGGGCAATAAATGCAGTCCGGTGAACCTGTCTTGCCCATCCGGTTCAGGTACGACCGAAAATAGCCGTGACCTGTCAAAAATTTGGTCAGGTAGTAGTCCACCTCCCCATGCCGCCGTTCCACCCATGGTTGGACCTGCTTGATAAGTCGCGCAGTCCATCGTCCTCGGGTGTCATGCTCCCAGCTGTGTTGCCACTGCTGGAAGGTTCGGGAGCGCTCTTCTGTTCTTGCCGTGTCCTTGCCGATTTCGCCTTGTCTCTGATAAATCGCCTTCCTCTCTCCAGCCAAGAGCTTGACAGGAATGACTCCGGCGACCACCAGGACGGCAGGCTCGGACACTGTCCGGTAGGCGGAACACACCCGGAGCGCAGCTTGACGCTGAACCCGGGCGAGTCGCAACCTGTAGCACTCCTTATCTAGAGCGCCTGCCCACACCTCTGCCCCGTAAAGGAGCACGGACTGGACCGCGGACATCAACAGACGTCTTCTGCTGGACCGGGGACCCGCGACATTGGCCATCAGCCTACTAAGGTAAGTGACTACCTTAGCGGCCTTGTCCGCCGTACGGAAGATCTGATCCCTCCAGCTTAACTTGGTGTCCACCATAACCCCGAGGTATTTGGCGGCACGAGTTGATGTGACCCCCTCCCTTCCCACTCGAAACGGGACGACGGTGTCGATCCTCTTCTTCGTAAGGATCACAATTTCCGTCTTACTGAGCGCAAGCGAGAGACCGTGATCTGACATCCAGGTGTTAACCACACGCATGACTCGGTTCAACTTTAGTTGGGCCAGCTCAACGTTGCGTGCAGCAATGAGAGCTGCGACGTCACCGGCGTACCCAACCAAAGTGGTTTCCTCAGGCATCTCGGACCTCAGGAGGCTGTCATAGGCAACGTTCCAGAGATCCGGGCCGAGTATTGAACCTTGCGCGGCACCAGAAGTGACTTCCATCGTCCGCGTTCCGTCCCTCGTGTCATAAATCAGGCTTCGAGAGCGTAGATAGTCCTCGATGAGCCGCAACAGATATGCAGGAACGCGAAAGGTGTTGCGAAGCGCATCCAACATATCGACCCACCTCGCCGAGTTGAAGGCATTCTTGACATCAAGCGTAACAAGAAGCACTACTCGGCCAGAGAAATGGTTGTGGCTCTCGGCTCTCTCCACAGCTCTCTGGACTTCGGTGACAGCGTCGATCGTTGACCGTCCCTTTCTGAAGCCGTACTGACGGGGGCATAAGTCCCCGGCAGCTTCCACGGCAGAAGTCAGGCGGGAACGGATCAGCTTCTCGAACAGCTTCCCAGCCGTGTCCAACATGCAGAGAGGCCTGTGGGACGACATGCCATGACATTAAAATTATTATTTATTGAAACATATGTTTCGTTAAAACATTAAACTTTATCAATTATGGAAGAATAAGTAAATTGCTTGGAAATCAACACAAAAAGAAAGAGAGCAAACAGATGAAGGAAGATATGATGATCATACTTGAACAAACGACAAGTCGCATTAACACAGGGCTTTGTCCCTAACGATAGTGATATTGTCTGTGTGTCTGGCCCGCCAAATGATCACTCGACTGCCAACTTCTGGACTGTAAAATCACTTGTAATTTCAGGCTCTGTTTCGAGAAGAATGAATACAATTTTACTGTATAAGAAGGTCTTTAAGCATTCGAAAATCCATTCGATCTATATTAGGGAGAAAATTTAAAACAATTTCACAGTGTGAAATAATATTATATAGATATTATTTTGGGATCCAGGATATTTCTTTGGTTCTATACAGAAATATGTATATGACCACAAAGTTAAAGCCATTGGTTTTTTAAATATGACTAAAAATGTGAGAAAAAATCTAATAAATCTTAATAGGTAATTAATAAATAACTCTACAAGGAAATTTATGTAAGGTGGATTATACACCACCTTATTCTGTCCACATTATTTTACGTTGATATCGTGAGGTTTAAAACTGTTCTAACATGTTTAACATATTTAACAAAGTTCTGTTATCCATAAATAGTTAAAGATGTGCTAATACATGTGGGTTTTAATGTACTATATTAATAAACTGTCGGTTTTATTATGCTATAAATTTACTGTTGAAATTTTTAGTTTCTTAAACTATCTTGTGAGTTCATAGCATTATAAAACTTAAAATTGAATATAAAAAATCATAAATAGTTCAAATTTAATGAACTATGATTTCACACATGATTCTCCGTAATAGTGTCATAAGGAACGTATTGCTTTAAGAAAAGAGTTAACAAGCCGATACCCTGTCAATACAATCTGCGTCGCTCCAGCACATTTGGTGACTCCGGGACGAGTTTGATTTGTTGCTAACTTGTATTGTTGAAGTTATGTTAGCCCTTTTCCCTTCTTTTCTTTCGATGGACCAGTTTTGAGTAAAACACTAAATATCTCGGTTATGTTTCTATATTTTTCTATAGGTTTTCCATATTGTCATACAGTAGATTTTTCTACATGGATGTCATGCATTTAAGTCTGTAAACCCATCAACTAGAGATTTTTATTCTCATAGTCTAAATTTCAAACTTCCGCTACGCCGGTAATATTAGTCAAAAAATTCTTATGTTTATCTCATTTAAAGTTTATTTTAATACCAAATACCCTATGAAATCAAGTTTATTATTAATTGTTTGGTTAAGAAATAATAAAGTATTCTCAATTTTTTTGTTTGAAAATAGTTTTAGTAGTTTTATCTCATAAATCGCTCTATATTTTTTTTATTTTTATTTCACACTGTCCTAGATATTAGTGTTTTCTTTAAATAAAATTGTTAGACATAAAAATCCAAGTTGGCGGTTACTGTAGACTCTTAAGCGCATCGAAAAAGCAGTTACTTTTTTATTAAATTAAAAAGTAAAAAGATTCTTCATTATATGTCTCATGTACTCACACCAAGGTCACCAAGTGGTGTCGGGTCACGTATCTACGATAAAGTCACCCACTCCTTAAGTAATTAGTTTCAATAAAGTGCTGTAAGTAAAATTAAATAATTCAAAGAAGTGTGGTGTGGTGGTGTATAATTAAATAACTTTTGTGAGTGTTTAAGCTTTGGATCTTTATCTCTTCTATCGTTAAATCGTTAAACTTACTTACTTAGTCGTCCTCTTGTACCTAGTGGTGTCGAGGTTGGCAGAGAGCTCACCATCGTTAAATCGTTAAACGTTCACCCAAAATGGTTTAGTTTTAAAATTACGAGTAATTATAACTAGGGATCGCCCACTGGTCGAAATTCGACCAAAAACACAAAATCTTTTATAGGTAACTGAAACATCTGTTATTTATGATTTTCTAGTATTTGGTATTACAACAGCTATCTAATGATTAACTCAATTATCCTTCTAACATAAGATTAACATTGAAACTTCAAGAGCCTCTGGGGCGTAGCCCTGGGGTCCGATGTGAATTAGAATGCGATTCTGCTCATCTACAGGACTATACCTTTCTAACGGTATGCGCGGATTTCTCCTACGATGCACACAAGCTGAGAAAAAAAGAGGAAATGAAACATGCTTGCTTATTAATAAATAGATTTGATATGATTTGTAAGTTAATAATATTTTATAATAGTATATTGTAACTCAGGTGCTCTGCACCACAGAATTATTTTCTTTTTCTTAAACCTTGGTGGCTGTCAAAATGAGCCATACGATATTATATGTATAGTAGATTGTAAATCACGTATAATTTATTACAGATGAAATAGTTGAATTTGTGACATCAAAACTCCCTCAACTCTAATGTTTTGTCAATTAACTAAAGCACTTCTACAGTTTTTAATAAAATATTAATGTTTTTAGAACGAGGTAATGGCGAAAATATAAAAATTCAATTACATACAGTAAGAGAAAACAGTACTTTTCAAAGCAAGGAAAATCATCTTACAACAACGCTTATTCTAAAAAGGGAAATTACGTCGAAGGAAGAGGAAATACGAGATTGTCAAATACTGATTGTGTTTGACGAAACATTGTTTCAGCCACCTTGATTTCTATGGAGAGTTTTTCTTGGTCCGTGTTATTTAATATTTTAAATAAATACAGGAAATAATCTGAAAAGTGATTTTAAATAGCTTGTATAAAAACATCTTATTTGACAACTTTTTAACACACTCATAGATTAATTAAATAAATTATGAAACCTAAAATAAATATGAATACCTACGTAGATAAACACTAGAAAGTCAATTTATAATCTTACAATGAGCAACGTTTATTATCGTACTGAAATAATATTACCATTAGAACCATTTCTGATACTTTTAAAAGTTACAAACAAATAAGTATGTAACCTCTTATAAATACATTTTACCTTACTTTTAATGTAATGAATTTATTAATTAATCAGTTTGGTCACCTTGTAAATCAAAATTGATGTAATATCACTGTTCCTATACGGACTCAAACTTGATACAGGTAAATGCAGCCCTCTGTTTAATATGGAAACAGACCGGAAACACTTCACAGACGACAGCAACACCAGAAATGCTGATGTCACAACATCGTAGTTCGGGAACTATATCTATACTGGAGCCTCTGGGGCGTAGCCCTGGGGTCCGATGTGAATTAGAATGCGATTCTGCTCATCTACAGGACTATACCTTTCTAACGGTATGCGCGGATTTCTCCTACGATGCCCACAAGCTGAGAAAAAAGAGGAAATGAAACATGCTTGCTTATTAATATATAGATTTGATATAATTTGTAAGTTAATAATATTTTATAATAGTACTAGCAGTTACCCGGCGCGCGTTGTTGCGCTCAAATTAAGTTGTTTACATAAGTAAAGCTATTTTAATAATATAAGAAAAAAGTTAAGTTTTAATTTTTTATAAATATAACAAAAAAAGCCAATGGAATAGAAAGTAAGTATATTAATATTATTGTCAGGCCAAAGGATAAATAGGCATTTTGCAAATTTAAACCCAGAATAGTCAAAGTTTGCCTTGTATCTTATTGATCGTAATTGTAATTGCAAATGCAAGAGCACCTATAAGCAAAGAGGCACGTCCAAGTAAAATTTCAACCCTGGTGGCCCTAAAATAATTTAAAGTCCAGTGGGGCTGAGTACTAAAGAGCTTAAAAATTATATTTGCAAAACCGTTTCCTAGTGAGTAGCTATGAACAAAAAGAATCGTCCATCAAATTTCAACCCCGGTGGCCCTAAAGTAATTTTAAAGTCCAGTGGGGCGGAGCCCTAAAGATCTTACAAAAAACTATATTTGCCAAACCGTTTCCTAGTGAGTACCTATGAGCAAAGAGAATCGTTCTTGTGAAATTTCAACCCCGGAGGTCCTAAAATAATTTTGAAGTCCAGTGGGACGGAGCCCTGCATTACTTAAAAACTATATTTTCAAAACCGTTTCTTAGTAAACACCTATGAGTAAAAAGAATCGTCTATCAAATTTCAAACCCGGTGGCCCTAAAGTAATTGAAGCCCAGTGGGGCGGAGCCCTGAAGATTTCCAAAAACTATATTTGCAAACCTGTTTCTTGGTGAGTACCTATGAGCAAAGAGGCACGTCCATGTTAAATTTCAACCCTGGTGGCCCTAATGTAATTTTGAAGTCCAGTGGGATGGAGCCCTAAAGAGCTTAAAAAACTATATTTGCAAAACTGTTTCCTAGTGAGTACCTATGAGCAAAGAGAATCGTCCATGTAAATTTTCAACCCGGGAGGTCCTAAAGTAATTTTGAAGCCCAGTGGGGCGGAGCCCTAAAGAGCTTCAAAAACTATATTTGCAAAACCGTTTCTCGGTGAGTACCTATGAGCAAAGAGGCACGTCCATGTTAAATTTCAACCCTGGTGGCCCTAAAGTAATTTTGAAGTCCAGTGGGGTGGAGCCATAAAGAGCTCAAAAACTATATTTGCAAAACCGTTTCCTAGTGAGTACATATGAGTAAAGAGAATCGTCCATGTCAAATTTCAACCCCGGTGGTCCTAAAGTAATTTTGAAGAACTGTGGGGTGGAGCCCTAAAGAGCTTAAAAAACTATATTTGCAAAACCTATGGACCTATGGTGCACCTATGGACAAAGAGAATCGTCCATGTCAAATTTCACCACCTGTAGGCTTTTAGTGTAATTGTGAGCTTCCGTAGGGCGGAGCCATAAAGACAACACAAACATCAACATTATACCTCACACCTGGTTACTTCTATGATTATAAGCATCTGCTTGAATGAAACTTAAAATTTTTTTAATTACAGCAGTTCATTTTGTAAACACTAAATTTCTAAAACCTGACACTGCATCATTGTATGCCCTCTGGGTCAGAGCCCTTCGGACAGATTTGCACCAAACTTCACTCAAACCATCCTCGAGTAATGCTTGATAATGCCTCAGATTGTTGCAATCTGTTGAGCGGTTTCGGAGTCTTTAGGCAACAAACATATATTAATATATATATATACAAATATATATATATATATATATATATACATACTTCCTCTTTTATAGGTATAGATATTGTAACTCAGGTGCTCTGCACCACAGAATTATTTTCTTTTTCTTAAACCTTGGTGGCTGTCAAAATGAGCCATACGATATTATATGTATAGTAGATTGTAAATCACGTATAATTTATTACAGATAAAGTAGTTGAAATTGTGACATCAAAACTCCCTTAACTCTAATGTTTTGTCATTAACTAAAGCACTTCTACAGTTTTTAATAAAATATTAATGTTTTTAGAACGAGATAATGGCGAAAATATAAAAATTCAATTACATACAGTAAGAGAAAACAGTACTTTTCAAAGCAAGGAAAATCATCTTACAACAACGCTTATTCTAAAAAGGGAAATTACGTTGAAGGAAGAGGAAATACGAGATTGTCAAATACTGATTGTGTTTGACGAAACATTGTTTCAGCCACCTTGATTTCTATGGAGAGTTTTTCTTGGTCCGTGTTATTTAATATTTTAAATAAATACGAGAAATAATCTGAAAAGTGATTTTAAATAGCTTGTATAAAACATCTTATTTGACAAGTTTTTAACACACTCATAGATTAATTAAATAAATTATGAAACCTAAAATAAATATGAATACCTACGTAGATAAACACTAGAAAGTAAATTTATAATGTTATAATGAGCAACGGTTATTATCGTACTGAAATAATATTACCATTTCTGATACTTTTAAAAGTTACAAACAAATAAGTATGTAACCTCTTATAAATACATTTTACCTTATTTTTAATGTAATAAAATATATTAATTAATTAGATTGGTCACCTTGTAAATCAAAATTGATGTAATATCGCTGTTCCTATACGGACTCAAAGCTGATACAGGTAAATGCAGCCCTCTGTTTAATATGTAAACAGACCAGAAACACTTCACAGACGACAGCAACACCAGAAATGCTGATGTCACAACATCCTAGTTCGGGAACTATATCTATACTGGTAGGCCTACTTAAAACACGGGACTTACATACAATCAATATTTAAACTAATGAAAAATCTTTTTGACAGATGATTTCTTCTTTTACATTATTATAATTATCTATTCTTATACAATACTTTGTATTATACAATAATTTATCTTTTAGCTTTCTTCTACATAAATCTTTTACTCTAATAATACGCTAAGCGATCTGAGCCTGACAAGATGATCGCTTATTAGGGCCCCATATTATGCAGAGTGTCCGTCTTGATTATGGCCTTTATCAGTTTTATCTCTGAAACAATAATATGTGAAAGGAAACATGAAAGAAGAGTCTTCACCTCCATTTTTGTTAGGATAAAATATTGATTCAGTTTTTCCATGATACCGTCATTTTCCTATATGGCTGCCAACTTTAAAATTTCAAATGTAAAACCCACTTATTCTGAGTTTTTTCAAATGATTTTAAAAACTTTGTAATATCATTATTACAATATTAATTTGATATCAAGAAAATAAATATCCTTTTAAACCACATATTTCCTGTAAACCACATGGATGCTGAAAACAACACAGTAATATTAATTACTTAACCTAAAACACGTTAAGTGCTAATCGCTAAGTCGTTAATATGTTCAGCTCAGAAATTGTTTTTGTTATACTAATCTCGTATTAATATGAATATATTGGGATTAATATAAGCTGTCTTAAGAGGAACTGATTAATGTATATAACTACCTCACCTCCTATGCGCATAACAGACAAAGGATTGCGTTTATCAACATTAGTCAAGAAAGTACATTAATCTCATTCTATTTTTCATGTTTTCCTGGTACATTGTTACAGCAACTGTTAGTGTAAACAGTGTTGTTAAACGTTTGGTAGTTTATTTTTATTACATCTTCCAGATATTACTAGTATCTAAATTGTTTGGAGTCAGTAAAATTACTATTTCAGTATATAATTATTTTGAGACAAGGACCTCACATAGTGGGTATTTTAACCTGAATTTGAATGAGAGATGATTGTAGGGTGATTGTGGAGGGGCCTTGTAGTCTTGGTACTAGGGCCATCATTCTCCTTAGACAGAACCATTAATTAAAAGCCCAACAGCCAATGGTATCTAGGGACCTACAGCTTATCGTGGTATCCGTACCACAATTTTGACCTCATATATTATACGACTTGGTCTAATTATGAGGATGGTCCACCAGTGCGGACGTTAATCCACACTAGGAAAAATCGCATCCAGAAGCCATCGCTTATAACTATCCTCCAAGTAGTTGGATTATAGGACGACACCACCGTCCCAGTCAATAGTAATGCTATTCAGCTGTTATGTGCTGTAGGCCTAATACTGAATAAGAGGATTAAACCACCATAGGGTGGCCTTTGAACGCTTGCCTTTGAAGATACATCGGAATTAGCCAATTCATGGAATAATGAAATGCTAAGTAAATTGGTAAAAGAATATGATAACAGAGAGAAAAATTATGGAAAATTATTTAAAGTTCTCTCAAAGTAATTTTTAATGTGTGCTTCTTTTTTTCCTTTTGGCAGGATACAGAAAATTTTGACATTGGTTTTTTTAGCTTGTCAGCAACTTTAATTCATACACATGACATAAATGTGGTCTGATTAAAGCACATTTAAATTTTTTGGTATAAAAACAAAAGTCAGTTGGTTAAACCGCTGAACTCACATTGATGGGATGAATATACATTTTTTAATCCACGGATATGAATATATCCAACAAATTTCATGGCTTCATGATAAACCTCAGAACTGAATCATTTGTAGTACGCCTCAGTCACTCAACCTTGATAACTCACATTATTCAACCTCAACCACAGGTTACCTTGACCGTGAGAGGGATTCAACTGTTATATTGAGGCTCTCCTGACAATGTGATTACTATTCTGACCACCAGAGTGGCCAACTAATCCCTCAGTGGAGCCGGACAAACGTCTAAACACAAACGTTTCATTAGGTAGGAAACACGTTGGCGTTTTCGTTATATTGAGGCTATCCTATAAAGATTATTAATGTTTATTGCCTTAACACGAAATTGAATCATCATTTAAAATCAATCGTGACTAAAAATGTTTATATTACTAAAATTATTATCAAAAAATAATTCATCATTTGAACCTTTTTCATACAAATCATTTTAATTGAAACAAGGTTTCATCAAACACACTCAGATGTGACAACTCTATACTGTATTTCCTTTCCCTTTGACGCAATTTATTTTTTAACATACGCTTGATTGTAATGTGATTTCCTTTCTTTAAAAATAATTTGTTCTCTCACAGAACAACAATGGTTACTTATATCTATTTTTGTCACTTAATCAGCTCAAAAAATTTATAACTTCGTATCCAGTAACTTAAAGGTGCAGTTTTGAAGGAAAGTTTACTTAAAGAAAGTGACATTACAATAACTTGAATTTTAATTTATATACTATAAAATCCACCATCTACTTGAAATTAAATTATTTTTTTTCCTAAATGCAGAAATTTACAATATTTAATAATTAGTATCCAAAGAAAGTTTATCACAATAACTGATAGTTTAGTTTTAAAATACGGTAATTACTTTTAGGAAGGAATTAATTTATGAAGCTGAATATTTCATTCAAAGATTGAAGAAAGACTGATGAGTTAATTTTAGTTATTCATCAGTCACTCTAATTTATATGCTTTTGTTTTAATATAGGTATTGTGAAAATAATAGTTTATTAATTCATACGATTTATTTGAATTTATTAATTTGTAATTGTTTAGATTCGTAACCTAATTACACTTAAGAGCTTAAGAGACTGAAATAGGAATTCGCAATACAAATTCAGTGAAAAAATAAATTCAAATAACCTAATAATATGAAAAAGACTTTTTAACAGAAAATTCATTTCTTACTTACTTTGTTTCAGTTAATTTCTTAATGACATTTACTCAAGTATAAGTTACTTTTGCTGAGATTTCTACCCTGGTGTAGTAATGACAACTGTACTGATGAGCGAGTACATTAATTGTGTTACCCTGCCCTGTGCATTATATTGGGTCAGGGGCTCCATTGGCTCCAATCCTCTTATCTATATACCTACCATGGTTGATTGTACATTGTTGATTGTGCACATACAGCGAACCACTGACGGTAGCCCAGTATCAGGATAGTTTATTTGACAACATCACCGTTACAAGAATGGAATGGAAATGGCCAGAGGGTACACGATGAAGGAGTATATTAAATAAAATGCTCGGTGTAAAACGAAATTCATATTCCATTACTCACATTATTACAATATTGACCGTCATTGTTGATTTGTTAATGGGCCTACACATAATTTCCTCTGGTTCATTTTGTATGTGTTTTAGCTTAACTGGAGAAATATCCGCTTATGTATGGACATATCCTTATCAATATAACATGACTGCACGTTCTGCACGAATCTTGAACCATTGGCGTAGCTGTGGCCAATATCGTAGATATCACAGTTCCATTGTGGTTGGACCCCTTATCTACAAGAGTCTATTGTTGTGTTTGTAGATACCCGTACCAAGGGGCCATTGTTGCTAGATCCGTGTATCTACAGACATTACATGATTACATGACAGTCTCTGTCCTGAGGCTTGTTGTGTACTAGTAATCACGTCAACATGGTCGGAGACTCGCTCTGAGAGGGGTAGAGATACTTGGGTGTGTTGCTTGATTTCCAATATTACCCAAGGTACAATTTGTTGTATTAATTTTTATCTCACCATTATCATTTACGACGGTTAAAAATCATAAAATGGGAGGAAAAGTATTATAATTTTCAGAAGACGTATTAATATGTGAGTGAAATTTTTGGTTAACAATATTTGACCTATAGTAGAATGTGATTTTACCTTTGATTGAACCAGCCCTGTCTATTCAAACTGAATTATCTCATACTTACTTATAACTATCTGCAGACACGTAATTATAATTAATTTTCACAATTATGTATTATTTTGATATAGGAATTAAAAACAGATATGTTCAAGCTTTGATTTTTTTCTCCACTTTTCTCCAAGTTTTTTACTTAATTAAACAAAACATTATGGAGAGAGAGTTTTTATGTTACAATCTCAGCTACTTAATATACAACAAATATTATACTAAGTTTACAATTAAAATATGAGATAAATAGTATAACCAAAGCTTAAAAACACTCATTAAATGTTTAATACACAACACAGCAGTTAGATGAATTATTTAATTTTATTTCCAGCACTGCATTGAAACTAATAACTTAAGGAGGGGGTGACTTATTGTAGATACATGACTAGACACCGCTTGGTTTGAGTACATAAGACTTGTAATAGAGAATGTTTTTACTTTTTAATTTAAAACATTTAACTGCTTTTTCTATGAGCTTAAGAGTCTGCAGTAACCGCCAACTTGGATTTTTATATCTAAACAATGCTATTTAAAGAAAACTTAAATATCTAGGGCACTGTGGAATAAAAATCAAAATTAAAGAGTGATTTATTAGATTAAACTATTTAAAAACACGTCTATTTTCGAACAACTGTTTTTGAGAATACTTTGTTATTTCTTGATCAAACAATCGATAAAAAATTTTTTATTTCATAGGTCCCTAGGTATTTAAATAAACTTTCAATAAGATATAGATGAGACTTTTTTAGCGATATTACCGTCGTAGTGGAAGTTTGAAATGGAAGCGGAAGTTTAACCTCAGTCTTGTGTGAAACAAATCTAAGATGGTTGGTAGTGCAGACTTAAATGCATGACATCAATGTAGAAAAATACACTGTATGGCGATAGGAAACCTGTATCAAAATAAAAATAAAGAAACAACAGATATGTTTACTATTTTAATCAAAACTGATCCCTCGAAAGAAAACAAGGGAAAAGGGTTAACATAACTTCAACAATACAAGTTAGCAACAAATCAAACTCGTCCCGGAGTCACCAAATGTGCTGGAGCGACGCAGATTGTATTGACAGGGTATCGGTTTGTTAACTCTTTTCTTAAAGCAATGTCTCTTATGACACTATTACTGAGAATTTTGTATGAATTAATAGTTTTTTAAACAGATAATTTTTATGAATTGTAGTATTTATTTTTAAGTAGAAAAAATGCAATAAATCCACAAGAAAATTTAAGATATTAAAATATTAAAATTTCAATAGTAAATTAAATTATAACAGAATGAAAACGACAAGGTATAATATAGTATATTATATCTACATTTACTATTCCCATCTAATTTACATATTTAATGGTTATTCAATATCCAAATGTATTAGCTCATCCCTAAACATTTATTTATAAAAGAACTTATAAAACAAGGTTAAACATGACCGATTCAGAGTAAAGTAATGTGGAAAGAATAACTTGTAGTATAAACCACCTTACATAAATTTCCTGGTACAGTTATTTATTATTTATTTAAAAAATCTATTGGTCTTTTTTCAAATGTTTAGTTGTATTTAATAAAAAATAATAAAAACAAGAGGTTTAAATTAGTTTTATGATCACATACATAGAATTACATACATATACATATTTCTGTATACAACTAAAGAATTATCCTGTTTCCCAAAATGATATTTAGAATATTATTTAACATTGAAATTGTTTTTTCTCCTTAAGGGAGATCGAACTAACATACGAATGCTTGAAGATCTTTTTTCATATACAGTACAATTTTATTCATTATTTTCGAAGTAGAGCCAGAAATTACAAGTGATTTTACAGTCGAGAAGTTGGCAGTCGAGTGATCATTTGGCGGGCCAGACACACAGACAATATCACTATCGTTAGAGACAAAGCTTTGTGCTAATAAGAATTGTCGTTTGTTCAAGTCTGATCATCTTATCTTCCTTCATCTGTTTGCCCTCCTCCTTTTTGTGTTGATTTCCAAGTAATTGCTCATTAGTACTCATTCTCTCAGAATTGATAAAATTTTATGTTTTGCCGAATCTATGTTTCAATCGTTAATTTCTTCGATGGCATATTATGGCAACATTAAATGGAATTACAAAAGTTATTCGTTATCTATTGTGTATTATTTACAACTATGTTTACTGCATTCAAGTACAGTAACGTTGACCAACAACAACATAGGATCCCTCCCACAACAGGATTAGCTGGCAAGTCCGCTTAGTGCTGTTGGGGCAATAAAAGCTTTAATAGAATTTGACAAAAAATAAATTGTTCTGGCATTATTGGATGTGATATTGATTGAGTATGTAATGTTCTCAGTGATATAAGTAAAACTTACTAAACAACTCCCATCATTCTACGATTTGTGAAACGCTCACGATTTTTTCTCCACTTTTTCCGCTTACTTACGTAATGCAGTTCATTATCCAATGTACTCGTATGTTTCATGGTTTAACAAAACCTCTTTGGTAATGCTTTCGCTGGAGTTCCGTGTTTACTGTATACATCTGTTAAACTTAAATATAAATCGATTTCCTTAACCATTATAATGAACTAAAAAGCTTGGAGGGAACCTCCATTTGGATGAATTTTTACTTAATTACTTTAAAACCAATTCATCACCAATCTCTAACCAATGACACCAAAATAATAAAATTCGGACAATTTCTGACGAAGGACTTTTGAGTCGCGTATTAAATAACTGTACATTAAGAGACTTTACACAGTTCACGGTTCGAATCATTTCCAAAATCATGGTATACAATGAAAAATAGTTGTTTGTGCTTCTAGGGACTAAAGTACAATGTTTTCTCCCTGAAGGGAAAGTGTTGTCGCCCGAAGGCGAAGCCGAGGGCGACAATTTCCCTGAGGGAGAAAAGTACTTTAGTCCCTTGATGCACACAACATTTTTCCTCCACCTACACGAATAAAATTTAGGCCTAATAGGCCTACCGTAGATAATTTAACTTTACCTTCATATGATCCCTTGCTCCATTAGCTGGATCTGTCACATCAACATAAAAAACACACAAGGTAGGCCATATCAATTTTGAAGAACACGAAAAAAACCAAAATATAATTTAATCCTATTCAAAAGTTTTACACTTATGTTTTGGACTTCTTAGGTTAATAGCCTACCCAAGCAAAATGTAAACACCTACACTGCCACGGCCATCTCTAGTACTAGATATGCTGCTCACCCACTGCTGACTGAATAGTCAGCAGTGGGTGAGCAGCAGCTACAGCTGCTATTAGTCAACAATGAGTAACGAAACAAATACAAGTAACAGCTGACTGTGGCTCATGTTCTTTTTAATCTCTCTTTTAATGTTATTCTTATGTAACTAACTTTAGCCCCGTGGTACGAAAAAACTCGAGTTTTCCCTAGGTAGAAAGATTAAGTATTCAAGTCACATGGGATAGAAATTAGTACTTTACTACTCTATTCCAAGGAGTAAAATACGGCTTTAGATAGTAGGTGGAGGAAAAAGAATATTATTTTCAAATTATTGATTCGAGTAAAATGTTAATCTTTTAACCGACCTTTTTAGGCTTAATAAAAGTTAAAGCCATTGATCGAAGTGAATAAGCTCGTCTTGAAAAGAAAGAAACGTTTTTGGAAAGGGAAACACAGAAAAAAAACCTATTCGTCACTGAGATTATTGCTGCAAAATATTTGTATAAATTTACCGAGCAAATACTTTGTCCCCTAGTTAGTACTTTTAATGTATGTGTTATGTATCTAATCCAGTGGACTGTTGTGCCATCAGTCGGCACCTCTTGTCAGGTTCAGGGTGCACGGATCAACGTTTGTCCCGTTGTTGTGCGGCCCATGCCTCCCTTGATCCGATTATCCACACAACATGCCACGGCTGAGTGGTGTTGCTTGTATTGTTTGGCGGACACGGACACATCCCTGGCCGTCCTAAGTCAGCCCAGCTTGATACTTCTTGTGTTATTGTTTCTGATTCAGGTTTAATTTCATTTCAATTCATATCGTACACCATCTTCCTATTAATGTCGTTTCACTATAAAACTTGTCTTCAATATTTTTACCAACCGATTTGTTTTCTGTGTTTGTGAATAAAATACGCATGATAAATATGCACAAAATTGAATGTATATTTTTATTCTGAATTTGATTTATTTTAGACAATTTTTGGGTTTTATTGTATCTAACGATATCAAAAAGTACGTGTTATAAATATATATATTGGTATAAAATTTATCTTAAGTTTGAAAACCAAGCGAATATTGTACTCTGGAAAATTGCAATGTGAAAGCTTTAATATTAAACGTTCTTATTATTCTCATTTACGTAAGAAAGAACGATAAATTCCTCTATTTTGATTGGGGGTCTTATTATAAGTATAAAAAACTAAATCTACGCAGGACCGTAGGAGATAGAACTTCCACTTTCGAATCCTGCGAAACTATTTCTATACCACACATTTCACTTATACCATCTACTAAAACTTTAATTCTTTATTATCCTTCAATACTGCAAATTAAAACCTTTATTATGAGAGTAACATTATTTATTATAATGAAGGCTCTCTTCTTCCCTGTTACAAAATTGAAAGTTTACTTTTAAAGACACACTACTAGGTTAAAAATTTTTTAATCATATCATGCCATTGATAGTAACATTATTAATATTTCTACAAACTCTTGCAAAATAACGAACGTAGTGACACAACTATGGGCCTTTCTGTTCACGTTGGTTGTTTATACAATTGAAGATATGTAGGTATGAGTACCTCGCCCTCTATAGAGGTACTATAGAGGTTTCACTCCATAGGTACTCTATATTATAGAATCTCTATAGGTTCAAGTTGTTAAATCAAAGAATGTTTCAGCCTCATGAAAACGTTAAATAATTAAAACTCATGAAAACAATATTATCAATTCGTCCGTTTCGAGTTTTACTCAAAGATATGACTACCAAAGCATTAGTCAAATAAATAACCGGCTTCAATAAATAGTTCTAGTTTAAGGATACATTTTTATTCGTTAGGAATTATATTTATTTGAAAATATAAATCCATCATGTTATACTTTATTATAATATAAACTGTTGATTATTTAATACAATTAGAAGTTTTAAGGGATTATAATGATAAGTAGACTTTGAGGTAAATTTAATTAACAATTTAAACTAAGGGCACTCGTTTAAGAAGAGATTAACCCGCCCAAGTATATTTGGAACTTTACTCCTTAACCAGTTAAAATAACAATTAAAAGTCGCAAATTAGTATGACTTTTATTTCACTCACATCCACATCCACTTCTTTCATTCAAGTAAATAATTAATTAAATCTTTTACCTTTCAGAATAGTGGTTTGGATATTAATTTGTAAAAATTGGGGACAGAAGTATAAACTATTCGCTTGGGTTGATTAGTAAAACATAAAATTACCTTATTGTTTATTTTAGAGACATTTATTGAATGATAGGAATAACAGTGTAATGACAAATATTGTTATAAAATGAAAATTAATATAAACTTATCATGTAAATCCCTTTGAATAAAGCAACAAATTAATACAGCTCCTTAGCGAAATTTACCATTGAGTATCACAGTAAATATATTAATCACTCAGTAAAATTATCTATACAATTCTGCAAAAAAAACAAAAAAAAAAAACAAACAAACAAACAAAAAACAAAAAACAAACAAACAAATTGCGCAATATCAGCTAAAGTGTACAATGGTGAATTTTCAATTGGTAAGTCATTTTCAGGCGTTTGAAGCTTATTGACGGTGGTGAGATCTTGTACATGAAGTACAAGTGAGATATGATGAATTAATCAGTATTACATCTCTTCTCAACCAAAGATGAAACATTTTACAACGAAGGGTTTTGTTTATGTTTTGGTACAGTGTTTTTGCAGTACTGTAAATCCAGCTGAATAATAACCGCATTGATTGCAGTGAATTCTGCACTGCGTACACGAATTTTCAAAGTTTTGGTATCAAACAAAAAGCATTGGATGAGAAGTCTATTCACGTTAGTGTACATAGTCAATGCGTTTGCCTTCCATTTTATTATTTAAATTGTCATAAATGATAATGGTGAGATAAGTTTAAAAAGAATACAACAAGGTGTCCCTTCGGTAACATAGTAAATCAAATAACATACCCAAGTACCTCTACAAGTCTCAGGGCACTACTCCAACCATGTTGGCGTGATTAGGACTACGAATTCACAACAAGGCTCAAGGCAGAGGCTGTCTTGTAATCATGGAATGTCTGTAGATACACGGATCTAGCAACAAGGGCTCCGGGGTATCTACAAACACAACAATAGACACTTGTAGATAAGGGGTCCAACCACAATGGAACTGTGATATCTACAATATGGACCACAGCTACGTCAATTGGTTCAACATTTGTGCAGAATGTGTGATCATGTTACATCAATTAGGATATGTCCATATATAAGCGGACATTTCTCCAGTAAAGCTAAAATACATACCAAAAGGGACGGAAAAAATTTATAGGTGTGGCCGTGAACAAACCAACCGCGACGGTCACCATTATGATAATGTGAGCAACAGAATTTCAATTTTGTATTACACCAAGCATATTTATGTAAGAGTCTTGTACTTGTACTCCGTTTTCCACTGAACATTTTTATGTAATAAAGATTGGCACATCGTGGACCCTCTGGCCATATCCATTCCATTCTTATAACGGTGATGTTGTCAAATAAACTATCCTGAATATGGGCTATAGTCAGTGGTTCGCTGTACGTGCACAATCAACAATGTACAGTCAACCATAGTAGGTATATAGATAAGAGGATTGAAGCCAATGGAGCCACTGAACCAATATAATGCTCAGGGCAGTGGCTAGCACAATTAATGTACTATGTATGTCACAATTAATGTCATCAGTACGGTTG
The DNA here is from genome assembly GCA_030545055.2 of Neoaliturus tenellus. Taxonomy (NCBI): domain Eukaryota; kingdom Metazoa; phylum Arthropoda; class Insecta; order Hemiptera; family Cicadellidae; genus Neoaliturus; species Neoaliturus tenellus. The sequence goes on along the minus strand of CM061532.1, from coordinate 73,867,857 downwards.
TCATTACTACACCAGGGTAGAAATCTCAGCAAAAGTAACTTATACTTGAGTAAATGTCTTTAAGAAATCAACTGAAACAAAATAAGTAAGAAATGAATTTTCTGTAAAAACGCTTTTTCATATTATTAGGTTATTTACATTTATTTTTGGCATTGAATTTGTATCGCCAATTCATATTTCAAGTCTCACAAACCCTTAAGTGTAATTAGGTTACGAATCCAAACTATTACAAATAAACAAATTTAAATGAATCGTATTGATTAATAAATTATTTCCATTATACCCTGAAACTATATTGAAACAAAAGCATATAAATGAGAGTTACTGAAAATCGGTTTTCTTTTCCAGGAGGATGCCCTGGACGAACTGTGCCAAACAATCCCAGTTGCCCTCATCCTCCAAGATCTTTTGGCAGACCGAGTCCACCGAAAATGCACAACAAATTTGTGTGGCCAGGCGGGGCCCTTCCAACGGGGGCAGCGGAAGAAGGTGTGCTCCACATCGTCAGGAACGCCTAGGCAATAAATGTAGTCCGGTGAACCGGTCTTGCCCATCTTTTTCAGGTACGACCGAAAATAGTCGTGACCTGTCAGGAATTGGGTCAGGTAGTAGTCCACCTCCCCATGCCGCCGTCCCACCCACGGTTGGATAGGTCATGCAGGTCCAATATGTCCAATATGATAGGTCATCATCCTCGGGTGGCGTGCTCCCAGCTGTGTTGCCACTGCTGGAAGGTTCGGGAGCGCTCTTCTGTTCTTGCTGTGTTCTTGCCGATTTCGCCTTGTCTCTGATAAATCGCTTTCCTCTCTCCTGCCAAGAGCTTGACAGGGATGACTCCGGCGACCACCAGAATGGCAGGCTCGGACACTGTCCGGTAGGCGGAATACATCTGGAGCGCCGCTTGACGCTGAACCCGGGAGAGTCACAACCTGTAGAATTCTTTATCGAGAGCGTCTGCCCACACCTCTGCTCCATAAAGATTGTTATTGTTATTGTATTATGGGGCCACTTTATTGTTGTTGTTTTGAATTGGTGGCTGGCTGTGGTAGCCATACGATGTATCAGGGCACCAAATAAACGATATAATACTGTACGATATTAAAAGAGTAATGTTTTAGGTATATGATTATCGACATTTTATTCTGTCATTTTATACAATTGTTTAGCAATGACCTTAGTCATATGCGCTGAAAGGAAAAGACTGAAATATTTTGTTTTCAAGACTCATTGGTTCCACTCGCTCTTCTATGACGAGTTTTTTGCTTCGCTCACTCGACATTCTTAAGTGATCAAATGATTTTCTTTAGTATAAGATATTTCCTTCTTATTTATAACATGTAAAAATAAATTATGCTTTGTATTCGATGACTTTGTATTAGACAAGAATTTAGATGGAAGAATAAATATGTATTGTATTAACTATCAGTGATTAACTAATTAATTCTTAGTAAGTATATTATTTGTGAAATTAAGGTTCAGGCTATGTAAAACTTAATCAATATCATCTGGAATAAATTAACTAATGTTAGCATGCTCTCACTCCCATCGACATAGTTCGGCCGAACCCTGCTTAGGCAACTTTAGTGCTGCGGGGAAGTTCCTAGGCCACTTCAAGTTAGTAAACTTAAGCATAATCTTCCTTACTGACTGTATCAACTGACACTAACATTTGACTAAAGTAAGTATTATAAAAAAATTAAATTATTAATGTTTAACACATTAATAATTAGCCTTAAGCTTGTGTCAGTTGTATTTTTTTATATTTTTTTCAACGAAACAAATCACCATTTATGACATACAGTATTAAGTAACTGGCTTACGAGAATGCACTTTATCAAATTGAAAAAATCCTATAGCGTAAAAATCAACACAACCATATTGAATAATCTACCACTGACCTAAAAACACAGTCACGCTCAATTTACGTAAAATCTTCGATCTTGAATGAATTATGAAGAAAATTCTACTAAAAATATTCTTTACTTTAAATGATTATAATTGCTTTGGGTTTCTATATAAACAACAACAAATAATTATATGACTCAATGAAATGTCTTTTAAATATATGTACATGTTTGGATAAAAAAAAAATATTTTAATCTATATGATTTTGTCTATTCAAGTGCATTCTCCTGCTCCGGTTACTGTAGGCCTATCTAATTTTAGATAAATCAACGTAAAACTGGAAAAAACGATGATGACTTCAGTATAAAAGTATATTTGATAATTTTAATTTTTTACTAATATCCTAAATAAATTGTTCAGTTTATAACCAAATTTTTACCATAGTATAGTAAGAATAACTTAATCCTTATAATAATAATGACTATAATGATTTACTGTCGTTTATCAACTAATTATAAATAGAAGCGTAGAATGACGTGACGACGGTGATACCGGTTACCGAAGCTAAATAATTAATTTCCAATTTGTTTACAAATAACTTACCTTGCACAATAAAACAACCACCATCAATACAATAAATTTTCACAGGATTTCGCTGTAACATATCTTCCACGTGTATTAATAGTCCTGCTTCGACCCGAACGTCTCAACAGTCGGGACGTTGAGACGTTCCCGTCTCAACGTCTTCTACTTTTTTTTACATCAGATAACGACATTAAATTATCTTTTGAGGAATACTCAGTGACCACGAGAGGAAACTTTTTATTTGTAAACTTTTCCAGCCTCTCCTCCAAATGGTGGCTTAGGTGGGAGGGGGCAAATAAAAACGTTTGAATTGTAACCAACCTTGAGTAATACCTCATAAAAATCGACAGAAAGAAGAACGACATGAAAACATAAAATATGAAGAATAATGAAGCCCCTAATCTTTTTTGTTTTTTAAACATGTTTTTAGGGATTTCATGTTTATCCCTAAAACATGAAGGGATAGATGTCCCTTTCTTAATCAAATGCAACTAATTATTAATTTTTTGGAGGAAAAATTTGTTACTTATGTGTAACTTTTTTTCGCTTATTCAAGACAAACTAAACTTAGCATAGTTCAGTAAGAAGTAAAAAAAATACTTTTCCAATATTAAAATTTATATGTGACCTTAAAATGAGAGATTTCAGGGGCGACTCAAAATCTTTGCATGTCACACCCCATTAAGTGATACCTCAAATTAAAGGTATTCAACAAATGAAAATAGTAAAAGTTAGAATACTCAACCCAATAAAAATGGTGACTAATCAAAGTGTGAACCATTGTAATTAGTACTTTATATTCAGCAATTTTTACTAGCTGATATTCTTCACAAGATTAAGATAGATACCTCTAACTTTCGCTATTTTAAAATCTTTTTTATCTCACTGTAAGATAAGAGCTTAAAACCAAAATTCTGAAGCGGGGTTGGAGACCAGATTGTCAGATCAAAAGTTTCCCATTTTGACCACTAAGACTTGTCCAAAAGATGATCCTGTTTTCTGTTACAGTACTGTTAAAATAATAGCAGAGGGGGATGTTTTGGACATAGCTATAATTTCAGTTCGCTTCTTTTCCGATTTGTTTGTTTCAAGTAAACTAATAACCAAAATTAGTTTCAGTTAAAATAATTTCCTTATTGCCATCTATTGAACATAATCAATATTTAAAGTACGGTAATATTTCTCTGTAGACTTTATTTTACAAGTGTTTTGCCAGGACCAAACAAATTGAGCCGAATATGATAGCAGAGCTATGAACTGGAAGGGAGTTTGACAGCTGGGAACGCTTGAACAGCCAATGCGATCACTAGAGGGCAGTTGCCATTAGAGGGCAGGTGATAATCAGTCAATTGCATTCTCCCTCTCTGTCGCTTCGTAAAATCATTAAACTGAGTGATTACTGTCAGTTTTAAAACTATTAAATGAAGTGGTACCTTTAGTTCTTGTAATTTGTGATTCCGATTCGTGGAAAAACTGCACAAAAAGTTCATATTTTAAGCTTCTATGTAGACAAATATCGTAATTAAAACATATCACAATTTTAAACGTGATGTATAATAGGAAAGCCAATAAACAACATAGAACCTGAAAGATTACACGTGTGTGCCTGCACTATTAGACTATAAGGTTCATATTTTAAACGCCAGGTGCACTTGTGTCCTAATAATCAGCTCCAACTTAAGTGAATGTTTTCAGTAATGACATTCTCCTGGAGGCTGCCCAGCTGCTGCTTATTCCAACATGAAATGACCGTGATATTTATAAATAAGTTTATCCGTTTAGCAGAATATCTATGTACAAAGTTTGACCCAATATGTATTTTAATCATACTAGTAGTTTTCCGTCCTGTTAATCGACAAGTAAATGTTTATCTTCGCCTAGTGTTTGTAAAAAACAAATACCTAAGAACAATGTAAAAAAAATTGAAAAAAAAACATAAACAGATAATGAAATTGTAATTAATTATTTTTCGCTAAGAGGTAAACGCAGTACGTTGTTAAGAGTTTCACATGCGCTTGGAGTCAAATTCGTGCTGCTCAACCGCTCCGACCCTGGTAAGGGGTTTTTTGTTATTATTTTAACTTCTCCTATGAATTTAAACCAATTTGAATTCTTTTGGTATTGTTTGATAGGGCTTGGTCTGAAGTTGTTTTGTACAAAATGCCATAAGAAACGGTCCCTAGGGCTACGCCTTACATTATTTTAAAGTTACAATGTTCTAGTTATTGAAGAAGAGCAATTGATTGAATCATTAGACAACTGATGTATTTTAAAATGCAAGCCGATCAGGAAGGCAGGATGTTTCATAAATTTATTTTTAAACTAATTGAGTCTAGATGGTCTACATCAACTTAATTCGTTCTAATTTCGACCAAGGTGCAATCTATAGTTGTGATTGAGTTTAGCCAACAAGCTAAGGTATTCTAAGGTATCCTTTTTTCATTAGGACTTAAAAACTATATTTTATCTTTGTGTTAAAAACCTAACTATTTTTTTCTGTTTATACTGTTTATAATCCTTACAAAATCTCATAATTAAACCAGTTATGATGTAGACTACTTTAAGTAAATTAAACTATAGTTACGATTACACTAAAAAAACTAATTTTGATAACATATTTACAAAGTTATTTCTCTTTTTCAACTAAAAAATTAATAAATAAGAACAAAAAGAAAACCATAAAAATTCGTGAATCCCATCATATTAAAAAGGATACATTAATACTCTTCTCTCGTTTGTACATTGCTCATTTACTGAATTATACTTCATCATTTGTCTTGACGGTTTTGGCATGCGTCTCATAGCATCTCATATCAACATGTATTTGTAATGTTGTTTCAGGCAAGCCAGTGAGCAGGAAAATAAGCATCTGTGCCTGTGGCAATGAGGATCCAAACCTAAATGTGGAAGTCTGAAAAATGTTATGTTTCCTCTTTTTGGAAAAGGCTAATATGAAACTTAATGTTTTCCATAGCTCTGTTTTAACTGTTATGAAGTTTTTAGAACACTATTTTGGGGATTTGACAATAATTAAACTACTCTCTTGGATTTTTTTATTCAATTAATTTTGTTATCATCGAATAACAGTAGTAGAGAAATTTTAAGAATTGGATAAGTTAGTACCCACAGTAAATAATAACGTAGGTAGTTTTTCGTCTTCAAACTGAGTCATTTAACTTAGCTGTTATTTAATGTTAAAGCGTAAAAAAATCATATTGAACACCTTACAAAGATATTTTTCAATTCGCTTGTAGTTTCATAAAAAACTGTTTCTTTTGAAATAAATTGAAAGTATAGAAATTTGTAGTAAAGGAATTCAACAACTTAAAGCCATAAAAAGTTTGAAATCATACATGGAAAATAAATAATTTTACATAACTATGAGATATTCTTTATAAAGAATTTTTACCAGAATATTATATTGTGAATTTAATAATAACTCATAAAACTACTGCCACTGTACTAGTAACATACAGAGGCAAAGTCCCTAATTGTGATGTTACAATACAATTTTCATTACACTTAAAAAAATCACCTGTTTTCGATTCTCACTTCTAACAACGAAAATCATACGTTTGAGGTCTAGGGCCCGAACACTTCGTCCCTATAACTTCCCACTGGTATCCGTTGGAAACCGGTATCTAATCCGGAAACACAAGCAACGCATCTTGCTACGTTTGATAGGGTTATGTTTTGTTTACATCTATTGGGTAGTGTAGTGTGATTAAAAATATATGTGGAGAAAAAGCCTAGCCTACTCTCGATCGTTTCAAGTTCTTGACTTCGTCTCGAGGCCGACCTCGAGGCCGGCAAAACGCCATTTTTGGCAGTTGTAACGAAATATACTGTTATGGACCATATCTAATTCCTACGAAATTATACAGAGATCTTGCCTGCAGCAAGTTAAACAATATTGCACGAACAACTTATTCATGTGTTGGGATGTTTATGGTTTTTTATTCTTTTTACTAAAAGCAAATTTTTGAAAGCCCAATCAGCTATTAAAAAGGATTTTTGTATCGAAAGATAAATCTCCCAGGGATGGAAATTGACATCATGAACAGTAACGGTATGCAACCAAGATATCCATTTTTGAACCCAAGACGAGGGTTAATAGCATTATAAAATACAAACTTATACCTATCCCTGGGAAAGTTTGAGGTTTATTGTAAGAAACAATAATACAAAGTACCAAGTGATTCATGAGACTGAAAAAACGTTATTTTGTAAAAATTCTCGGACAAAAATTAATATTTTTAAATCATGATTAACTGGATGAAGTTAAATTTACTGGGGGGGGGGGGGGGGTGAACATTTACTCGGCAGATTTAAAGTAAACAATACTTTATAATGTTAGTCACAGATGGTGCGCTAAAACGCCAAGCGAAAAAGCTTGTTTCTATTCAAGACGAGCTCGTTCGCTCCACTCACTCGCTCTTCAAAATGTTTTGATGTAGGCCTAGGATAGTTACACGTTGGTATAAATTTGTTATATCACTTGTTGAATCTGTAATTTTTCGATACTTCTACCACGGTTAAACCCTAATTTAATAATTGTTACTAATTCGTTTAGTTTTGGATTGAATTCACTCAAATTGCTTAATTTTTTATCCTTAAAAGTTTTTTCTTGATCATTAAATATTTTTTATTTATCTAAATATAATCATTAGTATAAAAAGTCCGATTTTTAAGCTGGCACATTGGTTTTATTGTAGTATAATATAATTGAAGTACATTCTGTTACTGACCACACAGAAAAATTATGTTCATGTTTATTTTTAACCATTAATAGATGATACACAGTGGAGCTTGTGCTTCGTACGTTGACAGTTGAATCAGCTTTATTAGCAACTCGTTTGCTACGGATTTATTTCGTTTAACAATGTATGTATGTTATGTATGTATTTTGTACATTTCCTTACATTTATTTTGCTTTGTTTTATATTACAACAACTAAACAAAAAAATACGAAACAGTCGAACATAAATTAAATTATCAGCATTGATTGACCATCTATAATATTAAGCTGTATGGTTTTAAACCGATTGTAAAATAACATTCTGAACAAGTTATAGTAATTGCAATTAGTTAGAATTTGCAAGAGCTGGGTAGGTCCTAATCCTCTTTTGCCATGGTTTAAAGATGGTCTATTGCAACGAGTCATTCAATTGAGGATATATTTGAAAGTTGGTCCACCCTGTCAAGCGCTTTTAATGTTTTCACTCCGTGAAATTCAGTTAAGAGGATCTACCCTGATAATCCTGCAGGCGAGACTTTGTTGCAATATCCTCGACAAACGTCACTAATGGGAGAGTGTCTTCTATAATAAACTTTCAAATTGTTTTAGTTTCATTAGGACACAGTAAATTTACAAATAGGCCATAATCTAGATTTGTATTGATGGTTGTGCAATGTATTTATCTTGTAACTATAACACTAACGATGGGTTTCAGCTATAACTAAACAAGAAAATGATATCATTTAAGTGTGTTTTAATGTTTAATACCGTATTTCAGTCACATTTCTGTTCATTTTATGCGGATTTAACTGCCCTTATTTAAACTATCGTTCTTAAACTAAACTATTGATACGGATACAATATGGATTATGAAATTATGAATACTTTACTATATCCATTTATATAATAAACAAAGAAGTAATAGTGATTTCCAGTTTTATAAATAATATTAACCACGAACATAAACCAATTCACTCAAATCTTACAAATTAAAACTATTTATAAATTCGTGTCCGAGTTTGTCCAGTGGTTCTATTAGACTGATTTGTATGGTTTGTGTCTTAAACAAGAGATATTCACATGCTGATGATGCAACGTACATCAGAATACCTTAACATTTTGCCTAAATCAACTCATACTCTAATTCCTCCCCGTGCATTCCTCATGAAAGTTTCATTTTGTAGGCAAGTTTTTAAGATTGTTATGCATGTCTTTCCAAATAAGGCACGTGGTTTGGTTTGGTCTACAAATACTCAGCCAAATTTCCTCATTTGAATCGTCTAAAGTGGACGAGTTTGAAGAGAGTTTTGTGCACGCGACCGAATTAATTTTATTTGATTATGAGATGGTAGAAGGTTAAGGTTCATCAGTTTCATCAATGGTCATCAACATGTATGTTTAATGAACGGGTGTTTAAATAGGAGATTCTTTAAATTATCTAATCTTTTGATGGCTCCTGTCATGACTGTCTGTTATAGGGTTTATACAATTTGAAGTCTTTTTTAGCGAATTTCCCTATAGGGAATACGCTATTACGGTAGTAGCCATGGTAAGACCTAAGCCCAGGACCACTTTACTTTTTCATTTTGAGGTCCCCAGAAGCCAAAAACACCGTTCATTCATTTTCATATATATATATAAATATATATATGTGTCCGTGGTACTGATAACTTTTGAAGGGGACCTCCGATTTTGGGGAAATTTGGTATGGAGGTGTAAGACCAGGTCTATTTTCATGAGTTCGCGAACCAGCATTGTCGGGTTATGGGAACGGGGTTTTATGGGGTTTCAAAGGGGTCAAAAATGGGGTTTTTGCATTTTTGGACCTTAATTTTTAAAATTCATCAATTTTAACTGAAACCATTTAAAAGAGCTTTAAAAACAAACAATTTGGTATTTTGAATTTTTATCATAGCATAACTGGTTACGGGGCAAATCCAAAAATGTGTTTTCCATATTATTCTTATGGGAAATCAAGAAAACCCTATATCTTGCTTATTTATTGACATAACTTAATCAAATTTGGTATGTACATTATCTATATAAGGTTTAACTTATACTTGCTTACAAAACCCATATGGCGGCAAACCTACATACTCACCCCCATGGGGTTTATGGGGAAAATAAAAAATTGCCAGAGTTTGATACAATTTTGTGTTTACATTCACCAATTATTGATTAACTTAGATTTTCTAACAACACCCAGTGGCAGAAAACCTACATACTCGATCCTATGGTGTTTTTATGGGGAAAGTAAATAATCTGGAATTCCATTGGAAATTCGCTAAGTACGCAGGTCTGCTGCGACGGGGGTTTTAGTTTATTAAAATGTCTGCTATTTTATCTGGTTCATAATCAATAACAGCTGTGCCGATTTATCAATTATACTTTTTAATTTTAATTTTATTTTTATCAGTTAGCTTAGTTTAGGTTTATATTTAGATCATTAGGTCTAACTATGATTCTGGTAGGTAGGCCTACTTTTTTACTTTTTCATATAGGTTTTATATAGTTTTTTTTTTTTTTTTTTTACTTTTTCAGTATAGTAAAAAATGGTGCTTGGTAAAACAAAAAAAGGAGTGCGAAGCAGTCTCAGACCGGTAGTCTATTAAAATATATCAATCCAAATCAATTAAATCAATCTAATAAACGATTCTAAATTAACAATTAAAACTCAATTACCGGTATCTGTGAATATAAATTTTTTTATGTAATTGTTTAAATGCAAACTATGTTGAAGTATTTCCAAAATAAAAGATGGAAACTCAACTGATTTTCAATTTCTATATAATTGAAGTTTGAACATTTGGAAGTTTGTTCAATTATAGTTGATAATGTAAAAGAATTAATTTAAGTACTTTTTTAGTTTATCTGTTAGTTTCTTTAACTACACAGTAACAAATGGATAATCAACTTACACTATTTCATTAGTTTAAAATTTCACCACTGATATAAAATTTGGGTTTTAAACTAAAATGGCATATTTGACTGCGTAGCTAACTGCTGTGGAGCATTACGTGTCCCCTAGTGAAAATATGGAACGTGATATCAAATACTTTATTGATACAATTTATTCCACATGTTAGTTGCTGACATATCCCATACATGGCGGCTGCTGGACCAATATACTACCACGCTTCAGCTACAATCTGTTCAAAAGAAGCCGGTCACGTAGAAAACAGGTGATTTCTGGTATATAAGCAGCGCATCCTCAGGCTGTTAACACTCTCACTTTCATTGCAGCCTGCAAGGGCAGCGCCGCGGGCCTCTGAAGTCGCTAGACGTTTGAAATAAGGAGAAAGAAAATACACAATGCAATTATTGTAATTTGATTATAAAAATAAAGAAGAAATAAAGTTCGTTAATTGTATTTTATGCTTATTTATTCCTTGTGTCATGTTAAATAGCGTTGGTCCTATTGATACAAACACAATATTATTCGCACTTGTATTACATACAAACATACGGATATAAGACCAACAATGGTACTTATAGTTTTGCCCCGGATGCCCATTGGTGCAGCAAACCCAAGAGTACAAAGACAAAACTAACATACTAGGTTAGCGTGATAGTACTAAGAATATATATAAACTATATATATATATATATATATATATATATATATATATATATATTAGCAAATACATAATGAACAAAACGTTAATTTAAAAAGAGTTTTAAAAATCTCTGAATGTTTCCTTGAAAAGAGATTAACATGTTTGATTCACCATCGTTGGAAGTAGCGGTGTTTACAATCTTTAAACCCCAGTAATAATGCATTAGACCTTCTGTACTTAATATAGCTTCTTTAAAGGAATCAAAAATAGTAAGTAAATATACATTTAAAAAGATTAGGTTTCCTAGAATTGATTGTGTTACACGAACCACTTCGCAGCGTCGAAAGTTCTTTTCTTTTTCGTGACGGAGAAACTTATGAATGTTTTCATTTTCACTCGCATTCTTGTTACAAAACGTTACTAACAGTTTTCAGTTACATCATAGATTAAGCAAACATGCTTAATCTATAGTTACATATAGAAACTTTAAAAAGGAACATTAAAAAAATATATAAATATTTGTTCACTTATATTTTAGAATTAAAGAAATTATTTACGTTCTGGATTTGTTACTAATGTACTTAAATAATAATTTGTTTTGGGATTAAAATCGACACAACTGTATGAAAAAAGTAATATTAAAACACTTATGAATAATGTTTTTAACATAACTTCCATGACTGGTTTAGAAATACAGCGTGTGTTCAGCAAGCCGAAAGAAACAAAAAAAAGTTCATATAAACATATGTCCTAAAATGCTTCGTTAACCCGCTAGCCGACATTTTGTTTTTTACACTTAATAATTTTTTATTTCTGTAACGAATATATGGATTGGGTTCATATTTGGCATGGACCTTAACTACAACAATGTTTATTAGAAGGGGAAAAAAATTATTTTTCCCGTGTGTGTTTTCAAAATGGCGGCCATTTTAAATTTTCAAACACAAAAATATCTAAAAAACGGTAAATTTTAGAAAAAGTTTACAAGAGACAATAAAGTTGACAAATAAAATTATCTAATCAATAACACCAAGTAATGTAGATCTAATAATAAATAACAGAGTTATTGCAGAAACAACACAGATTGTACATTATGGTTAATGCAAATTTAGGTTATTTTAATAGAAAAATTTCAATAACTCTGTCATTTTTTCAGATCTTTACCAACTTGGTCTCATTGATTAGATAATTTAATTTTTCAACTTTTTTGTTTCTTGTAAAATTTTTCTAAAATTTGCCGTTTTCGAGATATTTTAGTTTGAAAACTTAAAATGGCCGTCATTTTGACAATACACACTGGGAAAAAATAATTTTTTTCTTTTAATAAACATTGTTGTAGTAAAGGTCTATGGAAAATATGAACCCAATCGATCTTTCCGTTACGGAAAAAAATATTAAATGTTTAAACAAAATGGCGGCTAGCGGGTTAACAAAGCATTTTAGGACATATGTTTATATGAACTTTTTTGTTTCTTTTGGCTTTCCAAACAACATGGAAAAGTTTTGGACAGTCGAAAGTCGACACATTGTATAGGTCTAATTCACATAATATGGACTTTAAACACTGCTCACTAACCTGTCACCAATCATTTACTTTATGACAAAAACTCTGGTTCTATTCAACAAAGTAAATGTTAAATATTCTACATGATATTGTAAAAATCACCATAGCTTTGTGTGTTTAGTTATTATCTCATAATTCTGACAATTGATCATTTATTATCTATTTGCATTAAATTACCAAATACTCTGTAATCAAACTATACCGCAACATTTGCATTGTGTTTAGTTTCATGATTAGTTGAAATACACCCTTCACAATAATTAACTATGAATAAGTTAATGTCCTGTTCCAGCCATGTCATACTCATTTTATTCTTATTAATATACTTATTAAGTAGTGTATCATAACATTAAAACTATAAGGTACAGTAATTTTAGAAATATACCAATCAAACACAACATTTTTACTGTTAAACCAAATTATCAACGTTAAATGAACCAGTTGTAAACATCTTTACCTTTTCTTTAGTTTTTATTCCAGACTAATTCCATCGAAAATTGAATCCAAGAATAAAAGTTAGACGGGAAAATATTCAATTTTATCCTATCAAAGAAGCTGATTAGGCAACGATTTAATCAAAGTTCTTTTAAATAGCAAAATCACTTTAATTATAGGATATGAATTATTTTAGCGTTTGGCCTTGTGCTGAACTGAAAGACCGTAAGAATGACGGACTACTTATAGCAGCTTGCTTCCCTTCGTAATATTCAATTCTGGAATTTAATTTGCAAAGGACCGTCATCACCATCATTCATGGAGGTTATGGTATGAGGGCATAAAGAATGCGATACACCCTGCTCCACGCTCCTCCTATATCTCATATTTTATATTACTTATTGTGGGTATAACAATTGAAATCTAATTCTTTTTAAATCATGGAAGTTGAGGTTATGAAAACATATAACATGTTTATATATATACATATAGCGTAGTTTGCTAAATATAGTATAACACACAGAAATATAAAACAGTATAAGTTTCTCAAAGAGAATAATAATTAGTTGTTACTTTTTATCCCAATCGCCTTTAGTTTTGAACTTACTCTTTGATCAGTTGTAACTTCTTCAATCAGTAATTTATTTTAATTTCCTTTATATTTCAAGCAAACCCATTTACATTCTGTACTAAAATTGTTATGAAGAATATGTTTTTTTAATTAATACACTACTTTTCTTCAATTTATCACTTATATAACACTACTATGAGTTTTCCGCTTTTCTTATTTATTGTATTTCAAACAACAACTAACTGGCTGGGTAGCTAAGTGGTTATAGTGCTCGCCTTTGAATCCAAAGGTTGCCGGTTCGATCCTGAGGAAAGTTAGTAGCTTTTTAAAGGATTGATTCCGGACCCAGTTGCCATTTGTCATTGGGCTATTAATTAATAATGCTTTCTAACAACTGGTCGATGTTAGATAGTAACAAGACTGGGGTTTGGACCGTTCCCCGTCAAAACGTTAAAAAATGCCTCTGGCGTAGATAGACACAAAATACAAATACAACATAATTAAACCCGTGTTTCTATTTCCAAAGCATAAAAAATTGTATTGTTTCTAAATTATCTTTGTATTTAAATCCTATTTAACTCTGAATCAATTTGCTTAAGATATTGACAATGTTTGATGCTTTCTTCAAAATAGTTTTTTAAGTCTATCAATATACTTTCAAATAAAACCGTATAAAACATTATCTTAATATTTAAATATAATGTTTTGAATGTTATATTTTGTAATATTATTTTTTGGATTAAACTGTTTAATTTTGTTTATAAAGAACTGAAAAGCTCACTCTCTGAAAGTCGGGTAGGCTTTTAGTTGAGCTCATTCTTTTATCGTGTCTTAAAAAGCATAGGCGAGCCTCTTTTAAGGGAAGGGACTTAGATTCAAACAAACTCAGTACTCAGATGTTTTCCCAAAAGTATTAGCTGACATGTTTACTATCAATAAATGTTTTGTTTACAGTATTATAAAATGACTTCTTACTGTAAAATCTTTTTATAAAATTATTCTACTTAACTTTCTGATCTGTTTTCACCTGACTTTTCCCATTAGAAATTGATTTTCAAGAGGTAAACCGAGTAGAAAGAGAACAAAATAAAATCTTCGGTACATTTTCACTGAAGTCCTCCATCTCTCACAATCTTTTTAATAGCGGAAATAATCCACGAAATATTATTTAGTACTGTAACTGTTGAAACTGTTGAAATAGTAACTGTTTGCAGTTTCAGGTGATTTTAATATTGGAGACCCTCTTTAAAAAAAACCCCAAATGGCTTCTAGATTCTTTCTTATTTTTCGTATTGAAATCTTCTGTGTATTTGACACTTTCTATTTGTATACATAGATCAATGGATTTATTTATCTATGGATTTATTTATTATTTATTTGAACTAATAAAACTTTACATCATCATTCCAAAAAAAGGAAATGGGGCACTCTGAAAGTCATTCAATGTTTTACCTGACACTGTTATATGTCTAAAGCTTAGGAGGATTAGGCGTGAGGTCTTAAACCCTAAGACCTGACACTTTAAACCCTGACAGGATCAACATTTTATTTTGAGTAATAAAGTAGTTTGTGATACTGTATCTAGTAGGACTAATAGCTGTTTAAACGATCCAAAACATCATCATTGAAAAAATGGAATAAAATATCAATACTATTACAAGCGTAGGAGTTATAAAAAAGTACTTATATAATACATAAAGTACTCATAATATAGAGCAAAAGTTAGATAAAACGAGCGAATTTACTAAGAATCTTTTTAAGAATGTACTAAAAGTTGCCTTTTACATCCTTGTTCATGTTCATGTATAAACTTATTTCTTCGAATTGAATGTTGTTGTAAGGGACTTATTTTGACATAAATTTTTGTTATAGGAAGATAAACTAAATGAGATCAACAGTCATTCTAAAAGATATGGTGAAGTTTGAGTCTTAGTTTATTTACTTCAGATGTTCTCGTCGTATATGCTTTTATGATTCCTACCACTTATGAAAGAAAAGCTCTAGAAAACTAAAAGCCACGGCGGGGAGGACTGAGAGTTGTTTCAAGAGAAGAATGGATGTTCAATGTGTAAAACTATGACACTCGGTTGCCAGTGTGCTTTACCAGTAGGGGAAAATAATTAAATAATCTTGGCAAAAATATTTTGTTTTAACGTGTTTTCTATCCATGGAGTACAACTGATTGTCAATTGAAATATCATTATAACTATTAAACAACCACTCCAATAAAATTAACTACGATATTTTATTGTAAAACTCAAATATATAAAATAAAACCTATTTCATTATTTTAATAATTACAGTAAACCGAATTACAGTATCAATTGTATCAGTATTCAATTAGTGCACTAAGTATTTGGAAGATATCGTTGAAGTCATGTGAGTTCTTGGAGACTTGTGTCATACTGCCTTGAAAACGGATTATTATAAAGATAATGAGTTCGGCTCATATCAATCATGAATCCAACTGGATTCCTGAAACAGGGATTGCAGTATAACATGGACGGCTCTGTTAAATATATATCTGATGCTTTTATTACAAAAAATATATTAAGCAATATTAAGTTGATTAAAAAATAAGTACTAATTGTAATGTTTAGTTGTGTAGAAATAGTGAGAGATAAAAAGATGTACTAAATATTCATTAGTGTACTGACTTAAATATTTAAATCACTTTATAACTGGTGTAATATAAATTAATTTTTAATACCTACCTATTTATTTGTTTATAATACATATACAAAATTTAGGCGATTAAAACATACGGCAGCTACTACCAATAATAAGAAAACCGACCATACTTCATATTGATATAAAAATACTGATTAATATATTGCAAACTCATTGAACCCTTGTAGAACAAACAGGAAAACAAATTAATAAGTAGCAACTAAGTTTGATGTAATGAACCCAGGGCATTACATGGAACTTAGGTGCAACTTAGCAATTTGTTTTCCTGTTTTTTTTTCTACAAGGGTTCCATGAATTTAAAAAAAATAAATGTGTTTTTTATCAGTATTAATTATTATGGTCGGTTCCCCTATTGTTTAGTAGCTATATGTTTAATTGGCCTTATGTTATAAGTAAATTTTAAAAATTAATTAATCTTATACTGTTAAGAAGTATTTCAGGAAATGTTTCCAACCCAAAGGATAACAAATAAAGAGTTAATAGGGAGTTAAAACTTTAAAGTAATTGAAGAAATTAATTAAGAACATTTGATTAATCATAATCATCAACAATGTCAAACCATACCAACAATTACTTCATACTTTATTCATATCACACTATGATGGAGTAAATGGAGAGCATAGATATTTATCCATTTCACATATCATTTAAAGGTTAAACCCTAAATATTCCCAAAAGAGAGTGTACGAAACCTTTTTACATCTACCTTGCAACCTTTGCTCGGGTTTCGGCTTTGCAAACAAAACTTAACACTCTTTACCAGAGGCAGCGGGATAAAGGGCCAGAGATTAAAACAGATTGGAAAACATCACTTGCGAGTCCAGTCGCTGCGTCGACGATTTTTAACACCCGTTTTTAATTCTGAGCACGTTCTGATTTCATTCAGTTCCTTTTTAATACGAGTATTTGTTCTAAAATGAATGCAATCCTTAATTGGCATACCTAAATAAGGCTTGGTATAACACAGGGTTGTCAAAAATAACTTTGCAATGATAAAAAATCTCCCAGGGGTTTCTTTCAGAAATATGCTGTAATAATTATTGACTTGATAGTTTACCAGAAAACTTATTGGAAACTTACCTAATTTTTACCTGATTGTTTCTTGTTCTAAACCTGAAGATAATGTGCAGAACTAGTGACTTTCAAATAGCTGACACTATTGTATGAATTGAAAATATAATTATTTTCTATTGACATTTATTACTGGTGTGATAAGGGTAAATGCCAAATATGGAATCCATACAACCACCCTTGTGGAAATAAAAATTATTAAGTGTAAAAAATGGCGACTAGCGGCCAAACAAAACATTATGGGACGTATGTTCGTTCAAACTTTTTTTTTATTTTAGCTTTCTGGGTAACCTGAAAAAGTTTGTAAAGTTTGAAGCTGGACAACCAAAAGATAGGATGCAATAATTAATTAAAAAATAGGTAGCACAAACATTTTTATAAAATTGAGTTATAGAGATAGTTACTACTCGGTCATTCAGGACACCTATTTGATTTCTGGGGCAGTTTTCTGGTTTCTGTCTATTGAGAGTAGTTTTTTTGGGAGTGAAATTCCGGGGGGTAGTTTTATGGGGGATAATTCCGGCTGTAATTCCTTGGCCATAGCAAACTTTAGATAGTTTTCTAGCCTTAATAAACTTACAAAATATATTTTAATTTGCCACTATTATAAATACAATATACAAGTGCATAGTCATCGATGTAGGTGGAATATTATGTACTTATTCACTCCGCCGTAAAACTACCCCCAGACTTTTGACCTAAAGATTACGTCGAATTTTTTCACTAGGGTACTTTTCGGGGTTAGATCATCGCTACCTCTTATTGTAGAGTTATTTATAAAGATTTGCTGTTGTTCTCTTGTATTTTGGGCTTAAAAGAAAAACTTATAGCAGCACCCCTGTACATTTTATAGCGAAATAATGTACATTGAATGCTTTTTTATGTTAGTCTAACAAGTTGCCAAACACTATTGTTATAGAAGACTATATTCATGATAGCTATTAACGAATACAGTTACATGTAGGGAGTTAGCAGCATACGAATGTGTAAAAAATGGATGGTGGAATATTTTATGCCATTTAAGGTTGTAAAGTATGGTGGAAAATAGTTGGTACATACTTGATGGCTGTCACTGTATGGCAATACGGGCCGACAGTGTTGTACTTCCCTTATGTGACAGTTTTACGTCAGTTTTGGTGTTCCCTAATGTATGTTGGTAAGTGACTATAGTGTATTATTCATAACAAGAGTTTTAAAATGGCAATGGGAACGTATAGGATACCCTCATTCGAAGAAACAAACTTTAACAACTAATAGAAACTCAAATGGCAACTATTTAGGATTAGTTGGCATTATATTATCGGATAAAGAAGAATTCCATCCTATTATAATGCAATTTCCAGAAGGAGATACAGATGCACAAGTATTCAGTGCTTCACATATAGGGTCAGTTTTATACAGTTATGATGTTAAAGTTCCTTGAGGGGTTGTGGGAGTAAGACACTTGATTGCTCTTATTGTGCGGTATATCGGACACAATTTTAGTGCTTCACGGTAAGGCGATCAAGGGTTGTCAGTTTTATGACGGTTATGGTTATAAAGTTCCATGTGAGGTTGTGGATACACCCTTGATGGTTATTATCAATGTTTATTGTATTTTTAGGAGGGGGGTGGTTGAGAGTATAGTCGTTCCATCATGAACAAAACGTTATGGGGTTACGGTCATAGGGGCCATCGTAAGACTATGTATAAAAATAACCACCTTTAATTTTGTTAATTATTTTAATAAAATATTGATGACATATTTTCAATATTATGTGCATAATATTAAGAAGTATCCATTATATATAAGTACCGTAAACATATTAAAATACTTATCTCCTTAACTCCTAAGTTCGTTTAAAGTATATGGACCCATTGTTCAGTTTTGCACAGCTGGCCGAGACTGTCTTAGGGTGTTGACTGATTTATAAGTCAACTGTTTAACCTTTTATATCGTACACATTTGACAATGTTGAACCCAAATAATGTACACATTTGACAGATTTGGAAACAGGGTTTTCGTGGTTATTACAATTTTACTCATATCTTTCAAATATATTTTAAAGGACGTTCGAAATTTTCAAACTGAATTCTTTATTAAATGAAACTTTTTTTCGAAAAAAACAGTGAACGAAATAACTTTTTGGATCAAGGTTCACGATGGTAGTCTAGTTATTATTTATTTATAATATTTAATACTCTAATATTTAAATACTTTTTATTTGCCTCCACTTGCATTAAATGTAAAGATGTGATTTTCATTATTCCTAATGTTTTCTCTTACAAAACATTATTATTAGTATTAGTGGGGATCTCTGGATAAAAATTATTATTACTGTTAGTAAATTGGGAATTCATAATATTATAGATGGTTAGTTGTTTCCTTATTGAAATAAAATTCCAAACTTGAAAACAGCATTGCTTACAGATATTACACTGTAATGTTTTCCCTAATTGATTTCGAATGTGAAAAACTTGTGTTTTGATCCAAATTAATTAAGCTTAAGAATACAGTAAGCAGCAGCTGGTTAACTTACTGGAGAGGGTTATTACTGAAAACATTCACTTGAGTCGGAGCGGCTTGTTGGGACACTAGCGCACCTGGCGCTTAAAATATGAATCTTATAATGTGTTCTGTTATGCGAGTGTATAACTTTATTGGTTGTTTACTGTGAATGGGTTTTTCTTATTATTGCTGTTTATTTTTCTTGTAACAATTTTGTCAGTTCAACTTTCTCCTTCGTTCGTAACTTAATGCAAAGACATATTTGACATTTACACAAGTTTTTGTGGGTGACACCCATCTTTTGGCCAGAACGATCTTCACACACCTGGTTCTTACATTATTTCAGTCGACCCTCGAAGACTTTTTAAATTCTGCTGGCTAATTTCAATCCCAACTTTCAGAAATCTCTAATAGATGAAAAATGTCACATGAAAAAAATCATATTGCTTCTTTTTCAATTAATGATTAGGCGAATGTGTGTCAGGCGAATGTGTGTATTAATCATAGCTAGCTTATCGGCTGTGCTTCGATAAAGTGATAATTTCAATGGTAAAAATATAACATACTTAGCCTTTTGTTCCTCTTTATGAAAAATATCCGTCCCTATTACCAGGGCCGGATTTACCGCATGGGCAACATGGGCACATGCTCAGGGCGGCAAATTTCAAGGGCGGCAGAATTTTGGAGAAATTAAAATTTGATATCTGTATGCAGGGCGCGTTGTCATCATCATGGTCGCAGGCCACATAGCCGTATCGTGGTGAGGCGGCAAAGGGCAGACTGCAGTCTGCGCAGATGCGTGGATGAGCGTCTATTTTTATTTGCGCGAGGCAGACGATGTGGTAGTGGAGTGCATTCACCTTAAAGGTTTGTTGCATCAAGAGACTTTGAATGAGGATGAACCTTTGACATTGTCCAGACTGCACAAGTTTCTAGTTTCAAAAGATCTAGTAGATTTATATCCAAATGTGAATATTGCTCTGAAAATATACCTCTGCACTCCTGCTTCAAACTGCTCGGTAGAGAGATCATTCTCTACTCTCCAAAGGGTCAAAAACTACTTACGTTCCACCACCACACAAAAGCGACTGAACTTCCTAGCAGTTTTAGAAATAGACAAAAAAACTAAACAGCAAGTTTAGAGTTTGAAGATGTAATTTCTGAGTTTGCCAAGAAGAAAGCTAGACGTGTACAGTTTCACTGGCATTCAAAACTGTATGTAGATTATAGACGTATTCTAATTAGCACTCATGTTATTTTTCTTGATAAAATGTTATAGATAAAACTCAAGCTTTTAGTAAATTGTAATCCTGCTTCATTTAAAATACCCAAGAGAAAAGAAAATTACACAAAAACTATGGAACTAAAGTTAATAAATAATATAAAAATTTAAGTTATTTTATATTTCAGAATTAGGCCTAAGTAGCTATACAGTTAAATGAAGTGAAAAATATAAAAACAAATTCTACCAAAATCTAAATATTGTTAGTTACAACATGTTGCATTTTATATCAACGTGCTATGAGAAAAGGAGGGTACAAAGGGAGCCGGCGTGGGGGGGGGGGGTGAAGGGGCGGCAGATTATTATATGCCCATGGGCGAAGAAAACGTAAATCCGGCCCTGCCTATTACTGTATTGAGGTTATTTTTCACTCATTTTTAAGTATAACCCCTTTCAATACTGCAGAAATAATATTCCTAAGTAAAAGCAGGAAGATTTAAAAATACCGTACACTGAAAATAAAGTTTACAAAAATTACAGCTAATTATTAAAAGTTGAGAAACTGAACTTCATTCTTCAATGATAATTACATGGGCTTGAAGATGTGAAGTTTCGTTGGACGTAAAACCATAAGGACGATAGCTAATTTGTAGGATATTTGGCAAATCTAATGTTGTTTTATTTCATGGTTACTGGGTTAATAGCACTTCAACTGTATATTATGTATGTGGGTGGTACAAACCCTCATAACTTTTGCGTCAATGATTATGGGTTTAGACTCAGTTAGAGTGTTCTGAGTTATTTTATAAAGCACCTAAAGAACATTTTCGCAAATTTGAAATCACTAACTGACTAGGAAATGAAGGAATATGATTTATTGATGGAATGAATGTGTTAATGTAATAAATGTAACTATTTATGAATATATGTGTGTACAATTATTTACATACATGAATAGTATGGTATGTAATTAATGGACTGCCTGCTTTCCAAGGATGGAATGCCCGTGACACTTTTGGGGTGGTGCCTGACCACATGTACCTTTTGATAATAGGTTTCTGCATACGTACCATTTTAGGAAACTCTAACCATACATTATGCTGGTTAAGCAGATCAAGTAATCGCCATTCCTAACTTTGACGAAAATAATACAAACCAACCGTTGTAAAACTCGGTAAGACTTTAAAATTTATAAAATCGACCAAAAAAGTAAAATAAAGAAAATTGTAATCAGGGAGATAAGAAATGGCGATTGACAGATTAGTGTAACCTCTCATGGCCACTGCATTGACTACAGCGTTCCCGGCATTCACCTCTCCCACAAGCACTACCGCTGTTGTTACGGTTAGACCAGTTTATGGTATTATTTTAAGCTATTATTAAGATATTTTACTAAGCTATTATTTTAAACATTACATTTTCTGGGCGGGAAAATTAAACCGACCTTATTAATAAATTAAGAGTAAGAATCGTATTTTTACGATATATTTCCCATACTTTAATATCCTGATAAATATATATATATATATATATATATATATATATATATATATATATATATATATAATAAAGCAATGTGTTACGTAATGTGAATCAAAGCAATATGTTGGTAGATCATAGATCAGAATGTAAATATTCATTTCATATTGTGCGGTACTTACTTGATCATAAAAATATTACAATAAACAACTGACACAGACTTGGTTAAATGCATGGTAGAATGTTGAAAAGAGCTTGGGATTTAAAAAAAATAACCCTCACCTCAAAACTTAAAAATGTACCCTATGAAATCAGGAAATTTGTAGTTAAATGATTAGCCTATAATACAACCTAAATCTTGAATTGGTTGTCATATAAAGTTATTAAATTTACTTTTAATGTTTTTTTTACATGCTGACGATAGTGAATACATATGGTATTAAAATATATCATATTTTGTTTTATTTTTCTCTTTCATTAATCTACTGTTCATACTCTAGAACAAATATACAGTATATATTTCGTCAATAAACATTTCTCTGATTGAGTTGCACACTTGAGGTATCGTGAAAATGTTGGAATGATAGAAGGTCAACTATACCTCATGTTAAACAAACGCCAGTGTAGGTTTCGGATTTTATATGTATACTTCCAATACAATTTCAGGGTAAAACTTTTAAGATATAAAATAAAATTAACATACTTTTTTTTACTTATTTTTCTTAAATAAAGCTTAGGTTTTTATTCATAAAGTTACACCTGCATATTATAGTTAATATTTTGAAGGTTGTACTGTCTTCTACGCAGAATGTAGTAGTAGAATTTGACGGTATAGTGATATTTTTCTATTTTCATGATTTTTATATTTTCAAGTGTGTAAATAAACAAATTACTTAAACTCAATGTTACATTTTTATCAAAAGATTTGTCAGCGATTTATTGACAACAGATCAATCATTGAGGCGGCGCTTTGTCGTTTATCGAGACAGTGACAGCGTCTAACTTTATGCAATTATTTACACCAACTGACCGTCACTCCGGGATGGTCGCCAAGTTGGATTGCCTAAACTTCTCTAATCGGCTCCCCTAGGGCTCGTTCGTAGAGCCACTGATGGCTATTATGCTTATATAGTTAGTCTACTAATTTGTAAGAGTAAACTATCATAAAATTATATCTAATTTACCTAGCTACACTGAGCAATGTTTCATGGGTTTGGTGCCATTAATTGTAAAACTTGTATACACTTTAACCGTTAGCTTGAAAAATAAATTAAGAAAACTAACGTCTTACCTTTGACAATTGCTCTGACATCTAAAAAAATGCAATACAGAAATTTTCTTCAACATAAATTCAACAAAACAAAGCCATCATTCATAAAAATCAGACATAAAAAACTTTCTCGCAAATGATATGAGTGTCATATTCTTATATTTAACACTTAACACGTTGAGTGCGGGATACGTTAATTAACGTAGTGCCACGGTGGCGCGGACGGCGGCCTACGTTAATTTACGTAGCGCTCCTGCCCGAAACATAATGGTTCAGTATGAGCTTAGCCATTGCCGGAAGAGGTTGATTCGCTCACCGCTTAATGTGCCAGTCCTAGTGTTCACTTCGGCGTAGTTTGTTTCCTGGTCCGCCATTTTTTAAGGAGTGAAGAAGGCAGCTTTACGTGCAGCGACCTGCGTACTACGTAGCACTCCCGGATTGTGTTAATATTGGTTTAATCGTTTAATTTGGGCTTTAGCCACTGATGAGAGAGGTTATATTGCTCCCCTCTTAGGCTCGGTTCACACGAGCGGTTGATGCCGCCGCGGCGCCGCAGCGGCACCGCAGGCGCGGCGTAGCGGACCATTGAGTCAAATAAATGGAGCCGGTTCACACGAGCGGTCGGCGGCAGCGGCGCCGCTGCGGCACCGCCAGCTGCCGCCGGTCGCCGCCAGTGTCGCGGCGGTCTAGCAGTACCTGGGGACACTCGAGGCGGTTCAGACGAGCGGCGCGGCGGCGGCTGCCGCCACTTGCCGCCGCCACAACCACCCATGTTTCCGACACAACAAAACTTTCGCTTCACTCCTCATGTCGTGTATTTATGATCAATAAATGAATGTCATTGCGTTCATAATAAGAAGACTTTCATTAATTTCCCAAAATAATATGTTTTTCTATTTTACAATAAATTATTGTATTCGTGCAAATCACCAAGAAATAAATTCACTATGAGATGTCTCGTGCGCAAATTGCGCATTTTATGATTCTGAATGAGAGAAACTCACCTAAAGTACATGTATTTTGGTTACGAAGTGACAGAGATCTATTTTTGTTTACTATCTGGCTTTAAAATTTATCTGAAGGTAAGTTTAATCGACTGTTAAATTACAAGTCCCATTAAAGATTTCGTAATAAAAGTTGGTCAACATTGTACAGCGCCCTCTAGAAATAAATCAAAATCGAGGGGAGGGGGCGAAGCCCGAAACGATACAACGAGCGGCAGTTGCCCCCAGTCCCGAGTGGCGATCAGTCCGTGTTTCTGTTTGTTCTCGCCATTTCTAGCCATCGTGTGACAATGGGTTTGATAATGAGCTATTTATTGAAGCGGTGAAAAATCGACCGATGTGTCCAATATTTTCTCTCCCTGTCACGGTATAAATGTTTATAAGCCAAATATGCCACAGTAACTTGTTTCACTCTCGACCTCTCCATGGTTGACAGAATACTGAGCCTTAATGCATTCAACAATGGTGGGGAGAACATTTCCACGAACTGCCGCCGCCGTGCCGCCGCCAACTACCGCTCGTGTGAACTGAACGGCGACGGCCGCCGCCGCGACACCGCTGCGGCGCCGCGGCGGCAACAACTGCTCGTGTGAACCGAGCCTTATTGGTCCAGGCCATGTGCATGGTTCGCGGATGATGATAATAATTTGCCGCCCCCCCCCCCCCCTGGGCGTGCAGTGTACGAACAAAGTGATTGTGTTCACAGTGTTTTCTATTGTTGTTTTTGGTGTTATTTATGCAATGAAGCATGCTAATGATGACAAATTGTTGGAGAATTTGTATTCTGATGATGAAAACGGCTCTATCGAGAGTTCTGACAGTTATAAGTGAAGATCG
Organism: Neoaliturus tenellus; assembly: GCA_030545055.2. Lineage (NCBI taxonomy): Eukaryota > Metazoa > Arthropoda > Insecta > Hemiptera > Cicadellidae > Neoaliturus > Neoaliturus tenellus. The sequence continues at coordinate 73,842,500 of CM061532.1, read as the reverse complement.
CCTCCCGCCGGCACCACCGGCGGACTACGTTAATTTGTGTACTGGAAATGACGCCATGAAATTTGACAGAAAATAGACGCCTAGAAAACTTCTGACGAGTTTTTAACAGCATACAAGCAATCACGTATTAATTAAACAAAAAATATATTTCCGCAATTTTTGTATGCAATTATTTCGATTTTCATCACTCAACGTGTTAAATAAAATTTTTAAATAATAATATTTAATACTTCTTAGTTGTAAACAAACCCTTTATTCTAAACATTCTAGCCCAATAAGTTCGTTAGCCAATATTTAACGAAAATATATGAAAAAAAACTTTGTCACATACACACAAGTGTTCAAATTTATAGCAACACGCGTTACGGTGTATAGGCCTACAAGCCGTCATGTTGTGACATCAGCATTTCCGGTTTTGCTATCGCCTGTGACATGTTTCCGGTCTGTTTACATATTAAACATTACATTACCTGTATCAGCTGACACAGTGACATTTTAGCAGTTGGCTACATCACTTTGCATTTTAGCAAATCTTATAAATATTTCTAATATGTATTTTTAATAGTGCAATGTCAATTATTACATAGGATTTAACTACAAAATAAATTAATTTTAACAAGTTTTTTCATACTAAACACCTTTTTGAATTATTGTGAAAAGACCAAAAACCCATATAGTTTTTAAATATTGAATGCTAAATCCTGAAAGTTTCAATTTAACTTTTAAATGTGTTTTAAGATTTGTAACATGCCTGGGCCTGTGGAAAATTTTTTCAAGAACATATACCAATCCTAGTATCAGATCGCTAGCTGTGGTTTGTGAGAGTTGTTCATTAATAATTTCAAAGGACGCCGAGCCATAATGAAGATGGCAAAATATCTATTGTATTTTGTGTTTTTGAACCCTATCGATAGCATGTAAATTTATATTTTTAGGATGAATACTTAAAGAAAGTGCACAATGTCCAATGTAGCCTATTATTAAAATACATACACATATCCATAAACTTATACTGTAACATTAAAGTATGCCATCAAGTCAGTTGACACACAACAATAGAGTATACTCCGTAGCAGCTGTATTGTGGTGATTCCTGTAACTGACTGGTCAACAACAGATGGTGCTCAAGTTCAATAGCCTACTTCCGGTTTCTTATCAGTTCCTACACTTCTTCCTTTCTTGTATACTTCTTATTTCCAGTATAGCTCCTAGTTTTCAGAACTCGCTGCTGCCTCGCTAGTCATAAAATCTCATTGCAGTTAAATATTAAAAAACCATTGTTTGATTTGTTTCTATTCTGAGTTATTGCTGATAAAACACTATTTCATAAAATTGCATTTTCATTACAATCTTACTATATTATTAAATACATAAACCACTTAACTCATTGTAAATTAACTATAGTTATTCTCAAATTAACCTTACATATTAACATCTTTCAACAAGAAAAACTCTTCTTTATATAAAATCTACTAAATAAAAATAAATAAATTTAATGAAAAATAAATAAACACAAAAGAATAAAATATAAGATTGAAGATGTTATGATCAGACTTGAACAAACGACAAGTCTCATTAGCAGAGAGCTTTCTCCCTAACGATAGTGATATTGTCTGTGTGTCTGGCCCGCCAAATGATCGCTTGACTGCCAACTCATAACCTCTTCATATGCCAAATTATATTCAAGAATTTATCTCCCATAAAATAGTTACTAATTTTACAGGGTATCCATAAACCCTTACAAACATTACTAATTTATTCAGGAGGTCAAAACATAAAAGAATAAATAGAACACTATCCTATCTCTATCAGTTTTGTGTCTGACTGTATTTATGTATTTTTTTATACGAATCTTAGTAGATAAAAAATAGATCTTTGAGGTCTAGAGATCTGTAGATGAATTTATCGTACGTAATGGTTAGTAACATTTAATCTTTGATGTTATTTGAGTACGGGATTTATGCTTAGGACAACTATTAAGTGTATTAAGGGGGGCTAAAGAACTTCAGAACGTCACGCAGTGCTTTACCTGCTCCCATTCGCTTTTTTATTTTTTATAACCCATACTAAGTTATAATGGCTAAAAATTGATTAAATTTGGCCCATCGTAGCTTAAAGATTCAAAATGTTAAAAAAATATACAAAAATCCAAATTCCCATTTCTTTATCGTTCATTAAAAAACCATCGAACCTTTAAACTTTAAATCTTACCAATTCTTACAAGTCACAAACAATATTCAAATACATTAACCTAACCAAAAATACCAATATTGTACAAAGAATCAATTTAAGATTTTATTCATAAAATCTTTAAAATAGTTACGTAAGGCTACAAGCAAAAACTTTCAACTTTACAAGCAAAGTTATTTCGCAAAGAATTTTTTTTAATTTATCCCTCATCCATAGTTCGATATTAACGATGTTAGTATTGTTGGCTAGTTAATTATAATTGGCAGCTTATTCCTGTCTTGTAAACATTTCGTAAAATTTACCATTTTAAAAATATTTTGTTCTGAAAATTTTTATATCTGCCCCTTTGGAACCGTTAACGTTAAAAAAAAATGTCGAAATTCAATTGGATTTGTACCCTAATACTTGATATTTGTGCCAAGTTAGAATTCCGCAACTCAAAGAACTTCAAATATTAATTAAAACGAACGTCAAATTATAAATTTAAATGACACACAGACGGAAATCGATTTGAGTAATCGATTTCCGATTACTCGAGAGTAGTCGATCGATTGAGTAAATCGACACATGTAATATTGTAATTTCTGATTGTTTTATCTTCTTAGTAACCTGGTGAAGTTAGTCAAGGTTGTAGCATGACACCATGGATATTTTTCGTTGTATGAACCAAGAGCATGTATGAATAATTTGCTTTTTTAACCACTCTACTATTTTACTGGATAATAAATAGTTTGTTCGGCTTGATAGACTTTGGTAGATGAGCAGTGGCTACAAAAACAAAATCTTTATGTAAATTTATGGTGGATGATGTACTGCTACATGTTTATAAACTCCTTTTTTTATTAATTTAATTGTAAAGGAAAAATCCTACAAAATAGGTAGTAGTCAATTTAAAACTTATTCAAATAAATATAAAATAACATTCAGATGATAAAACCAGACTAAAGTTTTCTTTAAAATATTTCGAGGGATTCAATACTTTCTTGTTAACAAAAAACAACTTAAAAAAATAAAAAATAATAAAAAATATAAAATTAGTTATATATCAATGAAAAAGACAATAAACAAGGAGTATTGATTAGAGATATCGTAAATTGGTTACAACAAGAAACCATATTGTAAAATTGAATAGAAAGGTCAAACGATAAGCTCAATCTTTTAATTATATTCGTAACGGATAAAATAAAAGTATGATGCTTAAAGTCATTTCATATCCATTTTTTCCATCTTGAAATTCCGCTCTCTGCTAACACCTTGCACATAAACTCAATACTGTACAAGTTTACATGTGTTTACATTCCATGATGTAGTCTATACATACCATTTGTGTGGCTTATTTGTGGACAGTTAAAACGTACTACTGTATTATTTTTGAAAAGTATTTAACTGATATGAATTTCAGTTTCTGTCAACAAATGTGAAATTAGATCGAAGTGAAAAAACTCCCAAATCATCATGACATTTTATTAGGGAGTCATGATATCACTAAATTGTTAAGTACTGATTTTAAGTTATAACAAACAAGCAGAATTGTCATTTCAAATATTGGCGGTAGGCAGAGCGAGAGAGAGAGATAGCGATAGGGCGTAATCGCCGAGAGCTGGTGAACACGTTCAAAACGGAAATTTACCGATCCATGGCCTCTGATTGGCCGATGACCCTTGCCCGTCTGTCGCTCCGAATCTCGCTGACTGCTGATTGGCCGATGACTCATAAACCACTTCTGTTCCGTTTCTTGCATGTCAGCAGTTCCCTTCACCTCCCATGAGGCTCGCCATTCTGATTCGGGTTCTGTTCGTCTTTCGACCGATTAGTTCTCAAGTGCCTTTCGGCTTCTCTTTTCCCAGGCACGTTATAATTTTTAAACGTGACCGTAGTCTCGCCCATGGTGGCTCCCCCTTTTGATTTATTTTAATATTTTACAAAGTGGTATTATTTTGTTCCGTAACTATTTTCTCTGTTCACTAACATAGATTGCAGTGAACCTAGTGTGTGTAAGTGCGTGTCGGGCAACACTCGGTCTCCCGCGTATATGAACATTGGACTGTATGAGAGCTCAATTCATTATTCAATTGTGCGTACGTGCGAATTCGCAGCAAGAGAGAAGATTCCCTGGACCTAGGAGAGACTTTCCTGGCCCAGCAGTTCCCTCGTGCCCTGGCTGTGTTGGCGTCCCTTCGGCCATCTTGGCGCCCTTCCAGCTCCGCCATACGGATTTTCTTGTGAGTGAGTTTAAACCTTTCTTTTGACTATATTTAAACAGTGTTGTAGGCATTTATTATTCTCTGGTACATAGTACCTGGTCCTTCGAACATTGCAATTTTGAACCAGACTTGTAAATTTCAAACAAATCGACTTTTCACATTTTTTCAATAGTTTCCAATATCTTTCAATAAATTAATCCGCCCCCTCTCAACCATTTTTTGGTCCTCCGGGCCGGATATATAAGTGATTCAGTCCTTTGGAATATTGTCCAGTGCAAAACTTTCATTAAAAACACAATCTTCCCGCAGCTGGGAACATTATCAAAATTCAATCTTCCCGCAGCTGGGAACATTATTAAACACAATCTTCCCGCAGCTGGGAACATTATTAAGACCAATCCTCCCGCAACTGGGAACATTATTAAAACCAATCTTCCCGCAGCTGGGAACATTATTAAAAAACAATCTTCCCGCAACTGGGAACATTGTCCCTTGTTGAGCTCTCTCTCGTCTCTCGCCATGAATGGGCGTGTATAGCCATTCTCATAATATCTCTGCTCTGCTGATGTTGTCTACTACACTTGACATTGCCAATTGAATTATTGTTGGCCATTTATATGCAATATATATTGTGTTTTTCATTGACTGGTGATTTATGCTGATGTATTTAAATGGATTTTATTTTCAATTATGAAAATAACATTTTCTTGTGATGAAATAATAATTATTATTTTCGAATTTCTTGAATCATTGTCTTTGAAGCAACATTGTTATTGTAAATAGCAAACTCTGACAATTTGTCTTTGATAATTGTTGAATATTTTCTCTCACTCTGAGGCTTTTTACTGTTATTTAATACAGTTTTTCATTCAAATAAGCCTAAGCCTACATATTCACATTGAATTTATGTGCGTTCTGCAGTTTGGTTAATTAAGGCTGAAACTTATTAAGCTATTTTAAGTAAGGCCTAACTTGTCAATTTCACCACTGGCGTTCAAGTGCCGAGCATTAAATTCAATTCCTCTGATTGTTCATTATATTGTGCTTCACAATTTTCTGTACTTTGTTTTCTGTACTTTAAGTCATTTTAGTGTACTGTTTCACTCAAATTGAGCGCAATGGCTCCAAAGGAATTTAAATATGAGACTTATCGCAAGTCTACGGACTTAATCAAAACTCGTTTCGCCAAGCTCGAGGCAACGGTTACTACGTTAACCAGCACACCCCCTCTCACCCCCGTGCAGATTCGACAATTGAACACAATCTTTGCCGAACTTAAGAAAAAACGTGCTGATTTCGAGTTAAACTTACAACGTCTCATTGAAACAGACACTGATGATGACATTGAAACAACTTTGTCCTCAGACGTTGATGCGGTCAATGACCTCTATGTCCGAATCTCTAGTGTAATTGAAGTGCACACTGCTGTGGAGCCTACAAGTCCACACTCTTCACATTCTGAAGCTTCTGTTCATTTTCCCTCTGCAGTTGTGACAGGAGTTAAACTGCCTAAGTTAAGCTTGCAGACTTTTGATGGTACTCCATTAAAATGGATTTCTTTCATCAATTTATTTGATACCACTGTACACAAAAGTACTTCTCTTTCAAATGTGGCCAAATTTCAGTACCTGCTCAGTGTTTTGACAGGTGAACCATTGAATTTGGTAAAATCTCTCAACCTCACAGCGTCAAATTATTTGATCGCTTATCAACTCCTACGTGATAGATATCACAATATTCGTCGTTTGACAACTCTTCACCTCAACCATTTGTTGGATTTGCCATCCGTCTCCCGAAGCAATCTCAAGCAATTAAGGGCATTCATAACCACCTTTTACGAGCACTCGGAATCTTTGAAAGCATTGAACTGTGATGTAACTGAAAATAATCCGTTACTTGCCGCACACCTTTTACGAAAACTTGATACTAAATTGGTCCAACAATTGGAACAATACCGTGACACTAAAGCAGATGATGACGCCGAGGCGCACACACTTCCCAAGGTAATGGAAATAATCAACTTCTTGATCTTGGAGTGCTCCCACATTGAAGATGCGAGTCTGCATGCAACCACGGAATTTAAATCTCCCCCTGCTCATTCAAGCAAACCCAAACCTGATAAACGGACTCATTACTCCTCTGGAAGTCTCGCCATGGTGGCTACTGATGCCAAGCCTACGAATGCGAAAACTGCAACGTGCTTCTGCTGCCACAAGCCTGGCCACAAAATCTACCAGTGTCGGGTTTTCAAAGGCAAATCTCCTAACGATCGTTACAAAATCGTTAAAGAAAATCAAAGATGCATTTCCTGTCTCGGAACCCATTCTCTGAAGGAATGTAATTCGAAGGCTTCTTGCACCACTTGTCACAACAATCACCATTCTCTCCTGCATTTCAACAATGCTCAGGACAACTCGCAGCGCTCGCCTGTTCCACTTCCCTCGCCTTCACCCCCGCAAGGCGCTGATACTGCGTTGACTTGCTCTGTTCAACAACAGACTGTTCCACATAACAGTACTGTCCTCCTCAGCACGGCTCTAGTGAAACTCACTGCCGTTAATGGTCGCTCTTATGTATTTAGAGCATTGTTAGATTCTGGCAGCATGTCAGATTTCATCTCTGAGAGAGCCGCTCAACTGTTGGGCACTCGACGACAACAGTCTCACCTCCCCGTCTCAGGACTATCCCAGGCTCTCACACACACAAATGGCTCACTCAACTTGGATGTTGAGTCACTCTCGGGACAATTTGTTGCCCAAAAACATTCTTTCCACATACTGGAAAAAATCTCTCTTGACCTGCCTCGAGTGACAATCACTCAACAAGTTCTCCAGAAGGTCAAACCCTTTGTTTTGGCAGACCCAACATTCCATAAGCCGGGTCCCATTGATGTCCTCATTGGATCTGCTCTATTCCCCAAAGTTTTGACAAATGAATGCCACTCTCTGGGCGCTCACATGCCATACGCCATTGGCACAATTTTTGGATATGTCATCGTTGGAACCGCCCCATGCTCCACTTCGTCTCCAACGAACTCGTGCATAGCCATCTCTCTCCTGTCCACTGCGGACATGGACCTCCACTCTTCCTTACAACGGTTGTGGAATCAAGAAGAAGTGCCTTCTTATTCAAAGAAATCCGCTGAGGAAATGGCGTGTGATAAGATTTTTGAGACCACACACTCTCGTGACCACTCAGGTCGTTATACGGTACGCTTACCGTTCTCCTCTGATGAAGCTCCTGCAACTCTGGGCAATTCCAAGCCTACTGCGGAACAACGCTTCCAGTCCCTCGAAAGGAAGCTTCAACACCCCAATAATGCGGAATTTCGCAATCTCTACTCCAGTTTCATGTCAGAATATAATTCCTTGGGACATATGGAAATTTGCTCAAACCTCGCTCTGAATGAGCCCCATTACTTCCTCCCCCATCATGGAGTCGTAAAAGCTCAGAGTAGCACGACCAAACTCCGCGTCGTTTTTGACGCTAGCTCAAAGACCAGCTCCGGTCTGTCACTGAATGACATTCTTCTCACAGGTCCCAAACTACAGAACAATATCTGTGATATCCTTCTCCACTTCAGAGAGAAAAATGTAGTTTTCTGCTGCGATATTCGCCAAATGTACCGGCAAATCAGAGTACATCATGACGACCAGAAATTTCAAATGATCCTTTGGCGTGAATCGCCCTCTCTCCCCATGTCAGTCTACCGACTAACCACCGTCACATACGGAATGAACTGCTCACCCTATCTCGCCATTCGAACTCTCCAACAGTTGGCGGAAGATGAGGGTTCTCGCTTCCCTCAGGCAGCAGAAATTCTCAAACACCACAGCTACGTGGATGACTTGATTTCTGGCGCTTCTACTGAAGAAGACGCTCTGGAACTTCAAACCCAATTAATTGAACTACTTCGATTGGGTGGATTTGAGCTTAGAAAATGGGTCTCTAACTGTTCCAAACTATTGCAACAGTTACCCTCATCTCACCAGGAGACTCCTGTCTTTCTTCAAGCTTCAGCAGACCCTCACTTCTCCATACTAGGAATTTATTGGTGTCCCTCTACAGACGCCTTCAAATATACTTTCAAATTCACCTGCGAGAAGCCCACCAAACGCAAGGTCTTGAACCTCATAGCTCGCATCTATGACCCTTGTGGATTTTTGTCCCCCTGCATAATGACTGCCAAGCGTTTTATGCAGTTACTGTGGACTTCCGGGATATCTTGGGATGAACCCTTGAATTCAGAGCTCGCCGTCAAGTGGCAAAATTTTATCTCCGATCTCAATGCCATTGTGGAGATTTCCATACCCCGAGCGATACTGCTACCCCACACCATCATGTGTGACCTTCACGGTTTTTCCGACGCTTCGGAAACCGGTTATGCGGCCGTGGTTTACTTGCGATGTGTTGACAGTGACAATAAAGTGCAAGTGACACAGATTATCGCCAAAACTCGTGCCGCCCCCCTCAAGCGTGTGACACTCCCGCGCCTTGAATTGTGCGCAGCGCATCTTCTCGCTCAGTTAGTTCACTATGTGACTAACCAATTTCTCAATAAATTGAAAATAGACTCCATAGTGTTATGGTGTGACTCAACAGTGACCTTGTCGTGGATACAAACTCTCCCGTATCGCCTCAAGACTTATGTCGCAAATCGAGTCGCCCAAATCCAGGAGCTCATCCCCTCGCATTGCTGGCATCACATCTCCAGTAATGACAACCCTGCGGACTGTGCTTCACGAGGCGTCCTACCTTCGGAACTGATGAATCATCCTCTCTGGTGGCAGGGACCTACCTGGCTCCGACTTCCGCCTGCAACTTGGCCGACTTCAAGCTTCACGCCCATCGACACCTGTGATCTGGATGAGGTGAAGCCAACCCCATTGACCGTGCTCATCTCTACACAGCAGTCGTCGTGGGATCTTCTCTCCCAGTTCTCTTCCTGGACGAAACTACTTCATGTCATGGCCTACGTCCTGCGCTTCATCCAAAACAGCCGCCGTCATGATCCTCGTCTAGGTCCTCTCTCTGTGGACGAAATACAAGCTGCCGAGCTGCGTATCTTCCGATTGGTGCAACAAGAGGCCTTCTCCAATGACATTGCTGCTCTTCAAGACAACAAGATCTGCTCTTCGCGTCTTCAGCGACTCTCTCCCTTCATCGATCAAGATGGTCTACTACGGGTTGGTGGCAGACTTCAAAACGCCGATCTGGCGGACAACATAAGACATCCCTATCTTCTACCGAAAAAACATCACGTAGTCAACATCTACATCGACTACATTCATCGCAAACATTTGCACTCTGGGGGACAATTGACTATGTCGCTACTGTCCCAACATGTATGGATCCTTTCTGCGAGAAGTGCAGTACGAAACAGAATTTTCAAATGCCTGGTGTGTTTTAAACAAAAACCGAAAAACACCTTCCCCCTCATGGGTGACTTACCCAAGGCGAGAGTGACTCCTGCTCGACCCTTCTTGTCTACGGGCATTGACTATGGCGGTCCATTCACTGTCAAGATCCACAACCTTCGCTCCATCCGCCATATTAAGGCCTACATCTGCATTTTTGTTTGCCTCGTCACCAAGGCAGTGCACATCGAAGTTGCAACTGACTTGTCCACTGAATCATTCCTCGCTGCGTTGAGGCGCTTTGTAGCTCGCAGAGGAATATGCTCCGATATCTACAGTGATTGTGGAACAAACTTTGTGGGCGCAAGAAATGCCTTTCGTGAATTCCTCTCTTCTGCTCAGCGACCAATTGAGCGATTTGCGCTTGAGCACCACATCAAGTTCCATTTTAATTCCCCCGCTGCACCTCACCAAGGCGGTTTGTGGGAAAGTGCCATCAAGAGCACTAAATATCATTTGAAGCGCACCCTCGGGACTCACGTGCCCACCCCTCTTGAGTTCACCACACTAACATGCCAAATAGAGGCAATGCTCAATTCCCGGCCTCTCACTGCTTTGTCCAGTGATGCTAACGATCTTCAGGCTCTGACGCCAGGTCATTTTTTGATTGGAGCCCCCCTAGCTTCACTTCCAGAACCCAACTTTGTCAACACGCCTGACAATAGGCTCTCACAATGGCAGCTTATGCAAGCATTCATGCAACGCATCTGGAAGCGCTGGAGCAAGGAGTATCTTCACACCTTGCAGCAACGCCTGAAATGGTCCACTCCTACGAGGAATCTTCAAGTTGGCGACTTAGTGCTGGTTCATCAAGACACCCCATCTCTCCAGTGGCCCTTGGCAAGGATCACAAAGGTCATTTATGGCAAAGACAATGTTGTCAGAATTGTTGAGCTCAAGACTCAGCACGGTACCTTTACTCGTCCTGCAGTCAAAGTGTTTTTGTTACCTTTCTGGGCGCAAACTGCCTAATCATTCTAATGGTAACCTCTTGTACATATTAGCATAAGAATTGTTTTGATTTTCATTTTTTCTGGGTTTGAACATTGTTTTGTTGAATCACAAGTGATTCAAAGCCGCCGGTATGTTAAGTACTGATTTTAAGTTATAACAAACAAGCAGAATTGTCATTTCAAATATTGGCGGTAGGCAGAGCGAGAGAGAGAGATAGCGATAGGGCGTAATCGCCGAGAGCTGGTGAACACGTTCAAAACGGAAATTTACCGATCCATGGCCTCTGATTGGCCGATGACCCTTGCCCGTCTGTCGCTCCGAATCTCGCTGACTGCTGATTGGCCGATGACTCATAAACCACTTCTGTTCCGTTTCTTGCATGTCAGCAGTTCCCTTCACCTCCCATGAGGCTCGCCATTCTGATTCGGGTTCTGTTCGTCTTTCGACCGATTAGTTCTCAAGTGCCTTTCGGCTTCTCTTTTCCCAGGCACGTTATAATTTTTAAACGTGACCGTAGTCTCGCCCATGGTGGCTCCCCCTTTTGATTTATTTTAATATTTTACAAAGTGGTATTATTTTGTTCCGTAACTATTTTCTCTGTTCACTAACATAGATTGCAGTGAACCTAGTGTGTGTAAGTGCGTGTCGGGCAACACTCGGTCTCCCGCGTATATGAACATTGGACTGTATGAGAGCTCAATTCATTATTCAATTGTGCGTACGTGCGAATTCGCAGCAAGAGAGAAGATTCCCTGGACCTCGGAGAGACTTTCCTGGCCCAGCAGTTCCCTCGTGCCCTGGCTGTGTTGGCGTCCCTTCGGCCATCTTGGCGCCCTTCCAGCTCCGCCATACGGATTTTCTTGTGAGTGAGTTTAAACCTTTCTTTTGACTATATTTAAACAGTGTTGTAGGCATTTATTATTCTCTGGTACATAGTACCTGGTCCTTCGAACATTGCAATTTTGAACCAGACTTGTAAATTTCAAACAAATCGACTTTTCACATTTTTTCAATAGTTTCCAATATCTTTCAATAAATTAATCCGCCCTCTCTCAACCACTAAATAGTCACTAAATTGAACGGTATTCACCCAACGGTATAGGGTGAATACCGTACAATTTAGTGATTTTATTTCATAACCCAAACTTTCATTAATGAAGGAATCGCCATAAAGGTAAAATGGATTTATGAAAATGAACATATGTTGTAATAAGTGAAAAGAGAAGGCTAAGAGAAAGATAAATCACATTACTGTACAATCAAGTTCATGCTAAAGAGGAAATTACGTTGAAGGAAAAGATATACAAAAGAAAGAAATACAAGATTGTCACGACTGATTGTGTTTGACGAAACATTGTTTATACCACCTTGATTTGTATGAAGATTGTTTCTTTTGGTTAGTAGTGGGGAATGGGGGCTTTTGGGCCAGTTCAAGGTCACCCGAGCGATGACGTCATCGATGACGTCATCGAGGTCAATGACCCCATCGATGACGTCATCGATTGCATCATCGATGACGTCATCACCAATGACGTCACTTCCTTGACGTCACACCCATGACGTCACAAAAATGACGTGCTGATGACGTCATCACCCCTTACGTCACCAAGATGACGTCATCGATGTCACAAAGGTCAAGGTCACGCTGAAACCTAAAATTTTTTGGCACTTTTGCTGTTTCTCGCACTACGCTCCGAGTTTCAGTCACAGTTACCATGACCTTGACAACTTGGAGCGAAATTGCGATGAGAAACAGCAAAAGTGCTGAGGAAACTTGAAGTTTGCAACGTGACTCTGCCTAAACCATCATGTGACACCGCTCGGGTGACCTTGAACTGGCCCAAAAGCCTTACTTTAACCATTACTGCAACCGCGATGTGCACCCTACGACAGACACCGAGCGACTGACTGTCCGGCCCCGCGCACTCTAGGTATATGGGAAGTGGTGGGGGGAACTGCGAAGACCTCGGGAAACTTGAAAATGTCAAGCCAGGTAGCACCGTTTCGGTGCTACCTTAAATTTACATGTTAAAGTGTGATGACCTTGAGGTCGACTGTGAACCTGGGGCTTAGGATTGTGTTTAACAGCTTGACGTTTTCGCCAGAGTTCAAGTGTGGTGACCTTGAACTGGTTAAAATTAAAACTGCACAGCAGACTGCACAACACGGATGTGCACCCTACGACAGCTGCCGAGCGACTGACCTCCAGGCCCTGCGTACTCTAGATATATGGGGAAGTGGTGGGGGAAATTTCAAGGTCATTCAAACGGAGTTTTAAAAAAATCATAGAGTAGAAAGACTACTCTTGTGAGTCTATAGCGATTTCATTGATAGTGAGTGCTTCGGTATGCCAAGTTGATCTGTATTGACACGCTCCTAAATAATGTTTGCAAAAACCTGCAAAATGATTGTTGCACAATTTGCAGCCAGTTAGCTGTTTTAGTTTAAATTCAATGCAACGTTCAGGGCAACAAGTGTACTTATGCCCTCTCATTTGGTACACATGGAATGTCTTCAACTTCGGTTTCGGCTTCTTCCAAGACTTGCACTTACACATGCACTGACCAAAAGCTTCACATGTTCTACAAGCCAGGCCATCCACCACATCAATGTCATTTGGCCATGAAAAACATTTCTGTTTGCAACAGTAGTTGAGTTGACTTTCCATGTTGCTGCGGTGAAGGTGCGCAATGAAATAATGCTGTAGTCAGTGAGAGTGCACCTTAAATAAACTCAGTGGAGGGGGAAAGGTCAAGGTCATTCAAACAGAGTTTTAAAAAAGATGACTAGTCGTCCTCCTCGTCCGTCGTACTTGGAGAGCTGTCAGACGAAGAGCCCCGTGCAGGTGCTCTCCAGATGAAATGTATATCTATTTGAAAGCGCAGGCCGGGATCTTGTACCATCAACTCCTTCAATCTATTACATACAAATTCCACTTTGTACACATTGTTAATAATCAACACCCAAGGCTTTGGCTGAACATAACGTGTAGTTGAGTCAGCCTCGCAGACAGTTACATCTTCCGGTGATATTGGAGTGTATAAATGTGTAAAATCTCGTTGCTGAGGCTGGCTTGAAGTTGAAGGTTCTGTGCCGACCCTGGTTGCATCAAAATTCAAATCCATTCTACATTCAAGAGGTCCAGGGTTCCCGTTGAATACATTGAGTAATTTTTGATACAAGACTTCCACTTCTGTCGCATCCTGTAAATGAACAGTCCACCGCAAGGGAAATGCTTCGTCCGTAGTGGAGTCAACTTGAGAAAGAGTTCCTTCCGCCATGGCAGCTAAGCAAGGAATGAGGTGAGCTGCAGTCAGTTGTAACATTATTGAAAAGTAGAGGGGGAAATTTCAAGGTCATTTAAAATTGGGTTTTAAAAAAGGAAGGAGTGGAGGGGAAAGTTCAAGGTCGTTCCAACATCAGTAGTGGAGTCAGCTTGGCTGATGGTGTTGTCCGCCATGGTTGCTTGTCGAACAAGGAATGACGGGTGATGTGATACTCATGCAGGAACATGGTGAAGTGGTGGGGGAAGTTTCAAGGTCATCCAAACGGAGTTTTAAAAAAAAGGAAAACCTACAAAGTAACATTGAAACTTTCCAACTGATGGTGGCGGGCGTTTTCTTCTGCAACCTTGCCGACACATGTGACTATACCATATAGTATGAAAAGTACAACCATAATAAGGCCGAACAATAAAAGATAGCCGTTGACTATCATGATATTTTCTGAGTGGATCTGCTTTCTTCTTATCTCCCTCTCTTGCATCCTCTTCTCTAACTCGTGGATGAAGTCGCAGCATGCGTGAGGACATCTTTCATCTGTTGGTAGGTTTGCCATTGTTGATGTTGTCGGTTTGGCTGTTGAAGATGGAATGAGGTTTTTAATCGTGATGTGCCATGTACACCAATAGTGAAGTGGTGGGGGTAGCAAAGCAGTGGAGGGGGAAGTTTCAAGGTCATTCAAATTGTGTTTTAAAAAAACCTATCTTGTTACTGAGCTAATATGTCAGTAACAAGATAGGTGTTTTTGCTCTTTTACTTCTTTAATATAATGAAAAAATAAACATATTCTACAATGGTTAGAACAAGAAATACAACTGCTAGTCAGCTGAAGTAATCCAAGTTGTCCGGCTCGGTCTTCATGGACGTCGGTGAGGAAGCTGTCGATGAGTGTCCAGGCTCTTCCTTTGGCTGCCGGGTGTTCCGTATATTGCAAGCGTAGACTTGCACATTTATACAGTAGCCTCTTGCCACCATTAGCTGCAACTCCTTGTACAAATCGTTCAGCTCCTGTTGTGTCTTGATAGTCACCTCCTCATAGCTGGCACAGCTTACGTTGAGAGACATCCTGATGTTGCTAGGTTGGCTGCTGGAGTAGAAATGAAGCCAAGGCACAGCGCTTGGAGGTATATGAAAAAGTGGTGGGGGTGTTTGCATTCAAACAGGTTTGACTTGTAGCGTGGTAGGGGTAACTGTGAAATGCAAAGGTCAAAGGTCAAGGTCACCCGCGAAGTTAAAAAAAAAAAAATGCAACATATCAATATGTGACAAACTTCACATATTGATATGTTGCATTTTTTTGTCTTTTGTATTTTTTTGTTTTTTTATGGTTTATTTATTTATAAAACGTTACAATAACATATTTACAACAGTAAAACTTAAATCTAACACTGCTGCTTGTCGGCGATGTGGATGGTCAACTCGGTGGAATTGCTACCCGTGCAACCGTGGGAAACCAGGTAGAGACAGCCGGGTTGGATGGAGCGCAGATCCTCGTTCTGGAGGAGATGGACGAACCGTTTCGGCAGGTAGACTTGGAACTTGGGCTCATCCCCCGGAGTGAACGGTGCCTCGCTAAGACTGCAGCAGATGGCCTCTCCAATTGTAGTCTCCATCTTCTTCATGGCGTGGATAATGTAGTGCTTCTCGTCTTTAAGTTCGGAACACTTCTTGACGGGTAGTATGGTAGATTTGGAGTGAGCATTGAACTGCTCAACCAAAGTTTGCAGGAACTGGTGAGATGCCATGGTCGAGATATAGATCGTCTTCTTCGTATTCTTGCTGGGAGATGTTGTCGTCTCGGAATCTCGAGTAATACTCATGCCAGGTCCCGGTCTGCTCCTCACTTATATAACCCCCGTTACCCCCACCACTCCCCATTTCCCCACTTTGAAGGTAAGATGCGAGTTTATAGGCGTTTTTTAAAGCGCAATGTCTATCTTTTTCATGTTCTGGACTTTTAGTACAAATACAAACATTTTCCATCGTATACTTGTAATTTTTATCCAATTCCACATCATTAACCGGAACATGAGTAAATCCTTCGATCCATCTTTTCTTTTCCAGCCCCTTTGTGTAAATATTGGTAAACTTGTCTGAAAAGTGATGCATAATGTGATACAAGTCCGTGTAACTTGTAAAACCATCATACCAATCGATATGATGGAAGTGTTTTGAAATCCATCTGTTGGTAGTAGCGGCTTTACTGGTTAAAGATGAATAAGAACATGGTGGTTTAAATAAAAACGAATAAGGAACACTTGTATTGATGTCGAAAAACACAAGTTCTTTTATGATAAATCTATCATCATTACCCCGAAACGCTTGGAACTCAATTATACCAGGTTTGGACTTTACTTGTTCTTCTTCCTTGTCCATTGCGAAGATCACTCGTCTGCTCATGACGAAGTCCAAAGGTCAACTGATTTCCACACCACGGTAGGTACGACTTTTATACCCGGCCGTACAGTTGTTGGCGCGTTGGTGTATATTTAACGTGGGCACCGTCCCCGGTAGGCCTAACCCCACAAAGTGTTTGATATTGTTTTAAAAATTAACCATTGCTGTGTAGTTAATTGTCATTTAGGTTTCCATCTTTACATTTTCCTTGTTTTCATTTTCATCACTAACACTTGATTCTTCTCCTCCTTCTTCTTCCTCTTTTTCATGTTTTACTGATTTCTTATGTAGTTGAGCGTACTTTTCCAATTGTCTCCACATTTGTACTTCATGAGGAACCCTATTGAATATAGAAGTATCTACAGGTCCGTACAATATAGGTGCGTCCGGTTGTTTGTCCAAAGTGTCTTCCAGATAATCTTTAATAATTGAACTTGAAAACACCAGTTGTCTCAAGTATCTCGTTATTGGTTCAGTTGCACAAGTTAGAATAAAAAACTCTTCTCGATTAAGTTGAATCTTGTTATCATGTCTTGTTGTGTCTCTAAACCGCAACTGATGATCACCACGATGTTTAACAATATCGATTTCCACATTTGAATCCAAAAGGCCTACTCTTGTCTTTCTTCCAAACATGTTACTACTTAAATAGCATTCTAGCAGATGCAAGTGTTTCATAAACGATTCCCAAGCAGTGTCCGTAAACAAAATCATTTTGGGTCCATGAGTTAAAATTACAGTAGGGGAATAATCTGTAGATTTCATAACACCGATTAAAACACTTTTGTCCAAACTGGAAGAGATTGGGTAAAATATTCGCAAGAATACCTCACTTAATATGTTAGGAGAAATATTATCTTCAATATCCCTTTTCCTCTTGTGTGCATTCTTTCTTCTTTTACCTTTTTCCTCAACATTATTACTGGCGTGGAGTTGTCCGCAAGCGTTGTGTTCATCTCCCTCCGGTTGACCTTGAAGATCTAAAAAGTCGGATATCTCCTTTTCAATATCTACTACATTTTCTTGTGTACCACTAGGAGAAGTCATATTGAATAAGATGCTACCCATACAACAACAGGCAACAAACTGATAAGGAGCGAGCTGAACGCTCTGCTTTTATACTCGCGGAATGCATTGGAATGTAGGAAAACCGGTCTTTTACAATACATTTTTAACAATTCCAGTTAAAGGTGTGTATGTTACGATTTTATCATGTAGAATTAAACAGTATGCAGTTGTATTAGCCGATATAGGCGCGTTGAATTCCATTTCTATTTTTATATCTACACTTGATGATTTTACCGATTCATTTTGTTTAGAACAATCGATTACAACTATAGGGTAACCATCTAAGTATTTTTCTGGTGATAGTAAAGGTGCATTCGTTTTACCATAATATGAACTTTGGAATCTTGCATACATATCGTACAATATGCTGTACTTTTTATTAGCGAATGACACATTTAAATTATCGTATGGAAAAAATTGTGAATTTAAATAAACTTTAATATTTTTCAAGTTGCAATGATCAAATTGGCCTGCATGTTTGGTGATGGTGTCTCTTCTGCCTGTTTGTAAACCAAATATAATATACCTGGCTCGTTCCACATAATTAGATGTTTTAACTGTCCAAGTGTGTCGATCCGTAGTTGGCAAGCTGGGATGTTCATGAAATTCCCAACTTCTAAAAGGAATTACAATATCACGATCAGCCTTTAACTTTCTTAATAGTAGCATTCTATGCTCGTCAGCTAATTTTACATGTGGAACTCTCCATACAATTTTGTCTAATGTTAATTTCCATTCTAAAGTTGCATCTGTTGTACCGTCTGGAGCTTTAATAATATCTTTATCGTTTGAAGATCTCAACAAAACTAATTCTTGTTTAACGTTTAATATTATTTTCCTATAATCTTCAGCAAAACCAAGCAACAAACGTAACGGAATATGAAAATCAAAATTTCCATTTGTATCTGGAGTGATTGTGTCTTTTGCAGGTAAAACCCATCCTGCAGGTTGTATTAAATTGGTTTCATTAGGTGATATAGATGTTAATCCCTTTAAAGTTGTTGCAATACCTACTTTTTTAGTAGAATCAACTGTTACACCTGATATTTCATATCTAATTTCATCAAACAGGAAAGCCATGGGATTATTTATAAATGGAACTGTTGTACCAGTAGTAGTACCGTCCTTTTTAGTAACTTTTCCTTCAATATACAAGTAACTTTCACATGGTAGTGTGTAAATGTCTTGATTTTGTATGGGAATACGAATTTCATCGTTATTGTTTAATTTTGATGAAGTGTAAGGGTTGTGGGTGTGATATTCTTTTTCCCATAGGGTTTCGTCGAATGTTGGACCCTGAGCTATATCCAGTATATCCATTATCGGTTACTTTTAATCCAATTCTCTCTAAGAAACGAATGTTCTCGCGTGTTAACTCCTCCACAGCTGAAGAGCTACTAATGCGGATTCCCGTAGGTTGTTCGCTTTTAAATGTTAAACCCATGATTTTGTATTAAAGTGTTGATTTTAAATGTAATCTAACCGTAATAGGCTCTTCTCGGAAATCTATCAAGTTACCGTCTTGATCCAATACGTTCAACACGATGTCTGAAATGAAAGTGGTGTTCAAAGGTAGATATACCAGGTTTTGCGGCTTTTCAACAATTTTAAATCCAGGTGGTACACTGGGGTAAAAAGTATGTATTATATGAGTATTTGCTCCATCTCTGTAAGCTCCTTGTATAATGTTACAAGTTATGTCTATACTATTGACTTTTAATATTGTTACAGTTTGTTTACCGGAATGTGTTTTATTTGGTTCTAAAATTGCTCCATCTTTGGGAAATCCTAATAAATCACCAATTGAGTTTGGCTTAGTGAAATCTATATAATATTTTGAAGTAAGCTCAGCTTTCATTGTATTATTATTACCTTTTAGCGATATATTGTCTTTTCCCATTTTATTTTGCAAAAATTCATTAATATGATCAATTTCATAAGAACCTGTGGGTAAACTGCACTCTTCTAAGTCTGTTAACTTACCACTGGCATCTTTTCCTTTATAATAATGCAATAAGTTATTTTTACCTTCCGTAACATTGGGAATAGAGTTGTAAGTTGTAAAATCCAACAGTGCTGCCTCCCAAAATCTTCCTTTTTGCAAGCGTAACGCTGGAAAAAGGATACTTCGTAAAGTGGACGATTTTCCTGTTAATGATACTTTATAGGAAGACATCTCAATAGTGACTGATACTTTTAGCTAGGAATTCCAAACATAAATGGCCGCATATTGAAGTATTATCAGGTTGTTCTCTTTTATAGTTGTAATATATGTTTTTAGCAGATTTAAAGTAATGTTCAAGTTCTTTAGGTGGTGGCAAATTTCCAAAACTATCAAAATAATATACATTACTATTTAGTTTCTTATAACACACCCAATGGGTGCCGGACCCTTCAGTATTATCCAAATTTACGATTCCAGTCTCATTTTTCCATATTTTCTTTGGTAAACTGTCTTTCATAAATACTCCGCGGAAAAATGGTATTTTTAAACAGGAAATATATTTAAATAATTCAACATTAGTCAACGCTTTATGTGGTATAACCAATTGATTTCTTTTATTTAATATGCACGATACGGTCTTAGGTATAGACCAGCCCCGTTTTTTACCATTGACCATATTGTCGGTTTTTTATTATTTTTCCTCGGAGAACGTCTTTTTAGTCTAATATTACCACCATGTTTTCTCTTGGTTGATCCTTTTTTATTCTTACCCCTCCTTTTTCCACCTCCTACCGCTGTTTTAGCCTTCATACCTGCTGTTACCGCTAAAGCTGCTGCTTTTTCCGCAATACTAGCGTCACTAGACTTTACTCGTTGCCAAGCTATATTCGCTAGCTTTTTATCAGCGATTGACCTATTTTTTGAATCGGTAAACGTGGAATATGCGATATCGTGTTCTTTACAAGCCTGATCTAACTTATTTATGCCTGGATCACCTCTTTCCAGTCGTTTTTTCAATTTAGTTCCTGGTCAGCAATACTGATAACCTCCCGGTATGTGAAATTCGTATGGTAAAGCGTCTATTGCTCTGTTTACGATAGATCCTACTGGAATACGATTTAAAGCTTTACTTAACAGAGAAACCGCTGTGGACGTGATACCGCCTCCTTTCCGTATAGTGTCTCGATATGGACTGGTGTAATGAAACGCCATGATTGTCTTTTATATTTGAAAAGCGTAACCCATGTGTTACCTCTATGACAGGTTGCACATAAATGATGTAATATATGGTGTTATTTAGTTAAATATCAAAAGTACCCCAATCTGATGATCTAAACTTTTGTGTGTTATGATTAAAAAAATATTTATAAAGAATTTCTTGTTTAATCCATGTATTTCTCATTTTTTCGTCAATAGGTTTATGTTGTCCTGCTACAATATAATTATGCATATCAAATAATAAATTACCTATTACTTTAACAAGAAAATTAACAGTTACAGCGTTATTGGCATAATCAGGGTCTGCAACATTTGTTAATCGTTTGTTATCACAATTCCACCATTTTTTTCCAGTTGGCTCTAATTGTATTATCTGTTCATAAGTAACAGCATCACCAGGCTTTTCACCAATACCTAAATTTGTCAATAACTTTCCTTTACCATCCCAAACATAATTGTTTTCTTCAAGTAAAGTAAACTTTTTATTTCCTTGTACAAATACATCTCCTTGACGTGTTACTACTTGGTTTTGTTTCACAAAACCGGAGGTTTCTTGTTTTAAAGTTTCCTTCATTTGACCCACCGTTGCACCATCTGATGGTGCAAAACCATCTTTTACATTCGCTAAACAATTACCAAGACAGTCAATAACTCCTACATCACGTGTAATACAATGATCTTTGATGTATTTTAAATTTACAGCATCATTTTCATTTTTTGGATAACCTATATCGTTAATAACAAATTTATAAAAAGAAAACCCATCTTTTGTCTTTTCAGGTATTATAGAATGTAAATAGCGTCTATTTATGCTGTCTTTTTCATCTACAGGGTCTGCTACGTTGGATATACGCCGATTTTCAGCATTATACGTTTTTCCATTAAATTTTAACGTATTCTTTAATTCCGATGATAAATAACCTCTGTTTATTGCATCAGCGTTTTGATTTGGCTTACCAACGTTGGAAATTCTATGATTACCCGCGTTATATGTGTTTTTATCTAATTTCAGTGTTGGTACTATCTCTTTTTTTAATACTTTTAAATTTATTGCATCATTTTCATCTGTGGGATCATTAATGTTTTTTAACCGTTTATTACTAATATCATAATCTCCATCAGGTGTTTGTGGTAATCCAACACCTCTTTTTAAAGTATTAAAGTAATATAATCCATCTGATGAATACCGTCCGAACTTGTCAACACTCATGGTGCAACTGAATAACATTCTAGAGTGTAACCCATTTTTATAATATTAGTCCCGATTTCTAACCCATATCAGTTTTTATACAAATTCTTAGTCTTCATCAGTTACATTTGCATCATTCCCGGGACATTTAAAATATTTTAAATCTGCACTAATTAATGATCTGTCTGCTTCATTTCTAAATACATGATTTTTATGAATAAATTCCTCACCAGACAATTTTCTAAATCCGCTAAATGAATTTGGATCTGCAATTAATATATTTTGATAATCATTTACATCCATTAATTTAAATCTTTTGGTATTATAAATAAACTCTTGATTTGCACTATCATATTGTAATGTTTGTCCTACAGTTGCAGCATCCTTTGGATCTGTTCCTTGTGCCAAATTACCTATTTTCTTATTTTTCGCATTGAAAGTACTACCTTTTGGTTTGTCTAATATTAAAGATTGTTTTACTACAACACAATCGTAATCATCGATACCTGGAAATATGTCAATTATTCTTCTATTTGTACCCAACCAACTTCTATGATAATTGTTTGGATTAGTATGTAAAACTTGTGATAAAATCGGAACATCATGAGCATCTGTAGCTAATTGCGCATTTGATAATTTCATGTCTTTGCAATCCCAAACATTATTTTTTTGTTCAAGTAAAATAAACTTTTCATTTCCTTGTACAAACACATCACCCGACCGTGATACTACTTGATCCTGTTTTACAAATCCAGATGTTTCTTGCTTTAAAGTTTCCTTCATTTGACCCACTGTTACACCATCTGATGGTGCCGAACCATCTTTAACATTCGCTAAACAATTACCTAGACAATCAATAACTCCTACATCACGTGTAATACAATGATCTTTTATATATTTTAAATTTACAGCATCATTTTCATTTTTCGGATAACCTATATCGTTAATAACAAATTTATAAAAAGAAAAACCATCTTTTGTCTTTTCAGGTATTAATGAATGTAAATAGCGTCTATTTACGCTGTCTTTTGCATCTTTAGGGTCATCTACGTTGGATATACGTTTATTTTCAGCAGTATACGTTTTTCCATTGAATTTTAACGTATTTTTTAATTCTGATGATAAATAACCTTTGTTTATTGCATCAGCGTTTTGATTTGGCTTACCAACATTGACAATTCTATGATTACCTGCGTCATATGTGTTTTTCTGTAGTCTTAATGTTGGTGATATCTTTTCTTTTAATACTTTTAAATTTATTGCATCGTTTTCATCTGTGGGATCTTTTATGTTTTTTAACCTTTTATTAGTTATATCATAATCCCCATCAGGTGTTTGTGGTAAACCAACTCCTCTTTTTAAATTATTTGCGTAATATAACCCATCCGAGGAGTAACGTCCGAACTTGTCGACACTCATGGAGCAACTGAATAGTAATCTAGTGAGTAACGCATTTTTTATGAGATTACCCCACGGTTTCGGAGTTCATCCACTAAAGCCACCCATTCGTTTTCCAATCCAGTATGACCCGCTTCTTTAGCTTCATGTATTAGTTTCATTCTATCCACCAATTTATTGATATTATTGTAATAAATCACATTTGTGTTATATAGTTTCTTCATTAAACCTGTACCCGTAACAGACTTACTTCTTTTTCTTCTTTCCTGAGCACTTACATCTAAAGTGGATGCCATAAATCTTCGTTTTACAGGTTTTCTTTGTGTTAACGGCATTGTTTGTCTTCTAGTTGGTATTAACTTGGATACAAATTCTCTATATTTTAAAGACTTAGATCTAAATGGAAGTTGGTCAGGTAAATACATTCTCCTATATGCATTTGTCTGTTCCAAAATATTTTTATATGCTTCCATGTCTTTTTCTTTCACTAACGATACTGAAGGCTTATTTTCAAATAATAATTCAAATAATCCTTTTGTACCCTTATACCTTTGATCACCAATGACAATATTATCATGTTCGTCAACGTTTAACGGGCTATTACCTATCATTAAACCATCTTCTGTTAATCTCGCTCCATAACTATGGTAATTCTTATTAGGAATTGTTCCGAGTAACATTTTTACCATGTATTTCCTTCCTAAAGGTCCTTTGTTATGAATGTTTTCACCCAACAAGCTTATGTTTGACGGACCTTCCCTTGCTTCTTCTTCTTTTTCCTCTTCACTAGCAGTTGATACATCTTCATGTCCTCTTTTAGCTTTTACTTCATATAATTCTCTTATACCACTATAGTCTGGTGATTCTAGCTCTCTTTCAGGTTCTCCACCGGTAAAACCACTATATGTAGAGGATTCCAGGTCTTCATCACTAAAATCTTCTGATTTTACATTTTCTCTTTCAAACTTTGTAATAGGTGCAATTGCATCTCCTTCCAAAACGGGTTTAGCAAATTTTTTGTTTAATTGTTTCAAGGGTTCAGTAATAGGTTTAAAAGTAGATTCAAGAAATTTCTCCCTTTGGCTAATACCTAATTTTAATGCTCTGTTTTTATCTCGAATAGAATCACTAAGTGATTTTATTTCCTTTATTAACTTTTCTTGGTTAACCATGTTTGTAGCAAGACGTGTTGTACAACAATGAATGTTTTACATCATGATCAGTGTATTAGTATAAATTTATCAAATCCTATCCTGTATCGACCATTGTTTAGCGGTTGTTCCTTCATAATTGTTAAAAACCCATACTTTTCAGCCCAAGCCTTTCCACACAACTCTTTAAATCGTTCAAATGGCATATCCGCACTTACATGGTCATAATATATGTGTTTTAGGTTGGTTTCATCCTGTTTAAATACAATTAACATGTTTGCATTGTCTCTAATGAGCTGTTTCGGTATTTTGCTGTAAGTTTGACCAATATAAATGCTATCTATGTTGTTATGTCGACCCATGGCGAAGTAATTTCTTATTGTATTTTGATTTTCACAAGATACATCGTCAAATATGAATACTGAGAATGGTTTAGCCTCTTGCGGTTGCATGACACTCTCGCTCGCGTTGAATTTAAAATATTTAACTTCAGGCACATTATTGAGTATTTGTTCCAATAACTGATATTTTGGTTGTTGTAGTGACTTTGAAAATACATATAAATTATTAAAACGTAATCCTTTAGGATTTGTAATCAAATTGAATACTACATTTGTTTTTCCACAATTGGAAGGACCGGTAACCAGACAACGCACCGTGTTTGGTAACAAAACACCGTGTTTTCCAGTATTGAATTGAGAACCATCCACTGTGAGTTCATCTATATTATTAATAGTAAAATTGTCTTTTTGCGGTATCATCTCCATCCTTTGTAATGGTTCAACCCAAAATGATGCTCTATCATTATATTAGATCCTTTTTAGGTATCCAAGAATCTTCCGTCTTATTAAATCCTAACCATCGTACTTTAACCTTATCCTTTTTTCGTTGCAACACCTTTTCAACTAAATATACATCACCTACTGTTGATTTTAACATTTCATGTCCATAAAACCCTCCTTCCAGCAATTGTCCTTTATTATCTTTTAAAATGTAAGTTTCTGGTATTGTAGGTTGCACCTTAAATACAGTAAATACCTCATTTGTCCAGTTTGGAAGATATCTTTTACTGAATACACCTTTGTATTTGCTTATTCGCACTTTATCACCAACATTAAACCTTTTAGGCTTTAGTTTTTCAACTCTTGGTTTAGTATTCATTTTTATACGTTTTAATACAAGTTTTTCATTTTTATTAGTCACCTGGCCTGGTTTCATACCGATAGTTCTATGAAACTTGTTATTGTAATCGCTTATAAGTTTTGGTAACATATCAATCCATACGTGCGATCCTCTGTTAGAAAACATCTTATACATCGCACCTTTTAAAGTTCTGTTGAATCTTTCAATTATTGATGCTTTTACCTCTGAATTGGTTGAGTAATGGTTAATGTTGTGTTTTTTCATTAAATTTGCAAATTCCTTATTAAAATATTCTTTTCCATCATCAGTTTGTAAATGTTTTATAGTATGTTTGTCTCTTTGTATAGCTGTTTCCATTGCTTTTGTAACACTTTTGCCACTTTTATCTTTTAGTGGTAAAGCATCTGCCATTTTTGAAAAACAATTAATAATAGTCAATATGTATTTAAATCCTCTATTTTGTTTACTATAAGGAATCATTTCGATTAAATCCGCTTGATATAAATCATTTATTCCTTTTATCACTGTATTTCTTCGTGGAAACTTTCTTCTTGCAGGTTTATGAAGCTCGTTGACAATTTCTTGCTTCGAGTTCTTCATATTGCAGGTTTGAATGTTTCATGTATCACATGTATAATCACAATGAATGTTGTCTTAAATATTCACATCATTTATATAGGTCAAGGTCATCCAAACTTGTGTAAAAAAATGGGGAACACGGCGTTGGACTTGCCGTGTTCCCCATTTTTTTACGGAAGGAGAAAGGAATAAGGTCGAAGTTGTAGAAGGACGAAGAATAGGTTACTAGTTGATAGGGTTTAGAGAGTAGTGGCCGAAAGGAAGAGTATGAATCTTATCCGGCATAATATGCCTTTTATCATCTTGAGCTGATAGTGCTCTTTTAACTTCAGTGACACTGTAGACCTCATGTTTAAAGCTTCTGATAGTGTTGAACGTTGCAGACATTGTAGAATCTTCAAACAAGCAGGTCTTGTAATGGTCAAATGTCACACGTTTCTTCAAGTACGATGTTTTGACTCCTTTAGCTTTCTTCACTGTCGGTATGTCGTTTTCCATATACATCTTGAAGGAATATAATTTGGACATCAGCGCAACTATTTCCTCCAAAGGTATTCCATTTGCTTCATCTTTAAATTTTCCAATTACTTTTTTATTCTTTTCATTGTAATTCGGATGGTTCTTCGGATAGTCAGAGAAGTCAAAGTCGTCTTTGTATGGGAAACTCCTTAGATCTTCATACATGTCCAAAGTCTTTATCCAGTAGATAAACGCGTCGGTATCCATGTATGCAACTCCAATGTTGTCTCTTCCATAGTGTTTAACCATTTTGTTGTAATGGAAATCATACATCAGAGTTTTACTTATATCCAAAATCGACATTCCAATGTATAACGGACGATCCATCACTATTGTTGTTTTATTCATACTGACAGCAACTAGATTTTCGTTTATAATCATTGATGTTCCGAAATTTGGTTTTTGCACTAATTTTTCCAATTTCCTAGGATCACTTACTAATTTTACAATTTTGTGTTTTCTCTTGTTCTCCAAGGTCTTCCCAAAGATGGCGTTGTTCATTAATTTGTAGAAGTCCTTTTCAAATGCTGTTGTCGCTGCAGCTCTTCTTGTAGTGTTGGAATCGATATATGGTTTCAACCAACAAGACTGGGTGAATTCAATTGCTCTGTGAATTTTCACTATACGTAGGCCCAATTCAAGTGCTTGTTGAACTACCCAGTAGTGTGCCACATATCGACTCTTATTCTCCAAGGTCATCATCAGCTTGGGCCATCTTCCTGTCGGTGAAACTTCAGTCTTGGCTAGGAGAGGCAGGTCGTAATGATGGTCGTGAAGGTGTTCTGGATATTCAAAATCACAGTCCAAAATATAGCCTGTTTGGCCATCTTTTGGAATCCGTGATATGTCACCAATGGTGGTCGGGTCAATCCACTTGAAGTCTGCGTAGGGAAGTGGATTTGACATCGCCCAACCATAGAGGTTGTTCGCATCAAAATATCCAAGGTAGAGTGATGGTTGTTGCTCGTCGAAGTTGGGGATATACTTGTTGTTGGCCTTAACATGTCTTGTCACAGCTTGAGTCAAACCACCTCGTACACCTGATTCGATCATGAGGACCATATCGATGTCTGTGAGAAGCTCCAATCGGCAGTTAGTTGACTTGAGCATAGCTTGCCATGCTAATCCAGGGGATGTATACGAGTGTAAAGGATCCAATCCGTATGCTGAGAAACAGGTGTTCCGAAATTCTTCCATCACATCGCACAGCAGAGTTACATCCAATTTTATATAAAAATCAGAATATTCCCCTAAAGTTTGAATGTTTAGTTGGTTCCAAACATTACACGCATGATTGTAGTCTTCAACGGAGATTTCACTTTCATTTAATTTGCTATTGAAGGCTTCAATCGGTGGTAGACTGGTTTCTTCAAACTTTTCTGTGGAAGTTATATAATCATAGGGGAAAACTCCTTTTCGTAATACTAAGTCCAATTTATCTTCAGGTACAATTTTGCTGGTTTCTTTTAGATCTTCTCTTCTTAGGTTCTCAGACAATTTGCTCAAACTAGATGACATAAATCTATAAGAGTCTACGAAGCGAAGTTTAATTTTACCAACTGTTTTTGAAAAACTGATGTACTTCTCCAATGTTTCAGCTAATACTTCGATTTTTCCATCATCTCGTCCTAACTCTGGGATAATGAAGTGGGAGTCATAGCCGCTAAGATTGTGTAACACGACAGGGATAAAGTTTGGCAGTTTGTAATTTATATTGCATGAATTACAAGCAGCTCCTCTGTATAACCCTGTCAGGTGATCGTGATCTCTTACTTTTTGATTTTCTTCACTGAAGCTCTTCTTGCATAAATAACATCTTGTTGCCGAATTGCATTCTTCTTGTTGATTTTGGTTCAAAGGTTCCATAGGTACAACATTACCGTATAAGCGTTGCGCCTTTTCAGCAATGTCGTACAACTGGTCTACAAAATACTTAGCGGCTTCTTCACCACGGTAGAGTATTGGAGTGGATGTTAAGCCATAGTCTTGCAATTGTTCTTCAGGTAAAGTAGATTTCACCAATAAGCAAAAACTGTTAGGTTGATGCAATTGATATTTGGTTCTTCTAGTTACTTCACCATCCGGAAGTTCCTGTGGCACTAACGTGGATTCAAAGTCAGCGTAGATAACTAGTGGAATCCGGTATTGGTGAACTGTTTTATTGAACTGGACAAATGCTCTAGATGGTGGTGGCAGACTAATCTTCACTTCATAGTTGTCATTACAAAGACGTTGGTGTTCTGACAACCACTCTGATCCTCCACGTCTCAAGTCTTTATTTGTGAAACAAAAGCATCTCTTACACACTGTTACTCTAATTTTATTTTTAGTCACTTGTCGTCCAACCAAAGTTTCAAAGTTCTTGATGTAAACATAATGTGATATTTCACCTTTGGTCAATAGCAGTAAATCCGTATGATTTTGACGTTCAGTCATTGTAACTCGTAACGGGTATACGTTATTTGATTCGTCTAAACCAAACACATTAACTGAAACTCCTGGGTTTTTTCTTTCAAATTTAGCAACATCATTAAGACTAACAGGATACGACATACCTTGGAAGTTATAGCGGTGTTGAACAGCTTCGTATGCTATGCTAGGTCTACAGGCATTAGGTTGCACATATTTTGCTAACATTGCATACCGGAAACATTCATTATCCTCATTTTTCACATTGATACATGATCTTGTATCTCGGATCACCTTTGGTAGAGGGATAAAGCTGCTTCCTCTCATACCATATCCATGCTTGTGAACCCTCACATCCATACCTTCAATTGATGATAGTGTCCAGCCGGATCCTCTTCCTTCATGTTCTTGAAGTTTCACTAGCAGTTCAACCAAACATTCTTCTAAAATTTCGTTGATATCAGATGTGGTTGTAAGGATTCGGTTTTTAGCAATGAATGCTCTCGGTGAATTTTCACCATCGGTATTAGTAAACATAGCCTCCAACACCAATCCAAATTTAATAAAGTTCAATCTTGCCAATTCTTCCGTCAATGTTTTTACAACTAGTTTTTTAGCTTGAGTTATAAAATTTTCCAATTCTAATTGCACATTATTAATTTTGAAATGAATTACAACTGGTCCTGGCAAGGCTGTAGTGCGCAGTTGTCTTATATCTTCCATATCCTCTTCTTGGGTACGCAGTTGTCTTACATCTTCCACTTCTTCCGTATCTTCTTCTTCCATTTTCTCTTCTTGAATAAATCCTCCAGCTGTAGATGGTCCAGCTCCGGCAAATTGAATAACACTTGGTCTTCTTCTTTGCATTAACTGTAAATAGCTAGCCCAGTCCTTCTGCTTATGGGGTTTTTCCAAAAACCGATCAATCGCATCCAAGTCTTCTTCACTTACTACAATCTCTTCTTTTCTGTCCTCTTCACGATGCAATTCTCGGTGTAACTGTAGATAGCTATCACAGTCGTCCATCTGCTTCTGGCAGTTTTCCAATAACCGATCAAACGCATCCAAGTCTTCTTCACTTACAACAATCTCTTCTTTTCTGTTCTCTTCATGATGCAATTCTCGGTGTAAAACAAAGATATCTTCATCTTGGAAAAACTCACCACAAATATCGCAAAGAGCCATTTTTTTTACAGTTTGGCTTTGAGTGTGCACTCGGTGAATGTCCACGCAATAATGAGCAGCGCGCTCAACCGGGTCCCTTTATACCCGAGGTTGAAGGGTGGGGGAAGGTGACGTCATATACATCCAGTTTATCAATCATGTAGCAGATTTGGCTTTTAAACACCCATTTTCAATTTATTCTTCAACAGGTTTGATAAACCAATAATCTTTGGTCTAAATCCACTACTTTGTACAAATTTTTTGTTTGGGCACTTCTCGTCCGGAGCAAAAAACTTTTTGGTCAAGGTCAAAATTTTTCTCAAAAAAAAGTTCCGGGGGAAGGGGGGGGGGTGAGGGAGGGGGGGTGGGGGAGGGGGGGGGGCTCGCACTTTTTGTCGGGGGGGGGCTCGCACTTTTTGTCGGGGGGGGGGGGGGGCTCGCACTTTTTGTCGGGGGGGGGGGGGGCTCGCACTTTTTGTCGGGGGGGGGGGCTCGCACTTTTTGTCCGGGGGGGGGGTCAGGTAAGTTAAGTGGGTCAAGGTCACCCACAACACTTGTACTCTAAGTGTTGGCTATACCCCCACCACAACTGGGTCCCTAGGATGCACAACACCGCTTCGCCAGTATGTCTCCGGCTTCCATGCGGTGCGTCTCGCTGTTCTCTAGCTCTCTATATGTAAGTAATTTTACAAGTTCTGAATGTAGGTCACTACACTTTGACTCTGGGACGATATCGACTTGTAGTATTTCAGTGTTTTTGACTCAAGGTCATCACACTTTAACTCTAGCACATCGGTTATCGTACCAGAGGTGCTCAATAACCTAACTTGTAATGTTTAGGGTGGCGTTTGCACGCCACGTAGTATCACCATGAGTGTCCAGTCCGAGTTATAAGTTAAATTAATTTTACTGTAATCTTTTCCATTTCCACTTCGTTTTGCCAAAGTATAAGGTGTCGCTTAATAAAGTGGTATTTCTCTAAAGTTATAGGGGATTGCAGGGATACAATTAGTTTATTTAGGAGACTCTTCGTCTTGGAGTTTAACACGATTTCCACTTTGACTTTGCTTCCTCGGCTATCACAGCCTAAGCTGTACAGAAATGTTTCTTCTAGTGCCAACTCGGGCCAAGAGAACAGTGTGTTCACTGTAGGACAGCTCATGGTGAAGTGATGCGATACTCCAGCGTACCACCTCACCTTCCCCCACCACTGTGACCTTCCCCCACTCCTGCTGTTTCCCCCACCTCTTTTCCCTTGACTCATGCGCTACAAGCAGTCTCTCAGTATTGTGCGGACTTTTGTGAGGAGAAGCCATGTCGCGGGACACTTTAGGTAAGAAACTTAGCCGTGTTAAGGCTTTATTAGTTGCTCACTGTCCACCACTCAAAGTTAAGAGAGTTTCGACTTAAGCTAAGTGGCGCAAACTGTTGCGCGGACACCCTAAGTTTTATACAAAACAGACTAGTGTCAGTTTTACTGATGAGGATTTGTTTAAAATATTGGATGAAATGACTTTTCCTTGCAAAATTCAGTTAGTTAATCCCATTCCTGACAGTTTAGAGTCTTAGTCTCTTGAGCCAATATACCTAGAGTGCACAAGGCCGGACAGTCAGTCGCTCGGTGTCTGTCGTAGGGTGCACATCGCGGTTGCAGTAATGGTTAAAGTAAGGCTTTTGGGCCAGTTCAAGGTCACCCGAGCGGTGTCACATGATGGTTTAGGCAGAGTCACGTTGCAAACTTCAAGTTTCCTCAGCACTTTTGCTGTTTCTCATCGCAAATTCGCTCCAAGTTGTCAAGGTCATGGTAACTGTGACTGAAACTCGGAGCGTAGTGCGAGAAACAGCAAAAGTGCCAAAAAAATTTAGGTTTCAGCGTGACCTTGACCTTTGTGACATCGATGACGTCATCTTGGTGACGTAAGGGGTGATGACGTCATCAGCACGTCATTTCTGTGACGTCATGGGTGTGACGTCAAGGAAGTGACGTCATCGATGATGCAATCGATGACGTCATCGATGGGGTCATTGACCTCGATGACGTCATCGATGACGTCATCGCTCGGGTGACCTTGAACTGGCCCAAAAGCCCCCATTCCCCACTACTTTGGTTGCTCATTTTATCTTTTAAATACATACAAAAATACATTTTTAAATGCATTATGCAAGTATCTCATTTAATTAATATTATTTTGTTTCTACCAACAATAACCCATGTAGTACCAAATCTGTGCGAATAGAAAATTAAAAATAAAATTCCCATAAGTGAGTTTGTATGTATGTTGTGGCGGGGGGAGGTGGGAGAGTGAGCAGACATTTATTTTTAACCTCGTTGTAAGGGTGAATATTGTTCTCAAATTGTGATGTTGCATTATTTGCAGTCTACCGAAATTGTTTAAATTTTGTTCTTTTCGAAAATCAATGTTTGCTCTTTGGAGGATAAAGGTGTTCATTTAGAACTAAAGTTTTAATATAATTATACAAAATGAATAAATACCTGAGTACCCTTTTTAACATTTTTATTTCACTACGTATTTCGACACATAGGTCATGATGACAGTATTAAGGCTATGCCAAAAATCTAATACACAAATTGTAACATTACATCTGATAATTTGGAGTATTTTTCTCAAATTTTGATTGGTTGGTTTTTTATTTATAAATTAGGTTTCTCTCTTAGGCCTATATTCGTAATTTTCTCATATTCGATTTATTTTTTGTGTCTGCATTACATTTAGTATATCTCCTCGGTTGTTTTGGGAATTTAAATAAATATAAAATTCTTCTGTAGCGTTCATTTTTTCACTTTTTATTTTTTATTTCAAGTTAGTATATTTTAATATAGTATAATAACTTGAGCAAAATTATTTTTAAAGTAAATTTGTAAACTGTGTTTGATCATAGGTTTGAGGTTAAATAAGTCAGTTTTTCATTAAAAATTCAATCTGAGCTTATAATATGTTACAGTTTCAAAAGAAACAACAGATTGGTCACAATACCAGTTGTTACGAGAGTTGAACGCTCTACTTCCGGGCTCTCTTATCTTTCTGGCTTGGGCTCAGTTCCTTTTTAAGTGTTGTTCTCATATAAATGAATTTACGATGTCCCAGTAAAAAATTAGAATAATTTATTTAGAAAATATAAGTTTTAGGCTAATCGGTATGATGTCTAATTATCTAGTAATTTGAGTTTCAAATTTACTTAAAAGCGATATTTAAAAAAACCTTTCGTACCAAGTATGTATGTTTTGTGGCAAGAAGGTAGCAATCCTTTTTAAGGACGTTGCGTGGGACTTCCTTGAGCCATACCCACCAATCCCACACATTTCCAGTCTTTGTATACCCGGAATTGTCTGTCACATTACTACATTAAGCCCCTTGTTTTAGATAATCAATGTTGTAAGAAAACCAGGAAATTTCCTAGTCTTCTTCTTTTTGGCCATTGCTTTTTTTGGGTGGTTGCCACTTCGCTTATTAGAATTTTCAAAGGCGAGCTTAAAACGAAGTATTCCCTTAACCAAAGTAATGGTTGACTGATGCGACTGCACCCTGTGACATAAAATAACTGTAGAGGAAACAGTGAAGAGATTTTTCATAAGTTTTATGGTCACGTCCCGCCTCTCAAGTAGGAATACTTTCCCGTTCAAGCCCAAAGCCCATGCAATTGAAGTAGCGATGGACTACATATATGGTCCACGAGCGCAATGCGCATCAGCTGGTTAAATAGTGTTAGAAGTTGCATACTTCATTACAAAAAATTCACATCTATACTTATTTTATATGTGGTGTGGTTCCTTAGAAAATTAACTTCTACTACGGTTTTCAACCGATTTTAATGATTCATGTGATATTGAATACGTGGAGTGAAATTGTTTCTGAAGTAAATTTGGAAATAACCATCCAAACAGAAAGAAACCGTTGCAAGCCCTTTGTGATCGTATTTTTCCTATTTGGTTAAAAATGAATACAGATTGATTAACATTGATGATAAAAGTTATTGCTTTTCAAGTACAACAGCTGTTAAGAGTAAACACAAATCACAAGCGTAAACTGACTGCGTAGCTGAGTGTTGTAGTAGCAGTCGCCATTGAATTCACCGGTTGATGGTTGATGGCTCTTGATCTTGAGAAAACTTAGTAGCTTTTTAAAGATTCGATACTGGAAACGGTTGCCATTTGTCATTTGGATATTAATTAATGGTGATATAGTATATAACAACAGGTCAACAATAGACAGTAACAAGACCGGGGTTTGGACCGTTCTCCATCAAAATTAAATAAAAGCCACTGGCATAAAAAAAATAATAATTGAACACCAATGTGTTTTATCGTATACAGAACCAAAAACATCCTTATTGGGAAGTGAAAACATCGCCCTCGAAACACAGATAGCACCACCAAGATGAAATTTTTATGTAAGGATTATGATGATTGGTTGAATGAAAACAGATGATAGAATAATTTTTCAGACAATTGTTATTGTATTGATTTTTCCTAAACAAATATGCTCAATGAATACAAAAAAAATCAAGAATAACACATCTCATGGACAGAATGGTTAAGAAAACTTCGGTCGACGTAGTAGGGCCGTGAGAGTGCGCACGTGACAATAAGCTATTTGTTAGTTTGCATTCTGACTTCGTTGCAGCTGGTCATCAACAAAGAATATCTCTCGTCCACCACTATACACTCACAGATTATACATATAGTTTTCCATTACTGGACCTATTCTCACAATTAATATAAGAACACTTCCTCCCTCTTCGTTAGTGCTCATTTTGAACCCCGAGTAAATAAATTTGAAAACATCAGGATACCGTGATGACGTAAATCAATTGTAGAGTATAATAGTTTATTTTTGTAAACCGATTAGTGAATAAAATATATCAATCCTATACTCTTATACGAGCAATGTTTGCTTGTTTGCTTGTTTGCTTGCTTGCACAATTATCTCAAAAACGGCTCCGACGATTTCCTTCAAATTTTGGAATATGGGGGTTTTGGCCACCAGAAATCGATTGGAGCTGGTCCCATAGCTGGGAAAAATCCGGTTTTCGCGCTAGAGCCCTTCAAAGATCCCATGTTATTCTTATGGAAATTTTTTAACTGAACAAAAATCAGCTGATAACTGTAGATAAAATAAACCAATGTGTTACATCTTTAACCTGTGGTTTTAGGAAAATCATACCAATGTGCAGCAAACCTTCCGCCTGGCGAGTGAGCGGAGCGAACGAGCTTTGTGTGAGAAACGAAAGTAATAATTTTACCGAGCTTAAGCTCGGTCCCCCTGGTACTTAAAATAACATTAGAAGTTTGATATCCCATACTACAATGTCCTAACCATAAAAGGATTTAATGACTCTCAATGATACTAAATAAGCTAGGTAACTTATGTTTAAAATGGTATTTTTAACAACGCAATTCTAAATGATAAATCTCTTACGCTTGCTATTGATGTTCTCTCTGCTTGACGCTTGCTCTCTCTCGCCCTAAGTTCACGTTGTGCTCGCGTTATCTCTATTTGGAGTGCTCAATTTCAGTTTACAGCGCTCCCATCGAAAAAATGTGTTTGTCGATTTTTAAAATGGGATGTGACCTTCTATATTTTTTTCTATTCATTGTTAAGAGGTAAAAATCACTTCCGGTGGCAATTAAGAGAAGTAATCCTAGCATCAGCGCTTTTTTTTACTCTGTTTTTCAAGGACAAAACTAAAAATTTTTAACATGCGATATCCTTACTTATTTGGTTCTGTACACATTGCCTTTCTTGTTTTAAATTAAGAATAATAAATCAAATTATTTTAGAAAATGCTGTCTACTTAAATTTTTTTCATTAGTTTTTTTTCTCAAAAATAAAAACACATAATAACTAATATATATATATATATATATAAAATAATAATTGCGACTGTAAAAAAGCGATGTTTTGATAAAATTATCTGTCAGCAAACCTCAAATTTATGTTCAGCAACCCCAAAAACATAAAAACCAAATGTTTTACAACCAATACGAAACTTTTCTTTAACCTTCGTAAAATTACTAGAGTAACCGAGCGAACTGCATTAAAGTAACATAATATGTAAGCGATGTGGATTTGATGTGGAGTCAAATTTTGAGACTTTCACAAATAGTTAAATGGTGGGAGTGGTCTCAAATTAAAATAAAGTCTTCTCAGAAATTCAAAAACGTTAAACTTCCTCCATAAAAATAAAAAGTGGGTTAGGAAAACGTCTGCTTTGTTTTCATTAGGAAATTCGTTTTGGTTTGATTTTAAAACGATATGGCGCTAATGATTGAAGGTTATCTATTGATTATAAATTTTATCGTTGCTCCATTAGAGAATTTTTGCAAATGTTGGAAATGATTACGGTAAACCCTAAATAGTACCCTATTTAATAAATTACGGATCATCTATTTGTACTGGTTGAAGTTGCGAAAACCCTTTAAAAAGAAGTCAATGGCCAACCATTGCATATTATTTATGCAGTTACCCTCACTGCATAACATTTTACACTTAGAACTTTAAATAGCTTTATTCTTTACCGTAAGATTTAACTGTAACGTTGCAAAACCTCTGTGGAAGTATCTTAACTGTCAGTATCTTAACTAAATTGCTTGATTTTGAGAAATTCAGTTAAGATACTGATACAATTTTTCATTTACTTTAAAAAAGAAATTTTATGTAACTGCAACAATTATTGTTATTAACATGTTTGGGTCCACTTCTTCATCTTTACAACCATAACTGTATTTCTTATAATTTTATGTCTAATTTGTATCATTAGGAATTCCCCAACCCAAAATTAATCCACGTATTAAATACTCTTTATCAAATTTTGCAACTTTAAATTATTAAATTAAACTGAAAAGAAGACAAAACTCAACACAACTTTGTGTTTTAATTGTCTGTGAGAGAAAAATTATATTATTTATTTATAATAATAATATAAATTAAAAGGAAAATACTAGGGTTTACGACCGCTAGTAACCAATGTAGGCAAGGTTGTATGGCGAAAGGGGAAAATTGTGTGTCAAAGGAAAATATAGAATCCAGTCGAGATGAGAAACCAAAGCCCTGTTTCATAAACCTCTTCCTCTCTTTTCCAAATCATTTTTACCAACTACAGCATGACATTCAGTGTACTATGTTAGCACTTTAATCAATTTATTCAATATTACTTAGCAATAAAAGCCTATTAACATTACTTTTTATTAGTTAAGTTATAGTTTGTAAGTTCGTCTTTAGTATTTTATGAATAATTTTTCGTGTGATGCGACACTACTAAATCCTTTTCAGTATTAGGATGTAGGCTACATGACAAAGTAATCATATTAGCAGATGATGGCAGTCTAGCATTTAACTTTAGTTTAGCTTGATTAAAGATGGTCGTTTCACATATAATAAACATTCAACTAATTCAGTGCTTTTAATTCATTCAAAATTTATTGTTACTTATTGTCAAAATTATTTATGGTAACACTCCTTACTGGTGGATTAAAGGTATTTACAATTTTATGATACACCACTCGTTTAAGCTTCTCTTGTATCAGTTTTTTAAGCATAATTTCAATGATAAGAGATGAGCGTATAGTGTTTTCAATAAGCTGTACGATGTGTATGAGATTATATGGTGGTTTCAGTGTGAATATTACAACGTCTATTGGTTGTAGATTCTTATATACGTCGCAGAAGACCTGTATAGGCTATTCAGTAAATTTCCAATTGGGCTATGATAATAATAATAATAATAATAATAATAATAATAATGATTTCAATTTCAATTTATTTATTTCCACGCATGCGCAATCATGTTTACAATGCAGTGCTGTGCAATTTGCCTTTCTAGCTATTAGCTATTTGAAAGGCATCTTAAAGTTAATACAATGATTCAAATTTCTTTACTTTACATACATAATATTTTTATATCTTAAAATCACTATCGTATAAGCAAATAAATAGTAGATTTTTTTATGGGAAAAACATTATACAACACATAAAACATTACAATTTCAATCTTTAACATGCAAACGCTCTCGAACTAAATTACAGTCAACTTATTATATCACACACCACGCAGAGTAAATATTGTACAGTAAATGAACATTTCAACTAACAGTGACAATAGTTTACTGTTCAAAATCAATGGCCAGCATTCTTACAGTTTTTTTACTCTATGTCCGTTTAGTTACAGCTGAGCCTTCCCCCTCCCTCAACTTTCACTTTCTGAATTCTCTGCCTAGCAAAGCAAATAAAACATAACCAAAAAGTTTGGTGCAACGTGCAAACATGTCGCTACAAAAGCAGTTTCTTAATTTACATAATAAAAACCTGTATAAATAAATTTATTCCCTCTATGTTTAAAGTAGATAGAAAAAGCCACTTTCAAAACCGGCCACGTGCCGCCGGAAGCCATGTTCCGGGGCAGGTGCCTTCCGGTCGAATATTAAATGAGGTTGGGGGAGGTGGGGTGAGGGTTTGAAGTAGATTTGCGCATAAATTAAAAGTTGGTTCAAAACTGAAATGCAACAATTGGTGGTTGAACTAAATTTGCGCATAAATTAACCGGGGTTGAATTAAAACTTCGCATAAAATATTGGTTAGTTCAAAACTGAAATTCAACAACTGGGGGGTTGAACTAAATTCGCGCATAAATTAAAAGTTGGTTCAAAACTGAAATTCAACGATTGGGAGCTGAACTAAATTTGCGCATAAATTAAAAGTAAGTTCAAAACCGAAATTCAACAACTGGGAGTTGAACTAAATTTGCGCATAAATTAACCGGGGTTGAAGTAAAACTTCGCATAAATTAAAAATTAGTTCAAAATTGTAATTCGACGGTGTTAATAAAAACTCTAATAGTTGAACGAAAATAAAAGTCAGTTCAAACATAGCGCAGTCATAACAAGAGAGAGAGAGAAGGTAGATAGAAGTGTTAAGTTCCGCGGATAGAACGAGAATGAAGAATGAAACATGACGCGTCGAAATATATGCGTGACTGTAGATGCCAGTTAATGGGGGCCTAGGGCTTCCGGCCTGTCGGATGGTGAATTAATCAATGGGGGGAGTGGAGATGGCGCTTGGTTGAACTAAAATTGCGCATAAATTATAAGTTGGTACAAAACTGAAATTCAACTTGATAATGTGGGGTACGGAAAGTATGTCAAGGTCATCCCGAGTAAGTTTTAAAAAAGCCTATCCCGCTACCACAGGAAATAGTTCTGAGAGTTGAACTACCCGGTGATAGCGGGATAGGTAGAAGACTCTTTTGAACTTTATTCGTAAAAACAAATAAAATCAATGTGCAAAAACAAATACAATCAATGTGCAATACAGGTTGAATTTTTGTGATGAAATACGGAGTTGTAAAAGTAAACGCCGACGACGAGGATAAGGTAAAGGCAGAGTCCCCAGATGACGTATTTGACAAGTTTGAAGAAACGTAATATCTCGAGTTGGTTTTCCCGTTCCAATCGTTTAATTTCCAATTTCAATTTATCCTCTTCCATTCTAGTTACAAAGGGAACTTCATCCATCATATCCATCATGATTGTGTTAGTGTTTGAAATTTTAAAAGAAGTTATGTTGATAGTACAAAAGTCGAAGACGGAATGAGGAGTGAAAGCGAGAAATGTTAGTTAAATAAAAAAGTGGTGGGGGGAAAGATTTTGCTCTTCATTATTACCGTCAGTAGTGTCAGATGGTGCAGGAGTTAGATTTAGTAAACTGTCTTCGTCCGAACTTTCAACCTTATCACAAATAGGACAATCGTATGTTATTTCCAAATTCATTTTGATAGTTGTAAAATTATCTACAAGTTCTTGTAAAATATTAAAAATAGCTTGTAACTCTTCTTTAGAGTTTATTTCAAAACTAGAATTCATCCGTGCCAATGGAGAGTTGTTCATCGTTGGAGAGTCGGCGAGTAAATGAGGAACGCCGCCAAGGGAGGGGGCTTATTTAACGGCGAGCTTATGATTAAATAAAAAGCTAAGTTCTTCTTCTTCGTCTTTTAATTCAAATATCTTAGCTGGAGTATTTGCCTCGTCCTCCTCACTCTGTGATGATGAAGATAATTCACCAGGACGTAAATATTGAACATCAATTCTGATCCATCTCATATAATATCTATCCATTATAGCAAGCAAGTTTTGAAACAATTCTTCCATTTCTTCCCTCTCAGTTATTATATGATGAAACCTGACGAAAGGTGTTCCCATGTTGTTAGTTAGAATGTTGGAAGTGAAATAATTCAAAGGTGGATTCAATAAGATACAAAACTTACACTAATGGTGGGGGAAAATCTAAAAGACCTATGGTGGGGGGGAAATCTAAAAAAAAAAACCAATGGTGGGGGGAAATCTCAAGGTCATCCAATTGAAGTTTTAAAAAAGAGTGTAAAACTGAAATTACACATTCGATGGTTCAACAGGATCTGAATACCAATCCGACCTGTATTTACATCTTTTTATCATATGTGTACAAAAATCATCTTGATGAGACATGGTGCGTTGACAATGAGCTAGATCGAGAGGATGAAATTTGAAACATCTTTGAGGACAGCATGTATGAAAATATCTTGATTTGTAAAATTTGAAAGTTCGCAATTCCGGTGGCGGTAGTTGTTTTGTTTTGCATTTGCAGTAACAAGATCCGAAAAATTCACACTTAGTGCAAGCTAACCCGTCCACCATCATTGGTCCTAAATCTGTACACTGTTGTTCACAACAGTAACGAGGTTCGTACTTGTAATTTTGTTTTTCCATGTTGACGCTGCTGAGTCCAGTGAAAGAATAAGAGTGTATAGTGTTGAATAGTCAGTTTTATGTACTACAAAAAGTGGTGGGGGTAATTTCAAGGTCATCCAAACGAAGTTTTAAAAAATTATACCTTACTAATGTAAGGAAAATTGATACTTAAGAAGTTTGTTTCTGTTTGTTTTCTTCAGACTTTTTCTCTCTCTCCTGTTTGTTTTCTTCAGACTTTTTCTCTCTCTCCGCTTTAGCCATAGCGATAAGTTCTTCAGTCGATAGTGGATGTACTTCAGGAAATTTTAAAATTAATTTAGCTTGATATCCTTCTCGGGTTAATATTTCTAAATCTTCAGTCATTTGTTCAACGGTGTTGTAATCTTTTCCATAGATCTTTCCATCAAGTTCAATCATCATTCTGTATAACATCTTTAAAAATAGGTGTTGACGCAGCGAGAGTTGGGAAGCGAATAATTAGTTATCCAAGTATCACA
The DNA here is from genome assembly GCA_030545055.2 of Neoaliturus tenellus. Taxonomy (NCBI): domain Eukaryota; kingdom Metazoa; phylum Arthropoda; class Insecta; order Hemiptera; family Cicadellidae; genus Neoaliturus; species Neoaliturus tenellus. Next base: position 73,801,036 of record CM061532.1, on the reverse strand, counting down.
CCCTTTTTATCAACTTGACATTGATCACGTGATTCCTTAGTTTTATTTGTTAAAAGTTATTTAACATTGGTAGTACTTGTGGAACTTGATGTTATGTTGACCAGTCGGCGATGAAGATGTTGTAGGTTGTGTAGAAAGAAATACTTCATCATCGCAGTATTTTGTTTTAGTAAACATCCTTACATTAGTAGCACTAACATCAACAGTTAAGTGATAACCACCGGTAAGTAAAACTCGCATTTCGTTGGTTAAATCTTCAAGTTGTTCAAAACTCGTAATGGTGTTGGTATCGTAAGATGCACACTTGACCTTTAGGGACATGTTGAAGTTTTGTATTTAGTTATAAAGAGCGAGATGTGTACGGTACGAAAGCTAGTCGTAGACTAATGAATTTCACAAGTTGATTTTCACTTTTATTATCACACAAAATTGGGTCAAGGTCATCCCGTGGAATTTTAAAAAAAAGCAACATGTTGCTATGTACAAAGACATAACAATATGTTGCTTCTTTTATTTTTCTTTTTTGTTTTATATCATCTTTATTGAGAAACCATTACAAACACATATATTTACAATGTTATGTACAAACTAGTTAGTAGTAGGTGTTACATGAATAGTTAGTTCAGTTGAGTTGTTTCCACTCGGTCCGTGTGAAACTAAATAGAGTGCGCCAGGTTGAATAACTCGAAGATCTTCATTTTGTAGAAGTTGTACAAACCGTTTCGGTAGGAAGATTTGAAACTTCGGTTCGTCACCAACTGTATACGGCGCCTCGCTCAATGTGCAATTAATAGCATCACCAATTGAAGTGTCCATCTTCTTGATTGTATGTATGATGTAATGTTTTTCTTCTTTTAGTTCAGAACATTTCTTCGTCGGTAAGATTGTTGATTTAGAATGAGCGTTGAATTGATCAACCAAATTTTGAAGAAAGTTCTGCGATGCCATCTTGATGTTATTGTTAATCTTCTTGTTAATCTTCTTGTTAATAATAATGTCCGTCGGAGATGTTGTCTCTTCGGAGGTTCGAGTAATACTCATGCTGCGTCATGGTAGCGCTCTCACTTTTATTACCGACATTACCCCCACCATTCTGTTGAAGGAAATTATTTAAGCGGTAGGCATTCTTCAAAGCGCACTGTGACCTTCGATGTTTAAAACTCTTTGATGAAATACAAAGTTCATTGAAGTAGCATTGGAAATCTCTATCTATTATTGCATTTATCACTTCGTTGCTTGTAAATGATTGTATCCAATTAGCTTTTTCCAATCCTCTTGTGTAGATAGTTTTGAACTCTTTGCAGTAATGATTCATAATGTGCGGCATCATGTTATAATTAATAAAACCTTCATCCCATCTTAAGTTGTGAAAATGTTTGTACAACCATTTGTTTGTAACTTTCGCTTTAGTTGTTAGTCTATTGAATGGTAATGGAGGTTTGAATAAGTAATGATAAACTACAGATGTGTTCATATCCAAAATTACTAATTCTTTTATAATAAAATTTCCATCATTTCCTCGAAAAGCTTGAAATTCAATTATACCTTTTTTAACTTCCATTATATGTGGCGCATTAGAAAACGAAACCCGTTTGTTCATGATGAAGTCTCGTCAGCAACTGACTTGTATTACAAACACGATTGTTCTTCTTTAACTTCTTGCGCTTCTTCGTCGATATTAAAGTTGGTGTGATAGTTGTTCAATTGTCTCCACATATCCACTTCTTGAGGTATTCGATTAAAAATTGAAGTATCCACGGGACCGTATAAAATTGGAACAAAAGGTTGTCTGTCCAATGTATCGATTAGATAGTCTTTGATTATTGCACTTGAAAATATTAGTTGTTTCAAATATCTGGTGACGGGACCGGTAGTACAACTTAAAGTGTAAAATTCTTCTTTAGTCAAATGTAATTTTACATCATGTCTAGTTAAATCTCTGAAGCGAACCATTTGTCCTCCACGATGTTTCACTATATCAACTTCAATATTTGATTCCAATAAACTTAATCTTGTTCTTCTTCCAAATGTGTTGTTACTCAAATAGCATTCCAAAAGATGTAAATGTTTCATAAATGATTCCCAAGAAGTTTCAGTGAATGTAACCATTTTATTTCCATGATTTAAAATAACAATCGGTGAATAATCCAATGATTTTAAAATTCCAACTGAAATACTTTTCGTCATGCATGAAGAAATGGGGTAGAAAATCCGAAGAAATACTTCTGTTAAAATATTAGTTGTAATGTTAACTTCAACCTTTTTTCTTTTTACTTCTTTTTCAGCTTCTCCTTCTTCTTTTTCTTCTTCTCTCTTCTTATGTTTGTTAAACTTGAGGAACTCGTCCATTTCTCGTTCAACTTGTTTTTCTATATCTGAACTATTCTCATCCATTAGAGGTGTATTTTCTTCTCCGTTAGTAGAACTCATCTTGCGAACGATGTTTCCCATACGACGGTCGAAGATATAATGAATTTTCCACTCATAATTTTCTCGCTTTTATGTTTTTCGTCGAATCCTTGAAATTTATACACTCACATAAATGTTTGTTTTTAACTTGTCTTTCACAAACGAAATTCTAACCTCAAAAATTGAGACAGATAATTCTAACCTCAAAAATCTGCAGTCGTTGTACTAATTCTTTTTAAAGTACATTCTTCACGATTCCGGTCAGCGGTGTGTAAGTAACTATTTTATCATGTAGAATAAGACAGTATGCTGAAGTTCCATCCGCTACTGGTTCTTCAAATTCCATTTCAATTTTTATATCCACACTTGATGATTTTACCGATTCATTTTGCTTTGAACAATCGATTACAATTATCGGAGCCTTGGAATAATATTGGTCAGGTGATAATAGTGGTGTATTAGTCTTTCCATAATATGACGATTGAAATCTTGCATACATATCGTATAAAATGGAAAAACGTTTTTTGCTGAACATGACATTCAAATTGTCATACGGAAAGAATTGAGAGTTTAGGAAAACTTTACAATTCTTTATTTTACAGTTATCAAATTGACCGGCATTTGCAGTGATAACATCTTTTCGCTTAGTTTGAAAACCGAGTATTATGTACCTTGCTCGTTCCAAGTAAGTTGATGTCTTGACGGTCCATGTTTGTCGTTCGGTCTGAGGTAGTGTAGGATATTCATGGAATTCCCAACTTCGGAATGGCATCACGATATCACGGTCAGATTTTAACTTTCTCAATAATACGATTCTATGTTCATCAGCCAATCTTACATGAGGTACTCTCCAAACAACTTTATCTAATTGTAGTTGCCATTCCAGTTTATCTTCAGTAGTTGCAGGGTCTGCAAGTATCAAGTCCTTGTTAGTTGAAGATCTGAGTAATACCAATTCTTGTTTGACATTTATTATTACTCGTTTGTAATCTTCAGCGAATCCCAAAAGCAATCGTAAAGGTACATGAAAATCAAAGTGACCGTTGGAATTCGGTGTTATAGTGTCTTTATCAGGAGCAACCCATCCGGCGGTGACTATTGAATTCTTCTCATGCGGTGTTAATGATGTTAATCCTTTCAATGTCGTTGTTATACCAACCTTTTTTGTCGAATCAACTGTCACCCCTGATATCTCATATCTTATTTCATCAAAAAGATATGCCATCGGGTTATTTATAAAAGGAACTGTTGAAGCAGTTTTTCCATCCAATTTTAATACCCGTCCTTCAATGTATAAATAACTTTCACACGGTAATGTGTAAATATCTTGTTGTTGAATGGGAATCCTTATTTCATCGTTATTGTTTAATTTTGATGAAGTGTAAGGGTTGTGCGTGTGATATTCCTTCTCCCATAGTGTTTCGTCGAATGTCGGTCCTTGAGATATATCCAGGATATCCATCGTTGTTAAGTTTCAATCCAATCTTCTGTAGAAAACGAATGTTGTCCGATGTTAACTCTTCCAATGTCGAGGAGCTACTGAGCTCCCGACTCTTCCGTTGCGGTTTAAATGATAATCCCATGTCGACTTTTATGTTGCCGCTCTGATGTGTATCCGTATAGTTATCGTTTCTCCTCTAAAGTCAACACTAACACCGTCTTGATCCAATATGTTCAGTACGATGTCTGAAATGAAACTAGTGTTTAACGGTAGGTATATCAAGTTTTGTGGCTTCTCAACAATTTTAAAACCGGGAGCCACTGTTGGATAAAATGTATGTAAAATATGCTGATTCACTCCTTCTCTATACGATCCGTGTATAATATTACACGTTACATCGATACTATTGACTTTCAATATTGTAACAGTTGTATTACCCGAATGAGTAGTTCCAGGAGTTAAGATTTTCTTTTTTGTATCTGTAAATCCAAGTAAACTGCCAATGGAGTTTTCCAAGCTGACATCGATATAATATTTCGAAGTTATTTCTGCTTTTAAAGTATTATTGTTTCCTTTAACGGTGATATTTTCTTCTCCGAGTTGTTTCTGTAGTAATTGGTTTATATCATCGATTTCATAAGCTCCAGTAGGAAATGTAATTATTTTCAATTCTGAGTATTTTCCTGAAGCATCCATAGTTTCATAATAATGTAGTAAATTGTTTTTACCTTCCGTAACATTGGGAATTGAGTTGTAGGTAGTCAAATCAAGTAATGCCGCTTCCCATAATCTTTCCTTGGATAGACGCAATGCTGGGAACAGCGTACTTTTCAATGTGGATGAATTTCCACTCAGTGACACTGTATACGATGACATCTTAAAGGTGACTGACACTCTTCGCTAGAAACTCCAAACATAAATGCCCACAGATTTCAGTGTTGTTAGGTTGTTCTCTTTTGTAATTGTAAAAAATGTTTTTGGAGTTTCGAAAATAATGTTGCAGTTCTTTCGGCGGTGGTAGATTGCCAAAACTATCAAAGTAGTAAACGGTTTGTCCGAGCTTTTTATAGCATACCCAATGAGTGCCTGGACCATAGGTGGATTCCAAATTTACTATTCCAGTTTCATTTTCCCATATTTTAGTTGGTAATGCATCTTTCATAAAAACTCCTCCAAAAAATGGTATTTTCAAACATTTTACATAATCATTTAACTGATGATTTGTTAAGGCTTTATTTGGAATTATCAATTGATTCTTTTTATTTAGTACACACGGTATGGTCTTAGGTATAAACCTGCTCCGTTTTTTACCATTTGCCAAACAGAAGTCTTCTTTACATTTGTCTTACGAGTTCTACGACGTCCTTTTTTAATGTTTCCACCTCTTTTGGGAGCGCTTCTTCCTTTTGCAGGTCTTCCTCTGCGACGTCTTCCAGCACCTAACTTTGCTTTCGTCTTCATGGCTGTAGTTACTGCCCAAGCCGCTGCTTTTTCTGCAATACTTGCGTCACTTGATTTTACTCTTTGCCAAGCTTTTTCCGCTAGAATTTTATCCGCTATTGATCTATTTGTTGAATCTTTATACTTTGAATATGCTATATCGTGTTCTTTGCAAGCTTGATCTAATTTATTAATTCCAGGATCTCCTCTTGCTAAACGTTTTGCCAACTTAGTTCCAGGTCCACAATATTGATAACCTCCGGGCAGATGTAATTCGTATGGTAAAGCGTCTATCGTTCGATTCACAACAGCACCAATTGGAATCTGTCTGAGCAGGGATAATGCAGCTGATGTTAAACCACGTCCTCTCTTGCCGCTGTCTTGACGACGACTGAGCGATACGGTCTTCATTATGCTGTTTTATGTAACCAACGTCTTCACTCTATGAAATACTTTATGATAATGAATCCTTTTTTTGTGTATTCTATACTTAAATATTCATAAGTTTTACTAGTATCTATCAATGATTTCATCTTTAATCCATTGGTTTCTTTGAGAATCTTCGATTTTATTGTGTTTCATCGATGCATTAATCAAATGATTATGCATATCAATAACTACATTACCTACAAGATTCATTACATACTCTACATTAGTAGCATCTTTGTTACGTGTAGGATTATCAAGATTTGTGATACGTTTACCATTACATGTATACACAGATGGATCGTTATTAGAGGTTGCTATAACTTGATTAATAGTAGCAACATCATTCGGAGCTATTCCTGCTGATATGTTAGATATTCTTCTATTTTTTCCATCATATAAGTTATTTATTTTATCTAAAACTATAGTTTGTTTCACAACAACACAATCATTATCATCTTTACCAGATTTTACATGGGTTAATCGTCTACCTCCACATATAAAGTTAACACCAGTAGCTGATAGTTGTGGCACTTGTGTTAAAATAACAGCATCATGTTCTTCCGTGCCTAAACTTATATTTGACAATCTTTTATTTTTTCCATCCCACTTGTTATTTTGTAGTTGTAGTAAGGTAAACTTTTCACTTCCTTGCATAAACTCATCACCTTTCTTTGACACCACCTGATTTTGTTTAACAAAAGCGGATGTTCCTTTCTTCAAGCTTTCATTCATTTGTCTCACGGTAGCAGCATCCGATGGAGTTGAACCATCTTTCAGATTGGACAACACTTTTCCATGACAATCAATAACAGCACCATTATATAAAATACAATTATCTTTAATGTATTTAATATTAACACCATCACTTTCTTCTTTAGGATATCCAATATCGTTTATAGTATATTTATAGAAGGAAAATCCATCTTTTTTCTTTTCTGGTATTACAGAATGCAAATAACGCTTATTGATTGTATCTGTATCCTCGGTTGGATCTGCCACATTAGTTATTTTATAATTTAAAGCATTGTACTTTTTTCCACTTTTAGTCTTTTCCAACAGTAAAGCGTATTCCATCGCAGATAGAAAATAGCCTTTATTAACAACATCTCCATTGTTGACTGGTTTTGCAACATTAATAACCCTGTGAGATTTTGCATCATACAGTTGGTTGTTGTCGAGTTTTAAACTTGTAGATGTTTCCTCCTTTACTGTTTTTAAATTTGTTGCATCTCCATCTTCTTCTGGATCCTTAACAAACTTTAAACGTTTATTATTTATGTTATAGTCACCTTCGGGTGTTTGCGGTAATCCACTTCTTTTTCTGTTTTCTCCAACTTGCACTCCTAACGCGGAGTATCGTCCGAACTTGTCGACGCTCATGTTAGAACTGACACATTATACGCCTGCAACTCTTATATATCCGCTGACAATTATACGATTATGCCGCGATTCCTGAGTTCGTCAATCAGAGCTACCCATTCATTATTTAAACCTGTATGACCGGCTTCCATGGCTTCATGCAATAGTCTCATTCTATCAACCAATTTATTGATGTCGTTGTAGTAAATCACATTCGTATTGTATAGATTTTTCATCAATCCTTTGCCAGATGTTGAAGTATCTCCTTTACTCTTTTTACCATGTTGTTCAAGAAGTGATAAATCCATAAGTGATAAAGATTTTCTTTTCAGTGGTTGTCTCACCGCTGGTGCAGTACGTAATGTTGGCAATTTTCGTGGAGGAAACAACTTTTTTATGACAATGTTATATTTTCTTGCACGTGAACGATTAATCATTGCATCCTTTAAGTAGTTTCTTTTATGAGCGTTAGTATTTTGTAGAATTTCCTTAAAAACACTTAAATCTTTGGATGAATATCTTAGTGGTATGTTTTTAAAAATTAATTCATAAAGTCCTTTTGTTCCTTTATATTTATGCTCACCAATAATGATGTAATCGTCTTGTGTTATTTCAAGCTTTGAATCGCCGATCTTTAATTCATTTCCATCAATTCTTGCTCCGTATACGTGTGATCTACTCAAATTCGGGTTTGATTTCATGTCATGTAGCATTTTCATTATATATTTTCTTCCAAGAGGTCCATGTTGTAATATATCGCTACTCAATTGAGTTAAATTTGGAATAGATTGTTCAGCTTCAGGTATTGGCTGTTCTTCTTCCTTTTCAACAATTGGTTCTTCTTCTTCTTTTGTTTCTTCTTGCTCACTAGCACTTGTATATGAATCATCATCTTCTTCTTTTTTTAATGCTTGTACTTCTTGTTTAGAAACTGGTAGTAAAACATCTCCTTCATAACGAGGTTTACCAATAGTTTCTGATATCTGTTTTAAAGGTTCCGTAATAGGTTTAAATGTAGTCTCTAGAAATTCTTCTCTTTCACTTAAACCCATCCTCAATGCACGATTCTTCATCCTAATAGAATCACTGAGTGATTTTATTTCTTTTAATAGTTTTTCTTGATTCACCATGTTTACACTGTGAAGTTCAACGTGTAACTAGATGTAGCATCGGTAGTTCAACGCATAAATACAAATTTATCCAACCCTATACGATATCTACCATTTTTAATATCTTCTTCCTTCATAATAACGAGAAAGCCATATTTCTCATTCCATGCTTTGCCACACATTTCTTTAAATTTCTCAAATGGCATATCCGCATTTACATGATCATTGTATATATGCTTTAAATTTGTTTCATCTTGCTTGAAGATGATCAACATATTTGCATTGTCTCTTATGAGTTGTTTTGGAATCTTACTGTATGTTTGACCAATATAAATGCTATCGATATTATGATGTCTTCCCATAGCGAAGTAATTCCTTATAGTGTCGTGATTTTCACAAGACACATCGTCAAAAATAAAAATAGAAAATGGTTTTGCTTCATTTGGTTGCATAATTGTTTCACTGGCATTAAACTTGTAGAAATGCACTTCAGGTACACTTGCAAGTACTTTATCCAATAATTGATATTTTGGTTGTTGCAATGATTTTGAAAAAATGTATATATTGTTAAAGCGCAATCCTTTAGGATTAGTTATAAGGTTAAAAACAACATTTGTTTTTCCACAATTTGAAGGACCAGTTATTAAACATCTTATTGTATTTGGTAGTAATTCACCATGTTTACCATGATTTAACTTATCATTGTCAACTGTCAATTCATCAATATTATTGATATTAAATCGATCTTTTTGTTGTACAATCTCCATCTTGTGTCAAGGTTAAACACACAATGAGCTATTAAGTTACTATACCAGGTCTTTTGAAGGAATCCAAGAGTCTTCACTTTTATCGAATCCTAACCACCGGACTTTAACCATATCCTTTTTCCTTTGTAAAACCTTCTCAACAAGATATACATCACCGACTGTTGATTTCAACAATTCATGTCAGTAGAATCCACCTTGAAGTAATTCACCCTTGTTATCCTTTAATAAGTAGGTTTCAGGTATAGTTGGTTGCACTTTATAAACTGTAAATACTTCATTAGTCCAATTTGGTAGATATCTTTTACTAAATACACCTTTGTATTTGCTTATACGAACTTTATCGTTGACTTTAAACTTTTTTGGTTGCAACTATTCCAATTTAAGTGTTGTATTATTTCTGATGCGTTGTAATACAACCTTAGCATTAGCGCTGTTTACTTGGATAGGTTTCATTCCGATGGTACGATGATATTTGTTGTTATACTCTTTTATAAGTTGTGGTAATATGTCATACCACACGTATGATCCTCGTTTTGAAAATTGTTTGTACATCGCTCCTTTCAATGTTCTATTGAACCTTTCAATCATTGAAGCTTTAACTTCAGAATTTGTAGAATAATGATTTATTTGATATTTCTTCATCAAAGCTCCAAAGTCTTTATTAAAATATTCTTTTCCATCATCGGTCTGTAGATGTTTGATTTTGAATTTATTTCTTTGTATCGTTGTTTCCATAGCTTTTGTAACACTTTTACTAGTCTTATCCTTCAATGGTAAAGCGTCAGCTATTTTAGTAAAACAGTCTATAATTGTTAAAATATATTTGAAACCTTTGTTTAATTTACTGTGCGGTATCATTTCAATGAGATCAGCTTGGTAAAGATCATTCATTCCTTTAATGATTGTACTTCTTCTTGGAAATCTTCTTCTTGCTGGTTTATGTAGTTCATTTACAATCTTGTCCTTCACACTTTCCATCTTCAGGTGTTGCTTGCACATCGCTTGTAAAAATACTGATCCGTACAACAGTTCATTCTCTTTTATATAGTTTGAATATAGGTCAAGGCCATTTCATATTAGTGTAAAAAAGAGGGAACATGGCATTGAGCTTGCCATGTCCCCTCTTCTTTACGGAAAGGAAAAAAAGGAAGAAGGTAGAGGACGAAGAATAGGTTTACTGGTCGATAGGGTTCAGGGAGTAGTGGCCGAACGGTAAAGTATTAATTTTATCTTCTAAAATATGGCGCTTGTCATCTTTGTAGCTTAATGCCCACTTTGTTTGTTTGACACTAAAGAGTTGATGATTATAACTTCTAATAGTGTTGAACGTTGCAGTTGTTTCAACATTTTCAAACAAACATCTTTTATAATGTTCAAACTGTACGTTCTTCTTCAGGAAAGAGGTTTTTATTCCTTTGGCCTTTTTCGTGACTTGATGTTGATTCCTTTCGCTTATGTACAGTTGAAATGAATATAGTTTGGACATTAATGCTACAATTTCCATCATCGGCACACCATTTGTTTCATCTTTAAATTTTCCCAATACTTTCTTGTTTCTGTCGTAGTCGTAATTTGGATGATCCTTGGGATAATCGGAAAAGTCGAAATCATCTTTATACATAAAAGTGCGTAGATCTTCGTACATGTCATTTGTTTTAATCCAGTAAATTAGTGCATCCGTATCCATATATGCAATACCAATGTTCTCTCTTCCATAATAGTTAACCATCTTCTTATAATGAAACTCGTACATGTGAGTTTTGGAAATATCCAAGATTGACATTCCTAGATACAAAGGACGATCCATTAGAACTGACTTCTTGTTCATGGAAATAACAACTAGATTTTCATTAATAATTACAGATGAACCAAAGTTTGGTTGTTGCACTAATTTCTGTAATTTTACTGGATCAGTTACCAATTTGATATCCTTATGTTTCCTTTTGTTTTCCAAAGTCTTGCCAAATATTGCGTTGTTCATTAGTTTGAAGAAATCTTTTTGAAAACTTGATGTAGCGCCGGCTCTTCTTTTTGTGTTGTTGTCAATGTACGGTTTTAACCAACAAGATTGAGAGAATTGTAGTACTCGATTAATTTTTGTAATTCTTAATCCCAAGTCTAAGGCCTGTTGTATCATCCAGTAGTGTAAAACATACCGAGACTTGTTGGTTAAAGTCATCAATAATTTTGGCCATCTTCCAGTTGGAGAAATTTCGGTCTTCGGAAGAAGTGGTAAATCATAATGTTCGTCGTGAAGATGTTCGGGATATTCAAAATCGACGTCAAATATGTAACCAGTTTCTCCATATTTCGGTATATCCATTATGTTTCCAATTGATTCTGGGTCTATCCATTTGAAATTATCATATGGAAGGGGATTCGACATTGCCCATCCGTATAAGTTATTTGCATCAAAATAACCCAGGAATGTTGTTGGTTTTGATGCATCATAATCGGGCAAATACTTGTTGTTTGCCCTGATATGACGTGTTACACTTTGCGTCAATCCTCCTCGAACTCCTGACTCTAACATCAAAACCATATCTATATCTGTAAGAAGTTGTATTTTACAATTTGTTTCTTTCAACATGGCTTGCCACGCTAGTCCAGGCGAAGTGTACGAATGAAGAGGGTCCAATCCATATGCCGCAAAACACGTATTTCTAAATTCTTCCATCACATCACATAATAAAGTCACATCTAATTTAACATAAAAATCTGAATATTCTCCCAATGTTCTAAATCCTAATTCGTTCCATACTTTGCATGCGTGATCATAATCATCTTGAGATATATCCATGTCGTACAGTTTACTTTTAAATTCTTCTTTTGGAGGTAGTGATGTTTCATTAAATCTTTCTAAACTGTCTATGTAATCATATGGGAAAACACCTTTTCGAAGTACCAGATCCAGTTTGTCGCTGTTTACAATCTTCTTTGTTTCGATTAAATCTTGTTTCCTTAGGTTTTCAGAAAGTTTGGACAAACTCGACGGCAAAAATCGGTAGGAGTCCAAGAATCTTAGTTTGACGTTTCCAACTTCTTTGGAAAAACTTATGAACTTTTCTGAAGTTTCAGCTAACACATCGATTTTACCGTCGTCTCTTCCTAGTTCAGGTATTATAAAATGAGCGTCGTACCCACTAAGATTATGCAGAACCACAGGGATAAATAGTGGTAAACGATAGCTCAAGTTGCATTTATTACAAGCAGCACCCCTGTAATAACCTGTGAGGTGGTCGTGATCTTTAACTTTATAATTCTCAATAGTAAAATCATTTTTGCACAAGAAACAGTGAGTCGCATTTTCATGTTGAATTTCTTCTTCTTCGTCCATCGGTTTCATTGGTACAATATTTGTATATAATCTTTGTGTATTTCCAGCTATTGAATATAGGTGATCAAGAAATATTTTTTCCGCATTTTCACCACGATATACTAGAGGTTCTGAAGTTAATCCATATTTGTTCAAATGTTCTTCTGATAATGTTGATTTAACCATTAAACAAAAACTGTTTGGTTTGTGCATTTGATACTTGACACTTTTTCTTGCTTCACAATTTTCATCTTCAACTGGAACAAGTGTTGATTCAAAGTCCGCATACACAACTAAAGGGATACGGTATTGATGATAAACCTTTTGAAATGTAACGAATGCTCTGTTTTCCGAAGGTAAATTAATCTTTGCTTCATAATTATTGTTACATAGTCTTTTGTGCTCTTGTAACCATTCTCTTCCGTGTAGTCCATCTCGTTTAAAATTGAAACATCTCTTGCAAATTAACTTTCTGTGTCGATCTTTAGAAAGCTGCTTATTAACAAGTGAGTCGAATTTCTTTATGTACACATAGTGAGACACATCTCCTCGCGTTAGTAGTAGTAAATCCGTATGATCTGGTAGCTCTTCTTTTGCAATACGTAAAGGATACACTTTGTTTGAACTATCTAATGCAAAAACATTGATAGACGTACCGGGATTTTTCTTCTCAAATTTTGATATATCTCCTAGTGATACAGGGTAAGTAATTCCTTGAAAATTGTACCTATGTCTTTGATTTTCATAGTGTTGGTTAGGTGTATCGAAATGATTTGGTACAAACTTAGATGTCATAGCATATCGAAAACATTCGTTATCTTGATTTTTCACATTAATACACGATCTTGTATCCTTGATTCTTTGTGGCAAAGGAATATAACTAGATCCCATTAATCCATAACCATGTTTGTGTACTTTTATATCTAATAATTCAATGCTTGTAAGACTCCATCCAGATCCTCTTCCTTCGTGTTCCTGAATTTTTGTTAATATTTCTTCTATACAGTTCTCTACTATTGAATCAATGTTTGAACTTTCCATGATGGTTCGGTTTTTTGTTATGAATCCTCTTGGTGATAATTCTTCTTGTACATTTATAAACATAGCTTCTAGTAGTAAACCAAATTTAAGAAAGTTCAATCTTTTCAATTCTTCTTTTAAAGTTTTACTTACGATTGGTTTTGCTTCTCTAATAAATTCTTCTAAGTTCAAGTTTTCATTTTGAATCTTATGATGCATTACTACTTTACCGGGTAAAGCAAATACTTGTAGATTCGGTAAAGTAGTTGAAGATGTTGCTGATATTTCATCTTGTTCTTCTTGTTCTTCTTGTTCTTCTTGTTCTTCTTGTTCTTCTTGTTCTTCTTGTTTTTCTTCTGCGTTGTTGTGAATTAGTTCTTTATGACAGTCTAATAGAATTTCATCGTGAAACGATTCCGAACATTTATCGCAATGATACATGTTGAGATGTTTACTCTTCGAAGTTTCGCAGAGAAATGAAATGGGCTCTCACAATCCTCCTTTTATAACGGTCCCCCTACCACTATTTCATCTTCTTCTTCTTCACTATCCAAGAAAATCAAACGTTTTCAACAAAATATTAACCTTCTACAAAATTGATTGTCCGTTCATATTTTTTAATACCAGTTTTAATTTTCAATATTTTCCTTGTTTAACTATTATTTCTTTATATAACATTATTCACACTTTCTACTTCGAGCGTTTTGCTACTATCATCTCTTTATTCCATTTTAACAATCTGCATAAATACAAGTTCATTTGTCGCGCCGACTCACTATAAATCCAGCTTTCGTACAGTACACATCTCTACGACTAAATTACAACATGTATTTCAATATGAATTTTCCTTATACAAATACTATTTCAATAACTTTACAGCAAAACAAAATTCTAACATCATAAACTTGATAGGAAGATATGCGAACTTTTAATTCAACCCCGGTTAATTTATGCGCAAATTTAGTTCGACCAACAATTGTTGAATTTCAGTTTTGAACTAACTTTTAATTTATGCGCAAATCTACTTCAAACCCTCACCCCACAAATTTGATAGGAAGAATTACATTAATTTGATACTTATTTCTACCGTTACACTAGCTCCATTCTCAAAAAGATATAAATAAAATGGTCCTGGATACTGTTCTTTTTCACGTCCTGCATGTTCCTTAATGAATTCGTAAGCCAATCTTTTTGAATATTCATTGTGATACAGTTCTCTTACATAAACAAGATTTTTTTCTTCCAGAAATTTCGCTTGAACTAATGGTATTTTTCTTACATCATCCTTGTCCATAAGAGGTAGCTTGTAGGTGAAAGTATTTGGAGGTAGTTTTTGCGGTTTATCAAGTAGAGAACAAAATTTTCTATAGAATTTCCGCTCAGTGCCTGTAATACTATTAAAAGACAAAGTGGTAAGCATCTTGACGGCACAAGGTGCAAGTACAGACTAGAAACCTGGAGGTTCATAGCCCGCCTTTTATGAGTTTTAAAAATGGGGAGGGGGAAGGAATAAGGATTGGGAAGGGATAAGGTGTAAGGTGGGGGAAGGGTAATTTGGTTATTAAACCACTTGCGCTGTAAAATAGCCGCCAACATCCACACCTTGTTCGTAGCACTCCTTCATTGTTTGAGCCCACTGCAGCATGCGGTCTCTATCATTTGGTGTTACAAGAAAAGAATTACAATCATCATACAATATAAAAGAGCCGATTCGTACGTAAGATCCTGAATCCAACCATTTATGAGCTTCAGACATAAATTTTTCTATTGTATCGAATGGGAATTGTGGATGAATTGCTATAACTTTCAGTTCTTCACTAATTTTAACGCTATAATAATCATCTTCATCATCATCTTCAGTTTCACTGTCGTTATTTAAAGTGTCTTCAGGTTGTTCAAAAACATCAGAAATTTCGGAAGAACTGAAATTTTCACTAAGATGAGGAGGCATTTTTAAAGCAAGTAATATTGTAAAGAGCAGAGACGAAACAACAAGAGTGGCGTGTAGAAGCGGAATGAGGAGTGAACAACGCTTGCTCCGCTTTTATAACGGTATGCTAATGAGAGGGGTAACAGCTGGCCGTGACCGATTATTGATCCGGGAGGTGGGTTGAAAGGAAGAAGAGGGGGTATCTATTTTAAATAATTTGCATAACTTTTGACTCAAATAAGATAACCAAATTCTTCTTTTACTAAAATGTTCGTCTTACAAAGACGTTTTCAATGATGTATCGCTTGTCGTAATCGATCAAACCATTATCGAGATATAGCCATTTTAATTTTCAGGGGGGGGGGGTTCCGCTTGAGTGAACACGGGGGGGGGGGGTTCCGCTTGAGTGAACACGGGGGGGGGGGGTTCCGCTTGAATGAACACGGGGGGGGGGTTCCGCTTGAATGAACACGGGGGGGGGGTTCCGCTTGAATGAACACGGGGGGGGGGGGGTTCCGCTTGAGTGAACACGGGAGGTTCCACTTGGGCGCTCATGCGGAACCGATCTTCTCACGAGATAGTCGTTATGTGATAATGAAGGCAAATGTTCATCGCGCCGCAACCACTAATTAACTCGCATTCGCGGTGTTCATATCTTTCCTACTCATTACATATACGTTTCCTACTTCATTATTTCAAGACTAATTAACTTGCAAAACAACTGTCTCTGTCTTTGAATGCTGATGAGATTTCATTAGGAACCATTCTTTGCACGCTATATGAAGCTACACCGGCAAACAATGCAAGTCGGAGAGGTCATATAACTGTACAACGGCCTCAGAAAAGTAGATCACGAGACTTAGAGTGTTAAAAATAATGGAGGAGAAACACAACGCTCTAGCTTGCACTTATACCAGTCGGGAGCATTTTTCAAGCGAAGATTTTTCTTGACTGGAGTTGAAGCCGTAGTAGAAGTAGAAGTTGAACTTGTAATAGAAGAGCAGGCTGTAGTGGAAGTTGTAGTCGGCAGGGATGACATCGTGGTAGTTCTATTCGCAGTTCGCAGCGTAACGTCTGGAATCAGAATGAAATGTTAGCCGTGGTCGATGCGTCTTTTATAACGGTATGCTAATGAGAAGGGTTAACAACCGTTAAGTGGGGGAAGGTGGGAGGGAAGGAAAGAGAGGAGGTATTTATTTCAAATAATTCGCATAACTTTTGACTAAAGTAAGATAACTAAATTCTTCTTTGACTAAAATGTTCGTCTTACATAGACCTTTTCAATGATGTATCGCTTGTCCTAATCCGTTAATCCATTATCGAGTTATAGGCATTTTAATTTTCCGGGGGGGGGGGGGTTCCGCTTGAGTGAACACGGGGGGGGGGGTTCCGCTTGAGTGAACACGGGGGGGGGGGGGTCGGTCATTGACCCTTCCGAAAGTGGGTCAAGGTCATTTAAGACTTATAAAGAACCAAGGTGATGGGAACAGTAGTAACTGTTCCCACCACCCTGTTTGCCTAACGGTTCCCACTCCCAACCCACTAGTTACGTTCTGCGAGGGACATCGACGCAATTTTGTTTGGCCCGTCCGGGTCCATCCGTAACGGGCCGGTCCGGGTCCATCCGTAACCGTGAATTCGAAGGGAAACTGGAACAGCTAATGCAGAAACGCAACTCTAACACCCACCCAACTAATCCCACCCATCATATTCCTAAACAAAATGCAAAAACCTAGTCCGCAATTTGCGGATGTCCCACCCCTTCTAAGTGAAGTTCAACGGAACTTCTGAATTTACAGTTAATCTACCCCCTATCATCTAGCTGAAAGGCAAAACAACAACATTAATTATAAATACCAACACTTAAAACTAACAACACATCATTATTAAATATCAAATAATTCAACACAACCAAATACCATCATTATTCTTAAAATTAATACACCTTAACGCTAAACACAACTTATAACTAACATCGCAATGCGCAAATTAATTCTTAAATTAAGTGCAACTTACAACTAATATTTACACACACACACACATACCACATTGCATTAAAGAACGCAACGTAGTATAAGAAGTTCAAATATATATATAGGCCTACTATATATTTGAACCTCTTACCGAGTCGCCAACGACTTTTCGCTATGAAAACTCGTTGACGACTGACGCGAAAATCGGGCTCGTATCGCTCCTCGGGTTTTCGAGTGGTGGGGGTAGTTAATGCAGTGGTGGGGAAATTGTTTCACTCCAGTACGGTCTTCAATCCACTCCAGTTCGCAGCAGTTTAAAAATGAAACGAAGGAGTGGGGGTGGCGCATGCGCAGCGACGTAAAATCCAAGGTTTGAGGTTAGAACTTTCCGTGCACAGTAGAGCTAAATTGAGTAATACAGGACTCGGCGCATGCGCAATAGCGAGGAGTGATTCCGATCCGGAGAACTCGTTGCATTCACAGCAGCGCTAAAGTGAGTAATACAGACTAGGCGCATTCACAGTAGCTCTAAAGTGAGTAATACATGACTAGGCGCCGTAGCGTGAAGTTGGCTCACTCCAGTACAAGTTATAGCAGCATAAAAATGAAACGAAGGAGTGGGAGCGGCGCATGCGCAGTGACGTAAAACCAAGGTTTGAGGTTAGAATTTTCCATGGTGGCTGCCATGTCTAATTCTGTTTCATTCAAACAATAGTAGTTCATGGCTGGCATGGGATGTGAAGTGTGGTAATTAGATGGGGTTAGCAACCGGTCGTGACCGGCCATTGACCGGCCATCGACCCGGCGGGGTTCCGCTTGAGTGACCACCGGGGGGGGGGGGATTTTAATCTCCATTTTTTATGAGGGGGGGGGGGTTCCGCTTGATTAGTCACGGGGGGGGGGGTTCCGCTTGAGTGAACACGGGAGGTTCCACTTGGGCGCTCATGCGGAACCGATCTTCTCACGCGATAACCGTTATAAAAGAAGATTGTTCATCGCACCGCGACCATTAATTAACTCGCATTTGTGTTGTTCGCATCCTTCCTACTCATTACATATACGTTTCGCCAACTTCATTATACAAGTCTAATTGCTACTAACCTGGAGTTTCATTTACATTAGCACATGTCGTCCTGTTTGAATCACCTTCGCGTGCTCGACGTTATATCTCATTCATCTGTCTTGTTCTGACTTCTACACATCTGATATACTTCTTGTGATGGATACGCAATGTTTGAAATTGAAACTTTTGCGGACACAACATATATTACGAAGTAATTCCAAACCTTCTGTTTCAAAGATTAAAACTAATTTAACAAAAGTAAGGAAGAAATTAAGTTTTAACCCGTTATACTCTGCTAGAACTTTGCAAGTTAGCGTTGACGATGGTGTTATTCACAACATTTTGCGTTCGATGTTACGTTTCCACAACTTCGAACTTGTTACACCTATCGACTGTGTTCAGCAGGTTTTCATATTTTACCCCCACCCTTCTTTATATAAGCGCGCTCACGACAGTTCCTGTTTCATTCTCCTGTACACTCTTCAGCTAACATGAACTAACTTTTAATTTATGCGAAGTTTTAATTCAACCCCGACATACTTTCCGTACCCCACATTATCAAGTTGAATTTCAGTTTTGTACCAACTTATAATTTATGCGCAATTTTAGTTCAACCGAGCGCCATCTCCACTCCCCCCATTGATTAATTCACCATCCGACAGGCCGGAAGCCCTAGGCCCCCATTAACTGGCATCTACAGTCACGCATATATTTCGACGCGTCATGTTTCATTCTTCATTCTCGTTCTATCCGCGGAACTTAACACTTCTATCTACCTTCTCTCTCTCTCTTGTTATGACTGCGCTATGTTTGAACTGACTTTTATTTTCGTTCAACTATTAGAGTTTTTATTAACACCGTCGAATTACAATTTTGAACTAATTTTTAATTTATGCGAAGTTTTACTTCAACCCCGGTTAATTTATGCGCAAATTTAGTTCAACTCCCAGTTGTTGAATTTCGGTTTTGAACTTACTTTTAATTTATGCGCAAATTTAGTTCAGCTCCCAATCGTTGAATTTCAGTTTTGAACCAACTTTTAATTTATGCGCGAATTTAGTTCAACCCCCCAGTTGTTGAATTTCAGTTTTGAACTAACCAATATTTTATGCGAAGTTTTAATTCAACCCCGGTTAATTTATGTGCAAATTTAGTTCAACCACCAATTGTTGCATTTCAGTTTTGAACCAACTTTTAATTTATGCGCAAATCTACTTCAAACCCTCACCCCACCTCCCCCAACCTCATTTAATATTCGACCGGAAGACATCTGCCCCGGAACATGGCTTCCGGCGGCACGTGGCCGGTTTTGAAAGTGGCTTTTTCTATCTACTGTTTAATACCTCTTCCCAATTAATTGTGAAATGTGTAATGTTTCTGGTGTTGGTGTTTATTAAATGTCTTACATTACTAACAACCTAGTTCTAACACACTGTTATAACATTGGATAACCAATTTAGGTAAGTTATTAACATTTTATTAACATTTTTCCTCTTGTTCTTTTGTACCTAATTTAATTTTTCTTGTACATCTACCATATATATTCTTAAATTTAGCTACTAACTTATCATATACCTGAGATGGGTCCCTCATATCTAAAATAGGCCACCAATTTTCACTTTGAATTGATTCATTAACTTTCCTTGTGACAATAATATCTTTGTACTGTCCTTGATTACCTACATGTAGATCTCCATCTTTATTTAGTTCAAACCTGATACCCGTCCAATAATGATCTGCGATTTTATTTTCTACTAGAAAGGATGTGTATGATTTCTGAAATGTTTTAACATTAACATGGTCCAAACACGTTGACACTAAGACATCATTGTAAAATTCAACCCTTGTAGGCTTTTTAATTGTATTGTAAAATCCATGGGAATATAAAACGTCAACATAATTCTCAGACCCATACATATCAGTCATATAACAAATATTTATGTCCCCTACCAAAATGACATCTTTCTCATTTTTTATGAAATCTGATGACAAAAACTCTTCTAACTCATCATTAAAGTGATTAACATTCTGACTAGGAGGCCTATAGAAGGCAGCTACTACAACCGTTTTTTCTCTCGAAACTACCTTTAAACACAGTAGTTCGGCTGATTGGAAATTAAAATCTATTTGTTCTATCTCTAAATATTCTTTATAAAAAACAACGATTCCCCCTCCATCCCCAGATGCTCTACACTTGAGAAAACTCTCAAAGCCTGGTATTCCGTAGATGCTGCCTTCTTCAAAATTAACATTTATTTCACTTAAAATAATTAGGTCCACATAGTCAATTAAAGTTCTACATTCTAATAACAAGGTGTCCCAATTTTTTCTAATTGATCTAATATTATTACAAAGAACAATAAAATCATGTGAAGCTGGATTTGAATTAAAAAATGTGTTTGTCTCGTTCAAACTTTGAAAAGATTGAAAATTCCCATCATTAATTAATAAATCATTTTCATTTAGTTGAAAAATTGTTTCTATTTAATCTAACTAGTGAAATGAAAAACTTAAGTGAACTTTTTTATTTTAAAAAGGTTAAGTTGAAAGAAAATATTGTTGTAGGATGCTAGTTGAAAATCAGTATAGGCCCTAAGATCTTGATTCTTTTAGACTACTTTTTTTAGATCCTCCTCTTTGACTATTTTTATAGCCCTAGAGGTTTCATCTTTCTTAATCATGATTTTGTCTCCATTAAACCATAGAAATTTATAATCTTTACTCTTTTTCAACTCTTTTGCTTTTAACATTAACTTACTAAAGTAAGGTGTCAGATGATCATTGAAGTATATGGCCCTTTCTGGACGTTCTCCGCTGATCAGTGACGAAGTTGGCTTAATTTTCCTTGCTTGCCGGATGATGTGGCCTCTCGTAGATCTGGTGTTACACTGAAGAATGATGGGTGGAGGTTGGCTTGTAGATGGCAGGCGGTGCGCAGTAAACTCTTCTTTCTTTATAGTTATGTCCATCTTGCTTAGGAGGGTAACCACTTTCTGGCTGATGTCCTCACCTTTTGAAGCTCGTATGCTAGTTATGATGATGTTTTTACCTCTCCCGTACTGTCGTTCACACTCTAGAGTAAGTCTAACTTCCTCCAAGTCTTTTCGTAATGCCAAGGATTTTTCTTCCAATTTTTTTACCACGCTGCCCAGTCTTTCTTCCATGCCGGTAACCATGGCCATCATGTCATCAATTTTATTGGTAAGCACCTTTTCTTGGTTGCTGAACATTTTCTCTAAAAGTTTTTTAAGAGTCACGAAAGTCGGATCAGTAGGCTCATCTTTTTCAACACTGTTGAGTCGAGTTCTACTAGGGTTTCTACATGATGCACATTCCCACTCATTCTTTCTCTGGTTGCTTTTGGCTTTCCAAGTATTTTTGGAGACTCCAGAGCAGTTGTAATGTAACTCAGATTGACACTTACTGCAGGTGACATAGTCGCCGTCTGAGGGCAAATCTTTATCGCATATTGAACATGACATAGTTGCAGATTGCTGGTATTCCAAAAAATATATTAACTGGCAATGTAAAAGTTATTAATACTTATCAATTAGTGGTTTTAATTTTATTTCGCAACCAATATCTCTGTTTCCAATAGCATGAAATTGGTTCTAATCTAACCTCAATTCCTGGGCGACTCCGCGCACTTTCAAGCTGTAGTTTTAATATCACTCCTTCATAAGTTTTTAATTACTCATACATAATCAAAGATCTTGTTTGGCCTTTAGATAACTTAAAACATTAAATAATTAATTTTATAACTGTAAAATATTGAAAAATTATACTAACGTAATGTTGGTTGATGATCCGTTAGTCACTGCCATAGAGTAATATGGCCATATAGATAATAATAATAATAATAATAATAATAATAATGCCTTTATTTATGAGCGTTCTTCAAAGATACAATCTCTGCTTTTCAAGACAACTCTTTTTTAGAAATACAGTTTTGTACATATATGACAAATAATTAATGTGAATACAATTTCAATTTAAAATACAAAAGCCAAATTAAAAAAAATTTCCTTAACCTTACTTTTGAAGGACCAATAACTAAGGGTTTTTACAACTGGTGGTAAAGCATTATATTTTTTTGGTCCAAAATATTTAAAGGCCTTTTTTCCTGTTTCTAATCGATTTTATTCATATACAAACACCCATCTTGTATAGAGCTGCGTTCACTTTTTTCATGCCTATACTCAAGTTTCTTTCTTAGATACTCGGGCTTTCCAGTGAGTAAAACTTTGTGGATCAACTGAACTGTTTGCAAGTCAGAGCAGCAGCTAATAGATGGCACTTCCGATATTATCCTGTACTCACTGATGTGTTCAAACTTTCTTAGATTGTAAGCAAATCTCAGTGCCCTATTCTGCAACCTATCAAGAATTGTCATGTTTTCCTGGGTTAGTCAATAAGCAAAAGCTAGCAGAGCATAATATATGACAGGAAAGATTGTTGAGCGTTCTAACTTGGAAGAAGTGGGCAAAATTGTGCTGACCTTATAAAGTGTTTTCAGCTTGATGATAACATTTCTTTAGATGTTCTTTATGTGGCTGGAAAAATCAAGTTGGGAGTCAAGAGTGACACCGAGAATCTTCATAAAAGTACATGAGGTTAGCGGTTTTCCATCCAAAATGATAAATTGATCAGAATAACGATACGTTTGCTGGCTGCTCGATGATGTTCCGTTTAGTGCAAGACAGAGCACTTGTTAGAGTTGAGAAGAAGCCCATGATTATGAAGGATGTCTGAAGATTGCTGGGTATTGCGATAGTAAAATATACAACCAAATCATGCCAAATCAGTCCAATAGCATTTTGTAATATGAGAACAATACGTCAACAATATACAGTACGCCTACTATAATTTGGTGAGAAAACATTTGTGTGTTTCCAAAATTTTGTAATCTTTGAGTAATTGTTAATTATATTATTGGTTAAGAAACTACAAGTTTGGCAAACTATAAATTTTTAAGCCACAGATAACATCACAGATAACCGATTGACAGATGACTAACGGGATAGTTCAAAGAGGAATTGGAGATCAAGGCCAAGTTGGCCATAGGGACAGGATGGCCAATGGAGTTAATTAATAAAATATCTGATACCTAGATAGTGCTAGGAACTAGGAATCAATCAGCAGTTTGGTATCATTGTCCCCCTCCCTGTACATAACCAATATGGCGAGTGGTGCAGTTTTAGCACATGTTTAGTATAATTAAAGATCATAGTTTGAGGTTTATTTCTAAATGAAATATAATCTAAATAAATTCCGAGGGTTTTGTAACGATTAAGGGGTTTGAAAACATGGCGATGGGGCAGTTTGGCCCAGCGATGACCCGGGGCACAATGGCCACCCTGGCCAACCTACACCGCGCAGTATATTTTTTAACTCGAACGAAGATTTGTTAATTTTTAATGACAATAGTATTTAAAATTTGTTAAGTTTATGACATTATTTATATATTTATGTGGTTGAGCATATTTTTTACTTTTTAGAGGCCCAAAAATAGTCATAATCAAGAGATCAAATATATTAATATTCACAGAATTTAAAACTTAACAGAAATATTTTTAACGTGAGTGATTTAATGTCTTCGTGCTCTTCAGATAGGCCAGACCAATAGGCCTGTAGAAAGTAGGGCTATTCCATCGCTTCAAAGTGAGAAAACGCTTCTGTTGCCAGCTCTCAGATTATTGAGGCTATTCCTCCAACGTACAAGGAGGCGTTTTTACCATAGGAAACTTCACTAGCATCGGTAAAACGTAAGACCTTTTCCGATTCTCGAAAGGTCAGACCTTACGGAAGAACAGAACCGAAGAAAGCAGAGAAAGGAGCAGAGAAAAAAAAAGATTTCTGCAATAGTGGTAAACAATCCTATAAAAAGCACTTGAGGAGGAACAAAAAAGTGCAAAAAAATAAAGCAAAAGCATTGGAATGAAAAAAAAATAATATAAAAATCCGGAGCGAATTAATATTGAATAAATAAACTTCATTAGCAACGAAACCCAAGAAGAAAGAATAAGAATAAGAATAGAATAAGAATAATTTATTTCTCCAAAATAAATTACACACATTACATTTAGTATACACAAATAACACCAAAGATACAATTATTACAAATTATTTTAATGATAAGATGCCAGACCTGACCTTCGGTGTAAGGAGAAACATGACTTTCCTCCAAGGCATAGCCTGTTTGGAGGCTTTATTATAATTTGAAAATTAATTAATTATGATGACAGATCTATAAAACAGTTCTTACAAACATAATTTTTTTTAAAATCACACATATTACAATAAAGTTTTAGACATGCAATACATAAATAACATGAAATTAACACATAATCTTCCAAAATATTGAATACAGATAGGAAAAATGAGAATAAATTACAGTACAAAAACAAACATAAAAAATATATATACAAAAAAAAAACATTTCACTTGAGATTACTCCTACAAGTAAAAACATTCCAACACCACAAAACATAAAAATGATACACTGTATGAAGACATCTAAAATACATAAGTATCCAATAACAAAACAAGTAAAAGAAATGGTAAATATTAAACAGAAATTTGAAAAAGCAATTCTTCTATGTTTTGGATATTAAAAAGCCATTGTCTCAGTTTTTTCAGAAAAATGTTCATGCTGTTTGTATCTTTTAATGAGCTCGGTAACATATTAAAAAATCTTGGTGCTAAAAAATTATATGATTTAGTGAAAAATGTATTACATGGTTTTGGCACAAAAACATTCTTTTTACTACGAAGCCTACTTTTATATTCATTATTTTCCTTATTATTTTTACTTCTAGCAAAAAAGATTTTCAATACCTTATAAACATAAATATATCTCAGTGGAAGTATTTTTAAACGACAAAAAAGTGGAAATGAACTGACGAACCTATTGTTTTTAGTTATTAATCTCATAAAATGTTTTTGAACAGTATATATAGTTTTTAGGTTGGAAACATATGTACCCCCCCCCCCCCCAACACACAATTCCATATTCAAACCTACTGTGTACTAATGAGAGATACAAAGATCTCAAGAGTTTTTCTCCACACATACTTCGAAGAAAATAAAACAACCGAATTGTGTTGATGATTTTTTGTTTTAGATTTAAAATGTGTTCTTTCCAGTTTATATTTTGATCAAGAACTATTCCTAAGTATTTTATGTTGGGAACATTTTTTACTTCAACACAATGATCATAGCACTCCCTACCATTAGTCAAACATGAAACGCACTTTAGAATAATCTTGTTTTCAAAGTTGTGACTTCCGCGAAGAGTAAAATTAATAAATTTAGTTTTTTCTGCACTTAAAACCATGTTATTCTTACAAAAGTAGTGGGGTTTGCCTACTCCTGGCCCAGGTCAAGGTCAGCGGTTGTAACTGTTGTAGGGGTAGTAGCGGCTGGGGTTTTTTTGACAGTGATGGGTGGGTTTTGGAAGTGGGTCAAGGTCATCCGGAGGGGTTTTTAAAAAAGGTGAGCCCCGAGGGGTTAGATTGAAGGTGGGTAAAAATTTATTTAATCAAAGAAAAGTAGTGGTTTTATTTGAGGAAGCGTTGGAGTGTTGTTTACTGGCGATGGAGTGGTAGATGCCAAAGGTGATAGCGATGAGAAGATAAAAACATACTATCCACAGTACGCATTTGAATAGTCGTAAAAGCTGAATCATTTCTTGTTGATTCTTTGTTTCTAATTGTAGTCTGTTGATTTCGAGTTTGAGTTTATCCTCTTCCAATTGTGACGTAAATGAAAAATCATTCATCATCTTCATGTATTAAATGTATGCAGGTAAAAATTGGAGCAGTGTTGATGGTGAGAAAGTTGGCGATGAAATGAGAAACAGAGATAGGGACAGGTTATATATTACTGTAAAAATAGTGGGGGGTAAAGAAAATAATTGTAGTCGACTAAACATCATTATTAGCTGTGTCGGGTGTTGCAGCTTTGGAAGATGGAAGACTATTATCTGGCAGCTGTAAAACTTCGACGTCTTCGCTTTCCATGTTTTCGTAATCAGAAGAATTGTAGGAAACTTCCACAGTGATAGTAATGGTGTTATTTGGAGTGTTTATTAGATCACTTAAAATTTGAAAAATATTTTGTAAGTCTTCCTGTGATTGAATAAGAAAAGTACATTTACTTGTTGTTAAAGGAGAGGAGCTCATTGTTCGGAAGTTGGCAAACAAATGGTGAGCGATGGTCAGAGGGTCGCTTATATGTGGGCAAAGGTGGTGGAGGGGGAAGTAGAGGGGTGGGGGTGGTAGAGTGGTGGGGGAAGGATGATATAATCATATGCGAACCGGCGGCCAGAGCATTTTGCCGCAAAATCCCATTTGGGTAGGTTATGGGTGGTGTGTAGAAATAAGTATTAGCTGTAATATAAATTAGAAACACTAATAATTTTTATAAATTAAATATTAAATTTATATTTAACCAGAGCTTGCATTTCTTGTTCCTCGTCGTTTAATTCAACAATTTTAACACCATTAGTTGTCTGTTCTTCTTCCTCTGCACTTTGCGACGATGAAGACATGGAGGTGGCAGAAGAAGATGATGAGGATGAAAATATTTTGGTAGGATTGACGTATTGCACTGTGATGTTGATCCATCTTAAAGGATAGTTATCAATGAGTGTGAGTAAGTTTTGGAATAGGGCTTCCATCTCTTCTCTGTCGGTAACTAAATGTTGAAAGGAAATGAATTTATCATCCATGTTGTTGTCAGTGCGAGTAATGAAATAAGAATGAGAAGCGTATCGAATGATCCGTAGAATATATGTTGTAAAAAATAAGTGGTGGGGGTAATCTCAAGGTCAATCAAATGGAATTTTAAAAAAGGGCTGCAGTTAGTGACTACAGCTATACATCTAAAGCTTCAACAGGATCAGTAGACCAATCAGATCTGTACTTGCATGCATTCATGATGCATGTACAAAAGTCGTCTTTATAACATGCATTACACTCTCGGCAATTAACAATTTTTTCTGGATGAAATTTGATACATCTCTGGGGACAGCAAGTGTGGAAGTATCTTGATTTATAAATCTTGAAGGTTCGCAATTCTGGTGGTGGTAGTTGTTTTGTCTTGCATTTGCAGTAACAAGATCCGAAGAATTCACATTTTCTACAAGCTAATCCGTCTACCATCCATCTTCCTATATCGGTACATTTTTGTTCACAACAATAGCGTGGTTTGTATTTGTCTTTCTTGTTTTCCATGTTGATGCTTCTAAGTTTAGCCAAGAAATGAAGGTGTATAGTGTAGGATAGTGTGTTTTATAGACTAGAAAAAGTGGTGGGGGTAATCTCAAGGTCATCCAAATGGAGTTTTAAAAAAGAACATCTTACAAGTGTAAGATGTATTTATTTAAGATAGTGAGTTTTCATTCTCTTTTTCTTTCTTTATATCTTGTTTGTATTTTTCTTTTTCTTCTTTAGCCATAGCAATGAGATCTTCAGTGGATAGTGGATGTACTTCAGGAAATTTTAGAATTAATTTTGGTTGGAATCCTTCTTTAGTCAATACTTGAAGATCGGACGTCATTTGTTCTACACTTTGATAGTCTTTTCCGTAGATTTTTCCATTGAATTCAATCATCATTCTGTACAACATGGTAGTGGTAGTTGTTTTTGCTGCGTCAGTTGGGAAGCAAATGATGATTCTGTTTAGGTTACGCGTTCCTTTTATAGATGCCACAGCGACCACTCAATATTATTCAACATCAGTAATATTTCTGGAACTTAACATTACTTTGAGTAGATGGTGTTGTAGTTGAAGGTTGTGTGGAAACAAATACTTCTTCATTGCAGAATTTTTGTTTAGGAAACATCCTCATGTTGTTAGCGTAAACATCAATATTTAAACGATAACCACCGGCAAGTAACACTCGCAATTCATTAGTAAAATCGTCGAGTTCTTCAAAAGTTGTGATGGTGGTAGTATCATATGATGCACACTTAACCTTAAGAGACATGTTGTTATTTGTAATAACTGGAGAGCCAACAGAGATGTGTACGGCACGAAAGGTAGTCGTAGACTGATGAGATCCTTAAGAAAATTACGGCCTTTATATACCCTCAAAACTAGGTCAAGGTCACCCAAATGTGTTTTTAAAAAAGCAACATATCGATAGTGCAGAAACACTATCGATATGTTGCCTTTTTTATTTTTTTTTTTCATTTTTATTTTTTATTTATTTATAATCAGTTACATACATGTACAACAGTATATATAAACTACAGATTAGTTGCTAGTAGGCATAACATGAAGTGTAAGTTCAGTAGAGTTGCTTCCGCTAGGACCGTGAGCTGCTAAGTAGAGTGCGCCGGGTTGAATCAGTCGTAAATCTTCATTCTGCAGCAGTTGAACGAAGCGTTTGGGAAGAAATACTTGAAATTTTGGTTCATCACCAGGTGTGTAGGGTGCTTCACTTAATGTACAATTGATAGCGTCTCCAATTGATGTTTCCATTTTCTTAATAGTGTGAATAATATAATGTTTCTCTTCCTTCAATTCTGAACATTTTTTTGTCGGTAGTATAGTAGATTTAGAATGTTTGTTGAATTGATCAACAAGCGATTGTAGAAAATTTTGTGACGCCATTATCTTCTTCTTGCTATTGTTCGTCTTCTTCTTCTTGTGTTTGCGTGTCAGAGGTGTTGACTCCCCGGAGGTTCGAGTAATACTGATGCATTGTCATAGTGCCGCTCTCGCTTTTATACCCTTCGTTTCCCCCACCACTTTGCTGTAGATAGACATTTAAACGATATGCGTTTTTTAAAGCACATTGAGACTGTTGATGTTTAAAGTTTTTAGATGAAATACAGATGTTATCAAAGTAGCAATAAAAATCTTTCTCCATTTGCACATTTATTACTTCATGGTTTGTATATGTTTGTATCCAATTTGCTTTTTCCAATCCTCTTGTAAAAATAGTTTTGAACTTTTTGCAGAAATGATTCATAATGTGTGGCATCATATTGTAGGTTATAAAACCTTCATCCCATCTTAGATTATGAAAATGTTTCATCAACCATTTGTTTGTTACTTTAGCTTTGGTTGTTAATCTGTTGAATGGTAAAGGAGGCATAAATAAAAAGTGATAAACAACAGATGTTATCATATCTAGTACCACTAACTCTTTAATTATAAAATTTCCATCATTACCACGGAATGCTTGAAACTCTATGATACCTTGCTTTACTTCAATTAATTCTATCTTCTTAGAGAATGAAACTTGTTTATCCATGATGACGTTCAGTAGGCAACTGGTATGTTAATCCAGATTGACAACCTTTTATACCCCCAATATTCTTCTTTTTACTTACAATATTCTTTATTTGTTCAATTTGTTGCCGATTGTTGATTGTTGAAACTTGATTCGTTTTCCTTGGTTTCTTGCTTTTCTTCATCTAAATTAAAGTTGGTTTGATAGTGGTGTAACTGTCTCCACATATCTACTTCATGTGGTATCCTATTGAAGATTGAAGTATCTACTGGACCATATAGGATTGGAACATATGGTTGTTTATCCAATGCATCAATTAAATAGTCTTTGATAATTGCACTTGAGAATATTAGCTGTTTTAAATATCTTGTTATAGGACCAGTAGCACAAGTTAAAGTGTAAAACTCTTCTTTAGTCAAATGTATTTTTATATTATATTTAGTTAAATCTCTAAATCGAACTAGTTGTTGACCACGTTGTTTAACAATATCGATTTCAATATTTGATTCTAACAAACCTAGTTTTGTTTTTCTTCCAAATGTATTGTTACTCAGATAACATTCCAAAAGATGTATATGTTTCATAAAAGATTCCCAAGAAGTTTCAGTGAAGGTTACCATTTTAGATCCATGATTTAAAATAACAGTAGGAGAGTAATCCAATGATGTCATCACTCCAGCAGATACAGTCTTTGTCATACAAGAAGAAATAGGATAAAATATTCGAAGAAATACTTCCGTTAAGATGTTGGTGGAAATGTTATCTTCAATTTTTCTTTTCTTTGTTTCTTTTTCAACTTCCTCTTCTTCTGTCTTCTTATGTTTAAACTTGAGGAACTCATCCATTTCCTGTTCAACTTGTCTTTCTATATCCAAACTATTGTCAGCCATAAAAGGTGTAGTTTCTTCATTAGCAGTTGATGTAGTAGAACTCATCTTGCGGACGATGTTACCCATACGACAATCAAAGATGAAATGAATTTCCAGCTCTTTTTTCTTACTTTTATACTCGCAGATGACCTAGATATTGTTGATTTTTTGTAAAAACCTTACAAATTGTGCAGATGTTGTATTAATCCTTCTTAAAGTACATTCTTCACGATTCCTGTTAGCGGTGTGTAAGTAACTATTTTGTCATGTAGAATTAAACAGTATGCTGAAGTTCCATCTGGTATTTTATCTTCAAATTCCATTTCAACTTTTATATCTACACTTGAAGATTTTACAGATTCATTTTGTTTTGAACAATCGATTACAACAATTGGAGCTTTTGAATAAAATTGTTCTGGTGATAAAAGTGTTGTATTCGTCTTACCATAATATGATGATTGAAATCTTGCATACATGTCATATAGAATGGAATAACGTTTCTTGTCAAATGAAACATTTAAACTGTCATATGGAAAGAACTGAGAGTTTAAAAAAACTTTGCAATTCTTTATCTTGCAATGGTCAAATTGACCAGCGTGCGCGGTTATAACATCTTTTCGTTTAGTCTGAAAACCGACTATTATGTACCTTGCCCGTTCTAAATAAGTAGAGGTTTTAACAGTCCATGTTTGTCTTTCTGTTTGAGGCAATATGGGGTATTCATGAAATTCCCAACTCCTAAATGGTATTACAATATCACGGTCAGATTTTAATTTTTTCAATAATATTACTCGATGTTCATCTGCCAATCTGACATGAGGTACTCTCCATACAACTTTATCCAATTGAAGTTGCCATTCCAAATCGGCATCTTTAGTTCCACTTGGCGCTTGTATTACATCCTTATTTGTTGAAGATCTGAGCAGTACCAGTTCTTGCTTTACATTTATTATTATTCTCTTGTAATCTTCTGCAAATCCCAAAAGCAATCGTAAAGGTACATTAAAATCAAAGTAACCTTTTGAATTAGGAGTAATAGTGTCTTTATCAGGAGTCACCCATCCAGCCGAGATTAAAGAATTTTTTTCATGGGGTGTTATTGAAGTCAATCCTTTTAAAGTTGTTGATATACCAACTTTTTTTGTTGAATCAATTGTTACTCCAGATATCTCATATCTAATTTCATCAAACAGATATGCCATAGGGTTATTTATAAAAGGAACAGTTGAACCAGATTTTCCATCCAATGTTGTTACTCTTCCTTCGATATATAAATAACTTTCACATGGTAATGTGTAGATATCTTGTTGTTGAATGGGAATTCTTATTTCATCATTATTATTTAATTTTGATGAAGTGTAAGGGTTGTGAGTGTGATATTCCTTCTCCCATAGGGTTTCGTCGAATGTCGGTCCTTGCGCTATATCCAGTATATCCATGGTTGGCAAGTTTTAGTCCGATCTTTTGTAGGAAGCGTATGTTGTCCTGTGTTAACTCGTCGAATGTTGAGGAGCTACTGAGCTCCCGACTCTTCCGTTGTGGTTTAAATGATAATCCCATGTTGACTTTATGTTGCCGCTCTGATATGTAACCGTATAGTTATTGTTTCTCCTCTAAAGTCAACACTAATACCGTCTTGATCCAATATGTTCAGTACGATGTCTGAAATGAAACTGGTGTTTAACGGTAGGTATATCAGGTTTTGTGGCTTCTCAACTATTTTAAAACCAGGAGCTACTGTCGGGTAAAATGTGTGTAATATATGTTGATTTACTCCATCTCTATATGATCCGTGTATAATATTACACGTTACATCAATACTGTTCACCTTTAATATTGTTACTGTTGTATCGCCAGTATAATCATTTCCAGGAGCTAAAATTCCTTTCTTCTTTGAAAATCCGAGCAAATTGCCGATTGAGTGGTCTAAGCTAAAATCTATATAATACTTTGAAGTTATTTCTGCTTTTAATGTATTATTATTACCTTTTATAGAAATATTTTCTTCTCCAAGTTTCTTTTGTAATACTTGGTTTATATCGTCTATTTCATATGCTCCTGTAGATAATGGAATTATTTTTAATTGTGAATAATTTCCTTTTTCATCTTTACTCTCATAATAATGTAGTAAATTATTTTTTCCTTCTGTAACATTGGGAATTGAATTGTATGTAGTCAAATCCAATAATGCTGCTTCCCATAGTTTATCCGTAGATAAACGTAACGCTGGGAAAAGTGTACTTTTCAATGTTGACGAATTTCCACTCAGCGATACTGTATACGATGACATCTTAAAGCTGACTGACGCTCTTCGCTAGGAACTCTAAACATAAATGTCCGCATATTTCCGTATTGCTAGGTTGCTCTCTTTTGTAGTTGTAGAATATATTCTTGGAGTCCCGAAAATAATGTTGAAGTTCTTTTGGTGGCGGTAAATTTCCAAAACTATCAAAGTAGTAAACATTTTCTCCAAGTTTTTTATAACATACCCAATGAGTACCTGGTCCATAATTAGAGTCTAAATTTACTATTCCAGTTTCATTTTTCCACACTCTATTTGGTAATGTATCTTTCATAAAAACTCCTCTGAAGAATGGTATTCTTAAACATTTCACATATTTTGACAATTGATAGTTTGTTAATGCTTCATTTGGAATTATCAATTTATTTTTCTCATTTAATACACACGGTACGGTCTTAAGTAAAGACCCGATCCGTTTTTTACCATTGACCATATGGATGTTTTCTTGACTTTCCTTTTAGGGTTAGTGCGATGTCTTCTTTTGATGTTCCCGCCTCTTTTTGCAGCTTCTTTTTTACTAGGTTTTTTCCCGCGTCGTCTTCCACCACCAAACTTAGCTTTCGTCTTCATGGCTGTTGTCACTGCCCAAGCTGCTGCTTTTTCCGCAATACTGGCGTCACTTGATTTAACCCTTTGCCAAGCTTTTTCCGCTAGCGCTCTATCCGCTATTGATCTATTTGTTGAATCTGCAAACTTGGAATACGCTATATCGTGTTCTTTGCAAGCTTGATCTAATTTATTAATTCCAGGATCTCCTCTTGCTAAACGTTTTGCCAACTTAGTTCCGGGTCCACAATATTGATAGCCTCCGGGCAGATGAAATTCGTATGGTAAAGCGTCTATTGCTCGATTTAGAACAGCACCAACAGGAATCCGTCTGAGCAGGGAAAACGCAGCTGATGTTATACCACGTCCTTTCTTAACGCTGTCTTGACGACGACTGAGCGGTGCGGTCTTCATTATGTCGTCTTATATAACCAGCGTGTTTACTCCACGAGCTGCTTTACATAAATGGATAACTCGTGCACAATGTTTTATATTTAAATATTTAATTATTCAAATTAATTATATACTGATTTATGATTCTATTTTTAATCCAAGCTTCTCGTTCATCGGGTTGAATCATCACATGACTCGTTGTACTAGCTATATGATTGTGGGTATCGATAAGTAAATTGCCCACTATTCTTATTAAACAATCTAAAGTTACAGCATCTTTCGGATGTTGAGGATCGTGTAACTGCATAATACGTTTATCATTACATGTGTAAGCGGTCGAATCACTTTTCGATGTTGTTATGACTTGTCCAATAGTAGCAGCATCATTTAAATCTTCTCCTGGTAAAATATTAATTATTTTCTTCATCTTTGCATCATATTTGGTCCCAAAGTGTTTATCCCAAGTTATTGTTTGTCTCAATGTAACACAATCATCATCTTCATAACCAGGATAAATATTTTTTATTCTTCTATTACGACCATTGTATGTATCTAATCTACCACCACTCGCAATTAATGTTTGTACCATTAAAGGTACATCCGAATCTTTTATACCAAATCTTCCATTTGTTATTGTTTTATGTCCTGCATCCCATTCATCATTTTTTCCTTGCATTAAATCAAACTTTTCATTTCCATGTATAAATGTATCTCCTCGCTTTAGCACGGCATCTTCATGTTTTACAAAATTCGATGTTCCCCTTTTTAATTCTTTAGATAGTTGTTCCATAGTAACAGCGTCTTTTGGTTGAGAACCGAACTTTACATTTGACAACACTTTCCCATAACAATCGATTTCATCACCATCTTGTAAAATACAGTTGTCCTTGATGTATTTCAGGTTTACAGCATCGCCGTCTTCCTTTGGGTATCCAATGTCATTTATAATAAACTTATAAAAAGAAAATCCTCGTTGAGTCTTTTCCGGTATTATAGAATGTAAATATTCTTTATTAACTGAATCTTTATCATTTTTTGGATTTGCCACATTGGTTATCCTATGATTTCCAGCATCATATGTTTGTCCATCTTTTAAATTA
Source organism: Neoaliturus tenellus (assembly GCA_030545055.2). Classification (NCBI taxonomy): domain Eukaryota; kingdom Metazoa; phylum Arthropoda; class Insecta; order Hemiptera; family Cicadellidae; genus Neoaliturus; species Neoaliturus tenellus. Next base: position 73,766,325 of record CM061532.1, on the reverse strand, counting down.
TTACCCCACTGCAATTTTAAAGTATTTAAAAGTTCAGATGATAAATACTCTTTATTAATTGCATCAGAACTGTCAGTTGGTTTACCAACATTAATTATTCTATGTGATTTGACATCGTAAGTATTTTTGTCTAATTTCAATGATGTTGAAGTTGCTTCTTTTACTGTCTTTAAATTCGCTCCATCAGTATCTTCTTCTGGGTCTTTAATAAATTTTAAACGTTTGTTACTCATATCATAGTCACCTTCAGGTGTTTGCGGCAATCCACTTCTTTTTCTGTTTTCTCCTCCTTGTACTCCTAGCCCGGAATACCGTCCGAACTTGTCGACGCTCATGATTGAACTGATCCATTGTATGGTCACAGCTCTCTTATATATCTGTGATAATTTATACAACTATTCCGCGATTTCGAAGTTCGTCAACTAAAGCCACCCATTCATTATTTAAACCTGTATGACCAGCTTCTATAGCTTCATGTAATAGTCTCATTCTATCAACTAATTTGTTTATATCATTATAGTAAATCACATTTGTATTATATAGGTTTTTCATTAAACCTTTACCAGACGTTGAAGATTCTCCTTTCTTCTTTTTACCATATTCATCCATAAGTGATAAGTCCATAAGTGATAAAGACTTCCTCTTTAGCGGTTTCTTCAAAGCGGGCGCAGTCCGTAATGTTGGTAGTTTTCTTAGGGGAAACAATCTTTTTATTACAACAGTATATTTAGTTGCGCGTGTTCTATTTATCATTGAATCTTTGGAGTAATTCTTCTTATGAGCATTAGTATTTTGCAAAATTTCTTTAAAAGTATTTAAATCTTGTAGTGTATATTTTATAGGTATATTTTTAAAAATCAGTTCAAATAATCCTTTTGTTCCTTTATATTTATGCTCACCAATAACAATGTCATCATCTTCAGTCAAATGTACTTTTGAATCTCCTATTTTTAATTCATTTCCATCAATTCTCGCTCCATATACATGTGACTTGTGTAGTTTTGGGTTAGCTTTTATTTCATGTAACATCTTCATGATATACTTTCTTCCAAGAGGTCCTTGTTGCAATATATCACTACTTAATTTTGTTAGATTTGGAATTGATTGTTCTGCTTCAGGTATATGTTGTTCTTCTTCTTCTTCTTTTTGAACATTTATTACTGGTTCTTCTTGTCTTGTTTCTTCTCCTTTTTGAGAAACTTCACTATCACTTGTGTAAGAATCATCATCTTCTTCCTTTTTTAAAGTCTTTACTTCAAATTTAGAAACAGGTAGTAAAACATCTCCTTCAAAATGAGGTTTACCAATTGTTTCTGTTATCTGTTTTAAAGGTTCTGTAATAGGCTTAAATGTAGTCTCCAGAAATTCTTCTCTTTCATTCAAACCCATTCTTAATGCTCGATTTTTAAGTCTAATCGAGTCACTCAGTGATTTTATTTCTTTTAATAGTTTTTCTTGGTTCACCATGTTTACGCAGCGAGGTCCAATCTATTACTAAACGTATCATCAATCGTTCAATGAATTAATACAAATTTATCCAATCCTATACGATATCTTCCATTTTTTATAGCTTCTTCTTTCATAATAACAAGAAATCCATATTTTTCAGCCCATGCTTTGCCACACATTTCTTTAAATTTATCAAATGACATGTCTGCATTCACATGATCATAATATATGTGCTTTAAATTTGTTTCATCTTGCTTAAAGATAATTAGTAGATTTGCATTATCTCTTATTAGTTGTTTTGGAATTTTACTGTAAGTTTGACCAATATAAATGCTATCAATATTGTAATGTCTTCCCATGGCAAAATAACTTCTAATAGTGTCGTGATTTTCACAAGATACATCATCAAATATAAATATAGAAAATGGTTTAGCCTCGTTTGGCTCCATTATAGTTTCACTAGCATTAAACTTGTAAAAATTAACTTCAGGCACACTTGCGAGTACCTTATCCAATAATTGGTATTTGGGTTGTTGCAAAGATTTGGAAAAGATATAAATGTTGTTGAAACGTAATCCCTTAGGATTTGTTATTAAATTAAAAACCACATTTGTCTTTCCACAATTTGATGGTCCAGTTATTAAACATCTTATTGTGTTTGGCAGTAATTCACCATGTTTTCCATGATTTAACTTGTCGTTGTCAACTGTTAATTCATCAATATTATTAATAAAAAATCGATCCTTTTGTTGAACAATCTCCATCTTGTGTAAAGGTTAAACATGTAATGACTTCATAAATTGCTACACTAAGTCTTTTGTAGGGATCCAAGAGTCTTCACTTTTATCAAATCCCAACCAACGTACTTTCACCTTATCCTTTTTTCTTTGTAAAATTTTTTCAACAAGATATACATCGCCAACTGATGATTTTAGCAATTCATGTCCGTAGAATCCACCTTCAAGTAATTCACCCTTGTTGTCCTTTAAAATGTAGGTTTCAGGTATTGTTGGTTGCACTTTATAGATTGTAAATACTTCATTAGTCCAGTTTGGCAGATATCTTTTGCTAAATACTCCTTTGTACTTACTTATACGAACTTTATCATCAACTTTAAATGTTTTGGGCTGCATTTTTTCACGTTTAGGAGTAGTATTATTTTTAATACGTTTTAATACCATTTTAGCATTGGCACTATTTACTTCGTTAGGCTTCATACCAATGGTTCGATGATACTTATTGTTATATTCTTTTATAAGTTGTGGTAATATATCATACCAAATATATGATCCTCGTTTGGAAAATGTTTTATACATTGCTCCTTTTAACGTTCTGTTAAATCTTTCTATTATTGAAGCTTTAACTTCAGAATTTGTAGAATAATGATTTATTTTATACTTCTTCATTAAAGCTGCAAAGTCTTTGTTAAAATATTCTTTTCCATCATCAGTTTGTAGATGTTTGATGTTGAAATTATTTTTTTGTATAGCTATTTCCATAGCTTTTGTAACACTTTTACCAGTCTTGTCCTTTAGCGGTAAAGCATCAGCCACTTTAGTAAAACAGTCTATAATCGCTAAAATGTATTTTAAATCCTTTATTTAATTTACTATGTGGTATCATTTCAATAAGATCGGCTTGGAAAAGATCATTCATTCCTTTTATAATTGTATTTCTTCTAGGAAATTTTCTTCTTGCCGGCTTATGAAGTTCATTTACAATCTTGTTCCTTAAATCTTCCATCTTCAGTTGTGTCTTCCACCCCGCTTGTAAAAGTACTGATCTCTAAAATGGTTTATCCTCTTTTATATGGTTAGATTATAGGTCAAGGCCATATTACATTGGTGTAAAAAAGAGGGAACATGACATTGAGCTTGTCATGTCCCCTCTTCTTTACGGAAAGGAAAAAGGAAGAAGGTAAAGGACGAAGAATAGGTTTATTGGTCGATAGGGTATAAGGAGTAATGTCCAAATGGTAGAGTTTTTATATTATCTTCCAGGATGTACCTCTTATCATCCTTACAACTCAAAGCCCATTTGGTTTGCTTTATACTGAAGAGACGATGGTTGAAGCTTCTTATGGTGTTAAATGTTGCTGTTGTCTCAACATTTTCAAATAAGCATCTCTTGTATTCTTCAAACTGTACATTCTTCTTCAGGTATGAGGTTTTTATACCTTTGGCCTTCTTCACGATTTCATGTTCTCTTTTTTCATTTTTGTACAATTTAAATGAATATAATTTAGACATTAAAGCAACAACCTCTTCCATTGGCATGCTATTTGTTTCGTCTTTGAACTTTCCCAATACCTTTTTATTTCTACCATTGTCGTAGTTGGGATGGTCTTGTGGATAATCAGAAAAGTCAAAGTCGTTATTGTAGATAAAACAGCGTAGGTCTTCATACATATCTTCAGTTCTTATCCAATAAATAAAAGCGTCCGTATCCATGTATACAATGCCGATGTTTTCTCTTCCATAAAATTTAACCATCTTGTTGTAATGGAAGTCATACATGTGGGTCTTTGAAATATCTAGAATAGACATCCCCACATATAAAGGACGATCCATTGTAATTGAAATTTTGTTCATGGAAACAGCTACAAGATTTTCGTTGATTATTATGGATGATCCAAAGTTAGGTTTTTGTACCAGCTTTTGTAGTTTCACCGGATCACTAACTAATTTCACATTCTTATGCTTTCTTTTGTTTTCCAGTGTCTTGCCAAATATCGCATTATTCATCAATTTAAAAAAGTCCTTTTGAAAATTAGATGTAGCTGCAGTTCTTCTTTTTGTGTTATTGTCAATGTATGACTTTAACCAACAGGATTGAGAAAATTGTAAAGCTCTATTAATTTTTGTTATTCTCAATCCTAATTCTAGGGCTTGTTGTATTACCCAATAATGAGCAACATATCTTGATTTGTTGGTTAAAGTCATCATTAATTTAGGCCATCTACCGGTTGGTGATATTTCTGTCTTGGCCAGTAGAGGTAAATCATAATGGTGGTCGTGCAAATGTTCAGGATACTCAATATCTACATCCAAAATATAACCAGTATCTCCATGTTTTGCTATATCCATGATGTTTCCAATAAAATCAGGGTCTACCCATTTAAATTTGCCAAACGGGAGAGGATTTGACATGGCCCATCCATAAAGGTTATTTGCATCAAAATAACCTAAATATGTACTTGGTTTTGTTGCATCAAAATTAGGCAAATATTTGTTATTCGCCTTTACATGTCGTGTTACGCTTTGAGTTAGTCCCCCTCGAACACCTGATTCCAACATCAGCACCATGTCTATATCTGTAAGAAGTTGAAGTTTACATTTTGTTTCCTTTAACATTGCTTGCCAAGCTAGTCCAGGTGATGTACAAGAATGCAGAGGGTCTAATCCATATGCCTTAAAACATGTATTTCTAAACTCTTCCATTATATCACAAAGTAAAGTTACATCTAGTTTTACATAAAAGTCCGAATATTCTCCAAGTGTTTTAAATCCTAATTCATTCCATACTCTACACGCATGTTCATAATCTTCATGGGATATATCTGTGTCATATAGTTTACTTTTGAATTCTTCTTTTGGTGGAAGGGATGTTTCATTAAATCTTTCTAAGCTATCTATATAATCATACGGGAAAACACCTTTGCGAAGAACTAAATTAACCTTGTCATTATTTACAATCTTCTTAGTTTCTATTAAATCTTCTGTTCTCAGGTTTTCAGAAAGCTTCATTAAACTAGATGGCATAAAACGGTAAGAATCTAAAAACCGAAGCTTTATATTTCCAACTTTTTTAGTAAAACTTATAAACTTCTCCGTGGTTTCAGCTATGACATCAATTTCTCCATTATCTCTTCCTAATTCCGGAATGATAAAATGCGCATCATAACCACTAAGGTTATGTAATATTACAGGTATATTTGTAGGGATCTTGTAGTTGATATTACAGCTGTTACATGCAGCACCTCTATAATACCCTGTCAGATGGTCATGATCATGAACCTTATGATTTTCCACAGTAAATTCATTTCTACATAAATAACAATGAGTTGCATTTTCATGTTGAATCTCTTCTTCTTCATCCAAAGGTATCATCGGTATAATATTACTGTATAATCTCTCAACACTTTCCGCTATTATATATAACTGATCAAGGAATATTTTAGAAGCATTAACACCACGATAGACAATAGGTTTTGAAGTTAAATTAAATTTATTTAGATGTTCTTCAGAAAGAGTAGATTTAACCATTAAACAAAAACTGTTTGGATCATGTATCTGATACTTAACACTTTTCCTTGCTACATCACCATCATTATTTTCAATAGGCACTAGTGTCGATTCAAAATCAGCATAGACAACAATGGGAATCCGGTATTGATGGGAAATTTTCTCAAATTTCAACTCTGCCTTACTTGGACATGGTAAGATAATTTTTGCTTCATAGTTGTTGTTACATAGTTTTTTATGCTCTTGTAACCATTCATTTCCTTCTCTTCTTTCTTCATGAAAATTAAAGCATCTTTTGCAAACTATCTTCTTATTTTTAGTTTTACATAGTTGATAACTTACAAGAGTTTCAAATTTTTTAATCCATACATAGTGGGAAACATCACCTTTTGTAAGTAGTAATAAGTCTGTATGATCTGGGAGTTCATTCTTCACCACACGCAATGGGTACACTTTATTCGAACTGTCCAAACCAAAAACATTAACAGATGTTCCAGGGTTTTGTTTTTCGAACTTTGGGATGTCCTTCAAAGCCACTGGGTAAGTGAATCCTTGGAAATTATATCTAAATCTGTGTGTTTCATATTCTTCACTGGGTCTAACCGCATGGTGAGGTGGTACAAATTTTGCCGTCATTGCATATCTAAAACATTCCATATCTTCATTTTGAACATTTATACATGATTTGGTGTCTGAAATTTTCTTTGGGAGCGGAATATAACTGCTACCCCTTAATCCATAGCCGTGTTTATGAACTCTAACATCCATACTCTCAATACTAACCAAACTCCAACCAGATCCTCTTCCTTCATGTTCTTGAATTTTTGTTAATATTTCTTCCAAACAATCTTCAACTATTGAATTAATATCTGAACTTGCCATGATGGTCTGGTTTTTTGTCATGAATCCTCTTGGTGACATTTCTCCTTCTACATTAGTAAACATAGCATTTAATAATATGCCAAATTTAATAAAGTTTAGCCTTCTTAATTCTTCTGTGAGTGTTTTACTTACAATTGTTCTTACTTCTTTAAAAAACTGATCCAATTTCAAATTTTCATTTTGAATTTTGTGGTGCATTACTACTCTACCTTCTAAAGCAAATACTTTTAAACATGGTATTTCATTAGATGGTCCTGCTGATGGTTCTTCTTCTTCATATAGTTTTAAATCTTCATATTCTGTTTCTGTTACATCTTCATTATTATTATGGAATAATTCTTTATGTATTTCTAGTATAATATTATCATGAAAAGTTTCTGAGCAAATTTCACATTGATGCGATATTTCATTAGATGGTCCTGCTAATGGTTCTTCTTCTTGTTGTTCTTCTTTTGGTTCTTCTTCTTCATATAGTTTTAAATCTTCATATTCTGTTTCTGTTACATCTTCATTATTATTATGAAATAATTCTTTATGTATTTCTAGTAGAATATTATCATGAAAAGTTTCTGAGCAAATTTCACATTGATGCATCGTGTTGATGTTTACTCTTTGAAATTTAGCACGGAAATGAAATGCTTCTCCCTTCTATTCCCTTTATATAATGCTTCCCCCACCACATTTGTAAGGTTTTTTTTTTAGTGAAATGTTAGAATTAGTAGTTTAACACTAAAGCTGAAAAGTAATGATTAAAGCCTATATTTTCTTCCAATTGCAAATACTCCACATATGCCTCCGCCCACAGCCATAACAGATCTATGTTTCTCCAATATACACCAAAGGTGTGTCTATCATCTACCAAAATTGGAGAACCTATGTTTACTAATCTTCCATTTTCTATCCATGTCACAACTTTAATTAAAAACCTT